>CM057456.1:1755495000-1757895000 GCA_016271365.2 Neoceratodus forsteri | reverse complement strand
CTTTCAGAACTGGACAGAAAACTCCAGGTGTAGTCTCCCCAGTGAGCGATATAGTGGTAACACCACCTCCCCCCTCCTGCTGGAAATACTCCCTATTTATTTAGCTTTTGTTAACCAGGTAAGCACACTAGACAGTCAAGTGCCTATTTTATTTATTTATTTATTAAATTTTGGTAACCGGGTGAGCCCACTGGGCCCCAAAGGTCCCTTTTTCAGGGGCGACCCGGGGTTTACAAGGTATAAATTCAACATAGTACATTATATGAGAACACATTCAAACATACTACAGGGTTATACATGGTTATACGTCAGCTGGTTACATATGCTGAGTTAGGCATTAGGTTAGTGCAATCATAAAAGATAATACCCTAAGTGTGGGGGGGGGTGTCGCCCCCTGTTTGGTAGGTGAATGTAGGGCTGTGATATTTTAGGCTTACACTTGGGGGCCCCATTCCTTTAGCAGTTGCACTTGGAGGTGGACATCATATGTGCCTTAAGCCTTGTCCGGAAGCTGTTGATGGAGGTAGCTTCCTGGACTCCTGGGGGCAAGGAGTTCCATAGGGTGGGGGCGCTGTGGGCGAATGACTTGCCCTCCGCCTTGGTTCTGACCCTGGGCACTGCTAGGAGTGTCCGGTCTGTCGTGCAGAGGAGCCTAGGGTTACTCTTTAGGGCGATGAGCCTGGAGAGGCAGGGGGAGGGGAAGGGCTGAGTAATTTAAAGGTTTGGCAGAGTAAAGGGTACTGGAACTGGGCTTCCCAGGAGGGCCATTTTAGTTGTGACAGTGTGTCGCAGTGATGGGTCCTGGGGCTGGATTGTGTGGCAAACCGAGCCACCTTGTTATAGAGAACTTGGAGTCAGTTTGTCTCTTGTCTGGCTACTCCCTGGACCACCGGGGCCGCATAGGTAATGGTCAGGAGTAGGACGCTGGTGGCAGTAGTGGCCCTGGCAGCTGGAAAACTGGTCTTTCAACCTGTATAAAGTCCCAAGTTTCGCATGAATATTTTTAGTTACCTGGTCTACATGGTCCTTGAGGGTGAAGCCCTGGTCCAGGGTAAGGCCAAGGTATTTTAGTGATTCGGCCACCTCTAGACTGCTGCCTGATGCAGTAGTCAGTTGGAGGTGTTGGCTTCTGTCACGACCGAAGGCTCTAGGTCCAAACAGCATGGCCTTGGTCTTGTTAGCATTAATTACCATTCTATTAGTGACAAGCCATTGCTCTAGAGATCTCAGGTATTTGCAGGTACGACCCAGGCGAGTTACAAGGTACAAGTGATAACAATACAGAGTCAAAGCAACAGCAGTCAACAAGGTACAGTCAGGTACAGGCAATAATAACAAGGAAGTAAAATACAGTGATGAAGCATAACAAGAAATAGTCAAGGGAGCAGCTAGAGAGCTATGGATCCTAGCATCCCACTGGCCCAATTTACTGCTTTGTCACACTGCTCTGCCACTTTGAGGTCATCAGATATGATAACCCCCAAGTTCCGTTTCCTATTTCTTGACTGTCGGCACCTCTCCCCAACCTATACTCGGCTTCTGGGTTCCTATGCCCTAGATTGCATGATTTTGCACTTTTTGCCATTGAACCCCAACTGCCAAGCTCTTGACCACTCCATGAGTTTCCCAAGATCCCTGTGCATTCTCTCCACCCCCTCCTGAGTGTTCATCATATTACGGATTTTGGTGTCATCTGCAAAAGAGGCATACCTTCCCTTCCAGTTCTTCTGCATTGTCACTTAGGAAGGCATTGAAGAGGACTGGCCTCAGTACTGGGCCCTGCGCTGTCTTCTGTCCATTAACCAGTTTCTAACCCAGTTCACCACTTTGGATCCCATCCTAAGACTGCTCAGTTTCTTAACCAGTCTCCTCTGTGGCACAGCGTTGAAGGCCTTATTAAAGTCCAGATTCGAATGGCATCTCCCCCCCCCCCCAAATCCATGCTCCTGTGGTCATGCAACCAGTTGGACTCAAGGTACCTTACCAGCCTTTTCCTTTAACAAGGTTTCTATTAATTTCCCCACTGCTGAGGTGAAACTGACTGAGTTAGAGCTGTCCACATCCTCCCTGCCACCACAATTGTAAGGGGGAACCAATGTCTTCCCCAGTATAAGGCTGTCAGTGGGGCAGCTAGCACCACCCTGACTTCCTTTTAGTACCCTTTTGTGTATCTCGTCCAGTCCCATAGCCTTGTCCACTTTTAGAGCTACAAGTCCAGTCAGGACTCTGAAAAATGAACTTGTGTCCACCCCCTGCCCTATTGTTCCTGCTGCTCCATGGTGATCTGTTCTCCTCTCCTTCCACTGTGAAGACTGAGCAGAAACACCTGTTTAGGATGTCTGCTTTTTCTTGGTCCTATTCTGTGCATCCCCTGCCCTCCTTATCCTCACTATCCCTCCCCTTGCTTTCCTCCTCTCACTTATGTGCCTGAAGAAAGTCTTAAACTTTTACCTACACCCTTGGCTATCCTGTCCTCTGTCTTCATCTTTGATTCCCTCACTGCCATTCCTGCTTTCCGCTGTTTTACTTGGTGCACCTCACTGTCTTCCTCCCTCTGCGTTTCCTCATATCTCCTGAATGCCACCCTTTTTTCCTTTACCACCTTGGCCACGTCCCTGTAGAACCATAACAGTTTCTCTTTTTTTTTTTTCCCCTGCTTTTACTTCCTTCCTTCACACAGAGGCTGGTAGCCTTAATTTTGCCCCCTGCCCCCCGTTTTTCTCCATGTATTTAAGGCGTGAGCATAGCATAGTTCCTTTAAACTGCATGAGAAATGGATATATGCCACAATGATCCATGCCCTGGAGTGACTTACTGCAATTATAAAATGGTTCCCATCTGTGAAAAACACAACACACAAAGTAAATAAATGCTTTAATTAGTTTATTAAAAATGCAGTAAAAAATGATGTGATGCAGCTGCCAATTAGTAAAAGTCCCAAATTCAATTGTTTTGTACAGCTGGAAAGTGTTTGTCACAGGTGATTTCTCCTGAACAGATTTGGTTCTGATACATGTGCAAACTACAAGAATGATTGTATTTAAAGCAGTTTGGATGTGCCTCCCTTTCACACCCTATTTTCTGTTTCTGTGTCTTTTCCCACATTTGATGAATGGAATTGTTGTTTACCATGGAATACAAGAATTCAAAATTCTGCTCGTAGGATGTGTGCTTCCCTGCCCCTGTACATACACCTGGAATGTTTACCATGGAATAAAGTAAAAGATCTCAAAATTCTGCATTATTCTGCTAGCAGAATTTTCAACCCACTCAGACTCTCACAACCGAAGGCCTATAATGGTTTCAGGCTTGTGGTAGGGTAAGCAGCAGAGGTTTCCCTGGTAAGCATAAAGTGATTTTGTACCTTTTCCCTCCTAAAGTACCACTTTCTCAGAATATGGTACCTTAGGTCGGCAATAGTCCTTTTGTAGCATTTTTTATATTTTATTGTTAACCTTTCTATGAAGGGATTGTAGTTTGGCCCCGACAAGATGGTCAGCCGATCCTTCCACTTCCCGATTTATCTACACGCACTTCGCTCAGACATGTTATGATATGCAGCAAGGGAGATCATGGGGGTGTGCTCCATTGAAATGAATCTGACTCAATTTTCATTACTATCTAATACAATATGATGACGCATTGGAGGTTAATGAAGGCTACTGCTCGACTAACAAGGCCCTTGTTAGTCGAGCAGTGGCCTTCGTTAATCTCCAGCTTGCCATCATAATGTATTAAATAGTAATGAAAATGATCGCCGACCCAAAAGTACCTCAGGAAACATCAGAAAATAAATTGGGGTATTATTTTGTTTTCTAAAAAAATAAAAGATATTTAATTGGATAAAACCAGTCAAGTAACCCATGCATCATTACACCATAATGCACAGTCAGCCCTGGTCCTAAACCTGACTGGGTTTGATAGGAGCCATGTCACACAATGAACGAATCAGCCCCCCTGCAACCAGAATTGCTCTTCCATCACAAACATTGACACTACCTTTACATACTAAAAATCTTCATCTAGGCCCTGAAACTAAAATTATCTTAGCACACTCATATCTAGAATGGAATCTTGAGTGAGTGCTGTATTCCTGTGTAAAAATGGCCTTTTCCCTGAGCAGTTAGAATGTTCAGAGCTAAAATGGTAACACTCCGACTTGGAGTATAAATAACTAAAAAAGTATAACTCCTATCACAAAACTTACAGCATGAAGTTTGCGCACAATAAAAAAAAAATCTTTAAAATGAGGGGTCTCACATGTTAGTAGCATTAACCTTTTATTTATTTTTTTTTTTTTTACAGAGCATGTAACAATGACAATTTAAATTTTTTTCTTAAAAAAAAAAAAAAAAAAACCTTAGAAATCGCCAATACATAACGCCAGTAAACCGACTGAATTCGGAAAAATGCTTTGCACAACTGCCCACATGACGCACAAACCACAATAACTAAAAAAAGTATGCCTCCTAGCCCCTAGACACCTGCACGGAAAAATGTTCACAATAACAAGAGCTTTAAAAAGATGGGTCACTCATGTTAGTGGCATTTGCACATATTTTTTTACAGTTCTGAAATGATAAAAAAAAAAGAGCATTTTTTTTTTTTACATTTTGTTCCCAAACAAAAACCTACATCATAAAAAGTACACCTCCTAGACCCCAGACACCAGCATGATAATTGTCCACATTAAGGAGACTTTTCAAATGATGGGTTGCACATGCTTCTAGCATATATATATATATATATATATATATATATATATAGATATATATATAGATATACATATACAGTGGTTTGCAAAAGTATTCAACCCCCTGAAAGTTGTCAGATTTGTCTGAATGACAAATGATACATTGAAATTTTGTTCTGTGTAATATTTAATTTAAAAAGACTGACCCTCAAAATAATTATTGTAAAGTGACATTGGTTTCATTTTAGAATATATTTTTTAAGAAAACGAAATAACTGAAATATGCTGTTTGCATAAGTATTCAACCCCTGTGCTCTGGAAGCTCCAAGTTTACACAGATGAAAAATATTGCCCTAACGAGGACACAATTGGCTTACAATTGGCCTCAGCTCCTCTGAAACATTAAAGTAGCTCACATTTTCTGGATAAAACCCCCTCTCAGTTTAATGACCATTGGTCAGACTGTGAATCTGAAGGAAGAGTGTGAAAATGAAGACTAAAGAGCATGCTAAGGAAGTTAGAGATAAAGTAATAGACATGCATAAATTAGGAAAAGGGTACGGAATAATACCCAAGTGTTTGGATATCCCAGTGTGCACTGTTGGATCAATAGTGAGGAAGTGGAAGCTGCATCACACCACCCAGGCACTACCTAGACAAGGCCATCCTCAAAACTCAGCATCCGAACAAGAAGGAGACTAGTCAGGAAGCCACAGAGGCCAACAATCACTTTGAAGGAGCTACAGAGTTCAGTGGCTGAGAGTGGAGTGAAGGTGCACCAGTCAACCATATCAAGAGCTCTGCATAATACTGGCCTGTGTGGGAGGGTGGCTAGAAAAGCCATTACTCAAAAGAACCATATCAAAGCACATCTGGGTTGCCAGAAAGCATGAGAGTGACCCAGCTAAGATGTGGCACAAGGTTTTGTGGTCTGATGAGACCAAGATGAGATTTGTGGCCACAATTCAAAGCTATGTGTGGCGCAAACCTAACACTGCCCATGCCTAGAAACACCATCCCTACAGTGAAGTATGGTGGTGGCAGCATCATGCTGTGGGGATGCTTTTCATCAGCAGGGGCTGGGCATCTTGTTAAAATTGAAGGAAGAATGGATGGAGCAAAATACAGGGAGATACTGCAAGAGAATCTGCTTCAGTCTGCTAAAAAACTAAAGCTTGGGAGAAACTTCACCTTTCAGCAGGACAATGATCCCAAGCACAAGGCCAAAGCAACACAGGAGTGGTTAAACAACAAAAAGGTGAATGTCCTACAGTGGCCAAGTCAAAGTCCAGATCTCAATCCCATCGATAATCTGTGGCACTGTTTGAAACTTGCAGTGCACAAGCATCACCCAACCAACCTGAACAACCTAGAACAGATCTGCCAAGAAGAATGGGCAAGAATCACTCCCGAACAGTGTGCAAGGCTGGTAGATACTTACCCCCAAAAGACTTAAAGCTGTTATTGCAGCAAAAGGTGGCTCTACCAAATACTAATGTGTAGGGGTTGAATACTTTTGCAAGCAGCATTTTCCACTTTTTAATTTTCTTTAAAAGATCTGCTGACAGATAATTAATTTTGGCTTTGACAATATACTGTTAGAGCATATGAGTTTGCAGTACAAATATTGACTGGAATAATATATGTAAGTCTCATTTGTAATCCAGACAAATCTGATAACTTTCAAGGGGGGGTTGAATACTTTTGCAAGTCACTGTATATATTTTTTTTTACAGTACCTGAAATGGAGAAAAATCACATTTTTTTATCCCTAAAAAAAAAAAAATACACCTCCTAGCTCCCAGACACTAACATACTAATTTTTCACAATGAAAGAGCTTTCAAATCAGGGATCACAGGTTTCTAGCATTTACAATTTTTTTAATGGTACCTGCAATGGAGAAAAATAACGTTTTCTTCACTTTTTAACCCAAATTAAAGCCTAAAAAAAAATCTGAAAGGTAGCAAATGTGTCCGCTATAAAGTCAGTATTCTGGTAGGCAGGAATGTTTCCTACTGACCTGCACTTACCAATAACTTTATTCCTGATTGGTTGATCCAGAAAGTGCATAAGAAGTGCAGGATGCACATGTGCGCTCTGGGGATGAGATGAAGTGACTACCTGATGCACATACTGTATGCGCTATGGGGACTAGAGGAATTGTCCTGATGACGCACATACGCGCTATGGGACTGAGTGAGTTAAAAAATAAAATGCATGTTGTTTCTTTGATCATCAATCACACTTAGCTTATACACATAAACAAATTAGACACATTAAGTATTGTTCATAGCTTTCATTATAAGTGTTTCTTTGCTGACAATGAAAAATTCTCCTAGCTTTCCCTGCTTATCAGGGAAATCTCTGCTGCTTACCCTTACAGAGATACAATTGAAGCTCTGGCTCAACTTGAATCCTTTGGAGGGGTGTGTGTATGTGTGTGCGTGTGTGTGTACAGTACGTTAGGAGAGGAACATTCTGCCAGTGGAATTGAATAGAATTTTGAATCCCTGTATTCCTGAGGTTGAATGAGTGGAAAGACCGAGACAAAAGAAACATGATGAAGAAAACAGGCAAGAATACCATAGAAACAAAGAGAAAAGGTGGGAAAACACATTTGCAGAGGCAGGCTAATCTGCTTAAATACATTTTTGAATCTCAGAAAGCACATATATTTTACTCATTTATGAGTGTTTTCCAGTGAAATTCAACCCCTTCCCCAAAAAAAGAAAACTGTCAGATTTAACATTTTGAACACATTTCCGTTAAAATACTGTATCTGTATTGAATTGAAATGCAAATAAGGTAAAACCTTTTTCTTTAAAAAAAAAAAAAAAAAAAAAGTGTACTACATGTGGTTTTCATGGTCTTCTATAATTCTTCTTAGCTACCCCTGTTACCAGAATCTGGACTATCTTTGTCTTCAGTGTTACAATGGAAGCATGTTTCAATGAAAGTTCCTATTTTTCATCTTTTTTAAAATAATTTCTTATTTTTATTCATTTTAAGTCAAATATGTAAATGCCACTTTATAAGTTCAGTAAGACACAATCCAGGGTGTGCCATTGTGGTGATAAAATGTCACTTCTTTGGTGCATTTAATGACACTTGGCTGTGCCTTCTGCTTAACAACGCACCTGATGCGTGTGTTTATATCACCATAATGCATTATTGCTTTCTTTTTTTAATATACATTTTATCTCCTGTGCCTGCCCTCAGCTGCCCCCTTCTAACCGCCCCCTCCCACGTCACCCTGGTATCACTGGGACTTACCCAGAGCCTGCCCGGTCACCGGGTGCGGAGTCTGTGAGGGGTCGGTCTTCATCCGCAGCTGGGGGTGTTTTTCCTCCATTTTTTCTCCCTTCCCGTTGCTGGGGTGCACACGCAGGATGTGCATACATGGAGGCGTGTGTGCGTCCATGGAGGTCCAGCAGCACCCTCCCTTCCATGGTGCCCACAGTCCTGCACTACCCTCAGGCCTCCACCTGGGGGCAATCATTCAGGAGCACCAGTCCTCCCTTCCCGGGAGAGGAGAGCTGTCCTTTGGACTCTTGAGTCTCTCTCTCCCCCGCCAACCCTGGTGGCCTGTGTTGATCCTCGAACACTGGTCGCCAAGCGAAGTGCGAGATGTGGCGCCCAGCCAATCCATCAAAGTGCCACCGGCCGCAATATTATTGCTTTCTTAAAGAACATTTAATTATTTATTTATTTTTTTTTTAGTTTAAGAGAGGTTTTTTTTCTTTCAAGGCTTATTTAATATATGGGGGGTGGGTGGGGAGAGGTATGGCTGCCATGTGAAAGTTTTTAATAAGCGAAAGTTCCAAGAGGCAGCTGTTAAGATTTTGATGCAGGTTGTGAGGCTGACTGGTACTCTTTCCTTTGGTCATTTTGCAGGATTTATCCATGGGTAAAGACCCAAACTGACCAACTGGATTGTACAATTTTTCTTGCCCATTTTATAACAGTACAAGGAAATTGCACATATTGTTCTTTCACGGGAGAGTTCTGAGAATAATAACCAATGGGTATTGTGTGTAGCACAATTATAGGTATGCAGCAGTCTGCGAAAGTGTCTTGTGCTGACTGTATTTTTCTCTTTTTTTTTTTTTCTTTGCTAGAAATAGTGATTCTCATATTACTCAAGGTGGCTGGCCTTTTACTTGCAGCTTTTGGCAGGGATTTGCATGAATGGTTCTTGAAAATAAACAGACTCTCTCTCCCCCTCCCCCCAACGATGGGGCCTGGAGCAGAGGTCATGCTGCTGGGAAGCCTACATTCCCCTCCATTAGGAGACCTTATGCTAAAGAGGCAGACAAGCCAAGGAATAGCCTGCCTTAGATCAATAACTGATTAGAAATAAGTGCCAGAAAGGGGATTGGATATTTACAGGTGATGCAATGTTTTCCTGTAAGCAGTACTGTTGCAGCATATTGAAAGTTGTTTAGGATAATCTGGGTTGACACCACAACATTAGGTTTTGTAATCCTACCATACAAATGGGGACAGAAAAATGGCTGTGTGATAATAATGCAGCAGGACAATCCTCAGAAGAATTTTCATTTAAAATTGCTGGGGTGCATGCACACGGACATGATATGAACAACAGTCAGTGTTCAGAACTGAAATATTTGATATGCAATTTGCTCTTCTTTTAGTTCTGACTAAAAGTTGACCTGCAAATTCTAGTTGTAGCCTGCTCCCATTCCCACATTGCCATGTTGCCGCAAGAGTCAAAAATTGCTATAACCAAAATTTTCCGATGTATATTTAGGTTTTAAATTACTGCTGAAATCTACCGACAAACCCGGACGTCTTGAAAGAGCTACATGGGTCCCAATCGAGCATGCGCAAGGCCTAACATGTATTCTAAACCCAGGAATCGCTCATTATGATTAAACTGATGCATTCAGCCTCCTGTGTTGGACTGCCCGGAGAGATGGAATTATATACAAAAGATGGAACTCTCAGTTGGCTCATGCCACTTTCAAACTGCTGCCCTAGCAAATATTGCACTCTGAGTGCTTCAGATTCTTTACTCCACCTGCCTAGTGAAAACGTCTAGGAGAGCTCTCCTCCAGCCTCTTACAAATCCATTTATCTGGCGATAAGTAGTATTTTTTAGTTTATATTTCAGATTGCTGCCTTAGTTTTAGTTTATTTTGTTAGGACTTACTGTGTTTAGCAGTTCTTTCACGGTTCCGCTATTTCTAGTGAGGTTTTTACCTCAGTCTGTATTTATATTGGTTAATTCTTTGTGGTCGGTTCCTAACCGTATATACTTGTTTTAATTCCTTTTAAATTAGTTAGTTTCTCTGTGTCAGGAACCGAGTAGCGCTCGGTTCCTGGAACTGTTAGCGGTTGTTTATAGTTAAAATATTTGGTTCTAAGGAACCGATAATTTGGCATTTTTCTTTAGCAATTCCTGCTCAATGTCAGAGGCTCCTGTTGTTGAGCCTAAAAAACGCACAGGACCCACCAATTTCAAATTGTGTGGGTCTTGTGGCCAGATCATAGCTAAAGCAGACAGACATTCATTGTGTATTTTTTGTCTGGGCACTAGCCCTAGCACCAGGAGGCACACAGCCTGCTGACTTCCTCTCAGGGCAGGCTACTGTACCCCAACCTAAAATCGCTAAGGCTCAAGGCCTGGCTCTCGAGTACTTAGAGTATGTGGATCTTAAACTGTCAGAACAGGTTTTGACAGTACTTAGGGGTTCCAGGAAACCTTCCACTAAAAAGACATTGCTAAGTGGAAGAGGTTTTCCATATGGTGTGCAGGTAAGGGTGTTGACCCATCCAGGGCTGACTTAGCCATTCTCCTGGATTACGTGACACATTTGCATTCTTTAGCTCTGAAGCCTTCGACACTCAAGGTTCATTTGACTTCAGTTTCAGCTTACCTGTCAGCTGGTAAAGAGAGGTCCATGGCCTCTCATCCAGTCTTCAGGAAATATTTTAAAGGCCTTAATCTTTTGTACCTTCCTTTGAGGGAACCAGTTTCAGCCTGGAATCTGAATATCTTCATTGCCAAGCTCATGGATGCCCCATTTGAACCGATGGTAACAGCAGACTTGAAGTATATTACTTGCAAAACTGTGTTTCTGGTTGCTATTACTTCTGCCAGAAGAATCAGTGAGTTACAGGCCCTGTGCACAGATGTAGATTACATCTCATTCCACAGAGAGAAAGTGGTCCTCAGGACCAATAGAACATTCCTTCCCAAAGTGGTGTCTGATTTCCATTTAAATCAATCCATCACTTTACCTGTCTTTTTCACAGAGAACTCCAGTTCTCCAGAAAGGAGGCTTCACTCCCTTGATGTCAAAAGGGCACTTAGCCACTATATTGACAGAACTAAGTCTTACAGACCAGGCCAGGCCAGGCACAGCTCTTTCTTACCTATGGAGAGGTAGGTAAGCATAGACCTGCCACAAAACATACAATTGCTCGCTGGATAGTGGCATGTATTCAGTTTTGCTATAGTAAAGTGGGTAAACGGGCTCCCCTGGACCTGAGAGCACATTCCACCAGGGGCACAGCTGCGTCAGTGACAGCTTCAGGAGAGATTCCACTATTGGAAATCTGCAAAGCAGCTACATGAAAAACAGTACATACCTTCACAAAGCATTACAGCCTGGATCTACAATCCAGAAGTGATGTGAAGTTTGGTACAGGAGTGCTGCAGAACCTGTTTCCTAAATAGGTTTTCTGCCCAACCTCCAAAGGTACTGCTTGGTAGTCTGCATCAGTTTAATCATAATGAGTGATTCCTGGGGTTAGAAGAAAAAATTAATCATCATAGTAATCTTGTTTCTTCAAAGGGATGACTCATTATGATTAAAGCGCCCACCCTGCCTCCCCTACTAAAACCTATGAAAGTTGTTCTGCATCCCTGTTTTAGGATATTTTTTCCATATAGGTCAGGTTAGAGACTCACCTTTTATTTAACAGTTGGCTCCCTTGGGGTCTCAAGTTTTTTAGGTTTACTCCTTGGGATGTTTTTTTGACTTCGGAGGACAAAAAAGTATTTTATGTAAATATTATTCTAGCTAGTGGGTCTTATACCCAGTTTAGGCTACGTAAGAATCTGAAGCACTCAGAGTGCAGCTGTTGCTAGGGCAGCAGTTTGAAATTGGCATGAGCCAATTGGAGAGTTCCATTATTTGCGTATAATTCCATCTCTCCAGGCAGTCCAACACAGGAGGCTGACTGCATCAGTTTAATCATAATGAGAAAGATCCCTTTGAAGAAACAAGATTACTATGGTGAGTAGTTTTTCTTCCAGCCCGTTAGTGATGTACATACCACCATTGCTGTGAATATAACAGCAGTGACTGGAGCTTATTCTACTTATTTTATTGCTTACACAGGGGTGTTGATACTTAAATAATACCAACAGCAAGGTCCTGTCCGAGTGCTGCTGTCAGTATTATTTTAGCCATCAACTCCCCCATGGAAGCAATAAAATAATAAACTGCCACTGCTGTTACAATCACTGCAGTGGTGGTATCTACTTCACTAAATGGGTTGGTATTCCCATGAGGCCCTGCACCTGCTTGATCGGGACCCACATGGTACTTTCAGGTTTGGCGGTATAGTTCAGCGGAGATTTAAAATATACATATAACTAAGAAAATGTTGGTTATAGCAGCCTTTGACTCCTGCAGTGGCATGCAAGGAATGTGAGAATGGCAGCAGGTCACCTTTAAACATGCGTACTTGGCTACACACGGTTACAAATCATTACCAGTTTTACATGGCAAGGCGTTATATGGATTCTGTGCACACAACTTAAAACAACCCAGGGGTGACTCAGAGTTGATCTGTAGTGGGGAGAATGCCATGTAGCAGAAAAAAAGTGAAGCTGACCTTTGGAGACTAGCTCGTCATCTTCTCTCTGAGGAAGAACTCATCATGAAACTTCAGTTGTTTTGCCTTTACTATTCAACAGCCTCCGTACAGATCAACCATTGTTTAGCCCTGGGCTGTTTGTTGTTAGTTGTTTCTAGTACCACACTTCTAGGCTGGCTACCTTTATTATAGCTGTTATAAAACAAAGTGTGACTATATTTTAAAAAGTGAGGTTGGTTGAGGCGCTGGACGCCGCACCCCGCCGGCTACCCAGGCTTGGGAACGACCTCGGGTCGGGGAGGAATGGAGCAGGATCGAGCATCCTCACAGCAGCTGTCCTCAGGTGGTTGTCGCCACGGCCCCCCCTTCCCCTATAGTTACGCTGCCACTGGGAGGGCACCTCGGAATGTGACGTGCCTCCACACATGTGTGCCCGGGGAAGGGGGCGGATGAAAAGAGGAAAACACTGGATAAAAACATAATAGAAAGAAAAGGTGAGGTTGGCAAAATAAGCACAGCCTCAGATTTAAGAAAACTGAGACAAGGTCCAGTAGTGTATTCAGGAGTAAGCAAGGTGAAAATTGCTCCCCCTTTTTTTTTTTTTTTTTTAATTTGTTGCCTACCTCAGTGTTACTCCCTGGCTTGACCCCCAGGGCAGGGAGACCCTACTTCTCCCCCCCATTGGAACCTGAGGCTCTGTTTTCGGGGAGCAACGTGGGAAAATGGTGAGAGACCTGCGGGCAGGGCAAGCGGCATACAGCACAGCCCTTTAATGCAAGTCATTTTGTTTTGGAGACAGCGTGATGTAAAGGTTAGAATACCGGCCTGAGAAGTGGGAGACCCAAGTTCATGTCTCACCACAGCCACTGACTCTCTGTGTGACCTTGAGAAACTTACGTGACCTTCCTGTGCATCAGTCTTTCCAGCTGTGCAGTTGGGTAAAAATAGGACCTAATTGTAAACAAGATGGTGCATTACAATTGAGCTATTTTAGGTAAATTAAGTAGTAAAATAGTAGAATAGGGAAAAAGTTGCCCCTCCACCCCCGATCTCACAGGCCATTGTAATGCTAATTGTGTAAACTTTTTGTGCAAATTGCATCTGATTTAAGCTGCTGATAAAATTCCTGATCCTACGTTATCTAAGGCCAGCCATACAACCTGTACAGTTTGTGTAACCCCAGGGGAGGAAGGTTGCTCATTGGGAGGGTCCGTGGCATATGAGGTGGCCATTACTCATCCTGGGGCTATCACATCCACACGTGGTAGTTTGCTACCTGGCAGAGATCAAGCCAAGCAAGAAATCATGGTGGACAAGATAAAACCCTGCTTTACACCTTCTTGACTACTCCAGTGTTTTTTTTTTTTGTATTGAGGATCTCAGAACTACACACTATACTGCAGCTGGGGCTGACCAGGGCATTGTAAAGTAATAGGATTACTTCTCCTGTTCTGATGGTCATCCACTTTAGTGCACCAAGTTTAAGGAGCACCAGTCATGCTCATTTTCAGATATTTCTTCAAGCCCCCCCCCCCCCCAGCAGCAGCCTACCCCTAAAGGACTTCAAAAGTCCACTTCGCTGACTTTTATAATGCCTCTAGCACTAAGGGGAAAGGATTGTAAATCCTCGGTTGGAGAAGCTGACCGGCCGATCCTTTCCTCTTCCTGGTCCCAGATTTCATCAGGCACCTCCCCTACACTCTCACGTTTTATGATGTATTAGTTTGGAGAGCACAGGGGCATAGTAATAGTAATGGAAGCCAGTTTTTAAATCCTTTTTTTTTTTTATTTTGGAGGCCATAGGCATCAAATCAAAGCCACATGTCAACAAGACCCTTGTTAGTTGAGCTGTGGCTTTGATTTGACTCCTGTGGCCAACTAAAATATATATCTAAAAAAAAAAAGAAAAGGATTTAAAAACTGGCTGTCATTACAGCACGTCCCCGTGCTCTGCAGACAAATACATCACAAAACGTGAGAGCGCATGGGAGGCGCCTGTTGAAATCAGGGACGAGGAAGAGATCATGCCACCTCCTCTGACCATGGATTTACGATCCCTTCCCCTTAATACTAGAGTCCTTAAAAAATTATGAGACGTGGACTTCTGAAGTCCTTTAGAAGTAGGCTGCTGCGGGGGTCTTGAAGAAAGCAGTGAAACTGGCACCCTTCAAGCTCATGGTGGTTACGTAATTTGCACAGGGTCACACAGTTACTTGGCAGTTGTAGGATTCAGACACAGGACACCATGTTCACAGCTCCCCATTTTAACTACTGGGCCAAACTGCCTTTGCAAAACTTGTTTCCTAGGAGCGTGGATGCAGGTCACATTCACATTCCGGCAGCAGTTCCAGTGGAACAGGCTTTCTGTCGGACGTCTTTAAGCTAAACTCCTCCACACCCACTCAATGTAAAAGCCTGGATGAATTTTTTTCTATTTTTAAATTTCGTTGTAAGCATTAGTACTTCGGAAAGTTGCCAGCTTAAGAGGACTGAAAACCAAAGTCTTCTGTTATTTACATAGCAGTTACATCATAGATGAATGTGGTGCAGTGTTGCCCTTACTGTCCTGCCAATATGATTCAGCTGTGCCATGGAGTGACCAGCTCTAGGGATTTAGAGGGTAACTGAGATTCCACGACTGTTCAGTCCCTTAACCTCTCCTGCAAAACTGCCAGAGATGTTACCAGTTAGTGCCAGCTGTGATGATGGTTTTGGGGATGTGAACACTAGTTCATAAGGAACTGAGCTGGGACCACCACAAGTTCACGTTAGGCCATCAAACAACCATCAGATAACTGCTTTCAGCCACAACCACCATGGACCAGATTCAAACCAGTGACCCACATGTGAAAGGACCCATTGCCAGTACACAGAGTCATCCACTCCCAAGATTCTGGTTTCAGAACATTACAGTTTAACATTTATTGTATAGGATTTGCAGAGAAGACCATGTAAAAGTAATGCAAAATATAATTTACTGAATCAGTGGTGTAGCTAGGAAAATAACATTTGTATGCTGGAACATTTTTGGCCCCCAACCCCATTGTAGACATGCCTGCATTTAAAGGGGCACTGTCAGCTTTCCCCACTCGTTTGTGGTCTTATCTAAGCAGTGTACATTCTGACACAGACTCATCCTACATGCGTTACAAAATGCATCCAGTGATATAAAAAAGAAGGTTGTGTACCTGTTTTGCTACATTTTCACAAAACTCAACATTTCCTCGGTCCGAAATAGAAGCTCCCGCCACCGGAAGCATCGGCAGGTTGAAGCAGCGCGTCGGAGGCGCGGCGGCCCTGAATCTGCAATTTTTTAGCATGACTTAATAAAGGTTTCCCCAGTAAATGAATAAACACTGAGTGGTTTCTGGAGGCTAAAAACGAAAAACGAGCACTGTGAGCATTGCGGTTTACTTTTTTAATCACGACCTGAAATCCCACGCATGCGTGAGATCGGCATGTATCTTGCGCATGCGGGGGATCTTGTATATGCCTTTTTCGAACATACATGGGATTTTGGGTTGTGATTAAAAATGTAAAATGCAATGCTCGCAGTGCTCGGTTTTTGTTTTTAGCCTCCAGAAACCACTCAGTGTTTATTCATTTACTGGGGAAGCCTTTTATTACAAGAGGCATGCTAAAAAGTTGCATCTCGAGACTGCGCTCGTGCCTGACGTGCGTTCTTATCCTTCTGATGCTTCCGGTGGCGCGTGCTTTCAGATTGGACTCGAGTTTTGTGAAAATTTAACAAAACAGGTAAAAAAAAACCTTTTATATCACTGTGTGCATTTTATAACTCCTGTAGGATGGGTCTGTGTCAGAATGTACACTGCTTAGATAAGACCACAAATGAGTGGAGAAAGCTGACAGTGCCCCTTTAACAAGACCCCTTGTGCACCCCGTATCGTATATCACAAACTGCATAATATGGGCAAAAAATATAACAATACTTATAATTTTATCCATTTAGCATTACATTTAATTCAGACAGAGCCCAGAGCCTATCATTCATATTCAAACAACATGAAGTCTTGCTGTATTCTGACCATTGCAGTTAGGTCCTGCCTTTCAACTGCCCCGGAGAACAAAGAGTTAACTTTTCATGGCCAGCATGGAACGTTCAGCCCGAGCTCGGCTGAAGCCCCTGTCTGCTGCTGTTTAAACTCCAACCATCAGATTTGTTACTTTGCCTCACTGAACAGTCGCTCCGGAGATTTCTCCTTTGCTTGGTTTGAAAAAGTCGATTAAAGTGTCGTTTCTTCGCTCGGTTTCTACAGAATTTCTGCTACCGAATCTGTCGGTTTAAGTCTCTGTCTGTAAGGTACCACGAGTACTAGATAGGTTTTACATTTAGTTTCTGTGTGGAACTTGTAAATTTGGTATTGGTTCGGTTTGAACCGATCAGATTGGTCTTAAAAAAGTTTCGAATTTATTAGAGTGTGGTAACCGGTCTGTATCGGTTCTAAAAAAAACGGATTTAATTATGTTTTTTTCCAAGACCCGTAACACGGTCAGAAACCAATAGGGGTGTCTTGCCTGGCGGATTGCGAAAAAAGGGTACGTTTTGGATAGGATTGGCCATGTCTGAGAAACTCAAGAAAAAAAACAGGCCCACTGGGTTTCAACACTGCAGTGTGTGTGGGGAAGCCTTTGCTAAGGCTGATCCCCACACCACCTGTGTTTATTGTCTGGGGTTTGACCACCTCGATTCAGACTGCCAAATTTGTAAAAGTTTTCCCAAAGCTACCCTGGATAAGAGAGTAGGTAGACTGAGGGAAAGGGAGGCCGAGAAGTCCACTGACCCGGATGGCCAGCCCGGTTCGGTTCCGACCAAAGCAGAAGGAGTGCCCTCTGACCAGGGCGAAACTTCTTCGGGCAAAAGGAGAGCCGATTCTGAGGAGTCTGTTCTGGTTAAAAGAAAGAGAAGAGAAAAATCATCCGGTTCGGATCCACAAATTCTTTCTCGAGCAGCTGATGAAATAGCCAAGCGATAAGGATAGTTCAGTCGCTAACCGGTTCGGCTGAACCGGCACCATCTGGCAGGGGCTTGGTTGGTTGGTTCCCCGGTTCGGATTATACTTTAGAAGAATTTTATGAACCGGAGGAGGAGGAGGAGGGAGAGTATGAGGATAATGATGATGATGGTGATTATGAAAGTTTGGATGTGCCTATTGACCCGGACATCTCCCCAGACAGACCTTCAGGTGTTTCTCCTCCTAGGCTTTCTGAGTCCCCTTCCCACTTTATGCTTTACAAGAAAGTGGCTGAAACTCTCCAGCTTCCAATGGAAGAAGCAGTGGAGGATCAGGAGGAGCCTGATTTTGTCGAATTGATGGACATCCCAGAGTCCAGGAGACTGTCTCTTCCCCTCCATAAATCTTTTGGGAAACAGACATTTAAAATTCTCAAGACTCCTAACTCCATACCTCCTGTGGACAGACAAATGGACAAGAGGTATACCCTTTCAGGCTCGGACATGGAGTTCCTTTCTCAGCAATGCAGCCATGTTGGGGTAGTGCAGGCTGCTGCCTGAGATAAGGCAAATATTCCCTTGGCATCACACCCCCAGATAAGGACTCCAGGAGGATTGATGGCAGCATCTTTGGGTCTCAGGCAGGCTAACTATATGGCCTACACAGCTAGATACCAGAAGTCCAGGTGGGACACTGTGCTGGCTCTGGCTAAACAGGCCCCTGACCAGCTTGCCAAGGAGCTGGAGCAGGTGGCTGCGGATGGGATTGAGGCATCCAAGGTGCAATTTCATGCTGCTGTGGACTCCAGTGATGTTTCATCTAGAGTCAAGGCTACATCTGTGGCCCTTCGGTGGATGGCTTGGCTCAGATGTACTAGCCTATCACAGGATACCCAGGCTAAGGCCATGGATTTCCCTGTCATTGGTAATTCTCTGTTTGGGGAGCAGACAGAGAACTACATGAAAAAGATGGATGAGTACAGGCCCACCTACAGGAGTGCTCAGGCCAAAGAAAGGTAAGCCACTCCTCAGAGACAGCACTTCAGGGGCAGGGGCAGGCCCTTTCAAAGGCCTTTTTACCAAGCCCAGGCCTCCTCTTCTGCTTATGCTCAGAGGGGGTTCTTCAGAGGGAGAGGCAGACGGGGTATGAGCAGGCCTGCTTCCACCCCTCAGCCTAAAGCCCCTGCCAAGCAGACACCCTGATGGGTCTGCCCGGACCGATTCTCAACTACCTGTAGGGGGCAGGCTGGCTTACTTTGTCCAGGACTGGAAGTCTCTGACATCAGACAAGTGGCTCCTGGAAGTAGTAAGCCAGGGACTGGTTCTCAGCTTCAAAAGATTTCCCAAGATGAGAACCAGATCCTTTCCACCTGCAAATCCATCAGAGACCCTTGCCGTGGAGGCAGTGGTTTCTTCCCTCCAGGCTCTCAGAGCCATGGAAAGGGTTCCAACCCTACACAAGGGCAAAGGATTGTACTTCAGGTACTTCCTAACCCCCAAACAAACAGGAGAATGGCGGCCCATCCTGGATCTAAGATTTCTGAACAAGCACCTTGTAAAACCAAAGTTCAGAATGGTGACTCTGGGAATAATTCTGCCCTTTCTAAGACCAGGGGACTGGCTATTCTCCCTGGACCTCAACGATGCCTATTTTCACATTCCCATCAGGTGCTCCCACAGAAAGTACCTCAGGTTCGAGTTGCCCTCAGGCCACTATCAATTCAGAGCAATGCCCTTTGGCCTAACATCAACCCCAAGGGTGTTCACAAAGTGCCTGGCAGTAGTGGTTGCTTTCCTAAGGAGGAAAAAAGATCTCCATCTTTCCATACTCGGACGACTGGCTCATAGTGGGTCAATCTCCAGACCAAGTCAAGTCACATCTGCAAATAACTCAGCAAGTTCTCACTTCCTTAGGATTCCTCCTCAGCCTTCCGAAGTCAGTTCTCGAGCCATTACAGCTCCTCACCTTCATAGGGGTGGAGCTGGATACAATAAGGGCCAGAGCCTTCCTTCCCCTGGACAGGGCAAGGACCCTTATGGAACTGGCCTCTTCATTCACCCTTCAGGTACCTCAACCAGCAAGGCACTTCCTGCAGCTCCTGGGCCACATGGCAGCCTCTACAGCAGTGGTCCAGGGAGCAAGATTTCAGATGAGGGACATTCAGTTCCACTTAAGAACCTTCTGGTCCCAAAGAAAGGATTCCCTTACCAAACTAGTCCCAGTGACTTGAACCCTGATCCAGGCTTTGCAGTGGTGGCAGGATCAGGACAATTTGAGACAAGGAGTTCCTTTTGTCACTCAGTCTTATTCAGTGATACTCACCACAGATGCTTCCCTGCTGGGCTGGGGAGCCCACCTGGGGGATCTTACCACCCAAGGGCTGTGCTCACCTCAAGAATCTCTGCTTCGCATCAATCTCTTGGAACTCAGAGCAGTGTTTCTGCACTACAAGCCTTTTCCAAATCTGTACAGAACAAGGTGGTCCAGATCAGAACAGACAATACCACCACAGTGTGGTACATCAGCAAGCAAGGAGGCACTCAGTCTACGGCCTTGTACACAGAAGCAATGAAGTTGTGGTCCCTGGCCTATTCCCTGCAAACCTCTCTGGTAGCAGTTCACCTGCCAGGGAAGGACAGTGTCCTAGCAGATGCTCTCAGCAGGATATCCCAGGGCCACCACGAATGGACCCTAGATCCCCTAGTTTTGAAAGTGATTTTCTTGAGATGGGGCACTCCACAGATAGATCTTTTTGCAGCCCCAAACAATCACCAACTTCCTCTCTTTTGTTGCAGACCCACAGTCTTGGGCTCAGTCCCCCTGGATGCTCTGATTCTGAATTGGGAAGGGAGATTTCTGTATGCTTTCCCCCCTTCCCTCTCCTGTTCAGAGTGTTAGTCAAGATCAGGTTTCAACCATGCAAAGTGATTCTGATTGCTCCAGACTGGGCCAGACAGCCCTGGTACCCACTGTTGCTGTCCTTAGCAGTCCACCTTCCCCTGTCTCTTCCCAGGAATTACAACCTGTTGACATCTTCTCAGGGGAAGATTTGGTATCCAAACCTCAGATCTCTCAATCTCAAGGCCTTGCCTTTGAAGAGTTCGAGTTTGGTGATCTGCACCTCTCTCAAGGGGTTCTGGATATCCTTAAGGCTTCTCGAAAGCCTTCCACCAGAAAGACTTACAACTCCAAATGGAAAAGGTTCACTATTTGGTGCTCTAATAAGCATATTTCTCCAGAATCTGCTGGGTTGCCTATAGTCCTGGACTATATGGTTCATCTTAATGGCTTAGGACTTAGGCCGGCTACACTTAAAGTGCATCTGGCAGCTGTTTCTGCCTTCTTGTCAGTAGGCAAGCCCTCTCCTCTGTCAGCCCATCCTGTGTTTTGTAAGTTCTTCAAGGGGTTGCTGTACACCAATCCCCCTTTTAGGGACACTGCTCCTGCTTGGGACCTTAATGTTTGCATTGCTCAGCTTATGCAACCATCCTTTGAGCCTTTGTCCTCTGCAGAGCTTAAGTACTTGACTTGGTAAACTGTGTTTTTGGTAGCCATTACCAGGCATATCAGTGAATTGTAAGCCCTGTCAGTGGAGCCTGATTTAATCTCTTTCCATAGAGATAAAGTGGTCCTAAGAACTAACAGGAAGTTTTTGCCTAAGGTGGTTTCAGATTTCCACCTTAATCAGTCTGTGTCTCTCCCTGTTTTCTTCACTGACCATTCCTCCTCTGGAGAGAGGAGATTACACAGCTTGGATGTTAAGAGGGCCCTCAGCTACTACACAGAGCGCACCAAGGGTCACAGGTTTGAGTCACTCCAGTTGTTCCTCACATATGGAGAGGTCGGTAAGGGCAAAGCTGCTACTAAGAGATCTGTTACCAGATGGATTGTCTCTTGTATACAATTCTGCTATGAAAAGCAGGGTAGAACCCCACCCTCAGGCCTGAGGGCTCACTTTACTAGAGGTACAGCTGCTTCCCTGGCTGCTGCCAGGGATATTCCTATCTTAGAAATTTGTCAAGCAGCCACCTGGAAAACAGTCCATACATTCACCAAGCATTACTCTCTGGATATCCAGGCTAGGAGTGATGCTCGGTTTGGCGCAGCAGTACTTCAGACCCTATTCCCAAAGTAGGTTCTGTCCGTCCTCCATGGAAGTACTGCTTGATAGTCTGCAATAGTCAGAATACAGCAAGACTTCATGTTGTTTGAAGAAAAAATTTCTCACCTTAGTAATGTTGTTTCTTCTAATGGAGTCTTGCTGTATTCTGACCTCCCCCCGACTCCCCTCTCAGAACCTGGTTTTTGGGATGTGGGTGGGCAGGAGCAGTGTTGGCACCCTAGAGGTGCCCCTTTTCCACCCTCCTTATTTTGGGTGTGTGTTGTGTTTTGTTTTTTTGGCTTTTCTGACTTGAGTCTTTGCTTTGAAACCAAAAAAAACTTTTCTTTTTTTTGTAATAAATTTAGTTGTCAGTTGGCTAGTGTGAGTTTTACAGTTTCCACACAGAACTTCTAGTGAGTATTGCTCGTAAAGATCTGACGGTTGGAGTTTAAACAACAGCAGACAGGGGCTTCAACCAAGCTCACGCTGAACGTTCCATGCTGGCCATGCAAAGTTAACTCTTTGTTCTCTGGGGCAGTTGAAAGGCAGGACCTAACTGCAATGGTCAGAATACAGCAAGACTCCATTAGAAGAAACAGCATTACTAAGGTGAGTAATTTTTTCTTATAGCCCAGTAAGGGGTGACTATAAGGCAGTAGGAGTAATCCGAATCAATGGCCAACCCCCCCCCCCCACACACACACACACACTCGTAAGCCGTGGCTTACTCGGCATACTATGCATTTCTGCACCCATGTGCTAAATAAAAATGTGATATTTTTATACTTACAGTGGGGAAATGTTGAAGCTTGGAGTCAACGTAGTCTACTGGCTAGAGCACAGGCTTGGGAACCTGGAGGCCAAGTTGAAATCCCACTGCAGCCACTTACTCACTGCGTGACCCTGAGCATGTTACTTAACATCTTAGTGTCTAGTCCAACTAGCTATAAAAATGAGTCAAAGCAGGATTCTTTTGAAAATCAGTTATTGCATGTCTACTAGGCTGTTCTGGGGGAAATAGTGTTAAAAAATAAATATGCAAGTGTAACCCCTAGATGGCGCTATCCCAGGGGCTACTACCCCTGCCTGATTTGTCACTAACAGGTTGAGGGGCCTGGATCCAATGGCGGGTGCCTCCACCCAGAGGTCAGGGTTTGCAATAGTTAAACTTACTTGGTCACAGCCCTCTGGGACACTGCAACCCCCCTTTCTTCCCACTAGTGGCCCACACAATATATCAGAATTACCTTCACAGTATACACTTACCCCCAGGACTAGTTCCGGCACTGGGACCTCCTGTGAAATAAGATACAGTGCAACAATCACAGTACAGTACTTTAACATAGACAAATACCTCAGGCAGTATAACTTTGCTGAAACAAGCAGCTCTGATTTATTTAGGGGGATATAACAAGGACAGGGGGAAATCAGGTTAATTAGCTTATCACTTTACTATCTACCTACCTATGGCTCTGTGCACAGGCCTATCCCTACCAGTTACTGTCCCTGGGTACCCAAGCCCTAGTGGCTAGTCCAAACCGTGGCAGCTGGTAGGGGCCCTTTCACACAGTGAAAAGAAAAATTAGTTTAAACAGTCAGCAGTACAGTGATTCCATTTGGATTTAATGTGGCAATTCAACAGGGAGCGACCCTGAATTAGTACTCACGACCTCCAAACAAGATAGGGTCCTTCAACGTCAGCAGGGCTACTCTTGAGCTCCACGAGACTCTTCACACATTTATATGGTGAAAAAGAAAGTACTATACCAGGCAGGCTGCTTCTATCCGATCTGTAATTACTGCACAATACCGGAGAACACACAACAGATTCAGTTCCTGACAGACCGAGTGCAATTCAACAATTTCTCCAGTCTTCTACAGGGTGAGCCTGGTTTCTACTCTTCAGAGATCCTTTGATTCTTTTCACAGGACGGATTCAGTCCTAACAAGCAGTTACACAAGCTGCAGACCGGAACTCTGGGCCTTACACACGTTTTTTGACTGAAACTGTGCACTGAAGGAGCACAGGGTTTCTTTCCCCTTCACTGCCAGATCTAAACTGAAACTCCAACAGACAAAACCGGGCACTTCCTTTGAGTTCCTCCCAGTTCTTGACTGGATTGGCTGTCACTCACAATAGACTGCTGCTGTTGGTCCAAAAAGGCGCCGAAGTCTAAACTACATCTCCCAGAGTCACTGCCCATACAATCCTCTTGTGGCTGGCTCAGATTATGAGTCCAAGTTCTGATTCGTCCAAGGCACCATTTTAGAGCTAGCTTACCCCACACTGATTGGTCCAGTTCAGCAGTTCAAAACTAGAATGGGGAACTAGGCAAACACAGTTCTGACTGCAAAGAAAGCAGGTTAGACAAACTGTATTTTCATTATTACTCTAAATTATTTCTGGCAAACAGTTACATCTTTCAGATAGGTTCCCTTTGCACTCCTAGTGACTGCAAAAATGGAGTGAATTGGCAGCAGTTCGAGTGGTACTCAAACAGAGAAACACACAGTCCCCCATACAACTAATTATGTCTGCAAGCAGACAGCTCTTAAAGACAGTACCAGAGGCTCTAAAACACTCACTGTAGTAAATGGCTTAGCACGCAAACACCATTCAGGCTTGGAGCATTCAAGCAAGCTCCTGAAGTCTTTTGGGAACCCCATTTGCAGGGGTTACACCCTTCCTGGCCTGGGAAAGCTTGGCGTCGCGTCAAGCAAGTACCCCATAAGTTTTAACTGCAACCATATACATTTGCATTAGGCTCACACATGTAATCACAGTCAGTATATCATTTTACCAAGAACACATTTCTGAAACATTGCAGTCGTCACTCTTTACATAGTATTACACACACATTGTACCATAACTCAAGTTATTACCTCTTGTACATGAAACCTGAAGAGGGCCCTTCCTATCAGTTACCTTGAGGCTGGACGGGCAAGGGCACCATACTTAGAGGGCAACACAAGTAACTTGGAGTTAGCACTGGCGCTCAGTTTGGGCAATGAGCTTGGGACACATACACTCCTTTATGGACAACATTGAGAGGCAAGTCCACAGGCCTCCCAAGTGAATCATAACTGAGGTGCACCACAGGCTTTACAGCTCGACCAGTCTTTCTAGGGGAACTGTTACAGTCTCTGCACTCTGAGCCTCATTTTCAGCATTGTCCTCACTTGTCAGGGGGTCTCCATGGGGTAGAGAGGCTAGTACTTGGGGCACTTTCAGCTCCAGGAGTTACAGTTTCGAGTCCACAGCATTTGGCTCGCATGGAAGCTTTCGGACACTGGCAGTGGACTGTCAGGGCACTCAAAATACTCTCTTCTTCTGGTGTATCACCAGTCTGCCCCAATCCATCATTTCCTCCATGAAAGCTCAAACAGTTCAACCATGCACAATGATTCCATTTCATCTGATCTGATGCTTTGCACTTCACTTTCTGGGAGCATTGGCTCCAGGGATGAAGCTGGGGGCTTAGACAGTCCAGAAGGCCCAGCTTTGTCTCCAGTATTGACTAGGGGATTGCCCCGAAACAATTGACTCAGTTCGTGAGAAGGATAGTATTCAAAGTCACTCTCACTTTCTTCTGATATGGACTGACAGTCGTGCTCAACTGGGACTTGTGCAGGGGAACACTTTAACTCTGCTTCTGTAGGTGCAGACTTCCTTGATCTTTTCTTGGCAGCAGCTCTAGTCACTGGTCCAGAGGGGGCATCTTCTGGGGGCTCAGACTCAATCAGGATTTGTCCAATGGGCAGTAAATGATTTCTATGCATTGTTTTACATCTTTTGAATTGTTCTCAGGCCTTACTTTGTACACTGGCAGATCATCTGTTTGCCCACTACAATGTGAGGAGATGGTGCCATTGTCAGCAATCTTGTGTTTGCCATGCAGTCCCAGATTTCTTGAATACCCAATCTCCCTCCTGGAGTTCCTAGTAGCTTTCACCTTTTATCATACCGTTCTTTGTTGGCCAGATTTCTTTTGGCAGCCATAGTTTGAGCCAGTTAGTGCATGAGTTAGCTGGGCCTTTAACTTTTGCACATACTGTAAATAGTTGTCAGCTTGAACCCCATCAGAGAGACCCCCAAAACACACATCTACTGGTAGTCGAGCTTCTCTTCCAAACATCAGGCGGTGGGGAGAACCCAGTGGCATCACTTTTGGTGCAGTTATAAGCATGTACCAGGGTGCTAATTTGTTGGCTCCATCTAGGCTTGTCCTTTGGGTGCAGGGTGCCTAGCATATCTAGCAAAGTGCGGTTGAAACGCTCAGGCTGTGGGTCCCCTGGGGCTGGTAAGGAGTGGTTCTGGACTTTGACTCCCACAGAGAAAGCATCTCTTTGATCAGACGACTCTCAAAGTCTCTCCCTCGATCAGAATGGATTCTTTGTGGAGCCCCATAGTGAACAAAAAAGTTTTCCACAAGTACTTTGGCCACAGTGGATGCTTTCTGGTCTTTGGTGGGGAAAGCTTGGGCATATCTCGTGAAATGGTCAGTGACCACCAGCACATTACTGATATTTCTTTGATCTGACTCCAAACTCAGAAAATCAATACAGACCAGCTCCATGGGTGCACTGGTGGTGATGTTAACAAGGGGGGCAGCCCTCTGGGGCAAAGCTTTCCTCTGTAAGCAGCGACTACAAGTTCAAATGTGTTGCTCCACATCAGCCCCCATCTTAGGCCAATAGAATCTGGATCTCACCAAGTCAAGTGTTCTGTCTATACCAAGGTGCCCCATGTGGTTGTGCAAGGACCTCAGTACTGAGTCTCGAAAGGCAGTGGGCAGCACTAGTTGTTGTTTGTCTACTTGTCCCCCTCTGTCTACTGTTTCTCTGTGTAACAGTTTATTGATCAGTTTCAACTTAGGACCTTCTTTGTATAACAGTGCAGTTCTCAAATCAGTGGGCGTAATTTGGACACATCTTTTCCTGCATAGAGGGCTTCTAAAGCTGCTTTGATCATGGGATCGCGGGATTGAGCCGCCAAATACTGTCATTGTCCAGCTGAGGCAGTGCACCAATGTCTATTGCAGAAAAGTGGCAATAAGCAGCAGGTATGCAATTCTCAGAGGGTCCCAAGCAATCCACCATGCAGTCCACTCGTCCGTGGACATTTGTTCCTCCTGTCAAACTTCCCGCAGAGTGCCGAATGTCAGGTTCTGCAATCGGACCCAATCATTCTGGGAACAGGCCTCCGGGAGAGAGCATCAGCATCTATGTGGTTCAGACCTGCTCGGTGATTCGAGAGCATAGTCATATGTAGATAATGCAGAAAGCCACCTATGGCCAGTGGCATCCAACTTAGCTGAGGTCTGCACATAGGTCAAAGGATTATTGTCAGTTTTACTAGTATTTTAGCCCCATACAAGTACTCATGGAATTGGTCAACAATAGTCCACTTCAAAGCTAGGAACTCTAACTTATGTACAGGATAGTTCTTTTCGGATGGGGTCAGGCTTCTACTGGCAAAGGCCACTGGTCTCGGGCCATTCTCGTGCTCTTGGTACACACAGCCCCCAACCCTTGCAAGCTAGCATCAGTGTGCAGGGCGTAAGGTTTTCTTGGATCGGCATAGGCCAGCACTGGAGCATGGGTAAGTTGATATATGATCTCATGAAAAGCAGTCTCACAATCAGAGTCCAGCGGGCCCCAAATACTTCACTCGGATGAAAATACACTCTTTCAGTCTTGAGGCGCTGACTTTTGGTATTTTTGTGGGTTGGGGATACCCTTGAGTAAGAGTTAAGTAAAGGCGGATCACTCTTGAATAGTCCTGATGAAGCGCCGATAATAATCACAGAATCCAGGAATCTTTGCAGTTCTTTTAGATTTTGGGCTGTGGCCAGGTGGTCAAGGCCTCAACTTTACTTGGGTCGGTCTCTATTCCTCGGTGGATACTATGTGTCCCACATACTTTACTGATGTTTGAAAGAATTGACACTTATCAATGGACAGTTTAAGGCCAAAGTCCTCAGTCGGTCCAATACCTTAAATAATCTGCTCTCATGTTCCTCCAGTGAGCTGCCAAACACAATAACATCATCTAGGTATACCAGGCACTCTAGTAAGTTCATGTCCCCCACTGCATGCTCCATCAATCGCTGAAAAGTGGCTTGGGCACCTGAAATCCTTGAGGCATCCTCATGAATTCATAAGCCAAGCGGACAGATAAAGGCTGTCTTCTCACAGTCCTCTGGGGCCATATCGGGATCTGGTAGTACCCACTGCGGAGATCCAACACAGAGAACCACTTGCTCCCATTTAGGCAGTCAAAGCATCCTGAATCGGGCATTGTGTACTGATCAGGGATAGTCCGCGGTTTAAGGTGCGATAATCCACACACATCCTTACTGTCCCATTCTTTTCCTCACTACCACAATGGGGAAGCATAAGGGCTTCTGGATTCTTGTATTACACCAGCAGCTAACATCTCTTGCAGATGCCGTCTCACATCATCTATGTCAGCAGGTGCCAGGCGTCGAGACCTCTCACGAAATGGTCTTTCGTCATGCAGCGGATATTGTGCTCAGCTCCTTGCACGCATCCTCACGTCCCATTCCTTTAAAGAAAACACCTGGTCTCTCTGAGCAAGCTTCTCACTGATCCTCACTTTCCATTCAGCTGGCAACGGAGTCGCCGAAATCAAACAAGTCAGGCGTTACTCTGTCATTCTTCCTCAACTCTTGCTGTTGGTAGCACTGCAGTGTCTGCACAATGCACATTAGCCAGGATGCAACCTCTATTTACGCGAATGTCTCTTTCAGACACATTATGAACTTGGACCATTACCCTTCTGGCATAAGCATGGGCTCTAGCGGGCAAAATACTAAAGCTTGACCAGCAGTCCCTCTGGCAATTTTCCATCGCCTGGTGCATCCAACATTAATATTTTATTCTTAACATCCTTTCTGATACGGACCTCTGCCTGTAAGGTACACTGGCATTTGGCCAGGATCAGAGACTCAGGATCCTTCTTCCCCACAATTCGACCGGTTCCTCTGGTTCTATTTTTCAGCATCTCTCTGTGCCTCATAGGCCTTCTTAAGTAAAGCTGGAACTCTTAAAGCTCTACTAGTTTTTGACCCTGTTTTTCATAACACAACTGTGCCAGCCTTCCGAACATATGAGCATTTGTTCCAATCAACAAAGGGACACCATCATACAGTCCAGTGGGGGACACACTAAGGCTAGAGTCTCTACTTGTTCGCCACCCAGCCACGGAGGTGGGAAAGACAGCCAAATTCGGATATACCCGAATAGGGTAGGCCTTCTCACTTAACCCCATACAGGCAATCCTTCTAATGGTTGTAAGTGCGTCTGACAAATGCTTCTGATACCAATCCTGGAACATAATTGTCACTTGGGAGCCACTGTCTAATACAGCTCTTGTAGACACTCCATTCACCTTTACAGTGGTCTCCATGGAGGGACCCACTATTCTGGACCAGTCTGGAGAGGTGATAGTGGGGGCCTGGGCAACTGACCTTGCCACAAAAGGACGTGAGTTAGCATTTTTGGTGCCCTCACTGGGATCATTTCGTGCACCTCTTAACCACTGATTTGTTCTCCGAAGCTCTCCTAGTAGCCTATATGCAACTTTGTCAGTGTCTTTTGGGGACCGGCATTCTCTTTTCATGTGCCCATCCTTCCCACAATTATAGCAAAACATACTTTCTGGAGTTTGAGTTGGCCGAGGCGCCACACTGGGAGCCAGGTGAGGGTATACTAACTGGAAACCTTGGTGCCATCTCTGTCTGCGGCGTGATAAGCATTTGGAGACATCTAGTCAGTTTCTCCACTTCCATGGTCAAGGAATTGAGTTTGGAGCTGTTATCAGCAGGAGATACATGGGTGGGTACCCCCAACCCCATAGCAGATGCAGTCGGATATAGGTCAGGGCCCGTACTTGCAGGCATGGCCTTCATAAAGGGACTGTTTTTGAATTCCCGGATCTCTCTCAACAGTTCGCCCCATTGTGGCATATCTTTTTCCTTGCCAGAGCACTCATTTACTGCCAACCTCTGCCCCTCACTTGATGGGTCACCCTCAGTCACTCGGGTCGTAGCCGCAGCTATTGGTGCAGGTCCCTCCCGAGGTCGCCTTTTCTCAACTCCTCGAATTTCTCTCATTAACTCATCATAGGAGGGTGGGGATTCCAGTCGATCTGCCAGGCGTAACTGAAGCAACAGCAGTTCTGAGAAGGGGGCAGACTTAAGGATCCTGTCCAGCCTGGTTCGGTCCAGTTCAATCGCTGGCAAACTACCTTTCTGAGGCATTCCTGCAACAATTTTTCCAGCCGAGATACATACACAGACAACAACTCCCCTTGGTACTGTTGTGCATCTCTTACTCTCCACCATAGGTCCTCATCAGAATCTGGGCTCCCATACACATTCTCCAGGGCCTCAAGATAGGCCTGTGCAGTCACTTCAGGGTTACTGGCCCGTTTAGCATGAATGGTAGCCAGGGCAGGACCTCAGAGGCTCTCACTAATCCTCTTTCGCTTTTCGGCTTCCGAGCATTGCCATTCTAGCACTTGGGGGGCAACATAGTCTATCCAGGTCTCCCAGTCATCCTCCCCTTGGGGGGTGGGTAGGGTGCCAGAGAAGATCCTCAACCTTCGGTAAGAGTCGTGACTAATGGCAGGTGCAGAAATAGGAGTCTGCATTGGTTCAGCCACCATTACGGGTACTGGAGCGGGAGAGGGTGTTGGGGGAGGAACACCCCCAAGTGGCAAGAATAGTTTCTTCAAGTCCTCCACAGTTTTCCCTTTCCCCAGCAACCATTTAGCAAATTTCTCCTCAAAAGTTTCAGACAGTGGTGGGGGCTCATTCCCCACGGGTCTTTACTGTACTTAGTTATCACTCTCCAGGCAGTGAGGGCTCCCTCTGGGGTCATGGTCTGTGGCACTTTGGAGCTATCTATGGGATCCTTAAACTCTACTAGGGCCAGGAAAGTGTGGGTGAGCAGATTATCATGCCGACCCACCACCACAGGGTTTTGTAAACCTTCCACCTTGGAAAGTACTCCCTGTACATTGTCCGTATTGATACCCAAGGGGATGTCCAGGATAAGCATAGCATTTTGGGGGTCAATCTCCTCCCCAGTACACCACTCCACCAGCCGGTGCACAGCCACTTCTGTCGGGGTACCCATTTTTTTCTTAACAGTGGTTCGTAAATATGGCCACTAGAGGACACACAATCTCAGCGGTGAGCCTCCAAGATGTAACCCCTAGATGGCGCTATCCCAGGGGCTACTACCCCTGCCTGATTTGCCACTAACAGGTTGAGGGGCCTGGATCCAATGGGTGCCTCCACCCAGAGGTCAGGGTTTGCAATAGTTAAACTTACTTGGTCACAGCCCTCTGGGACACTGCAAGCCCCTTTCTTCCCACTAGTGGCCACACAATATATCAGAATTACCTTCACAGTATACACTTACCCCCAGGACTAGTTCGGCACTGGGACCTCCTGTGAAATAAGATACAGTGCAACAATCACAGTACAGTACTTTAACATAGACAAATACCTCAGGCAGTATAACTTTGCTGAAACAAGCAGCTCTGATTTATTTAGGGGATATAACAAGGACAGGGGAAATCAGGTTAATTAGCTTATCACTTTACTATCTACCTGTGGCTCTGTGCAAGGCCTATCCCTACCAGTTACTGTCCCTGGGTACCCAAGCCCCAGTGGCTAGTCCAAACCTGGCAGCTGGTGGGGCCCTTTCACAAGTGAAAGAAAAATTAGTTTAAACAGTCAGCAGTACAGTGATTCCATTTGGATTTAATGTGGCAATTCAACAGGGAGCGACCCTGAATTAGTACTCACACTCCAAACAAGATAGGGTCCTTCAACGCCAGCAGGGCTACTCTTGAGCTCCACGAGACTCTTCACACATTTATATGGTGAAAAAGAAAGTACTATACCAGGCAGGCTGCTTCTCTATCCCGATCGCAATTACTGCACAATACCGGGAGAACACACAAGCAGTTCAGTTCTGACAGACCAGTGCAATTCAACAATTTCTCCAGTCTTCTACAGGGTGAGCCTGGTTTCTACTCTTCAGAGATCTTTTGATTCTTTTCACAGGACGGATTCAGTCCTAACAAGCAGTTACACAAGCTGCAGACCGGAACTCTGGGCCTTACACCGTTTTTGACTGAAACTGTGCACTGAAGGAGCACTAGGTTTCTTTCCCTTCACTGCCAGATCTAAACTGAAACTCCAACAGACAAAACCGGCACTTCCTTTGAGTTCCTCCAGTTCTTGACTGGATTGGCTGTCACTCACAATAGACTGCTGCTGTTGGTCCAAAAAGGCGCCAAGTCTAAACTACATCTCCCAGAGTCACTGCCCATACAATCCTCTTGTGGCTGGCTCAGATTATGAGTCCAAGTTCTGATTCGTCCAAGGCACCATTTTAGAGCTAGCTTACCCACACTGATTGGTCCAGTTCAGCAGTTCAGAACTAGAATGGGGAACTAGGCAAACACAGTTCTGACTGCAAGAAAGCAGGTTAGACAAACTGTATTTTCATTATTACTCTAAATTATTTCTGGCAAACAGTTACATCTTTCAGATAGGTTCCTTTGCACTCCTAGTGACTGCAAAATGGAGTGAATTGGCAGCAGTTCGAGTGGTACTCAAACAGAGAAACACACAGTCCCCCCACACAAACTAATTATGTCTGCAAGCAGACAGCTCTTAAAGAGACAGTACCAGAGGCTCTAAAAACACTCACTGATAAATGGCTTAAACGCCAAACACCATTCAGGCTTGGAGCATTCAAGCAAGCTCCTGGAAGTCTTTTGGGAACCCCCATTTGCAGGGGGGTTACACCAGCAATTGAAAAAGAAGTAAAGTTCTTATACATTGTTAAGCTTTTCAATTGCAATTTTTCTACATGATGGTCAGAAGCCCTGTTTACATGGCTGATGCTCTGCGATTTCTGCAGTGCTTAAACTTGAGTCAACTGCTGGAGATGTATCTAAAGTTGTGTCCACACAGCCCCTCTCAGCACCGATGCAGACTGCTCTGGAGAGGGGCTGCTACTCTGTGAGATGGGCAGGTATTTGGTGATGTCAGCAGCGATGCATCAGGTGACGCGCGGACTGCTGATATAACCCCCCAGCATGTTAGGTCAAACAGGAATAAGACAGATAAACTGCATGGATGCACGTTGGCTGTGTCCATTCCAACAGGTAAAGCCCAAACATAGCCTGTACAGTACAAAACTTGGCTCCAGTGTCACTGTACAAGCGAGAAATAGCAGGATATGCAGGAGCATGGTGGGAGCATCCAGAGTAAGCGGTGTAGTCTATCCATGTGGCAGCTTACACTGCTCACTCCCAAACGTGTCTCCAACTGTGCTGTTGCTATAGGAGCAGACTGTTGATCGACTTACCTTGGTCAGGTAAGTGTCGAGTTGCTGCAGTACAAATGCGGCAATGTAAATGAGCCTTAAGACTCCTTTCTACGGCATGAATTGCTTTATAGATACAATAATTGTACCTACACTCTGCCATAGCATAATTACGCATTCTAACATTACAAATGCAAATCATACTCTGTAGCAAAGTTGCAAGTTTAAAATGTACCAGAAGAGGGTAGATTTTCATTGTATAGACTACATGATTGCTGTATGAGTAATTTGATGCACCATTTTAATCATGTGTGACCAAGTGCAAAAATTAACATTTTCTCATGCTCTTGTTTTAATTTTAGAAACACTATACAGAACTGAACCTGTTGATCTTGGTTCATTTTTGTCTCGGGGATGCCATACTGAAAGAAATTGGTTGATGATAATCTCCTTTCTTCTTGGAGAGTGCTGGTACTAAATGAAAACAATAGATCACACTTGGTTGACCTCAAGTCATTTACATCTTTGAATTTTGTTTGAAGTGGAATTACAAAGGACAATAAAGACAGATGAAAATAAGAAACTTCAACACAAAATGAAATTCTTAAGGGCTGTCGGAATTTAACCTACCCTAGTATGTGGTCAAGAGTGAAAACAAAAAGATTTTCAACGGACACATTAACAGTTTATTCATGGGCAGGACTAAACTCTACCAGTAAGAAGTGGAAGGCAGTCTAGGTGGGTTTTATGGCCTCCTTCTGTCTTAATAACCCTAGTATGAACCTTAGTGTAGTTGGTCTTATTCTTTACCCATTGTAGTTCTGGGAGTACTATACTGAACTGAATCGGTTTAACCTAGTCTTTTTTGTAATTGGGAATTCAGAATTGAGCAAAATAATTTGGTAATGCAGAACACATGTAGGATTCACTGAAGAGCTGCTTGAAACATAAGAAGTTTTGGATGATAGAAGACCATGTAAGCATTAATCCACGGCAAAGGTGGCATCTAATGGGGAATTAATGCATGGTTGGGACCGTTGTGGCACCAGGCCGAGTGCCTACAGCGGACCAACCATGCTTTAATTCCCCATTAGATGCCACCTTGGGAGTGGATTAATGCACTTGTAACATTATAAATTAGACCATCACAGTATTCAAGTTATAAAGTTCAGTTTAATGTTACTTTCACTACTTATTGCTAACCTCTGTTACATACATATATGTTTTTTTTCTACTTTTACTCATTGGTACATTACTGTATTCCTCAATGATTGCTATAGATTTTTTCCTGTTTCTGACGGCTTTTCGTTTGCTATCCTTGTTAGGAGGACCGCAATCTCTTGCTTTCGCTGCTTCGCCGTTGACCTCTGTGTCTCATTTGCATACAGCTTTTAGCGCTTTGTACGTGTATATTATATTTTTTCTCTGACATGCTTCTGTTTGCACTAGTCGCTCCATTACAGCAGTCACAGGTCCCCAGTATGTTTTTTCTTTCCTCTCTCTATGGATTCTGATCGACAGTTGAAGTTTACTGTCCAGTATACAGTAACCGTCTCAAAATTAATTTTACTTCCGGTTTCTTGCCTTGTTCCTGTCTGTTCCCTTGGGTTGTGTTCTCTGTGACTCTGGTGTGCCTCTGTTATACTTGTCCTCCTGCTCGTCTAGCCTACCTACTTGCTGTTATTAAACTTTATTTCTCTCCTTCTTTGCCTTTCGTTTTTTTACACACTGCTCCTTTTTTGCCTGTGGCTACTTCTGGTACTTCACAAGCAACACTGCATTATCGTGCCATAATGCCATGTTTCTGTTGTACCACCTGAAGCGTTCTCACCAATTGTTTTCCTAGTTTTACCATGTTACAAAGGCCACTTGTGACCGTCCCTAATACTCCAAAAAGTTGTATCCACTTATGTTTGCCACCCACATTTAGTCATCCAGTGATGACTAGGTGCATTTACTAGATTGACTATCACTTTAGCTGGCAGAGTGTTACAGGCATCCGCCACCCTCTGGGTAAAGTAATGCCTCCTCTCTCCATCAGCAGATGCCTGCATCCCTGCAGTCACCCAGTCCAAGAAAACCATCAAGTTGGTCCGACAAGACCTCCCTGCCAGAAATCCATGCTTTTACCTGTCTTGGAGTCCGCTGCTCTCCAGATAGTCCTTGGAGTCCTCTTTGACCAGTGACTTCCATCAGCTTACCCACAACAGAGGTAAAACTTGTTCCCCACTTCTTCTTTGCACCATCCCCATGGTGTGGCACTATGGCCGCTACCCTCCAGTCTTTGAGAACTGCTTCCTGTCTTTAATAAGCTATTGAACAGTGGTTCAGTCTGTTTTGCTGCCAGTTCCTTGAGTACCCACGGATGCATCCCATCAGGTCCTAGGGCCTTATCTGTCTTTAAGGTTGCTAGCCCTTTCTGGACATTTTTGCTGCTAAATACTAGCTGCCTTATCTCTGGGGCTCCCTTAGTGTCCACCTTGATGCCAGTCTTTGGCAGGGCCCGTTGGCTTCTCTTGTAAAGACAGAGCAGAAGTAATCATTAAGGTGGCTGTGTTTTGCATGCCCTCTATTACCCTACCTCCCTCAGATAGCCTAACAATTCCTTCTTTCTTTTTTCGCTAATATACCTGAAGAACTGCTTTTCCTTGCTCTTAACCCCCTCTACAATATGGAGCGTAGTATCTGATTTTGCCTCCCTAACTTCCCCCTTTACTTCCTTATTTCTCAATAGGTATCCCCCACCCCACCCAAATGTCCTTGCTCCTGGTTAATGCTTTTTTTTTTTGTGGCCCTCACTGCTTCCTGACCCTTTCTGAGAACCATATTGGTCTCTTGTAACTGGATAAGTAAGATGCCTCGTGAATAACCCCCTTAAGACAGGACAGATACCTGCTTACCAAGAGAATTGCAATGTACCCTGAGTGGCAGAGTGGGTATGAAATCCCTGTAAACTGGTATGTGGTTTGCACAGCATATTTACTTCATTTCTGCTCGTGCAGTGGGGAGGCCATGATGAACTTTGTTTACCTTCTGATCATAAATTATGATGTTATTATGTTACTATGTGTCTTTGTTTTTTTTATCTTGGGGAATACTGTACTGAATGGAGGGGGACACGTCAAGTTGTCCTGGTCATTTCGCTGCACAACAACTCACCCCAGACTGTTCGCTCCAGTGTGAATGGGTCCAGTCCTCTTTAACATCTTTATAGGTGACATTGCAGAGGGTCTGGAGGGAAAAGTATGCATCTTGCAGATGACACAAAGATCTGTAACAGAGTTGATACATGGGGGGGGGGGGGTAGAAAGGATGAGAAGGGACTTGTCAAGGTTGGAGGAATGGTCAGACATATGGCAACTTAGATTCAATGCAAAGAAGTGCAAAGTAATGCTCCTGGGAAACAAAAACCCAGGAGAAGAGTACACAATAGCAGGGGAGGTACTAACAACAACAAAAGTGGAAAGGGACTTGGGGGTAGTCATATCAAGTGACTTAAAGGTGGGTAAGCAATGTGAGAAGTCAGTAAGGAGAGCTAGGGGGATACTGGGATGCAGGATGGGGCATCACAAGTAGAAAAGAAGTGGTTATCCTCTGTACAGACAGTTGGTGAGACCCCATCTGGAATACTGTGAGTAGTTTTGGAGACCCCATCTCGCAAGGACATAGACAGGATGGAAGCAGTCCAGAGGAGGGCAACTAAAATGGTGCAGGTTCTGCATCAGAAACCATATGAAGACAGACTGAGAGAGCTTAATACGTATACCCTTGATGAAAGGCGGGGGGGGGACATGATAAAAACTTTTAAGTACCTCAAGGGAATCAACAAAGTCCAGGAGGGTAGCATCTTTCAGAAAAAGAGATGTGTAAGAACAAGGGAGCACAATTTAAAGATAAGAGGGGGGACGGCTCAGGGGTAATGTGAGGAATTTTCTTTCACGGAGAGAGTGGTGGATGCGTGGAACCGCCTTCCTGGGGAGGTTGTTGGGTCTAAAACAGTGGGGGAATTCAAACATGCATGGGACAGACATAAGGCAGTTTTAGTGGGGGGTTGCAGGAAGTAGGCTGTTGGTTGACTAGAATCTGCAGCTTATCCAGTATGAAGGGGAATGTGCAGACTGGGTGACCCAAGTGGTCCTTATCTGCCGTCAAAATCTGTGTTTCTGTGTTTAATTGGCACACTGCTCAATTCATCCCTTGACGAGTTTGTTTTGTAATATGTACAGTGGGGGCGAATTGTCTGGGGTCGAATTAAGCAGGGTTCCGATTCATGCCAGAGCTAAGAGCATGGAGTGAGTTGTCATGTAGCAGTGTGACCTGCACGAGTTGTCATGTAGCCCTAAAAAAGGTTGTTGATATTAGTCTATTATATTGTGACATGCCTTACAGAATGATGTTAGTTCAGATGTTTTCTTAGGAAATGCAGTATTACGTGGAATTGGTTGATTTTAGTCTGTATTTGGGGATTCTATACCGAATGGAATCGGTTGACCTTGGTCATTGTATTTTTTTCTTGGAATACCATACTTGAACTGGTTTATCTTAATCTGTTTATATCTTGGGACATATTGTACTAAATGGAATCTGTTGATCTTGGGGGAAGTTGATTTTACTACACATTAAATCTGCTTGGATCATCGTATGAAATAAAATCCTCTGACTGTAATTTGCTGTTTATGTTGTGGAAATCTTACTGAACAGAACCAATTGGCCTTAGGTAATACCACTTGGTCAAAATGATTAAGCTGTCTGGTAAATATTTAGATGCCTGCTTGTGAATATATTTAATGACAAGGAAGCACACACAGTCTTCTGCTGACAAGAATTTGCTGATCTTAATTGGTCATACAGTATATATGTTGGAGAGTTTCAAAATATTTAATTTGTTTATTTTTCTGTTTATACCCCTGCTCTCTGAGTGTCTACTTAGCCGCGCGACCTAGCTCTGGCCACATCATGCTGGTTGACCTGCATCCCACCCTGTTCCCCCACAGCTTTCCCTCTCTGGTGGGGCCCTCCTTACATCCCCTGCTACAGAATCTGGTATGGGAGACGGTGCCTACAGTGGAGGAGCTGGGGGGGGGCTGGGGGGCGGTCGCCCCTCCTGGTTGCCCCAGTGTGAGTAGTGGTGCCCCACCACCATCTTTAGTTAATGTTTAGTGCCCGTTGTGGATCCCATGATTGACTGAATGCCCCCCGGCTCCCAAATGCTCCCAAACCTGGCTCCGCCACTGGGTGCCTAGGTACCCACGTGCAGGGCCTGCGAGCTGGTTGGCTTCCTCCAGCCACTTTAGGCCTTTTTCCTCATTTTCCTTCCAAGTTCCCCAGGACGTCAGTGTCAAGGGTGCACCAAGCACGACCACACGCAAGCTTGCATGATGCGGTGCCTGCCAATGTCCTTCCAGCCCCTAGCTACTCAAGCTGCACTGCTACCTGTGGCCACCCAGGTGGAAGTATAGCAGCAGAGCTGACTGCTCTCCCTTCCCGGAGGAGGAGGGCATCCTCTGGGATACTTGAGCCTCCTTCCCCCCCATCCGGCCCCGTGTGACCTGAGCTCGTCCCCAAACTTGGGTCACCAGTGTGGGAGAGGTAAGGTGTGATGTATCTCAGCCCTCTGTGCCACTGGACTGGTTCATCTTTTGTTTAGTTTAGGAAAACAAAAGTTCGGGCCCCGCAGTGTAAATCCATACAATTTATGTTGGCCAGACTTTATAAAGCAGATGTAGATGTGGTCACCATGATGCCATCAGCATCTCTGCTGATTGATTTAGTTCTAGTATTGTCTAAGGATAACATGTTTGCTTCTGTAAATAGCACCAGATTTTCCATTCAGTCAGTATCCAGTCATACTGGTTCATGCAATTGTTCAAGGCTATGTGTGGGTGTTGATGTGATATGGCTGCCACTACACACTGTCACTTCACTACCAGTCTGACATTGTTTGTAAAGCACTTTGGGATACAATTTATATGAAAGCGCTATATAAATGCCAATTTAAACAACATGAAGTCTTGCTATATTATGACATATGCAGTGAGCCCCAACCTTTGAACTGCTCCGGAGGTGAAAGAGTTAACTTTCCATGCCAGGCATGGAACGCTGAGCTCAAGCTCAGTTGAAAACTCTGTCTGTTGTTCTTCAAACTCAAACCGTCAGATTCTTTATTCCGCCTCACTGAACAGTCGCTCCTGAGATTTCTCCTTCTGCTCGGTTCATTTTGTCGGTTAAAGTATTATTTTCTCTTTTTTTTTGACCGAATTTAAACCGCAACCAGTTGGTTCAAGCTCTGTCTGTGGTATTTGTGAGTACTAGATAGGTTTACATTATTTCTCTTCTGTGGAACTTAAACTGTTTATCGGTTAGCTTTTGAACCGATCAGGTTGTTTAAAATATTTTATTCTATCAATTAGAGTGTGGTTACCGGTTCTTATCGGTTCTAAAAAAAAAACAGAATTTCTTACGTCTTTTTCCACGACCCGTGACACGGTTGGGAACCGATAAGAGGGTCTTGCTTGGCGGATTGCCATAAACGGGCAAGTTTGGTTAGGACTGGCACTATGAGAAACCCAAAAGAAGAACCGGGCCCACTGGGTTTCAACACTGCAGTGTGTGTGGGGAAGCCTTTGCCAAGGCTGACCCCCACACCACCTGTGTTTATTGTCTGGGGTTTGACCACCTCAATGCAGACTGCCAGATTTGTAAAACTTTTCCTGCAGCTACACTGGAAAAGAGAGTTGGTAGGCTCAGGGAAAGGGAGGCCAAGAAGTCCGCTGACCCGGCTGGCCAGCCCGGTTCGGTTCCAACCGAACCAGAGGGAGTGCCCTCTGACCAGGGCAAGACTTCCTCGGGCAAAAGGAGAGCCGACTCGGAGGTGTCGGTTCCAGCAAAAAGGACTAGAAAATCAGCTGGTGTGGAGCCAAAACTTTCCTCTCCAACCGCTGAAGAGATAGACAAAGCGATTCAAATTGTCCAGTCGCTTTCTCCGGTTCCGACCGAACGGTGCCATCAAGTAGCGCCCACCTGGCGGTTCCACGGTTCAAGACTATGATTTAGAGGAATATTATGAACCGGAGGAGGGGAGAGGAGTAGGAGGAGAGTGAATGTGGATTTGAAAGTCTGATGTACCCATCGACCGGACATCTCCCAGACAGACCTTCAGAGTGTCCCATCCTAGGCTTTCTGAGTCCCTTCTCATTTTATTTTCTATAAAAGTGGCTGAAACCCTCCAGCTCCTATGGAGGAAGCTGTGGATGATCAAGAGGAGCCTGACTATGTGGAAATGATGGATATCCCACAGTCTAGAGACTGTCTATTCCTGCATAAATCTTTTGGGAAACAGACTTTTAAAATTCAAAAAACTCCTCACACTATACCTCCTGTGGATAAGAGAATGGACAAGAGGTGCACATTGTCAGGCTCTGATAGGGAGTTCCTTACACAACAATGCAGTCATGTTGGGGTAGTGCAGGCTGCAGCCTGTGACAAGGCAAATGTCCCCTTGGCCTCACACCCCCCGGACAAGGACTCCAGGAAGATTGATGCCATGGCAAAGAAACAGTACATGGCAGCATCCTTGGGACTCAGACAGGCAAATTATATGGCTTATGTTGCTAGATATCAGAAATCCAGATGGGATACTGTTATGGCTCTCACAGAACTAGGTCCCTGGCCAGCTTGCCAGGGAGCTGGAGCAGGTGGCTGCTGATGGTATTGAGGCATCCAAGATGCAATTCCATGCTGCAGTGGACTCAAATGATGTGTCATCAAGAGTCATGGCTACATCTGTGGCTCTTCGCAGGATGGCTTGGCTCAGATGTACTAGCCTGTCACAGGATACCCAGACTAAGGCCATGGATTTTCCTGTTGTGGGTAATTCTCTGTTTGGAGAGCAGACAGAGAATTACATGAAGAAAAATGGATGAGTATGGGACCACCTATAGGGTGCACAGGCCAAGAAAGGCAGCCCTCCTCAAAGGCAGCTTCCCAAGGGCAGGGGCAGGCCTTTTCATAGGGCTTTTTACCAAGCCCAGGCCTCCTCTTCTGCTTTTGCCCAGAGGGGGGTTCTTTAGAGGGAGAGGCAAACGGGGTGCAAGCAGGCCTGCTTCCACCCCTCAGCCCAAAGCCCTGCCAAGCAGGCACCCTGATGGGGTTGCCAGGCCGATTCTCAACTACCTGCAGGGGCAGACTGGCTTACTTTGTCCAGGACTGGGAGTCTCTGACATCAGAAAGTGGGTCCTGGAAGTAAGAAGCCAGGGACTGGTTCTCAGCTTAAAAGTTTCCAAAGATGAGAACCAGATCCTTTCCACCTGCAAATCCTCCAGAGGCACTTGCCCTAGAGGCAGAGATCTCTTCCCTCCTGGCTCTCAGAGCTGTGGAAAGGGTTCCACCCCTACACCAGGGCAAAGGGTTGTACTCCAGGTACTTCCTTACCCCAAAAAAGACAGGAGAATGGCGGCCCATCCTGTATCTCAGATACTTAAACCAGCACCTTTTAAAACCAAAATTCAAAATGGTGACTCTGGGAATTATTCTACCCTCTTTAAGGCCAGGGGACTGGCTACCGTTCCTGAACCTCAAGGATGCCTACTTCCATATTCTCATCAGAAGCTCCCATCGAAAGTACCTCAGGTTCGAGCTGCCCTCAGGCCATTACCAGTTCAGAGCAATGCCCTTCGGCCTCACCTCTGCTCCGAGGGTATTCACAAAATGCCTGGCAGTAGCAGTTGCTTCTCTAAGAAGGCAAAAAATTGCCATCTTCAAACAACATGAAGTCTTGCTATATTATGACTAATGCAGTTTGTCCCACCATTAGAACTGCTCCGGAGGTGAAAGAGCTAACTTCCATGCAGGGCATGGAACTTAGAGCGTGAGCTCGGTTAGAGAAGCTCTGTCAGGGATATTTCAAACCGAAACTGTCAGATTCTTTACTCTGCCTCACTGAACAGTCGCTCCGGAGATTCCTCCTGCTGCTCGGTTCATTTTCTCGGTTTAAAGAGTTTTTTCTCGGTTAAATTCAACCGCGATTATCATTATTTTAACCGCAAACCGATCGGTTCAAGCTCTGTCTATGGTATTGTAAGTAATAGATAGGTTTTCTGTGTGGAACTTGTAAATGTTTATCGGTTCGGTTTGAACCGATCAGATTGTATTTAAACTTCATTCTGAAGCGTTTTAAGGCTTGTTAGAGTGCGGTTCCCGGTTCTTATCGGTTCTAAAAAAACCCGGATTTCATTACGGTTTTCCACGACCAGTAAACCACGTTTGAGAACCGATAAAGATTATCTTACTGGTACTGCGAAAAAAAGAGCAGAAGTTTTTGGTTAGGCATGGCATTATGTCTGAGGAAACCCAAAGAAAAACCGGGCCCACTGGTTTCAACACTGTAGTGTCTGTGGGGAAGCCTTTGCCAAGGCTGACCCACACTCCACATGTGTTTATTGTCTGGGGTTTGACCACCTCAATGCAGACTGCCAGATTTGCAAGAATTTCCTGCAGCTACCCTAGATAAGAGTTGGTAGGCTCAGGAGCGAGGAAGCCAAAAGTCCGCTGACCGGATGGCCAGCCCGGTTGGTGCCAACCAACTGAGGAGATGCCTCTGACCAGGGCCAGACTTCCTCAGGCAAGCGTAAAAGCTGACTCTGAGGAGCCAGTTCCAGCAAAGAACTAGAAAGTCAGCAGGTGTGGAGTCAAAATCCTTCTCCAACTGCTGCAGAGATAGCCAGGAGCAATACAAATTGTCAGTCACTTTCCAGTTCCGTCCGAACCGCCACTATCTAGCAAAAAGTCGGTTCGATCGATTCCACGGTTCAAGAATATGATTATAGAGGTTTTATGAACCAGAGGAGGGAGGATGATTATGAACAGTGTGAATGTGACTTTGAAAGTCTGGATATGTGTGCCCATTGAACGGACATCTCCCCAGACAGAACTTTAGGAGAATCTCCCCTAGGCTTGCTGAGTCCCTTCTCATTTTCTGTTTTATAAAAAGTTGCTGAAACCTCCAGCTTCCTTTAGAGAGGCTGTGGATAAACAAGAGGAGCCTGACTTTGTAGAGATGATGGATAGCCCAGAGTCCAGAGATTGTCTATTCCTTTACATAAATCTTTTAGGAAACAAGCAATAAAAATTTTAAAAGCGCTAATTCTGTACTTCCTGTGGATAAAAGATGGACAGGAGGTACCTTTGTCAGGTCCTGATACAGAATTTCTTTCACAGCAATGCAGCCATGTTAGGGTAGTTCAGGCTGCAGCCTGTGATAAAGCTAATATTCCCCTGGCTTCACATCCTCCTGACAAAGACTCCAGGAAGATTGATGCCATGGCTAAAAAACAATACATGTCAGCGTCTTTGGGACTCAGACAAGCAAACTATATGGCTTATGTTGCGAGATACCAAAAATCTAGATGGGATACTGTCGTGGCTTTAGCCAAACAGGCCCTAGCCAGCTGCCAGGAAGCTGGAGCAGGTGGCTGCTGATAGTATGAGGCATCCAAGGTGCAATTTCATGCTGCAGTGGATTCTAATGATGTCCTCTAGAGTCCACGGCTACATCTGTAGCTTTTCATAGATTGGCTTGGCTCAGGTGTACTACTTTGTCACAGGATACCCAGTCTAAGGCTATGGATTTTCCTGTGGTGGGAAATTCTCTGTTTGGGAGCAGACAGAGGATTATAGAAAATGGATGAATATAGAACCACTTATAGGAGTGCACAAGCCAAGGCAACCAAGCCACTCTCAGAGGCAGACCCCAGGGAGTAGAGGCAGGCCTTTTCACGGCCTTTTGACCAGACCAGGCCTCCTCTTCAGCTTATGTTCAGAGGGGTTCTTCAGAGGAGAGGCAGACTGGGTACAAGCAGGCCTGCTCTCACCCCTCAGCCTAAAGCCCCTGCCATACAGGCACCCTGATGGGATGCCAGGGCGGTTCTCCATTACCTGTAGGGGGCAGGCTGGCTTACTTACGTCCAGGACTGGGGTCTTTAACATCAGACAAGTGGGTCCTGGAAGTAGTAAGCCAGGGTCTGAATTCTCAACTTCAAAAAATTTCCAAAGATGAGAATCAGATCTTTCCACCTGCAAACCCTCTAGAGACTCTTGCCTTGGAAACAGAGTCTCAACCCTCCTGGCTCTCAGAGCTGTAGAAAAGGAGTTTCTCCCCTACACCAGGGCAAGGGTCTGTACTCCAGGTACTTCCTTACCCCAAAAGACAAGGAGAGTGGCGGCCCATCCTGGACTTAAGATATCTGAACAAGCACCTTTTAAAACCAAAATTCAAAATGGTGACTCTGGGAATGATTTTACCCTCCCTAAGGCCAGGGGACTGGCTAGCTTCCCTGGACCTCAGGATGCCTACTTCCATGTTCTTATCAGAAGCTCCACGAAAGTACCTCAGATTGAACTGCCCTCAGGCCATTATCAGTTCAGACAATGCCCTTGACCTTACCTCTGCCCCAAGGGTATTCATAAAATGTCTGGCAGTAGCAGTTGCTCATTTAAGAAGGCAAGATTGCCATCTTTCCCTACCTAGACGACTGGCTCATTGTGGATCAGTCTTCAGACCAGGTCAAATCACACCTACAAGTTACCCAGCAGCTGCTTGCCTCTCTGGGCTTTCTTCTCAATCTTCCAAAGTCAGTTCTGGAACCTGTCCAGGTACTCACCTTTATAGGTGCAGAACTGGACACAAAGCAAACCAGAGCCTTCCTTCCCCTAGAAAGGGTAAGGACCCTGATGGCCCTGGCCTTGTCCTTCACTCTGCAGGTCTCTCGGCCAGCAGGCATTTCCTGCAGCTCCTAGGACACATGGCTGCTTCCACAGCTGTAGTGCAGACAAGATTTCAGATGAGGACATTCAGTTCCATTTGAGAGCCTTCTGGTCTCAAAGAAGAGATTCCCTATCAAGTTAATCCCAGTGACTCGAACCCTGATCCAGACCCTTCAGTGGTGGCAGGATCAGAGCAATCTGAGACAAGGGGTGCCTTCATCCCTCTATCGCTCCTTGGCGCTTACTACAGATCGTCCCTCTTGGGATGGGGGGCTCACATGGGCGACCTCTCCACCTGGGGTTGTGGTCCCCTCAAGAATCTCTGCTCCACATCAATCTGTTGGAACTCAGGCTGTTTTCTAGCACTTCAGGTTTTCTGCATCTGTTCAGAACAAGGTGGTACAGGTCAGAACAGACAACACCACTACAATGTGGTACATCAACAAACAAGGGGGCACTCGGTCTTGACCTTGTGCACCGAGCGATAAGTTGTGGTCTCTGGCTTATTCCTGACACTTCCCTCATGGCAGTTCACCTCCCAGGCAAGGACAATGTCCTGGCAGATGCTCTCAACAGGATTTCCCAGGGCCATCACGAATGGTCACTGGATCCCCTAGTACTAGGGATAGTTTTTGCCAGATGGGGCACACCTCAGATAGATCTTTTGCAGCCCAGACAATCATCAACTTCCACTTTTTTTTTGCAGGCCCCCAGTGTTGGGCTCAGTCCCCCTGGATGCCTTTCTCCTCGATTGGGAAGGGAAGTTTCTCTATGCCTCCCCTTCTCTCTCCTGTTCAAGGTGCTAGTCAAAATCAGATCTCAGCCCTGCAAGATGATCCTGATTGCTCCAGACTGGGCCAGGCAGCCCTAGTACCCACTCCTTCTGTCCTTAGCAGTCCATCTTCCCCTGTGTCTCCCCAGGAACCACAATCTGTTAACCTGTGCCCAGAGGAGAGTCTGGTATCCGAATCTCAAATCCCTCAACCTCAAGGCCTGGCTCTTGAGGAGTTAGAGCTTGCTGATCTACAACTTTCTCAGGGTGTTCTCGAAATCTTGAAAGCTTCTAGGAAGCCTTCCACCAGGCTACCTATAACTCCAAGTGAAAAGGTTTTCCATATGGTGTTCTGGGAAGCATATTTCCCAGAATCTGCTGATTTGCCCACTGTTTTGGACTATATGGTCCATCTTAATTCTTTAGGACTGAGACCAGCTACCCTGAAAGTGCATTTGGCAGCTGTCTCTGCTTTTATTTCAACAGGAAGCCCTCTTCTCTTTCTGCTCACCCTGTATTTTCCAAGTTTTTAAGGGATTGCTTCATGCCAATCCACCATTCAGGGACCCTGCTCCTGCCTGGGATCTTAATGTTTGCATTGCTCAGCTGATGCAACCCCCCTTTGAACCTCTGTCTTCGGCAGAGCTTAAGTATTTGACTTGGAAAACTGTATTTCTAGTAGCCATCACTTCTGCCAGGCACATAAGTGAGTTACAGGCTTTATCAGTGGAAACTGACATTATTTCCTTTCACAGGGATAAGGTAGTCCTTAGGACTAACAGGAAGTTTTTGCCTAAGGTGGTTTCAGATTTCCACCTTAACCAATCTATTTCACTTCCAGTGTTCTTCACTGACCATTCCTCCTCCTCTGGTGAGAGGAGGCTGCACAGCTTAGATGTTAAGAGGGCCCTAAGTTACTACATAGAGCGTACCAAGGGTCACAGGTTTGACTCCCTCCAACTATTTCTCACTTATGGTGAGGTTGGGAAAGGGAAACCTGCCACTAAGAGATCCATTGCCAGGTGGATTGTCTCTTGTATCCAATTTTGCTATCAAAAACTGGGTAAGGTTTCCCCTTCAGGCCTGAGGGCTCACTCTACCAGAGGTACAGCTGCGTCTCTAGCTGCTGCCAGAGACATCCCTATCTTAGAGATATGTCAAGCAGCTACTTGGAAAACAGTACACACTTTCCCAAGCATTACTCCCTGGATATCAGGCCAGGAGGATGCTCGGTTTAACACAACCGTGCTTCAGAGCCTATTCCCTAAGTAGGTTCTGTCCCTCCTCCATGGAGGTACTGCTGTGTAGTCTGCATTAGTCATAATATAGCAAGACTTCATGTTGTTTGAAGAAAAATTACTCACCTTAGTAATGTTGTTTCTTCTATTGAGTCTTGATATTATGACCTCCCCAACCTGCCCCTCTCAGAACTTCTGCTTTGGGTATAGGGTGGGCAGTCCACTATTGGCACTTATTGATGCCCCCTTTTATGTTTTTCACCCCTTCTTTTTGGGGTGTTTGGGTGTTGTGTATTATTTTATCTTATTTTTTCTGGTCCCCTGACTTGAGTCTTGGTGTTGGGACCAGAAAAATGTGTTAATATTTTAGTAGCCAGTTGGCCAGTGTAGGTTACAGCTTCCACACAGAGCCTGAGTGAGTTTTGCTCGTAAAGATCTGACAGTTTCGGTTTGAAATATCCCTGACAGAGCTTCTCTAACCGAGCTCGTGCTCTAAGTTCCATGCCCTGCATGGAAGTTAACTCTTTCACCTCCGGAGCAGTTCTAGTGGTGGGACAAACTGCATTAGTCATAATATAGCAAGACTCCATTAGAAGAAACAACATTACTAAGGTGAGTAATTTTTTCTTCCCGTACCTGGACGACTGGCTCATAGTAGTCCAGTCCCCAGACCAAGTCAAGTTACACCTACAGATAACTCAGCAACTGCTCACCTCTCTAGGTTTCCTTCTGAATCTTTCAAAGTCAGTTCTATAGCCTGTTCAGCTCCTCACCTTCATAGGTGCAGAACTAAACACAGAGAAAGCCAAAGCCTTCCTCCCTTTGGACAGTGCAAGGACCCTGGTCTCTCTGGCCTCCTCATTCACCCTGCAGGTGTCTCGACCAGCAAGGCATTTTCTACAGCTCTTGGGGCACATGGCTGCTTCTACAGCAGTGGTGCAGGGAGCAAGATTTCAGATGAGGGACATTCAGTTCCATTTGAGAGCTTTTTGGTCTCAAAGGAAAGACCCTCTAACCAAATTGATCCCAGTGACTCGAATCCTGATCCAGGCCCTACAATGGTGGCAGGATCAGAGCAATCTCAGACAAGGGGTTCCTTTTGTCACTCAGTCTCACTCCTTAATCCTTACTACAGCTGCATCCCTCTTGGGATGGGGAGCTCACATGGGCGACCTCACTACCCAGGGGTTGTGGTCCCCTCAGGAATTTCTGCTCCACATCAATCTGTTGGAACTCAGAGCAGTTTTTCTAGCACTTCAAGCTTTTTCCAGATCTGTTCAGAACAAAGTTGTACAGGTCAGAACAGACAACACCACCACAATGTGGTACATCGACAAGCAAGGGGGCACTCGGTCTGCGGCCTAGTGCGCCAAAGCAATGAAGTTGTGGTCTCTGGCTTACTCCCTGAACACCTCCCTGGGCAGTTCACCTCCCAGGCAAGGACAATGTCCTGGCAGATGCTCTCAGCAGGATTTCCCAAGACCATCACGAATGGTCACTGGACCCCCTGGTCCTGGAGGTGGTATTTGCCAGATGGGGCACCCCACAGATAGATCTTTTTGCAGCCCCAGACAATCACCAACTTCCCCTTTTTTGCTGCAGGTCCCCAGTGTTAGGCTCAGTCTCTCTGGATGCCTTAGTCCTCAATAGGAAAGGGAAGTTTCTCTATGCTTTTCCCCCTTCCTCTGCTGTTCAAAGTGCTGGTCAAAATCAGGTCTCAACCCTGCAAGATGATCCTGATTGGCCCAGACAACCCTGGTATCCACTCCTGCATTCCTTAGCAGTCCATCTTCCCCTCTGTCTTCCCAGGAATCACAACCTGTTAACCTGTGCTCAGGGGAGGGTTTGGTACCCGAACCTCAAATCTCTCAATCTCAAGGCCTGGCTCTTGAAGAGTTAGAGTTTGCTGATTTACACCTCTCCCAGGGTGTAATGGATATCCTGAAGGCTTCTAGAAAACCTTCTACCAGGGCTACTTATAATTCCAAATGGAAGAGGTTTTCCATATGGTGCTCTGGGAAGCATATTTCCCCAGAATCTGCTGATTTACCCACAATCCTGGATTACATGGTCCATCTAAATACTTTGGGGCTGAGACCAGCTACCCTAAAAGTGCATCTGGCAGCTGTGTCTGCCTTTATTTCAGCAGGTAAGCCCTCTTCTCTTTCAGCTCACCCTGTATTCTCCAAGTTTTTCAAGGGATTGCTTCACACCAACCCTCCATTCAGGGACCATGCCCCTGCTTGGGACCTTAATGTTTGCATTGCTCAGCTTATGCAACCCCCTTTTGAGCCTTTGTCTTCAGCAGAGCTTAAGTACTTGACTTGGAAAACTGTGTTTCTGGTAGCCATCATTTCTGCCAGACGTATAAGTGAATTACAAGCTTTGTCAGTGGAGCCTGATTTTATCTCCTTTCATAGAGCTAAGGTGGTCCTCAGGACTAACAGGAAGTTCTTGCCTAAGGTGGTTTCAGATTTCCACCTTAATCAATCTATGTCTCTTACTGTGTACTTCACTGACCATTCCTCCTCTGGCGAGAGGAGGCTGCACAGTTTAGATATCAAAAGAGCCCTTAGCTACTACATAGAGCGTACCAAGGGTCACAGGTTTGACTCCCTTCAACTATTCCTCACTTATGGCGAGGTTGGTAAGGAAACCTGCCACTAAGAGATCTGTTGCCAGGTGGATTGTCTCTTGTATCCAGTTTTGTTATGAAAAGCTGGGTAAGGTTCCTCCCTCAGGCCTGAGGGCTCACTCTATGGAAGTACAGCTGCTTCCCTGGCTGCTGCCAGGGACATCCCTATTCTAGAGATATGTCAAGCAGCTACCTGGAAAACAGTTCATACTTTTACCAAGCATTACTCCCTGGATATCCAGGCTAGGAGTGATGCCGCTTTAACATGGCTGTGCTTCAGAGCCTATTTCCCAAGTAGGTTCTGTCCCTCCTCCATGGAGGTACTGCTTTGTAGTCTGCATATGTCATAATATAGCAAGACTTCATGTTGTTTGAAGAAAAAATTACTCACCTTAGTGATGTTGTTTCTTCTATTGGGAGTCTTGCTAGATTATGACCTCCCCCTCCTGCCTGCCCCTCTCAGAACCTCTGTTTTTGGGATATGGGTGGGCAGTGCAGTGTTGGCACTTAGTAGTTGCCCACCTTGTTGTTTTTCACCCTTCTTTTTTGGGGTGACTTGGTGTTGTGTTTGTCATTTTTTGGTGCTCCTGACTTGAGTCTTTGTTTTGGGACCAAAAAATGTGTTATTATGTTTAGTAGCCAGTTGGCTAGTGTAGGTTTACAGCTTCCACACAGGACCTCAGTGAGTTTAGCTCGTAAAGATCTGACGGTTTGAGTTTGAAGAACAACAGACAGAGTTTTCAACCAAGCTCGAGCTCAGCGTTCCATGCCTGACATGGAAAGTTAACTCTTTCACCTCCGGAGCAGTTCGAAGGTTGGGACTCACTGCATGTGTCATAATTTAGCAAGACTCCCAATAGAAGAAACAACATTACTGAGGTGAGTAATTTCTTCTTCTTCTTCTTCTTCTATATAGTCTCAGTAAGTTTATTGACAGGCTGGACCTTCTGCCAAATGCCCATGATTTTTTCCATGAGCAGCATACTGGGAACAGGTTGATAGCTTACCAGTCTGATTTAGCCCTGATTGCTTGCTTGGCTACATATTTTAACTCACAGGGTTGCTTCACTGGACAGACAGCACTGCTGCAGTTAAATCAGTTTTGTTAATTTGGCAGTCTAACAAGTGTGAGTACCCCAAATTAACACAGATTTGATTTCAGTTTTGGTACTGAACTAAATTACATACTATTGGTGTTGTTTAAATCAATATCGACGACAAATACAAAATCATACAAATCAATGTATAAAATATATTTAAAATCTAAATCTAAAAAAGCAGTATGGTAGAGTAAGCCAGACAGGGAAGGAAGCAGCCACAGTTTTTGAGTTTGTTTTTGTGAGTGTGTGCGTGTTGATATAGGTGGGAATCATACAGGTAAATGAAGAATGAAAGATGCATGAAAGTTTCAGTGAAAAAGAAGTTTAAGGCCAAATATTTTTTCCTGTGTTAAGTTGCACCGCTTTTGTAAGGTGCATATCCGTTTTAATTGTTATTACGTTGTGAACTATTTTGAGCCATACTGCTGCATTTTATTTGTGTGATTTTTTTTTGTGTGATTTTTTTATTTTTTTTAGTTTGCCACCACTTGCTTTCAGATTTTAATGAGAGATAAGCCCTCAGTTGTTGAGTAAACATCCTGGTTCATGCTCTAGGAATAAAATCAAAGTCCCACTGGTAGTGAGCAGTGTCAAGTTGTCCCAGGCAGAAGCAGGACCACGTTGGAAATGAGATGTGGCATCTAAGCTAGGTCATCCTGTCTGAATAAATTGTGTGTAAATCACAATGAGATACACTGTATGGAAAGCACTGTATAGACGTAAGTGCTATACTATTCTACATCTCACACACTACAAGTATTCAGTTAAAGTACCAGTGCTAGTGAGTGCAAGTGCTAAACTATCCTTCTCACTTGGCCCTGATTTCTTCAGTCTCGTCAACACTGCCTTTGACTTTTTCTGCATTGCATCTTCTGTTAGTTGCGCACATACTGAGTGCCCACTTGCTTGATCAGCAACAGTGGACAACACTGAGCAATCAGATTGCATTGTCACTACTAGGCACAGAGAACCAGGGAAGCATTATACAGTATATCCTTTTGCAATACTGTATAATACTTATAATAAATAATAATAAAACCTCTGGATGAGACGTTAAACCGAGGTCCCATCTGCCTGTTCTGGTGGTAGTTCAGGTGGATGTTAAAGATCCCATGGCACTTCTCGATAAGAGTAGGGGAAGTTTCCCCGGTGTCCTGGCCAAACTTCCCCCATTCACTAAAAATACTACCAACAGCTTAATCTGGTTGACGATCAGTTGGCATTCATTTGTATCCCCCTCCCTCGGGTCGTGCCTGAAAATAGGCAGAATCTGTCTAGTGCACTTACCCGGTCAACAAAAACTAAACAAATATAATCTTCCATAACTATTACAGACCCATAAGAGTTGGCATGTCATGCATGAGAAGCAACTGTAGTTTGCAAAAAAGGCAGAATTTAAGATGCATAAACAATACGAGATGATTTTGAATTTTGCAACTCTCTAGTGCATGTATATGCATTCAGAAGCAAAAACAAAGCATCATGGGTATGCAGATCCTTTAGGGGTGAGCTGTATAAGAAATCTTTTAACAGGCACTACATTCTACTGGCTATTTTCATACTCTGACCTTATCACAGCTGACTTAGACAAACTAAACATAGCAGTATTTTTAAAATTTGCACAGAAAGCATGCCTGATAGCCCAGTGGTAGCGCCACTGCTTGCTATGCCAGAGATCCATGCTTAGGAATGGAATTGAGTTGCTTGGGGGCTGGTTGGGGAGGGAGGATTGAGCATCACAAGGACAGGTCTCCTCCCTTGGGGAGGGGGGGATCTTGTGTCCTGCTGGTTGCCTGACACCCAGCGGAGGCTGGATATCAGCACAGTTGGGACTCGCAGCCTAAGTGAAGGGTCAGCCCTCGGTGCTCATATGTGCATGTGCGCGTCCATGTGTGCAGAACTGCATGCTAGGTTCTCAGGGAGAAACAACAACACTGGTGGGCAATCTGTGACCCTCTCATGACCTTCACCGCTAACTTGGGCCCTCCTTGTCTGCCTTGTGCTCTGGAGAGACTGGTCAGCCCTGCCATTGGGGTGGGGGGAGTAAAACTATGGGAAACCCCGTGGAGAGCTAAGTCCTAGATAAGATGGGTGACTGGACTGGAAGAAATTAAGGCAGAAGGCGGCAGGTTAGCGACAAGGGGGCATAAACAAACGATGAAAAAAAATCTGCACAAAATAGTATGCATGATGAGAATAGGCGGAAGCTGTCACTCCCTGCCTAAAAAGTAATCGGGGCACCCAACCACGATCATGTTGTGTACCCATGAATGCCATTAGATTTGATTGCTTTTCTGTCATATTTTCAGTTTGTTTGTTATTTCGTGCATCCTAAAAGCACTGCTATCAATCTCAGATCTGTTCTGAAAAGAAAAAAAAAAAAAAGGCAGAATGTTAAGAGTTTCATATAATAAAGGAATAAAATACTAATTCAAAACCCTTACTTGACTCAATGAAGATGTCTTTGTTATAACAAGTAGATCATTTAGACTGCTTAGTGGTAAGCCAAATGGTGAGAGTGCAGAGCTGTGAAACTGCAGTAACATGTTTTAACCCATTACTGCCACTGATTGTGTAACCCTGAACATGTCACTTGACCTCTTTGGGCTAAACCAGCTTTCTTGCTCCACTTATCTAGGTTGCTAATGAGTATTCTTGCATTTATTTGAAACACCTGGGGTACCCGTGACATAGCATGTCTCACTGTAATTATAAAAAACATTAGCTCTTATTTACACTAAAAACCTGATGTAACTATATATTTTTTCAAATATACTTTCTCTGCCTGACGTCCCTGGTCCTGGTGGAACCCCCCCACCCCACCCTGTCACTGTCCCATTTGAGTACTTAAGCAATAAAGTAAGACCAGGGTTATATTAATCATCTGTTGATCACCCCCTAGGGGTGTGATGTGGCACGAGGTGCAGGGAAGTGCCACATACCGCTAGAGGTTGATAAACTGACGACTAGTGTAACCCCCTGGCAGTGTCTTATTTGTTCATAGACATGGCAGACATGTTCAGAACAACGCTTATTTTTGATTTACTGTGAAAATAAAGTAGTCTATCTGGTATCTCTCCTCATTGTTTTAAGTTTGTCTCATGAACACTGGTTTTCAAATGTGAGAGAGCAACATAAGGAAACTTCCCTGCTTCGGGCTGTAATATGACAGTGATCAGTCAAAAAGCATGGTTGTCATTGGGGCAGCCAGTGGCATTGTCATGGCAGCGTTTGTGGGTGGTGGGAACTGATGATCCTGCTAATCAATTAGAAATGCATTAATTTATTTATCAGTGGTCCATACCAGCCACTGCAGCACTAAGATTTTTATGGCTGACAATCGGGCAGTGTTAGACAGTATTCTGTTAACAGCATACTGTCAAAATCAGCTGGTGTCCCATGCCAGCTATTAGATCAATCATGGTCTCAAACAGCTGATCCACTAGAGAAGCACATTGAAGTAAAAAACTCCATGGTGTGTCAACAGATATCTGTTATTTAAATATGGTGTCAGAGATGTACAAGAAGGCAGATTTCCTCGGCAGATTTACATTAGCTCTGAGAACTGCTTTACTTGCGGTGATGAAGCTAATGGCAGCCACTGAAAACTTTTTAGAACTTTGTAGCTGTTCATAATTCTGCATTTGAGGACGGACTTCATTTGTCAGATCTCTGGGCAAGTACTGAGACTTTAGTACACTATTTATTAAAGGTTAATGTAGCACTCTGGGAGGCATGATAACCAATCAGCTCTAGCTGTTGCAGAAGCCTTCAATAAGGCCTTTACCAATCTTACTCCAGTGCTACCACCTGCCTGTTTTCAACCTGGTTTGAACCATTCCAACAACGTATCTGAGTGTTCTCACCCGACCTTCTACTTTAAAAGGGTGACGGTGAAGGATGCCCTAACTATGGTCAAGAAAGTACTAGGTAAGATCAGACTGGGCAGTGACGGGATAGACATGAAACTTCTATCCCTCACCCTGGACGTTCTTATAGTGCCCATTACCACGCTGTACAGTAAGTCCCTGGCCCTTGCCCAATTCCCGGTGGTTTGGAAGCAGGCCCATCTTACGCCAGTGCATAAAGGAGGCGACAACTCTCTGGTAGCCAACTACAAACCCATCTCAATCCTTTCCCCCCTGTCCAAGGCACTGGAAAAGATTGTGGCTGGTCAACTCATCGACTACCTCAATAAGTATAATCTACTATGCCCCAACCAGCATGGCTTCAGACAAAATCACAGCACCAGCAATGCCCTGCAGGACTACATGAACTAGGCACATAAGGCCTTGGATGATGGCAAACTGGTGGGGTCTGTCTTTATTGACCTCACCAAAGCCTTTGATGCAGTCAACCACCCCCTGTTACCCAGCTGCAAAACATGGGTGTGGCACACAGTGTCCTTTGCTGGTTCCAAGACCACCTGATACGGAGAAATCAATGTGTCAAAATTGGGCAAACAGTATCCAGCGCAAGAGAGGTATCATAAAGAGTACCCCGGGGTTCAGTACTGGGGCCCCTACTCTTCAGCCTCTTCTTAAATGACCTTCCCACAGCCTGCGACACCAAACTCATACTATATGCAGACAATGCTATGCTCCTGAGCAGCAGCACGTCTCAGGCTGCCCTACAATCTGAGCTGCAGAACTTCTTCTCCAAACTCGAGGACTGGTTCTGTAGTCATAAGTTGCTACTGAACTACAAGAAGACCAAGGCCATGCTTATGTCCAGCCCCCACAACAAAAATAAGCACCACCCCCTCATCATCTCTAATTCACGCAGTGAGCCGCTGGAACAAGTCCACTTGTTCACTTACCTGGGGTTATAATAGATGATACCGTCACGTTTGTTGCGCACCATATTGACTCTATGGTCAAGACAGTCAGTACCAAGATTGGTGTCCTGTACAGGCACAGGCAGTACCTCTCTCTGGGGGCCCTCCGCCTCTCAGTCCACAGTTCCATTGTATCTACTATTGACTGTGGACTAGTGGTCTACAAGGGGGCAGCGGATACAGCGCTCAAGATGGTTCAGACTGCACTCAACAAAGCCTGCAGTCTCACCCTGGATGCTGAGTGTGGCACTCAGACCTGTACTCTGTACGAACGTACATATTGGCTGTCATTAAGAAACAGGGTCAAATTCCAGACTTGCATCCTAGGGAAGAAGGCTCTATTGGGTAAAACACCACCTTGTGTAAGCAATTTAATCAAGGCGGCCAACTCGTTACAGGTCACCAGAGGGAGGACTAGAGGGACCTTGGCTATCCCCTTTCATCGCTTCTCACTTGGGCAACGTGCATTTGCCTACCGGGCCCCTCTTTAGATGAATGAACTCCCCGGGCACCTCTTGGCCACCAGTTTTCTGGCCCAATTCAAAACTGACCTCAGTCAGCACCTAATAACACTCTCTGAGTGCACCTGCCCCCTGAGTCCAGCCACACCTGCTCTGTCTGCCCCCCAGCAAGCACTAGACAGGCCTCAGGTATCCTCTCCCTCTGTCCCTTCTCATGACTTGCCTCAGCAATCAGTTTGCAACATGCTCCTTCAGCACCCACCACCCCACCTTCGCTAACTCCCAGTCCCGTGACTTTCCCTAACAGTCACTACTAATGCAGGCTGCCTGATCATGCCCCCTCACACCCCCACCATTTACTCTAGCATGTCTGCTCCACTTAGCCTCCCCTCACCCTCCCAATTTCTCCCTATACCTTATTGCCCTTCTTCCCCCATCCTTCACCTCCACCACAGTATCTACCTCTCTCTCTCTCTCTCGTACCTCCTTTCTTCACCCCACTGCCAACTATCCCCATCCCTCTGAGCTACTAACAAGGCACTTTGTGGCTTCCTATTCTCCCATAGTTTTTCTTGTTATTTTAACTTGTACCTATGTTTTGAGTTATTCTGCAAGCTCTGAATCCAAGCTGTATCGTTCATTGTGATGTACCTTTGCTTTCTCCTATTGTACTTTGTTTTGCAATCTATGACGTGGAACATTTGTAAAAGAGCTTGCGCTCAAAGGTCTTTTCCGAATCACTAAATAAATAAAATAAAAATAATATGCCTCCATTTTTATTACCATTGCTGTAATTGCTGTTTAACCACCACTTGGAGTCTTATTAGGTGGGTGGCCTGCCTCGTAAGGTCATACAGTGCCTGCAGGGGTGCTGAGTGGCTGGGCCAGTTGCTTCCTGTAGTTTTTCATTTCTCAAAGGCTTTGTGCATGCAGTGATGCGAGCGGACGTGCCACATCTGCTGACACTCTACCCCACTCTACTGCTCCTGCCGTTGCTACAGTCTGGCCTCCTCTAGGGAGCAGTCAAGTAGCGGGGTCCATGATCCTTCCTCTGTGAGGGAGGAGAGCTGCCATGGGGTACGCAGTACTCCCATTATCCGGCTGGCCCGTGACCCTGGTCCATTCCTAAACCCAGGCTGTTGGTGTGATAGGCGGTCAGTGCCTTAGCCCGCCAGACTGTTGGACTGGTCCTTACCTGAAGTAACTTTTATCCTGTATAGCTATTGACAGTGTATTTTCTGTATACTACTTTGCTTCTATGCATACTGTCACTGCCGATATTAACCGATGGTTGCTACTTATTCTGCAGCTTGATCCCCGATTGAAACAAGATATTTCACCTCATGTGACTATCTTGTTCAAATGCAAACTTTAGGTAAATAAGTTAACCTTCCTAATCTTTTTTGTAACCTTCTTTTATCAGTGTCGATGGCTCAGTATGTAGCACGCTCACCTCTGGGGTCGGAAGATGTAAAGGTCGTGAGTTCTAGCCCCACATCAGGTACTTTGGCAGTACCCCTAATCCTGTAGTGCAGTAGAAGGGCGGTGCTGTCCCACGGATGAGAGGTTAAACCAAGGTCCTTTCTTCCCATCTCTGTTCACTGTGAAGGTGTAAGTTAAAGATCCCATGGCACTTATCAGTAAAGAGTAGTGGAGTTTTCCTGGTGTCATGGACAACATTCCCCATCAATAATATGTAACCCCCCTCCAAATGCACCTGGAAATAAGCTGTCACAGCTTAGTGTGCCTTGCCTGGTCAAAAATTACAAGTAAATAAATAAATATGTTTTCCTTAACCTCTACCTGTACTTTGAATGGCTGATAAAACTGCTTATTGCTTGTGTACTGCTTTCCTGTGCATCTGTAAGACAGTACAATCATTTAAAATAAAGTCAAGAACTGTTGTCCTGGAGATCATTTGTCAAAACATTCTTAAATTTACTAAAGATTTTAACATTTGTTGCAGTATGTGGAAACCGATTCCAATGTTTGGCAGCCTTCAAGTCAAAGGATGACTGCTAAAATTGTTTTTATTTTGTTTAGCTGAAGTATTATGGCACCCTTTTCTTGCGACCTGGCAAATGAGTTACCATTAATATTCACAAACGTCATTGACAGTTTAAGCATCTGCCCTGGTACATCATTATTTAAAATCGTCTATGACATGGTTAGTATCTGTCTTGATTCAAGTGGCAGTCGCCCCATTTTCTCATATATTAAACAATGATGTGTTCTACTGTGCTCTTATTATCTGCAGGAAATCTCAGCTGTATGAAGGAAATGTTTGGTAGCGATATGCATCCCTTTTTCCTGAAGGAGAAAGGAACTGATTCTCATGCTTAAGTGTTTGTAGTAGCCTTCTACACCTGAGCCACATAGGCTCAGAACAACCACCACCGATCTGAGTTTTGCTTTTGTTAGACCTCATCTGTATGGTGCAGCTGTGTTGAGACCAGCAGAAAGCTTTGTGTGTATTTCAGAGAAATGGAATTTCTTTAGGGCTGTGGTGAGAGCATGAAAGCAGCATTTATTTTATTTTGTATTTATTTATTTTGCTACCTCATATGCTTGCCAGTACCCCACTCCCTTGAGCCTCACAGCTGCCTCCCCACACCCAGCATGTGACATTGTGCACCTACCAGATGTCCACTGCATCCAGCAACCTGCAGGGCGAACTTGTCCCTGCAGGGAGCCATCTTTGGCTTGGCAGGGGATCATGTCTTTGCCATAACATCCTCCATTGCCGGCTTGTCCCTGACCTAGAGGAAGGAGTGTACATAAACATGGGTGCCAACTGAAGAGGTCCCGATGGCACGCTAGATGGCTGCTTAAGGGGTTGTGAGTGCCATCTTTTAGTATACTGGTGTGGCATTTCTGCTGCCCCTCTTCCCAGTTGACCCGTTTACGCTACTTCTGACCTGGGGACGTGCCACTGGCGATGTGACCACACGTCACCTTGCACACCAGGTATAGCTGTTGTAGGCATAACCACATGATGTCAAGATGTGACCAGGGCCTTGAGGGAAAATTGCAAGCACATTGTGATGGGTGACATCTTTGCAGGCCCCCATATTACCCTGCTCTTAATACCCCCCACCAACTCCCTCCATGTCTACCAGGTGAACATCCATACCTAAGTTGTTTCGCCTGGGCCCTGCTGCTGCAGGAGTTGTGGCTGGGCTGCAGGATGACTAGCAGGAGGAGGCATGTCGGTAGGAGGAAAAGGAGACCTGGAAAGAAATCATGATGGGCAGAGGCTTGGGCAAGCTGGAATTCATGGGGTAAGGAGTTTGCTGGCAGATGCAGTTGGGGGGCGAGAAAGAGAGAGTGGGAATTTCTAAGATCAGTGGTGTCCATTTATTAGGTTACTTTCGTTGGGTGTGGGTGCAGGTGCATTACAGTTAACAGTTTATATTGTAGTGATTAGTGCAGTGAAGCAGGCGTTTTGTGCTCATTTCTATGTGTTATAAAGCATAACATTAGTGAAAATGACAAAATACAAGACATAACAAATAATAGTCCTGCGAGGCCATTTAAACTCAGCAGTGAAAAACATGTCAGGTAAAGGATCACCATGACCAGTAAGTAATCCTACGTTTTTCTCATGAAAATATAAATATGGTCTTTTTTTTTTTAATCTATCGTGCCATTATACAAACTCTCAAACATGTTTCAAACATAGGCTGATAACATGGCAACAGTGCTCTGCCTTGTACAAGCCCCGGGTTGATCTCAGCATTAGCATTTCCCACCTAATGGTGGTGGTGCTTAGACACCATCAAGAAGTGACATGCTCAAACTCTTGGAGGGAGAAACGAGATGTCTTGTTATTGAACAACCCCTGTGGTGGATTATGAGCACCATGGCATTGGGAAAGTATTCTGTAGGAACTGGACAAGTAAGGTGGAAGGGGGAGCTGCCCTTGAGCCCGAGTGCTGTCAAAAAATACATTGACAGTAAAAAAAAAAAAAAAGACTCTGAGACAACTGACTAGAGATATGAAAAGAAAGTATACAATATCAGTCTCCAGCTAGAGACGATTATGTCAATTGTCAGTCAGATTTTATTTAGTTTTTGTTTACCGGGTAGGTGCGCTAGCCAAACAGGTGACTATTTTCAGGCACGACCCGGGAGGTACAGTAACAATACAGAGTTCATTTACATAATACAGGGAAGCAGTAACAATACAGAGAACAGTTTTCAGTAAAAGGCAATAAAGGAGTACAGCTTCAGAGACAATCAACAGGTCAAGAGAAAAACAGCAGATTTATAGTGTACAGGTAGCATTTAGTGAGCGGGTAAAGGTATATAGGGCAGATCCAAGGACAGGTGGGTCAGGGGAGGGAGAGAATGGGAGGAAACTGGGTGAGCAGGTAAAGGGGGGGTGCAGGAAGGCAACCTTGCGGCTAAGTGGTTAAGGTGGCAGCAGGGATGAAGGAGGCAGGACCGGGGGTTCTGGGTGTGGGGCGGTGAATGGATGGTGGCGGTACATGGTCGAGGTCGAACATTTGGACGGGGCAGGGGGCTCAGCGTATACGTCTGGGTGAGGGGGATATGGTGGCATAAGCAGTAGAAGGCTACGGGAAGAGACCGAGTTCATGGAACAGTGCGGGCGGCTAGAGAGAGCTGAAGGAGGGACGGAGGTCAGAAGACGCCACGGGTCGGCTTTAGCGGCAGAACCACTCAAGAGAGCCTAGGTTCATGGAACCGAAGTCGGCAGAGGGAGAGTTAGGATGGCGGGGTTTGGGGTTCGTGCAGGCGGGGAGCGGCATCAGCGGCTGGAAGGTGCAAGAGGCACCGGGCAGGGGAGTCGGTGCTAGTCGGGGGCTGCAGAGGTTAAGAGCAAACGGGTGTAACTGGGGGGTGTAGAAGCGAAAAGTCAGTGTTAGGGGGATATGGCGGCAGGGGGCTGAGGGATGAGACCGTGTCCATGGAGACCATACGCAGGCTGGACAGATCGATGAGTGTGAGAATACGGGGGTGAAAGTGGCGGGTGAGCAATTTTAGCGGCAGGAGCCTACTAGAGGAGCCTAGGAGTGTGGAGCCGTAGGGGGAGGCTAAAGATAGCGGGGGTTCGGGGTAAGGTACGGCGGGTGAGCGGTTTCAGCGGCTGATGGTGCGGCTAATGTCTGGGGTTGTGGAACTGTATCCGGGCTGGAAATGGTGTTCAGGCGGGGTGGGAGGGCTGTGGAGGTCCAGGGGCAATAGGAGTAGAGGAACAGGTCCATTGGGGGGCGCTTAGGCATTGGCTGCGCCAGTACCTGATACCCCTAGATCATCAGTACAAACATTCCAGTAAGCAGCAGTAACACGTAGAGCAGTGCAGACAGCAATAACAGGTTAACAATGCAGTAGTCAAGGCGCAGTAACTTACAACAGACTTCATATGACTCCATATCCACAGTGTAGTCTGTTTCCACATGCTGTGAAGAATTCTGAAGGCTACAAGACACATACACACACCTGAATAGTGCTCCTGGGGAAAAAAAAACAGAACTCGGACTCTGCCAGTACAAAAAAAAAAAAAAAAGGAAAGAGATCCGCGCAAACCAACGAAGCTGTAGAAGTTAAAGTGCTTTATTCAGTGTACACATAAAACCACAATGCAGTTACTTTCGTCAGGAAGCTAGACTCTTCATATAGCAACTTTCACAAATGAAACCTCAGTGGAAGATCCACTAACGAAACCTCAGTGGAAGGTTGATCATTAGGGTGCCTAGCCTCTAACAGCAGTGACTGCATTCTGGATCTGAAGCATTTCAATTTCTGCACCTTCATAGGATTTTACCAGGGATGTTGTACATTATTATTTCTCTTCACTGTATATTTTCCTTTACAGGGAGTTACCTGAGTGCGTGCTGGGGATAAGTTTGATAGGTTGATTTTCACTATTTCATTCACGCCATTGCAGCTTTGAATCCCCTGACGTAGGTGTGGTCTTGTTCAATCAGGGGAGAAAAGCTGCAAGGCATTAGCTTTTTGAATTTACCTATAGTAAGCCATTAGTACCGCTCATGCTTCAGTACCGTTCAGTTGCTGACAAATTGGGAGCCACACGTAGAGGGGTCCTTGGCTGATTGTTTTTGTACACAGGCAAGGATTATTCCTACCCACTGACCCCAGGGCTCCGCCTCCTTTTATAGAGGCATGAGCCCATAATGTATTGAAACTTCTGCCACCAAACTAGAAGAATCAAACGTAGGAAGGAGGGGAGGAGACAGGGGGTGTAGTTAACTATAAAGTTAGGGCTAAACTAAAAAAAGGTTGTACCAGAGACAAGTAAGGGGCGATCCGCAGCAGACATATGGGAGTGGTGCAGTGCAGTGCAGTGGTGTGGGCAGCAGACTTCAGGGAGACGTTCTGGAGGCTGCGATGCTGCCTTATCCGTAGGCACCTCTCTGGATTGAAGGAGGAGGTTGCTTGTCTCTGGGCCAAGCTGGCCAGGTTACAGGGGACTTTCACCACCATCCAGAGGCCACCGGGTCCACAACCTGAACCACAAAGGATGCCCAGAGGGAGGAGTTGTTGGATCACTGTGGGCTTAGGGAGAGTGGGGGGGGGTTGAAGCACACTCCCCAGCCGGTCTGACTAAGTAACTCCTACACTGTACTGCAGGAGCAGAAGAGCTCTACAAGGGCACCCGCAGCTGAGACCAAGGAGGATGGGTGGGTCCTCCATGATGGAGCCCCAGGAAAGGAGGGGGGGGAGAGGACCCCAGAGGAGGAGGAGGAGGAGGAAGCTACTCCTGGTGGGGGACTTGATCAGGGAGTGAAGTTAGGTACACCTAACGGGGGAGAGAATGGTCAAGAGCCTTCCAGGAAGCACTGCATGGAGGGATGCAAAGCGGATCCACAGGATCGAAAAGGCAATAGTGAGAAGGGAGGAACTGGATGTCATTGTCCACCTGGGGACAAATGACCTAGCGGGGGACAGGGTGGATATAGTCTGAATATGAGAGGACTTCAGGAAGTTTGGGGGGGGGAGCCTGAAGCAGATGGCACACTCTGTCACCTTCTCGGGGGTGCTACCTGGCTAGGACACTCCGCATCCAGAAGTTCAACTCCTGGTCAAAGGAATGGTGTGAAGAAGAGGGTTTTGGCTTCATGCGGGACTGGGGCCCCACCTGGATGGATCAGAGACTGTATAAGGATGATGGCCTGCATCCATCCGGGTTGGGGACCTTAGCCCTAAGTGAGACGTTTCAGTGCTTCTACAGTAAGCATTTAAACTGGCTGGGGGGGGGGGGGGCAGGAAGGTCAGAAGGCCACATAGAAAAAATAATCGGGATGGGAAGAAGAGGTAGGAGAGCGATAACAAGGGCAGAGGGAGGATAGGCTGCAGAACATGGAAGGCCATGGTAACAAATGCCCACAGCGTGGGAAATAAAATCACAGACCTGGAGGCCTTGTTATCGGAATCAGACCTGGACATAGCAGCAATAAAAGAGACGTGATACACTGCTAATCACGGGTGGGACATTAGTGTACCAGGTTATGCTCTGTTCAGGAGGGATAGAGAGGGTAAACAAGGTGGGGGTGGCCCTTTATGTCAGGGAGGGTATAAAGGCAACAGAGGTGCAGGGAGGACAGGGGAGGCCGAGGCACTGTGGGTCACCCTTGAACTAGGCAGTGGCACAGCAGTACGAACAGGGGTGATCTACAGACCTCTGGCACAGGTACAGACCTCTGGCACAGGGGGAGGAAGTGGACAAGGAACTAGTGAATGAAATACATGAGATGGCAACTAAAGGTGAAGCCCTGCTGCGGTGGGATTTCAATATGCTGGATATGGTTTGGACCACACAGGCAGCTGCTTTAACCAGAAGCAGAGGCATCTTAGATTTCCTACAGGGGGCAGGGCTCAGAGAGCTAGTGCTTGATCGCACCAGAGATGGGGCGATTCTGGACCTGGTATGGACCAGTGGGGACAGAGTCCGAGAAGTCCAGGTAGAAGGACAACTGGGGTCCAGCGACCACCACATAGTGTGGTTTAACATGGAGATAGGAACTAAATCAAGTCACACAAAGGCGAAAGTGTTAGATTTCAGGAGGGCAGACTTTGCTGAAATGGGGGAGATGTATCAGGGTAGACCTGGAGAAGGGGGAAGCGAGAGTGGGGGTTGAAGAGCAGTGGGGGCAACTAAAAGGAGCCATAGTGGAGTTGACAAACCAATGTATCATGTTGATGTCTAAAGGGAAGTGAAGGAGGAAGCCACTGTGGTTCTCAAAAGAGGTGACAGACAAAGTAAGGGCTAAAAGGGTGAGCTTCAGGAAATATAAGGGGACCCAAAGGGAGGAGGACAAGGAGGTGTACCTAGAGTGTCTAAGGGAAGCAGGGAAGGCTGTTAGGAGCGCAAAGGTGAGGACTGAGGAGGGGTTATTGCAGACAGTGAAGAAAGGGGACAAGACATTCTATAGGTACATCAGCGAAAGAAGAAAAGCCCGGGGGGGGGGGGTTGTCAGGTTCAAAGGGGATGAGGGAGAGTGTAAGGAGGAAGACCTAGACAAGGTGGAAATACTGAATAAATACTTCTGTTCAGTTTTCATTGAAGAGGGGGAAGGTCAAGGACCACGGCTGGGCAACAGATGCAAAGGGGGAGGGAGGTGGACACCAGTCCATTGACAGTGGAGATAGTCCTGGAAGAACTCACAAAACTGAAGGTGGATAAAGCTATCGGGCCAGATGGCACACACCCGAGGATATTAAGGGAGCTGCGATAGGAACTAGCAGCACCTCTGGCTGCCATGTTCAACAAGTCACTCAACACAGGAGTGGTTCCAGAGGACTGGAGGAGGGCACATGTTGTCCCTCTACACAAAAGCGGTAGTAGGGAGGAGGCGAGGAACTATAGGCCGGGTCAGCCTCGCCTCAGTAGTAGGGAAGATCATGGAGGCACTGCTGAAAGAAAGAATAGTGGAACACCTGGAATCAGCTGGTGCCTGGGATCCAAGACAACATGGATTTAGAGCAGGAAGGTCATGTCAAACAAATCCGATACGTTTTTTGGACTGGGTAATGAAGGAAGTTGATCAGAGGAGGGTGGTGGACGTTGCCTACCTCAGTTTCAGCAAAGCCTTCAACACCGTCCCACATAAAAGGCTGGTTAACAAGATGTGTAGTCTGGGCATGGGGCACAAGGTAGTAAACAGGATTGGGAACTGGCTAATGGACAGGAGGCAGAGGGTGGTGGTAAATGGGATCCAATCTGGGGAGAGGGTGGTGAACAGTGGGGTGCCTCAGGGATTGGTCCTTGGGCCAGTCCTGTTCAGTGTCTTCATTAGTGACATTGCAGAATGACTGGAGGGAAAGGTCTGCCTGTTTACAGATGACACTAAGATCTGCAACAGAGTGGATACTTCAGAAGGGGTGGAGAGAATGAGGAAGGACCTGGAGAAGCTTGAAAAATGGTCCGAGGTGAGGCAACTGAGGTTCAGTGCAAAGAAGTACAAAATAATGCACCTAGAAAGAGGGAACCCTGGCATGAACTGCAGGATTTTGGAGGGGGGGGTGCTAACAATCACCAAGAAAGAAAGGGTCCTGGGGGTCATCATTTCAGATGACCTAAATATGTCAAAGCAGAGCACAAAGGCTGCAGAGAGAGCCAGTGGCATGCCGGGGTGCATAGGCAGAAGTATCACTAGCAGAAGGTGGGAGCTGGTGATGCCATTGTACAAAACACTGGTGAGCCTCCCTAGATTACGGAGTGCAGTTCTGGCGGCTACACCTTTGTAAGGACATTGACAGGGTGGAGGCAGTCCAGAGAAGGGCGACCAAGATGGTACAGGGCTTGTACCACAAACTGTATGAGAAGGGATTAAAGGACCTCAATATGTACTCACTGGATCAGAGGAGGGATCGGGGAGACATTATAGAAACATTCAAGTACCTCAAGGGCATAAACAATGTGCGGGGGGGCATCTTCCAATGTAGGAGTACAAGAAAGAGGGTGCATATTATGAAATTGGAGGGGGGCAGGTTAAGAGGAAATGTGAGAAAGTTTTTCCTCATGGAGAGAGTGGTGGACACATGGAACAGTCTGCCATGGGAGGTGGTGGGAGCGACCAAAGTCCAGGGATTTAAACATGCATGGGCTAAGGGAACCTGGGGGGGGGTGATGAAAAGTGAAAAGCCACTGACCAGATAGGGTCAGAGGCCGCAAACAAGTATAGGGCTTATGGGCAGACTGAATGGGCCTGGTGGTCCTTATCTGCCGACAGTTTCTATATTTCTGTGTTTATATGCACCAGTTTCTTTTTGTTTTGTGTATGTTGCCTTGCACATCTGGTTTTTATGGAACAAGATTGCTTCTGATGGTTCCTGAATTGACTAAGTGGCAAACTGAACCTGGAGGCTGTGTGAGAACAGTACTGAAAAATAAATCCTTAGTCTTGTTGCTTAGCAAGTTTCTTAGCAGGCCCAGAGGCCCTTCATCTCATATTGGATGGAGTAGTTTAATCTGGAAAAAAATTAAGACACATGTTGTGATGCTGAAAAAATAATTTCTGAGGGCGTGGATATAGTTCATGAGCCACACATTGGCATTTCCACTGGAAGTGCTAATTTGTCAAAATGTCTTCAAGCTAAGCTCCTTCCACTACCTGGGCTGTATATCCTCTGGCTCCACCCTGTGAAGTCATATCTTCTATTCCATTGGAAGAGTTTGGTTTCCTCCTTCGAAGCTCTGAGCATTGTAAGGTACCAAGTGCGCCATTGGTAAGTTCTTTGTTTTTTTGCTAAGTTTTTCTTTGATATTTTTCAAATTCCTTAGTTCAGCTCCAGCCTTGTCAGCTGACGATGGAACATGAGAAAGCGAAGCCTGCTCCCAGCTTCAAATTCTGCATCTTGTGCCACCAGAAAATGTTGCAGATGGACCCACTGCCTTGCCTCTACTGTTTGGGGGCTGCATATGACGTTTCAGGCAGCTGTCGGTGCCAACGATGCTCCTTTCATCTTTGGAGGATCGCGTGGCCCAGCTTCTTGTTAGTCAGCTGATCAAGATCTGAAACTTCAGCTAAAGGTCCGCAAGAAGGCCTTCACTGTGGTGGGGTCTATGGCCCAGCTTGCAGCCATGGAAAAGATGGCTGCTACTGCTGCTGTAGGCACCTCGTCTGCCTCAGTATTGCTTCCATTTGGGGCCAGCATCCTTGACCGGTGCATTCTGGGAAATGTGTCAGGCCCTCCAAGCCTTCGGGGAGAACCCTGCCTGCAATGGTAAGAAACACAAGAGCCACGGTGCCAGTCATAGGACAAGGCGTGATCGCAGTACTCTCACTCCCTTGACTTCCCTGATTGCTCAACTCAGGTTGCACCTTCTGTGGTCAAGGGCCATGTTGCAAGCTCCATAGTGCCCCTACTGGGCATGCTAACCTCGACACTGACTGATCATGCAGTCGAGATTTTTCTCTACCACCCTCCCACCCCACTCCCCGTAGACCAGTTAGTTGTTGGAGGAGATTGATGAGGAGTCTGTCTCCAAAACCGAGGTTTTCCCAGTCCTCATTCAGGAGGACGTGGACCTGTCAGTGTCCCTAACCAATTCCACCTGAGAACAGCCTCCACTGGCGGTTGTTCCACTGAAGCCAGTGCATGTGGTCTATAATGCATCACTGGTAGCTTCTTCTTGGTGTCATCCCTCGGGTCAGTGATCGAGCTCTAGTTCGAGGTGCTGAACACGCTGTCACTCAGCTGGGCAGCATCACTGATGGTTGAAGAGAGACTCCACTGCTGGGTGCGACGGCTCTGTGAGGAACTTCTCTGGTAGCAATGAACCATTGTGGGGCGCTGTAGTTGACTGGTATATGCTGATCATGCCTGTGCCAGCTCATCCTCGACAGATTTCCCCAGCATCTGTCTCACCACCCTTGCTGGTGGAGCCACCTCTGCTGCAGCCCTTGGTGGGAGCTGTGACAAAGGACTCCTGTGCTGCGGCTGACTTGCCAGGCCAGCTGTCATTGGAAATCATCCAGTCAGACGAGACTCAGGTGGTCCACAGTGGCAGACTGTTGAAGGCTGTTTTTGAGGCATCCTCGGACAACTGGGTTGGCTCATCCATGCAGTTGTCGAAGACGCATACCTTCAACTGCGTGTCAGTCAAGGAACTGACTACCGACCATGGGCAAGGTCATTCAGGGCTTTACTCTGAGTCATTGTCTCTCCGTCTGGTGCCTGTTTAAAAAAGGGCCAAGTACCCTTTCACAAACATCCTTGATAGGGGGTGAATCTTCAGGGGTTGCCTTCCTAATGGCTGAGGTCATTTCGGGCCAGCGCTGGAGCTTTGGCAGCTTCCATCATCCTGCTCGCTATACTCAACCTGTACAGTCTGCAAGTACGCGCTTCCTACTGCGTCCCTTTATGGGTTCTTGGACTATCCCTTGACTGAGGGTCTGGTCCTAGACACAGCTTTCTGGTAGTCCAGAAACCAAAGGGATGTGGACAAGTCCCCAGACAAAGAGTTGAAGAAGTTTGACCACATGGTCAAGAAGGTTTATGCCGCCTCCTTTCTCTGTCTCCATCAGGCAAGCTATGACATGATGATGGCCACCTTTGGTCACTGCTAGATGATGTCCTCTTTCACCTACCTGCTGACAAGCAGATGCCGGTGAAGTTGGTGAGAGACCGGGGTCAAGCATTGGCTAAACACCAGCTCCAGACAGCCTTAGATATAGGCAACTCCTGCACCCTTGCCATGGCAGTGGCTGTTGCGATGTGTCTTAGGGCCTGGCTGTGTTTCTTCACCTTAACAAGTTCAAGTTTATTGCAGGAAAATACTCCATTGAGCAAGCTCATTCACAAGGAGGTCCTGGTACACATACATAGACATAAGGACAATACATACAGGTATCGTTTCAATAATAATATGTCAGTTACTTACAAAATACAGTGAAAGTCACAGAGGAACCATTTAAGACAGAAATAGGGACTAACAGTAACAACATGTTCAGCTAAACAAATTCATTCAAATAGTTTAGTAGTTGCAAGTCTTATGTACAAAGGTCACAGGTAGGGCCTAAATATAAACAGTACATAATATCAGGCATTAGTAGCAGCTACAGGAATCTTTTAATTTGGATAAGGCTAAAATTTTGAAGAGCTTAAGTGATACGGTGCTGGTTAGCTTAAGTGTAGATTGGAGTTGGTTCCATATGGTAGGGAGGGAGTACGAGATGGCTCAGTGACCAAATGTAGTACGAGTTCGTGGGATGTCAAGTAGGATAAAATTTGATTTCCTGAGAGAATAGGCACTGCAGGAGATGTGGATGAGAGATGTTATGTAGCTAGGCAGTTAGTGAAGAAGTATCTTAAGGGTCCAGGACCCGGCATGAAGCAAGCGTCTAGTGGCAAGTGACGTCCAGCCAATAGCTGAATACAAGTCACAATAGTGGGTTCTGAAGGGGGAGCTGGTGATGAATCGTAGAGCACAATGATAAGAAATTGATCCGGTTTCTTTAGGCTAGAAGTCGCTGCAGAGGCGTAAGGGAAATCACCATAATCGAGTAGGGGAAGGAATGTGGCCAATACGAGCCTGGTATGAGTATCAAGAGGGAAAAGGAATCTGTTTCTAAAGAAGAACCCTAACCGTATTTTTAGCCTCCTGGATAGGTCCTCGATGTGGTCGTAGAAGGAGAGCTTATTATCGATCCAGAAACTGAGGTATTTAAATTTAGTAACCACTTCTAGTGGTTCGCCTAGTGAGGTGACTATAAAATTCTTTGGGTTTGAGGGGTGGGTGCTGATTGTAGGGCTACTAGAGAAAACCATTGCCTTGATTTTCTTGGCATTTAGAAGGAGCTTTGCTTCAATAAGATTAATTTCATGTTGAGCAAAGTCAACTTGCAGAGCATCCCTAACTTCCGATAGAGTAGTACCAGAGGTGTATAACACAGTGTCGTCAGCGAAAAAGTGAAGAGTTGATTTTGTTATAAGTGAGTCAAGGTCATTGATATATATATATATAGAGAGAGAGAATAGTATCGGTCCTAAGATACAGCCTTTGGGGACTCCCCTAGCAATTGGAAGGGGGACCAAGAGGAGACCATCTGCCTTTTTTTTTTTATATTCTTTATTTTTCAGGTCAGTATTACAGCAGGAATACATATGTACAGCAATTTCATTGTTCATGATATACACATACAGTGGAAATTCATATGTTATAGGACATTCTATCCAGTTTAAGCCATTTGTACAAATCACTTCGGATATGTGTCTATTGGCATCATACAATTGATAATGAACTACATGTGGGAAGAGAGATGTAGGTACCAAGGGGCTTATCACATCAGGGGATAAATGAATCATTTAATGGGAAAATATAGAGGACCCAAGATCTCCAATAAATTTCAAACTGGGGAATACGGTCAGCTCTTTTAGCAAAGAGTTATTCCAGGCAATAGATCTCTGACATTATAGAGTGCCAGTGAGTTAAAGTTGGGACTGTGGACTTCCGCCATAGGCGGGTGATCACCTTCTTAGCTGCAGCCAAATATAAATAGTTGTTTGTTTTTTTTTGGAGGTACTAAACCTTCTTCCCCTATGTACAGTATAACAGAATCATTTGATTTGTTAAAACCAAATCTGTATCAATTAATACTTGAAGACTCCTGGCAATATCTTTACAGTACTGGGAAATTTTCGGGCATGAACAAAAAATATGGGAGGTATTAGCCTCCACCTGCCCACATTCTCTCCAGCACTTTACTGAGTTTCCAGGAAGGAATTTAGCTAGTTTATCTGGAGACATAAAGAAATGCATGCGGCATTTCCAAATATATTCGAGCCAATAGGGAGCTGAAGAAGCCTTCATGGATGGAATAATTGACTCTAGTCATTTATCATATGTAATCTGAGTATTTAATTCTTTGTTCCATTTAGTCAGGACATTCTCTGTGTTGGGACCAAACGGGATTTTACAGTTTGAAGACTTAAAACTTAAATTCAACCTTCCAAATGTGGATCATTTTAAATATCTCCAAATAAGAAACCATCTACTTCGCAATAGAATAATTCAGGTCAAGCTGACTTCCCCTACTCCTCCCCTATTAAAATTATTCTTGGACCACTCGAGGGGACAACTCTGGTCTCACTTAATTGGTCATCTATACAAAAGGATGCAACACGAATCTAAAGAATCTACAAATTCAGTATTAGTTAGCTGGAATAAAGATCTAGATCTCGTAGTATCTGAATCAGAATGGTCCTCCTCGTCCTTGCGGGCGGTTAAGATCACACAGTCTCACATTTGGAGAGAATACTCATGGAAATGTAGATCACGATTTTTTAGATCTCCGGCTAGTCTGACTAAATATCTTCCGATGGAATTTGGTGAATGCTGGAGAGGGTGTGGTGCCGACATAGCAGATTGAGCACATATTCTGTGGCATTGTCCATATCTAATACCTTTCTGGTTAAATATACAGAAAGAAATTGGGGAGGGCCTTGGGGAATGTGTTGAACTCATAGCTGAAATGGTGCTAATGGCGGTGTACCCGGATCGCTCCCCCCTGGACAAAAACTCTACTTCCTGTCTTACTGTTGGCGGCAAAAAAATCTTTAACAAAGACATGGATGACCAAAACAATACCGAAAATTCATGAATGGAGACGAATTGTGTACTCTATATGTCAGATGGAAAGTATCACTGCAAAATTAAACAATCAAGTGGATAGATTTGCCTCCCTCTGGCAGAGATGGTCTCTTTACCAAGCCAGAGTTGATCCTGAATTTTGCCTGTAGTGGACAGGAACTGAGTCAGATAGCAAACAAGAACAGATGGATATAATGGGTCCATTTATCTTTTAAAAATAACCTCTATCAAGTAAAAAAGAAATTACTGCAAAGTAAACCTGTTTCATAATAACTCTGATGTAACCAAAGAAAATGATGTGATTGTATAATGTCTCCTGGACTGCAAGAAAAGAAAAAAAAACCTTAATAAAAATATATTTAAAAAAAAAAAAAAAAAAAAACATTCTCTGTGGTCTGCTTCCAATTTTCCCTCAAGGCTCTATAAAGCTGACCAATTAATTGTGTTGGGAGTTTTCCCTCAGTTGCCTCAATTAACAGATTTCATCAAGTAAGGCTTCGGGGAAGGAAGGGCCAATCGAGTGGAGCCCAAATCCATCAGATATGAACGAATCTGCAAAAATCTAAAGTAATGTGTGAAAGGGAGTCCAAATTTAGACTGTAGGGATGCAAAGGGCATCACCTCATGTATATCTAGAAATTGGTAAAACATCGAAAGGCCTAATTTATGCCACTCCTCATATGTATGGTCTTGGCTGGCTGCTATGAACTGCTTTTCCCTAGTCACCGGTCGGAAAAAAAAAAAAAAAAAGCTCTGCAAGTTCCCGAGCTGACCTAATTTCGTATCATGTTTTTAATATGTTACGGGTCCCCCACATGAAGTCCCTTAAAGATGGAATGGAGTCTAATGGAGAAAGCAAAACAGGGAATATATCGTGAAGGCCATTCAGGGTAAATTCAGTTAATTTCCATGGGGGCATAGTATGTCTATTAAGCCAAATAAGAATGACTTTAGATGTCGTGGCTCTATGATATTCTTTTAGATTAGGGAGATTTAAACCTCCTTTGGCGATAAGTAATTGTATAGATGACCATTTTATCCTAGGGTGTTTTTTCCGGCCCAGACAAACCTGGAGAATATTCTATCCCAGGAAAAAAAGTAAAATCTGGATGGAATTAAAGGTAAAGTTTCAAAAAAGTATAAGATCTTCGGAAAGACAGTCATTCGGATAGTCTGGATACGCTGATGGAATGATAAGTGCAAATGTGCCCACCTTCCCATTAGTTGTTCTGTGGCTAAAGTCACAGGCTCCAGGTTCAGGAGCTCTAAAAGGTCCAGGTCTCTGGGAACTACGACTCCCAGATATCAGATTCTGTTATTTCGCCATCTGGCTGGTAACAGAGCACTCAGACCCTGGGTTGGGACAAAATTGAGAGGAAGAATCTCCGTCTTTTGAATATTAATCTGATATCCAGCAACCTCCGAGAACCTCTCTATCACCTCTAGAATGGCCGGCACCGAGCTTTCAGGGTCTAATAGGGTCAGCAATATATCGTCCGCATATAATTAGATAGTAAATTCTCTCCCCCCAGAGGTATCCCATGAATGTCAGGATTTCGCCTAATGGTCTCTGCCAGTGGTTCAATATATAAAGCAAACAAAAGTGGGAAAAGTGGGCAACCCTGCCTGGTCCCTCTGCCCAGATGTATCCTATCTGATAGCTGACCATTCACCTTGATATATGCCTTTGGAGAGGCATATACCCTTCTTAGCAGGGAAATAAATTCCCCTGGAAACTCAAACTCAGAGAGGGTCCTTCAGAGGAAAATCCAGCTGACCCGGTCGAAAGCCGATTTTTCTCTTATTCACATAATCAAGGAAATGTACTGTTCGGATATTGTCCGAAGTTTGTCGATTCTGGACAAACCCTGATTGATCTGGATTCACTAGCTCGGGAATCAGTTCTTCTATTCTTTGAGTCCATATAGACATAAACAACTTATAATCTATATTGAGTATGGATATCTATCTATATGAAGTAACTAAATCGGGGGTTTAACTTGTTTCAACACGGAGAGATATTAGTATAATACAAAAGGGGGACCTCCTCCTGAATCTCCTGAAATGACTTGACTAATACAGGAGCAGTTTGTTTGTAAAAAGTTTTATACCATTCTGCTGGCATTCCATCTGGGCCTGGGGTTTTTAAGGTTTTACTATCTGTTACTACTCTTTTAAGTTCTTCCATCCTAATCGAGGCCTTCAGTCTCTCTGCTACATCTTCTGGCAAACGGGGAAGGGTGAGGGAGTGAAAAAAGTTGTCCAACTTACTCGAATCAACTAGTACAGGGGCGGTATGTAGCTGGGAATAATAATTCTTAAAGATAACTTTTATTTGTTCTTTGTGAGTTACTCGGGTATTAAATGTAGAATCAGTTAAGTGTGAAATGTATGTAGCTGTCCTCTGCCCTCTTCATCTTCTAGCCAGGTTCCGAGCCCCTTTTGGCCCTCCCTCAAACCTATATGATTTCAAAATAAATAAAGCCTGTTGTGTTTTCTCATCTAAAAGCTTTTGTAAACTAGCTTTTGTTTGTTTCATTTGTGTCCTAATCTCTTCAGTTATAGGGACATGGGCCTGTAGGTCTCTCAATTCACCATGAAGCTTAATATATTGCTTTTCGCAGTTTGTTTTCCTAGCCGCTGCATAAGCTATGATCTCCCCCCGCATCACCACCTTAATTGTATCCCACAGTATAGATGTGGAGACCTCTCCTCCTGAGTGTTCTGCAATTACCTGGGAAATTTTAGCTTTGAAGCTATCTCTAAAGGGTTTATCCTTTAAAAATGAAGTATTCAGATGCCACCCAGTGGCTTTCTTAGGAATTTTAAAATCTAGTTTCAAAAATAGAGGCGAATGATCAGAAAGGAATCTGGGACCAATTGTCAGGTCTTGTAAGTAATCTGTATTTTTTTGATCAGTAAAAAAATAATCCAGTCTGGAATGGGAGTTATGATGAGGAGAGTAAAAAGTATAACCCCTTGTTGATGGATTAAAAAAAAAAACCTCTAGACGTCGGTCATGGCAACTGCTTCCATATTAGTCCTGAAATATTTCAGGGCCAGGGAAGATCTGTGTTTATGTGGGGCTGATGAATCTAAATGGGGGTTCAAGGTAAGATTAAGATCCCCACCCATAATCAAACAACCTTGAAAATTGTCTATTAATTTGCCAAAGAATCGTTTCAGTACTGCTACTGGCATCATTGGAGGAAAGTATGTGTTCACCAGTGTTACCTGTTTCCCAAACAATGTCCCCTTAAGGATCACATACCTTCCCTGAGGATCAGTGAGCTGTGAGGATAGGTGAAAAGGGGAGGTCCGGGGAATCATAATTGCTACCCCACGTCGTTTTCCGCTAGGGAAAGATGAAGCATATACCTGATACCTCCCCCCTTCCGATAATTTGGAATGTTCGACGTCTGTCAGATGGGTCTCCTGTAAATATATGATATCAGATAAATGTTTCTTTAGGTATTCTAAGAGTCCTTTTTTTTTTTTTTTTTTTTTATTCGGGTTGTTCAACCCGTTTATATTAAGGGACAACACCCTAATAAATTGAGTCGCTATTATAAAAAATTATGTTGCATTTGGACCTTCCCCCCTGCACCTCTTCCCCTTCCATTCCATCTGTAAAATAGGAGGATATAATTTGGATCTTCTGTGAAGAAACATTATTTTTCCTTAAGCTTGGTTCATAGCCCTTAACCCCTTGCCACACCCCTTCCCCCAAAAATGATTCCACTCATGTGTATCTTTAATTTGAACATTACTGTCAACCCTGCTGTCCTGCTGTAGCTGTAAATGCAATTGAAAAAATGAAGCAATTATTTATTTACATATTTTAAATATGTTAGTCTGTACAAACTGTACAGTCAACTGTGTGGACCAAAAGTCAAAGAGAAACTCCACCTCAACACTTGAACTATGTACATCTACTGCGACTTCCAAGGTATGGGAGATTCTTTGCCTTCTCCCTAAATGTTCCTCCAGACCAACAGAAGGAACCTGAGGTAGTCCGGGTGCATGCTGCTCTCGGGCCTCCAGAGGGTGTAAATTCCCTCTAAGGTTAAAACAAAAAATGGGCAGAATGTTAAAATGAATTCCAAAAATAAAACAAAATATGTTTGCTGCCCTTCTAACCCAAACATAAACCTAATAGCCTGGCGGTAATCGCAAGCTCTCCCCTCAGCTTCAGATTGTAATTTTCTTTTGTAAACATTAGGCTGTTATACATATCTCCTAATATTTGTACACTAAACCCTCCTTCTTTCACCTTCATTTACTTCTCCTTGTAGTTATAAAGCCATATATATTTGCTCGAAACTGAAATAACTGAGATCTGTTGCAGGCCTATTTATACCAGCCTGGGATTGTCCCTGCGCAACGTTCTGGATTCGGGCCTCGGACCCAGTTACGTTAGTCTCTGCAGTTAACATTTCCAAAAGTCTATCTGTAGACTAGATTCACTGAATACTTCTCCATGTTTTTCTGAGTTTAAGTCAGGTTCTGCCATGATTGGATCTGCGAAATGTAGCGAGTCGGCTCTTCAGACTGTCCAATCTCTGCTTTCCCACTTGTCGACGTTCCTCATGTGGAGACACTGTCTGCCATCTAGGTACCCTTGGCGAGACCGTAGGTCTTAACTCAGCCCTCTTCTTAATCTGGATCCCCATTTTGAGGAGCTCTTCCCTGGCCTCCTCTGCAGAGTGAAACTCCTTCTTGCCTGTCGGGTGCTGCACAACAAGGCGAGCAGGGTAAGGGGAAGAAAATTTAATATTTGCCTCTTTTAAAACTGGGAGAATGTCTGCATATGCCCTCCGATTCCTCATGGTCTCAGGGGCATAATCATTATCTAAATAGATTCGAGTCTCTCCATAGAAAATCTTCCCTTTATGCCATGCTGCTGACAATATTTTTTCTTTTACTGCATAACTGAGAAAGCGGAGTATTATAGACCGCGGTCTAGCATTTGGATTGTTAGGTTGTGGGCCCAATGCCCTGTGGGTTCACTCTAATTCCAGCGGCAAATCTGAGGGCAGTTCTAAGGCTGTTTTCAGAATAGTTGTGATGAAATCAGGGAGATCCTGGCCCTCCGGGTTACAGTTTCTACTACAGTGATCTGCCTCTCGGTGGAATCTGTTCGTTGCTCTAAATTCGCCACATCTCTTTGCAGCTCCCCATACATATCTTTTATTTCTACTCGAAATGGCAGTAATTCTTTGTATATTGTATCACGCTTCACTCATTTGTTCTTTATTGTGCCACGGGCTGCAGTAATCTGTTCAGTGATTTCAGATGGGGCCACAGAGAGCTCAGAGTCGGAGGCCTCCCGGGCCGACATTGCGGCTGCTGGATCTATTCTTTCCCACTTTCTTCAGTGTACAAGTAAGCAGATTTTGTGTCGTTTTAGCCGTAGTCCCTGCAGGTATACTTCTTTCTGGATCCCAAAGGCAGTAAAACTTGATTGCTAGGAATTTAGTGAGGGGGGATCGCGGAGCTCACGACTGGACTGCCATCTTGGTTCTCGGCTCCACCGGAAGTTCCAGGAGACCATCTGCTTTGATTTTCTGTATCCTAGATAACTGGTGAACCATTTCACTGTAGATGGATTAGCACCTAGCTTAGTGAGGCCCTGAACTAGGAGGAGATGGTCAACAGTGTCAAATGCTTTACTCAAGTCAAGAAACACTGCACCAGTGGTCTTCTTGAAATCCACCGCAGAAATCCAGTCATTAGTAACCTTAGCCAGTGCAGTGACAGTGCTATGATTGGACCTTAACCCGGATTGGGCAGGGTTTAGCAGAGAGTGGGATTCGATGTGTTGTTTTAATTGATTATGGACTAGCTTCTCAAGAATATTAGACAGGATAGGCAGGATGGAGATAGGCCTATAATTGTTTACATCACAAGGATCTCCCAATTTGAAAAGGGGGAGAATGTGGGCTGCTTTCCAACAAGATGGGACAGTGACAGAAGTAATGGATAAATTAAAGATATGCAGGATGGGGCGACAAGGTAAGCAGCACCTAGTTTAAGGAAATATGGTTTAAGACCATCATCACCAGCATTCTTTCTAATATCTAGGTTAAGGAGAGCATCTTAACAGGGGACACTCTGCACAGAATGGCCGGCCAATGCCCTGGGGTGGAAGATCAGCTCACCAGGATTGAGATTTCCATTGCCACCCTGGATTCTGTGGCTTTGTCCCAGAAGGAACTGAAGGCCCCGAAACCCAAAAAGAAGGCCTTTCAGTTTCAGGCCTTTGAGCCGCAGCAGCCTTGGCAGTAGACCTACCACGGGCAATACCAAGCTTGATGCCTCGAGGTGAAGTTCTCCAGTCAGGAGCCCAAAGGAGGTGGGGTAGGGGAAGTAGTACCCCTCCTGTGCCAGTGGCCATTGCCCCCTCCAAAGCTGCCCAGTGGTGGGTGGGGATGTCTGCCTCCCCCTGTTCAGTCCCTGACCTACCTTCCTGTGAGGGGTTGACATCACCACATTTTGCCACTCTGGTCCATCATTACTCGGGACAAGTGGGTTCTCGAGGTGGTAGGCAGAGGACTGCCTCTAGACTTTAAGGCTCTCCCGCCTTACCAATCCCATGCTCCATGGGAGTCCTTGGTGTGGCAGGACACATTGTCCATCCTAACAGAGGGTGCCGCTCAGCTTCTTGCAAAAGGGGCTGTAGCTCGTGTCCAGGTACTTCCTGGTTCCGAAATGTATAGGGGCTTGCTCCCCGTACTGAATCTGCATGATCTCAGTCAGTATATGAGGAAGTGCAAGTTCCAGATGGTAATCCTGAACCAGATTATACCATCCCTAGAGCAAGGCATATGATTCTGCTCCCTGGACTTTTGAGGATGCATTCTTCCGCATCCCAGTCCTTTCGTCCCACTGGTAATACCTTTGTTTCTGCGCAGAAGGGGTTCTGTATGACTTCCAGGTCATGCCCTTTGGCCTCTCATCCGCGCCCATGATCTTCACCAAGTGCATGGCAGTGGTGACAGTCTTCCTGCAGCACAAGGACATCAGGGTGTACCTCTACATGAATGACTGGCTGATAGCTGGCCTGTCCAGGGACGCCATGGAGCGGTCCAGGGATCTGGCCCTTCAGACCTACAAAGACTTGGGCCTCTTGGTCAGCCAATCAAAGTCTGAACTGATCCCCTTGCAGTTGATTCAGTTCATTGGTGCAGAGCTAGACACCCTGCAGACCAAAGCCCACCTCACTGGGGACTGGGCATTGGATCTTACGTCCTTTGCCTGATCCTTTCAGGTTGGGTGCTCGTACCTTGCCCAGGACTTCCTGCAGCTGCTAGAGTACATGGCATCCTGCACCAGCGTGGTCCTGTGGGCTCCCTGGTGGATGCTGCACCTGCAGCGGGAGTTGGACTGTCAGCGATCCTAGCACCTAGGACACTTGGACCAGCCGGTCACAGTGACAAAGATGTGGGATGCCATCCAATGGTGGCTGATCTCTGAACATCTGGAGGACAGACAGAGTCCCATTAGTCTGCCAACAGCCGACTGTCCATCACAACAGACGTGTCTCTGGTAGGGTGGGGAGTGCACCTGCGGGACCACAGAGCTTACGGGTTCTAGTCACCTTGGGAGGACTGTCACCACTTCAGCTTGCTGGAGCTCTGTGCAGTGTGACTAGCTCTGATGGAATTTGCTCCATTAGTCAGGGGTCAGCTCATACAAGTCCAGACGAACAACACCATGACCTACCTGAATAGGCAGGGTGGCATGCACTCCCCCTAAGGTTGTTTTGTGCCCCCAACCCCACCCCATAGTGCAGGACAGTGTTGGGGATGCCTTCGCGAGGCCCTGGACCTCAGGCCTCGTGTATGCCTTTCCTCCCTTCCCCTTGATCCACAGAGTGATGGTCAAGGCCTGGAAGGACAAGGCTCGGATGATCTGATAGCTGTGGACTGGCCATGGCAGTTCTGGTACCCAGATCTCCTCAGCCTCAGCAGCAGGCCTCTGTGGCAGTTGCCTCTTTGTCCAGATCTGCTGACCAGACAACAGGGTAAGGTCCTGCACCTGGACTGTAGTCCCTGCACCTTACATCCTGGTTCCTGGGCGGCTAGAGTTCCGGCATTGGGTCTTTCAGAAGATGTGCTCCACATTGTGGAGATCTTCCAAAGAGATTCGGCTTGCCAGTGCTATGCCTTTAAACAGAAAAGCCTTTCCATTTGGTGTCAAGGAAAGGGGCTTGATACTCTTGTCTGCACTGTGGCTACTATCATCGAGTGCCTTTGGATCTTGCTTCGAGGGGGCACTTGCAGCAAGTAACACTGGTAGGACTGAAGCCGCCAGGTGCCAGGACCACATGGAAAATTTCTAGCTAGCAGTCTATTGTGGGGATAGCCCCCGCTGTTGTCATTAAGATGACGTCTGCCTATCCTATAAAGAGGGTGTTCCCTCAGACCTGCCTCAGTCCTTTTCCCACCATCGACCCATGCAAGCCGGACCTCCATGGATGCCTACTTCAGTCGATCGCCATTTTCTTTGCATCTACTCGTGATTTATTTTCTTTCCTTTCCTTAATATTAACATCGATTGTCAGTGTTTTCACCATCTCGTTTATGTCTTCTGCTCCAGCCTTGTCTTACGACTGGCCTATGAAGTGTGCCTGCAACAAGCAGATACCCGCCAAAGATGGTAAGTCTTCCTGTCTGCTCTGCTTAGGCCCCCAACCATGATACTAAGGCCTTCAAGCACTGCCAGGACTTCAACCAGGCCACACGGAGACTCTGCTTGAAGACCCTCCAGAATCACCTTCTTCAGCAGAAACTAGCTGCGATGGAGAAGGAGCTTCAGGCTAAAATCTCTTCCACTTCCCCGATCTCTGGGGCTTCTTCTTCTTCTCCGAAGAAGTCGTCCAGCGGGACACACAAGCACCGGGACATGCAACTGGATCGTCCACCATCAGCCTCTCGCTCGCAGTCACTGCATAGATCGGCTTCTGCCTTTGGGTCTTCCTCACGTAGGGGATTGGCCCATCCTTCCTCAGCAGCCCTTACTCCCTCTGAGTTGCCGGTGGCACAGCCACTCGCCCTCATTGCTGTCACGGACGGTGGCGCCTCAGGGCAGTGGACCTCGTCCCTGCCTCCCAGCCTCTGACGCTCAGGCCCTTAGTCCCCACGGGTCCTCAGCCAGGCAGCTCGACTGGGGTTGGAAACTCAGGTGGCGGGTCTTCGTCTGTGCCCCCCCCGTCAAGACATTGTCTTTGTCGGTCTTCGACTCCGGGGCTGGCGATAGCCCTTCCAGGCATCACCCGGAGCAAGCTCTTGCCTCCTCCACACAGGCAATGCCTCTGCCCCTGCCATGGGGGAATTCTCTCCCCCCCCCCCCAAGCAGGTGCCTGCCTTGCTTCAGGGGCCTAAGTTGACTGTTTATCCAGACTGACCCAAGCCTTCATCTGCCAGGCCGGCGCTGGCCATGCCGACGCCTACACTGACGACTCCTCAACTGTTGTCGTCTTAGCCACAGCCTGTGCCTCAACCGACTCCCGCTGGTCCTCCCAGGGATCCCCAGCTGGCATTTGCTAGACCAACACTAGGATACCCTACGCTGGCTCCTCCACTGGCGTATCCATACCCTCCTTCTCAGTATTCTTATCCACCTTACAATCCACCTCCACAGATGGATTATAATGCTGTATTTACGGCCTGGTGGACCTTTATGAATGACAAGGACACACCCAGACGGCCTTCTCCTCCTCCTTCCTGGGACCCTCCTCCTTGAGATCCACTCCAGGCAGGCCCTAGCAACCCCCATACCACAGGGTCTTCTGGGGGTCACAAGGGGACCTTGAACCAGCATAGGGATGGCTGTTGCCCTCAGACACCAGTTCTGGACAGTGATCAGTCAGGGGATGATTACTACTGTTCCTCGGAGTCGGACGATTCGAGGGGCTTCTCTGATGGGCAGGAGCCTCCCAAGGAGACTCCTAAGTCTCCCTGATGATCCCTCTTTTCTGGATGTGATGTGCCATATCCAATCCCTCATGGGGTGGGAGACAGAGGAGCTTGACTCAGAGTGCTGTTGTCTTGCTATTTACCTCTGGAAGAAGGAGACCCTCCTTTTTGGTGGTCCCTCCTTTTATTGATTCATATGATGATGTGGACTAAGGCAGTGTGGAATCATCCCTCAACCATCCCAGCCTTGGCCAAGAAGGCAAATCGCCTTTACCATGTGCCAGTGGGCAACCCTTTCTTTGGCGAATATCTCGTGGGAGACTCAGTAGTCATGAATGCCGCTTGTGACCACACTTAGAAGTCCAGCACCTTAGTACCCACCCTCCAGACAAGGAATTCCCCCGCCAGCTGGACCAGTTGGGCAGGTGGGTTTATTCTCTGCCACTCTGGCCATCCGGGCCCAGAACTGTCTGGCCCATATGGTGCAGTATCAGAATGCCATCTTGGATCAGGTGAGGGATCTGGTTTAAGCCCTCCCTGAAGACTCCACTAAAGTACAGTTGGCCCAACTCTTAAAATCTGGTTCAGATGTGGGTATCCCTATGCTGAGGGCATCATATGACATGGTAGATGCTTCTGGGTGTGGGGCGGGCAGCAGGGATCTGCATTTGCTGCCGTTCATGGCTCAGGGTACACTTGATGTTCAGGCCAAAATCATGAGTGCCCCCTTCTGGGGTTCTGTTTTGTTTGGGGGAGATGCCCGGGATATCATCTCTTGCCTTCAGGAATCGGGTAAGGCCCTGAGGTTGGTACATGCCATGTACCGGTCCAAGCTGTGGCCTTCCCAATGTCAGCCCTTTTACTAGTCCTCTTGACAGCCCTCCAAGGACCAGCAGTCGAAAGGCCCCTTTAAGTGCAAGGCTAACACTCCACCAGTTGGTGGATCTGCCCCTACGGCCCCTAGAGCGCCCACAGCTACTCTTCCCACCCCTTGCTCCACTGGCTGAGTCCTTGCCCAACCCCCACCCCCCAGCAGAGACCTTGGAAGAGGCGGTCAGGGGTTACATAGAAACATAAAAGTTGATGGCAGATAAGGACCGCAAGGCCCATCCAGTCTGCCCATTTTTTCTACCTTATGAATGTGCCATTGGCCTGTACTCTGTCAATGGTCTATCTATTCATACTCCTCTTTATTGCTCCTTTATGCCTATCCCATGCCTGTTTTTTTGTTTTTTTACTTATCTTTTTACCCCCACCTTGCTGCCCTCTTTACCCTACTCCTTCGGACTTAGTTAATCCCTAGTGGATCCCACCCATGGTGTCTGCCCCTAGAGTGCCCGGTCAGCTCCTACCTTACTCATTCTCCTCCCGGAGTGCCTCCACAGTGGAGTCTTGCCCATGGGTAGGAGATCCCTGGGTGGACCAGTTGTCATCCAGGGTTGAGAGGGTGTTTTTCTGTTTTTCTCCCTCTACCTCTGAGGACGTTGGCGTGCAGGACTAACGTCCAGACAGATGGCGTACTGACACACGCCATTGTCAAGTGCCCCAGACGTCCTCCCCTTCCCTGCTCTGTAGAGCCGCCCGGTGCCCGTGCTTCCACCGGCAGCGGAACGTCGGGTGCTCAAAGCACCCCTGGGATCCCGCCCCTGGAGGAGGAGAGCATCCGTTGGGACGCTCAATCCTCCTCCCCTCCGACCCCCGGCAACCCGAGTCCATTCCCGAACCCAGGTCACTGGCGTAGTGCGAGGTGTGGCGTCCAGCACCTCAACCTTCAGCGCCACCGGGCCGGGCCTCCCATGCCTGTTTGAAGCCCTGCACTGTATTCCTATCCACCACTTCCTGAGGTAGGCTGTTCCATGCATCCACCACCCTTTCTGTGAAAAAGAACTTCCTTACATTCTCCCTTAATCTGCTTCCCTCTAATCTCATGCTGTGTCCTCTTGTCCTGCTAATTTTCTTATATTGAAACATATTAAACTCTTTCACCTTGTTAATGCCCTTAAGATGTTTATACCTGGATGGGTGGTACACAGTAACCCCAGACCAGTGGGTGCTTCAGATTATCGAAAGGGGTCACACCCTCGAGTTTCTGGAACCCCCTCCAGAAAACCCTCCCTTGCCCTCCCATTATCCTCGGACTCACATCGCCCTCATCTGAGAAGAGATTCGGGCTGTCCTGTGCAAACAGGCCATAGAGCCCGTTCCCCTGAATCAAAGAGGGAACGGTTTCTACTCCCACTTTTTCCTCATCCCCAAGAAGACAGGGGACCGGAGGCGAATCCTGGATCTCATCCACCTGAACCTCGACATAGAGTACAAGTGATTTCAGAATGGTAACTCTACAGGGACTGTTGCCCCTCCTTCACCAGGGGGACTGGTTCTATTCCCTGGACATGCAGGATGCTTCCTCCATATCCAGGTTTTACCAGCTCACCACCTCTTCCTCCTGCTTCAGGGGGACCACTTTCAATTCCGGGTCCCCCCTTTTGGCCTTTTCCCAGCAGCTCGAATCTTCACCAAGTGCCTAGTGATGGTAGCTATGACTCTGAGGAGGCAAGGCTTTTATGTGTTCCCGTACCGGGATGATTAGCTGCTTACAGCCCCCTCCAGGGATCTCTTGTTGCAAACCCTGAAAAGCACGTTTCGGCTCTTCTAGACCCTAGGGATTATGATCAACCTACCAAAGTCTTGCCTCTCTCTCTGTGCCAGCGCCTCCAAAACTTAGGGGTGGTTCTGGACTCATCCCAGGGCAAAGCTTTCCTGCCGGGGGACAGAGCGGAGTGCCTGATAGCACAGGCCCGACAGGTATCTTCCAGTCACCAGGTACCAGTCAGAGTGTTTCTTCGTCTGCTGGGGGCTCATGGTGGTGACTATAGCCACAGTTCCCCTGGCCCGCCTCCATATGAGAGTTCCCCAATGGACCCTACGAGCCCAATGGGATCAACGCACCGACAACCTGGATCAGCCGGTGCTGCTTTCCACTCCAGTGAAGAGGACCTTGGAGTGGTGGATGAACCCCCCAGTCTCCTGAAGGGGGTCCCCTTCCATGTTGAATCTACTCAGCAGATTCCCACCATGGATGCCTCGGACCTGGGCTGGGGAACTCATTTAGCTGACCGTCAGACCCAGGGCACTTGGTCAGAGATGGAGCAGCATCTCCGCATCAGTGTGCTGGAGATGCAGGCTGTTCTGTATGCTCAGACCCACCACATTCTTCCCAGCCTGCTACCTGTGCAGACGGATAACATGTCCGTAGTCTTCTACATCAACAAACGCGGGGGCACTCATTCTTGCCCCCTTTGTCGAGAGGCTATGAGGGTCTGGTATTGGGCCATTGTGCATGACTTGGAACTTTCAGCCGTCCATGGTCCAGGCGTCCAAAACGTCCTGGCCGACAGTCTAAGCCGGTTCAGGTCGAGGATGCACGAGTGGAAACTCCTGTCCTTGGTAGTTGAAGACCTCTGACAGGTGGGGAAGTCCAGAGTCGGACCTTTTTGAGTCCCCACGCAATTCAGAACTGCCGCTTTTCTGCTCTCTCGATCCAGGGCCTGGACTTTTCTGGCGTGACGCATTGTCCTTACTCTGGAAATTGAGGTTTCTGTATGCCTTCCCTCCCTGCTTCTGCAGAGGGGTCTCTTCAAGCTTCAGTCGGAGAGGGCAGAGATGATTCTCATTGCTCCCTACTGGCCACACCAGATTTGGTTCCCTCTATTGCAGCAGGTGGCAGTGGAGCCTCCTGTTCCCTTGCCCCTGTGCATTGGCTTGCTCTCCCAAGAGCAGTACACCCTGGTCCATCCAGATCTCAAGTCTCTGCATTTCCATGCGTGGCTCCTGCAGACTTCGCTTATCGCCCACTTTAGAGTTTCTTCCAGGGTTGCTGATGTCTTTGTGGCTCCCAGGAAACCTTCCACGAGATCCACCTGTGCCATGAAGTGGAAGCACTTCTCCATATGGGCCACTGCTCACCACCTGGATTCTTTCTCCTGCCCGGTGAATCTGATTCTGGAGTACCTCCTCTCTCTGCCGGACTGTGGTCTGGGGTACTCTTCACTTTAGGTGCACCTTTCTGCCATCTCTACGTACCATGCACCTATTGAGGGCAAAGCTGTTGCCCAGCGAGAGGTATCCCGCACACTCTTGAGGGGTATTCTGCATTTGAAACTTCCCATTTGGGACCCCGTCCCTCCATGGGACCTTCTTTTTATGTTGGAAAAGCTCACTCTGTCTCCCTTTGAGCTGACCGCGAGTTGCGAGCTGTGCTTTCTGTCATGGAAAGCATTATTTTTAGTCACAGTTACTTCCTCTTGAAGGATTCCTGAGCTTCAGGCTCTGATGTATAAAGAGCCTTACTTAGGTTTTCGGAGGCCTTACTGCACACTTTGGATGTTCATAGGGTGCTCCGTTGTTATACGAATTGCACCCAACCATTTCGAAAGACTGATCAGTTTGTATTGTTCACCCCCAAAAGAGAAGGGGCACCTGTTTTTAAATAGTATTTGTCAAAATGGCTGGCAAATTGCATTGTGTACTGTTACTGTAAGTACAACAAGCCCTTACCTGGGCCAGTCAAAGGTCACCCTACCAGGAGTGTATCGCCACCTTCTGCTGCTTGTTTCAGAAATGTGTCTGCTGCGGACATCTATGCAGCTGCCACTTGGAATTTGGTTTACACCGTTGTCTCTCATTACAGCGTGGATATTGCTTCCAGGTGCAGGGCCAGCTTTGGAGTAGCTGTCCTTCAGGGCCTTCTTTCCTGAGCAGTTTGCTCTTGCTTGCTGCCTCCTCCCGGCTGACTCACAGTCAGTTCTGGTACTGCTTGGGACTCAGTCCTTCCGGTGTTGCCTGCTGCAAGAGCCCCTCGATAGTACAGTTACACAAGAACTTACCATAACAGTAGATCTTCAAGAGGAGCTCTTGTAGCAGGCGCTGCTTTCCCTTCCTCTTTCCCCGATAGCTGCTTCTCCTTTGCGTTTGTTATACCTTCCTTGGCTCTGAGGAACTGCCTCAGTTCTCAGTCATTGCCTTATGCCCCGGGGTCTCCAGCAGGAGAACTGAGGTAGGTCTGGGGGACTGCTCCCTTTATAGGCTAGGCGGACACTGCTAGCCAGACGTTTTCTGTGTTGTCCTGGTGCCTGGCGGCTTCAGTTCTACTGGTGTTGCCTGCTGCAAGAGCTCCTCTCGAAGACCTACTGTTATGGTGAGTTCTTATGTAACTGTACTTTCCTCTCCAAGCTGAGGCTGCAAGTGATGACCCTCAAGATGCATCTCACTGTTGCCTCTGCATATATAAGGTGGTATGTGGACGGTATTCCAAGGGAAGGTGGTTGGGCACTTTTTCAAAGGCCTAGGTCAGCTGTCCCCCCCGTGTGTGAAACACCACCACTGAGGGGCCTACTGCTGGTGCTGGCTGTGCTCACAGGCAAGTCATTTGAACCTGTGCACATGTGTGAGATGTCACACCTGTCATGAAGATGGCCTCTTTGCAAGAAGGATCAGTGGACTCCAGGCACTCTTGGCGGAGGGCGTATTCCACCAGATACTGCTGCCTCGGTGGAGACTTCCAGGGCTATTCCTGTCTAGGAGATCTGCAGGGCTGCCATCTGCAAGTCCGCACACATCTTTGTCTCCCATTACATCAGCGACCTACAGTATCATTGGGATGCTGCATTTGGGACCTCAGTTCTCCAGTCTCTAGTCACCAAGGGTGGGTGTGTGCCTTGCCCTCTCCTCCTGGAGAACGGCTGGAAGTCTGACAGTGTGTGGATAGTGAACTATATCCACATCCCTAGAAAAATAAGTTACTCATCTGTAATCATAGTTCTAGGAGTATATAGTTCACATCCACACCACCCACCCACCCGGGCTGCCCGGCTTGTGACACACGAATCCTTGCTTCTGTCATGCAGGATCTGATATCACGGGGTGGAGTCAGAGGATATACTGCCTGGGTGTTGGGAGGAGCTTAGTTTGAAGACATTCTGACAAATCGGCACTTCCAGTGGAACTGCCAATATGTGGATATGAACTATATAACCACTCTTAGAACTACGGTTACAGGTGAGTAACCTATTTTTTTCAAGACAGCTTTAAGTCTGATTCCAGATCCTTTAGATTAAATAGTCCTACTTAGAGTGCTTATGCTAAACTTCAGAACAAACCAGAGAAATGTTTTTTTAACTGATACTTTTCCCTCACTCTCCTGAGGTGTCTCCCTACCTCTTCTGGATGCTCCTGCACCTACTGCTCCTATACCTGCCCCGATCTGCAGCCCCCAATCTCCATGTCAGGTTCCAGAGCCCGGGCGCAGCCCTGAGAGATTACCCCTTCATGCAGCGTATGAACCGGCCAGTGGATCAGACTGTAGTAAATGCCAGGAGAGGAAGCAGAGCCAGGGTAGTGGACATGGGGCAGGTAGAGACTGTCATGGAGGCTTGAGGGAGTGATTTTGTTTTTTCCCCTGCCTTTTTTTCTCCCTCCGAGCACCACTACACAGTTGTGCATAGCATTCTGATGCACGCCATTCTATGGAGGAGAGGCTGACTTAGTGTAATTTTCCACAGTGTCAAAGCCTCCCTTTGTCCTCAAGAAGTTTTCAGGCATCAGGATGCCTTTTCTTTACTACCACCCCCAACCCCCAAAATAGTGCAAGGCATTGCAAACCTGGGTCACTCACATGAGAACGTGACATGCTCTGCTGGCACCGCCGGGCCCAGATCACCTATCTGTGCCTGAATAGCTGGAGTGGACATCAGAATCCTCCCTATTAAACAGCTTAGTGACGATCTTTGCCTGAAAACAACACAAGAAAAGTTAGGATCCAAGCTGTCCAGGTTCTCATATGCTCAGTTTATTTCTGAACAGAGAATTTCCATTCATGAGAGAGTTAACTCCCTTACGGTATGATTCTTCTGCTGATTTGTCTGAATCACTTGCTGAACTATATCTGCAACGGTTTAATCAGAAGCAACCTCTTGAGACAACGTTCAGAGCTGACATTTTTAATTTGCAGTTCACTGAAATGGTAAGAGATATATATTTTTGGACAAAATAATTTCTTATAAAGATTATTACCTTGATTTCAGAATGATCCACCCAAGGCCACCACCATTTGTGCTTGACGCACTCAACGTGGTTAATGGCACAAAAAAAGAAACCCTTCTTTTACTTGAGATCGGAATGTGGTAGAGTGTAACCTTGCTTAGTCACTGTGCACCGGGAAACTATAATTATGAGACCAGGAAAAAAGATTGTATAACTAATGCAGCAGACCAAACAAAAAAGAACATCTGCTTAGGTCAGCTGCCAGACTTCCTCTCCCTCCCAAACAAGACAGCATTTTCGTTCAAAAGGAGAATCACTGACAATAATAGTTCTTCTCATTGTTAAGATGTGTAGTATTGCTCACAGTTTCCACTTGACACAAAAGTGCTACTTTTTCATTCACTGTATCCTTAAGGGAATTCCTTCTCCGTAGTACTTGGAGACCTTTCCACTGGCTAGATGATGAAAGATGATGGGCGCCATAAAGGCTAAAACATATATGGTGGTGGTTCTGGTGCGGAACCTGCATGATTCCAACATAGGTGACCACCTGTGAGTGCTCAGGGACTAATTATTTTCCTGGAACAAGATGTATTGCATCATCCACACTTACCACTACACAAATTACCAAGGTCCTTTTTATGAAGTGTGGAGTAAGGCCTGCATATACAGACTGTGGAGGGCTGAAGTTCCCCTCATTTTCTGGTTTAAACACTGTTCTCTGTTGTTGAGGTGCCTCACATTTCATTGATCTTCTGCTGATCCACTCTCACTGGATATTTAGGAGAATATCCTTGGGGTACAGTTTGGAGCTGGTCTCCTTTTTATGGGGCCACAGGTGGCATGGGTGTGTCACCCCACCTTTGCAGCTGTTTGGAGAGTGTAGAAGAAGGTCAGTGTGATATATGGCTGGCAGGGGCATACTTCTCCTTTGTTCCATTTATGGGGTAACCCTTTCCTACGTATGGGGGAGGGAGATCTGCTGGAGGGCATCATGGATGGATTACTTGGTTTACTTGGTTTTGAAGGACAAAAGAAGGCAAGGGCCCATCAAGATTCTCCCCCACCACTGTGGTGGGAAATGGTTACACCCAGGAGCTGATCGTCTCCATCCACTGATCCAGACCTCTTTTAAAAGAATGAATGGAATTACTGTCCAAATATTGCGATAGACTGTTCCACAGGCTGGGGGTTCTTACCGTGAAATAATTGAGCCTTTTATTAGTTTTTGATTTTGCCATATCAATCTGTTTATTACGTAGCTGTGGGGCAATCCTTCTAGTAGAGAATTTTAGACCACAGTGACACATTAAAGTTTGAGAGTTTGGGATTTTATACAAAAGGAGCAAATCACCTTTAATTCATCTAGTTTGAAGGGAATGTAATCCGGTTTCCTGCAGTCTTGTGTGATAATCACTATTGGCCAGACGAGGTACTAGTTTTGTTGCCCTCCTCTGAATTCTTTCAATTCTATCTATATCCTGTTTTAGATAGGAGTTCCAGAAAGGGATGACCCGTAATCGGAATGAGGCCTTACATGGGTCCTGTAAAGTGGGATAATGCATTTCTGGGTCCTGGTGATGAATGTTCGTTTGATTCGAATGAGTAATGCATTAGATGTTTTGGCTACCTTAATGTATCGGTCAGTAGAGGACAGTTTGTTAATAATAACTCCAAGGTCCCGCCGGTTATTGAAACTTTAAGAGGGATATCATTTAAAAAAATAGCTCTGTCTTGGGTTATTCTTGCCATAGTGTAATACAGTACATTTGTCTGGATTGAGCATCATTCCATTACTAACTGCCCATCCTTCAATAGTTTTTAAATAATTCCTAAGAATGGTCCTGTTGGTAGCCGTTATGACTGCCCTCCCAGCTTAGTATCATCCGCAAATTTAGAAAGAAAATTGTCTGCACTAACCTGCAGATCACTGATAAAAACATTAAACACAGTTGATCCAAGGACCGATCCCTGGGGCACCCCACTGGTAACACTCCCTACGTCAGAAAGAATGCCATTTATTCTAACTTGTTGTTGTCTATTGGACAACCAACAGGAGACCCATTTAACTAATATCTAGGAAAACCCCAGTTTCAACATTTTGTCAATAAGTTTACCATGTGGCTCCTTGTTGAAGGCCCTGCTATAATCAAGCAGGATTACATCCATGGGGTTCCCACTGTCAAGTCCCTCACTTATATGGTTGTAGAAGGATACCAGGTTAGTTGTACAGGAATACCCATGCCTAAATCCATGTTGTGTATGGTCAAGTATATAATTGGAAATTATTTCCTTTTCCAAGATTTTTTTAAATAATTTTCTCCATTAATTTACTTATAACTGACGTTAGGCTTATAGGATGGTAATTTTCAGGCTTAGAGTGATTGCCTTTTTTAAAAATTGGTATGACTGTGGCATTGGCCCAGTCATGAGGAATAAGACCTTCATGGAGAAATTTATTAAATATAAGTGTTAGGGATTTAGCTATGGCCTCAGCTGTCTCTAACAAAAATTTTGGCTTAATATTATCAGGTTCTGGACTTGATGTCTCTTTTAGGGATTGCAGGGCCTTAAGTGTGTGTCAGCTTCAGAAATGTAATAGAACGTAGAATTACTAACTGAATGCTGATAGAGTTTGGGGTCCTCTTTTTTTGAAAAAAATGAACAAAACTGTTCATTGAAGGCGTCAGCAATTTCCTTATCTGTAGATATTAGAGAGTTATTTACTGTTAAAGGGCCCATATATCTGTTAGTCACTTTTTTGTTATTAAGATAAGAAAATAAAGATTTATAGCTATCTTTGGATTGTGCCAGACGGAACTCCAGTTTCCTTTTAGACTGTAAAATAGTATATTTCAATTGTTTTAGTGATTTTTTTGTATTTGAGTAGTATTTGTTCTTTATTAGCACCCTCACTCTTGTTTTAGGAGAGAAAATAGCCTTTGTTTACTTTTAATTTGTTTCTTAATAGTTGTATTTAACCACAATGAAATCTTCCTCTTTTTATTACATTTTATTTTAGTGGGGACACATAGTTCTTCTAGATAGTAGATCATTGTTTTCAGATATTCCCAGGCTTCCTCAAGTGAAAGAGGGGATAACATTTCTTCCCAAGGAAGTTTATTTAGATGTTCATTAATAATGTTAAAGTTAGCATTATCATAATTTTTGAATTCCGAATGGCTTAAGTTCTGTTGAGAATTAAAGATTAATGATTAATTGCCTACAACTGTTACAGTGTATTTTTCACAGTAATATTTGACTTCCTTGCCTGTACATATTGTATGTATATTTTTTACTGAGTATTCTGTGTATTACTTGCTCACTGGATGATGCAGTCACACATTGTACACTGTGCCTACAATTTGTTTGTTTTGTACCAAGTCTCCTCACATCCGATATTGAAACCTTGTATTCACTGTTCTCAAATGGACCTATGCATCAAACCTGTTTGTAACATGGTAAAGTTAAGGAACCTGAAAAGAGCACGCTGGATTGGATAAAATAGATAAGTTGGTATAGTTTGGAGCGGGGATTATCCAGCAGTAATGCCATCTCCAAACTGAAATACCAGCACTATCCACACAAAATAAAAGCAGCACCAGCAAAAGGGCCGCAGGTATGAGAAGGGCGCGTCCTGTCTTGGCTACCTAGTGAGGTGCAAACCCGTAACTGTCAGACACGGCAGAGACCAGGAAGGGAGAGAGAAGCAAAGAGGCAATGCCACCAGGGTGTCCCAGAGCAACCGCAAAGATGCACCAATTGGAGAGGCGCAGGAGTCATGACGCACAACATGATGTAGGAGAGGATGGCGAGATGGGACCGGAGGGACACAAACGAATGGTGCCGCGGGACCGAGACATGTGAGTACCATTCAGAAGTTCACGGGAGACAGATCCCTGAAAATACGGCCAGGGCCCCGCAAACCAAGCAGAAGAAGTAGTGAGAAAGCATCAGAACCGGGAGCACACCACATCAGAGGTGTGTGAGAGTAACACAGAGGGTGGGGACGTAGCATGCAAATCTCTATGTGAAGGAAACAAACGGCACTTGAAATTACCGATCCGTGGACCTTCTCCACATGGTAGCATAATAATAGCAGTGTAGATGTGCAAATAAACCACCTAAAGATGTTGAAGGCACAGTTGTGCATATGTAGGAATAGAGCTGTTTTCACCGTATCACTATGTAAATTGATGTGTGTGACAGTTTCAAACAGTGCAGCACAAATCTGTAAGAACCGGAAAGTCTGGGTGTCTTATCTTCTTCACAAGATTGCACACACAATCATAGTAACCCTCAACCATGCATTAATCCACCGTTAGATGCCACCTTCGTCGTGGCTTAATGCTTACATATTGTTGCTTGTATCAGATCTGTTTCATGTGCATTACTGTTATCTTGTACTCCACTGTCACCTTGCGCCATGTGTTATGGCCCGGGTCGTGCCTGAAAACGGTCCCTGGGATCACTGCACTCACCCGGTTATCAAAGTCATAAATAAATAAATGAGAATATAATTGAGTAGTGGTCACTAGTTCCCAAGGGGTTCCTAATGCAGACATTTGATATATTGTTCCCAATATTAGATATCACTAAGTCTAATATGTTCTCACCCCGAGTGGACTTAGTGATGAGCTGCTCCAAGCCTAAATCTACAATAAGTGAGCTCAGATCTTTTTCACCGTGAGTTTTACTGGATAAGGAGATGCAGTTTATAGAGGGCATATTAAAGTCTCCTAAAACTAAGATATTACCTTTAGTAGCCATATCTGATTTTTCTTTATGTAGAAGAGAAGTATTAATCACAGTTGGCTGATGGAGGTCTATAACATGTACCAACCAACAGCTGGGGTTGTCCCTTTATCTAAATATTTACCCATATGGTTTCTATGTCATTAGACTGGGGGAGTTGAAAGGAAGTTATATCCTTCTTGACATATAGACAAACCCCTCCTCCGGTGTGGCCTTGTCAATCCTTATATGCCATAGCTTATAGCCTGGTAAATGTGCTATCCATGTAGAGTCAGGGTCCCACCATGTTTCGGTTATGGATGCAAGTCCATAATTGGCCGTAGTGCATTTAGCTTCAAGTTCAGCCATTTTAACCAGATTTAAAGATCTGGCGTTCAGGGAAAGAACCTCGCAGACAGTGTGATTACTGGCTGAATTTTTTAGAGAACAGTAGAAAAACCTGCCCCCCAGCCTCTAGTTTAAAAGTTTATTAATTGCTGATGTAATACTTTTGCCCAGTAAAGTACTTCCCCTTCTACTGAGGAGCAAGCCATCCCAACAGAACAATGTTTTTTTTTTTTTTGGATAAAAATGTTCCCAATGTGCAAAACATAGAATACCCTGCTAGAGGCACCATCTCCTGAGCCAGTCATTAAAGGCCTTAATTTTGATGGTCATTGAATTAGTTGCCCTTGGGACAGGCAAGATCTCGGAAAGGCAGACAAGACTATCTTTGTCTGCCAGCACATTTTCAGGTGCAATAATGTCATGTTTAAGGTCCTCCAAACTGGTTCTATTGATGTCATTTATGCCAGCTTGTATAACAAACACAGGATTTTCTCCTGTCCCCACAACTGCTTCTTTAACCATAGTGGTACTATCGGAAACTCTTGCCCCTCTTAGGCTAGAGCATGTCCGATTGAATTTGTCCACATTACATACTGGGCGATCTATATGTTTAATAGTGGAGTCTCCAGTTACGAAGATTGGTTTATCTTTGGGCAGGTGGTCAGTAATTATACATGGGGAAGTTAATTTTTCATCCTTTAAATTATTAGATGCATCTCCTAGATTAGGATAGGAGACGTTTGCATTTATTGTTTTATTTTTGTCTTTTATTATAGAACATTTCGAAGGGTGACAGGATACTAGATTATTCCCCAAGGCATTGCATGTAACATAGAAACATAGACTTTGACGGCAGATAAGGACCACTTGGCCCACCCAGTCTGCCCATTTCCCTACCTACTGGATAAGCTGCAGATTTTAGTTAACCAACAGCCTAATTCCTGCCACCCCCCACTATAATTGCCTTATGTCTGTCCCATGCATGTTTGAATTCCTCCACTGTTCTGGACCCCACAGCCTCTCCAGGAAGGCGGTTCCATGCGTCCACCACTCTCTCCATGAAAAAAAAAGTCCTCATATTACCCCTGAACTGTCCCCCCCCCCCATCTTTAAATTGTGCCCCCTTGTTCTTACACATCTCTTTTTCTGAAAGATGCTACCCTCCTGGACTTTGTTGATTCCCTTGAGGTACTTGAATGTTTCTATCATGTCTCCTCTGTCCTTCCTTTTATCAAGGGTATACATATTAAGCTCCTTAATTCTCTCTTCATATGGTTTCTGATGCAGACCCTGCACCATTTTAGTTGCCCTCCTCTGGACTGCTTCCATCCTGTCTGTGTCCTTGTGTAGATGAGGTCTCCAAAACTGCACACCGTACTCCAGATGGGGTCTCACCAACTGTCTGTACAGAGGGATAACCACTTCCCTTTTTCTACTTGTGATGCCCCATCCTATGCATCCCAGTATCCCCCTGGCTCTCCTTACTGACTTCTCACATTGCTTACCCACCTTTAGATCATCTGATATGACTACCCCCAAGTCCCTTTCCATTTTTGTTCTTGTTAGTACCTCCCCTGCTATTGTGTACTCTTCTTCTGGGTTTTTGTTTCCCAGGTGCATTACTTTGCACTTCTTTGCATTGAATCTAAGTTGCCATATGTCTGACCATTCTTCCAACCTTGCCAAGTCCCTTCTCATCCTTTCTAGCTCCACTTGTGTATCAACTGTGTTACAGATCTTTGTGTCATCTGCAAAGAGGCATACCTTTCCCTTCTGACCCACTGCAATGTCACCTATAAAGATGTTAAAGAGGACTGGACCTAGTACTGAGACCTGAGGTACTCCACTGGTGATCCCCCCTTTCCTCAGAATGTGTTCCATTCACATTACCTTCTGTGTACTGTTGTACAGCCAGTTTGCTACCCAGGGATGCACTTCCAGGCTGGCTAACTTGATTATCAATCTTTCATGCGGGTCTGTGTCAAATGCCTTGCTAAAGTATAGGTAGGCCATACCCACAGCCCCTCCCTGGTCTATTACTTTGGTCACCCAGTGAAAGAAATCTATTAGATTTGTCTGACATGACCTTCCTGCTGTAAATCCATGCTGCTTTTGGTCCTGTGCCCCGCTGGCCTCTAGGTACTGAACAATTCTTTCTTTCAGAAGTGATTCCATTATTTTCCTACCACTGAGGTCAAACTTACAGGTCTGTAGTTTCCTGCTTCTGCCTTGCTCCCACTTTTGTGAAGGGAATCACATCTGCCCTCCTTCAGTCCTCAGGTACCACCCCATCCTCCCATGATTTGTTAAAAGTGTGGTGCGGCCGGTGGCGCTGAGGGTTAAGCGCTGGCGCCACACCTTGCGCTCGCGGCGACCGGGTTCAGAAATGGACTCGGGTGGCGAGAGGTCGGCAGGGAGAGGAGAATTGAGTATCCCAACGGATGCTCTCCTCCCTCAGGGTAGGAACCAGAATGCACTCGCGTTCTACATCCCCTTCGTAACCCGGCGGAAGCACCCGACAATTGAAGGGGATGGAGGCGGCTCTGTTCATCGGAGGGGGGACGTCGACGGCGCATGACGCACGCCACCACTCGGGACGTATGTCCTAGCGCTCGACATCCCAGAGGGTAAGGGGAAACCAGGGAGAAAACGGAAAACACCTCCCGGTGGCCTAGATGGTAGCCTCTCGGTACCTTCCAGACCACCAAAGAGGGACAGACCCCAATGTGCAGGAGGAGGAAAGGAGGCACTTCAGGGGCAGATCCCACCGAAGGTGGAACGGGGGTTGAGAGGAAGGAAGGAGAGGACTCCGGGAGCAGGCAAGGAGAGATAAAGAAATAAAAGTAAAAAAAAAAAAAAGTGTGGTCAGTGGTGTCACTAGGTCCTCCCTTAGTTCTTTTAGGATTCTGGGGTGAATCCTGTCAGGCCCCATTGCTTTGTCCACCTTGAGTTTTAGGAGTTCTTTCAGGACTCTTTCTTCTGTAAATGGACTGGTGTCAACCCCCCTACCCAGAGTGCTTCTATTGTCTGGTTTAGGTAACTCCTCCTCATCTTCTTTTGTGAAGTATTCATTCAGTAACTCTGCCTTTTCACTTTCTCCCTCTCCCTTATTAATCTTAACTATTCCTCCCTTAACCTTTCTATGCTCCCTAATGTACCTATAAAAGGTTTTATCCCCCTTCTTAACTGAATTGGCTATTTTTTTCACGGTTTGGGCTTTTGCTATTCTGACTGCCTTCCCCACTTCTTTCTGCTTTAATTGATACAGTTCCTATGCGTGCTCATTCTGTGATTCCTTATACTTTTGAATGCAGCCTTTTCTCCTTAACCTTCCTGCCACCTCTTTTGAGAACCATAGTGGTTTTTACTCCGCTTTGTTTCTTTATCTGTTTCACAAAAGGCTTGTTGCCTCTATGATGGCAGTTTTGATTTTTCTCCATTGTTCTTCCACCCTCCTTTTTGGCCATTTGCTAGTGTATTCCTTAGGTATTCACCCATTTTGCCAAAGTCAGCCCTTCTAAAGTCCAGTATGCTTGTTTTGTATGACTATCTCCATAGCTGTACTTATTGTAAGCATACTGTGCAGTGGTCGATTGTTCCCAGATATCTACTGACTTCTAAATTTGTGATCCTCTCTCCATTTGAGAGTACCAGGTCTAGTATTGCTCCCTCCCTAGTGGGTTTCAACACTAGCTGTCTAAGGCCTGCCCCCTGCAGGGCATTGAGAATGACCCTGCTCTTGGATATGTTCTCATCCTGAGGAAATTCTACATTCTCTTGAGTGAGAACTTCATAACTGTTAGATAGAGGTATTAAGGGTGCACTATGAAATATTTGCCCTCCCCTACGTTTTGTTTTATGTTTGGTAACTACTGACCAGTTATCTGATTCATCAGAAAGCAAGACAGGTGGAGCAGAGATGTGACATCCTGTGTTTATGGATGCATTTAATTCGGGTCCTTGTCCCTGACCTCCTTTGAATATCTTTGCATGTACTATAAGTTGTTAGTTTTATTTAATTTATTTTATCTGTTTAAATGCATTGGTCCCAAAGGGAACTTTCTCAGGCGCAACCCCGGTGTACAGGAGGTACATACAAAGAAAGTCAAATACAAACATAGAAGTGTAAGCCGGCCCGGTGGTGCTGAGGGCTGAGGCGCTGGATGCCTTACCTCGCACCACGCTGGCGACCCGTGTTCGGGAACGAGCATGGACCGCCGGGGGTCGGCCGGGGAAGAGAAGGATTGAGCACCCGACGGCTGCTCTCCTTCTATGGGGGGTCAACCTGCAAGCTCCTGCCGCAATACTCTCTCCGGGGGAGCTCGGGAGATAAGTGTGGTAGAGGGAGGTAGCAGCGTGGGTTCCAGGACAGATGTCTGCAGAGGGGCGGAGCAGGAGGTGCGTCTCATCGCGCCCCCTTTCTTATTGGCCCTCACTGCACGCCGGCGCTGGGGGAAGAAAACAGAGGAAAATCACCCTCTCCTCACCTAGGTGACAACTCCTCATTGCATACCCTCGGATCATAGGGGCAGACTCCGACGCACAGTGTCCACAATCAATGGTCCGGAGGAGTAGGGCTCCTCCACTTACCCGGGGGTAATCCGGCAATCAAGGATATATGGACCAGGTGCTCTAGGGGCAGACTCCAATGTGAAGAAGGATGGCGCAATAGAGGAAGTCCGATTGAGTGGTGAGAGGGGGCAGTAGGAGGGATAAATACTACATAAAAAAAAAAAAAAAAAAATGAAAGTGTGAAAAAATCATTTTGTACATTTACAATCATTGTCATTTAAAAAGTACTAATTTGTAGATTTAGTGAAGGCCTCAATGAAGGGAGAATTTCATATTGAAGGAGGAATAGGATTTCAGGCAGTTGCAGCTTAGTAGCTGAAAGATTGTTGCCTTGTAGTAGTTAACATTAGGGGTACATATAACAGGTTCTTGTAGGTTGAGTGAGAAAAAAAAGCTGCTTCCAGCAGGTATGAGCAATTTGGCTGGCTGTAAAGGTCAATTCTTTCAGAGCAATTTGTAAACGAAATTTACAGTGTATATTGTAGATCTCAGTTCAGCAAGTAGCCGGTTAAGTTTGGTGAAGTGGGTATGATGAACCCGTTTTGCATGAGATGCAGCTGTAACCCCCCCTACAAATGGGGGGTTCCCGAAAAGTCTTCCTTGAGCTTGCCTAAATGCTCACTGCCAGGCTGGTGTCCTGTGTTTTAGTAGTTTAAATGTATTGCCAGAGAGTGCCTGTATAGCGTCTGTCTACTGTCTCTTTAAGAGCTGCCTGGATTGCAGTTATAATTAATCTGGGAGGGGGCTGAGTGTTTCTATGCTTGTGTCCCACCTGGGCTGCCAGATAATTGCTCTGTTCTGCCATCGCTGTTTGCACAGAGGGAGCTCTGTTCTAAGATGTGCTTATTTGCTGATGATCGATAGAGTGATAATAATATTGCAGTTTGTTCTAACCTGTTTTCTTTGCAGCAAGGACTGTTCTGTCTTCTCCACCATCTTGGCCCAGGACTGTGAGAATGGGCCAATCAGTACATTTGGGACTCTAAAATGGAGCCTGCCTACAGGGGCTTGGTGGGGCCAAAACTTGTAGGAATTGTAGTTTAGGGCTTTTGGCGCCTAAAGTAACCTGGAAGGGGAGCCCTTGTTGTGACTGACAGACAGATCAGCCAACCAAACCTTTGGATCTTGGGGAAAGTCCCACACTGCTTGCAGTTTGTTAGATCTGAGTTGGGAAGTGAAGAAGTAACAGCTCGAGACAGTTCGAGCAGCAATCCATAGTGGATTCGTGCGGGAGAACTGTGGAAAGGCCTGAGTTTGTCCTGCATGCCTGCCTGCTGTTCCTGAGAGGGAACTTGTGCTTTTTTTTGGACTGAATCCGAATTTGGAGAACGAATTAAGCCACTGAATTGTGACCAGGCTTTAACCTGAAGAAGACCGAAGATTCGCTGAATGCGATCAGCCTGTCAGGACTTCCAGCTACCTCTGAAATCCCAGATTGTGCAGAGACTCTGTAATTGCGACCGGAGAGCCATTTGCCTGGTACAGTGGAACTTCCTTACATGTGAATGTGCTGTGTGCTTATAGTGGGTCGTGATTTGGTTCCCCACTGTGTGTCTGAACTGTGTTTGCTTGCTGGAGGCTGTATCCAGCTCCACGGACTGAATTCATATCCATTTCCATTTGTCTGTGCCCTGCTACACTGGCCCAGCCAGAATACCTGCTACGCAGAGAAAGTCATTGACAAGAGATCGGCCTGGGGATCAGCCCCCTGCTCAATGCCTTGAACATGAAAGACGCCTCGGTGATTCGTGTGGGCCCTGCTTCTCCGGGCACTCCAGCTCAACAGCCTGCAGTCTCGATTTCATCCTGCCTGTGTCCAGTATTGGGTATTGTGAGTAAACATCAGGGTAGCTCCCTGCAACAACAGCTAAATCTAAAAGTGTTGTCATCTGATTGTCTTGTTGCCTTTTCTTTCACGAACTGAGCCCTCTGGCTCTGGATTACAAATAATGTGTGTCGTGCATGTTGCTTTCTTCCATCACAGGGCCCCAACCAGCTGCAACATTCCTGGCTAGCCCACCATTTTCCTACCTGGGTACCCAGAGTGTGTGACTGTGTAGGGACTCCGAACTGCATGCATAACTGTCTGATTAATATAGTTTTTAAACAAATCAACCTGATTATGCCCCTCCCTTGTTCAAGTCCCCTGAATAAATCAGATTTAAGTTGTTTGCATTTAACCTGACTGGTTCCAGTTTGCGCCAAGAGTATTGTACTGTTGTTATTTGCTGTGCTTAACCTTGTTTTACAGGGGGTCCCCAGGGTCAAGCTAGAGGAACAAGCCCTGGTGGTAAGTGCAAACAGTGTGGGTAATTGCCTGGTGAATAAGGGTCATTGTGAAAGTAATTATTGTATATTGTTTTGGCCACTAGAAGGGAAAGAGGGGGATTACAGTGTCCCGGAGGTCTGTGCCCAGGTTAGCTTGACCACTAACAACCCTGACCTCCGGGTGGAGGCACCCATTTCATTACCCAGGCCCCTTAACCTGCTACTAGTCAAGCAGGCAGGGGTAGTAGCCCTTGGGATAGCGCCACCTAGGGGGTACACAACAAATGTTGCTGTCTTGTAAAATACTTGTTTGTTTTTTTCACAGCGGTTTTAGGGGTGGAGTCAATGATTAAGGCACCAAATTCAGTAACAGTTTGCAGACTATGCTGGGCCACAAGCACCCTCGATTCATTGGATCTACCCACCCGTTTAAGAGGGTCATGTTTTGTTGTAACATATTGTGCTGTTACTTTTGCCTTACTGTAGCATCGTGTTGCTTCCATGTGAATTAATGTATTACTGTTCTCTCTTGTTCCCCTTCTCCCATGTGGCACATGAAAATGAGCCTCGGCTTAGTCCTGTGGTTTTGCCCCAAAGTTGCAACTTATTGGTCCAATATTGAGACTCGGTGTTCTACTGTTTTGGGTATTTCTGTTCAGATTTATGATATTACCTTTCATACCAGACCTCACTGATCAAACCAGTGGCCTGATGTTTCTGACCCAGCAGCAGCTGCTCGTTGAGTTGTTAGTGACAGTGAGTGCTGCCACATTATTGGGCTGCTGGTTGAGTTGTTAGTGACAGTGAGGCAGATCATGGTTCCACTGCTGAAGTGGTGCAGAGAGATGGGCATACAAGTCAGTTATGAGTGGGTGTCTGTTGCCCATGGATCACTAGTGGTCTTTATTCTAAATGGGGTTCCTTCTTCTTAGACCCCCTCCCTCATCATTTACGTGGGTCCCGGCGATCTAGCCCAGGTGTTCTGTTAGCTGGAGGTGGTATCACAGCTTTGTCATATCAGTTTGCTGGGTCTTGTTGTCTAATCTGCTGCTGACAGTTTGCCTCTCTCTGCTGTCCCACTTAGGCTTGTTTATCCTATGTAACAGGATACTGTCCTCATCCTTCCTCATTCCCGGATTAATGTACTGCTGTTTGTTTTGTAGTATTTGTTATTGTTAGTTTTGTTAATATATGCATTCCTGTGATGATTTGTACCCTTCAAAATGAGGAACTTATCAACCCTGTTATTTGTGTATTCCACCCTCTCTACAAATATACAGTGTCTGTACTTTATTATGTATTTGGAAACACCAATAAAAAGTTAGTTACAAATAAAAAATTGGTTGTGAAATCTTGAAACTGAGTGAGCTTTTAGGGTGCAGCAGGAGGATGAGGGGCGGAGAGAAGGGTGAGGGTTATTCCACTTGCACTCTTTTTTTTTTTTCCTTCCCTGGACTGGATTTCCTCTTCTGCCAAGCATTCATATGTCATGGTCTGCTTTCTTGCCTTTTAGGCCTTCTTATATATATGGGACTCTGCCTTGTATTGAAAGAAAAAAACTCTGTACCTCTTGGTTGTAACAGATATGTTAACTGATACTTTTTATGTGGAGTGTATGCAGAATTATTTGAATTCTACTTAATTGTTATTATATTGTTATGCTTTACTTGTATTGTGTACTCTGTAGTATATGGGTCATTCCTGAAAATAGGCATTTATTGCCTAATGTACTTAACCGATTGCTAAAAACTAAATAAATATTACAGGGACTGGAACTGGGAACATCTGTAGGAGAAGGAAGGGTGCTGGGGGAGGAACAGGGGTAGAAAAATCTTAAAATTACATGCTTGTCCAAGGACAAGTGGATGGATTAAAAGTAGTAGTCCCATTCCTCGAGTTGGTAGTCCAGTTAGACATAAGCATAAACGAGTTATTTTCTTTTATCTTCCCCAAATGTTCTGCTGTTCAGCTGCAGATCAGTCTTTTATCTTTCCAACCCATTCTCCACAAAGTCGTAGTGCTACGTGTAATAGATGATGAACTCTGACCCTTTACCCTGTCTAAAGTTTAATTTCTAACCTCGGCTGATAAACTGTCTTCTTCCTCCAGCAGCGCTCACCAACTGCATACACATGCTTTCATGTCCCACACTGCCTTCTCCACCCCTCCTACTCACTGCCAGGGACAATAAGGGACCCTGTCTATCGCATGACAGCCTCACCATTTTTTGGCCATCCTGTCACTCAAGCTGCTGCTGTATGCTGTGCCATGGGCACGATCTCTCCTCCTGCTTGGCTACTTACTCCTGTCGTTTCAGCTTGCTCCAAATTACAGTCCATTGGCTGTCACACCACCTCATCCTGTTGTTCGGCCGCCCGCTCCTGACACTCCCGGCTCCAGCAGTGCTCCGATTATGCAACGTCTCATGCAAAGTCTGCACCCTAGTGGCAAACAGAAGAAAAGCTAATGCAAGTAAAAAAAAAAAAAAAAAATTCTTTAGTGATGTTTTGCTGGTTGTCCAAGGGACAGTTAGCTGGGTGGTTGGTGCTTATCCTGGCCAGGAACTGATAGTCCTGGATGTCGGCACTGGGATTTGTCAACCCCTGGAGATGAGTTGGAGTTAGTTTCTGAGGAAGTTGGTGGATGTGGGGCAGAAGAGAGAAGAGGGAGGTGTAGGTGGAGGTGGGGAGAAAGACAGACGAGGGAGGTGAAGTAATGGGAGGGAGTTTTAGTGAGTTTAATGCTATCGTAGTAGATCTTCAAGTATACAGGGTTTTAAATAATTGATTAGCAGTTTTTTTCTTGGGACGATTCTAACTGTACAGAAAATATTTATATAGGTTTTGTAGAAGTGTTATGTTTGTTAAACACAGTGAGGCAAGTGCTATGCATTTTCACAATGTTTTAGCACTTTTATGAGCAAAACGCTAATCAATTTTTAGAGTTAAATAAAACCCTGAGTATATCTCTTATCAGGCTACATCTATGGAACTATAACCGTCAGGCAGTAGAACCACACAGAAACCTTTTGCAAGCAGTCCATTAGGGGGCACCCATGATGACGTCCTACGTCGTCTTTTCCTATATAAATGTGGGTGGCCCCTTACCTCCTCAGTTCTTTTCTTGCCATCGACCATTCTTATCGGACCCTGCTACAGAAATGCTATTGCTGATATCGTCATGTTTTTCTTACAGTAAAAGTAATCAAAAAGTAGTTTTCGGCGCATAATGTTGTCTCTAAAGCTGTCACTGTCCAAACTCTTTAGATATTGTGAGTGCAGTGAGAACATTTATTCAAAAGACTTGCACGATGTCTGCGTATGTTGTCTTGGCCTGGACCATGACATTAAGGTGTGCCTGATTTGTAAGGACTTTAATGCAGCCACCCAGCTGTGCAGAAAGGGTGCTTTAGAAAAGCATTTGTTAAAACAGCACATAGCCCGAATGGAGAAGGAGCTCCACCAGGAAACCCCCACCTCATTGCCAGCCCACTCCTCAGGATCGAAGGGATCCAAATTCCTAGAGAAGACATCAGGGTCCCTTAATCATAAGCACAGGGATAGGCAGAAAGAAAAGAAAAGGACCTCCTTATGTGTTCTAGGTCACCCATTTGCTCAGGTACAACCTCCTCTAGACCGTCGACTGCTCCAGTGGTGACACAGCCCATCACCCAGACCGTCGACACGGCTGGGTCTACCTCTAGCACCTTCAGGCCTATCAGAACTGGTGTGTCGCAGTTGACGTCGGGGCCCTTGCCTCCCCTGTTGACATCTGCCAGTGTTCCCACTGACATAAACATGGATGCAGATGTTCAGGTGATTCTAGCATCCTTTACAAACTTTCTTAAATGCTGTGGACATTCTTAAAGGCCTGTTACCTCCTCCTCCATCGATGAGCTTTCAGTTGATGGGATCCACACAACAAACCCCTCTATGATGCCTGCCAGGTCGACGCATCAGATACCTTCCAGGTCATCGCCAGCTTCTTTAGCTCCACTACTGCATCATCCAGACTACGTCGATGAAGACCAGGAATTTAATCCAAAGTTTATTCTGGATGAGGAGGAGGAAGAAGGAGAGGAATTTGTGGACACCTATGAGAGAACCAGTTCCACAATCTCTACTGGGAGTGAAGACTTGGTGGTTTATACCCCCAGGTGTCCCCCTGAAGACCCCTCTATAACGATGCAGGAACTTCAGTCTGCAATGGGGTTTGATGCAGAGTAGCAGGATATTACTAAGAAGAACTTGGTAGACTTCTTAGAACTGCCATTATTCTCCCCTCCTGCCAGCCCTAGAGGATGCCACCTTGACTACCTGGCACAGACCTAACATGATACGTGCCATACCAAGCAAGGCAGACAAGCTGTACCAGGCACCCTCAGACAAGCCCTTTTTTTGCAGGCCAGCCAAAGGCGGATTCTGTGGTCATCAATGCAGCCCATGACAGGTCTAAGTTTCCAAAGCACTGTAGCTCCCGTCCTCCTGACAGTGAGTCCAGAAAACTTGATATCTTGGGCAAAAGGACTTTTGCTTCAGCTTCTCTAGGGCTGAGAATTGTAAATTGCCAAGCACACATGGTAAAATGCCAGAATACTCTTTGGAGAAAGGCTAAGGCAGCCACCCAGGCCCTCCCAGAGAGCACTGCTAAACGAGATACTGAATGCCCTGTCTGAAGATGCCAATGTACGTAAACATCTCCTACGATCCACCTATGAAATTTCTGATGCCTCTGGCAAGGCAGCTGCCTCTGCTTTTTGACTCAGAAGGCACTCTGGGCTCAGAGTGGCTGGCTTTGCTAATGGTGTTCAGCAATCCATCTTCAGTGCACCATTCAGTTGATACAAGCTGTTTGGAGCAGATGTGCAAGACATTCTCTCCAATTTGCAGGCTTCAGGTAGAACCCTGAAATCGGTAATTCCAAACATCATAGCTAGCCTAGGCCTAGGCAGAAGGAGCCACTACCAGACATAGATCTGCAACCAGACAGCAGGGCAAAGGTAGAGCAGCAGCAGCCATACTTCCGCCAGGCTTCATCCCAAGTGCCCTCTCAAAAGCCTGTAGAGGTGGCACTGCGGCAGCAGCCGCAGCAGCTGTCTTTGCCTGATTCCTTCCTACACCCCCTGCCACCTGTGCCTCCAGGTAATAAATATATCATGCATCATGTTTTGTTTTTCAGTGATAGGGTACATAACAGTATTAGAGGGGGGAGATCTGGACAAAAAACTTCATCAAAGAGAGACATATTGGCAATACAGAATGAAATCTTACAGCCCCGCCCAAGGACTGGAATGATTTTTCCAACTGTCTCCTTGCTTATAAATGCTTTTTCCAACAGATTTGGTATGAAATCACAAATGGTATGAGATGTCTTCTGTTAGTAGTTAAAAAAATTAAAAGCTAAAAATTAATGACAGACATCTAGTCTGCAAAATGTAGACTAAATTGATATACTGAATATGCATTGAGAATCCATGTTTAACCTAGATATTTTAAACATTTAGAATTTAATGAGTTTAATACTTTGAATTGTGACTTTTAATTAGATCTTTGATCTTTTAGATCTTAGTTACTGTTTTATATGTATTAATTGCACAGTATTGTAATTGTGCGTGTTATATTTATTACCTGCTATTTTGGGTGGTGTGGCATTTATAAGGTGATATAGTAATTGTTTGTGAACTGCTCTGCAAAGTGTTACACAATGACTTTCTGCACTTTATCTTTAATTGTATATTTTATAAGGATGCAGTCCGTATCAGTTGCCATCCCAGCCTTGAGAAAGTGCTGCTACCCCGTGAAAATGTTTGGTTGGTTCTCGTGGGGAGGAGTACCTGCATCCTGCTGCTAGTTCCTGAATAAAAAGTATGGTTTTTATCCTGCTGCATCAGTAGTAGTGGTAACATTTTATTTATACAGTACAACACCATTAGGACAATTTATGCCCTATTTACAAGGTGTACCTGTGCAACAAACATTTATACAAGTTTCAAGTTTCCACAGATTACAGTAGGTTTAAGAACATACTTTATGAATCATACAATCAATAGTACTAACGCACAATTATGACATGTAATAAATATGACTACAAACAATAAGGACTATACAAGTTATTCAGTTGCACTCACATCTGGGACTAAAATATTGTCCAATCTTTATTTTAAAACTAAGCTTGGAAAGTTCTAAATTTCTTTTTTTATTTTTATTTAGTTGTTTAACCAGGTATAGCACACTAAGCTGAAAGCTTTTTTTACAGGAGCGACCTGGGAGCACAAGGAGGTTAAGTGACTTGCTAGGGGTCACACAGTATGCAAGTGGAAGCTGTGGGATTCAAACCCAGGTCTGGTCTGCTGGATGTCACCAAATTTGCAGCTCAGAGCCTTAGACCACTGCGCTATACTGCTTCCTTTTCTTAAATCTGGGGGCAATACATTCCAAGTACTGGCTACACTATATTCATAGGTCATTTCACCAAAATTATTTATTATCCTAGGCTGTAACAAATCCCTTGCCCCATTTTCCGTAAGTTTAAACTATGTTTAGGTCCTTGAATCTTCTGTACCAAGTGCTGGGGTGTTTTATTTCTAAGCGTTGTCCAAACTAAATTAGTCCAAATACAGTTACGCTTCAGATCAAGTGATTTCCAATCCAACTTGTACATTGTACAATGGTGGGTGTTATGGCTACACCTCAGTACGTATCTTTCCAGTCTGTTATAAAGATGATAGTTTTTCTAACTGCTGCTTATTGGAGTGTCTGTAAATATGGCTTCCATAATCAATTATTGGCAGGATAAGTTGATTTGCAATTGTTAAACGTACAGATTTAGTTGTGCTCATCGAGAACCTTCTTACTGCCCCAGTACGACCATTTACTCTTTTTACCAAATCTGAAATATGATAATCAAAGCTCAAATGCTGATCTATATGAACCCCCAGATATTTATTTGTAAATTGCAGTCTGGGTCAGACACTTCCCCTCCAAAGACATTATTTGTAAACTATGTTTATTTACTCTGGATTACTTAGTTCCAAATAACATAGTTTGTGTTTTTTTGTGGTTTGTGATCAAACCTAGAGCTGTGAAGCCTCCTGCACCGTCAAGAAATCTTGCTGCAGTTTAAATTCTACTTTATTAGAACTGCCCCCCTCAGCCACCAGCACTGTATCGTCCGCATAAAGGTGGATACAGTAGTGCCTCATGAGATCCGGGAGATCATTTATATAAATAATAAACAATAGTGGCCCCAGGATTGAGCCGTGGGGCACACCACGAATAATCGGTAATGTATTTGACTCAGATCCATTTACTGCCACTACTTGTGTTCTACCATGTAGATACAAACTAAACCACTGGCAAGTTTCATTTGTTAAACCTATATTTTTTAACTTACCCATCAAGATTTTATGATCTACCAAATCAAAAGCTTTTGACAGGTTCATGTACACCGCGCCAGTGGACCATGCCAACCCCAAAGGGGTAGCCACTATGTCCAACAAGTCCACTAGTGCCGTGGCCGTGGACCTGTCTCTCTTAAACCCATACTGATAAGTTGTTAACTTTTCATATTTTTCTAAGTATCCCATCAACTGACTATGCACTATTCTCTCCAAAACCTTTGAGACAGTTGAAAGTAAAGGTATTGGTCGATAGTTAGTGGGATCTGTAGGCTCACTACCTTTTGCAATTGGTATAACTTTGGCTATTTTCCAGCTTTGGGGAAAAATACCCTCACACAGACTCCAATTTACTATACGCTGAATTACTGGGGAAGTTTCTAATGCTGACTCTCTCAATAGCCTGTTTTCAATACCATCTATACCACCTATACTACTGGCCTTTTTTTTACCTGCAGGTTCTTTAAAATCTTAAAGATTTCAGTTACAGTAACTTTACGAAACCTAAACTCTGGTGTGTCTTTGTATTGCTTTACTTCTATTGTTGTCCTTGTTTCTTTTTACTCATCTTTAATTTGTGGAATTATTAAATCAGGCAAGTTAACATAATAACTATTTAATAAATTTGCAGAAACATCTGTTTGTTGTAGCACCCCATTTACTTTGATCTGAATTTTCAAGTGTTGTTTTATTGGGTTAGGTAAACTTTTTATCAAAGACCAGTAGTTTCTAGGATCCCCCATTTATTTTATTTTTTGTTTATAATAATAAGCCTTTGAGTTCCTAATCTCGGTTCTAACCCTGTTTCAGATTTTTTAAAATTGTATCCATATTTCTGGATCCAGTGTTGAATTAACTTTTTTCCAAAGCTGTTTTTTCCATCGAATTGACTTACTGATGTTTGTTGTTACCCAGGGTCAATTATTATTATTATTATTATGCTTAGCCTTTTTTTTTTTTAAAGTGGCAAATTTATCTCTAACTTCCAAAAACATTTTTGTAAACTCCTCAAAAGTAATGTCAAGATCTGGAATTAAAAATATCCTATACCAGGGCATGATGGCTAGGTGGTTTTTTAAACTGTGGTTATTAAATTTAGCATAACTCCTCCCAAAAACATTGGGATTCCTAGGCAGAGCCTTATGATCTGGGTCCAGCTGTATTTTGCACTGGATAACATGGTGATCTCCCAAATTTGGGCAACAAACCTGAACATCGCCTACTTGCACATTTGGAAAAACAAATATCACATCCAGAATATTATTACCACAGCTGTCAAGTGAACTTTTCCTTGTAGGAGATTTAATAATCTGATTTAACTGTAAACTCTGCATATAACCTTCTAATTTCTGTCCTCTGGAACACCCCCAGGCAGCATTAAAATCACCTACAAGGATGGTTTTCCTATTTCCTATATATTTTCCAACTTCATGACAAAATCTGTCAGAGTGACACATTTTCACTTTAGGAGGAGAATAAACAGCCCCCACAACTAAATCCTGGTTTTGTAGTTTTACCAAAATGCATTCAATGCCATCAGTTTTCCCTGATTACATGATCTCAGAATGTCCCAATGCTAACCTGAAATACATTAAAATCCCCCCCCCAGCTCCCCTGTCTTGTCTATGGGAATAATAGTCCTCTAAGTCAATTTCTTTCTGATAGGTTCCCTTGTGTAACCAAGTTTCAGTTAGTATCATTATAGCTGGGATTTCTGACATGACCCAGGTCCTGAGGGAGTCCATTTTTTTTATCATACTTCTTGCATTGTCATGCATTATCTTAATGAAATCTCCCTTAGGTCCTGAGTTCATCTTAACATCACCACAGAGAATGAGGGAGAGCCATAATGCTTGCTGAACAGTCATTTTCCTGTGAGGACTAGTCAAGAATAACAATTTTTGGGTCCTCATTCTAACTAAGTTAAATGAGTTCCTGCGTCTATTATATTGTCTGACTTGATGTCAGCAGTACCCAAACCTATGTCATAGTGTGCTGTTATTCCCCCCGTAAGCTGTTTTGTACACCGTGGAACAAAAAGTACTACCATTAGAAGTAGATTTAAAAACAATCCCTTAGACATCATGACAAGTTAAACACCTAATTTGTTAAAAATGAAAACAGAAAACAAAGTGACCCTACTACCTGAGCTTTAAACTTTGTCACAATTAAACACAGTTGTTATGTGTACTACTAAATATGTAATTACCAACAATAAATTGCTGTCAGTAGATTCATATGTCTACAGCACTATCCAGTTTTTTCTTTGATTTTTGCTACTGAGTGACACTCGCGCCAGTCACGCTCGCGCCACTGCATCAGCGTTGTATTTCTCTATTACCAAACAGTGACAGTGAAGCCGAGCCTGCCCATTTGCTTTTTATCAGCAGTGCATGTTCTAGGGGCCCAAAATGTCTTTGCAGACAGACTAAGCCAGTCGCAGTCCAGGATGCGATGTCCAAGTGGGAGCTGCTGACCTCGGTTGTAGAAGACCTGTTTGACAGATGAGGTCATCTAGAGTTGGATCTGTTTTGCATCCCCACACAATGCAGAACTGCCATCTTTCTGTATGTTGCCCCTCTCTTGGAAAGGGAGGGTTCCTGTATGCCTTGCCTCCTTTCCTTCTAATCCAGAGAGTATTACTCAAGCTTCAGATGAAGGGGGTAACTCTAATACTCATTGCTCCACTGTGGCCTTGTCAGATTTGATTCCCCTTACTGCAGCAGCTGGCAGTGGAACCTCCAGTACCACTGTCATTATGCCAGGGTCTTCTGTCACAGGAGCAGGGAACACTGGTCCATCCAGACTTCAAGTCACTCCACCTCCATGCATGGCTCCTGAAGACATAGCCTTTGCCAGGTCTGGAGTGTCCCAAAAGGTGGCTGACATCTTGGTGGCTGCCAGAAAGCCTTCCATCAGAGCCACTTCATGACGTGGAAGCGGTTTGCATTGTGGGCTGTTTCTCACCAGTTGGACCCCTTTACCTGTCCAGTAAACCAGGTTCTAGAGCATTTCTTGTCCTTAGCTGATGCAGGCCTACAATGCTCTTCTATTAAGGTGCACTTGGCTGCCATTTCAGCTATTCACATGCCTATTGATGGTCGTATGGTTGCTCAGCTGGAAGTGGTCTATACGTTTTTGAGAGGCATTCTGCACTTGAAGCCTCATATCCGTAATTCTGTCCCAGCTTGGGACCTGAATTTTGTGTTAGAGAAGCTTACTTTGGCTCCTTTTGAGCCAGCTGCAATTTCGGCCTACACTTTGTCATGAAAAGCGTTGTTTTTGGTTAGTATTACTTCAGCTCGAAGAATTTCAGAGCTTCAGGCTCTAATGTGTGAGCCTCCTTATTTCATTTTTCACAAAGACAGGATGTCTTTACATACCAGTCCTAAGTTTCTACCAAAGGTGGTGTCTGAGTTTACTCTCAATCAAACCATCCACCTGCCAGTTTATTTTCCTGAGCATGCCAGTCCAGGGGAAGCATTGCTCCATCCTTGGATGTATATTTATTTATTGATTCTCGGATTAACAGTACCTTTGAGCACAGTACAGCTCATTTACAAAGGTTCCACGTCAAAGAGTGGGAGGGTAGAACAAACAGACGAAGGATGGCAAAATGTACATTTACAGATAACAAAAACAGTATAGTACCACAAATTGTAAATACATCCTCAGATAAGATTATGATACAATTGAGATGAACAAGTAAGATGTAGAGGGAAGTAGGGGCAGAAGATTGGGGAGGGTGAGGAGGGTAGCAGCCAGAGGCTTTGTCTAAAGATAGTACTTGGAAGGGGAGAGGGTGAGAGTAGCGGGAAGGATAAGAAGACATTGAGCCAAAGGAGAAAAGTCAGCTGGTGGGCAAGAGGGTTAAAGAGGAAACAGCTAGGTTATTAAGTGGGCAAGGCTGTTCTTTAATTTAGGCAGTCATAGGTGCTCAGTAGCAGGATGCATTAGCGCAGAAGCCATTTAAACTTGGACATCCCAGTTAGGCTTGTTAGATCAAGGCCAAGGCCATTTAGCCAGATGGGGGCTCTGTAAAAGAAAGACCGTTGGCACTGTGTAGCTCGGAAACCTAGGTATGAGTAGAAGCTCAGAGTCCGAGGCCCGAGTATAGCGGACCTTGAGTGATCTGGGTAGAAGGTGAGAGATTCCTGTAGGTAGATCACCACTGAGCGTATATAGAATACTTGGGTACTATATGCACTGTACGAAGGACTGCAAGAAGTCCTCACAGCTTTGTTTCCTTCACCCCTGGGAAAGAGGGAGTTCCTGTTTCTAAACAGTGCTTATTTATTTATGTCTTTCCTAACTGGGTGAGTGCAGTGATCCAAAGGACCGTTTTCAGGCACAACCTGGGCCACAGGGTGGCGGCAACAGGAAAACAGATAAATAAACAGCACATAGAGTCAGGGAAATACGCATCCGAGCATCAGTGGTTTGCCAGCTGTATTACTTTTTGTTATAGGAAGTACAGTAAGGAACTTCCTGGGTTGTTTGTGGCCATTCGAGTAGAGGCATGGCTACTTCTGTTGTCTGTTTCAGGAATGTGTCTGCTGCTGAGGTATGTGCAGCTGCCACCTGGCAGTTGCTACCTGGAGTACTGTTCACACCTTCACTAAACGTTAGTCTGGACATTGCCTCAAGAAGAATGGTAGGCATGGCCTACCTGTACTTAAAGGCCTACTTTCTTAGGTTGTAGGCTCCAGCCACCTAGACTGTTTCTCTGTCAGTATTGCTTGGTACTCATTCCATGTGTGTGGCTTGATGAAAGAGATATCCTCAAAGAAGATAGAACAGTTACGTACTTACTGGAACTAACAGTAGATCTTCAAGAGAATCTCTCTCATCAGGTCATGCTGTCCAACTCTCCATCCCCCTACATCCTGAGGGGCTCCATCTCCATAGGGTTTGCCAACGATTTTCTGCCTTACCTGGTCTGAAGAGCCATAGCTCCCTCCCTTCCTGTTTCCCTGTAAGGAGGTCCTCCGAGCATGATCTCTGGTGGGGAACTGAGGAGGGAAGGGGATGCCCATGTTTATATAGGACAAGCTGATGTAGGATATTGTCAGGGGCGGCCCCAGTGGGCTGCTTTTTTACAAGTTTCCATCTCGTCTGTGGGTCCCATATTCAGAGCTGTCCGAATGCGTGCGCAAAACGATGCGCCGTACAAATAAAATGGACCGGTTGGCTCAGGCACCATATTCCAACAGACTGTGCAATCTAAACAGATCATGCAGCCTGTTTGAATATCGGACCTGGATGCACGGAGCACAGCAGTGGGTTGCCAAGTTCCACACAGCGCATCCAGAGTGCGGGGCTGAGGACTGCCCATAGGGGAATGCATGGCGCATACCTCTATGCGCCACAGCACCCATGGGCGATATTCAGCCCAAACATGCAGATGAGCCTATTGGGCAGGCATGCGTAGAAGGGCCATTTGTACCATTGGCGCTGGCGGAATGAGCTGGGCCAGAGCCTCCCACCCAAGCCCCACAGTGTCGCCAAAAGAAAGGATCCTCCCTATCACCCTGGTAGTCTTAGTGTCCTGGCCCCCCAGCCCCGATCACAGTAATTGTAAAATAAGAAAGCCATCCCTTTCTCTGGTAGTCTAGTTCTCCCCCAAGCCCCAGTCACAGTAATTCTAAAAGAAAGCGATCCCCTGCCTGGTAGTCTAACATCTCCCTCAGTCCCCACTCACAGTGATCATAAAAAGTAGTCCCCTTTCTTTGGTAGTCTAGTATCTCTCTCCTCTCCACCTTGGCCAGTGACCCACACCCCCTGCCCCCACCCGACCAGAGCCGGCGACTGGCACAGCCCACCTCACATCGCACCGGCCAGACATGGCTAACTGTACAGGAGTGTTTACAGGTATAGTACACGCCCTCATCAACGGTCAACCAATAGGCGTGTACTATATACTGTACAGTGCTCCAGTACAGTTAGTCGGGCTGGCGGTGAGGTGGGCTGTGCCAGTTGCCAGCTCCGGTCGAGTTGGGGGGGGAGTGGGGTGGTGGGTCACTGACTAAGGGGGTGGGGACCACTAGGCTACCAGGGAAAGGGGGTTGTTTTCTTTTTTATGATTACTGTGAGCAGGTCTGGGGATTGGGGTACAATAGACTATGAGGGAAAAGGGATTGGTGCCTTATTTTATGTTTACTGTAATTGGGGCTGGGGAGGGGTGGTCACAAGACTACCAGGGAACGGGGATTGCCGTCTTAATTTACAATTACTGTGATCAGGGCTGGGGAGGGGGGACACCACATTATGGAAACAGGGATATGTGAATCTTCATCTTTCACTGGGATCAGGGCTGGGGAGATGGGGAACTGTGTACCCGGCCCTAGACTGTGCACAGGGCACCAACCCACCCCATGCACAATTAAAGTAGGGTTCAGAAGTGTAGCTATGCGGTGGCGCAGCCGGCCATTGTTACACTTGTTAATATTGTGATGCACGGCATATGCATGACGGACCCCTCATTTGCATAGGCGCATCACAGTATTGTGCACGGTGGCGCAGTTGGGGGTGCGTGGCACATTGGTGGCCTTTGAATATGGCCACACCCCCAACAGCCCGCGCAAGTCTGGAGATGCGCGGGGCATCCGGGGATGCACCGCATATCTTGTCTGAATATGTTGGCTCTTGTGTCTTGATGGCTGTAGTTCCATGGGTGCAGCCTGATGAAAGAGATTCTTTCGAAGATCTACTGTATTTATTTATTTATCGAAAATGTTTCACCAGGAGAGGCACACTGAGCAAAAAGATGCTCGTCTCACGGTGCGACCTGGGGGGGTACAAGGGAGGAGGGTATACATAAAACAATCAGTAGGTTGAATTTGGAGTCGAGCAATTCAAGCAATTGTTACATAGTTAAGTGTGGTTAAACACAAACATGTTACATGAGAAGACAGTACATACATGTGCCACAAGGAGGGTGGCATAACATATTAGATTACACATCTAGAATTATACGTGATTACATAAGTGCCTATATCTAGAGATGAATTTGAAGTATGGTGCACCAAGTTGGCAGAGAGAAATGGAAGCCTGAGCTTGGGGCCAGGGAGAGGTGACAGGTCTGGATAGTAAATACTGGGAAAGATAAGGGGGTTGACTTGGGAAGACGTTGGCAGGAATAAGAAGGGAGATAGCAGAAGGGTCATGAGAGGGTAAGTGCATGGGTCCTTTAGGGCAATGTATTAGCCAGTCATTTGGGTGAAGGCTGAGCCGCAGGTCAGGCGCGTAAGGAGGAGGATCGGGGGGGAGAGAATCAGTTGTGGGGGAGGCAGGGCAGGTACAATTAGGTGCAAGGAAGTTAGTGAGGGCAGAGAATAGAGAGTGTTTGGAGGAAGAATGGCGAATTTGGGCTGGCAGGTAATTCCAGAGCTTAGAGAGGAGGTAAGAGAAAGCCGATTGGCCTGCAGAAGTCCTTCTGTGAGGGATTACTAATAGCCTGGAGTCAGTTGATCTGAGGGCGTGGGCGGGGGTTGGGGGAGATAGGGAGGAGACAAGGTAGGGCGGAGGGAAACCGAGCCAGAAGTTAGAAACAAATTTAGCACTGTGAAGTAGGCGTCGGTTGCTCAGGGATGGAAGGGCCAGTGAATGGAAGAGCTCTCAGTGATGGGTGTGTGTATGTGTGTGGGGGGCATCGAGGCGAGGCGGCAGAAAGCATTGAAGAGGGTCCAGTCTGGATAAGATGGACTTGGAGGCAGAGCTGTAGACAACATCATGCAGTAGTCAAAAGGAGGGTGGAATAATTTTCTGGATTATTTCGCGTCTCACAAGCGGGAGACTAGTGCAGTTTCTATAGAGGGCGCCTAGCTTAGGCGAGTTTGATAGGATGGGATCCACGTGTGTGGAAAAGGAGAGGTGGTGATCAAGCCAAACCCCCAGGTACCTAAAAGAGGGCACGTCTTCAAGGATGGTGTTATTTAGGGTACAGAAGATCAGAGGGGATGTAAGTCTGGATAGTCTCTGTCTAGTGCCGAAAGACAAAGAGACTGTTTTCTTGGCATTTAGGGAGAGTTGGTTGGAGTTGAACTAGTGTCATACAAATGAAGTGTAGAAAATATTGTAGCTATTATGCAATAGGCTATATAACGTCGGAACAAATGTTACTAAACCCTCGCAAAATAGGAGGGAATAAACAAAAATTGAAAAATCATTGCCAGACTGCTACAACGTGAAGAAATATGGAGTCTCTGCTTGAGGACTCTGTAGAACCAGAATGGTTCTATACAGCAAGTGCTGCACATTGGACCTAAGAGGTGTGTACCTAAGAGACAAAGAAGCCCTACTAAGGTATAAAGTACATTTAAAGATAGGATTCAGCTTAGCTTCAGGTGACCTCATCCTCAGATTCCAGTTCCTGCTGTCTCAGCCTCTGGCCAGTGGGGAGTATGCTTTTCTGCCCATTTCAGGGCATCTGTAAAGTAAGGTATGAGAGGAGAAAAATCTTTCCCCTAGTGAACAGCCTGCAAACAGGCCAGGAAGACCATCCAGTGAGACACCTCCCCCTATCAGTGTAGCACGGACTCCATCAAAGCATTTTTTCTTCTGCCTTGAGGCAGAATTTAAAACAGTTGAACCTACTGCCACATCCTGAAGTAAGGTGCCCTTCATTCTGAATAATACCAAAATATAGTCTCTGGTGCATACTCCCATTGGTCGCCATGACTATGGTTCATGGCATCTCTGGATTGTCAGGCCGCCTCCTCGGTGTCGCTCTGTATGCCTTCTGCAGGTTGAAAGGCCTAGAATCCTCCCCAAGTTGCTGCACCAACCATTACAAGAGAAATAGTAGCAACTGCTCCCCTTTGCTACCTACAGGCATCCCTGCTGCCTGAATGTTTGAGGATCTGGCCTGATTTTCCTGAGATTCGATGCGGGAACTAAGATTCACATTTTTCTTTATTATATTGGTTTAAGAGTGTCCATGGGAGTTTCTGTGACTGTCACATAGTTGGTTAATGAGTCAAAATTATCAGCACGATCAGACACTGTGGAGATCTGGTGATTGCAGGGTTTTAAATAACCAGTATCGCATCGCAGTTTGCGAGGTGAACCGGCTGGTCATGCGAGGCAAAACGTGGACTGGATCGCAAAACAGTGCGATCCATTTCAGATTTTTTTTTTTTTAGCATTTCCACGTGTTCTGCGAGAAGATTCAGGCTGCTCTGCTCTGCCTCGTCTTAAAAATCATTGCCTCCTGAATCCCACGCTGTAAGGAGAGAGTGACCTATGGCGCAGAGGAGAGCAGAGTGGAGCAAGGGCTGAGCTGCAATGCTGACGACCGAGGAGAGCAAGGTGGGTACACATGATTTTGTAACGGCAACAAGGGCAGCTTAGGTTTGAGGGACTGCGTTTGGGACGTCGGCAAAATTAATAAGACGTAGCAGAGAGCAGCTAACAAAAAAGTATGGGACAGCTTGATGAAATACTCACCCATGCTGCCATGCCCCTCCATCTGTGGAGTTTAATGCTGGTAAAATTAAGTGCACCAGTCATTGGGGGGTCATGCTTCAAGAGCAGTCTGGATCTTTCTGTGATCGGCAGGTGACCCTTTGTCTGTTCCCTGTAGCAGGTGTCCCGTCCTGCTGTTCTAATGGTCTCCTCCTTTCCTGCCCCTGTGTGTTTGCCCCACACCCCCGGGCCTCAGCTGCTACTCCGTGCTGTCGGAGGGGATCGATGGATTTTGTTTTTAAACCCTCTGCCCTCCATCGTCAGTGCAGCCCACGACCTGCTGATTTAATCTTCCTGGAAGCCTCTCTCGTGCTGCAGGAAGCTGATTGGACCCCCCCCTCCACTGGTGTGCTGTTGTTGTCCGAGGAGATCGAGGCCAGGAGGTCATGGTGACTCTCACTCTTCGGTTGCCACTGCAGGCCCTGACATGCCAATGATCCTGGTTGGAAAGATGCAGAGTCAGATGTCCCCTGGCTTGCGTGGCTACAGTTTACTCGGGTCTCATGTTTCAGGGAGATCTCAGCAGGCAAAGGCTCTCCCCAATCCTCATGTAGTTTTCTGACCTTTGACCATTTGTGCACGGTGGGCGGGGGGCTTCAGAGGCAGATTTTGGACCACAGTGGATTGGTGTGTGCCTCATGTAAGTAGCCAGGATTTGAGCAGCCAGACTTTGCTATAGATGAGACGGATCCCGACCAGCAGATTGTGTGTGTGTGTGTGGGGGTTATGCTGTCATAAGTTCTTCAACCCTGCTACATGGGGAGGCAAAGTCTGTCACCAGCAGGCAGCTTAGATGTTCTCTAGGCCCTTTGGGGGAGGCAAAGTCTGTGCCCTGGTGTGTGTTCTGTTCTCTGGGCCTCAGACATGCAGCAAGGGGGTTTACAGTCTGTAGCCACCAAATCATGTTTAGCAACTCTGGGGACAGTGGTCATACTCAGTCTAGCACTGCTGTATGCTGAGAGAGGCATGGGGACTTGGACACGCTTTCCAGCTGAGCAAAGGAACATGCCAAGTGAGTCCAGCAGAGCAGGGGTGGTGGTGGTGGTTGGGGGGACATTGAGCTGCAGCACCTATCATGAGACAGAACTCAAGTTTGCCGGCCTAGTATATGGGGGGGCTGGCAAAGTTTTCTCAGTGTGCCCTGCTGTGAAAGCTAAATCTTCCTGGGTCCATACCACCATTACGGGGGGGGGGGGGGACTTTGCCAGCTGTGCTGGAAACTGTTGAGCAGCCTAAACATCATCAGGGCACTGAAGTCTGGGCAGTGCTGTGTATTTATAGTGCCAGTGTGGGGAACCAAGAGCCACAGTTCATCGTGACCCTGTGGGAGTCATGGGCCCCCAGTGCTGGCAATAAATTGCTAAGGCAGTGCGCTTGGTCTAGTGCACTTACCCAGTACAAAATAAATAAATTCAGACCACCTGGGAGTCTGTTGGCCTGTCCTGCCACGGGGGGGGGTATCCACATATACTAGACCTATGGCAATGCCCACAGTTTTTTTGTTTTTGTTTTTTTTTATAGTTGGGGGAAAGTTGTGCCATGTATTTTGTAAATATAACCACCTTTTCATTTTGCTAATCAATTTGTTCCCATCGCTACACATTAGCTACATTGAGTAGCACTTTTCCATGCGAAAGTGCTAATCAATCGAAAATTCTTATTTAAAACCCTGGATTGATTCTTTAAGTCCAAAGATTGTAAAGTTTCTTCTCCTGTATCATCTGCGCCAACAGCCTCTCTGCCTGGTGCTGCAGAGCCCGTGGTCGGAACCATTGGAGCATTTTTAGCTTTAGCTCCATCTTGCTGCATCTTATCCTTTTGGGACTTCATCATTTTACAAAGTAAATAATCCGATAGCGGTAGATAATACGCCCGTACTTCAGGTAAGCTAAAAAAAAAAAAAAAAAGTCACCTTTGAAGCTTTGTTTGAGCCTGAATATACAGAGCTCTAAGTTCAAGCAGCTATCTTGCTCAGGCTTCACAGCTCCACCAGTGGCCAGAACATGTGCAAGTGTTGTCGTTATTCAGTCAAAATTGATTGCATGTGATGTAAACACTTTGAAAATTAAACCCATTGTGTTTTGAAATGCAGAGAGGAACAAGTAATTGTTTATGTGAGCATATTTATGTGTTTTGGAATATATTTGCATGAAAGAGGCTGTGTAAAACAAATTACTGTTCTAAGTATAGTTCAAAGAGCAATAATCAGGAGGCAGTTTGGTCTTGTGGTTAGAGCATAGTGCTGTAAACCTGGAGACTTGGGTTTGTATCCCTCAACTGTCACTTGGGCTAGGGAAGGCAAGTTGGGTTTATTTTAGGTGCCCTTTCCCAGAGGCTCAGGGTGCCTGTCAAAGAATACACAATGAAATTAAACATAGATCATGCCCGCTGAAAAAGACCAATGGTCCATCCAGTCTGCCAAATTGTTAACATTACCTATTCAAGCTTGATTTATTCAGGCAGCAAATGGGTAAATATCAAAGGAAATAGAGCTCTAAAATCATGGTCTAACTTAACTAGCAGAGAAACAAATACAGAATTAGTTAAGTTTAGGCAGTAGGCTTGCTGAAAGAGATGAAACTTCAGGGCCCTCATAAAGGCCTTCACTGGGCTGGTAAAGAGAGTGCATGGTGGCAGGGAGTTCAAGAGAACCGAGTCATGCACCCTCTCAGTGCTTAACATCTCTGTTTTCTCTCTCCAGTCTCAGTCTGTGCCCCTTAAATGGTAGCAGCATTCAATCAATCGATCAAAATCTTTATTTATCCAGGCGGGCACCATTGAACAAGGCTCATTTGCAAGGTGGACTTGGTCATGAATACATCAAAGTACAGTACAGAAGCAGGTATACAACAAGCAATAATATACAAGGAAGAAAAAGTATATACAGTGTATACAGTACGAGTACAAGGTTGAAATAAAAAAAAGCATTATTTTACAATTGAGAAGTCAGCAGATATACAATCAACCATAGGCATGCAGGGGTTATAAGCAGAGATCTTTTGAGTGAGGCAGCCGGCAACTACACATAATAATCATATCAGATGACCTTAAGGTTAGCAAGCAATGTGAGAAGACAGTAGGGAGGGCTGGGGGTATACTGGGATGTATAGGGAGAGGCATCATCAGCAGAAAACAGGAAGTTGTTATCCCTCTGTACAGACAGTTGGTGAGACCCCATCTGGAGTACTGTGTCCAGTTCTGGAGACCCCATCTCTGCAAGGACATAGACAGGATAGAGGCAGTCCAGAGGAGGGCAACTAAAATGGTGCAGGGTCTGTAAGAGAAGCCGTATGAGGAGAGACTAAAGGAGCTTAATATGTATACCCTTGAGGAAAGAAGGGAGAGGGGGACATGATAGAAACTTTTAAGTACCTCAGTGGAATCAACAAAGTCCAAGAGGGTAGCATCTTTCAGAAAAAGAGACTTGCAAGAACAAGGGGACACAATTTAAAGATAGAAGGAGGGCGGTTCAGGGGCAATGTGAGGAAGTATTATTTCACAGAGAGGGTAGTGGATGCATGGAACAGCCTTCCTGAGGAGGTTGTGGGGTCTAAAACTGTGGGAGAATTCAAGAATGCATGGGACAGACATAAGGCAATTCTTGTGGGGTAGGAAGAAATAGGCTGTTGGTTAACTAGGATCTGCGGCCTATCGTGTAGGTAGGGAAATGGGCAGACTAGATGGGCCTAGCGGTCCTTATCTGCCGTCAAAGTCTATGTTTCTATGAGGTTGTGTATGGTGTGGCAGGTTAGAGAGGTAAAGAAGAGGAGGGATATATTACCGACGACTGGGGGAAAAATTGAGCTAAAACCACAGAAAGTGACAGTGGCTGTCGTGTACTTGTTTATTATGATAATGACGGAAGAGGGGTAGATAATTGGGACACTACTATGAATGGGGTGGGACTTTAGCCAGGCTGGAGTGGTCAGGGAAGGGTGGGTGCAGCAGGAAGAGTTAATAGAGAAAGAGTGAGAGCCAGGGGTAGAAACATGGCGAGCGTCAGGATGGAAAGGGGGAGTTGCGGAATTAGTGGGCTAGCTGTGAGGAAAACATTTGCAAGGTGCTTTCATGTAGCGATCGTAGAACGCCTTGAAGATATTCAGGCTAACAGGGCAGCTCAGCTTCAAGTTCCTTTGTAAACTGTACCACAGTGTGGGTAAGAGAAGCTTAGAGCAGCTTTGCCAAAACGAGTTTTGACCCTTGGAACTTGGAGGGCAGTTAGGGAATAGCTCCTTAGAGCGTAGGTGCCTAACACACTCCGGGGAATACAATCTGAGACATATGAGGGGAGCTTGTTGGTCACTGCTCTGAAGGCCCATAGAGCGGCACTTCTATTCCTTCTATAGTGAAGGGAAGTCCAGCCTAACGATGAGTAGAGGGAGCAGTGGTGTGTGGAAAGTGGAAGGCTAGTAATGAACCTGATAGCTCTGTGGTAGAGGGTGTCCAACTTAGCCAGTGCAGAGGCAGTGCAGTGGCTGTAGAGCAGGTCCGCGTAATCTATTAAAGATAGGAAGGTAGCTTGAACCATTTGAATCTTGGCCTCCTTTGTGAGCAGGTGGTTAATTCTGTATTATAGTCCTAATCTTTACCTTAGTTTCTTCTGTAGTTCTTCGAGATGGTCGGCGAAGGAAAGTTTATGATCGAGCCAAACTCCTAGATATTTGAATTTAGCTACATACTCTAGTGTTTCTCCAAGAATAGTGGTAATTTGTGGGATAGCTCTCTCTTCATTCCCTCTCCTGGATTGTATGGCGCTTTGAGTATAGTTTGTTTGAAATGCACTATATCAAACTCACTCCTTTGGTTTTCTCTCCTAATAATGGGCATGATGTTGAAAACTTTTAGTAGAACTTTTTTTTTAAATATCTACCAGTGTTTACTTGCTGTTTTATTAACCTGATCAGTGCTGTTGACTGAACACACTTGCAGGATTCCACATGTCTGTGTCAGATATAAGGGCACCAGCCTGGATTTGTGTATATCAACTTAGAAAGACATACTGATAGGCTGACAGCAACATCCTGTCTGATTGTTCAGGTCTTTAGACAGCTCTGTTTGTTGTGGCCCAGTGGTGTAGTAGTCAAGTTTACTTATATTGTTTGCATTAAGAGTAAAGTTTATTGTTCCAGTCATAGCGTGCAAGAAAAGAATGCTGATTGGCTAAATGTTTTCTGTGGGGGGAGGGGAGGGGAGTCTCACAAATTCATTAAGTTTGAGTCCCACCCTTTGTCCCACATTGCTATCAGTTAACAGGTCTTATTGGCACCAGGTAAATTGACCAGAGGCAGACCCCTTAATTTAACCTTTTGATGTCTTTGTTTTCCAAGATCAGTTAACAAGCTCCAGAGAAGCACAAGTTGGGTTTGGGGCTTAAATGCAGTCACTGTTGCAGGAGGGACAGGAGGACACATTGTTTAAATTTTTTTTTCTTACCAACAGTGATGACAAAGGTTGATGTTAAATGACTTCAAAAGCTGACTACAGCAGACAAGTCAGATGTCATTTGCATTCACTTTTGTTGGTGATACAGGAGGGATAGAGGGTCTGTTGGACCTTATAGCCTAGTTTAAAAGGACTCTGGAACGACCTTGAGGTAAATTATGGTTTAAAACTCTAGGGATTTGATGTGTAATCCTATATCCATCAAAAGGTTTAAAAGGCAAATGTTTATTGGTTATTTCAGATATGTCGTAGTTGGACTCCTGTGCACTTCTGCAAGTTTGTTTACTTATTGCAAAGTATTTTAACCTGGATGCACAGATCCAAGATGCTGTGTTTTGTTAATAGCAGCCTTATTGGCAGTCAGGAATCCTGTTATACATTCAGTGGCTTAGCTTACCAAAAAAAAAGGCCACAGCAAGACCTTGAGAGGTAAATGGCATTCTGTTGTAATATACTTGATCATGTAATCGTATCTTGCTTGCGGTTTAATATTGTATGTAATTGTGTGAGTTACCAATACTGAAAGTCTTTATTTTCTCTAGTTGCAAGTGTAGACACTAGTGAAAAGTACTCAGTCGTCACCTGCCTCTGCTGATTCCGAAATATCTTGGTGATGTCATACGAAATTAGATCTTCATGTTTGCTAAATGTAGGGGTGGCAGCATGGTCCATTTATCAGAGAACAGAACAGGGAGCCTGGGCATGTCGGGTTAACATCCCCTTACAGTCATTGGCTTGTTGTGCGACCATGAGCATACCACGTAGCCATTCATTCCCATTTGTTCCTAGAAGAGGCACACTTAGCCAGGGCTCATTTCCAGGTACTACACTGGGGAAAGGCGAGATACAAATGGGAGGAATAGAAACAATGTCCAGTAATGATAAGTGAGCAACCCACAGAAATAGTGATCAGTGATGATAAAATACAGTTGTTCAAAATGATCAGTGCAAAAATAAGAATACAATAGTGTAAGTTCACAGGGTAAATACCACAATATATTAGAGGTTATGGTGTGAAAACAGCAATAAAGGGGCAAACTGTGAGCGTGCAAGATACGGAAGTATATTGCAGTTAGGTATGGAGAAAATAAAAAAGATGCAAATGTGAAAGTCTCTTCAACAGTAGACTCTGCAAGTGAGGATGGTAGAAAATGGTAGCTTGGGGGTGGGGGCAGTAGGCGTTTTAGATCGGTTTGAAGGGGGCTGATTGCAAGAGTGTGTGTGGGGTCACAGAGGAGGGCTTTGAATGAATATGAGGAGGTGGGAGAGCGCCCCGCTGCACTCAGAGCTTTCCAAGCTAAACAGATGTGCATAGAAGTAGGTACTATCTCCCAGAAAATGAGCTGTTGTATCTCAGTTGGTCTGTCCTAAATAAAGAAACCGTAAACAAAAAATGCACTGAAAGCTAACCGTAGTACGTACAGTATGTATGTCTTCATAAGCAGTTTAAGTACTGTATCTCAAATATGATTATGAAGTCCCCTCCCTCCCCTTGTTATTAATTTTATGAAATGTATGGCTAAGATCTCCTATTTTATCCATCCAGGAACACAGTGTTTGTTCCCTTTACAGACATGCATTGCGTTATTTATAGTATACTCAACATAACCTGGCCCTTCCCACCGTGTGTCGATGATATGAAGGTACTATAGCAAATCTATAGGTCGTTAAAACTGTGATAAGCAAAACGTATGTAACTAAATGTCAAGTGGATATTGCAATTTTGAATAAATTATCATGCCAATAATCTAGCATTCTTCTGAGCTTTGTATTATCAGAGTAAGGAAACATTTGTATTGGCAGCAGGGCATAGCATTAAAATAATTGTAGATGGTGATTTTTTTGAACCAGTTTCTTAATGCAAGACTGCAAAATAAATAAAAACAGTAAACTTATGTTATAATAGAGTTTGATTTTTTTGTTTAGTAGCTTCTCTGTTTTGTATATTGTCTAGTCTGCTTTATTGTAAAGTTTATTCTTATGTGTTCTGGTCACCCTTGAAAATGGGTCCAGGGCGCATGGTCATGCCACATTTAAATAACCAAAACAAAAACTACCTGTCCTCTTGTGTATAATTCATCCTTTAACTTTATGATCCATTCTTTGCTTGTAATAAAGGCATTGAAAGGGCTAAATGAAGTTATACAGAGATAATAAAGATATGTTTAAATTGTTTCTTGATTAGGTTACAGTGAAAATATCATTGAACTTACTACCTTTTTTTACTGGCATCAAGACTCCGTGGAAAAGGAAAGAGCTGCAGGCCAAGTTAAGCCGTGTTTACATGGCGGCAGCGCTACTCATTTCGAATGCAGCAGTATGGTCCCCCAACCAGCAGCAAGTGGCAAACCGCCTGTCCACACAGCCCCTCTGTGCACCACTACATTCTGAGCTGGTGAGAGGCTATGCGTCAGGGAGCCAGACTGTCGCTCGCCACCACAAAGGCAGAGTGGACATGTTGCGACGGCGCAGACAGTCCACACAGTGGTTTAATCCACTGCAAGTCGCGTACTCCGATCGGTGTCCCCAGCTTGAGAAGGAATGTGGGACCGGCTTAATGAGCGACTTGCCGCGATCGGGTACGTTTCCACACGGTCGCATTTGCACTGAAGCAACCCGAGCGATCAGGTTGCTCCAGTGCAAATGTAACCATGTAAACAGGGCTTAAGATTGCAGAAGTGAGATGGAGTTCAGTGCACTTCTGCAGCCTATTTTACACTGCTTCCCATAGTTTGAGCACTCTCTTGTTCCTCCTTGTGCAGGCGGGGCAAGTCACCAGCTACACCCAGAACACGCCTAAACATTTGCCACTTACTCTAAAAATTGACAAAGAACAAAAGACCTCTCCTACAGTACAAATAGAGGATGGAAATCCTATCACTGACCCACTCCAAATCACAAACACCTTTAATACAGCATTCACTAATCTGTCGGGTGTCCTACCAAAAGGCTTACTAGATTATGCCCCTGCCCCACCAGCTGGATAGGGGGAAACCAATAGACTGAAGCCTCCTCCATTTTATTTCAAAAGGGTTTTCCAAACCCAGGTCCAAAAGCTCCTCACTAAAGTCCTGGGGAAATCTAGGTATAGTGGAGACTCGCTTGACCTCAGACTCATTGCACTTACCCTTGAAGACGTTCTCCTGCCAATAACCAAGATCCTAAACCTATCCCTCACTTTTTCACAGTTCCCTGAAGTTTTGGAAAACTGCACTGGTCACCCCTGTACATAAATCTGGTGATGATACACAGCACTGCAACTATAGACCAATATCAATCTTCCTTCCATTAACAAAAGTCCTTGAACGCATAGTAGCCAACCAACTGATTGACTACCTGTAGATGTACGCCTTACAATGCCCTCAACAACCTGGCTTTAGGAAAAGCACAGCACCACCATGGCTCTGCTTGAATTCACCAGTTTCATCCATCAGTCCTTCGACAAAAACAGTCTAGTTGGAGCGGCTTTCATTGACCTCAAAAAAAGCTTTTGACACTGTTAATCACAAGCTACTCCTTGACCAACTTGAAATAATCGGTCTCTCATCGATTACACTGAAATGGTTTAGAAGCTACCTTGCGAATAGGACACAATGGGTGAAAATATCTAACGACATCTTGGAGCTACAAAACGTCTGATCTGGTGTCCCACACGGGTCCATTCTTGGTCCTCTCCTGTTTTGTGTCTTCCTAAATAACTTGCTACATGCCTGTCAAAAAGAAGAGCGCTCCTATACGCTGACGATGCTGTTATCTTCGCAAGCAACTCTGATCCCTCTGTGCTTGAAGACAATCTCCAACTTGGTTTCCTCGAAGTCTAAAAATGGTTCCAGTCACACAAACTTTATAGGTCTCATGCTCTAACAGTCAGAAATAGCCATGGAGCCTCTCTCGAACAAGTTAAACAATTCAGATATCTTGGTGTAACCTTGGACAACCACCTTTCCTACGTCCCCCATATTGAGACCGTTGCCAAGTCTGTGAATGCAAAATTAGGCTTGTTATTCAGGCATAGAAGGAACCTAACCCTAGGAGCACTTAAACTTGCTGTCTATAGTTCGGTACTATCCACCATTGATTATGGTTTGGTAATCTATGCAGCGCCTCCGACACATTCATAAAAAGATTAAATGCTACCCTAAACAAAGCCTGTAGGCTCATCATGGACACTGACCGCCTCACCCACACGTGTGATCTATACGCACAAATTGGACGGCTTAATCTTCAGAGACGGATCAAGTACCAATCATTCATACTTGCCAAAAAGGTGCTCCTTGGGGCTCTACCAACAGGGATCTCCTGCCTTCTGCCCAGATCCCAAAAGGCTCGTCATACTCTGGTCTCTGTAACTGAACACTTACTCGTACCAAGGTTCTGGGCCACCCAAGGCCAGCAGTCTTTCCTCTACAGAGCCCCAAGCTGGCTAAATTGCCTGGGCCATGAAATAAGTAGCTTACCTCATATGGCCCTATTTAAACGTCTCCTGCATCAGCTCATTATGAATGAAAGAACCTGTGATTGCCCCGACTAATTCCTGTATGTGCCCTCCTGTGCACCTAGTATGACCACTACAGATCGACTGAGCCTCCCCTGCCTTGTTTTTGCTCCCCCTCACCCTCCCATGCCTATCCTTTAAATTTTATCTCCCCAAATACCTTGCCAATCACCACATTAGCCATTGAGCTACCGCGGACCCATCTGCACTTTCTTCTTCCCTCCTCCTCCCTTTTTTTTTCCTCCCTCCCTTCCTCTTTTTCCCCCTGTTTACACCTATCCCCTTTCTCTGTACTTACCCCCTTTTCATTTCGACCTACCTTACTACTCCTCAGGACAAGGCCACCTGGCTGCAACTTTCCCACTCCTATTTCTGACCAACCTTTATTTTTACCTCCCCTTATTGCTCTTAGTTTTTACCACCACCTCTGTATTGCAAATGTTTCAGAGACTGTCAGTAACCTGTATTATGATGCTTGCTGCAAACTGTAAAGTTATTTTACTTCCCTTTGTCTGCCTTTGTTATCCCTCCCCATTACTGATGTGGAATCTTTGTAAATGAGTAGTCCTCTGCTCACAGGTATTTGTAATCTATGAATGAATGAATTGAGAAGCTCAGTATTTTTGCAGTCTTCAGTTTTGTTTTTTTTGTTTATTGGTAACTGGTTAAGGTGTACTGAGAACTTAGATTCATAGATATGTGTCGGCAGAAAAGGACCTTCTTGGCCCATCAAGTCTGCCCATACCCTCCCTCTTTACTTGCCCCCACTTACAGATACCTCCCTCCTTCCCTTTGACAACCCCTTGTGTTTCTCCCATGCCCTCTTGAATCCCTCCACTGTACTGGCCTCCACCTAACTCTTCCGGCAAACTGTTTCAGGGTGCCACCACTCTTATATGAACACACAAAGAAGCCAGCAGAAGAAGGACATTTGGTCTATCAAGTCTGCTCATGTTGCAGGGTCCACAGCTTGAGCTACTGTCCTGTCCCTCTCCCCACTCCTCCCATCCTCCCTACCCATGACCCTTACCCTCCCACCATACCTGTCCCAGCCTCTCTTAAAGCTGCCCACTGTCTTCAATGAGATTACCTCTTCTGGCAGCGCATTCCAAGTGTCCACCACCCTCTCTGTGAAGAAGTGCTTCCTGACCTCCCTCCTAAACTTCCCACCCTTCAGCTTAAGACTGTGCCCCTTCGAGTTATGGTTGCTACTCAGCTTAAAGAGACTCTCCGTATCAACCTTATTTATCCCTTTCAAGTACTTAAAGGTCCCAATCATGTCCCCTCTCTATCTTCTGTCTTCCAGGGAGTACATGTTCAGTGCCCTCAACCTTTCTTCGTATGCCTTACCATGCTGACCAGCTATCATTTTTGTAGACCTTTTCCAGCAGGTTAATGTCCTTTTTGAGGTGTGGGCCACCAGTACTGAACTCCATACCCCAGATGTGGCCTTACCAGTGACCTGTACAAGGGCAGTATAACCTCCTCTCTCCTACTACTGATCCCCCTAGATGTGCATCCCAGCATCTTGTTTGCCTTTGCTGCTGCTTTCTTGCACTGCGTGGAGTGCTTCAGGTCACTAGTGATCATCACTTCCAGGTCCTTCTCCTCCTCTGATGCAGATACTTGGACTCCACACAGGTAGTACTCTGTCCTAGGACTCTTGGCTCCAATATGCATAACTTTGCATTTCTTGTCATTGAAGCCAAGCTGCCAGATCCTGGACCACCTCCCTAGCTTTTCCAGATCTTCCTGTAGGTCCTGTGTCCCTTCAGCTGTGTCCACTCTCCCAAAGAGCTTGGCGTCATCTGTGAATAGGCACATTTTGCCCTTAATGCCATCTCCAGTGTCATTGATGAAGACATTGAACAACACTGGCCCCAGCACCAAGCCCTGCGGGACCCCACTGGTTACCTTTCTTGTGCCAGATAACTTACCTCCACAACTACCCTCTGGGTTCTGTCCTTCAGCCAGTTTTCCACCCATCTGGCTGTCTTTTCCCCTCTCTGAGAAGGCCAGTGAACTTCCTTCCTCCCTGCAGATCTTTCCTGTACCTACTTTGCACTACCGCCACCTCCTCCCCAGCTAGGTCATTGGTTCCCAAATGTATAACTAAATTAGGTTCTAGGGACATGGATATGTTGTTCAATCCACACTTACTGGCAGGTTCCTTGCTGCTTTAAATCTTGCCGGAAGGTCTTCAAACTGGCTCCTCCCACCCACCTGGGTAGTAAAACTCTCGGCTCCGGCCCATGACGCCAGATCTTCCTTACCGCTTGGAGCTCAGGTTCCCTCCTTTGCGCTCTGCGTTTTAGGCCTGGATCCAAACTCTTCTAATTTTAAAATTTACAAGACTTCGGTCTTTATCTTCCCTCACGACTGCGATGGACAAATCGACTCCCGGTTTTCGTCGGTGCCCCTGTGGGCAGAAGATGTCCCAGACCGATCCGCACTCCACATGCATTTGTTGCCTTGGACTCGGCCATGACTCATGGCTTGTTGAGCTGTGCAATCCTTTTCAACGGTCTTGGAGGACCACGCTGCTCGATTGCTATTGGGGCGACCCGAGAAATGTTATCTTCTAATCAAGTCGAAGGAGGCCCGTTGGGCGGTGTCCGCGGCTGCGGGCCCGGCTGAACAGCTGGAACAGATGATTGCCCTCGAGGAGGAGGAGGTGGCCCAGGCCGCATCATCATCATCCTCGGTCACGGCATTTATCCTGCTCTCCATGGGCTCCTCCTACACAGCTTCTTTCAAGGAGCTTTGCCAGTCCCTCTCCACCAAGGGAGAAGAGCTTTTGGGACATTCCTCTCTGTCCAGAAAGAAGGACTCCAAAGGTAAGGCCCACCGTCGATGTTCGTGGGAGCAGGAGCGGTCCCCTTCCCCAGATAGTCGACATTTGATTTCGGTCGAGGTTGTGGCTAAGGCCGCTGGCTTCATGGTGTCCCAGTCAGGTCAGCTGGCCAAGACATCAGTTGACACAGTCGAGATTTTTCTCGACCCGTCAGACAGGCTGTCGACTGGAGAAGCCGACAACCCTTCTTCACCGGTTCCCCCAGTGGAAACCGAGGACTTGCCTGTGCTTCCTGTGCCGGAGTCCCCGGTTAAGGTCCCTGAACCGAGGGTTTCCCTCGCTCCCTCTCAGACCCACCCTCGGAAACACCAAAGGTCTCGGTCTCGGACCTCTTCCCGGTCCAGCTGATCCCGCTGACATCGGCGGTCTCGGTCTCGGCACTGTGGAAAGTGGCCGTGCCGCTCATCCTGGTCTTCGTCCTCTTTGGAGGATAGGCTCCAGCGCAGATTGCGTTGGCGCTACGAGGATCTAATGTGGCAGCAGTTCCTTTTGACCAGGAATAAGCAGACTCCGTCACCTTCCCCGGCCATTAAGTGGCTGTCACCAGAGTGGCCGAAATAACCCCTCGTAGTGGTCGAGGAGTCGAAGCCGGCACCGATTGTTCGGCTGAAACCGGCTGCGCCATCCATTGTGGTGGAACTTCCGCCTCCACAACTGAAAACTGGGGCCCCGACCAAGGATTCTCGGTCGGGTCAGGGTTTGCCCCATAGGTTGTCGGTCACCCTCACTCCCGATCGACCTCGGCAGGTGGAGGGTGGCTCAGGCGCTCGGCAGCTGTTCGCAGACTCCTCGGAGTCTGATGACGACTCCTCCTTGTTCTCCAGACCGCTTGACTTGGAGTCCACTGGGGGTCAGTCGGTGGATGAGAGCCCATCCTTGTTTCTTGGAATGCTTCGGCTCATCTCAGAGTCCACTGGGATGAAGCTTGAACCCATTTGAAAACGGGCCATGTATCACCTCACGGAGATACTGGACTGAGGGGATTCCCCCACGGAGGCCTTCCTGGTGGCTGAAGCCATTGTTGGCCCGGCCGTGGAGCTATGGCAGTGGTCAGCTTCTTGTTCAGCACCTTCGGCCAGGATGGCTCGAAAGTATGCTGTTGCCACTGGTTCACTCTCTGGTTTCTCGGAGCACCCATCTACGGAGGGGCTAGTGACCGACAGCGTTTTCTGGCGTTCCGGGAATGCTCGAGATGTGGACAAGCTACCCAATAAGGAGTCCAAGAAACTGGACTACTCCGGGCGGAAAGTCTATGCGGCTTCCTCGCTAGGCCTTCGTCAGGCCATCTCAGCCGTTCTGATGGCACACTTTTCACACGCCCTTTTGGGCTCCCTGGATGAGGTGATTCCTCATCTCCCGGCTGACCTTCATACGACGGTCAAGCAGGCGCGGGATCAGGGAAGGGCAGTGGCCAAACAGCAGCTTCAGACTTCCCTGGACATCGCTGACTTGTGTGCCCGGTCAGTAGCGGCCGCAGTGGCCATGCGTCACAGAGCTTGGCTGTGGATTTCTGCCTTTACGGCAGATACCCAGCACAAGCTGGCAGACGTTCCCTTCTTGGGTACCGACTTGTTCGGTCCCGGGGTGGAGGGTCATCTGCAAAGGATCGAGAAGTCCAGCGCCACCTTGGACTCTGTCACGTATGCCCAGAAGGACAAAGGCCGCCAGCAGCAGTGTAAGCCCTTTCGGCCTTCAGCCCCTTTGGGCACGTCCAGCCCAGCAACACCAGCATCAGGGCCAGCAGGCTCGCACTTGACACCCCAAAGCCAAGCCTGCTGCTTCCTCCAACAGGAAGCCGGGAGGGAAAGGTCCAGGAGGCTCCTCGGCTGGTGCTTCCTCCAAGCCTGGCCAGTGATGGGTTGAGGGATGTCGCCCCCAACCTCGTCATTCCTCCCCAGGTTCCCCCTATGGGGGGACGGCTCCGCCACTTCCTTTCTGCCTGGTCCAGTATCACCACAGACCGCTGGGTGCGGAAGTGGTAGGAAAGGTCTGCCTCAGATCGTCGAGCAGTCCCCACCTATCGGAGGCGCCGCCCCACGGGACTACGGGTCCTAGGTTTCCTCTGTCGGCCCGTTGAGCCGACATTGCCCTGCTCCTCCAGAAGGAGGTGATAAGGGAGGTGGCGGATCCTCCATCAGACCCAGGGTTTGTGTCCAGGTACTTCCTGGTCCCAAAACAGATGGGTGGCTGGCGCCCCATTCTAGACCTACACGACCTGAACAAGTTCCTAAGGTCTCGAACCTTCAGGATGGCCACTCTGGCTTGGATCATCCCATCCTTGGAACGAGGTGTGTGGTTCTGTTCTCTGGACCTTCAGGACGCGTTCTTTCACGTCCCAATCCATCCGTCCCACCAGCGATTCCTCTGCTTCAGAGCGGAGGGATCCCTTTACAAGTTCCGCGCTATGCCCTTCGGCCACTCTCCAGCTCCCAGGGTCTCCACCAAATGCATGGCAGTGGTGACAGCATTCCTGCGGTGCCGATGGGTCCCGGTGTACCCTTACCTGGACGACTGGCTGATTGTAGCCTCCTCCAAGCCGGAGGTGGAGTGGTCCAGAGGTCTGGCCCTCCAGGTCTGCTCTCAGATTGGCCTCCTCATCAACGAGGCCAATTCGGGACTCATGCCAACGCAGGTGATTCAGTTCATCAGGGAAGAGCTCGACTCTCTTTGAGCCAGAGCACGGCTCCCGGCGGACAGGGCCGAGGTTCTTTCCTTCTTTGCCCAATCATTTCTGGTTGGGCAGTTGCGCCCTGCCCGGGACTTCCTGCACCTCCTGGGCCTCATGGCAGCCTGCACCAGCGTGGTCCGTTGGGCCCGCTGGCACATGCGCCCCCTTCACTAGGGGCTGGCCCGCCAATGGTCACAGCGCTCCGGTCCTCTGGACCAGACAGTGACCCAGGAGATGTGGAATGCTGTCCAGTGGTGGCTCGTTCCAGCTCATCTGCAGGAGGGTATCCCGTTCGTCTGCCCAGAGCCGACGGTCACTCTAACAACCGATGCCTCTCTGATGGGTTGGGGTGCCCATCTGGGGGAACTCAGAGCGCACGGCCTCTGGTCCCCTCAGGAGTCTCGATGTTGCATCAACCTGCTGGAGCTTCGAGGGGTCCGACTAGCCCTCACCACCTTTGCTCCATTTGTACGGGGTCAAGTGGTCCAGGTCCAGACAGACAGCACCACGACCATGTACTACCTAAACTGCCAGGGCGGGACGCGCTCTTTGCCTCTGTGCAAGGAAGCTCTCTGCACTTGGTCTCTCGTGAGCAGACTGGAGGCGGATCTCCTAGCCATCCATGTGGCAGGAGCCTCCAACACTCTGGCTGATGCCATAAGCCGGATAGGTGCTGCATCTCACAAGTGGTCTCTCCTGCCAGAGGTAGTGCAAGATCTTTTCTCCCACTGGGGCACTCCTCAGGTGGACCTGTTTGCCTCCAGGGAGAATGCGAAGCTGAGGCTGTTTCATGCCCGGCCCCCTCAGCAGGGCTCGCTGCAGGGGGATGCCTTCTCGAGGCCATGGATCCTGGGCCTCTTCTACGCCTTTCCCCCATTTCCCTTGATCACAAGGTGCTTCTCAAGGCGAGGAGGGACAAGGCGCAGGTGATTCTGGTAGCTCCAGACTGGCCCTGCCAGTTCTGGTATCCAGATCTCCTCAGCCTCAGCTCCAGGTTCCCAAGGTGGCTTCCAGCCCGCCAGGACCTGATCTCAGTCAACAGGGGGAAGGTACTCCAACCGGACCTTCAATCCCTGCACCTGACGGCCTGGTTCCTGAGCGGCTAGAGTTCCAGGCCTTGGGTCTTTCCGACGAGGTCCTCAACATTGTTGAGGCATCCCATAAGGAGTCGACCAGAAAATGCTATGCCTTCAAATGGAAGAGATTCTCCATTTGGTGTCAGGATAAGGGGTTGGACCCTTCTTCCTGTTCCTTGGCTAGCATTCTGGACTACCTGTGGTCCCTTTCTCAGCTAGGGCTTCAGTCGACGACCCTTAAGGTGCGCCATGCTTTCCATCGAGTCTCCTTATCTGGTCTTCCACAGGGACAAGGTTGTCCTGCGCCCCCACCCGAAATTCCTTCCGAAGGTGGTGTCGGAGTTTCACCTTAACCAGGTGTTGTTGCTGCCGGTGTTCTACCCCAGTCACACCTCGGAGGCCGAATATAGGCCCCATGCTTTGGACCCTAGAAGAGCGCTCTCTTATTACAAGGAGTGGATGGCTGAAGTTCAGGGAGAGGTTCGCCAGCTGTTTGTTACCTACGCTGAAACTGCACCTGGCAAACCTGCAGCCAAGTGGATGATAGGCAGGTGGGTCACCTCCTGCATAGATTTCTGCTACAGGTTGGCGGGCATGGAGCCTCCCAAAGGGATAAGAGCTCATTCTACCAGCCATACCGCTGCGTCGGTGGCTGCTTCCAGGGATGTCCCTATCTAGGAAATCTGCAGGGCTGCTACCTGGAAGTCAGCACACACCTTCATTACCCACTACCACGTTGACCTTGAGTCACGCTGGGACGCTGGTTTTGGGACCTCGGTTCTCCAGTCCTTATTTCCCAATTAGGGGGTTCGTGTCTTGCCTCCCTCCTCCCGGAGAACTGCTAGGAGTCTGCCAGTAAGTGTGGATTGAACAACATATCTATGTCCCTAGAAATACAGGTTACTCACCTGTAACAGGAGTTCTAGGAATGGTATATATTGTTCATCCACCTAACCCACCACCTCCCAACTCGCCGACAACACCTGGCTTCAGCGGGCTAGATCTGGCGTCATGGGGGAGCCGAGTTTTACCATGTGGGTGGGAGGAGCCAGCTTGAAGACCTTCCGGCAAGATTTAAAGCGGCAAGGAACCTGCCAGTAAGTGTGGATGAACAACATGTACCATTCCTAGAACTCCTGTTACAGGTGAGTAACCTGTATTTTTCCTCCAGCCTCCCTTACTATTTCACTTATTCTTGGGCCCACCTTCCCTGCTGTCATCCGTGGCATACAAACCACCCTCCTGCTTTTATTTGGGTCCACTTTCCTTACCCAGTGAATACCCCTAATTATGGAGTCCCCTATGATTGACACCCTTCCATCCCCAGCATCCGTGCTCCCCATCCTTCCTTTCTTACCTTTGGTACTAGCCGCTTCCCCACATAATTGCTTCCTCTGCACCTTGGTAAACTTATCTCCACATCCACAATTTATCCCCTTAACTGTTTTTCCATCTCCCAATCTGCCCCTCCCCTTTTGACTGTCTATATCTGCTTTCAGTTTTTCCTCACCTCTTCCTTTCCTTTTCTCTCCCTCCACTCTGTTTTGCCTGCCTCCTCTTCCCTGCCCACCCTGATTAATTCCCTCCCCTGTACTCCTACTCTCAACCCTGGCTCAACTTGACCTGCTACCTCACCTCCTACTGCCCCTTCCCTCCTTCCAGACAGTGGTGCAAATCTATTCCATTAAAGGCACCCCTTTAGAATTTCTCACCCCAATGCTACTCTCACATTCCCACCCCTTACCCTCACCTCTTGCCATTCCTCCACCCTGGGCTCCCTGTTCCTCTGAGTAAAGTAATGAGTAGAGTGAAGTAATGCTTCCCTTCCTGATGTTTTCCTTGAACCTGCCCCCCCCCCCATGTCCATGTCTTCTAGTTTTTGCATCTACCTTCCCTGAGAATAAGCTCTCCCCCACTTTTTGATCCCCTTCACATATTTGAATGTTTCTATCATGTCCCCCCCCCACCTTTCTGGTCTCCAGCGGGTACAAATCCAACACCCTCAACCTCTCCTTGTGTGTCTTCCCACTTAGCCCATGCACCATTTTAGTGGCTCTTCTCTGCACGCTTTCCATGCCATCTATGTCCTTGCGCAGATGGGGTTTCCAGAACTGAACCCCATACTCCAGGTGTGGCCTCACCATGGAACTGTAGAGTGGCATCACTTGAACATGAGAACTATAGAGTAGCATCACTTGTCCTCTTTTTCAGCCACGACCCAAATAAAATAAATACAAAAAAAAAACACACACATATTAGGACATGTACATATTGTAACTGTAGAACATGCTACAAGATCTCTAGATGAGCAAAACTGGGGTGAATAAAATTGTGAAATACAAACTTAATGCTTAGTTGAGACATATCTTTAACTTGTGTGACATCCTAGTGACTTAGTGCAGACAAATGGGTTTATACTGAACTGGCACCAACAAAATGAATGTTCCGATAACAGCATTTAAATACTATTATAAACAGGTAGAGGATGCATTCCAGCCTGAATTTAACCACAGACTTCCAGCACTGTTTGGAAACACAGAGCTGATCTTAAGCTTCCATCACATGGAGGGCTGAGGAATTATTCTGAAAATGATTCTCTAGTTTGTTCCATTTCTGCCTGTTAAGGCAACTCACAAGAGCTCTGTGAAAGCCCTTCAGAAATTACCTGCACAGTGGGCAGTCCAAACATATTTCCTGAGGAAGTGTTTTAGGCTAAAGCAAATTGGAAAACTCATGGACTGAATCAGCCAATTAGATTCCATGTCCAGCAGGCATTACCTCATGGTAGAATCCTGCTGCTATGTGAAATTCTGCCCGTTATGTGCCCTTGCCTTCAGCTCTCCCTCCAAATAATGAACTAGGTCAGAAGTTCTGCAGTGAGCTCACTGTAATGGCTAGTGTTTGTTTATTTATGTATTCATTCATTTGAAGCTATTGTTATAGGATGGCTTATTAAGCCTGAAGGTTTGTTTTCAGTGGGGTCCTGCCCATGATGGCCAACATTTACAAAGGCAGTAAATACATGACTCCAGACTACAGAAAAATGTTACACTAGGAAACCTGTTTACAATATATTTCATGTGTTCACATTTGGGTTTATATGGCATCCGTTTCAAAGTGTTTTTTGACCATTGTTTTAAAACTAGCAAGGCTTGAAGCTTTCAAATGCTAGAGTGTATAGGAGATGAATAGTATTTCCCAAATACCACAAATAGTAGGGCTTCTGAATATTCAGGAGCCCTTCCTTAATAGGAAGGGGGCTATGCGTCACCTATTCATGTTCGGGACATACTATTTTTTTAAACAAACAAAACAAAAAAATGCCCCACACCTTCCCCCAGCCCAAATCCTTAAATACAGCCCCCTTCTGTTAGAAGCCCAGTCACTTCCTCCCCCTCCCAACACCTGCAGTTTGATAATGTTACGTCTGTTTTTTAATTTACACTTAATGCTCCTGGATCACCAACCTACCCCCAGGCCCTTCTCAGGCTTGCAGCTTGTGAAGCAACCCCGTTACCCTGCCTTCTCCTAACCCTTAGCTTCCGGAAGTCTGTTGTGGTATCCCATCGCTAGGGTGGCGGTTGGCGGGATGGCCCAGTTCCATGCCAAAAGTTTAGGTTTCCCTCAGCATCAGGAGGCTGCCTAGATTGGCGAGAGCAGGGTCTGTGTGCAGGGAGGCAGCAGTAATACTGCTGCTGTTGGAATATTTCTGTTTTACATCCCCTCTCTGTAGGAGACCTCAGCTGTGGGTGAAGTGACACAATAAATCTGCGACTGACACAGCCAGTCTGTTGTTTTTTCCCTAAGCTGCAAGTGTTCCAGCCTGCACTGTCACCCATGGTCACCTAGGTGGCTGTCGTTCAGCAGAACAGACCCCCTCCCTCTCCAGAGGAGGAGAAGCGTGTCAGTACTCCTCTCCCTAGCCACCTTCTTTCAACCCAGGCTCGTTCTTGAACCCAAGTTGCCGGCATAGCAGCTGGTAATATGCCTAGTTCCTCAGGCTTCTGTGCCACTGGGCTGGCATGTTATGTCTGTTTAAAAAAAAAAATAATAATAAAACTCCCACAGTGAGTGACTGGCACAACCCGCCCACTTCCACAGTTGACTGCTGTCTTCCAGCACTCATTAGTGCTCAAACAACAATTATTTCTCACCACCCATCCCCACCCTGCCAGCAACCCCCCCCCCCCCAAGCACCCAGTTCTGTGTAGGAGAAGGTGACTGACACAACCCACCCTCTTCCATGACCTGCAGACTTCTCCTGAATGAAAGTGCTTGTATACTTGGTTGCTTGCTCTGTAATAATAAAACAAGCTGATCACGTGATTGGCTGGTTTTACTATTACAAAGCGAGCAGGCACGCGAGTACTTTCATTCAAGAGAAGGTGACCAGCTATGGGGGAGAGCTGGTTGCATTTGTCACTTTCTACTACACAGAATTGGTTACTGGAGGGAGTAGGTTTTTTTAAATTGTATTTTACAATTTTTGGCCAGGAAGGATGCACTAAGCTAAGGCTTGTTTCCAGGTGTGTCCTGGGAGCACAGGGAAGTTAAGTGACTAGCTTATGGTCAACACAGTATGCAAGTGGCGACACTGGGATTCCAACCTACTTTTTCAGGTTTGCAGCTCAGTGCTCTTAACCACTATGCTATACTGGATGGTAGGAGGGTGCTGCCAGAATTGGGAGACATAATTTTTTTTTAAGCACAGATGAGTACTGAAAGACGGCAGTCTGAGGTGGGGATAGTGGGAGGGTTGTGCCGATTGCCTGGCCTGGAATTTTTGTTTTTAAATTGATATTACATTATCAGATTGTGGGTGCTTGAGGGGGAGGGTGGGATTGGTCTTCTAACAGAGGGTGGGGGGAGGAAAGGGAGTTGTAGTAAAGGATTTGGGATGGAGAGAAGTTTGAGTGGCTGTTTCTTTTTTTTTCCCTTCATAAATCACCTGAATATAAATACCTTGTCCTGAATTTTAACTGCCGGATATTTGGGAAAAGTTAGGAAGAGATCTGTATAGTGGAGCCTGGTTATAGCAATGATGCCGTGCCCTACTACGTTTTAACTTTATTTTACTCTGAGCGTACATTTTTAATTTTCTCAGAGTATACAGTTTTTATTTTCCTTGGAGTGTACAGTTGATAGTGGCAGGAACGTTTCTGTCAAGTAATCTGATGCACGTTCCTTCTGACATTGAGTGGTTACTAGCCTAGTTAGCGCATTATAGTTAAATGTATCAGAGTCATAAATGCATAGGTACGTGAAATACTTCTGTGCTTTTTTTTTTACTTGCTGTTCATGCTCCTGTACTTTCTTCCTCCGCCTATCTGTAGGACCTCCAGGCATCTCATAATATCCTCCTACCTCCCAGCTGTGGCCACTGGCGTCTATTGAGCCTTGGCTTTGCCCCCAGGCAGGGTTGGGGTTGGGGATGGGGGACTACCCCCCCCAGACATTCATGTCTTGTTAAGCCTGACATGCACTGGCTATGTGAGGGACCCCTGGACATACCAGGGCCTTCACAGTCACAGAGGTGCTAGGGTCTCGGTCTTTTCTCCCCTGTAAGTGCCCCCCCCCCCCCGGAATGTCATGTGCAGGGTCGTCCAGGCATGTGCAGGCATGCTGTGTGTGTCTCCATGCTGACAGCAGCAACATCATCCCTCTCAAGTCTGTCTCTAGTTGCACTTCCACCTGTGGTCACCTGGGCGTTAGTCTTGCAGCAGAGCTCAGAGTCTTTCGTCTGGGACACTCCCCCCACCCCCCCAACTTGGGCCGCCAGTATTGCGAGTGGTAGCACTACCACTGCACCGACTGGGTGGCTGTACTTCTGCTTTTTTTTTACACCACAGCTATTTTTGGCCTGTTTAATGTGAATATATAGCAAGCTTAGCAGCACTATATACCTGTGTATATTTACATCTGTATTCACTGTGGTGATAGTGATGTAAATGTAATTTTGCACTGTGTAAGTACTGTATGTATTTCCCCTGTATTCTTGCACTGTGTATTACACTATTACCTCTGCTATCATATGTTTCTCTCCCCGCCCCAGCCCCAGGTTGCAGCTAGAAACAAGCCTCTCTGGCTCTGTTTGCTTACCTGGTAAAATGTTTTAAATAAATCAGTACTTGATTATATCTCTTGGAAGTTCTTATCTCGCAACCAAGTACTGTTTGAGTCTACCTGCCTTGTTTTGTAACACCTGTAGCCTCTCTAGGAGTCCCTGGTTTCTGCATTGCCCCCAACTTAAAGATGTGGAGTCCCATTCTCGGGTGCAATGCGGGGCAGCAAACAAGGGTGGGGGTTGTTCTCTTACCTCGCAGTGATGCCATCCATTTGTACACTGAACGAGACACATGTCACATCAGGGAGGAGACCTCCTGTGTCAGTGGTGCAATGCACATCACTGTTTCAGATGTTGTAGTGGTGAAGATAGGGTTTGCAACTACTGACATGCTGGTTCACCACTGGAGTTGCCAGTTGAGTTGCAGCGAGGTATTGCACCAGGTGCACAGTGCAGTGACATGCTTCCAGTCAGTGGCAATCTTCCCCATTCCCTGTCCCCATACCTGTATTGCACAGTGCATCTGTGGTTCCTATGCTGCGTGGCCCTTTGGGCCGTCTTTGTTACAGGCCAGTAGACCACCCCACCCACTCCCTAGTGAAAAGGTTGATTCCCGGCATCCAATGATTCCCACCCCTAGACTTGGTCCTCTATCGGAGCTATTCTTTTGAGATATCCTCTCAAAATCCATTCTCTCTGGAGTGCAGTTGCAGCAGCCACTTCGAAGAGTGGGGTTATTCTAGATGCCCTACAGCGGGCATGCCTTAGACAACTAGTATTGGAGTCCACTCGAGAGGGAGCAATCTTAGACCTGGTTCTCTCAAATGGAGATGAAGAGAGGATCACAGATGTAGAAGTGGGTAGCCATCTGGGAACTAGCGACCATCGAACAGTATGATTCACAATAAACACAGCAATAGAGTCAAGCCATACAAAGGCAAAGGTACTGGACTTTAGGAGGGCTGACTTTGCCAAAATGGGTGAGTGCCTAGGAATGCAGTAGCAAAATGGGCAGGAAGGAGGGTGGAAGAACAATGGGGAATAATAAAACTGCCATCACAGAGGTAACAAGCCTTTATGTGAAGCAAATAAACAAAAACTAAACAATGTAAGAAACCACTATGGTTCTCAAAGGAAGTGGCAGTGAAGGTTCAGAGAAAAAGCTTTCAGGAAGTACAAGGAATCACAGAAGGAGCAGGACAGAGAACTGTATCAGTTAAAGCAAAAGGAAGCTGGGAAGGCAGTCAGAACAGCAAAGGCCCAAACCGAGGAAAAGATAGCCAACTCAGTTAAGAAGGGGGATAAAACCTTTTATAGGTACATCAGGGAGCGAAGGAAGACCAAGGGAGGGATAGTGGGGCTTAATAAAGGAGGGTGGAGGGTGGGCAGAGGGTGACTGTGAAAAGACAGAGATACTAAACAAATATTTTTGCTCAGTATTTACAAAGGAAGAGGGGGAGGTACCTAAAACAAACAGTAGAAACACTCTGGATACAGAAGTTGATACCAGCCCATTTACAGAAGAAAGGGTTCTGAAAGAACTCTTAAAACTGAAGGTGGACAAAGCAATGGGGCCTGATGGGATTCATCCCAGAATTCTAAAAGAACTAAGGGTAGAATTAGTGACACCACTGACTACCCTGTTTAACAGATCATGGGAGGATGGGGTGGTACCCGAGGACTGGAGGAGGGCAGATGTGATTCCCTTCACAAAAGTGGGAGCAAGGCAGAAGGAAACTACAGACCTGTTAGTTTAACCTCAGTGGTAGGGAAAATAATGGAATCACTTCTGAAGGAAAGAATTGTTGAGTATCTAGAGGCCAGAGGGCACAGGACCCAAGGCAGCATGGATTCACAGCAGGAAGGTCATGCCAGACAAATCTGATAGATTTCTTTGACTGGGTGACCAAGTAGTAGATCAGGGAGGGGCTGTGGACATGGCCTACCTAGACTTTAGCAAGGCATTTGACACAGTCCCACACAAAAGATTAATATACAAGTTAGCTAGCCTGGGGGTGGGTCCCAAGATGACAGCCTGGGTAAAATATTGGCTAGAGAATAGGACACAGAGAGTAATAGTAAATGGACTCCACTCTGAAGAAAGGGGGGTTACTAGTGGGGTACCACAGGGTTCAGTATTAGGACCGGTCCTCTTCAATGTCTTTATAAGCGACATGGCAGAGGGACTGGAAGGAAAAGTATGTCTCTTTGCAGATGACACAAAGATCTGCAACAGAGTTGATGCACAAGGTGGGGTGGAAAGGATGAAAAGGGACTTGGCAAGGTTAGAGGAATGGTCAAATGTATGGCAGCTTAGATTCAGTGCTAAGAAGTGCAAGGTAATGCACCTGGGAAACAAAACCCAGGGAAGAGTACACAATGGGGGTGAGATACTAACAACAACAAAATGGAAAGGGACCTGGGGTAGTCATATCAGATGACCTAAAGATGGGCAAGCAATGTGAGAGGGCAGCAAGGAGGGCTGGGGGATACTTGGATGCATAGGGAGGCATCACCAGTAGAAACAGGAAGTTATTATCCCTCTGTACAGACAGCTGGTGAGACCCCATCTGGAGTACTGCGTGCAGTTCTGGAGACCCAGTCTTCGCAAAGACATAGACAGGATGGAAGCTGTCCAGAGGAGGGCAACTAAAATGGTGCAGGGTCTGCACGAAGACATATGAAGAGAGGCTTAAGGAGCTTAATATGTATAGCCTCAAGGAAAGGAGGGAGAGGGGGACATGATAGAAACTTTCAAGTACCTCAAGGGAATCAACAAAGTCCAAGAGGGTAGCATCTTTCAAAAAGAGAGGTGCAAGAACAAGGGGACACAATTTGAAGATAGTGGAGGCGGCTCAGAGGTAATTTAAGAAAGTATTTTTACAGAGAAGGTTGTGGATGCATGGAACGGCCTTCCGGAGGAGGTCGTGGAGTCAAAAACAGTGGTGGAATTCAAGCATGCATGGGACAGTCATAAGGCAATTCTGTGGGGTGGGGGTAGGAAGAAGTAGGCTGCTGGTTAACTAGGATCTGCAGCTTATCCAGTAGGCAGGGAAATGGGCAGACTGGGTGGGCCAAGCGGTCCTTAACTGCCGTCAAATTCTATGTTTCTATGTTTCTCTCCCTTTTCTTTTGGTTGCAGCACTGTGACCTTTACAGCTTGCCTTGCCTAAATAGTCTTACAGGTGGGGTTGCATGAGACTGTGTCAAGATTTGTGAGGGCTGCCACATGTTTGCAAATGCTGAGGGCCATTTACATGTCGCCTGCACCTCATTATGCATAACTTGATAGGGTTGCAAAGTCATCGCTACCTCTTAGTCGCCTAGTGTGACTGTGAATGGGGCCCATAGTATGTGAAAGGGGCTTTTCTGTCTGCTAGGAATCTGCTGCAACTGATGCAGTTTTATAGTAGTTTGAATCACTGTTTTGGTGCCTCCATCTCAGCTCTAAATGGTCCTTCTGCATACTCTGTTTTTGAAGGTCGAGTTAGTTTTGTCTTGCTTGTTAAATCTAAAAGGAATTCCATTCATTGTCGGACCAAACCTACAACTAACTCACCTTCAATCCTGTCTTTCCATTTTCTTTGTAAAGTTTTATTTTCCTTCCTCCGGCAGCCTCTCAAGTGTGGTGTATTTTGTGCCTTAAATGTATCCTTGGCGCCACAACAATAAGCTGATGTTTCACAAAATGCTGAATCAATTTCTGGACGTACACGGTCATTAAAAATGTAACTGACGGCACTAGAGAGCCGCATTCATGACAGGAAGCATCTCCCGAACGCTCTACATCTTGCACTGCCAAATTCTATTAAAAGATACAGTTTTCAACAACATATTTAAAAATTAAATCATGCCATCAGCTACATCAAGAGACGGTGATCAGGAGAATACTAAAATGGGAAGGCAGAAAGCAACCAGTGCGGGTCCCGGGTCAAGAAAACGACACCACAGACTGTACAAACACCACATGGTGGGCCGAAGCAAGCCGCGGGCTCAAGTGGGGCAAAGGATGTGCCCCCCCCGGGACACGGTCCTGAATGCAGTAAGGGAAATGGACCATAAATTGGAGCGGGTCCTGGACGTCTAGTGGCACAGGACATCACGATCGAGTCGGCGGCTAAAACAGCAAAGGAGCAGCAAAGGAGGCCAATGATCGCTCCCAGCGGACCCAGGCGGCCTTTGCAAAATCAACTGTGGAATTAAATCACCTAAGAAGCTGCATGGAGACCATGGAAAATGCTTGACAGGCAGTGAATCTGAGGCTGGTGGGGGCTTTGGAGAACATAGAAGGGGAAGATTTGTTAGGGTTTCTTGAAACTTGGCTGCAGAACAGCTTATCCCCCGAAATGCAGGTGAGCAGAGAGGAGCTTTCCCAAACCTTTAGAATAAACTTTTGTTGTGCTCAAATAAATAGAGATGCCCCCACATACCATAATGTTGATTACCACTGGCCCTACAGTTAGAGACCGCGTCCTACAGTGGGCGAGAGCCCACTACACAGTCGCCATGGAGCGATGGCATTAGAATATTTCCTGATTGGTCTTATGTCACAAGATCGAGGCTGAAATTATTTGATCCCCTAAGGAAACAACTACGTGGTTTGGGGGTGGCCCATTCCCTGCTTGCACCAGCTCGCCTCCGCTTGACCTACAGTGGCAGACGTTCCAGTTCAACGACCCAGAAGAGGCAAAAGAAAGTGTGGACGTAATCGCCAGTGAGTTCGGAAAAGAGATGATCTGAATCCCGGGGATTACCATCAGAATCTGAGGAAGAAAAGAACAAACAGACTGTGGGTAATAGTCAATTTTTGACTCTACTCTTCTTGTCCCATGCTGAACAGGAGTTCAGTGAACACTGAGACCTCTGAAACCTTAGTGTTTTTATTCTTTTTTTACTACCTGAGAGCACTGGGGGTTAAGTGACTTGCCCAGAGTCGCACAGTATGCAAGTGGAGGTCGGAATCAAACTCAGGTGTGCTGGATATACCAAGCTCATTCACAGCTCGTTACTCTAACCTCTAGGCTATACTGCCAACCATAAATACATTTATTTTCCAGTTTCACTCCTGGAGTATCATCAGCATTTATTTGCACTGCAGACGCATCATCAGGAACCCTAGAGTTCACTAAACTCCTGAGTTCCACGATCTCGTGACTGGCACAAATTTAGAATTCTTTACCATCACATGGTACATTTTAAACAGCAACTGAGTTTTTCTGGCCCAAAGTGTTGGAAACGGCAGTTTCACTATCCATACTAGTATAAAAAACTGACCTTACCCATAAGACAGACCTCCCTGTAAGATCCTGGAACACAGGTCACCAGCATTGGCCTGTGACTGTCATGTACTTGATTTACAGACCTCAGGCAGCACCACATTTCTGGGCTGCCCCAATCCACAGTGCGCGACGTGGAAGCTGTTACCAGTAGCTGCAGTACTCCTACGATAGGTTCATGCAAGTGGCCCAGTGCACTCGAAGTGGCAGTATTCCAAAAGCCAGTAGTGTTATCGCTGACAAAGGCAATGAAGCCACATGTCATGATGCCAGCTCCTGTCGTACCATGCAGGGGGATATGTATGAAGCGCCTCGATCCCATAGGGAGGAGTAAGACAGTTTTATAAAGTGATCATTTTTTGGCAAGAACAAATCTCTGGCTTTATTCTTACTGCCCTTGCATAAATAGCATATGCACGAGCAGCCTTGAAATAAACCTTTTTTCCCCCTCAGGTTTTGACCTCTGTAGACCTCAGTCATGGCTCTGCCACTTTTGAGGTCAGTAGAAGTCAAAACCTCAGGAAAAAGCATTTCTCAGTAGCTCGTGGCTATCCCCTATTTATTTATTCAGGATACCTCAGCTGAGATGCAGTATTTCCTTTAAAGTGAGGTCCTGCTTTTACCACCCTAAAGCATTGTTATATGACCTGCTCAGGGTCACAAGGTGAGTAAGTGGCTCTAGTGAGATTTGAATCTGTAGATGCATTTATATATCCCTGCTGGTGTGCTGCCATCTGCATCACTCGGCCATAGCTCCTGCTAAAACGTCACTGGCCCGTGTTCCCACACCGACAAGTGTCTATCGTTACAGAGGACATGCTAGCTAAAAATGCTTACACCAGTACATGTCCCCTCCTAAAAAAACAGAATGCTCTGTTCCACTGCTGCTCCAGCAGCTGTTTACACTGCTGGATTAGCACTTTTGAGCTCATTTGGACTGCAGGCAACTGTGCAGATCCAGTAGTGTAAATACATCTTGTGTCTCTTGGTTCACAAGCATGTGCTTTAGCTACTAGACCATGCTACGTTTTGCAAATTGCAGTTGAAGCAGTACTGTATTGAAAACAAAATGGTTCGGAAGTAAATTGAGAAAAAAATGGATTAGCAACCCCTCTCCCAAAATGGGTTGCCGACTAGTTTACCACAGTACAGTGGGCAGAGGGTGACAATGAAAAGACAGAGATACTGAACAAATACTTCTGTTCAGTATTCACAAAAGAGGAGTAAGGGGACGTACCTAAACCAAACAATAGAAGCACTCTGCATAGGGGGGTCGTTACCAGTCCATTCACAGAAGAAGGGGTCCTGAAAGAACTCTAAAACTCAAGGTGGACAAGGGAATGGGGCCTCACGGGATTCACCCCAGAATTCTAAAAGAACTAAGGGGAGAACTAGTGACACCACTGAATAACCTTTTTAACAAATCATGGGAGAATGGTGTGGTACCTGAGGATTGGAAGAAGGCCAATGTGATTCCCTTTCACAAAAGTGGGAGCAAGTCAGAGGCAGGAAACTACAGACCTGTTAGTTTGACCTCAGTGGTAGGGAAAATGATAGAATCACTTCTGAAAGAAAGAATAGTTGAGTATGGCTCCCGGGGCAATGTGAGGAAGTATTTTTTTCGCAGAGAGGGTGGCAGACACATGGAATGGCCTCCCTGAGGAGGTTGTGGGGTCAAAAACAGTGGGTGAATTCAAGAATGCATGGGCCAGACATAAGGCAATTATAGTCAACATCTGTAGCCTTCAAAAAAAGCTTGATGTCCTTCAGGGCTGGAAGGCACAAATCTCTCCGGATATCCTTGCGGTTACAGAGCCCTGGCTTGATCCTGATACCCCAGACTCAGCTGTCCATATTCCTGGGTACTCTATCCTCAGAACTGACAGGCCAGCTAAGAGGGGTGGGGGCTGCGCTTTTTACTGTAGAGATTCCCTTCAGGCCTCGCTAGTCCCTGGCGCTCCCACTCCGTCCCACGGTGAAAAGGTTCTCACTGTGAAACTGCAGCCTGACACGTCTGGCAAAGCCCTACACACAGTCACAGTTTATATGCCCCCCGGCACCAAAGGCCAGCATTTGACTCAGTAATGAACTGCCTAGCCCACCTCCTGTGCAGTCATTGCCCTGGGTGATTACAATGTCAGCTGGCTAGCGACCTCCTCTGTCCCTACATGGATGCTGTTGCGGCACTGGACCTCACCCAGGTCGTCCGGTCTCCCATGAGGCCAAACCATGAAACTGGCACCTCCACACTCATTGACCTCATATTCACGAATCGGCCCACAGGCATATCTGAGGTCTGAGTACTTCCGGATGCAGTGAGCGACTACTCGCCAGTCCTCAGTAGATGGTCCTCAATAAAAATCCCGAGGCGGTCACCCAAATATACCTTTATACAGCACCTGAAAAAGGGATCTCTCTCACACCTGAAACACCTATTACAATGTGACTGGACCCCCATCAGCACTGCACAGTCTACTGACAGTGCCCTGGATTACTTTATCTCCACGTTTAACTCCGCTTGTGACTGCTATACCCCAGTCTCCAAACAGAAAGTCAAAAGTCAGGACACCCCTGGCTCTCCCACACCCTATTTGACCTCATGAAGCAACGCGACAGTCAGTGGCATAAAGCTAATGAATCGGGAAAATCGCACGACCAGCAACTCTATGGGGAACATAGGAACAACTGTACCTGGGAAACTCGGAAAGCCAAAGCTATCCACTACCAGGAGACACTCTCCTCTTCCTGGGGTTCTGGGCGCAAATTGTGGAACAACATTAAAGAACTGAATGGAAAATCTGTCTCCCCTGCCTAGCTGCTAGTAAATGGCTCACTCTTCCAGGACCCTGTGTTGATTGACGATACCCTCAACACTGCATTTTCTGATCTTGGCAGTGTCCTTCCTGCTAATGTCTTCGTCCCAGCCCCAGACTTGCCCACCAGCCCACCCCTTAAAGCGTCCACCCCTGCTTTTAGGCTCTGAACAATCACCCCTAGAGGCAAGACCATATTTAACCAAAGCCGTCGGGGGACGGCTTTAGTAGTGACTCACTGGACCTAAATTTAGTCCTCCTCACCTTAGACTCCATTATCTCCTGCTCACTGACTTCCTAAACCGGTACCTCCGTCATGGACAATTCCCCTCACGCTGGAAAGCAGCTGTCATCACCCCAATATTAAAAAGTGGGGACCACACTACCCTGGGCAACTACCACCCCGTCTCCATTCTCTACCCCCCCCAAGGCGCTAGAAAAAAATAGTGTCAGATCAACTCTCGGACTACCTCACTAAATACGACCTTCTGTGCCCCGAACAGCATGGTTTCAGGAAGGGCAACAGTACTACAACTGCCCTCATTGAATACACCACTTCTATAAGCAAAGCCTTTGATAGAGAGCACCTGGTTGGATCTGCCTATATTGACTTAACCAAGGTGTTCAACTCTGTCAGCCACATACTCCTAATCTGATCCCTGCATTGCATGGGCCTGTCCCTGTACACTTCTGCATGGTTTAAAAGCTACCTCAGTGACAGAACCCAGAGGTCAAGTTCAGCTCCATACTCTCGGCTGGTAAACAGGTACTTTCGGGAGTCCCCCAAGGCTCAATACTGGGCCCCCTCCTGTTTAGTGTGTACTTGAATACTCTCCCAGAGGCCTGCTCGGGACAAATGCTTCTGTACGCAGACAACACAGTTAATTTTGACAGCCACTCAGACCCCCACGCCCTTCAATCCTCCCTGCCTTTTCTGAAGCCGAGGCCTGGTTCTCAGAGCACAGGGTTTTATTTAACTCTAAAAATTGATTAGCGTTTTGCTCATAAAAGTGCTAAATCTTTGTGAAAATGCTTAGCTCTTGCCTCATTGTGTTCAACAAATACAGTACTTCTAGAAAATATATATAAATACTTTCTGTACAGTTGGTATCGTCCCAAGAAAAAAACTGCTAATCAATTATTTAAAACCCTGGCGCACCATCTTGTCCTGAATTACAAAAAGACCAAGGCAATGCTTTTCACTCACAGACAAAAAATAAGCTTAAAAATGCCCCCCTCAACATCTTTAATGTCCAGGGCTCCCCCCTCCACCTTGTGCCCACCTTTAAATACCTGGGCATCACCGCTGACTCCTGTCTCATGTGCTGCGACCACATCAATCTGCTCAGTTATCAGTTCCAGACTAGGTCTTCTATATAGGCACAGGAGGTGTCTGCCTCCTGATGCCCTAGGTATTGCCGTAACATCATTGGTGTGCTCCCTTATTGACTGCGAGATTGTTATCTATGGCACGGCCGACCCCACTGCCCTGTGTCAAATCATGATCTCTCTAAATAAAGCCTACCAGTTAGTCATTGGATGCAACCGTTGGGCACACACCTGTGAGCTCTATAGACACACCAACTGGCTTAACTTTGAAAGGCAGACTCAGGTACCAGACCTGTCTCCTTGCTAGGAAGCTCTCCCTAAACAGCTCCCCCCAGGTCTTCGCCACCTTGTTCAGCCGTCCATTCAGTCACAGTCTACACAGAGCTCCTTGCTAGCGCCCACCCCTCTCTGTACCCCACTGCAGGACCTCTCTGGGCCAACGCTCCTTTTACAACAGGGCTCTCCTCTGGTTGAATGAAATGCCATTGGCCATCACCCTAGAACAGCGACTAGGCCCATTTAAAACCCTACTCCATGCTGAAATCCTCTCCCACTCCAGTTGTGAATGTGCTTAGTCCTTCTCCCCTTTGCCTGTGACTATAACCTTTTGATTTCTATATATTGTTATTGTACTTGCTGGACTTATAATGATTTGACATGGGTTGGTCCATTCTACCCTTGAACTGTAACTTGTCTTCACTATATGTCTCTTATTGTTTCTAAACTGGCAATGTATGTATTCTGGTGTGTTCTCTGTATATTTATTATTATATATCTTGTAATGTATGTATATCTGACGTGGAGCCTTTGCAAAGGAGTCCTTGACTCAACGGTTGTACGGTGTAAACCGCTTAACGCGGACACATTTGTGCAGTTCAATATTGTCTGCATTATGTGATGTCCATAGTTGCCGGCAGATGGTGCTATGGGATAATATTCTGACGGCAGTATGTTTAAGCGCAAAGTGCACTGCAGAAGCATTCCTGTTTGTGATTTCAGTACAGTACTGTAATTAATTATTGCAGGACAGTGCAGTGTAGTTATAAGTATTTGTGATGTTTTTGCTGTATGTGTTTTGATATTTTTTATGTGCTCAGTGTTGTGCAAAGTGCTCTCTGTATACAGTACAGTGTTTCTTCTGAGAGGGGGATGCTTGGTTAAAACATTTAATTTTATTTTCAGTGTTGTGGGAGTGGGGGTTGGGTTAAAACCATGATTGCGCAGTAGTACATTACAGTTCCTTTTAGGCTGTGGTATAGTAGTCATATTTCAGTCGGACTGGTCACCTTACTGAAAAAACTGTCAATTCTTCTCTGCTTAACAGCAGTGGAAGTGTACACACTGAAGTTGCGATCTGTGCTTTCCATCATCTGCCAGTCTGGTTGCACATCAAATCGCTGTTCCATTGCTCGTTTCAAGGTTAGCAATGCAGCGCGCACATCTTTGGCAGTCACTGTTGACTCTGGCTCAGTGTCCTCGAGTTCTTCAGCATCAGAGCTCTGGCTTTGGCTTTCAGGTGCTCAGACAATGTTTAACAGCCGCGTCATCTCATCTTTTGTCTGAATCTCTTCATCTGCTTCACCGAGATGGCATCGGTTGTCAAATTCAACTTCGGTGAGTCCAGTCAGTGGTGGGATAAGTTCCTGATCTGTTGCTGGAGTTGTGAGGGGCAGCAAGTCAGACTGCTTCGTAAAGCCTGCCTTGTAAATACAGGTGTGTCACAGCGTGAGGGAATGAACTTCAGACAAGGCAAATTTACAGGTTTAAAACGCAACTTGGTGTGGTATTTATTTTTCAAAAGTTCGAAAAATAATAAATGAAAACAAAAAATTGCAAAGAAAATCACTACTTAACATCAGTAGTTTCTCACACAATACAGTCCTGGATTCTAGAGCTCCTAAGACCCTTCTCATCTGCATTCAACAGCTTGTCTGCAGTAGCACTTCTCTCCTTCACTCTCAAGACTGAACTCTACTAGACTGAACTGAAGTAAACTCTGTGCAAAGGTTTTTATATCTTTTTAGTAGGGTCACCGGACTGAGCCCTTAAATGTCTGGACATATTTCAAAACCGGGGCCAGTGGATTTCCTGGTTCAGTTAAAAGTACAGTGTATATATCCACAGATATTGACTTTGTATATCTCTGATCCACAGTGACTAAGTTCTTTTATACATAGAACCTTATTCAGTAACAGGTTTATAGTGTGAATTTGTGAAAATACCTTAAGGATTTCTTATAACTGTACTAATCATGGCATTATTATTGTTTTATATGACTTACTGAATCCTTTGTCTTTAAAAGTCTTTATTAACTGTATTTATTCCTATTTAAAATAGCCTTCATGATTTTTTGTACCCAAAATGCACTTATACACTTTACACAACACCTCTCCGGGTGTTTGGCATCATTCCAGGGACAGGATGGATGGAAACTGAAAATGAATGAAAAGAGAGAACTAGTAGGAAGTTTAGTAGGGGCAGTAAAGAGCTACACTAGGTGGCCAGCCTAGGGTAGGCGGGAAAAGAAGAAAAGCAAAGAGAAAACGGCTAACTGTTGCTCAACAGAAGTTTTGGTAGCTAGGAAATAAGGAGATAGAAAAGTAGTCCATCAGTCACAGCCAAGGGTGTAGCCTAACTCTGCCACAAGGTGCAATCAACACCTCGTTTCAACACCTCAGCACCTCGTTTCACTTTATTAGCAGTTCAGGATCACATATTTAGCATATCTGGGGTTTCTCTGCTACTGGAGTAGCACTAAACTTAATTGCAAATTGGTCAGAATTACTCAGAAACTGTCCATGTAGCGCAGTCTCTCAGGTCTGCATTAAGCAGCGGTTTTTACATACGTTTTAATGGATTTGGTTTGGGAAATAGATTTTTGTCCGTGTAACCTGATTGTCCACATAGACCATGTCCGTCTTCGGTGGAATGGACTGTAATTCTGATTCCGTCAACAAATAAATAGTTGGGGTAGGAGGAAGTAGGCTGTTGGTTAACTAGGATTTGCAGCTTATTCAGTGAGTAGGGAAATGGGCAGTCTGGGTGGGCCAAGCGGTCCTTCAAACAACATGAAGTCTTGCTGTATTTTGACAATAGCAGTGAGTCCCAACCTTTGAACTGCCCCGGAGATGAAAGAGTTAACTTTCCATGCCAGGCATGGAACGCTGAGCTCGACCTCGGTTGAGACTCTGTCTGTTGCTGTTTAAACTCAAACCGTCAGATTCTTTACTCCGACTCACTGAACAGTCGCTCCGGAGATTTCTCCTTCTGCTCGGTTCAATTTGTCGGTTAAAGTACTGCTTTTCTCGGTTTTCGGCTGAATTTAAACCGTAACCTGTCGGTTCAGTCTCTGTCTGTGGTATTTGTGAGTACTAGATAGGTTATATTTTATTTCTATTCTGTGTGGAACTTGTAAACGGTTCATCGGTTCGGTTTGAACCGATCAAGTTGTTAGAAATTCTTAATTTGTACTTTTAGAGTGTGGTTACCGGTTCTTATCGGTTCTAAAAAAAAAACAGATTTTATTACGTTTTTTCCACAACCCGTGACACGGTTAGGAACCGATAAGAGGGTCTTGCCTGGCAGATTGCCATTAAAAGGGTAAGTTTGGTTAGGACTGGCACAATGTCTGAGAAACCCAAAAGAAAACCGGGCCCACTGGGTTTCAACACTGTAGTGTGTGTGGGGAAGTCTTTGCTAAGGCTGACCCCCACACCACCTGTGTTTATTGTCTGGGGTTTGACCACCTCAATGCAGACTGCCAGATTTGTAAAAATTTCCCACAGCTACCCTAGAAAAGAGAGTTGGTAGGCTCAGGAAAGGGAGGCCAAAAGTCCGCTGAACCGGATGGCCAGTCCGGTTCGGTTCAAACCGAACCAGAAGGAGTGCCCTCTGACCAGGGCAAGAGTTCTTCGGGCAAAAGGAGAGCCAATTCTGAGGAGTCGGTTCCGGCTAAGAGATCTAGAAAAGAAAAATCAGCTGGTATGGAGCCAAAACTTTCCTCTCCAACCGCTGAAGAAATAGCCAAAGCGATCAAAATTGTGCAGTCGCTTTCCCTGGCTTGACCAACCGCACCATCAGGAGGTGCTCGAAGCCTGCCGGGTTCCACCGGGTTCAATATTATGATTTAGAGGAATATTATGAACCGGAGGAAGAGGAGTATGAGGAAAGTGAATGTGGTTTTGAAAGTCTGATGTGCCCATTGACCCGACATCTCCCCAGACAGACCTTCAGGAGTGTCTCTCCTAGGCTTTCTGAGTCCCTCCCATTTCATGTTTTATAAAAAAGTGGCTGAAACCCTCCAGCTTCCTATGGAAGAAGCTGTGGATGACCAGGAGGAGCCTGACTATGTAGAAATGATGAATATCCCAGAATCTAGGAGGCTGTCTATTCCCTTGCACAAATCTTTTGGGAAACAGACATTTAAGATTTTAAAGACTCCTAATACTATACCTCCTGTGGATAAGAGAATGGACAAGAGGTGTACATTGTCAGGCTCAGATATGGAGTTCCTTACACAACAATGCAGCCATGTTGGAGTAGTGCAGGCTGCAGCCTGTGATAAGGCAAATATTCCCTTGGCTTCACACCCCCCAGACAAGGACTCCAGGAGGATTGATGCCAAAGAAACAGTACATGGCAGCATCCTTGGGACTCAGACAGGCCAACTATATGGCCTATACTGCTAGGTATCAAAAATCCAGACGGGACACTGTTATGGCTTTAGCAAAACAGGTCCCAGGCCAGCTTGCCAAGGAGCTGGAGCAGCTGGCTGCTGATGGTATTGAGGCATCCAAGGTGCAATTCCATGCTGCAGTGGACTCCAATGATGTGTCATCTAGAGTCATGGCTACATCTGTGCACTAGTAGAATGGCTTGGCTCAGATGTACTAGCCTGTCTACAGGATACCCAGACTAAGGCCATGGATTTTCCTGGTTGTGGGTAATTCTCTGTTTGGGGAGCAGACAGAGAATTACATGAAGAAAATGGACGAATATAGGACCACCTATAGGAGTGCACAGGCCAAGGAAAGGCAGGCCACTCCTCAGAGGCAGCATCCCAGGAGCAGGGGCAGGCCTTTTCACAGGCCTTTGTACCAAGCCCAGGCCTCCTCTTCTGCTTATGCCCAGAGGGGGTTCTTTAGAGGGAGAGGCAGACGGGGTACAAGCAGACCTGCTTCCACCCCTCAGCCAAAACCCCCCTGCCAAACAGGCACCCTGATGGATTGGCCAGGGCCGATTCTCCACTACCTGTAGGGGGCAGGCTGGCTTACTTTGTCCAGGACTGGGAGTCTCTGACATCAGACAAATGGGTCCTGGAAGTAGTAAGCCAGGGACTGGTTCTCAGCTTCAAAAAGTTTCCAAAGATGAGAACCAGATCCTTTCCACCTGCAAATCCCTCAGAGGCACTTGCTCTAGAGGCAGAGGTCTCTTCCCTTCTGGCTCTCAGAGCTGTGGAAAGGGTTCCACCCCTACACCAGGGCAAAGGGTTGTACTCCAGGTACTTCCTTACCCCAAAAAAGACAGGAGAATGGTGGCCCATCCTGGATCTCAGATACTTAAACAAGCACCTTTTAAAACCAAAATTCAAAATGGTGACTCTGGGAATTATTCTACCCTCTCTCAGGGCAGGGGACTGGCTAGTGTCCCTGGACCTCAAGGATGCCTACTTCCATATTCTCATCAGAAGCTCCCATCGAAGTACCTCAGGTTCGAGCTGCCCTCAGGCCATTACCAGTTCAGAGCAATGCCCTTGGTCTGACCTCTGCTCCAAGGGTATTCACAAAATGCCTGGCAGTAGTAGTTGCTGCTCTAAGAAGGCAAAGGATTGCCATCTTCCCTTACCTGGATGACTGGCTCATAGTAGGCCAGTCCCCAGACCAAGTCAAGTTACACTTACAGATAACTCAGCAACTGCTCACCTCTTTGGGTTTCCTTCTGAATCTTTCAGAGTCAGTTCTAGAGCCTGTCCAGCTCCTTACCTTCATAGGCGTAGAGCTAGACACAGAAAAGGCCAGAGCTTTCCTTCCCCTGGACAGGGCAAGGGCCCTTATCTCTCTGGCCTCCTCATTCACCCTGCAGGTGTCTTGACCTGCAAGACGTTTTCTACAGCTCCTGGGGCACATGGCTGCTTCCACAGCAGTGGTGCAGGGAGCAAGATTTCAGATGAGGGACATTCAGTTTCATTTGAGAGCCTTTTGGTCTCAAAGGAAGGACCCTTTGACCAAATTGATCCCAGTGACTCGAACCCTGATCCAGGCCCTACAGTGGTGGCAGGATCAAAACAATCTGAGACAAGGAGTTCCCTTTGTCACTCAGTCTCACTCTTTAATCCTTACTACAGATGCCTCCGTCTTGGGGTGGGAGGCTCACTTGGGCGACCTGACCACCCAGGGGTTGTGGTCCCCTCAGGAATCTCTGCTTCACATCAATCTGTTGGAACTCAGAGCAGTATTTCTAGCACTTCAAGCTTTTTCCAAGTCTGTTCAGAACAAAGTTATCCAGGTCAGAACAGACAATACCACCACAATGTGGTACATCAACAAGCAAGGAGGCACTCAGTCTATGGCCTTGTGCACAGAAGCAATGAAGTTGTGGTCTCTGGCTTATTCCCTGAACACCTCCCTCACAGCAGTTCACCTCCCAGGCAAGGACAATGTCCTGGCAGATGCTTTCAGCAGGATATCCCAGGGCCATCACGAATGGTCACTGGATCCCCTGGTCTTGGAGGTGATATTTTCCAGATGGGGCACCCCACAGATAGATCTTTTTGCAGCCCCAGACAATCACCAACTTCCCCTTTTTTGCTGCAGGCCCCCAGTGTTGGGCTCAGTCCCACTGGATGCCTTAGTTCTCAGTTGGGAAGGGAAGTTCCTGTATGCTTCCCCCTCCTTCCCTCTCCTGTTCAAAGTGCTAGTCAAAATCAGATCTCAACCCTGCAAGATGATCCTGATTGCTCCAGACTGGGCCAGACAGCCCTGGTATCCACTCCTACTGTCCTTAGCAGTCCATCTTCCCCTGTGTCTTCCCAGGAATTACAACCTGTTAACCTGTGCTCAGGGGAGGGTTTGGTACCCGAATCTCAAATCTCTCAATCTCAAGGCCTGGCTCTTGAAGAGTTAGAGTTTGCTGATTTACACCTCTCCCAAGGTATAATGGATATTCTGAAGGCTTCTAGGAAACCTTCCACCAGGGCTACTTATAATTCCAAGTGGAAAAGATTTTCCATATGGTGCTCTGGAAAGCATATTTCCCCAGAGTCTGCTGTTCTGCCCACAGTCCTTGATTATATGGTCCACTTAAATAGCTTGGGGCTTAGACAAGCTACACTGAAGGTGCATCTGGCAGCTGTTTCTGCTTTTATTTCAGCAGGTAAGCACTCTTCTCTTTCAGCTCACCCTGTATTCTCCAAGTTTTTCAAGGGATTGCTTCACACCAACCCTCCATTCAGGGACCCTGCCCCTGCTTGGGACCTTAATGTTTGCATTGCTCAGCTTATGCCCCCTTTTGAGCCTTTGTCTTCAGCAGAGCTTAAGTACTGACTTGGAAAACTGTGTTTCTGTGGCCATCACTTCTGCCAGACACATAAGTGAGTTACAAGCTTTGTCAGTGGAGCCTGATTTTATCTCCTTTCATAGAGATAAGGTGGTCCTCAGGACTAACAGGAAGTTCTTGCCTAAGGTGGTTTCAGATTTCCACCTTAACCAATCTATGTCTCTTCCTGTGTACTTCACTGACCATTCCTCCTCTGGCTAGAGGAGGCTGCACAGTTTAGATGTGAAAAGGGCCCGTAGCTAATACATAGAACATACCAAGGGTCACAGGTTTGACTCCCTCCAACTGTTCCTCACTTATGGTGAGGTTGGTAAAGGGAAACCTGCCACTAAAATATCCATTGCCAGGTGGATTGTCTCTTGTATCCAATATTGTTATGAAAAACTGGGTAAGGTTCCACCCTCAGGCCTGAGGGCTCATTCTACCAGAGGTACAGCTGCTTCCCTGGCTGCTGCCAGGGATATCCCTATTCTAGAGATATGTCAAGCAGCTACCTGGAAAACAGTTCACACTTTTACCAAGCATTACTCCCTGGATATCCAGGCTGGGAGTGATGCTCGGTTTAACACAGCTGTGCTTCAGAGCCTATTCTAAGTAGGTTCTGTCCCTCCTCCCATGGAGGTACTGCTTATTAGTCTACTGTCAGAATACAGCAAGACTTCATGTTGTTTGAAGAAAAATTACTCACCTTAGTAATGTTGTTTCTTCAAATGGAGTCTGCTGTATTCTGACTCCCCCCTGCCTCTCAGAACCTCTGTTTTGGGATGTGGGCAGTGGCAGTGTTGGCACTCAGTAGGTGCCCACCTTGTTGTTTTCACCCCTTTTCTTGGGTGAGTGGGTGTTGTGTTTTTCATTTTTTGGGTCTCCTGACTCGAGTCTTTGTTTTGGGACCAAAAAATGTGTTTTTATGTTTAGTAGCCAGTTGGCTAATGTAGGTTTACAGCTTCCACACAGGACCTTAGTGAGTTTAGCTCGTAAAGATCTGACAGTTTGAGTTTAAACAGCAACAGACAGAGTCTCAACCGAGCTCGAGCTCAGCGTTCCATGCCTGGCATGGAAAGTTAACTCTTTCATCTCCGGGGCAGTTCGATAGTTGGGACTCACTGCTATTGTCAGAATACAGCAAGACTCCATTAGAAGAAACAACATTACTAAGGTGAGTAATTTTTTGCTTATATGCCATCAGAGTCTATGTGTGTGTGTTTCTAATGACAGACTCCTATGGCAAGAGAGAGTAAACACAAGGCAAAGAGAAAAGGGGCAGTACTATTACGCCATTGGCTGTTTTTGTTGTGTAATGTTACAGGCACATTCTATTCCTTCCTTTGCCCCCCCCCCAAACAACACTGTACATTTATTAAAAATCAAGGGGTAACATCTAGACCTTCATCAAGGGTATCTCTTGTAGCAGGCCACACCTATGGAACTATAGCCGCCAGGCACCAGGACCAGACAGAAACTTTTCTAGCTAGCAGTCTTCCAGGGGGCTGTCCACTCTGACTTCACATGCTGACGTTACCGTATCCTAAAAGAGTGGGCACCCCCATGCCCTCCTCAGTTCTTTTCCTACTAAAATTATTATTTTTCTTCTTTTTATGCCGAGCTCCATCTCCAATATGCTCTTCAGGAGGTGGGCCTGCAGCAAGAAGATTCCAGAGAAGGACAGTCATGTCTCCTGTGTCTGCTGCCTAAGCCCAGACCACGGCACCCAAGCCTGCGAGATCTGCCGCTGCTTCAGCCAGGCTACCAGGCAGTGATGCCAGAAGACCCTGGAAACCTTCCTACTCAAGCAGTAGCTTGCCTGCATGGAGAAGGAGCTAGCTAGGAGTTCCTTGGCTTCCCTGGCCCTGTCCTCAAGTTCAGCCTCCTCTAAGGCCCAGGACAAATCCAGCGGGAAGCACAAACACAGGGACAAGGACCGTGCCAAGACCTGGTCCTCCCTAACTGCGCACAGTCTCTGCTTCATGCGTCTGTCACAGCGGGGTTGTCCTCTTCAGGAGCGGCCCCCCCTCTGCCTTGCATGCCATCTCCCCCACAGGACTACTGTTGGCAGCTCCTCCTGCCAGTCTCACTTTATTTATTTAGCTTTTGTTTACCGGGTAAGTACACTAGACAAGTATTATGCCTATTTTCAGGAACGACCTGGGAGAGTACAACATGAGGAACAACAGTCAAGGAGACATGGCAAAGAGAGTACAGTTTTTTTGTCACAGTAAACAAACCTGTGGGAAATACATCATTTGACGCTAGGGAAAACATACAGTAGTAAGCACATTTCAGATTATACACTCTAGACTAGCTAGTTCAACTGACAGATATATACAGGTCATCATACATAGGAGTGGAGCATAGCTCAAGGACTGGATTGGTCATAATATAACTTATAACATTGTCATATACACCCCCTAGGCTAGTTGGATCATGGACAGGTGTATACAGCTCATCACATTTTTCTAAATATGCACGTTAGACAGAAACACTTGGTAGTACAAGTTTCTACCAAGTGACTTTGGTGGGTGTCAGTTCCTTAGGCGCGAGTGTCCTATCAGACCCTGCTGTTTCGGCCCTTGTTTTATGTGGGCCATCGGTCAGGTGGCTCCACCGGTTTGACGTCAACCGGCACTAGTTCAGTGCTTCCAGGGGCTCTCCCTGCTTCCTCTACGCTGCCCTAGACTGTTTCTCTGACCTCAGGGCCCCGGTACTCCCTGGCGTCGCCTGGGGCGGTTTCTCAGTCGTCCTCTCCCTCCGACGATGGCCCAGGCAGAGGAGATGCCCCGCAGGCCTTGGCCTGCTAGACCGCCCTCCCTAGCCACATTTCTGGCACCGGCCCCAGTGCCCACTCAGCCAGCACCAATTGGTGCCCAGACGCTGGTCATGATAGATTTCCAAGCCATGCTTTTCTTTCTCTGGGATTTTCTGCAGGCTCATTTAATCCCCTCACAAAGGCCGATGCTGCAAGGGCCTACAGTGCCTTTCCCCATGCCCCCTCCTCCCACAGGGCTGCGGCACACACCTCGGAATCCGATGCCCTCTCACTCCCCTCCGGACCCGGGGGACAAGGATGAGTATCACTCGGACATCCTTCTCCCTGACGAGGAGGATGAGGGAGATGCTGGAGATGAAGGAGGCGTTATCCCCTCCCACTCCATCTCTACAGTGTCGTCCAGTGGGGAGGAGGCTCCCACATATATCCCACAGTCTCCCCCACCCCCCGTTGACCCTTCGTTTGTCTCTGTTCTGAGACACTTACAGGTAGCCATGGGGTTTGACATCGAGGAGCAGGACCCTATCTGTCCAATTACTTTGGCCTGCCGCACGCCCCTCCTCTGGTCATTCCCCCATTGATGGAACCTTTTGAGGATGCCACAATGGCTGTTTTGCATTGGCCTAGCTTAGTCCCTGCCATGCCTCAGAAGGCGGGCATGCTATACCAGGCTCCCGCTGGGAAGCCTTTCTTCGCTGAGCAGCTTCAAGTGGACTCTGTGGTAATGAATGTTGCCCATGACTGCTCCAAGAGGCCAAAACACCTCAGCTCCCTCTCGCCAAACAAGGATTCCAGGCAGTTAGATCTCATTGGCAAGTGCACCTTTGCCTCTACCACTTTGACCACTAGAGTCTTGAGCTATACCACCCATATGGTCCAGTTTCAGAAGCAGCTTTGAACCCAGGCCGTGGAGGCAGCAAGTGCCTTCACAGTAGACCCCCTGAAACAGCAGCTGTTCCAGAACATTGTCAGGGGCCGACAATGGCAGGCATCTTCTTCGCTCTGCCTATGATGCTGTGGATGCATCAGCCCAGGTGGCCACGGTGGGCATTTGCCTACAGCACCATTCTCGCCTAAGAGTGTGAGGCTTTGCCCAGGATGTACAACAATCCATCCTGAATGCCCCCTTTAGAGGGTACAAACTGTTTGGGGTGGACATACAGGACATACTGTCAAAAAACTTGCAGGCCTCTGGTTGCACCTTGTGGTCAGTTCATTCCGTGTACCACACCAGCCAGCCTAGAAGCGGTCAACACATGCCCTTTCAGCGTGCTGCCCATAGGCCTAAATCCAGCTCTAAACCTCAATGTAAATGCAGAGCAGCCGCAGCCCTGCCTACCTCTGCCACCGGGAAATCTCCTGGAGGAGGTGGTGCAGCCACAGACTGAGGACTACCTCAGCCTGACTCCTTGCCACCCCCCCCATCAGGCAGGAGGTGGTATTTCAGGGGTTTCTTCTCCCTGCACCTGGGCAAGTGTTGGGAGATCACCAGAGATGTCTGGATCTTGCAGTTCTTAGAAAACCGCTATACTCTAAAGCTTCTGGAGTGGCCTCCAGAAAACCCTCTGGTTCAGTCCTCTTACCCTCTAGACCACATTCCAGTGCTCTGGGAGCAGATTCACACCTTACTGTCCAAAAGGGCTGTAGAACCTGTCCTAGGGACACAGCAGGTTCTAATCTCACTTCTTCCTGGTCCCCAAATGCACAGGAGATCTCGGGCCCATCCTAGACCTCCAAGAACTAAACTTTTTCATTTAGTACAAGAAGTTTCAGATGGTCACCCTTCAGGGACTTCTGGCCCTCCTGCATCAGGGAGATTGGATCTGCTCCCTCAATTTGAAAGTTGCATACCTGCATATCAAGGTATGTACCTCACACCATTGGTATCTTAGGTTCCACTTTCAGGGAGCGCATGTCCAGTTCCAGGCCTTGCCTTTTGGCTTGTCTTTGGCCCCTTGGGTGTTTACCAAATGCTTGGCAGTGGTGGTGGCAGCCCTCAGGAGGGAGGGGCTGTGTGTCTTTCCCTACCTGAATGACTGGCTTCTCAAAACACAGTCCAAGGACCACCTGTTGCAGACTTAAAAGTACCACCCACTTATTCCAGGAGCTGGGCATCACAATCAGTCTTCCCAAATCAGTTTTGACCCCCTGTCAGCTCCTGTAGCGCATGGGGCAGTCCTGGATAGGATACAGCTCAAGGTATGGCCTTCCTGCCCCAGGACAGGGCAGACTGCTTAATGGCTCAAGCCTGCCTGCTGTACAACAGCAGATATGTCTCAGCCAGAACCTTCCTCTGGTTCTTGGGCCTGGTGGCTGTGGCTATAGTCACAGTGCCTCTAGCCAGACTGCACATGAGGGTACGCCAGTGGACACTGAGGGTCCAGGGGGATCAACGTACCGATGACCTAGAACAACAGGTCCTAGTCTCCTCTCTGGTCAAAAAAGTTCTGCTTTGGTGGATGGAGCCCAGTAATCTGCCAAGAGGGGTTCCTTTCCTCATTCCATCCCCTCAGCAAATTCTCACCACAGATGCTTCGGGGTTTGGGTGGGAGGCTCATCTGGGCCCCATAAAACACAAGGAACATGATCCAGGATGGAGTCTTATCTCCATATCAATGTCCTGGAAATGTGGGCAGTCCTTTATGCCCTGCAGGCCTACCAGACACAGCTGTCGCCAGGCCTTGTTCTGCTAGTGCAGACAGACATCAGTGTAGTTCTCTACATCAACTAACAGTAGAGCACTCGCTCATACCGCCTCTGCTGGGAAGCGATGAGAGTCTGGTACTGGGTTCTAGAACACGGTCTCGAACTGTCTGCCGTCTGTGTTCCAGGTGTCCAAAACGGCCTGGCGGGCAGGCTAAGCCAGTCGCAGTCCAAGATGCACGAGTGGGAACTGCTGACCTCCATCATAGAAGACCTGTTTGACAGGTGGGTTTGTACAGGGTTGGACCTTTTTGCATCCCCCCTCAGTGCAAAACTGCTGCTTTTTTGCTTGCTCGTTCCAGGGCTGGAGTTTTCTGGAGAGATGCATTGTCCCTCTCTTGGAACGGGAGGTTTCTTTACGCCTTCAAGGAGATTTCTTTATGCCTTCCCCCCTTTTCCCTGCTTACCAGGGTTCTGATCAGACTACAGATGGAAGAGGCCACTATGATCCTCCTTGCCCTCTTCTGGCCTTATCAGATCTGGATCCCCCTACTGCAGCAGGTGACAGTGGAACCTCCAGTGTCCCTGCCCTTGTGTACCGGCTTGCTTTCCCAGGATCGGGGCACCCTGATCCATCAGGATCTCAAATCCCTGCATCTTCACGCCTGGCTCCTGAAGTTGTAGCCATGGCTAGATTTAGGATGTCCCTCAAGGTGTCTTATGTCCTGGTGGCAGCTAGGAAGCCATCCACCAGTGCCACTTACTCCATGAAGTGGAAACGCTTTGCCCTGTGGGCTGCTTCTCATCATCTGGACCCCTTCACTTGCCCAATGAATCAGATTCTGGAGTACTTGCTGTGCCTTTCAGACTCCAGTTTGAAGTACTCTTCTCTTAAAGTGCACATCTGCCATTTTTGCCATCCATGTGCCTGTTGAAGGCTGTACGGTGGCACAGCTGGAGCTGTCATGTACATTTCTGAGAGGCATTCTACACCTGAAGCCTCTTATCCACAATTCAGTCCCGCCTTGGGACTTGAAATTAGTTCTAGAGAAACTTACTTTGACTCCCCTTGAGCCAGCCACTACATGCGAGCTACGCTTTCTGTCGTGGAAAATGTTCTTTTTAGTTGCTGTTACATCTGCTCAAAGGATTTCAGCGCTACAGTCTCTCATATGTGAGCAGCCTTATTTGGTTTTCCACAAAGACAGTGTGTCTTTGCGTACTAACCCGAAGTTTTTTCCTAAGGTGGTGTCTGAGTTTACTTTAAATCAATCCATCCACCTGCCTGTTTATGTCCCAGAGCATTCCAGTCCAGGGGAAGCATTGCCCCACACTTCAGATGTGCATAAAATTCTGTGTTACTATACACATCATACAAAGGACTGTAGGAAGTCCTCCCAGTTGTTTCTTTTGCCCCTGCGAAAGAGGGCATTCCTGTTTTTCTAAACAGTGCTTGTCCAAATGGTTGGCCAGCTATATTACTTTTTGTTATAGGAAATACGATAAGGAACTTCCTGCAGTTGTTTATGGTCATTCCACCAGAGGCATGGCCACTTCTGTTGCTCGTTTCAGGAATGTATCAGCTGCAGGGATCTAGAGTACTGTCCACACCTTTACCAAGCACTGCATTCTGGACATTACCTCTGTGTGAAGGGCCAATTTTGGCCTAGCTCTTCTACAGGGCCTCCCTTTATAGGCTGTTGGTTTCCAACCACCCAGTCTGCATTTCCTTTTTTTGAAACTTTCTTTATTTAAAGTAGTTTGTTTGGACACAACACACATACACAATACAAACACGTCCTACACAGTTACAATTATACAAATTAATTATTTTCTGATGTTTTCACAGGCATTTCAAATTAATTTGATACCACAATAGGAGAAGTATACAGTAGATTATACCGGGGGTGGCATAAGATATTCCATGTTACTTAGTGAATTGCTATCTGTAAGAGCCATCTATAGTCTGCATTTCCTGGTGTCAGAATTGCTTGGGACTCGTTCCATAGGTGTGGCCTGCTGCAAGAGATGCACTCGATGAAGATAGTACAGTTATGTAAGAACTTACCATAATAGTAGATCTTGCAGCAGGCCATGCTACCCCACCCTCCATCCCCTTAGCCGTATGGGCCTTCCTGTCTCTGTTTTTTTTTTAATTTTATTTTATTTAGTTGTTTATCCAGGAGTAGCACACTAAGTCGAAAGCTTTTTTACAGGAGCGACCTGGGAGCACAGGGAAGTTAAGTGACTTGCTCAGGGTCACACAGTATGCAAGTGGAAGCTGTGGGATTCAAACCCAGATCTGGTCTGCTGGATGTCACCAGATTTGCAGCTCAGAGCCTTAAACCACTGCGCTATACTGTCTCTTTCTTCTTAGCGGAGAACCTTTTGCTGTTTGTTTCTTGGTGGGAGCTTTTAGCTCTTCCTCGGTTCCTCAGCAGGAGACCAGTTGCTTCTGGTGTCCGGTGTGAGAACTGAGGAGGGTGCAGGGACTGCCCACTCTTGTAGGATGGGGTGACGTCAGCGTGTGACGTTGGAGTGGGTGGCCTCCTGGAAGATTGCTAGATAGAAAAGTTTCCGTTTGGTCCTGGTACATGGTGGCTATAGTTCCATAGGTGTGGCCTACTGCAAGAGATCCTCTTAAAGATCTGCTATTACAGGACGTTCTTACGCAACTGTACTTTCTCCAGTAGGGTAGTGTGGAAGTCTGGTAGGAGATGAGCAGTTTCTGGTTAACTTGTATTGCTGCTTCAGTGGCATGTGTGTGCTGTTGTTTTTTGTTTTGTTTAAATGTAACCATCATTTTATTTTGGTTGGCAAGAATAACTGGTAGTCTTGAAATTTAGTTGAATAAAATCCGTTTTTATTGAGTTTTTCATATATCTCTTCAGTATACCCACCATTGCTGCCTGCCTTGCCTCCTCCTGATCTCCCCTGTCGAATCCAGTATGTTCTTGGGGGATTGGGTCACGATAAGATACCACCTGCGGTGGGCGAGCTTAAGGTTATGACAGGGCTGGAGCTAGAACTTAGTGAAGGCAAGTAAGGAGTGCTGAGCTACCAGAAGTTCCTCGAGCAGAAAAAGGGACCTTGAGTGAGATGGAGGAAGGGTCTCTGGTTGGGTCTGGGGTGATAAATTTGAAAGCATAAGAAAAGTTCCCCTTAAATTCTGTGTTTACAACATGGAACAACAAACAGGTCTATAAACTGCACAAAATCTTAATTATAGAAATAATTTCTGGAGCCTCTTGCTCTGTTTATGCATTTGCTGTAGTTTTTCTGACTGCAAATTAATCCTTTTTAACAAATCTGTTTGCAAGAGAAATATAATTTATTTAATTAGTTGTGCGATGTGCATATTTATGGATAGAAAGATTTGGTACCCTTTTACTGGAGAAAGAGCCAAAACAGTTCTTCTAGTTCTGGACCATTTACAGGTGCTAAGGTGATTATTGTGCCTGAGACAAGTTATTTTTTTCTGTAGTTCGTTAATTTTTAAAATGACAAGTAAAATAAGGCAGTGTTGATCTTATGTAGAGCTCTGATTGCACTGGAAATCTGCAGTGCTCTAGAAATATTGTTTTTTTCTATAAACACGTGAGGAATACTGTATGTGCCTCCCTAGCTCAGCAAAATAAATCCAAAAATAGTTTCAGGAGTCTCTTTCTCAAAAGATTCAATGCAGCAAAATGCCAAGAAGTACCTGTATTAATGCAATTAAATTTCGATTTACAGTGGCTTTCATACCCGGAATATAATACACAGAATACTGAAAATGCATTACTGGGAAACTGGCCAGTAGGGGTGCACAGAATTGGTCAATTCTGATCTGATTGGACTGTTTAGGAATTTCCAGGTCTGAATCCGATGTGGATCCAATTCCGAACAGGCCCTCGGATTCAGAATCTAAATCCTAAATTTCTGTGTAAAAACATGTTTTAGGTTTAAATTAGGAATGCAGATTTTCAGACTGCAGTTCCAAAAATGAGATCAGAATCTGACAAATCTGATTCCCTGACCTGGAATCAGGGCAGCCCTGTTGTGCAGACCAGTGGCAAATGTGCTTCAGTTTGGATAGGTGGTAGGGAAACACACCTGAGAGCTAGAACTTGGTGTAGAAAATATAAAGAATAGCACATCTTAGGCACATCCAGAGGACTTTGGATTTAAATTGGGCTGCCTTGCTCTAAATGTGTGCACGGTTGTACCAGGGTTAGAAATTGGCACCATCCCACTAGTCAAATGTTGGTAGATTTTGTATTGGGCTAGTACATTTTTTTAGGTAGTTCTGTAAGCTTGTACTGGAGAAGGTTATATTAAAGGAATGATGCACGGCAGGGTGTTTGTTATGCTAGGATAACATCCTGTCTTGAGTGGTTGGGCCCGAGGCCGAGGGTGTCCAACACCCGAAAGGATGTTATCCCAGCATAACACCCACCCTGCAGTGCATTATTCCTATTATACAATGGCTCACATTGAAAGAAAAAAGGAAAATGATTAAAAGTGTTTTTTTTTTTTTTTTTTTTAACATGTCTATATTTTCTACTTTTACCGACTAGCCCCTATCTGACTGACCCCACCCCAGCCCTGTCCCCGAATTACAGGGCTTACCTTACCTTGACTCCGGGAGGGTGCTCATGTGGTAGTCGTTACCATCCTGCCGCCGGTGATGTTTTCTCCTCCATTTTTTTCTCCTAAGGGCCCTGGGTACGCATGTGTGTGGAGGCGCGCATTAGTCCCACGGCCCCAGTAACAGCCCCTTTCCTCCCACCCAATTGGCCTAGTGCCTGGCTCCTTTCGGCCCGTGCTATCCCCAGCCTCCACCAGGTGGCAGCCATTAGCTGAGAGGTACCACCCCACCTCCCCGGAGAAGAGAGCTTGCCTGTCGGCAGCTCCATCCAGCGCCAGCAAAAGTGTGCATGCCACAATCCAGGGGCAGGAACAGGTCCTGGTCATTGGGATCCAGGTAGAATTTTCGGGGCCAAAATTATTCAAGGGGACAAAATAAAACACTTCTAACCCCAGTAATACTCAGGTATTCATAACTTTCTGCAGTAAGCCGGGAGGGTTGGACTGACTGGAGAGAATGGAACATATGCAAATGATGGCATCATCTGCACCTGACAACTTTTCAAAAGCTGCTGTATACTAACTGCCAATGTTCTAAACCTCCTCAGATTTTACTCTCCGCCTGAACAGTCTGGTTGCTCGGAGTGTTGCTCTTCATCATCTGTCTGAAGTGAAGAAACTTATAAAATACATATAAGTATTGTTTCTTTTTCATTTGCTACCTTATATTAATTGTTTTACTTAGCTAAACTTAGCTTTTGTAGTTATTTAGTTGTTTTTGGCGGTTCCTCTCGGTCCTGAATAACCGTGAGGGAACTGGGTTAGTTTCATATATTTGTTTTTTTCTAACACAAAAACCATTTTATCTTTGTTTAAATTTGGTTTAAAAGTGTTTTTTTGTAACCGTAGTTTTCCGTTACTGAACCACTAGTACTGGTTCCAATTTTTCTATCGGTTTGGTTCCTTCGGTTCCTTTTTGGTTCCGGAACCGACTGCAACCGCAATTGTTATTATTTAAAATCTTTTCTTTTTGCGATTCTCTTTTTATTGGTTAAAATGGCAGAAAAACCGAAGAAAAAGACCAGTGAGCCTGGTTTTAAAAATTGTACACAATGTAGGGACGTTTTTGCAAAGGCAGATAAGCACACTATGTGTGTGGTTTGTCTAGGATATGAGCATCTTAAAGAGGATTGTCAAATCTGCTTGACGTTCCTTGAAAAAACTATTGAAGAACGGCTGAAAAAGAAGCTCGCCAAGGGTCTTTCTGGCTCTGACCAGCCGATACCCTCTGTTATTGTGGCTGAACCCACATCTGTTGCTACTTCCACCCCTGAGATAGGTGATAAAGCAACTAAGAGGATTTCTGAACTGGCTAGCTCCCCGGTTCCCTCTAAAAAAAGCATGCAAGCTGAAGCATACAGAACCCCCAAATATTGATCAGGGGACTTTTGTATCTACTGCTATCATGCCAACTCCTCAGGAAATTGCAGAAGTTTTTAAATTCATTCAGGCTTTGCAGGGTTTGGTGCTCCCTGCTCAGCAACCACCTGTTACAGCAGGACAGCCTGGCAGAATTCCCCTTATTGAAGAGGAGGAATACAGCGAATATGAGGAGGATGAAGTGGAACCCATCTTACCCGAGGTATCCCTGGAACAAGATTTTGGTTCGCCCCCTAGGACATCTGAAGATTTTTCTTCTCACTTTACTTTCATGAGAAAAATGGCAGATGCCCTTGACATCTCCACAAAGGAAGAAGTGGAGGATGAGGAGGAAATAGAGTATCTGGAGATGATGGGTTTGACTCCCACCAAAGCCTTCCTCCTCCCAGTCAATAAATTTTTTAAGAAAGATGCTCTGAAATTGTTGCAAACACCAAATTCTGTCCCCCCTCTAGATAAGAGGATGGACAAGAAATATCAGTTGGAGAGGGAAGGGGTGCAGAGTTCCTTTTTTCCCATCCAGATCACCAAGGGGTCATTCAACAAGCAGCCTGTGGTAAGGCTAGAGTCCCTGTGGCATCCCATCCACCAGATGTGGACTCTAGGAAAATAGATAGCATGGCTAGGAAAGGATAACCTGTCAGCCTCCCTAGCCAATACGACAGGCTAACTTTCAGGCCCAGTACCAAAAGTCCCTGTGGCAGTCAGTATTGGCCATTTCGCAGAAAGCTCCCTCACCCCTATCTGATGATCTAGCGGAAACAGTTAGGTTTGGGCTAGAGGCAGCTAAGTACCAATTACAGATGGCTGCTGATACCAACAACACTGCAGCCAGATGGATGGCAAATGCGGTAGCTGAGGGCCACAAATCTCACTGCTAATACACAATCTAAGGCCCTGGATTTTCCTTTAGAGGGAAATGCTCTTTTCAGAGAATCCACAGTGGCATACATAAAGAAGGTGGATGAGTATAAGGCAACTTATAGAAGCAACTCTAGTAGTGAGAGAGCTTCTCCATCCACCAGGCCTTATGGAAGGGGAGGCTGGGGGCAGGTCCTTCCACACCAGGCCCTTTTTCCAGCCAGTGGCCACACCCCAGTACCAACAGTACCCACAGCAGGGGTACTTTAGGGGCAGGGGTCAAAGGGGATCTAGGCATGGTGCTCAAGCACAACCTCCACCCCAAGCCAAGCATACCCCCTGAAGTACAGGCCGCCTCCTCACTCCCTGTTGGAGGCAGACTTTCCCACTTCCTCCAGGCTTGGCTGACTATCACCACAGACAAGTGGGTACTGGAGGTAGTGGGTCAGGGTCTGTCTCTGGCTTTCAAATTCCTTCCTCCTCTAGCAGCCAGCTTTCAGTGCACCTTCCCTGGCAGAAAAGATTATGCTGGAGGCAGAGGTCCAGAACTGCCACTGTTAAAAGCAGTGGAACCTGTCCCAAGTCCACTGAGAGGAAGGAAGGGGCTTTTACTCCAGATACTTCCTCGCCACAAAGAAAAGTGGGGAGTGACGGCCTATATTGGATCTCAGACCTAAACAGGCATCTGAAAAAGCCAAAGTTCAAAATGGTAACTTTAGCATTGATTCTGCCAACAATCCAGAAAGGGGATTGGTTGGCATCACTGGACTTGAAAGACACCTATTTCCACATTCCCATAAAGGAGTCTCACAGAAAATATCTCGGATTCAAACTCCCTTCAGGTCACTACCAATTTTCAACCCTGCCTTTTAGCCTTTCTTCGGCCCCAAGGGTGTTTACAAAGTGCCTAGCACCAGTGGTAGCACACCTTCGAAGACAGGGTGTAACAGTTTTTCCATATTTGGACGATGGCTGGTGGTGGGCAAGTCTCCACAACAGGTCACTCGGTGTCTAAGCCTTACCCAAGGATTGCTGGAATCCTTGGGGTTCATTATCAATCTCAAAAAGTCAGTCCTCACTCCTGCACAAAAGTTGCAGTTCGTAGGGGCAGAGATAGACACCCTGCAGGGAAGGGCCTACCTCCCTCTGGACAGGGTCAGAAATCTTCAGCAAGTAGCAAATTCCTTCTCCTTGAGCAGGAGCAAGCCTGCAAGACGGTTCTTGCAACTTCTGGGTCATATGGCTGCATCCACAGCCACAGTGCTGGGTTCAAGGTTTCAAACGAGGGATATCCAGTTCCACCTCGGGGCTCACTGGAGTCAAAGAAAAGATTCTCTTTCAAAACCCATTTTGGTCACAAGAACTCTGCTGCAAGCTTTGCAGTGGTGGAAGGAAGTACCCAATCTAAGGGAAGGTGTTCCCTTTCAGAAAGACTACCCCATAGTTCTCACAACAGATGCATCCCCATTGGGCTGGGGCACCCACTTGGGAGACCATACAACCTAGGGTACCTGGTCAATCACAGAGTCCTTCCAGCACATAAACTTGTTGTAACTCAGGGCTGTCTTTCTGGCTCTAAGGACCTTTTCAGGACTGGTACAGTCAAAGGTGGTATAGGTCAGAACAGACAATACCACCACAATGTACTACATCAGCAAACAGGGAGGCACCAGGTCAGGGCCTCTTTGCACAGAAGCCATGAAAATTTGGACTCTGGCGTATTCTTTGGGAGTCTCCCTGCAGGCAATACATCTACCAGGAAAGGACACTACCTTGGCAGATGCCTTAAGTCGAATGAACCAGGCTCATCACAAATGGGCTCTGAACAAACAGATGGTAGACATAATTTTCAGAAGGTGGGGCACTCCAGAGGTGGACTTGTTCGCATCTCACCAGAACCACCACTTGTCTAGTACTGCTGCAGGCCACCAGATCAGGGTACTTTGCCCCTGGATGCCCTGACTCTAGATTGGTCAGGGAGGTTCCTGTATGCTTTCCCTCCATTTCCCTTGGTCTTCAGAGTGTTACTCAAGCTCAGGTCCCACTCAGCATCTCTGATCCTAACAGTCCCGGATTGGCCCAGGCATCCATGGTACTCTGTAATGCTCTCAATGTCTGTGGCCAAACCGATACAACTCCCTCTGAGGCACAACCTATTGACCTCCACCAGGGGACCCTGTTATACCCGAACCTCAAGTCCCTCAACCTCACAGCTTGGTTCTTGAGGAACTAGAATATGCTGACTTGCAACTCTCTGAATCAGTGTTTCACGTTCTGAGGGGTTATAGGAAACCCTCTGCTAAGAAAACTTTTTCTTCTAAATGGAAAATGTTTTCAGTCTGGTGTTCGACTAGGGATTTGATTCCATTACAGGCTGGGGTCCCAGCTGTTTTGGATTACCTCTGTCATTTACATTCTCTGGGTCTACAACCCAATTCACTCAAGGTACACCTTGCAGCACAGTCTGCTTACATTTCTGCTGGTGCCAGGGTATCACTAGCTTCAGACCCCAGTTTTAGAAGGTTCTTCAAAGGCTTGGCCCATTTGCACCCTCCTCACAGGGCACCTGTGCCAGCATGGGACCTTAATGTTTGTATAGACAAGCTCATGAGGCATCCCTTTGAGCCTATGGCTACAGCTCATCTCAAATATGTGACTTGGAAAGCAGTTTTTCTAGTGGCAATGACTTCTACAAGAAGAATAAGTGAGCTCCAGGCTCTCTCTGTGGAGCAGGATTATATCTCTTTTCACAGAGATAAGGTAGTTTTGAGAACAAATAGAAAATTCCTACTAAAGGTAGTTTCTGATTTTTACATCAACCAATTCATTACCCTACCTGTCTTTTTCACTGAGCATTCTACTTCTGGTGAAAGAAGACTTCATAGTTTGGATGTGAAGAGAGCTCTCAGTTATTATATTACAGCCACTAAGGACTGTAGGCAGGACAGGAAACAGTTGATCTGTCTTCGAGGGTGGAGCTCTTGCAGCAGGTAATGCCATTAGGACTGAAGCCGGCAGGCATCAGGACCCCATGGAAAACTTGTAGCTAACAGTCTGAGGCAGGGGACTGCCCCCGACGTCGGCTCCGCCCGACATCCTACGTGGTTTAAAGGGGGCGGTCCCCTCAAGGGCTGGCGCCACCCCAGTTCTTTTCCCGACATCGATCTACGTACAGTAGTTCGGCTCCACAGACACCTCTCTCTGCAGTCGACAGCTTCGAACACAAGATAAGTAATTTCTATTCTCGTTTAGTCTAAATCTTAACCTAACACCTTGTTATGTCGTTGCCCCTCACCACCGCGGTGACAATCTAAGTGTGCCTGCAGGAAGCAGATCCCAGAGAAAGATGGCCACGTGGCCTGCCTCATCTACCTAGGCCTGGACCATCAGCCTGCCTCCTGCGGCCACTACCAGAAGTTCAGTCAGAAGACACGTGCCAGGAGAGCCCACGCCTTGAAGACCTTTCTCTTAGAAAAGAAACTTGCAGCCATGCAGCGAGGTTCAGGGGCCAGCTCTTCCTCTCCTGCTAGAAATTCCTTTTCCAAAGAAAAGGCCTCGGGGGATGCGCCACAAGGAGAAGGATTGGGCCAGGTCTGAATCCCGCCATCCGTCGCCAGCTAAACAGGTGGCGTTGTCTTTCACCAAAAGGAAGGATTATTTTCCAGCAACCGACTCTTCACGCTCTTCTAAGTCCGCGCCTCCCCCTCCTCAGGGCCACTAACGGGAGTCGGCATCAGCGGGACATCGCTCTTCCCTGGCTCATCAACCTCATAAACCCACAGGGTCGACCCAGGAAATCCTGCCCAGGGCTCTGGACAGGCCTAATTCCTCGGAAAAGAGGAAACATTCTGAGGAACATTCTGGTAGGCAAGGGGATGTCCGGGCTTGGACGCCTCCCCCCCCCCGGCTATGGTGCGCCCACCGCCAGACATACACCCACCTAACTGCTCGCCTACCCCGACGACCCGCTCCCCGATGCCAGACACGGGGCAGTCACCAGACGAGGATCAGCCATTGGCCCCTCCTCCTACAGGCCCAATGCCAGCTGACACCGGACGCTAGCCTTTGGACGCCGGTCTGCCAGACCAGACGCCTGCCACACCAGTAGAGGTGCTGGATCCCCAGATGCCTGTCCCCAAGGACCCGATGCCAGGTCCATCCGACCCGACGCTGGCTCCAGCGGTTGTCCCAATTTATTTACCATTTGGTGAACAGATCCAGAAACAGATGATTTGATACCTTTTATTGGACCAACATGGATGTTATGTTTTGTGTAACGTCCATGTTGGTCGAATAAAAAATATCAAATCATTTGTTTCTGGATCTGTTCTTAAAAGGACCAATATGGCACCTACAACATTTTTTTTACCATTTGGTGGAATACCGTCAAGGGGAACCTGCTATACAGGCCACCGGACAAGGTCCCTACTCCACCTCCTATGGGTCCTCCTCCTACCCCAGATAAGGGCCAACCGGATGAGCAGCCAACTCCACGTCCAAAGGGGAAGCGAAAGAGACGGTCTCCATCCCAGTCTCCTTCGCCCTCCCCAACACGTCCTCCTGGGACGAGGCAGGCGTCGACTCTGACACCTCAGAGGACAGGTTTCTTCCCCCTTTGCCAGGACCCAGGGACTCTCCACGGTCCCCTCCGGATAATCCCTCATTCCTTGACATGATGAGGCACATCCAGACTATTTACGAATGGGATACCGAGGCCCTAGACCCAGAACGGAAACGTCTAGCTAAGTTCCTAGGAGAAAAGGGACCAAAGCCACTGGTCATCCCACCATTCATAGAACTTTTCCAGGATGTAACTCACCTTACCTGGTGTACACCGTCATCTATCCCGGCAGTTTTGAGGAAGGCTGACAGACTTTACAAGCCTCCCAAATCGGAACCATTCCTGGCGGAACAACCTAAGGCTAATTCATTAGTCCTTATAGCTGCTCACGGTCGGGGGGCCCAGCCGAAGCATTTAAGCTCCCAGATCCCAGATCCTGTCTCAAAGAAACTGGAGAGCTGGGGCCGAAAGGTTTTTTCCTTGGCTACAGGGTCCATCAGGTCCTTGAATTTCATGGCCCACATGATCTCCTACCAACAATCCCTGTGGAGAAAAAACATGGATTTGGTACAAACACTCCCTGACTCCAGTTCAAAACAGGAGATTTTGGCCTGCACTCAGTCGGGTCTGGACGTAGACAGGCATGCCCTCTGGTGTTCTTATGACGCCGTTGATGTGGCCTCCAGGGCCACTGCATCAGGCATGTGCATGAGAAGGCAGTCCTGGCTCAGGCTTACTGGTTTCCATCAAGATCTTCAGGACTCTATCCTGGATTCACCCCTTTCAGGGCCCGGTCTTGTTCGGCCCCGAGATGGAGCAGATGGTGAAACAACTGCAGGAATCTGGGAAAGCGGTTGCAGATGTACAAGTCTCAACTCCAGACTACCTGCCAACATCCTTTTAGTCAGCGTCAGACTCAAGGACAAAACGGCAGACGATTCCAAGGAAAGGGATTTAAGAGATGGGTTCACCCTGCCCCTCAAGGTTCCCAGAGCCCTAAACAGCCTAAAGCTCCCAGGGCCCAGGCCCCTCCAACCCCCTCTACCTGACTCTCAGGGCTGCCCTCCTCCTCTCAGGGACAGGCAGAATGAGCAGGTAGGAAGGCGGTTTGCACTTTACCCGCTTGAGTGGTCCAGTATCACAACCGACCAATGGGTACTGGATACCATTCGGATAGGTTATTTGATAGAATTCACCTCTATCCCACTGGACAACCCCCTTACGTCCTGTTGTCCACCACAGCACGATCTCCTCTTGGAAGGAGAGATACAGCAGCTGTTAGACAAAAGAGCGATTCAAAGGGTTCCTCTAGCCCGGAGAGGGAAAGGTTTCTACTCCCACTTCTTCCTCGTCCTGAAGAAGACAGGAGACCTTTGTGCCATTCTGGACCTCAGCCAGCTTAACCTCTCAGTGAAATATCAGAGGTTCTGTATGTTCACCCTGGGGTCCCTTTTCCCCTAACTCCAACAAGGAGACTTGCTATGGTCTCTGGATATGCAGGACGCCTGCCTGCACATCAAGGTCCTGAAAACCCACAGGCGATTTCTGCGGTTCTGCTTCAGAGACAAGCACTACCAATTCAGGGTTCTGCCCTTCTGCCTCTAGCCAGCACCCAGGATATTCATCAAGTGCCTAGCGGTGGTAGCAGCGGCCCTCCATAGGAGAGGCCTGTTTGTCTACCCCTACCTATACGATTGGCTCCTCTCCGCTCAGTCAGAGGAGGAGCTTCTAATCGCTCTAACAGAAATGCAGGCCCTGTTTTCGTCCCTGGGCATCAAGGTCAGCTGGCCGAAGTCACACCCTTGGCTGACACAGCGCTGCAGTTTATAGGAGCCATCCTAGATATTGAACAGGGGAGGGCTTTTCTGCTGATGGACAGAGCAGAACACCTTCAGGGGTTAGCCAGAAGCCTTCAACGAAACCCCTCATCCCTTGCGCAGGTGATTCTACAGCTGCTAGGTCATATGGCGGCGGCCATCGCCACGGTTCCCTTAGCCAGTCTCCACATGAGGACATCGCAGTAGTACCTCAGGGTACAATGGGACCAGTTGGTGGACGATCTGGATCTCCAAATCCAGATATCTCGAGCAATCCATCGTTCTCTGGAATGGTGGCTCTGCATGGACAATCTGAGCGGTGGCGTTCCTTTCCGCAAACCTCTAGTGCTTCAAACCCTGACCACAGATGCCTCTCTGTCAGGTATGGGGGCTCATCTAGGGGATCACAGGACCCGGGGGTCCTGGTCTGTCACCGAGAGCTCTCTTCATATCAGTGTCCTGGAAATGAGAGCAGTGCTGAATGCACTCTTGGCATTCGGAGACCAGCTTCTATCGGGTCCTCTTCTGGAGCAGACCGACAACACACTTGTCTTCTACATCAACAAACAAGGGGGAACTCACTCGTACCCACTTTGCATTGAAGCCATGAGACTGTGGGATTGGGCAGTAGAACACAGTCTCGACCTCACCGCGGTTCACCTGCCAGGGGTCCAGAACGTTCTCGCCGACAGTCTCGGTCGCTCTTCCTCTCAGAATCACGAGTGGGAATTGCTCCAAGATGTCGCAGATGACCTCTTCGACAGATGGGGCCAGCCAGAGTTGGACTTCTTTCGTCCCCATGCAATGCTAAACTGCACAGTTTCTGCTCACTCGCTCCAGGGCCTGGTGTTTTCTGGCGAGACGCATTGTCCCTCTCCTGGACAGGGAAGTTCCTTTATGCCTTCCCTCCTTTTCCCCTCATTCAAAGAGTACTGCTCAAATTGCAGTCAGAGGCAGCCAGAATGATTGTGGTGGCTCCTCTATGGCCTCGTCAAATTTGGTATCCACTGCTCCAGCAACCATCTCTGGAACCTCCAGTTCAGTTGCCACTCTCCACTCACTTGCTCGCTCAAGAACAGGGGACTCTTGTCCATCCTACTCTTCACTCTCTTCACTTGCATGCTTGACTCCTGCAGTCCTAGCAGGAGAGAGATTAGGAGTGTCAAGCAGAGTGGCTGAAATTCTGGTGGCAGCCAGGAAGCCTTCTACCAGAGCCATATATGCCCTGAAATGGAAACGCTTCTGTTTGTGGGTGTCTGCCCGTTGTCTAGATCCCTTGGGTTGTCCGGTCAGGCACGTGCTAGAGTATCTCCGATACCTTTTGGACTTAGGGTTAAGTTACTCCTCAATCAAGCTGCATATATGTATGCGGTCTCCGCATATCATAACCCAATCGGAGACAAAACTCTGGCTCAGTTGAATACCTGAAAGACTTTTCTTCAAGGGGTATTACACGTCAGACCTCCCAAGAAGGACATCGTCCCTCCTTAGGACCTCCTCTTCATTCTGGAGAAACTCACACTTCCTCCCTTTGAACCGGCAACCTCTTGCGAGCTGCGCTTCCTCTCTTGGAAGACTCTACTCTTGGTGGCCATCACCTCCGCTCAAAGGGTTTCGTAACTCCAGGCACTGATGTGTAAAGAACCATACATAGTATTTCACAGGGACAGGGTGAATCTGCGTATGAACCCCAAATTCATGCCGAAAGTGGTATCTGTACTAACCCTGAACCAGGATATTAACCTTCCGGTATACTACCCTAACTCTTCCAGCCTGGGTGAAGCACTGTTGCACACCCTTGATATTCATCACATTTTGCTATATTATCTCCACAGGACTCACTCCTCTAGGAAATCAGACCAGTTGTTCGTTTCTTTCACAAAGCGAATGTTAAGAGCTCCTGTATCTAAGCAGACACTAGCCCATTGGCTAGTGCATTGCATTATGTTCTGTTATCAGCACCATGACAGACCTCTACCGGGTGCTGTTAGGGGTCATTCCACCAGAGCGGTGGCTTCTTCATTTGTGGCACTGAAGAACGTTTCTTCAGCAGATATTTGTGCTGCTGCCATGTGGTCCTCCATCCACACCTTCATCAGGCATTACAGCCTGGACATCGCTTCCAAAAGGAGAGCAGGTTTCGGACTAGCAGTCTTGCAAGGCCTTCTGTCATAGATGTCTGCTCCATCTTCTTCTATATCTCCGTCCGCCCTATCAGACCTGGGTCTATCCATGGGTGCTACTTGGGACTTAGTCCTAATGGTATTACCTGCTGCAAGAACTCCACCCTCGAAGACAGATAGTACAGTTACATGAGAACTTACCGTAACAGTAGATCTTCGAGAGGAGCTCTTGCAGCAGGTGGCTTTCCCACCCTCCTTCCCCCTGGATAGCTTGGGGATTATAATTAGTATAATTATTCTGGGTTTCCACCCATCCAGGATGCAGAATTTTTTGCTACCTGGTTCTGCAAATTCTGTCTAGCCAGGTCTCCGGCGGGGGAACTGGGGTGGGGCCAGGGGACCACCCCCTTTATACCATGTAGGACGTCAGGTGCGGTCCCCTGCCTCAGACTGCTAGCTGCAAGTTTTCCGTGGGGTCCTGACGCCTGCTGGCTTCAGTCCTAATGGTATTATCTGCTGCAAGAGCTCCTCTCGAAGATCTACTGTTGTGGTAAGTTCTTACATAACTGTACTTTTCTGACCTAAGGGGATGTGGGAAAAAGGTAATCCAGCTTCTAAAAGATCTATTTCTTGTTGGATAGTCCAGTGTATTCAATTCTGCTATACAAAAGCTGGTAGGGAGCCCCCAATAGGGTTGAGGGTACATTCCACCAGGGGAACAGCTGCTACGCTGGCAGCTGCAAGGGTTGTTCCGCTGGTTGATATCTGTAAAGCAGCTACCTGAAAGACAGTACACACATTTACAAAGCATTGCAGTCTAGATATCCAGTCTAGAAGTGATGCTAGGTTTGGCACAGCAGCCCTGCAAAGTCTTATTTCCTAAGTAAATGTTCTGTGCCCACCTCCAGTGGTACTGTTTTGTAGTCTGCAGAAAGTTATGACTACCTGAGTATTACTGGGGTTAGAAGAAAAAATTACTCACCTTAGTAATTCTGTTTCTTCCCAGTGATACTCGGGTATTCATAACTTCCCACCCTACCTCCAGGTAGAGAGCTATAACGTGTTATCATGAACAATAACAGCACTGTATATGAAGGCAGAGTAGGCCTTAAATGTCAAACCTGTTTAATGTACTGTTTTAATTCCTTGGTAATTCCTAATATGGCATTTCAGTGTTTGAAGTGCAAACAAAATGAAGAACTATCCCAGGAAGTTGCACTCTTTAGTACTAGATTGTGTGCACTAGAACTAAGCCAACAGGAAACATCTAAACGTCTCTTGATAGCCGGATTGTTGAATTCCTGCCCTGTAGCACAAACAAATATACTTGCTTTTAGTAACAATGATATTTTGGGAGAAACCCCAGAAACATCTAGCTTACATCAGAAAAAGAGGTCTAGGAAAGAGGATGACCAGGATAGTGATGATAACAATTGGAATCGGGTCCAAAGTCGCAAAGCTGCCAAAAAGGGCAGAAAGGCTACTAAATTTGACATTGGGCTTTTTAACCACTTTGACCCACTAGGAGGAGGATTTGAGTCTGATAATGACCCTAGTACCCCATACAATTCCGATGTTACCCCTTACCAGTAGCCCTCAGTTAATTATTGCTGAATTTGCTCAGAACCCTCTTATAGCACTGGAACCACAATATAGTACAGGGAATCTTACACAGATGGAGGAAAGCAATATGATAGAATGAAAGCAAATCTATGTCCTGGGAGATTCTATTATCAAACGACTGGACAGAACAATATGTAATCAAGATAAAAATAATCGTACTTTATCTTGTTTCGAGGTGCTAAAATCAGGGGCATTACAGCAATGACCAAGCAAATTCTTAGTAATTGGGGTGAAAAACCATTGGTCATCATTCATGCTGGAGTCAATAGCATAGCCAATCAAAGTTTACATAGTATTAAAGAAGAGTATGTTGGTCTAACCAACATTTTGTCAGAACTTAAATGTCGGATTGCCTTTTCTGAGATCCTACCCGTACATAGAACCGATTTTTACCAGTATAATAAAATCAAACAAATTAATAACTGGTTGCACATATGGTGTGTTAGACAAGATATCGACTGTATAACACACTGGGAGGAGTTTGAGTATCGACAGGACTTGGTTGGCAGTGATGGACTGCATCCCAGTAAATCCGGATCATTACTACTTGGTAAACATATAAATGATTACATCAGAAGGACTTTAAACAAGCTCCCGGGGGGGGGGGCACCAGTCAAATACAACTGTAATTTTTAGCACTATGTCTAATATCAAAACTACAAATACTCCAAGTTCTGTTCTAAATAACATTAATATTCATCATCCAATTCTGACACATAAAAATAGTACTCCTGGTAAATATATGTCCAAACTAAAAATTTTACTCCTTAACGCTAGGCGTTTGAGAAATAAGATTGGAAAACTCCATAGCCTTCTCATTGATGAACTGATTTATGTCTGCAGAGTGACTGAGGCATGGTTCCAGGATTCTGATTGGGGTCAGAACATCCAGGGATGTACTTTATTTAGCAAAAATCGTTAAAATGGTAGGGGAGGTGGTATTGCCTTGTATATTAAAGATAATTATAGTTGTCATGAAATTAACAATACAGTAGGATCAGGTATTGAAGCAGAGATTATATGGGTATGAATAAATACATTGGATGATTGGTTTACTGTTGGCTTATGTTTTTGTCCACCAAATGTGGATAATCCAGCAAACTATATATTTGTGAACATTCTAGAAAATTTTAAGAGTAATAATGACTTAATTATAATGGGTGATTTTAACCTATCAAACATCTGTTGGAATTCTTTGCAAGGAAAAGGAGCCCTGGATAATAGATTTATAAATGCCACTCTCCAGTTAAACCTGGAACAATTAGTTATGGAGCCCACAAGATCCAACGCAATCTTGGATCTTGTATTTACAAATATCAAGGATGTCTGCAATCCTCCTAGAATGTTAATGCCACTTGGCGACAGTGACCATAATATGATTCTCTGGACCATGAAACGTTATCTCAACATAACAAAAGGTGTTACAGTCAAAAAAAACTTTAACAAAGCTGATTTTGATCAAATGAAAAATTATTGAAACTCATTGGACGGGGAAACAGACCTAGTAGATCTTGACACTGAACGTATGTGGGTTGTAATTAGAAATAAACTTGATTTTTGTATTCATCATTGGGTACCTGTTTACAAAAAATACAATCACAGTTAGAAAAGAACTCCATTAAGGTTAAACACTAAAATTAAAAGGCTGATAAAATCTAAGAAAAGGGCATACAATATATATATATATAAAAAGCATCGGGCATCTGACAAATGGTTAAAATTTAAAACTAAAGCAAATTAACTAAATCTGCTATAAAAAATGCAAAAAAGAACTTAGAACAGAACCTAGCTACCATAACCAAGGATAACAAAAAGAGTTTTTATAACTATATTGGCTCCATTAAAGGAAATTCACCTAAAGTGTGTCCTGTCTTGATTGATCAGGAACTTATTACAGACGAGCAGCAAATAGCCAAAGCATTAAACACTTATTTTAGTAGTATTTATAAAAATGAAGAAGGCTTAAATGTTGATACTCTTAAAACCACCAATGTATTAGTTCCATTCACATCTTTGGATGTTATTACTGTAATTAAATCTATAAAAAATAATTACTCTGCTGGACCAGATAACATACCGCCAAACTTTCTTAAACAGTTGTCAACTGAACTATCTGGAATTTTGACTAGGCTGTTTAATACCACTATAAAAGAAGGCATTATTCCAAAGGACTGGAAGTCTGCAACTGTGATCCCTATTCATAAAAAGGGAAATAAACAAAGCCCTGGTAATTATAGACCTATCAGTCTAACCTCCTGTGTAGGAAAATTAATGGCAAAGGTTATTGTTACAAAAAATCAAATCTCATCTGTTGGATACTGACAATATTGATATATCCCAATATGGTTTTACACGTGGCAGATCTTGTCAGAATAATTTAATAAACTTTTTTGAGCCCGTCAGTTATGCTCTGGACAATGGCCTACCTGTGGATGTGATATATCTTGACTATGAAAAGGCCTCTGATACTGTCTCACATGCAATATTATTACAACAACTTATACGGATCAATTTGGACCAATACATCATCACATGGGTAGATTCGTGGCTGAAAGACAGGAATCAGCGTGTATCAATAAAGGGTACTTTTTCTGAGTTTACAGAAGTTACAAGTGGAGTGCCACAGGGGTCGGTTCTGGGTCCTGTGTTGTTTAACATCATGATAGCAACCATGTAAGCTTCCAACGGGGTCTGGATAAATAAGTATGCAGATGATCGTAAGATCGGCTGTATTACTAATGATCTACAATCAGTAAAATAATTACAAAATAATCTAGATCACCTAGCATTATGGGCTCACCAACACAAAATGACATTTAACATCAGCAAATGTAAGGTTATGTACTTTGGTATAAATAATAAACTGGCTCAATATACTTTAAATAATACTTTATTGCAAACAGTGGAAACAGAAACTGATTTGGATATTATTATTGCAAATGATATGAAATTCAATACTCCTATAAACAAAACGATTAAAAAGTGTGCTAGAATTACAGCTTGTATCTATAAGTTCATTAAAAGTCGTAAAGCTGATGTAATTGTACCTTTATATACCAGTCTGGTACGATCACAGATTGACTATTGTTCCGCCTTTTATGGCCCCACAACTATAGGTACTAAAACTGCGATGGAACAAATGCAGAGAAGACTGACTAAAAATATTCAAAATTTGCACAACCATACATATGAGGAAAGACTTGTGTCCTTGGGACTTTATTATCTTGAGTATAGGGTCTTGAGGGGAGACCTTTGCTTAATTTGTTGTTGGTTAAATGTTGGTTGTGGACCCAGGTCGTCGTGAGGCGAGTGTGTTGGCAGGTTCTCCCTTGGGACTATGCCTCGGAGGTGTCTAGCTACACACCTCAGACCAAGTGTGAAACCTGGGTGTTATGTTTGATGACTATTTGACTCTAAAGTTGCAGGTGTCTACAGTTGTTAAAACTTCCTTTTATCACCTAAGGAATATTGCCCCGGTTAAACACCTGGTTCCCCACGACGATCTTCCAACACTGTTTCACGTCTTCATTACCTCCCGTCTTGACTATTGCAATGCCCTTTACCTAGGGCTACTGGTTGTTGATATCCGCCACCGGCAGCTGGTGCAGAATGCAGTAGCCAGGCTTTTGACTGGTGCTTCGAGAGCCAGTCATATAACGCCTGTGCTCCGCGGACTGCACTGGCTGCCGGTGCGGTGGTGGATCACCTTCAAGGTTGCTTTGTTACCCTATAAGGCCCTACACGACCAGGGACCGGGTTACCTGAAAGATCTTCTTTGTCCCTACTCTCCCCCCCCCCGCCCTCTCCGATCCACCGTTGAGGGATTGCTAGAGATTCCCAGGGTCCATTTAAAGACATCTGGGGCAAGGGCATTTAGTTATGCAGCCCCGAACCTGTGGAACACTCTGCCTCATCGGGTACGAGACTGCCTGACCAACAGCATTAAAAACATATCTCTTTGATTTGGCCTTCCCTGATTATTGAAACTGTTATGGTATTTTATTGGTTTTATTTTAATTGGGGATAAATATTTAATTGTGTTTTTATTGTACAGGTGCCTTGGTTTGGAAAGGTGCCTTTTTTATAAATAAAGATGAACTGAATTGAATTTATAATGCTTCTAAGGACCCTGCCTTACTTGAAACTTTATGTTTGCAATATGCCAATATGCAAACAATGGCAAGAATACTAGATCACATAACCTAAAACTATTAACCAACATTAATCATACAACCAAAAGAAATAACTTTGTAACCCAAAGAGTTCCTTGAATTTGGAATACTCTGCCTGTAGCTGTTGTTACCAGTTTAGACATTGACCAGTTTAAGTACAAATTGGACCAATACACGGGAAACAGAAAATTTCAAGCTCTGCCGTTGGGTTAATGGCAGTGAGTTCATCAATGGGTTCTGCCCTTGAACTCGTAAAATCCTATGACCCTCCCCTTCCAGAACTCAAGCCTCTGCACTCCCGCATGCTGTACTACCACAAAAGGGTACATCACAATGACTGTATATATGTTGCCACACAGTGGTACAAGTTGGTAAACAAGGCTTATGGTCTTTATTTTTCTTCAGGTGTTTTTCTGACATGCTGATTCTTTGAAATGTTTGTGTTTCCTCCAGTTGGAGCTTTTCCTATGACTAAAATTGGGGTTATTTTGAATTATCTCTCATCTTAAATACTTGCAGTTTTTGCTGTGTTGCTTGTCTATTCAGGCTCCTAGGAAATCTGAGGAGGTTTAGTACATTGGCAGTTAGTATAGAGCAGCATTTGAAAAGTTGTCACCTGCAGATGATTCCATCATTTGCACATGTTCCATTCTCTCTGGGCAGTCCCACCTTCCAGGCTTACTGCAGAAAGTTATGAATATCTGAGTACCACTGGGAAGAAGCAGACTTACTAAGGTGAGTAATTTTTTCTTTCAGGCCGACTAACACAGCTCTCCTCCTGCAACCAGCGTGGCTTCAGGGGAGGAAGAGGTAGCTCCCAGGATGCCTGAGGCGATGCCAGAAAGTCTCAGTGAGGATCCCTGGACCCATCCTCGAGTAGGGGGCAGGCTTTCCATTTTTTTCAAGGAGTGTGTCCACACCACCACGAACAGTTGGGTGCTAGATATAGTATGTGTGGGTTACTTTGAGTTCGAATCAAAGGCCCCGCTACCCTGTGCATAGCCCTCCCCATATCCAACAATCGGGGAAAAGAAAGTGGCGACGTTATAAGTTATCACATACCTTATCCAAGCACAAGTGGTCAAAGAAGTTCCCATCTCTGAATGGCACAGGGGCATATTCCCTATTTTTCATAGTTCCAAAATGCTCAGGAGGATTCAGGCCTGTATTAGTCCCTAAAATTTCTGACCTGCTTTGTTCGCAGCAGAACATTCGAGATGGAAACCCTTTCATTCATCATCAGGGGATTCCATCAGGGAGATTTTTTTACCTCAGTAGATTTGCAGGATTCCTATCTGCATATCCCCATCCGAAGGGCTCACAGACAATTCCTCAGATTCAAGGTGGGGAAACACCACTACCAATTCACTCTAATGCCGTCCCAGACCCTGAATCATCTAGGTGTGGACTTCAAAACACTACAGAACAAGGGTTTTTTCACACAGTCAAAGTTCAGGGACCTCAGGGCCCTTATCAGCAAATTTCAATTGGCACAATACCTGCCAGCTCACACCTTCTTGCAGCTCATAGGGATGACAGTTTCCCTGTCAGACTCAGTTCCCTGAGCACTGGTTCACATGCGTCCCATCCAGTTGAACTTTCTTCAACAATGGTCCCAGTCAAAGGACAGTCTGGGCAGCAGATACAAATCTCTCGCCAGGTGAAAGCATCTTATTCATTGGTGGACTTGGCAACCCTACATCATGAAGGGTCTCAAACTGTGGCATTCTTACCAGATGAGAATCACTACCGATACCAGTCTTCGGGGCTGGGGAGCTCACATGGATCAGCTCTTGACACAGGGCAAATGGTCACTGGCAGAAACACGTTACAAGCAGCATCAGCATTCTGGAGTTGCGTGCAGTCCCCCAGTACTTCAGCGGTTCCAAGTACAGATCTCCAACCGGGATGTGCTCATCCTCACAGACAATCGAATGACAGTGGCCTACATCAATCGCCAGGGAGTCACCAAAAGCTCTCAGATGTTACAAGAAACCCTGTTGCTTTTCCAGTGGGCAGAGCACCACCTAGAAAGCCTAATGGTCGTGTACATCCCAGGTCAAGAGAACATCACAGCGGTTTGGCTAAGTCGAAAGGACGATCTTACTTCGAGAGGGCTCTTGCAGTAGGTATTCACATATAGGACTGACCCGCCAGGCGTCAGGACCCCATGGAAAAATTTCTAGCTTGCAGTCTCTGGCTGGGGACCGCCCCCACGTCAGGTGACCGGCGTCATACGACATCTGTATAAAGGGGCGGTCCCCACGCCTACTTCTTCCAGTTCTTTTCTCGCTAAGGCCAAAAGAGGCAAGATGAGAGAGAAGAGGATATTCCCCCCATGGAAATGGAGCCAAGAAACCTTAGGGGGATAGAGGGTGGGAAGGCAATACCTACTGCAAGAGCCTCTTTCGAAGATCTACTGTTACGGTAAGTTCTTACGTAACTGTACTATCTTACTTCGAGAAGGCTCTTGCAGTAAGTATTCACATATAGGACTGAGTCCCAAGCAGTCTGGAACAAGGAAAAGCACTCAGGAGGAGGAAAGTGATCCATAGCATGGAACCTCAGGCTGAATGGGTCTCAAGAGAGGAGACCTTGAAGCACAGCCAACCTGAAGCCTGCTCTATGGCGAGATGCAATGTCCAAACTGTAGTGTTTTGTAAAGGTATGGACAGAATTCCAAGTGGCAGCTGCGCAGATGTCTGCTGCTGACACATTCTTAAAACAAACTGCAGAAGCAGCTACTCCTCTGGTGGAGTGACCTCTGACTTGACCTAGCAGGGCCTTGTTGTACTTTTAACAGAAAGTGATACAATGAGCCAGCCATTTTGACAGGCATGGTCTGGAAACAGCGTTGCCTTCTGTTTTGTGAGCAAAAGAGACAAAAAGTGGATCAGTTTTCCTGAGATCCTTAGTCCGAGTGGTGTAGCAGCTCAGTATTCTGTGCACATCCGAAGTATGCAAGAGGTACTCCCCTTGATTGGAGTGTTGCATAAAGAAAGCGGGAAGCTCAATGGATTGATTCAGTGTAGATTCGGCCACCACCTTAGGGAGAAACTTAGAGTTGGTGCGTAGAGCCACACGTTCCTTGTGAAAAATCAAATATGGGATTGTGCACATTAAGGCCTGCAGCTCAAAAATCTGCCAAGCGAAAGTAATGGCCACTAGGAAGAGTGTCTTCCAAGAAAGGAAACTCAAATCAGCTGTAGCTGCTGGCTCGAAGGGGGGCAGAGTAAGCTTCTCCAGGATGAAATTCAAGTCCCAAGGAGGGGCAGGAATGCGGAAGGGGGGTCTCAAATGGAGAACCCCTGTGAGGAGGGTCTTAGAGACTTCCAGCCGAGCAAAAGTCCTGTCACCGAAGGGAATATGCTAGCTAGAAATTGTTCCATGGGGTCCTGACGCCTGGCGGGTCAGTTCTGTATGTGAATATCTACTGCAAGAGCATCTCTTAAAGATCTGCTGTTACAGTAAGTTCTTACATAACTGTACTTTCTTCCAGAAGAATGGGAGAACTGAAGGACAGTGCTTTCCACCTCCTTACTACACAGTGGGGCTTCCCGCAGGTAGATTTTTTCACCAGTTGACAAACTTACAAAGTTCCGCAGTTCTGCTCCCTAACCAGGGATGAGCTGGCAATAGCACAGGGTGCCTTCTCCGTACACTGGGGTCAGTACGGTCTCCTGTACGCCTTTTCCCCCAATACCACTAATCTCAAGGGTCTTGCTCAGATCGCTTTAGATCAGGCGGAGCTGATTCCAGTCTGTCCACGCTGGCTCCCTCAACCAGTTCAAGTGTCGCTACAACCGCCTCTGATTTTTCAGGCCAGCCCAGACCTGCTGCATCAGGGCCCGGTACTGCACCTCAATCTGTGCAATCTGTCCCCCTCGGTGTGGAGATTGAGCAGCAGACTCTCAAGGAGTTAGGTTATACTCTACCTGTCATTGAAATGATGATCCACTCAAGACGACCTTGGTCTTCCAAGGGCTGTTACAGCGTATGGCGAAGATTTCTCTTCTGGTTACAATCCATCGACATATCAGTCAACAAGGTATCTCACCCCACTGTACGGCAATTCCTACAGAAAGGTTTTGACAAGGGTCACCAGCTGGCAATCTTGTGAGTCCAAGTTTCAGCTCTGGGCGCACTTCTGCTGGCAAATTCAGGGGAGTCCTTGGGTGCTCACCCTCATGTTAGACAATTTCTGAGAGCGGTGATGCTAAAACGTCTTCCAATCAAACCCATCGTCCCACCTTGGAGACTCAACCTGGTCCTCAAGGCCCTAACCAAGGCCGCCTTTGAGCCTCTTAAGCTTCCCTTCTTCACCTGACAATGAAGGTCGTTTTTCTTACAGCAATCACCTCAGCACGACACATCAGTGGGATAGGAGTCCTTTTGACCAGAGCTGTACACTGTGTTTATCAGGACTCAGTGGTCCTGCCAACAGCTCCCTCTTTTTCACGGAAGGTGATGTCTCCTTTTCGCTGCAACCAAGAATTGAACCTTCCTTCCTTTCTGTCCTCACCCTGAGAACGAGAAAGAGAGGGAATTTCACACGCCGGACCCTAGGAGAGCACTCCAGCTGTACATCAAAAGAACAGATTCCATACGGAAGACTTCTAGTTTGTTCATTCTCACTTCGGGCAGAATATGGGCCAAAAAGCATCAAAAGACATTATTGCCAGATGGATTCATTCTACCATATCCATCGCCTACCAGAAAGCGGAGGTAGCCCTACCAAGTCCAGTGAGGGCCCTCTCCATGAGAGCAGTGGTGGCATCCTGGGTGGACTCCCGAGAAGCCTCGCCGGCAGGCTTATGCAAAGCAGCCACTTGGTCATCCATCCATATCTTTGCAAGGGTCTTCAGATTGGATGTGTCCGCCTCCGCGGAGGTGTCCTTTGACCGCTGGGTCCTCCAGGCAGTGGTGGACCCCTAGAGGGCTATTAACATTCTTCCCACCCGGGAAGCAAGGGGATGTACTGCTTTAGTATAGCCCAGTAGTTATGAGCCTGGAGACCAGCTTTAGGAGAGAGAAATAGAAATTTAAATACCTGTACATTTTCTTTCTTCGACTGCTGGTCTCCGGGCTCCTTCGCTCCCAGAATGTTTGAAGTCTGCCATCTAGCCGCATGTTCAGATTAATGTTTCTTCTTTTTGTTTCCAAGTTCTGTAGTACTATAGGAGACAACTGCTTTAGGAAGAACTGATGGCTGCAGGAGATGGAGGGGAGGATGTAGTCTATCTACAGAGATCAGTTTTCTGCTTGTCACATGGTACCAAGAAGGACCTCCCAGTAGTTATGAGCCCGGAGACCAGCAGTTGGAGAAAATGTTTTTACAGGTATTTAAATTTCTATTTTACATACAACAGCCAGGAATTCTGGATAAGTGTTCCAGCTGCTGCTTATGCTGAGAGAGCAGCCGCTGGCTGGGTCTGAGCAGAGCGATCAAGGAGAAAAGTCGCCTCAGCGGAGATGGGAGCTTGGACTGTACACTCCCAAGGGGGATTCAGCCAGGTAGAACTGCTGTCAAGGAATCCCTGCTTCTGCACCGGTCGGAGAATGCCTTCCCTCCGTGGTTAGTCTCTCTCCCAGTCAGTGAAGATCAGTGAAACTCAGCAAACAGTAAGGCTAGGGGCTGGACCGCACTTGGCATATGCCTCCTAGGGTTGCCCTTTGTGTCTGAGCTGTTGCTTCTGGTTGCTCCCGGGCTGAGAGCTTTCTATTATTCGACCACTATTTCACCAACCAAGGTTAAGTGACTTGTTTAAGATAACACAGTCTGTGGGATTCAGACCTGGGTATCAGTGTTACATCTCTGAGATCTAACCACTAGACAGTACTGCATACATATAAAAGTATGTTTTTATAAAGGTTGGGCCAAAATAGTCCATTATTGGGCCCACTGCAATTTTGATTAAAGATCTGTAGTAAAATTTAGAAATGGAGAGTTACTATGGAGTTCAGTGAGGAAGCTCCGTTTCCCTCCCCCATTTGGCTTTTTGTCTTACACAGCCGTCTGTCCAGTCCCAGGACGTGCATGTGTGTACCACCCCCCCCAACACCAATCACTCTGGTGGACCCTGCTGCTGGCCCTCATGTTGAGGTGTGTGTCCCCCCCCTTGCATTTTCTTCCTGAAGCCCCAAACCAAAGGTCTGCCCCTTGATTCCCCACCCCATGGTGTGGTGTTGGAATGCAGGCTAGCAGCGGCATCCACTGCGGGAGAGCAAGCACCCCAGCCGATCACCAAGGATAGATGCAATCTTGATTGCTGGCACCATCCTCCCTGGATTTGGGAGTTTTGCCACTGGCAGTGTTGGCTCTGCCTGGCTACCTGACCCCCAGCTGCCAGATTTGCTCCTGAACCCCAGGTGACTGGCATGGTAGAGCTGGGCCATCAGGTGGCTCAGTGTTTAAATGTTTCATCCAGAGGAAAGGACCTCCAGCAGTGCAGCACCTCAGTAGTGCAACACTGCTGTCAGTGTCTCTGGTGTTAGTCCTGAACCCACATACATCTGAGCTTCCTGGCCAAGAGGCAAAAGTGCTACCAATATAGACAACTTTATATTTATGCTTCAGTTTTTTTTAATTTTCCTTATTCATAAATAAACTTGAGATATGCACAAACTCTTAATATCTCATTGCTTGTGATTATAATTAACTAGCATGCAGCAGACAGTGCTCCCCTCGCCTTATGAGACAACAGGTGTACAGGAACAACTGAAAATACTGATAAAAACCTAGTTTGAGCCATATTAAAAGGAGCTGTCCTTTTATTATTTCATATGTGAAAAAGTGCTAAAGCAGGCTGAAAGTGGGGAAAGAAGGGTATCATACAAGTCAGGAGGTAAGGGGCACTCTAATAATACGGTAAAAATGTATTGATCAGAATTTTCACTACTGTCATGCACTGCTGCTTTAAGACACACCTCTCGGCTCTGTCAGCTTACAGATCCTCCAACAACAATTTTAAAAGTTTTTAAAAATGACAGTCATCTTTACCCTCCAGTTAAGCAAATTCCCCTCTTGGTATTTGAACTTAGTTATCTCCCAAGTCATGCAGGAAACATATGAACCTCTGAGGCCTGATATTCAGAAATGGGCAAAGCAGAGTGCATAGGTTTGCGCTGCGCTTGCCCATTGCCCCTGACCCTAAGGATGCTGTATTCAGTTGAATAGCGCACTGGTGCTGAACGAATATAGGACCATGTCAGGGCAGCGCTAAGTCAAGTAGCGTTGCCCCAACATGAATGTGGGCTGTATGCAGCCCATATTGAAGTGCATAAAATCGCTGCATCCCCAGACCTGTTAGCGCTGGGAGCCCCCGGTGCAGTATTCAGCTGGCAGTGTGCAAATGAGCCCATTGGGCATGCAAGGGGCCATATGAATGCCCATTATGGTCCCAGTTGCGTGTGAAGCGGGAGCAAGTTTGTGCCCCTGTGAACCGCCAATCACCCGTCCCCATCGATGAAGCAGTATTGACTGGTGTCTAATGGCACTCCCCCACCCTCCGATTGCTGGCTCCAGTAAGAATAATGTATTAATTGGTGTCCAGTGGTCCCCCCCATCCCCCGATTGCTGGCACCGGTAAAATTACAATGCATTAATGTCCAGTGGTCTCCCCCCCTCCTCCTGCCCTTCCTCTGATTGCTGGCACCATTGAAGGAAAGTTATTTCCGTGTCTAGCAGTCCCCCTCCCCAACCTCTGATCGCCAGCTCTGATGAATGACAGAAATATTCCTGGGTGTCCAGCGGTCCCCCAATTGCTGGCCCTGTTGAATGACAAGTATTCCCTAGTGTCCAGTGTCTCTCCCCCCCCCAATTCCCAGCCCTGTTCAATATAAATTATTATGCCCTGCAGTTTGGTGGTTCCCCACCCTCCATTCCTTGGTAAACAAAAACCCTCTGTCGTGTCCAGTGGCAACCCCACCTCCAAGCGCCACCGCAGTTCCAGACAAACTCCTGGCATCCAGCCACCCTCCCCCACACACAGTCGCACTGGGAACACCACCTGCCACCCCCACCCCCTTACCATAATTGCAGGCAGTATGGGAGCCTATATGGCGACCGGCATAACTCTCGCCTCACCACCTCGGATGGCCACCTTATGTAATGAAAGAGAGTGTGCATCCCTTGAACTGTAAAGGGAATGCACGTTTCTCTTTGCTGATGGGCTGAATATTATGCTGTGCTGGAATTCATGTCCTCACCCCTCACTTTGCCCACTGCATACATTATTTTTTCAGTAAGCGCTATACCTTTTAACATGCACAAGTGCACCCTTTGCATATTGTGCTTGAGCACAAGCCCCAGGCAAATGGGACACAGTGACTTTGCCCATCAGGCAGAGTTTTGAATATCTGTTCCCTGGTCTCGTGTGATTTAGATGGACACTGTAAGCTTTTACAGTGTTTTTTTTTTTTTTGGGTCATGTGTGATCAGTGCAGCATCCACAGTTGTTACCTGTTGTAATTTAAGAAAGCAAACCCAACGACGCTCTCAAGTGGTGCAAAAAATATGTAGCTTGGCCAAGAAAGGAGAGGATTATTCATCAGAAGAAGAGGACTCTTGAGATTTTTATGATCTCATTTCTGGACTTAAAATCAGGTTCTCTTTATTAGAGATTGAGGAGTGGGAGTAGTTTTTAATAAAGTTTGCTTTTAGGTCTAGTTAAGTTGCTAAGGGCTAAAGAACATGAAGTTTAAAGGTTAACATGGGAACTATGTTTATTTTGTGCCTTCACTAAAAATAATTATTCCCAATATGCGTCTAATTAGTTATACTGCCCTATCTGTTATTATTTAATGTTCAGTATCTAGGTGCTTAAATATTAAGAGTAATATTAATAGCCTATATACCTATTTGGTGAGTTTTATTTTGACTGTTCTATATTTCTTCGATTACTTGGGAGATGTTATGGACTCTCTTATTTGGTTTTTGCACTTTTTTGCGCCTTTATTCATCATTTAGGCATGGTGGTAAACTTCAGTTCCTAAGGGGAACAAAGTTTATAAGACTGGAACACTGCTTTTGACTTTATATTTTATACCATGCTGCTCATGGGCTCAATACGCAGCTAAGTGGAATATTTTAGGAAGTTCAGCTACTGTAACCTCTTATCTTTTAATTTTGGATGGATAAATGTAGGTATTAAAGAGGAACGGTGCCCTCATGGTTACATAACTCATGTATGATAAATCTGAAATTAGTGACTATGACTGTATGTCTATTATATATTAAACATAAAGTAGTAAAAAAAAAAAAAAGAAAGAAAGAAAGCAAACCCAGTCTGCCTCACTAACAGGGACAGCGTTGCAGATGTCAAGGTGAGAGGCCAGTTGGAGACCAGTGATCACTGTACAATGTGGTTCAATATAAGGACAGCTGTGGAATCAAGCCACACAAGGGTGAGTGTCCTAGGCTTCAGGAGGGCAGATTTTAAAAAGATGGGTGTATGCCTCAGGGCTGACCTAGCAGGGATGGAAGAACATAGTAAAGGCAACAAACCTCTGTGCCAAACAAGTGAGCAAAAGCAAAAGGAAAATGAGACCACTATGGTTCTTGAAAGAGGTGTCTGAAAAGGTAATAGCATGAAAAATCGGGCATGGGATATGTCTTGGGGTTGTCAGTCGTAACGCTCACCCCATTCGAGCATGAAAAAAGCTGCGATGTGTAGCATATATGAGAATGGAATAAGCGTTAGGGCTGACAACCCCATGCACTTGCATTTGTAATAAAACTGGGATGCAGTTGTCAGCATAGCCTTCTTATTACTAGTGTTCGTGAACCCAGTAATGACAATTTTGAAGTCCCTGCCAAAACATAATTCCATACCACCGCAATGCCACTGCGTGCCATAGGTGCAAAAACACAGTTTGGCCAGGGTTTGAAAAATGACAGCTGTCACGTTCATGAGGTGATGTGAAAGGATGTCTGTGTTGACAGTTTAGAGTCAAAATATTTATTTAAAATTGCCAAAGTTATGAGGGAGCGTAGCAAAATTTCAACGTATGCGCATAACTGTGGCATTTTTACGTATTTTGACCCCAAAATCTCAACATAGCCTTCTTATGATCCCACCTGATGAACAAAGGTAGTGAACATTTTCAAATCCAGTGATTTCTCCCAAGTGACTACAAAATCGCCTTTCTGGCTGGATTTGCATACTTCCATTGGCATTGTTCATGAGGTGGGGTCTCATAAAGGCCATGTTGAAAATTTGTTGTAAAAATTTGAAAAAAATGGCAAAGTTGTGCAAAAAAGTTGAAAACTCCATTGAAATGCATTGATTCCCATACGAAAAAAAGATTCTGTTTTGTGACTTGTCATACGAAACGAGAATATTGTTTTGCATCACGTGATACAAAACAAGATTTATAATGTTAAAAAAACACATTTTAAGGGCATTTCTGTAACAGACAAGTGCAGAATCCAGCTAAGGGGGTCCCAGTAAGCAAGCTACATGCATTGCTTCCTCCCAAGAGTATTGTTTTTGGAGGTTTCCAAATTTGAATTTTGAGACAAAACTGAAAACAAGATGGCGGCCAAATGGAAAAGGATTTTCCTCAAATGAAAAAGAATGATATCAGTATGACAAAAGAATTCCTTTTTCGTTTGATGCAGCTATCTTGAGGTGCTTACTGAGCATGCTCAGAACCAATTTATTTTACATTGGAATAACTTTAGAACAGATTAATATTTTTTCATCAAACCAGCAAAAGGCACATCTGTTTGTCAGCCCCTTTTTACCCTTAAATTTTCAGACAAAAATTTAAATCTGTTTGGGCTGTAGCCAAATTCAAAGAAATCCCATTCAAACCAATGGGAGAAAACTACAAAAAATTCACTTTTTCCCTAGCCAGATCTCAGAAACCACACATCAGACCAGAACAAAACTTGGTATATTCGGAGACCTACCACACAAGATCACACTTGCAAAATATTGTGTAACTCTGTTGAACAGTTGCGAAGATATTAAAGTGCAAAATTTTGCGTTTAACATAGAAACCCCAATTCAACCCTAACTATAGTGGTGCTACTGTACCACTATAATATATATTCTATATAGGATGAAGTATGGGATGCAGTGTGTTACGAGAATTTACACACTCCCGAGTTGTTGGATAGCACATAAACAGGGGTTTATTAGGTATCCAACAGCAATCTCGTCAAGTAAACTACACTCACCTATCTTGTTATTTATAATTGAAGGGTGATGTTTTTTTCTTTTAGAGTTTAGTTTAAACTGGGTCCCCCGTCGGAAGCACTGAAGAGCCACATCGCGCCCATATGGCTGTCGGCCGTGTAAGGCCCTCAGGTTGTCCCTCGCAACGCCAACTTCCGTTTTACTCCCTCCCACTGTGAGAATACCTCCCGCCCCCCTACCCGCTGAAGAAGCAGCCCGAGGTTTTTGTGGTCAGTAGTGTGTGAAGAGAAACGGAGCGTTTTAAGCTCGAGCTGTGTTTGTTCAGTGTCTCGAGCGCATTCGTAGGGGAAGAGAGCGCATGAATGCTGTAACACCCACTTAGGTGTTACAGTATTTAACACACGGATTTTTACATTGAAAAAAAAAAAGTAGACGCCATTAATTATATATATATTCTTTGCCAAAACTGCGTTAATGCACCAGTTAGAGTTCAGCTTTTTTCCAACCCTAACTTCCCCCCTCCAAAACAGCAAAAGGATAGCACCACACAAGCAACCACAGACAATAATCATCATGTAAGACAAGCAACATACAGCTGTTTCCATATGACAGAAATGCAGTAGCACTGATGTGCTACTTCTGTGGATGAGGAATCCTTCAGGCTGCAGAAGCGCATGGCCCTCTGGGCCCTGCACTTCTGCGTGGCTACAGATGCAGACTTGCAGGTCCCTCTTGGCCCTGTGCCAAGTAAGGAGTACATCTGGACATGGTCTTGTGGGCCTTGTGCATCTGCAGCAACTGGGGAGTTCATCTAGCTGCGGAAGCGCTCCTGTGTGACACCCACCCACAATGCTACAGATGTGGCTGCAGATGCGTAGGACCCTCTGGGTCCTGCACCAAGTGAGGAGTCCATCTGGCTGCAGAAGCGCATGGCCCTCTAGGTCCATGCGGCTACAGATACAGACACGCAGGTCCAGGGGTCAACCTTAACCTTTTATTGCACTAGCCAGCAGGGCAAGTTGATTCAAAATTGCACTAGCCCGCAGATGGTTACACTAGCCCTTAATTATAATGGTAAAATTTGATCACTTATACAGGAAACAATGCAAGCAAAGCCAAGAAATACTCTGATTATTGCACATTTATCCTGCTCCCACATTACTTCCAGCTCCCCAGCAGAAAAAAAAGACTGCAATGCCATCCATCACAGACAAAGAGGCCCCCCCCCATTGTTTTGTACCATGGTCTCTTCTTCCTCTCCCCCACAACCACACCAAAACAGAGAGGATATCACAACAGCAAATGTTCAATCAAGCAGTCCTAGCTCACACTACAAACAGTTTTTTTTTTGGTTTGTTTTTGTTGACCGGTAAGTGCACTAGACAAATCCTGCCTATTTTCAGGCACGACTCGGAGGGGATACAGATGAATGCCAACTGACCTTGAACCAGATTAAGCTGTTGGTGGTATTTTTAGTGAATGAGGGAAATTTGGCCAGGACACTGGGGAAATTTCCCATCTCTTTTCAATAAGTGCCATGGGATCTTTAACATCCACCTGAACTACCACCAAAACAGGCAGATGGGACCTTGGTTTAACGTCTCATCCGAAAGACTGCACCTCAGAAGTGCAGCACCCCTCTCATGCTGCACTACAGTACAGTGTCAGTACTGGGAAATTAACCCAAGTGCCAGAATAGCTGACATCATCATGCGCCTCACCACACTGTCACCACCACCCACAGGGCAATGAACAGAGTTGGGCAGAGAAAGACACTCTCGGTCTCCTCTCTGTAATCAAGTGGAGACCTGCACACTTTTGAAAGTTTTCGTACAGTCTCAAGTGAGCCAGGGGCACATCTAAGATTTCTTTGGAGTGGGGGCTAGATAAACCTAAGGGGCTTGGGGAAGTAGAAAACTATGACATTTTTATTTGTAAAAGAATTGATTTTAATATGCTATACCCCAACAATAACAGATTTTTCTTTAACATTGTCTGTTCATCAGCCCAGGGGAAACAATACACGGGCATAACACTATACTACTTCTATTTCTGTATAGGATGATCTATGCACCCCAGGAATGCCTGTTTCAAAGTTTCAAGTTATGTATTTTATCAAGGTTTATTTTTGTACTATGTATGATCCAAAGCTTTTTTTTAGGCTGAAAGACATGCTGAGTGGGATAAGGGTGGAACTGTATGGATGGTGATGGCTGGCATGGTCCATTTAGAAGAGCTGGGGACCCCTACACTTGCCAGTAATGACACCTATGGATCTATGGATGGTCACTTCAGAGTCTGGTTTACAGTGGTGTCCAGGGAAAGAACAGAGTAAGGAGGTTTGGAGGGGAGAGGGAAGTTATGGTGAGGCTGGGATAAAACCCAGCACCTGCAGGGCCGATCCTGTATACCTCTTTGCATTTTGTCACTGAAATGTTGGTTACAAACACTCAAAATGTAGAGAAATATGGGGCACTAGTCTTAATAATATTGGACAAATTGTTAGACATAGACACATTCAGAAAATTGGAACCTAATGACTTAACAGCACTCTATGGAGTCCACTCTGAAGAAAGGGGGGTTACTAGTGAGGTACCGCAGGGTTCAGTATTAGGACCGGTCCTCTTCAATGTCTTTATAAGCAACATTGCAGAGGGACTGAAAGGAAAAGTATGTCTCTGCAGATGACACAAAGATCTGCACCAGAGTTGATGCACAAGGTGGGGTGGAAAGGATGAGAAGGGACTTGGCAAGGTTAGAGGAATGGTCAAATGTATGGCAACTTAGATTCAATGCTAATAAGTGCAAGGTAATGCACCTGGGAAACAAAAACCCAGGGGAAGAGTACACAATGGGGGGTGAGATACTAACAACAACAAAAATGGAAAGGGACCTGGGGGTAGTCATATCAGATGACTTAAAGGTGGGCAAGCAATGTGAGAGGGCAGTAAGGAGGGCTGGGGGGATAATGGGATGCATAGGGAGAGACATCAACAGTAGAAAACAGGAATTTGTTATCCCTCTGTACAGACAGCTGGTGAGACCCCATCTGGAGTACTGTGTACAGTTCTGGAGACCCAATCTCCGCAAGGACATAGACAGGATGGAAGCTGTCCGGAGGAGGGCAACTAAAATGGTGCAGTGTCTACACAGGAAGATATATGAAGAGAGACTAAAGGAGCTTAATATGTATAGCCTCGAGGAAAAGGGGGGGCATGATAGAAACTTTCAAGTACCTCAAGGGAATCAACAAAGTCCAAGAGGGTAGCATCTTTCAAAAAAAGAGGTGTGCAAGAACAAGGGGCACAATTTGAAGATGGGGGGGGTGGCTCAGAGGTAATGTAAGGAAGTATTTTTTCACAGAGAGGGTTGTGGATGCATGGATCGACCTTTCGGAGTAGTTTGTGGAGTCAAAAACAGTGGTTGAATTCAAGCATGCATGGGACAGTCATAAGGCAATTCTAGGGGCGGGGGTAGAAAGAAGTAGGCTGCTGGTTAACTAGGATCTGCAGCTTATCCATTAGGTAGGATAATGGGCAGACTGGGTGGGCCAAGCGGTCCTTATCTGCTGTCAAATTCTGTGTTTCTATTACCCTTGACCACACCCTGGACACAAGCTGAAAGTCTTAACAGTGGAGTGATAATGACTCACATTGAGTCTTTTGTGGGATCCCTCTCTTGAACTGCCAGATAATTGCAGCTTTTAATGAGCTGTTAATCACATCTGGCCATCTGGAACATTGAGAGAGATTAGCATGAGGACTGGAGAATGCTAAAGTAGAGACTTTTTTAACTTCATTAATAGCCATGAAAATCTGCACTAGTCAAGACGGGCAAGTAGAGAGATAGCTGCACTAGCCCTGGTCAATTTGCACTAGTGTTTGGGCTAGTAAAACAATGTTAAGATTGACCCCTGCGCAGGGTCCCTTTGGGTCTTGTGCCAAATGTGGAATCCATCAAGTTACAAAAGCGCAAAACAAATTTCAGCATTCACTCATAACTTGGTCATTTTACTATATTGTACACCAGATTTTCAACATAGCCTTCTTATGACCACACCTCATGGACCTGGTAGGTGAAAATGTTCAAATCCCCACCGAAATGTACTTTGTGTTGCAGTTGTGAAAACACGTTTTAGCCAGGATTTGAAAAATGAAAGCTGTAATGTTCATGAGGTGGTGTGAAAAAATGGCTCTGTTAAATTTGGGGTCAGAATATTGAAAGCTACAAAACTTATGAGCGAGCATAGAAAAATTTCATCATACACTCATAACTTTCTTGTGTTTCAGTATTTTGACCCCAAATTCCAACAACCTTCTTATCACCCCACCTCACGAACCTGGTAGGTGAACATTTTCAAATCCTGGCCAAAACGTCATTTTGCATCTCATGTGCAAAAACACGTTTCGGCCAGGATTCGAAAAATGATAGCTGTCACATTCATGAGGTGGTGTGAAGAAATGGCTGTGTTGAAAATTTGGGCTCAAAATATTGAACATTTCCAGGGTTATGAGCATGCTTTGAAATATTTCAATGTACGATCCTTACTTTGTTGTTTTTTAATATTTTTTATCCCAGATTTTAAAGATAGCCTTCTTATCACTCCACCTCATGAACAGGGGTGGAGAAAGTTTTCAAATCCCACCTGAAAGGTTATTTCTTGCAGCCACCTTTTGAGATGAATTTGAATAATTTCACTGCCTTTGTTCACGAGGAGGGTCCCAAAAAGGCCATGTTGAAAATTTGTTGTATAAATGTTAAAAAAATTATGGTCAGCCAGCTCCGTAGTGACGAGCAGTGGGGCGTCACTCTGGCACACTGGTGATCCGGGTTCATCCCCCAAGCCCAGATGCCAGGAGTGGAGGCTGGCAGGGAAGGAGTTGACTGCGTCCTATGGATGCTTCCGGGGGTGGGGGGGTTGCTTTGGCGAGTCACTCTAGTAGCGACTCCTGGTTGTGGCTCCCAGAGATGTGGAGGCATACTTAGCGGCGTGGGTGATCACATGCTACAGGACGTTGCCATGGCCGCACGCATTGTGGGTGGGTGTCTCAGAAAAAGGAAAAATGGCCTCCTGTTGTGCCGATGATGGCCCTCCAGTAGGACTCCTCCTGCCTCTGGCCACCCAGCACACTGAGCCTAGCCCCCAACCATCATCACGGTGTAATGCTCGCTCACCGCCTTTGGGGGGGTGGGGCTGGAAAGGGTAAGCTGGACAACCGTGAGATTGTTGGCAGAGGCCTGGGGGGAGCCCAAGACTGGCGCAGCAGTGAGGGTTGGGCCCACGGTGCAGCGGGGGTCTTCAGCATGGGAGCCCAAAGGAGTGAGGCTCCGGGGCTTGGTAGGAGCCAAAAAATAAAAAACGACAAAAGTTGTGAATAAAAGTTTAAACCGCATTGAAATATATTAAACTGGACTTTTTTGTTGTTTTTTGTCAATACATTTTTTTTTTTATAATACATAGAATAGTACATAACAAGTACAACCATCAAGTAAAAATCATTAATACAATTATCTTAAAAATAAATATGACATAATAACTAAAAATACAAGAGATTAAACCATTCAATTTTTGCATTTTTCACATTTAACTTTTAGAATGCTGCAATTAATGTACTTAAAATATACAATACAGTGAGTTATAAATGATCAGGTAAACCACTAAAATCAATGTAAAACTTATCTGACCTTGAAATTTAAGCTGCAAAGTAAGTGATGATTGCTTAGAATTTTGATTACCACAAATAAAACTGCATGACATTGACTGTTATGTAGAGCAATAATGAACAGAATAAACATATGTAATAAATTAGCATAGTATATTTGAAACAAATTAAAAGCAGAATTATTTTATTTTTTGTTTATTTTATTTATTTAATTAGCATTTCAGAAAGACGTTTGTGCGTGAGCTCTTTTACAAAGGTTCCATGTCAGAGTGGACAAAAGACAATACACATATTCAGTGGTTACAGAGGCCTGATCATTAGGCATTAAAGTGCGACTACTTGAGAATTAGACAAATAGGAGAAAAACAGAGCAGTTGTAATAGATTACTAAGCTATTTCTAATTGGTTGCCCTAGGCAGCACACTGATGGAAACCTCCAAATCCGTTGATTGACTATGGCAGAGTAACTGCATAGGGTTTAATGCTATCCCAGATGGCGAGAGGCTGGGTGACAGTGAAACAAGGGGATTGGTTTGAAGCTACCGCAGAGAGAGAGAGAGAGAGTGGGGGATAGTGAAGCGGGGTGGGTGGGTGGGGGATTAGAAATGTTTAAAGGTCAGATGCAATCATTTCCTAAGAAACAGAAATAGAGAGAGATGAGGAAAAGGAGATCTAAGAGAGGAAAAATATTAAGAAGAGTGTGAAAGACCTGTAAGGCTTCCTGCCTTAACAATCATACTGACATATTGGTATATAAATATACTCAAATGAGATCTGAACCCAAAATGAAGCAATCACTCATGACAAGGTCTGAGACTGGACAGTCGTACATAGTAGCCTATAAATGGTATCCTATTTTTTGAGGAATGTAGTAGTGTTTTCTTTTAAGGGCTTACCTTGTTTTTCTCATATTGCAGTCACTGGTTCCAGCAGCAAGACATGTCTTCGATCAGAGTGTGGATCTATGTTGTGGGATATGTTCAGGTGTGTGGAGCGGGATGTGTGAGGTGACAGATGCTGGGGGGGGGTGTCAGATTGCCCCGTGACTGCTTTCTTTTTTGTCAAGATAAACTGAAAAAATAGATCAATGAGGGATGGTTTTCTTTATCTTAAGGAGACCCAAACTGACACTGGGGATTGGGTACCCCAGTGTTGGGATGATGTTCCACCATGTGTATTATGGGAGGGGAGTAGGCAACCTGGAAGGGAAGGGGTCAAGAGAAGTGGTACCAGGGGTGGGCACCCCAGTCCACTTATTATATATCTTTAAATATGCAATAAAAGGAAGAAACATTGGGAAGGGGGTGAGCGACCGGGGGCAGGGAGAAAGAAGCGGTGCTGTGGGATGGGCATCCTGGTCTGCTTAAGAAATTAGATAGATAGATTGATCTTCCCTGTATCAATCTTCACCATTCATCACTTGTGAGTATAAGCTGGAGGAGCAGTCCTTATTTCCCTAAAGGGGGAGGAGCCGGCGCCACGCCAGCACCACCCTCGAGGCCGATGTGCTACCTGGTGCTTGAGGGTTGGCCAGTAACCAACGCTGACTCCTCCTCCACCTCAGTTCTGCTTCTCCGACCATAGAATGTGCAGCTACCTCGTGTGTGAGCAAGAAAAGGTACAACGCCATTGCGGCCTACCTGTATCTTTGCTGTCAGTTCTACCATCGCTGCATCCATAATCTGCACTGTTTCTGTGATCTTCTGTCCAGTACGACCTTTCCTTTCTTTGGCACAGAGTCTGTTGCTTTAGTTTTAGTTTAATTTGTTTGTGAGTCATGCCAGGTTCAGGGGACAAAAAGAAATCTTCAAAAGTGGGCCATCTCCCAATGCATCTATGTCTCTGTGGCCGTCAAATTTCTGTTTTGGACCGACATGACTGATGCCTCACCTGCCTGGGTCCAAACCACGACATAAACCATTGTGACACCTGCTTTCTTAATGGACCGTAGAGTACTGAAATATTGCGCATTTAACGTCAGCCGTGCTCCGCTGACTTTTGGAGGGCAACGTCGCACTCGGGATGCCAGACGCAGGTGTCTCAACCCTTCCTCCTGGTTCCCTCCCAGTTGTATATGGACCGCAGAGGAAGGGGCTTCTGCCTCTTTGAGCCTCACCAGGGCGGAGGCTCATACTGTGGTGCTGGAGGCACAGTTAGGCCCCTCCGGGGGTTGGGCTGGGGGCACGCTCTTGGCAGTCACCTCCTCATAGCTGTCTGTTGGAACCGCCTTGGGACCTGGAGCCGTTCGTGGCTCCGGTGATCGGGGCTGCGCCTCGGGTGGTACTGGGCCTACCCGTGGTGCCATTCGCGGTGCCGAGGGTAGGAGGGCCTTGGTGGTGGCCCCTCTGGAGGTCTTCTGGATCTGCTCTTCGTTGGAGGAGGAAGATGATTAGGAGGCGGATCCTGACTGGCAATCCGACTCTTTGGAGTACCAGGGCTCTCCTCCGCCTAGTACCACAGCACCCTCACAATCCCCTCTTCCCTCGGGGCCAGTTGTTGTAATCAGCACAGGCCCTGGTGCCGGAGCGGCCTCTCGTGGTGATGGCGACTCCCAGCTTAGGGGAATTGATTCTTCAGGCTCCAGAGCCCAGGCCGGCACCGTTTCCGGTGCCGTTTGGAATTCCCAGGGCCAGGAATGGGGTTCCACGCCTGCCTCCCATGGGGAGACGATGAGACGCAAGCGAGCCTTGCGATTGGGAGTGAGGAAGAGGTTCCCCTTAGAGTTGGTGGGAGTGAGGGGGCGAGGTGAGGAGCAGCGGCCTTCCCTTGGAGCCCTCTGGGGCTCAGGAAGGAGCTGCAGTGCCAAGCCTGCCTTCTCTCCCTTGTCTTCTCCAAGTGAGACCTTGTTGCTTGGGACTAGGGGCCACCCTTCTGGACCTATGCAGCTCTGGTCACCTCACAAGGAGGGTTCGCCTTCGGGGCTAGGTCCTGATCGCTTCAGGCTGGTTGAACTGACAGTTACTGAAGAGACCAGCAGGTCCTTCCGGGGTGTTGGATCACCTGCACGGTCTCCTAGCCCTGGCAGAGGACGTTCTCACTCATTGAGATGTCTTTCTCCCCTACCTCTGCTTTCTCCTCCCCACTTCCCTGGCCACCTGGGTCCTTCTGGGCCCCTGACCTGGGAACAGTTCAGGGCTTTGGCTGCTTTTCCCCGTTATGTCAGAGCTGTGGGCGAACAGGTCTGTCACCTGTCACCCCACCAGCAGCTGGACTCTGAATCTTTGGACTCGTCGGCCTCCTCATCTTCCTTCCACGAGGAAGAGGATCTTTCCGTCCACCTGTGCTCTGGCACTGACCAGACCTGTTATCGGTGTTTCCTCTCGAGGCTGGTCAACGTGCTCCACGTCTCCAGGGTGGCAAGATGCAATCCTGAGCGGGCAACGCACTCTTTTTTGAATGAATTCAATGCTGATCGTTTGGTGGTGCCAACCTAGCCTGTCCCATTCTACCATCATACCATACCTGGCAGTGTCCATCAGTCCTTCCCCAGCCCCGATGAACTGCCAGCGCAAGTATTGCATGCCTTAGGGGTCTCCAGGGACTTTGCCTCACCCCACTTTGGGAGTGAGTCTCCTGGATATCCCTACCAGTCATAGAAGCCCAAGGTGCGACTGGCCCCCAGAAGCTGATTCTGCAGAGTTTGACTGATGGGGGAGGAGAGTCTTCTCCTCGGCACGCCTTATGCTTTCCATCCCAACGCATCAGGCCCATTATGCTACCTACAGTAGACACCTATGATCGATGCTAGGACACGTGCTAGCATCAGTGCCTGATATGGAGGAAATCAGGTAAGCCATCGCCCTCTGCACGTGGCCTGGAGCTTGCGAGGCACCAAGCAAGGCCATCGTATGACACCAGTGAGGTGGCATCCAGGCTAGCAGGGACAGCGATCTGTATTAGGCGGACAGCTTGGCTTCGCCTTTCACGGTTAACACCCCTGGCCTGGCAAAGGGTGCTCACCTTCTCCTTCTGGGGAACCCACCTCTTTTCCTGCAGGGTGAGGCATGAACTTCAGGGGCGATTTCCTCCCAGGCAAAGGGAGACCCTGTGTCACCCTGACCAGTCACAGGCCTAGCCTGGCCCGTGAGGGTCTCCTCTCCCTGTGTCTCCCCCACAGGGGTCTGAGGGAAGGAGTTCCCTCAGGGAGATACCAGATCCCCTTCGGGGGGGGGGGCTTGGTAATCACCCACCAGTGATGAATGGTGAAGATTGATACAGGGAAGATATGAAAATTACGTACCTATCGTAATTCTTGAACTTCTTTTATATCTTTACCATTCATCACTGCTTCCCATTCTCTATCCCGTCTTGGGCCTAAGTCTCTGGGTGATGCCTTCTCCCTGCTTTCCCTTCCCCCATCCTTTGAGGCCAGTTGTGGCATGGTCCCACTAGTACCTCTGGGGTCTCTGTTCCTTCCTGAAGTGGCAGAGACCCTCCTGTGGGGAAAGGCAAGTAGGGCTACTTGTCCTTATCCTGACATTGGGGCTCCCTTTGGCCCGCTTCTCGGGGCTCTGATGGGGATCCTTTCTCTAGCTTACTCGGGGCCCTTCTAGGGTCAGACTGGCCAACTTGGGGCTTTCTTATCTGGCAGAATCCCTATCAGGGTCAAGGGGTTCGAGAGGGACCCTAGGAACCCCCAGCCATCCTTTTCCTCGGGGGTCGTGACCCTTTCCCTTCTGGAGCAGGGTCTCCTCCTTAATCTAGTAGATCTCTTAACAGAGGGAACTCCTTCAGTGTAGATCATGCCCTGTGGCTTTTAGCAGAGGGTACATTTCATCCTTTAGTCTCTTACGAGAAGAGTCTCTAGTGCGTGGAGACCATACCTCGGGTGGTTCTCTCCCCACTCTTGAATATCAAGGGGGGGAGGACCTCTGCCACACCTTCCCATCTTTTTTCCCAAGGAGAGGGCATCTTCAAGCCTGGCACCTGAAGGATTCTTTCCTGCTGGACTGGTGCCCAGCATGGTCTTCCCTGTCTGCCTCTTTCGAGGATTGCGTTGCTCTCCTCTTCAAAGAAGAAAAGACCTTCATAGACGAAGGGTTGACATAGGGCAATACTGCCTCTCTCCTTAGCTCTCCGGAGGGTGTGGACCTCTGTTGGGGGTGTGGTGGGGTCTCCCTTTCCTTTCTTTCTCTTGCTTATTCCTCCCTCCCTCTCTCTCTCTCTTTCCTTGTCGCCCAGAGGGTGGGGTCCGTTGGCCATACCCCTAGGTTCTAGGGATGTGGATATATTGCTCATCCACACTTCTTGGCATGTCCCTTTCCCCTTTAAGGATCGCCAGAAGGTCTTCAAGCTGGTTTCTCCCACCCACCTGGGTGGGTAGCCCTCAGCTCCGCCCCATGATGCCATATCTTCCTTTCCACTGGAAGATTCAGGTTGCCTCCTCTTTGCTCTCGCTATATGTAGGCCCTGGTTTCAAAACCTTTGGTTATTCCTAAACTTCGACTTGTTCAAGTTAGCGACGGTGATTCTCATCATTCTGTCATGGAAGATAAATCTTCCCCTGGATTTTGCTGGTGCCCGTGCCAAAAAATGTTGCGCACTGATTCGCATACTGCATGCGTTTATTGTCTGGTTGTCGGCCATGACACCAAGACTTGCCAGATGTGTCTCGCTTTTCACCCGAACATCCTCGACGATTGTCTCGCATGCCTCAAATCGGGCAGGCCTGAAAAACTGAATCCTCCAGTGAAATCTAAAGAGGCCCGGAGGGCGGTCTCTGTGGCTGCGGGATCCTCCGAACAGCTGGAGTGAAGGCAGACCTTCGAGGAAGAAGCGGCGTGGGCCACAGGGTCTTCCTCTCGGTCATTTTTCGTTTCTCTCAACTTGGGCTCTATCTTTTCGGGTTAATTCCGAGAGTTGTCCCACTTTCTCCCTGCTAAGGGCGAGGGACCTGCAGGCCTCTCACTCCTCTCGGTCCTGTAAGAGGAATAAGGATCCAAATCAGTCTTCACCTCGGTGAAGACACTCTTGGGATCGTGAGCAAACTTGGTTCCAGGAGCTGGCAGTATCGACTTCGGTCGAAACTGCCTCCTCGTCCGCTGGCTTCTCGGTCTTGCCATCTGGCCAATTGACTGAGATCTCGATGGACAAGGTTGAGATCATTCTCAAGCACATCGATCCATTGTTGCCCATTCCGGTCGATGACTCTCTCAGTAGGACTCCGGTCCTGTCTTTTCCCGACAAGGAGACCCAACCAGCTGGGGATCCTGTCAAGGAACTGGTCCGTGTTCCCGGGAAGTTACCAGTCCCACCGGTGTCTCCCGAGCGACCAACTTGGCCAGTCTGATCCAGGTCGAGATCTCGGATCCCCTTAACTAAGAGGCCGAGGAAGGTGCACAAGTGCTCCATAAAGAGGCAATGCCATCAGTCATCCTCATCCTCCTTGGATGAGGAGATTATTCGCGAAGCTCCACCAACCCCAACGAGGATCTGATGTTGCAGCAGCTGATCCTGTCTGGGCAGAAGCCGACCACGGTCTCTACTCCGGCCATTACTTGTCTTTCGCCTCTTAGGCCGAAGCCGACTCCTCTGGTACCAGTGAAATCTGTTCCCCCACCCGTGGAGCCAGCTAAACCCGCTCCGGTTCGGGCGATATCGGTCTCTCCACCGATTGTGGTGGAGCCGCCGCCTAAACAGCCTTTGGGAGGGGCTTCTATGGAGGAAGCTTGGTCATTCCCAAGTCTTCCACACAGGATCTCGGTCACCCTCACGCCTGATCGCCCCAGGCACGTTGAGGGCGACCTTGGCAGCCGACCGTTATATCCAGATACCTCGCATTCAGACAACACCGACCTTCACTCTCACCCGCGGGATGACGGGTCAGCCAGTGATCTGTCGACAGAGGAAGGCTGTTCGTCCTTTCAAGGGATTCATCTCTTTTTCTCCGAATCCACGAGGATGCCCCTGGAACCAGTCCAAAAACTGGGCATTGTACCTTCTCACTGACATTCACGAGAGCGGGGATACCCCGACAGAAGCCTTTCTTGTGGCCGAAGCCATTGTTGGCCCAGCCTTGGAGCTTCGGCAGCATCCGGCCTCCTGCCCAGTGCCATCTGCCCGGATGGCCCACAATTATGTGGTGCCCATGGGGTCCCTCTCAGGGTTCACAGAACATCCCTCAGCTGAGAGCCTTGTGACCGCCTCTGTATTCAGACGAACAGGCAGTTCTGCTGACACCGATAGACCCCCGGACAAGGAGTCCAAGAAACTGGACCACTCTGCCAGCAAGATCTTTGCGGCCTCTTGTCAGACAAGGTCGGCTGTCACCATGGCGGACTTCTCCCATGTCCCACTAGGGTCCTTGGACGAAGTTCTCCCACATCTCCCCATGGACCTTCAGTCTACGGTCAAGCAGGTCCGGGACCAAGGCCGTGCCGTTACCAGACAGCAGCTTCAGACAGCGCTAAGCATTGGGGAATCATGCATCCATTTGGTGGCAGCCGCGGTTGCCTCATGCCGCAGGGCTTGGAGGAGGCTCTCCACCTTCACGGCGGATACCCTGCACAAACTTGCTGATGTTCCTTTTCCTTTCTCTTCGGTCCAGGTGTGGATGGTCACCTTCAGCGGCTCGAATAGTCCAGTGCCGCCTTGGACTTGGCTGCTTGTGCTCAAATGCTTCTGGCCCTAAGAAGCAGCAACAGCAGAAGAAGAAGAAGCCTTTTCGGCGCTCTACTCCTGTGGCCCAGCAGTCCTCCTTTCAGGGAGCACAGCATCAGCAGGCACAGGCTTGGCACCCCTGGCTCAAGTCCGGACCTCCCCAGGCCCGCAGAGGAGGTCGAGGTTCAGGCCCTGGACCCTCTTCCTCCAAGCCTGTCCAGTGACTGGGTAGGGGTGGCCACCACTATTCCCGTCATGTCAGCTCTAGGTCCTCCCATGGGGGCTCGGCTCCGCCACTTCTTTTCCGCCTGGTCCGCTGTTACCACGGTCAGGGTCTGCCTCTAGAATTCGAGCAGTACCGACCCAGCCGAGCCCGCGCCCCACAGGCAGAGAGAGCATCAGCCAACACCCAGTCAGCTCTGAGAGACGACATAGCCCAGCTCCTCCTCAAGGAGGCAGTGGTCCGAGTGGCAGATCCTCCAGTCAACCCAGGGTTCATTTCCAGGTACTTCCTGGTCCCGAAGCAGATGGAGGGGCTGGCGACCCATTCTAGATCTGCACGACCTGAATCGGTATCTCAGGCTGCGCACCTTTTGGATGGTAACTCTGTCCCAGATCATACCATCCCTGGAGCAAAGCATGTGGTTTTGCTCACTGGATCTTCAGGATGCGTTCTTTCATGTCCCAATCCGTCTGTCTCACCAGTAGTTCCTGCACTTCAGAGCAGAGGGAACCCTTTACGAGTTCCAAGCCATGCCATTCGGCCTGTCATCTGCCCCACAGGTCTTCACCAAATGCATTGCAGTGGTGGCAGCCAACCTCAGGCGTCAAGGGGTCAGAGTATACCCTTACCTCGACAACTGGCTCTTACCAGGATCCAGCCAGCAAGAGGTGGAGAGTTCCAGGGACCTGGCCCTCCAGACCTGCTCTCAGCTTGGCCTCCTGATCAACAAGACTAAGTCAGAGCTCGTGCCTTCTCAGGTGATGTGCTTCATCGGGGCAGAGCTCAAACTCTCGCCGAGCCGGAGCTCAGCTCCCGGCAGACAGGGCAGAGGTTCTCTCCCCTTTGCCCAATTTTTTGTATTATCTCTTTTCTCCCCTTGTGCCTCGCGACCCACCACTCCTTTGGGCTACCTAGGTCCCATCCGCTCCACCTGTCCCTTCCTGAGCCATCCCACCCTCAAATCGCAGTCGTCCCTGGGGTAACCCGGCTGTAACCCTTCACTGGGCGGATCCCCCCCCTCCTCCGAGGGGGAAGGCACCCAGCACACATACTTGTCCTCAGGATGCTGCTGACGTGAAGGATCTCCTTCAGGGCATCAGTGGCAGCGGTGGACCGGCAGCCGTCATCTAGTCGGTCACGAAGCGGATTTTCCGCTTTTCTACTGTTCCCTCCAATGTATGTTTGCAGAGCTCCTGGTCTCCGCCAGAGGTCGCTGCAGCATGATGTTGACCCACTACCCCCCCCAGGAGAGGAGAGCAGTCCTATGAACGCTTAATCCTCTCCTACTCCTGCCAGCCCCCGGCGTCCCGGGTCCGTTCCTGAACCCTGGTCATCAGCGTGGTTTTGAGGTAAGGCGCCAGCGCCTCAACCCTCTATGCCACTGGGCTAGCTTGCCCAATCATTTCTGGTTGGGCACTTGCTCCCTGCCCGGGACTTTCTGCACCTTCTGGGTTACCTGGCAGCCTGCACCACCATGGTTCATTGGGCCAGGTAACATATGTGCCCCCTTCAGTGGTAGCTGGCTGCCTAGTGGACTCAGCGCCTAGGTCATTTCGACCAGCTGATCACTGTGACCCAGAAGATGTGGGACACTCTCCAGTGGTGGACCATCCTAGACAGGTTTCAGAAAGGGATCCTGTTTGTCTGCCCCGAGACGACAGTTGTCCTCACGACTGATGCCTCTCTCATGGGCTGTGGAGCCCACATGGGGAACAACAGGGCCCTGGGGTTCTGGACTCCTGAGGAGTCCCATAACCACATCAACCTGTTGGAGCTCAGAGCGGTCAGACTGGCACTGACAGCATTTGCTCAGCAGTTTAGGGGTCAAGTGGTTCAAGTCCAGACAGACAATACCACAGTCATATACTACCTTAGCAAGCAAGGCAATACGCACTCCTGGCTGATGTGTAGGGAAGCGCTCCACATCTGAACACTCGTGAGACGACTGGAGGCAGATCTCCTAGCCATCCATGTGACAGGAGCCTCAAATCAACTGGTGGATGCCCTCAGCTGCATAGGCGAGACATCCCACGAGTGGTCTCTCCATCTAGAGGTAGCTTACAGCCTGTTCTCCCACTGGGGCAAACCAGTGGTGGTCCTGTTTGCCTCCCGGGAAAACACCAAGTTGAGGCTGTTTCATGCCCGCCCCCCTCAGCAGGGATTGCAGCAAGGGGATGCCCTCTCGAGGTCGTGGACCCCTAGGCCTCTTCTACACCTTCCCTCCATTTCCCTTGATTCACAGGGTGCTCCTCAAAGTGAGGAGGGACAAGGCGCAGGCGATCTTGGTAGCCCCAGACAGGCCACACCAGTTCTGATATCCTGATCTCCTCAGCCTTAGCAACAGGCTCCCGAGGCATCTTCCAGCATGCCCGGACGTAATATCTGTCAGTCAGGGGAAGGTCCTCCATCCAGACCTTCAATCCCTGCACCTGACAGCCTGATACCTGAGTGGCTAGAGTTCCAGGGTTTGGGTCTCTCCGAGGATGTACTCACAGTAGTGGAATCATCCAGTAAGGAGTTGACCAGAAGGTGCTATGCCTTCAAATGGAATAGATTTTCCATTTGGTGTCAGGGCAAGGACCTGTACCCTCTGTCCTGTACTGTGGCTAGTATTTTAGACTACCTTTGGTCTCTGTCCAAAGGAGGTCTTCGGTCTTCAACCCTTAAGATGCACCTGGCAGCCATCTCTGCTTACCATGCGTGGTACGGCCAGCAGACAGTGGCACAGGAGAAGGTGGTCTGGTGCTTTTTGAAAGGCATTGATCACATATCCCCTCCAGTGCGTGAACCTCTACCTCCATGGGATTTACTACTGGTCTTAGCAAAGCTCATGGGCAAGCCATTCGAACCAATGCACAAGTGTGAGATGTCACACTTGTGGAAGATGGCCTTCCTGGTGGCTATCATGTCTGCCAGAAGGACAGGGGAGCTCCAGGTGCTCTTGGTGGACTCCCCTTATCTGGTTTTCCACAGGGACAAGGTTGTCCTGCGCCCCCACCTGATATTTCTCCCAAAGGTGGTGTCAGAGTTTCACCTTAACCAGGTGTTGACTCTGCCTGTGTACTACCCCAATTACACCTCAGAGGTCGAATACAGGCTCCATACTTTGGACCTGAGACAAGCTCTCTCCTATTATAAGGAGAGGACAGCGGAAATTCGGGGCAAGGTTCTCCAGCTGTTTGTCACCTACGCTGAAGCCGCTTCTGGCAGACGTGCAGCAAAGCTGGGCTAGCCCCCCTAGCCAACCCAGAACCCAAGGTGCAGCACACCCATAGCTCTGACAGACCCCTCCTCTCAATGCCCAGCTGCAGGACCTCTCTATTCCAAAGGTCCTTCAACTACAGGGCACCTCGGTGGATGAACAGCCTCCCCGCCCCACTATTAAATGAACCAAGACTTGGGCCTTTCAAAACCCACCTTAGGGAATATCGACTGACCTCAAGAACCTGTGACTGCTTTTGAACTATTAACTGCCTCTAACGATGGCCCCTGCCTGTAACCACCTCACTCTTTGACTGCCCCTTAGCCTCAGCTGGTTTTATAGTATTTGTTTCCCCCCTGTTGTTTCTGTTGTGAAGTATCCTTAACTAAGTTACCCCTATTATTAGGTGTCTGTGTTAATCCTTATTTGAATACTTGTATACTTCTCATTGTAAATAATCTGAACTTTGTAATCTGTTCTAATGTTTAGTTACGCCTGTCTGTACCTTTTTCTGTGACGTGGATCCTTTGTAAATGAGTCTTTGACTCAAAGGTGTTCCGAAGTGCTAATAAATAAATGAAATAAATAAATAAAGCGGACGGTCGCAAGATGGATTACATCTTGCATTGATCTCCACTGTAGGTTGGTGGGCAAGGAGCCTCCCATAGGGGTAAAAGCTCATTCTACCCGACATACCGCTGCATCGGTGGCTGCTTCCAGGGACATCCCTATCCAGGAAATCTGTTGGGTTGGCACATGGAAGACAGCAAACACCTTCATCACCCATTACCACATCGATCTTGAGTCACACCAGGATGCTGGTTTTGGGGCCTCAGTTCTCCAGTCTCTGTTCCCAAAGTAGGGGATGTGCGCCTTGGCTCCCTACTCCCGGAGAACTGCTAGGAGTCTGCCAAGAAGTGTGGATGGACAACATAGCCACGTCCCTAGAAAAACAGGTTACTCTCCTGTAAAAGTAGTTATAGGAGTGGTACATCGGGCTGGCAGTACAGCCTAGAGGTTAGAGGACCGAGGTGTGAACGTGCTTGATACATCCAGCAGACCAGACCTGAGTTTGATTCTCACAACCTCCACTTGCATACTGTGTGACTCTGAGCAAGTCACTTAACCGCCCAGTGCTCCCAGGTCGCCCCTGAAAACAGGCACTTGTGCCTAGTGGACCTTACCCGGTTACCAAAAAAAGCTAAGACTATATGTTGTTCATCCACACGGACCCACATGACCTCCCCGGCTGCGACGCTCAAACCTGGCTTCCAGTGGGCTAAGATCTGGCATCATGGGGCGGAGCTGAGGGCTCTACCACCCGGGTGGGTGGGAGGAGCCAGCTTGAAGAACTTCCGGCGATCCTTAAAGAGATAAGGGACATGCCAAGAAGTGTGGATGAACAACGTATACCACTCTTAGAACTACCGTTACAGGTGAGTAACCTGTTTTTTCCTCCTCTGTCCTCTGGCCGCTTTATTCATTTTTCTGTTTATATCCTTTCCTTTCAGCTATCTCTTGGGCGCCCTTGCCCCGCCCTTATCATTTCTCTATCCCTTTCTTCACTCTCCAGTGTGCATAACTGAGGTGGAGGAGGAGTCGCTTCAGTTACTGGCCAACCATCGAGCGCCACGTAGCATATCGGCCTTGAGGGTGGCTCCTCCCCCTTTAGGAAACAAAAATGCTCCCACGGGGTAATGTGCCTCCGGCTTATACCCACCAGTGATAAATGGTGAAAATATACAGGAAGATCAAGAATTATGATGGGTATGTAATTGTCATATCTCTAGAGTGAGAGAGACAGACAAATCAAGGGATTGGCGGCTCACTGCTGCAGTTAAAGCAGGCAGCATGACTCCAGCTATGGCTTCAGTATTCAAGAAAGCCCTGCTCTTCTCACAAAAGAACTATAGTTCTTTCATATGAGCCGTTACTAAGTCTTCTGCCTCACTGCTACAGCTGAAGCCGGCAGCACAATGCCAGCTGCAGCTTCCCAGTTCAAGAAAGTCCTGGCTCATACACAGTTCTTTTGTGAGATCTCATGAAAAACAATGGCTCTTTCATATGACCTCACGAAATAACCTGTGGGTGAAAAAAAGAATAAATATAAGTCCCACAGTCTTCTTTAGTGAGCCTAGCTTCCTCTTTTATGAGAGTTTGACTCATGAAAGATGAATTGGGACCCCTCACTGAGCCTTCCACCTATATTAGGGTTTTTTTTTTTGTTTCCAAAAAACAAACACCAGAATCTAGCTGAATGGGGCCTGTTTAGCTAAATTTTGTTGTCTTTTTTTTTTCCCAGGGCATAATTTTTATAGGTTTTCATTTAACAAAAAAAATAAATAAAAAGGTGGCTACCATATGAAAGAAGATTTTCTCACGAAAGAAGAATTTTGGCTCAAGAAAGGCATCTTCTTTCATGAGGGTGAAAAAAAAGAAAAACAAAGTCGGAATTCTTCTTTCATATTAGACATATAAATGAAAGACCCTACTGAGCATGCTCAGAATTGAAATTTCAAGTCCTTATAACTCTGGAACGGATTTTTTCTTTAAACCAAAAAAAGACCCCTTTCTAGGGCAAGCCCCTTCTACCATGAAAATTTCAGAACAAAATTACAAACAGTGTGGGCTGTAGGTAAGAGCAAAAATAAAAAAGGAGGAAATAACCTGCTCTCCCCATTTTTCATTTCTTGCACTACCTGGATCTCAGAATCTGTACATGTGACTGTCACAAAACTTGCCAAATCAAAAGACCCCCCCCAAAAAAAATGCATGCAAAATTTGTTGCAATTCCTTTGAATGGGGCAAAGCTATTAACTCATTCTATCTGATGCCGCAATTTTGGGTCAGGTTAAGCAATAGATGGTTCTGACACCATATGACGCTAATAGGTAGATTGGGTTAAGGTACAAAATTAAGGGTTTAACATTGAAAATCCTACTCAATCCTAACTATAGGGATGCAACCATACCCCCTAAATCAAAATATATATATATTTTGCTAATGTAAGCTATTTGTAATCCTTGCATATATTCTTTGTCGCATCTTGACTCAGGACTTCACTGAAAATGAGACATGTTCTCAGTGAGTAATTTTACTAAAATCACATGAATAATTACAAATAAAATTTAAAACTGTCAGCCTGCTGATAAGATGATGTAGGATTTAGTTCAGCTATGTAGGGGGCCACAGTTGCATCTGTTCCCATGACAGTTCAGGAGATCAGGGTAATAATGTTTGTCTTCTGTTCCCAGGTTTGTTGCAAGGACAAAGAAGAATTGTACCAGTGAGTGTTCTCCTATGTCCTGATGGGACTGTCCTGGGATTTATGTATTGTAGTTTGAGTTTCTTTTTTTTAAGAACAAGTAGATAATATACTGTGAACTAAAATAAAAATAAATGGTTTAAAACTACAATATTTACAAAAAATTATGTTTAACTCTTGCCAAGGAGGAGGAAGGAAGGAAAAGGCTAGAAAGGGCAGGAAAGTAGTAGTCATTGGAGAAACTGTTATTAGGACAGTGGCTTAGGGGGCATTGCTGGATCAGTAAGGTAGCTCGACTGAGGTAGTATGCATGCTTGGAGTGCAGGCTATCCAGGGCCAATGCAACACAGCTGGTTGGAGGAGCAGACCAACATAAACAACATATGAAGCACAGGTTCTGAGGCCAAGAGGAGATCCTTCATAGAACTATGAATGTTCCTGAAGGAAAAATGGTCTCCAGGGAGACTTTTTTTGAGTTCCTCCTGTTCCTTGGGGCTGTTGAAGAGTGACCATTAGGCAGACTGACACTTGGCTGTGGGTCTGATACAAAAAGGTTTTGTTTTTCTGGTCAGTTGGAGGGCCTTCGGTGCAGGGTGCATTTATGCCCAAGAGGGACCGGGATACTGGCCAAGAGAATGCACAGGGAAGTTGGGGGATTTAATCTAGAGGATGGGGGGAGTGGGCTGGTGTCGTGGTTCCCCATGGGCAGAGAGCAGATACAGAGGATTATCGAGGTAAAGACAGCAGAGCAGTTAAGCTTAGGGAAAAGAAACCAGAAGGGTGGGTGGGGTTCAGAGAAGTGTGAAGGGAAAACTATCAGTTGCATGCAGGCCAACATGAGGCGCACACAAAGCAAAATGGGTGAGCTTGAAAGCTTAATGCAGTTTAAGGCCCATGTTAGTGGAGCAGTGGCTTTTATTTGTTCAGATCATCCCTCTAAAATACACAAAAAATTCTAAAGAAAAATTCCCATTAAAACTTATGCAGTGTGCTGTGGGCTCTCCAGACTATTACATCACGAACTGTCTGCATGCAGGGACAGGGCTTACAGTCATGAAGGGGAAGGGATTGGGGTCTCGACTCTACAGTGCCCAAATACAATCCTTTCTCTCCTAAAAAACCCCATGAAAAAACAAATCTGTCTTTTTGTAGCAGTTGCCTCACCAGGAGGAAGTAAGGCTCTTTTGTGGCTTTTGAGGGACATTTTTTAATAATGTACACAATCGGTGCCTTTTAAGCATTTTCTAGTTTATTTTCTATTTGTCTGTTAAAATTTCAGACATTACAGTACTTATTCCACAGCGTCTTTCAAAAAGCATTTGATTATTCCCAACTGACCTCACAATTGCCGTTTTTGAGATCGGTCTGCTGTTATGGTGAGCACTGTGGTATCATAAATGACGACACCGTGAGGTCAGTTGGGGACCAGGGCTTGCGTTAACCCCCTACTGAAGTCCCCAGGTGAGTTTTTTTTAAGATTTTGCAGCACAGAAATAAAAGCAGTGCTTCAGCACTGACCTATTAAAAGGTTTGCACCGATATTGTTAGTAGAAAATGTATCTGATAATGTTGTACTGTACAAAGCCACTCAATAGATTTTTGACACCAAGATTTTCAGGTCTGACCCCCAACATTTGAAACCGAGGGTCAAGCTGACACCAACTTTACAAGTGCTAATGCAAGCCCTGGGGGAACAGTCAAATGTTTTTAAACATTTCATAGGCTAACAAGATATGTTTATGAACCCTGCAAAGGAAGATTGAAAATGTGTATTAAAAAAAGGTGTTCTTTTTTGTGAATCGTCATGGCAGAGACAGTATATTTATGGGTGTCTTTACACGCAGAGATCTGTATTACAATGAGTGATGCAGATCAACTGCAATGTTACCTTTCTGCCATGCACAGGCAATTGGTTCTGCAAGAGAACCAAACGTTTGCCAATTTCATGTTCCCTGCTTCTTTGGGTTTGTGAAGTTTTTATCCGTTCTACCCGGCCATGTAATAGTGCCCTTCCGCTCATTTCGGTGCCAGGACAACAGGGAATCCCATGTTCTCTTGGCTGTTTTGAAGTGGATCACCTGTACATGGCACAAAAAACGTAATGTTAGTTGATTTGTACCGCTTGGTGCGATACAGATCACTACATGTAAAGGCAATCCACTCCTCAATAGTCTCAGCAGGAGAAAGCACTGTCATGGAATGAGCATTCCGTGTAAAAGCACCACATGAATATACTTAAGTGCAGTGTTGCTGTTTAAATACAAATGTGTGATTTCAGTATTTGGGCATAGACATTTGCTAATCGTAGCTCTTATTTTTTATAAAGAACAGTTTTATTTCTAGACACTAAGAATTCCAAAACATAAGGGTACTGGAAACAAAAAACCTATGGAAGAAGAATGCAATACATCTCGCCACTTCAGTGCATATCTCAAAAAGTTGGTGAGCAGCATTGGATGTGGTGGATGAGAATACAGTGCCTTGGCTCCCCTGGAAGCACAGGGTGGTGTGGTGGGTGTCTTCCCATGCAAGGATGAAGGGAGGGACTTGTACAAAGGGAAGAATTGTTTGTGGAGGCATGGTTGGAGGGACACCTTCATATGCCCAGTGGCCATTCAGCGTTCACAGAATCCCCTGCTCATGCACTCTGAATTCTGGGGTATAGAAGGAATGCCCAGAATGTAGGGATGAAGGCATTGTTGTTGGTTTTTTTTTTTGGGGGGGGGCCTGCAAGATGCATGGCAGCAGGAAAATGACTGCTGCTGGGTCATGAGTCTAGGCAAGACAGGAGGGAGGTAGTTTGATAGTTCCACCAAAAGTAGAGAAGAAAATTGAGTGGTCTAGCTAGAACAGTGGAAAGGAAGATCCCAGGTTTGAAGACTATTAACTTCTGCTGTCTTACTGTGTGACCTGGTCAAGACTCTTTGACCTCACTGTGCTTCAGTTGTCTCAGATGTAAAATTGGGTAGAAGCAGGGCCCCACTGGGGATGAGATGTTGCACCCTTCAACACTGGGTAAATAAACTACTAAACAACTAAAATAGCAAAAACAAACAGACCTGACAAATGTGGGATTCATGACATTTTGATTGTTGAACAGTTACATGATGGCTGTCGTGTGAACTTGACTTTGCAGGTTATTTCTTAGAAATGTTCCTGAACAGTTGTGTATTGGGTTTCTACTACATATGTTTTCTGTTTGTAAAAATAAATTAGTGTTTGCAATCAGATGTGTTGTAAAACGTAAGTCATTCGAGAACATAAAATTTCTCTTCACGCTGGAAAGAATTTCATTTACTGCAGCTCTACGTTGAATGTCCCATTAAAGGTTTTTGTTTACAGAGATGTCGAGTCCTTTTCTTGGTCACTAGAAGTAATTTATATACCATGTGGGATTTATTTTTGTACCCTGCCCTTGCCACCTCACCTTCTCCCCTACTCTTCAACCGGAACAGCCCACTCGCTTCACCTCCAGCACACCCACTGAGACATAGGACTCCAATCTGGTTTGCCTTCTGCTCTTCCAACTCCATGGCTTGTTTCTGCCATGACAGGAATCCCCTTGTCAGCTGCTTGGTGGCACTTCACAACCTACGTAGCAGGTAGATGCAAGGACACATCTAGCTTGGAGACATGGAGTAGTAGCCCAGCCTGTTCAGTGGCACCAAGGTGGAGGCAGGCAGCCAGCATCAAGCACATGGAGGTGGGCATTTTTCCTCAGCAGTGTCCCTTCCATGGCCCAATAGCTATGAGTGGGCCTTTGTGACGAATTCCTAGTAAACGGAGGATGTCAGATGCCATGTGGTTACTCAGGACAAAAACGGCATCCCCAAACCCACCTCAGGAGTTGTTACAGTGGAGAGCCTTTACCCTACCTCCTGGGACCAGTGCCTTCACATCATGTCCTGCTCCACTGACCTGGGCTAAGGGAGTCTGAATGGATTCATGATCCCAGGTCTTCCATGTAGTGGTGCGCTGTACCATGAGCTAGCATCCCAGGCATTCTGATCCCAAACCACCAGGATCCATATTACTGAATGAATGAATTTCTATAACAGAAAAGCAATAATAAAGCATTTTATTTTTTTCCTATCCCAGTCCCACAACCGCTACCAAAACCATTGCTTAGACTTCTCTTCCTGCTGCGCTTAAATAAATGTAAAATTTATAAAATGGGTGGGGAGTGTCCTGCATCTTGAGGTGTCAATAGATTTCTGAAGCCATGTAGTTTTGAATAGCAGTCAGTAGTTTTGAACTTCTTTTGGTAACCTGGACACAGCATTTACGTAAGCATTAAGCCCCTCGAAAAGGAGGCTTCTACTAGGAATTAATGCATGGGGGTTTGCAATTAGTGCTCCAACCATGCATTAATTCCTAGTGAAGCTTTCCTTTCGAGGGGCTTAATGCACTTGTAACATGGCAAGCGTGGGGAATAAATTGTGTTTACTTAAACTTGTGCTTATTTTACTGAAACTTTGCTTATTTACTGTATGGTGAAGTTTTTGCAAATACTACTAGCGATAACATTTTTACAAAAAACACATTTATTAATATAGTGGTTTGTATATTTTGCACATTTGAACATGAGTCTATTTCATAAAAGTACTATAATTATGGTACAGTTTGTAATGATCAAAACTGCAATAAAGGTTTCATTTTGCACTCAAACTGTGTACTTTATTTGCTGTGAATTATGGGATTAATCATTAATTAGCATAATGATTTGCTTTAATAACAGATTCCTTCCTTTAACAAGAACAAAATACTTAAACGTTATGTAAATTTTGCTTAATTTTGGACTGCTTTCCCAATTTTAAACACTTTTACATCAGTTTGCTAAAATCAGAATCGGCAAAATTTGTCATCTGTGCCTTTGAACGAGGCTCGATCAGTAGAAACATTGCAGATGCATTGTGATTATTCTGTCTTCAGCAGCAAGTATTACTTAAAGTTCACAGGGCTGTTTATGGTGAACTTTGCAAAAGTAAAGGGATTTACAGTTAGTTTCATCAGGATGTCTACATGTAATTGGCTGCAGAGATATTCACTGATGTAAATGAATTTTTTCCCATAGGATTACATTGCAGTTTGTGTCATGGCTTTTGGCATCGTTATCTCGGAAACAAACGGGATACAGACTTTTCACTACAGGTGGCTTAGATCACCTTTAGGTGAACTATGCAACTGGAAAAAGATTTGAAATCGTAGAGTAAGTGGAATTATTTTCGTACGTTGCATGGTTCATGAGATATTGTGAAATTACTGTCACAAGGGTTCAAAGAGTGCCTGTCCAGTGTTTTTCGGTGCCCATACATCAGAAACGATGTCAGATATGGGTACATTCTTTTCGATGTTACGTGAAGTACTTGCTGTCACGATTACAATGATGCTAGAATTTTTTTCTAGCTCTTACAGTTCCTAAGATGTGCGCACATTACTGTTACAAGGGTTTGGTGTCCTATAGTGCTGCTGCATGGCTCTCTAGCTTTGTGTAAGTGGGAGCGTGGAACCAGATTCATATTGTTATGCAAAAATTGGCAACTTGGTGGGAGCTGGGCTCTGCGCTCCCACCAATAGGTGTTTTTTACTACTTATATTACACTTTTCAGAAAGTATGAGATTTGTGTAAAAATTGCATTAATGCTTCATTTGAGGTTAAAGCAAAAGTCAGGAAATGAGACATTTGGGTCGAAACCCTAACTCTCACACACCCACCCCGATCCTCCAGAGACTGACAGACGCTAGGGTGTCATTAGTCATGAGGCTTAAATCTCACCCCATTCTCCTTTACTGTAGCATGTCAACATGTTTACACATGGAATGGGGTGAGATTTGAGCCTCATGACCCCAATGATACACCCTGGCGTCTGTCAGTCTGTGGAGGATTGGGGTGGGGTGTGTGAGGGGGGGTTAGGGGTTAAACCCTAATGTCTAATTTCCTGACTTTTTTTCCTTTAACCCTAAATGAAGCATTAACGCAGTTTTTTGCATAGAATATATATATATATATATATATAGATATATAGATATATACAGTATATTTATATTAAATGGCCATTTTTTCATAATATCCTTATTACACACATACACAAATTAAAAACAAAGGAAGTACTAGTTGGTTACATTTTCTGGTGCTTTTCTGATCATGAAAACAATCCTTCTGCCCTTAACTGCTTACGAGGGAAATCTCTGCTCTGTTGTGTGTCTACCTGTGGCCACCATCGCATCTTAATCTAGGGCTACATCAGTGTTCAACACAACTCTCTAAATAAACTCAACCAAAATAATGAACACTAAGACAAACAAACAAAAAAAAAAAAAAGGAAAAAAAAATTCAAACCAACAATTCCAGAATAAAGGTGGCACATTACAACACTGCCCATATTACTTTTAATAGTAGCGCACCATCAAGTGACACTCTCCTAGCTAAAGAGCTATTTTATTTAAAATGGCAAAGCATGTATATAGAATTTATTTTTAAATTTTTTTTTGACCGTGTGACTCAAAACCTCTTTTAGAAGCAGAACAAAGACACCAGAGTGGAATTCATGGTGATATTCCTGCATGCCCGGGAGCAGCAAGGCCCTCTGCCTGCAGTGTCAGCCTTCAGCATGCCCCAGGGTGTGCGGTAATTTCTTATTTCACCATGGATCACACCTTGAAGTCAGTTATTACTTTACTGTCATTATTGAAGTGCTAACCACATGATTTTTCAGTTGGCCCCAATGTTGGGACTGGTAGCCATCTTTGATTAGAGTAATGAATGGGAATTCCCATGGACATATTTGGCCCCTCCCCGGCTGAAAATTTGCCCATGGAAATTCCTGTTCACTTCCCTAATCGAATTACAGAATTTCTAGAGTTAGCACTCTTTAACGTTTTATATGATTTTTGTGGTGTGGAGAGGTGAGCATTCTGCCAGTGGAATTCTGCAGAATTTTGAATCCCTCTATTCCATGACAAACAAACATTCTATCTGTTGAGTACAATACATTGTACAGGAACAGAAGTATAGTAGCCTATAAAGTCTCTTCCTCATTCTCTGCAGGTTCAAGCTCCTATGCTGGAAAGACCAATAGATGATTGACAGGAGGAGATAGACTTCTTGTTTCTAGTTTCTTTTAACAAACAGAAAAAAAAACTACTTTTTAGTAATAAAAAATGTAGGTAATTTTTTTGTTAAATTTTGTCAGTGTACCCATTTTATAAGCACAGTAAGACTGTCACGTGATAATCACCTGTCCAAGTGCTGAAGACAATGTGGGTAAACACCTCATTCCACACAGCGCACCTGGGTGTGCAGTTGTTATATCATGTTATAGATCAAGGGAGGGCTGTCTGTCTGTCTATCTATATTTTATTTGTAATTTGTTAACCAGGTAGGACCTAAGAGCATTAGTTGCCCATTTTCAAGGGGGGACACCGAGATGTAAACAAGACCAGCAATACAGATTAAATATGCAGTAAATGCGTGTGCACAGTAATAAAGTGACATTACACTTGCACATAGAGACAGGGCTTGCATTAGCACTAGTAAAATGGGGGTCAGGTTGACCCTCTGCTTCAAATGTGGGGGGTCAGACCAGAGAATCCTGGGGTCAGAAATTTGCTGTAGTGATTTTGTAACATATTATCCGATACTTTTTCTGCTAACGAAATCCATGAAAATCTTTCAGTATACAAGGTCAATGCTGAAACACTGACTTTATTTTTGTGCTTCAAAATCCTCAAAATTCCCATTTGGGGACTTCAGTAGGGGGTTAACGCAAGCCCTGTAGAGAAGTCTAAACAGTATTTTTAACACCATTTTAACCATATTTTGTGAATTGATAAGAGTGTAAAAAAAGTATGTAAATTATTTCAGAATGCAGAGGCTTTATAAATAACAGGAGGATAGAGGAACAAAGCATGGGGTCTCATGAAATGAGTATGAGCAGATCTAGTACTCAGGGAGTCTGCTTGTGGCCTTGCATCAGCCATAAACAAATCTAATTGGGCCTTTTAGGGAACATCTAAAACTGATGAGGGCAGAATAAGTAATACGTGAGTCAAAAGGAGGAAAACCAGGATGTTTGTAAAGCATGCAGTGATGAGAAAATCTAAAGCTGGTGGTACCAAATCTGCATGTGGAATTGTCTAGAATTTTAACTCTTTGCAAGTTAGTGACATTAGCAGTGGCATAGACTGGAAGCCCGTAGTCGAATAATATAGGTACTGAGCCAAGTCAAAGGCCCTGTCCCCACTACGCCTCTGTAACGTTACAGAGTGCTCAAACCGTTACCGCAACGGTTTGCGTTTATACCTGTAACGTTACAGAGGGCGTTTTCGTAACCTTGTTGAAACCACATAGAGGTGGTTTCAACAATGAGTTATGAAACCGGGTCCTTCTTTGGTAACGTTACCGGATTATAGTGTAGATGGGTGGTAGCGGTCCACTGTAGGGCTCAAATGCAGCGCGAGCTGCATTGGGGACCGGGCGCTGCCGTAACGGCCGCCTGCCCTGAAGGTGTGGATCGCGTGCTGGTCCCGTAATGGACACCGCTGCGGGTGGACGCATTGCATTGTTTCCGCCGTAACAGATTGCATCTGTTACAGGGCCGGAGCAGTGTAGTGTGCTTGGGGGCCTTAAAGTGAGTGGACCATTTTTTTTTTTTTTTTTTTAACCTAAGCAGGTCTCAGTTTGTTAAATGGAAGGAGAGTCTGTCTAAGTGCCCGATCTGGAATGGTGTCCCCCCAAGGGTATATGCTGGGTCCGCTCCTATTTTCACTTTATATTAATGAAATGTCAAACTGTGGTGGGGCAAATCTATTTATGCTGATGATGTGGTACTATACTGCAGCTCTAATAATAGTTCTGAAGTTAACAAAATGCCTAATTCTGATACACACTCACTAGAGAGCTGGCTCTTAGCAAACAAGCTGGTTCTTAATAGTAAAAAGACTAAGTCCATTCTCTTTGGACCAAAGAGCATAGGCCTCCAAAGAAACCTGCTCGCCCTGTCCCTCTCAAACGGAACAAACATTGGGATGGTTGACTCCCTCAACTAACTGGGAGCTCGTCTTGACCAAGATGTGACCTTTAAAGCCCACATTGAATATCTCACAAAAATGCTTCACCAAAGTTGGACTGCTATACCACTTGAGCCCCTACCTCTCTAAAGACTCCCGCTTATGTACAGCTAACTCAACTCTTCTACTAACCCTCCTCTATGGCTCTCCTGTGCTACTCTCTGTCAGATACTCTGAAACAGAAAAACTAAAATCCTCATATCACACAGTAGCTCGCTTTGCTGCTGGTGCCTCAGTCAGAGAACATCATTGTAGCATTCTAGATTCCGTCCAATGGCCGTCTCTCCCTGGTAGATCAGAGTACGCAGCGCAGTGCCTATCCTTTAAGCTCATAGGCCCATATGCTCCCCCTGACCTACAAGGTCTGTTAATATAAACCTGATAGGTGACCTCTTCAGTCCTCTAGTAGAAAATTTCTTCTGGTCCCTAAAGCTAAAACTGCTGCTGGGAGCAAATCTTTTGCAAAATCTATCCCTACTGTCTGGAATTTCCTTTCAAACGCACTGCATGAACTCTCTTCTTTGGGTTGGGGTTTAAAATGACTTAAAAAACTGTTTCTTAGAAACCAATGCAAATGTTATATTGCTGATTAATCTTTGTTACCCATGTCCCAAATATGGGATTGCTTTGTATTGACAGCACTGCAGTTTGTCCCTGTCTGCTTTAACTCGTATGTAAACTGATGTGAATTCATACAGTAGTCTAAATGTATGTTCATTGCCAGGGTGCGAAATTCCTATACCTTAGGTGCCCCAGGGCAGGTACTTTTGATTCAGGACACCTACTGCTGTGCAGTGCCTGCCTGTTTGGGCACCTAAGGTATTCTTGCACAGTTTGTATTTTTTTTTTGCCTAGTTCTTTTTTTCCTTACTTGCAGTTGCCATTTTTTTTTCTTCACTTTCCCTAGGGGTGGGGGAAAAGTCGGAGGAGCACAGATGCAGTGCTGACATCGAAGAGCCGATCACAAGTGTGGTCTTCTTGATGTCAGCTGACCGTAGCAGGAGACTCAGAGCGTAGAGCTCTTCAAGTTCTGGGAAGAAAAAAAGGAGTAGGCTGATGTGTTCCTGACATTTCTGTGGCACAGACATCAGCCAAAGGGGTCCCTGTGTCGCTGTTGGAGGCAGGCTTTAGCCAGCGTGCACCAAATGGTGCTGCCTATTGTATATATTTGCCCGCTCCCCTCCAGACAGCGTGACGTGAGGACCCTGCTGCACAGCACGCCATTCTGTGCTTCAATTCGTGGAGACTGGACGTCTTGTGTTGTCAGGCTGTTTGTGGGATTGATCAAACATTTAAAAAAAAAAGAAACAGAGACCCAAAAGCTCTTAAGAGCTAGCCTGACTGTGAGTAAAAAAAATATGGAGTGCTGAAATGAGTGAGTTGATTTTAGGGCAGGGGAATACTGTAACTCGGAGGGGGAGGAGAGGAGAGGAGTGTTGAGACTGTGAAGGTCTCTCTCAGGACAGAAGGAAATTGGACAGCAAGGAAATAATTAATCGGAATATGTGGAGTCAGTCACACCTTTCCTAAAAAGTAAAAAAACAAGCAGCATCTGAATTAGAGATTACTTCTTAATCTCACAGGCTGCTTTGCAGTTGCTTTTCTTTTTAGCTCTTACAATACCAACCACCAGACCTGTAATAGGAGGGTGAGGGGACACAGTGATTTTCTGAATCACAGACAGTTCCCTTCAGAAAGCTGCTATAAATGTACCTGCTGCACTTATTTTATAACCCTGACCCTGCCAAACAGCTAACTGGATAATGTGCCTACTAAGTTCCTACCCTAACAGAATAATTCTGTTGCTATACTGTCTGTGAATGATAATGACTATGTTGGATTTAAATAAAGACAAGTAAATAACTGAAGGCTGAAAACATCAACAACTAGACTGCAGTAGAAAGGGGACTCGATATATTTAGGGCCAATTCTATGAATTTACCAGCTGCTTGCAGAAAATTCCAGTAAGAAATTTATTTTTTCTATTTTATGCAGCCAGTGGCAACACAGTGGATTTCAAAACCATAAAAAGCTGCCTGTGTGCTAATTTTTTTTTGCCTTCCTAAGCTCAGTTAATTAAGCAAATAAAAAAGCTCTGTTTGAATTGTAAGTGAAGTGAGTGACTTCACTTATAAATTGTAAACAGTCCTCCTGTGAAGGGTATCTAGTACAGTGTACACACATCCATTGTGGTTGTGGTCATAAAAGCTATTTTTTTTTTAATTTTATAAGTACTTCTAGGTAACAGTTCAAGTCAGGGCAGACTGTTGTGTTGAAATGTTAAGGGAGCTCAGTCAAGTCAGTCCTCACTGCTCAATGTTCACCCAGTTCCTAACAGTAACTAACACTACACCTATTGTCTTTCTTGTTAAATAACTACTTGTCTACTACTACCACTACTACCTAAAAATAATGCAAAGTTGAGACTGGAAGACCGAGAGTAGAGGGGGTACTGCTGCTTGGGACTGAATTTAAAAGGCAAAAATCTGTCTAAAAAAAGTGTTTTTTCCTCGGGCTACAGTCTAAGTTCAGGGATCCATCTGTTAAATAATGCTGCTTTGGTTAAAAAGCTTTCTAGTCTTTTACAAGCTACTGTAGTAGCTGCTCTGTTATCTACCTCACCATACAGGATCCATGATCTGTTATTAAACAAAGCCTAGTGTCACTCTCTATTATGTGGTGGTTTTATCTATCCAACTACTTTAAATCTGAATAAATACTATAACTAGCTCTTTTTACAAGTTTCTCCGAGTGTGGACTATCTAAAATCTGAATAGTGTGATATAAAAAAAAAAAAAAAATCTGTTTTTTTTTTTTTTTTTTTTACAAGAAGCTACACTGTCACTGTGTCACGATCGGACTGTCTAAAATCTGAATACTATTATAAAAAATAATCAGGCAACACACAATCAGTTATTCTTGTTAAGTTTATTTATTGAAAAAAAAGACCACACACATTTTTCCTTCTTGTATTTATTAATACCGAGTACAAATCAAAATTCTCGAAACAAGCCAAATCAATAGTCACGAGCAGTCAGGCACACAATGAGTCTGTTTAAGGGGCGGCATGTAAATCGTTTCTTGGGCATGTACATTTTCTTCTTACATGCCCAAGTGGGCATGTACTTTTTTTCACGAATTTCATACCCTGCTCATTGCTAACCAATAAAGTTATCTTTGTCAAGTAATCTGCTCTATATTGCACTGCCCGCTGTTTATATTTCAGTATATTGTATTCCTGTTTTATAATTCATGAAATTAATCCTGGGCCACCCCTGAAAAAGGGACTCTGAGGCCCAGTGGGTTTACCCGGTCGACAAAATTCAATAAATAAATAAAACAGAAAGCTGACCATGGGTGTGTGTACTGAATTATTCAATGTTGGAGATAATGTTCTTTAAAAGAGAGTCTGGTTTTTAGTAACCGAGATACTTGAAATTGTCTATTCTTTCTACAGGTGGCACTCAAATCTATAATTAAGTCAGTGGGGGTAAAGCCTTTAATTTTTGTTTTATTCCAAAGTGCATATACAGTACTTGGTTTTACCAACATTCAGTAGAAGGCCATTTTTAATAACCATTTTTGTACTAGTACAAAGTCAGGTTGTAAATATCTGCATATGTCACTGACATTAGGTACCCTTCGGTACAAAACATTCGGAGCTATGCAGAATATCAGCTAGATCATGCAAGAAAGCACTAAACAAAATAGGCCCTTAATGAGTGGAGAAGAAAAGGAATTCAAAAATACTGATTGAGATCTGTCAGTCAAGTAATTCTGGAAACAGGATACTGCAGATGCAGATAGACCAAGGGACCAAAGTTAGGCAAGCAGGTGACCGTGGTGCACCAGATCAAATGCTTTCGAAAGATCCAGGAAGAGCGCACCAACTATGCCCCCTTTGTCCAAGGTTTCGGGAAGATCATTAATGACTGCAGTACAGCTGTGAGTGTGCTGTGATTATCTCGAAAACCATGCTGGCAAGGTGTTGGCATATTGCCAGTATGAAAGAACTCCTTAGATTAGTTGAACACAATACTCTCAAGGACCGTGGACAATGGGGCAAGTAGGGATATTCAGTAGTTTTTGATCAGGGCTTGCTGTCTTGATTTCAAAATAGGAACCACAGTTGCCTGCTTCCACAATCGCGGGACCTCTCCAGTAGCTAAAAAATAGTTGTACAAAGTGCACAGTGGATTAGCTATTACATCAGTAACCAAACAAACAAAAAAAAAAAAGTGTTCAATATTGTTCACTCCCATTCAAAGTTCATAAGGTGTTTCAAAGTTTCATCTACAGTTAGTGATCTAAACTTAAAACCAGCATCTGAACTACCACAGCCAGTCCTGATCTGTTCAAGATATAATAGAGCAACCAGTGGAGCAATTTTTGTGGCTCCACAAAAAGTGGTATTGAGCTCCGTGGCAGTTTCAATCAGATTCAAGTTACTTTGTTCAGTAGTCAGAAGTGGAATTGGTCTTTCCCATTTGATTGTTTAGTATTTGTTAATTTGCCAGTTGCCCATTTGAAAATGGAGTTGATAAAATATTCAGTTTTTGTTTTTCTAACCAATTGTTTACACTTTTTTTTTTTTAAATATTCAAGCAGTGTTGAATTTGTACGCTGTTTCCTAAAAGATTTCCAGGCCTTGTGCCTCTCATGCATCAATTGCACCAGACAAGGGGTGATTCCTTCCTGTCTTCTATTTTTAATATGTAAGCGATGGAGGATGCAAAGTTGCTACAAGCCCTGTTAAAATCATGTAGGGGGTGGCATGCAAGGAAGACAGCTGACCTGTGAAACAACATTCTTGAATTCATTGATGTTCAGATACCAGTTGGACCACTTATTTTCCCTGTGTGTGAGACACTTATACTGAAAAGTTCGTAATATCACCCGAATTAAACCATATTTGGTGCAAGCTGACCTCGAGAGGGTTGTCCATGCCTTTGTCACCTCCGTATTGGATTACTGCAATTCTCTATACCTAGGGCTATCTGGAAGTTTGGTAGGCCGGCTGCAGTTAGTCCAGAATGCTGCGGCCCACTTGGTGGTTGGGAACTAGTGACCAAATCACACTGGTGCTGCGGGCTCTGCATTGGCTTCCTGTTCGATGGTGTTGTATCATCTTCAAGATCTGTGTGATAACATTCAAGGCCCTACATGGACAGGGCCCAAGCTATCTGAAAGATCTTCTGAAGTCCTACACTCCTCCTCGCCCCCTCTGGTCCACAGATGCAGGTTTACTTTTGGTTCCCTGTTCCTGTTTAAAACTGTCCAGGGATAGGGCGTTTGGAGTTGCAGCCCCTTTACTATGGAACTCTCTCCCAGAGTCAGTACACACTGCTCCAACTGTGGATACCTTTAAGCACAGATTAAAAACAAATTTATTTATACAGGGCTTTCCAGATTATTAATTAACCTCATATGTTTCTATCTTATTTACTGTTTTATTTATATTTTACTGTATTTATTTTGCTATTCTTTGAATTTTTGAATCTTGTTTTCTTTTATTGTTGTGAGGTGCTCTGAGCCGTTGGTAAGGGCACTATATAAATAACATTTGCCTTGCCTTGAAAAGTGTCTCGTGACTGGAAGTGAGCATGTTTGGAGGAACATTTTTAATATATTGATTGTCCTTTATTATATTAATATGCCCTCTCAGACCACCCTACAATGGTAAGACTCTCCTCCCTTTCATTTTAAGGGTATTAAAAGCAGTTCTCTTTGGTTTGTGTTTCTCATACCCCAAGAAAGTACGCTAAACCTTTTTTTTTTTTTTTTAACTTCAGCTTTTGTTTATGGTAGGTTTAAAATGTAACACAACAGCTCATCCATATTAGCTTAAATCAATGCATACTTCTACAGATTTGATATCTTTTAAAGTAATTAAATACATTCTTGTAACTTTGCAGTTCAAATTATTCTCCATGGCTTACAGAGTCCTGATACCAAAATAATGGTGCAGAAGAGAATTGTACACTGCTTTAAGCCTGAGGCTTTAGCTAGATGGACACAGTTCAGTGCAATGTAAAATCTAGTCTCTGTTCCAGTGTTCATGTGAATAGTTTTTGTTCCACACGTGTAAACTTTTGTGATGAATCTCACCAAAACTCATCTTGAGAATAAAACTAGAAAATAACATTTCTAGGAACGTGGCTATGTTGTTCAATCCACACTTACTGGCAGGTTCCTTGCCGCTTTAAATCTTGCCGGAAGGTCTTCAAGCTGGCTCCTCCCACCCACCCATAGAAACATAGAGGTTGACGGCAGATAAGGACCGCAAGGCCCATCCAGTCTGCCCATTTCTTTTTCTACCTTATAAGTGTGCCATCGGCCTTTGCTCTGTCAGTGGCCTGTCTATTCATACTCATCTGTATTGCTCCCTTATGCCTAACCCATGCCTGTTTGAAGCCCTGCACTGTATTCATAGCCACCACTTCCTGAGGTAGGCCGTTCCATGCATCCACCACTCTTTCTGTGAAAAAGAATTTCCTCACATTCCCCTCTAATCGGCCTCCTCTAATCTCATGCTGTGTCCTCTTGTCCTGCTATTTTTCTTATATTTAAACATGTTAGGCGCTTTCACCTTGTTAATGCCCTTAAGGTGTTTGAATGTTTCGATCATATCACTCTCCTCCTTTGCTCAAGGGTATACATATTGAGCTCCGTTAATCTGTTCTCATATGTCTTCTGATGCAGTCCCTGACCCATTTTGTTGCCCTTCTCTGGACTACCTCAATTTGGTTAATGTCCTTGTGAAGGTGTGGCCTCCAGTACTGCACACAGTACTCCAGATGGGGCCTAACCAGTGTCTTGTAAAGAGGGATTATTACCTCCCTCTTCCGACTTGTGATACCCCTACTAGTACATACACCCTAACATCCCCCTAGCCTTACCTACTGCTTTAGAGGTCTGCTTGGATGATTTCAGGTCATCGGTGATGATGATGCCCAAGTCTCTTTCTTTCTTTGTGACTGCCAGCAACTCCCCTCCCAGCCTATATGTGGCTTCAGGGTTTCTCTTCCCTATGTGCATGATCTTGCACTTCTTTGCATTAAATCCCAGTTGCCACTCTTCTGACCATTTTGCTAGTTTATTCAGATCTCTTCTCATTCTGCCAACCCCAACTGGATCATCCACTCTGTTGCAGATCTTGGTGTCATCTGCAAACGGACAAGCCTTACCCTCTAGTCCATCTGCAATGTCACTAATGAAGATATTGAAGAGGACTGGCCCCAGGACTGATCCCTGAGGTACCCCACTTGTGACTTGCATCTCTTCTGACTGTATACCATTTACCACCACTCTCTGTTTTCTGCCTGTCAACCAGTTTGCCACCTAGTTGACCAACTTCTGACCCACCCCGAGCCTACCCAGCTTATTTATCAATCTTCTGTGAGGAACAGTGTGAAAGCTTTGCTGAAGTCAAGGTAGGCGACATCAACTGCTCCCTTGGTCCACCACTCTGGTTACCCAGTCAAAGAAATCTATGAGATTAGTTTGACAGGACCTTCCTTTGTAAACCCATGCTGTCTTGGATGCTGTGCCCTATGATTCCAGGTGTTGCACTATCCTTTCCTTAAAGTGCCTCCATAATCTTGCCCACTGCTGAGGTCAAGACTGACTGGTCTCATGGTTCCTGCTTCCTCCTGCTACCACTCTTGTGGGCGGGATCACTGATCCTTCTCCAGTCTTTGGGACCTCTCCTGTGCTCAGAGACTCACTAAACAGTTCTGCTAATGGCTCTGCTAGTTCCACCCTTAGCTCATAAGTACCCTGGGATGTATGCCATCAGGTCCCATTGCCTTGTCCACCCTGAGCTTAGCGAGCTCTTGTAGGACCCTTTCTTTTGTGAAGGGAGTAGTGCTCACCTCCCTCCCTCCCCCCTGTGTTCATGGTGCTGAGCTTTGGGCCCTGCCCTACCTTCTCTTCAGTAAATACTGAGCAAAAGCATCTGTTTAGGATAGATGCTTTTACAGGGTCCTCCTCCTCACCTACCCCCTTTTCTCCTTTGAGCTTAGCAATACCCCCTCTGGACTTTCTCCTTTCACTAGTCTTGTCACCTTCTTTTACTGTTCGTGCTAGTGTTTCCTCAGTTTGGGACTTTGCCTGCCTTTCTGCCTTCCATGCTTCCCTTAGGGCAGTTTGGTATGCCTCCCTGTCTTCATCCCGCTGTGTTCCCTTATATTTCCTGAAGGCCAGCCTTTTGGCTCTGACCTTTTCTGCTACTGTATTTGAGAACCAAAGTGGTTTCCTTCTTCTTTTGCACTTCCTTTTCTGTCTAACACAGTGGGATGTCGCTTCAAGTATTGCATCCTTAATGCTTGCCCACTTTGTCTGTATCCCCTCACCTGTGTTTCTTTTTGCCAGGGCTAGCTTAACTCTGTTGGCCATCTTATCAAAGTCAGTTCCTCTGAAGTCCCATATTTTTGCCTTGGAATGGGATGATTTAGATGTAGTGGCCAAACTGAACCATACCATGTGATGGTCACTGGCCCCCAGGTGACCTTCTACCTGGAGATCTGTGATCCCTTCCTTGTTAGTCAGTACTAGATCTAGGATAGCCCTGTCTCTTGTGGGTTGTTATACCAGTTGTTTGAGGCCCTCCCCTGCAGGAATCCACCATGTGTCTAGTTCTGGCAGATGTTCCTGCTGGTATTGACCAATCTGTATCCGGCATGTTGAAGTCTCCCATTGTCAGAACCTCCCTTTAGGTGTCATGTTTGTATATCTTCTGACAGTAATGTGTCTGTGTCCTCCTGGTCCAGGGGCCTGTAGACAACCCCAGATCAGTGCTTGAGAGGGCTCTTGCAGTGAGTAATTACATATGGGACTGGCGCGGCGGCGCAGGACCTGGAAAATTTTCTAGCTAGCGGTCCTGGCGGGGACGCCCCATCAGGTGACTGGCGTCAGGAGACGTCGGTATAAAGGGGCGGTCCCTAACGCCCGTCTTCCAGTTCTTTCTCACCGTTAGCTCGTGCAGCGTCTTACGGAAAAGTTCGTGCTTCATCAGCCCTACCTTCGTTGGTTTTTTACCAAAAATAATTGCTTTTTCGACTAACGTCAGTACAATCGTCGGTGTATGTCGTCCCCTACACCCTCTGGGCACAAAAATAAGTGCGAGTCATGTGGCACCCAACTACCGCACAAGGACAGCCACTCCCTGTGCCTATTCTGCCTAGGCCCCGATCACCCGGTCGAGAAGTGCCAGCACTGCCTTAGTTTCAACGCGGCTACCCGGAAAAGGCGGCAGCAATCCCTGGAAGCCCATATTCTGAAGAAGAAAATGAGTTCAATGGAGAAGGAGCTCAAAAAACTGAGGCAGGCGTCCACTTCCCCTGAAGGCCATCAGAAGAAGAAGGAGGAGAGGCATCGGGACAAAGGTCCTCCACCGCATCTCCCTCGGGGTCAGAGTAACATCCCCTCGGGGATCGGCTCCTGACGGCGTCTCGGAGGTTTCCAAGGGGCGCCGGCCTGCCTGTCTGGCTCGCGCCGGGCCTTGCAGGCGCCTGCAGTTGGAGGCCTCCGCCCTGGTTCGCCACAGGCTCGCGGCCTACCACTGTGGGCAACTCGGTATGCTGGGCATCTGTCTCTCTGCGTCCGCCCGAGAGGGTGGTAAGATATCCGACCCTTCGGGCGGCGCGCATACTCACTCCACCAGACCAGGCCGATCACTTTTCCGTATGCCTCCAGTGATAGCTCTCACAAATCGAGCGCCCCGGCTCCTCCGGCGCCGCCGAGAGCTCGACCCCCTAAGCCTCAGCCGTCGGCTCGTCGGCGTCCGGCTGCAGGAATCGAGACAGACCTCTCCACATCCGTCGTATCTGGTTCCTCGCAGCCTTCGCTGCCGTCTGGGGAACCAGAGTACCCCCAACTCGACCCCGGGGATTTTCCCCCTCCACCCCCGGGTGACGCTGGGGATCTTCCGCCTCCGTCAGTCCTTCCGCCACCTGATGCACTGGACCTGACATCGACTCCCCAGACGCCGGCCCCTCTGACGCCAGGGCCTCCGCCGTCGGCCCCGACGCCAACCTTACCGACTCCGGGAGACTTCCCGCTTCCATCGGGCCCTCCACTATGGACCCGCCCGTGAGGCCACCGGCCGGGCCGTCTGCTCCGGCAGCCCCCCAGGCTCCTGGGTACCCTCTGTCCTATCCGACGCCTGTGTACCTGGGACTGCAGTATCCAGCACCACAGTACTCAACGCCACAATACCCACAGTCGGGTTTTGGATACGCTCCATACGGTTACAACCCGTATCCTTATCCCCGCCTCCTCCTCCTCCACCACCCTCACGGCCGCCGGTGGACCTGCAGGGGAGACTGGCCTCCTGGTGGGCTGAGGCCAAGGCTCGGCTCACCAAAGAGGTCGAGAGCCGCCTTCCGACGACAGTGCCATCTCAGGTTCCCGTACGTCCGAAGCTGCACACTCCCTCACCACCTCCGGATTCCAGGGTTCTTCCGTCTGGTTCCAGAGAAGGGCAGGACACACTTCTCCGGGGACTTCCCAAGGGGTCCATTCCTCCCCCGGGTCGGGAAAGGCAGTCTTTTTCCTCTTCATCCTCCTCTTCACCCTTGGACTCCTCGGATTCTTCCGACGGTTGCTCCGAGAGAGACGACGAGCCACGCTCTCCGTCAAAGCCCAGGCCAAGGACTCCAACGAAGTCTCCTCCGGAGGATCCTTCCTTTACGGAGTTGCTTAGGAAAATCCAGGAGGTTCATCAGTGGCACTCCCTGGAACCAGATCCTCAGCGTCTGAAACTTCGCTGAACATCTGGATCTGCCCATGACAGCTCCTACCTTGGTGCCACCTGGATGAGCCTCACATGACCTCGTTACCACAATATGGAAACAGCCGGCCTTAGCCCCACTTCCTAGGAAATCAAACAGGCTATATCAGGCTCCAGAAGGTGTTGATTTTCTGGATTCTCACCCTCGTGCCGACTCGGTCGTGATTAGCGCCGCTCACGGCCAATCAGCCAACCCCAAACATCTTAGCTCGTCACCACCTGGTAAGGAATCGTGCCTTCTGGACCAGTATGGGAGAAAGATTTGCGCTTCCTCCACACTGGGGATCAGGGCTATGAATTATGTCTTCCATATGGGGGACTACCAGAAGGCCATTCTGACTCAGGCGGAAGCCAAACTGGACTGCTTACCTGACTCCCAAGTCAAGCAGGAGCTGGCTGATCTTGTCCACTCTGCTTGTTCGGCCAGTCAACACATGCTACGTGTGACATACGATGCAGTGGACACTGCTGGGTGGAGCTCAGCTTTCGCTGTAGGCCTATGGCGTCATGCTTGGCTCCATGTGTCAGGGTTGGTACCGGAGGTGCAATCTGCTATCCAGGAAGCACTCTTCCGGGGGTCGGTGCTTTTCCGGGGTGATGTCAAGGACATCATCACCGATTTGCAAGAGAAGGGGACGGCACTGAAGTCAGTTGATTCCATGCACCGTCCCCATCAGCAGCAGCGCCGTCCCTTTCGCAGATGGAATTGGCTAAAGGCGAAACCTCAGGGAAGGCAGGCCACAAAACGCCAGGCCCCCACAGCTGCTAAGCCCCCCTCCGCCCAAAAAAGCAGCGGGTGCTTAAGCTGCGGCGCTGCCCCACACCACCTGACTCCTTTCCTCTCCCACTACCTCCGGACTCTCCAGAGGAATCGGTAGGAGGGAGGTTTTCCCTCCACCTTCCGGGTTGGGAGAGGATAACCACAGATTCTTGAGTGCTCCAACTCGTAGCAGAGGGACACTCGATAGAGTTTCTTCAGAAATCACCTTGCCACCCCCCTTTGAAGTTGTCGTATTCCCGGGAACATCTTCTCTTGGTCCAGGAGGAAATTTCGGCTCTCCTGCTGAAATAAGCAATAGAGCCTGTCCCCCTTCATCTGCGAGGGACGGGGTACTATTCCCATTTCTTCCTGGTCACAAAGAAGACAGGAGATCTCAGACCAATTTTGTATCTCAGTTACCTGAATCTTTTCGTAGAATACAAAAGGTTCAGGATGCTCTCTTTGCAGAGCCTTCTGCCCCTCCTCCGGCCAGGTCAATGGCTTTGTGCTCTGGATACGCAGGATGCTTATCTGCACATTCCCATTCGCCCATCTCATCGCAGATACCTTCATTTTGCGTTCCAAGGGGACCACTACCAGTTCAAGGCGCTCCCGTTTGGTCTATCCTCGGCCCCCCGAGTGTTTACCAGATGCCTGGCAGTGGTGGCGGCCCACCTGCGTACCAGGGGAGTGCAGGTTTTCCCGTACCAGGACGATTGGCTTCTGGCGGCCCCGTCCAGGAAGGAACTTCTGCATTACCTCTCCCTTACCCAGCAGGTTTTTGCCTGCTTGGGTATTGCCATCAACCATTCCAAGTCTCATCTGGACCCATCCCAGAGGCTACAGTTCATTGGGGCGATTCTCGATACGACCATGGGCAAGGCCTTCCTGCCTCCGGACAGGGCGTCCACCCTTCAGACCCAAATAAGTCTGTTGTCCGACCACAAGATGGTCTCTGCAAGGTCGGTCCTTCGCCTCCTCAGGCTCATGGTGGCTGCTATCCCGACAGTTCCTCGTGCTCGACTCCACATGAGGATTTCTCAGTGGACTCTACGCTCTCAATGGGACCAGCTAGTGGATGACCTAGATCACCCAGTTCTGATCTCCTCGCCGATGCTTCGAGACTTGCAATGGTGGATGGTTCAAGAGAACCTGTTTCGGGGAGTTCCTTTCTTTCATGCTCCCTCCTCCCAGACTCTAACCACAGACGCCTCAGGTGAAGGTTGGGGAGCCCATCTAGGCCCTCATCGGACCCAGGGCTCCTGGTCCAAGCTAGAACAAGCTCTCCACATCAATGTGCTCGAGCTTCGGGCAGTGTTGTATGCTCTCCAAGCCCTTCACCAATACATCCTTCCCGGACACCTAGCCGTCCAGACGAACAACATGTGCGTGGTGTGGCACATCAACAAACAGGGAGGGACTCGGTCCTACCCTCTTTGCAGGGAGGCAATGAGGGTTTGGGATTGGGCAACACAACACGACCTTCACCTCACGGCACTTCACGTTCCGGGAGTTGACAACACCCTGGCAGACAAGCTAAGTCGCTCTTCTGCTCTGACTCACGAGTGGGAACTGGACCAAGGGGTCCTAGACAATATCTTCCAACTTTGGGGAACACCACAGGTCGACCTGTTCGCGTCCCCCCTAAACGCAAAACTTCCCGTCTTCTGCTCGCTCGTTCCAGAGTGGCGGCTTTTGGAGCGACGCTCTGTCTCTAGACTGGAAGGACAGATTCGTCTATGCCTTTCCTCCAATTCCACTTATCCCACGAGTCTTGCAGAAACTAGCTTCAGAAGGAGCGCGAATGATTCTGATCGCTCCTTTCTGGCCCAGGCAAGTTTGGTTCTCTCTTCTACAACAATACTCAGAGGATCCTCCTCTTCCTCTATCTCGAGGTTTACTGACCCAGGATCAGGGGACCCTGGTCCATCCAGGTCTCAAATCCCTTCAACTGCATGCATGGCTCCTGCAGACTTAGCCCAATCCCATTTTGGAGTATCTTCCAAAGTGGCGGAGATTTTGGTGGAGGCCAGATAACCCTCCACCAGATCCACTTATGCCATGAAGTGGGAAAGATTCACTATTTGGGCCACTTCCAAGAACGTGGAACCCTTCTCCTGTTCAGCGGGGCTTCTGCTGGAGTATCTACGTTATCTGTTTGACTTGGGTCTCAGCCATTCTTCTCTGAATGTACACATGGCGGCCATCTTGGTCTATCATGTTCCCTTCGCAGGCAAAGCTTTCGCTCAACTGGAGGTCTCTAAGACCTTTCTCAGAGGGGTCCTCCATCTGAGGCCCCCCATCCGTACTCCTGCTCCCCCTTGGGACTTGAACTTTGTTCTCGAGAAACTTACTCTCCCTCCCTTCGAACCTGCAGCTTCTGCGGATTTGAAGTTCCTTTCGTGGAAGACTCTCTTCTTGGTGGCCATTACTTCTGCTTGGAGAATTTCCGAGCTCCAGGCCCTGATGTGTAAAATCCCATACTTGATTTTTCACAAGGAATGGGTAGCTCTTCGCACGAATCCTAAGTTTATACCTAAAGTAGTAGCCAAGTCTACTCTAAATCAGTCCATAGAGTTACCTGCCTTTTTTACACAGTACTCTAATCAAGGGGAGTATTTACTCCATACTATGGATGTTCAACGGATTCTGAGATACTACACCAACAGGACGAAGGATCTCAGGAAGACTGATCAATTGTTCGTCTCTTTTGCTCACAAAAGGGAAGGCAATGTTGTTTCCAAGCAATGCCTCTCTAAGTGGTTGGCTCATTGTATCCCTTTCTGTTATGACAAATACAACAAGACCCTCCCGGGTCAAGTCAGAGGCCACTCCACAAGAGAAGTAGCTGCTTCAGCGGCTTGTTTCAAGAATGTGTCTGCGGCAGACATCTGCACTGCCGCCACATGGACTTCTGTCCATACCTTTACTAAACACTACAGTTTGGATGTTGCCTCTTGCCGTAGAGCAGGCTTCGGGCTAGCTGTTCTGCAAGACCTCCTATCTTGAGGCTTGCACAGCTAGAACTGCCTTTTGGAGTAGTTTTTCTCCTCTCGGTGTCTCTCTTTGTTCCAGACTGTTTGGGATTCAGTCCTATATGTAATTACCTACTGCAAGAGCCCTCTCGAAGTAAGATAGTACAGTTACATAAGAACTTACCGTAACAGTAGATCTTCGAGAGAGGCTCTTGCAATAGTTAATACCTTCCCGCCCTCCATCCCCCTAGGCTTTTTCAGCTCCTTTTCCAGTGAGGGAAATATCCGCTTCTCTCTCGTCCGGCCTTTCTGGCCCGTGGCGGGAAAGAACTGGAAGGCGGGCGTCAGGGACCGCCCCTTTATACCGACATCGGGGCGGTCCCTCGCCAGGGACTGCTAGCTAGAAATTTTTCCGTGGGGTCCTGCCGCCTGCTGGCGTCAGTCCTATATGTAATTACCTACTGCAAGAGCCTCTCTCGAAGATCTACTGTTACGGTAAGTTCTTACGTAACTGTACTTTCTTATAGCTGTCCCATTTCCTGTTTCCAGGGTGACCCACAGTTCTTCTGGCTCCTTATGTGTATTCTGAATTTCTGTAGCTTTGATGTTTTCATTGACATTCAGGGCCACTCCACCCCCCCAAACCCTTTTTGCACTTCGGTCTCTTCTGAACAGTACATAGCCAGGTACTGAAGTCTCCCAAGTGTGGTTACTGGTAAACCACGTCTCACTAATTGCTACTATCTCCAGTTTAGCCTCTGACATTATTGCCTGCAGGTCTGGGATCTTATTTCCCAGGCTGTGAGCAAATTGTGTACCCGGGTGGTAAAACTCTTGGCTCTGCCCCATGACGCCGGATCTTCCTTACTGCATGGAAGCTCAGGTTCCCTCATTAGCGCTCTGCGTTTTAGTCCTGGATTTACACTCTTCGGTTAAACCAAAACTTATTCTAAAGTTTAAAAAACTTTGGTCTTCTTTTTCCCTCGCGGCTGTGATGGACAGATCGACTCCTGGATTTCATCGGTGCCCCTGTGGGCAGAAGATGTCCTGGACCAACCCGCATTCCACATGCGTTTACTGCCTAGGACTCGGACATGACTCGCAGGCTTGCGAATTGTGCAAATCCTTTTCAGCTTCGGTCTTGGAGGGCCGCGCTGCCCGACTGCTTTTGGGGCGCCCTGAAAAATGTTATCCTCCGGTTAAGTCGAAGGAGGCCCATTGGGCGGTGTCCGCGGCGGCGGACTCGGCCTAGTAACACCAGCATCAGGGCCAGCAGGCTCGCACTTGGCACCCCAAAGCCGAGCCTGCCGCTTACTCCAGCAGGAAACCGGGAGGGGAAAGGCCCAGGCAGCTCCTCAGCCAGCCCTTCTTCCAAGCCTGCCCAGTGACGGGTTGAGGGGTGTCGCCCCCAACCTCGTCAGTCCCCCCGGGTTCCCCCCATGGGGGAACGGCTCGTGCACTTCCTTTCCGCCTGGTCCGTTATCACCACGGACCACTGGGTGTTAGTGGTAGGCAGGGTCTGCCTCTGGAATTCGAGCAGTCCCCATCCTATCGAGCCATCGCCCGACAGGGGGCTACGGGTTCTGCAGCTTCTCTGTTGGCTCATCGAGCCAACATTGCCCAGCTCCTCCAGAAGAAGGTGACCAGGGAGGTGGCAGACCCTCCTCCAGACCCAGAGTTTGTGTCCAGGCACTTTCTGGTCCCAAAACGGTCGGGGTGCTGACACCCCATTCTCGACCTACACGACCTGAACAAGTTCCTAAGGTCTCGCACCTTCAGGATGGTCACTCTGGCTCAGATCATTCCATCCTTGGAACGAGGCATGTGGTTCTGTTCTCTGGACCTTCAGGATGCGTTCTTTCATGTCCCAATCCATCTGTCTAACCAGCATTTCCTCCACTTCAGGGCAGAGGGATCCCTTTACGAGTTCCAGGCCATGCCCTTCGGTCTCTCTCCAGCTCCCAGGGTCTTCACCAAATGCATGGCAGTGGTGACAGGATTCCTGCAGCGCCAAGGGGTCCGGGCGTACCCTTACCTGGACGACTGGCTGATTGCATCCCCCTCCAGGTTGGAGGTGGAGCGGTCCAGGGATCTGGCCCTCCAGATCTGCTCTCAGATTGGCCTCCTCATCAACGAGGCCAAATCGGAACTCACGCCATCACAGATGATTCAGTTCATCAGGGCAGAATTCGACTCTCTTCGAGCCTGAGCACGGCTCCCGGCGGACAGGGCTGAGATCCTTTCCTCCTTTGCCCAGTCATTTCTGGTTGGGCAGTTGTGCCCTGCCCGGGACTTCCTGCAATTTCTGGGCCTCATGGCAGCCTGCAGCAGCATGGTCCGTTGGGCCCGCTGGTACATGCGTCCCCTTCAGTGGGGGCTGGCCAGTCAATGGTCACAGCACTTCGATCCGCTGGATCAGCTAGTGACAGTGACCCTGGGGATGTGGAACGCTCTCCAGTGGTGGATCATTCCGGCACATCTGCAGGAGGGCATCCCGTTTGTCCACCCCGAGCTGACGGTCTCTCTATCGACCGATGCCTCTCTGATGGGTTGGGGTGCCCATCTGGGGGAGCACAGAGCGCACGGCCTCTGGTCCCCTTGGGAGTCCCGATGCCACATCAATCTCCTGGAGCTTTGAGGCGGTTCGTCAGCCCTCACCGCCTTGGCTCCTTTTCTCACGGGGTCAAGTGGTTCAGGTCCAGATGGACAATACCGCGACCATGTTACCTAAACCCGCCAGAGCGGGGCGCCCATGCCTCTGTGCAGGGAAGCTCTCCACATTTGGTCACTCGTGCGCAGCCTGGAGGCGGATCTCCTTGCCATTCACGTGGCAGGAGCCTCCAACACCCTGGCCGATGCCCTAAGCCGGATAGGGTCTGCGTCCCACGAGTGGTCTCTCCTGCCGGAGGTAGTACAAGATCTGTTCTCCCATTGGGGCATGCCTCAGGTGGACGTGTTTGCCTCCAGGGAGAATGCGAAGCTGAGACTGTTTCATGCCTGCCCCCCTCAGCAGGGCTCGCTGCAGTGGGATGCCTTTTCGAGGCCGTGGACCCCGGCCTCTTCTACGCCTTTCCCCCATTTCCCTTGATCCACAAGGTGCTTCTCAAGGTGAGGAGGGACAAGGCACAGGTGATTCTGGTAGCCCCAGACTGGCCCCGCCAGTTCTGGTATCCAGATCTCCTCAGTCTCGGCTCCAGGCTCCCGAGGCGGCCTCCAGCCTGCCCGGACCTGATCTCAGTCAATCAGGGGAAGGTATTCCATCCGGACCTTCAATCCCTGCACCTGACGGTCTGGTTCCTGAGCGGCTAGAGTTCCAGGCCATGAGTCTTTCCGACGAGGTCGTCAGTGTCATTGAGGCGTCCAGTAAGGAGTCGACCAGAAAATGCTACGCCTTCAAATGGAAGAGATTCTCCATTTGGTGTCAGGGTAAGGGCCTGGACCCTTCCTCCTGTTCCTTGGCAAGCATTCTGGACTACCTGTGGTCCCTTTCTCAGCAAGGGCTTCGGTCGGCGACCCTTAAGGTGCACCGGGAAGCAGTTGGTGGCGCAGGAGAAGGTGGTCGGGCGCTTTTTCAAAGGCCTTGATCACATATCCCCTCCGGTGCAAGAACCTCCACCTCCGTGGGATCTACTGCTGGTATTGGCTAAGCTCATGGGCGAGCCATTCGAACCGATGCACAGGTGTGACATCTCTCACCTGCTGTGGAAGACCGCCTTCTTGGTGGCTGTCACGTCAGCCAGAAGGATGGGAGAGCTCCAGGTGCTTTCCATCGAGTCTCCTTATCTGGTCTTCCACAGAGACAAGGTTGTCATGCGCCCCCACCCGAAATTCCTTCCGAAGGTGGTGTCAGAGTTTCACCTTAACCAGGTGTTGACTCTGCCAGTGATCTACCCCAGTCACACCTTGGAGGCCGAATATAGGCTCCATACTTTGGACCCTAGAAGAGCGCTCGCTTATTATAAGGAGCAGACGGCTGAAGTTTGGGGAGAGGTTCGCCAGCTGTTTGTCACCTGAGCTGAAGCCGCACCTGGCAGACCTGCAGCCAAGCGGACGATAGGCAGGTGGGTCACCTCCTGCATAGATCTCTGCTATAGGTTGGCGGGCATGGAGCCTCCCAGAGGGATAAGAGCTCATTCTACCCGCCATACCGCTGCTTCCAGGGACGTCCCTATCCAGGAAATCTGCAGGGCTGCTACCTGGAAGTCAGCACACACCTTCATTACTCACTACCACATCGACCTTGAGTCATGCCGCGATGCTGGTTTTGGGGCCTCGGTTCTCCAGTCATTATTCCCTAAGTAGGGGGTGTGCGCCTTGCCTCCCTCCTCCCGGAGAACTGCTAGGAGTCTGCCAGACAGTGTGGATGAACAACATATCCATGTCCCTAGAAATACAGGTTATTCACCTGTAACAGGAGTTCTAGGAATGGTATATGTTGTTCATCCACGCGACCCACCCGACCTCCCCGGCTTCGACGTATAACCTGTCTTCCAGCGGGCTAGATCTGGCATCATGGGGCGGAGCCGAGAGTTTTACCACCTGGGTGGGTGGGAGGAGCCAGCTTGAAGACCTTCCGGCAAGATTTAAAGCGGCAAGGAACCTGCCAGACAGTGTGGATGAACAACATATACCATTCCTAGAACTCCTGTTACAGGTGAGTAACCTGTATTTTATGGCCTCCACAGAGATAGAAGAGTGTGTAAGGGTTCCCACACCTTTTGATAGCTATGCGGTCTATCGTACATGTGAGCAATATGTTTTTCCAGCTGTAAGGCTAGTAAGCTTTCCCGGTACCATCCCAGTGTTGTAGAAAGAGAGGCCTCTTTCCAGTGTCTTAGCATTGTTAATTTGCAGTGGCTGCAGTCGGGGCCAAATGGGCTTTGTGAATCTTAGGGGTGCCATGGGGGAACATATTTATAAGGCAACTCTCTGGGGTAAATAAGGATTCAAGGCCCAGTAGTGGGTCAAGTATCTGTCTGATTGAGACTCAAAACTCTTGGATTTTAGTACAACTCCACAGAACACGGGACAATGTTCCTGAGGTTTCTCCACATCAAGGAGAGAGGAGATTGTTCCCATTCTATAAAGCTTCGCCGGGGTGCATGATATTAAACTGGATGAGCCGAGCCAATCCTGTTTAATAAATTGGTAAATTGAGTACCATACCTTTTCCCAGATTGCCTCCTCGGTAGGGAGAGAGAACTCCTGTACCCAGTAGTAACTTATGCCTTTAGGGAGATGAGGGTCCAAGGATTGGAGAAGCTGGTATGTTTTTGAGATTGCATGTGGTAGATCTGCCTTCTCGAGCAATGGAACCAGTGCCTCTCATGGAGGTGAGGGCCATGGTTTTGGACCCCAAAAAAAGAGGATGGCCTCTCTGGTTTGCAGGAATTTAAAGAAATCCATGCCAGGGAGTTGAAGTTGTGATTGGAGCAAAGAGAATGGGATTACTGTGTCTCCAATCAGGAATGTAGAGAGGGTGTATTTTTTTAAGGAATGGCCAAAAAGAGGCCGGGATCAGTCGGTTATTTATCCGGAAATTGGGGTTATTCATTATGGGTTGCTCAAGGGGATTGCTGCCAGTCTAACGAGAGGGTTACTTGTATTTGGTGGAAAGCCTTAACTGACCACCCTGCCAGGGTGTTCTTTAAGGGTTTTGGAATTTGAGAGTAAGATGCAAATGCCAGAGCAGGGAGGGAGCAGTGACTCTTGAGGTCTGTTTCTAGCCATAGGGGAGAGTACCCCTGGGGCTGGGCTGTGGCTGGCCTGGTGATACAGAGTGCTAGCCTACTAATGTGATGGGCCCCATAATACTTGAAAAAGGAAGGAAGTGCGAGGCCACATCTCAGTTTTGGGGCGGTTAATTTGACATAGGCCCTGCGAACTCCCTTCCTCTTCCAAATAAAAGCATTAAGGGTTCGTTGGATACGGGCAAACCAACTTTTTTGAAAGCAGAAGCCAAGCATACTTATAGGGTATAGTAACCGAGGGAGCACATTCATTTTGACTGTGCTAACCCTTCCCCATAAAGAAAGGGAGAGCACCCCACCTTTCCAAGTCAAGTCTCAGAGTATACAGTAATTTAGTAAAGTTCTTTTTGACCATGGTACGGATACTTCTAGATATTTTGATACCAAAGTATGTTAATAATGTAGGCTCCCAGGATAGACCCAAGTCTTCAAGATCGGCTCTGACCGTGTGGATATTTAAGGGGAAAGTTTTAGAATTTGAGAGGTTTCGTTTGTAATAGGAAACTACCGAAAAGTCTTTTATTTCACCCAGAAGGATGGAGATGGTGAGGTGGTGATTCTCCAGATGCAATAGTAAATCGTCTGCATATGCTGATAGAGAGTATCGTTTGCTTTCCACCTGGATACCTGACAAGACCGGAGAGTTAATTAATTCACGAATTAAGGGCTCCGGTAAATATTGAATAATAAGGGCGAGAGAGGGCATCCTTGCCTGGTGCCACACTGGAGAGGAAAGGGTCTGACAAACAGCTATTACACCAGATCCATGCTGTGGGAACTGTGTATAAAATTCGAATCCACTTAACTAAATCGGGAGGGAAGCCAAATTGATGAAGAGAGGCAAAGAGGAAATCCCAGGAAACCCGATCAAATGCTTTTTCAGCGTCTAGAGAAACCAGAGCCGCAGGTGTATCTGATTCCCTAGCAGCTGCCATAAGGTGTAATAGTTTCCTCATATGGTCTCCTGACAGACGTCCAGACATGAAGCTGACTTACTCATGGCTAATAATGTCTCCCAGAACCAGAGAGAGACGATTTGCTAAAATTTTAGCCAGAATTTTAATATCGGAGTTAAGGAGAGAGATAGGGCGATAATTTTCAGGGAGTAATGGGTCATTCCCAGGCTTAGGGATAAGGGTGACTAAGAAAATAGGGTCTGCACGTCCTTTATGAAACCAACAGTTAAAGACATCTGCTAAAATAGGGGAGAGTTGTTGGAGGCAGGATTTGTATATGTTGCTAGAGAGGCTATCCGGTCCCGGTGCTTTATCTAGGGGCAGTTGCTGGATTGCTTGTTGGACTTCGCGTAATGAGATTTTGGCTTCTAGTACTGCAGCAGAGGTAGCAGGCACCCTGGGGAGGTAAGCAGAATCCAGGTAGGCTTTTAACGCCTGAGGGGAGGAAATAGATTCTGCACTGGTGGAGTATAGTTCAGAATAAGATCTACCAAAGGCAGAGGCAGTTTCTCTGGGGTCCGTAAGCACCTTTCCATTTTGCAAAGGCTGGAGACCAGCGATGAACCTATTGGCTTCTGCTTGTCATAGTCTTAGGGCCGGGAGTTTACCTGCCCTTTCCCCAGACTCCAAGTATTTAAGTTTAGTATGATGCAGGGCTAGTTCGGCCTTCTGCACCATAAGTTCAAAGTACTGTGCCTGCAAAAAATGTAGGCTGGCCCAGGCCGAATCATTAGAAGAGCAATTCAGAGAGTGCTCCAGGTGGGAGATTTCTGCTAGTAGAGAGGACTGTCGGTCTCGGGCTTTACGGGCTCTTGTCGCCACCAGGCGTATAAACTCCCCTCGAAGGGAGCATTTAAGAGCAGCCCTAATTGTGTCAACTCTGTCTGCGGTACCCCTGTTCCTCTCTAGGAACTGTGTGATAAAGTCGTGGATGTGAGTGGTTGGGGGGATTTAAGGAGTTGTGTGTTCAGCCTCCAGATGGAGTCTCTCTGGATTCCAGGCCCCAGTATATAAGAGATGCTAACCGGGGAGTGATCAGCTATAATTCTGGGATGTATACTAGCAGTCAGGACACCCGGGAGGCAAAAAGAACTTTGCAGAAAATAATCAGTACGGGAAAGTGTACGATGTACGGGAGAATAGTAAGTATACTGTCTTTCTTTCAAGTTTAAAATACGCCAGACATCTACAGTTCCCGTCCCCCTCATAAGGTCTCTGAGGGCCTGCTGAGCTGGGGTTAGTCCCCGCTTCTTATGATCCGATCTAAGTCGGTGTTGAGCACTAAATTCCAGTCTCCACCCATACTTGTCAACTTGGGAGGGTTTGAGACAATCATGGTGAGCAGTTGGGAGAAAAACATGGGGAATCTATATTCGGTCCATACACAGAACCTAGCAAAATGGGTTAGGATTCTAGCATCCCATGGAGAATAATATAACGCCCCTCTGGGTCACAGTTTTCCTGAGTCAACTTGAAGGGAATGTTTTTAGGCACAAGAATTGCAACTCCGCCTCTCCTCATAGGGGATCCAGAGCCACATACTTGACCCACCCAATACCTTCTAAAAAGTACATCATCTTCTTTCCGGAGATGCGTTTCCTGTAGGCATGCTATGCTAGGTTTAAGGAGATGGAGATGACAAAGGATTGTTAATCTCTTGGTCCTGTCTTGGGGCCCCTTTAATATTTCAGGTAATAATTGTATATGGGCCTCCCATTTAACTGGGTCTATGATAGGTACTCAAGATTGAACCAAGGAGGCCATCTATAAAATTCCCCACAGAACATCATGGTACAAGGGAGCAAAATAGGTTGCCACACCCCCCTTCCCCTCTCCCCATAGAACAAAAAAACAACAGAACAAAGTGTAACAACTATGGTACCCAAAGTCTCTCCCCCCCCCACAGAAAAACTAACTAGACATAACAATAACATTCAGCTGACCCCCAGTTCTATATAACTGCTTCACCCTCAATATATCTTCAAGCGATGTTAACAATGCTAAACTGAGAAAAGCCCACTCTCCCCCCGCCAACATTCTTTATTGGTAAGCTAGGAACTTGGCAACTAACACAGAATAATAACGAAGTTAACATGCCCATAACAGCTCATAGCCTATAGCAATTAAATTTGTGCATTCAGTCCTGTATCTTATTCCCATTTAAATGTTCAGTACACTTCGGCTCGAATAAAGTCCCAATTAATGCAAGCTGTGGGCTACCATTGGCAGAAGTGCCCTATTCACTTCGTAGGCAGGAGCAAGGATTCTCTTAAGTATTCAGCCTTACCTGTCACTCTGAGCAATTGTATGACGAGCTAACGAAAAAAGGGTGAGAGGGCTAGGGTAATAAGGGGAAAAGGAAAAGAAAGACGAGGGAGGAAAATGAGGAGGTCGCTAGAGTAAGGCCTTGCACATTCAAACGTGCAGGTCTGTAGGAAACCAGACTGGGCAATCATGCCATCCAGCTTGAAAATGAGAGCGGGACTAATAAGAGAGAAAGGAACAGAGAGGAATAAGCAGGAGGGAAAAGAGGACAACAGAAAGTAGGGAGCATACTCTCAATCCGCATGACTCGTGGTGTCTACTGGTCACAGCAGGATTGTAGTCCAGTATTTAAGTTAGAACAGGCTGCTGCACAAGGGGATGGAGCCGATGCTTCCTTCTCCATGCGGAGATAGCAAAAAAAAAAAAAAGAATCTCTCCTCAACAGTTCCCTCTTGGTCCGGGGGCAACAGTGGGTGTTCAGAAAAATCAAAGTAAGTGCATCACATGGTCCCAGATTTACCCCAAATCAAGACCATTGTACCTTCAGTAGAGGAAAAATGACCCTTAGATTTCAGCTGCTGAAATTATTTAACTAATTCAGGCCTAGATACGCCTGTAGGTGGCGTCTGAAAGCATAGCCACTCGGGACAATAACACCTGTAGACGTACTCAGCTGACTTTCACTCAGGCCTAGAAACATCTGAGGAAGTCGGCAGTTTTTACCTAAATATTAAACAAACCATATTGCTTAGAATTGATTGCATAGCACCGTTAGAAAGGTAATTTTGTGCTGAACAATTTTGCTGCTGAAACTTTGTGTCTATCATGTATACTTTAGGAGTTATTCGCATTTGTTTAAGAAATGGTGTGCATGGCTGACATTTGTCTTTCGAGCCTCACCTAAGCACTTTGAATAAATCTGAAAAAAAAAAAAACAGTTGTTTGGTATTTCAGCTACTATAAAATAAAAATGAAATGGATTACAATTGATTGCATAGCACCATTAAAAAGGTAATTTTGTGCTGAACAATTTTGCCACCGATACTTTGTGTCTACCATGTATACTTTAGGAGTTATTTGCATTTGTTTAAGGTATGGTGTGCATGGCTGACATTTGTCTCTCACGCCTCACCTAAGCACCTTGAAAAAAATTAGTTGTTTGGAATTTCAGCTAGTATAAAATAAAAACTAAATTGATTACAACTGATTGCATAGCACCATTGGAAAGGTAATGTGCTGAAGAACGTTGTCACTCGTACCTTGTGTGTAGCACTTATGGTTCAAGAGGTATTCACATTTGTTTGTGTCGTGCTGACTGTAGCTTGATTTTGCTTAGAAAGGCCCAGGATGCAGTGCTAAGAGTATACAGGGCACAAGTGGTGTAAGTCTCAAAGAGCTGTTGTGGCGTGAATGACAGATCCGGAAAGAGAGATTTCAACTGCGTCGCAGCTTGGTCTGGGGTTTCATATGAAAGCCACTTCTTCTCTTGTTTAACCTGTAGAATGGCTGGGTAGCGAACGTTAAATGCCTTGCCTGCCACTATCAGCTTGGAGACTGTGGAGTGGAGCTCCTATTGCCTAGCCCGCAGTGTCTGGAGCAGATCCTGAGCTATTCGGATTTTGTGGCCCTCCCAAAGCAAATGCTGAATTTCTTTGGTTTTGGCTACAATATGCTGCTTATCCTGGAAATTCAGCAGCTTGAAAAATTAGTGGTGATGGAGGAGAGCCCGGGGGAGGGGGGTATGCGCAGGGAATGATGTGCCCTTTCGATGATGTATTCTCCGCCACTCAGAGATGGCCCAGCAATCTTGGCTCAAAACATTTGAAGGAAAATGATGGGGTAGCTCCTTCTTCCTTCTCAGGCAAGCCTATGATCAAAAGGTTGTTGCGCCTGCTGCACTCTTCCAGGTCCTCCAGTTTGTCTTCTATTTTCTTGAGTAGACATCTGATGGCACCAGTGTCTTGTTTGGCCTTCCCTTGCCATTTTGCCACCGAGGTTAGATGAGCCTCTGAGTTGCTAGCCCTCATCAAAAGTGCATCTACTGACGACCTCAGCTGTTGGAGATCTGCGGATATCACGGAAATCGTCTCCTGGAGCAGCTTCATGATTTCCAGGAAACACTCTTCTGTTAAAGCCATGGAGCCGGTTGCAGTACAGGAGGAGCTGGCTGTATGCTGTTTAGGCCGCTTTGCGGCCTTGTCCTTCTCGGGAGATGGAGGAGGTGAGTGAATCGGAGGAGCTTTTTTCATCTCTACCTCCACGTAGGAACATAATTTATTAATTGGTGTGTGTCCCAAGATGTTGAGGCTGCTTTTGGTGTAGGGAAAAAAGGGTCAGTTATGCGTTTTTGTTGTTTGTTTGCGAGGGGGATGAGAGCAACAAGAAAATACTGTTCTCCCTCAGTTAGCCATCACGTGATCGGTGGCAGCCTTCCTGCGGTGGAAGGGCATCTGGTATACCACTACCTGGATGACTGGCTAATTACTGGGCCATCCAAGGAGACTGTTGAGTGGTCCGGAGATCTGACCCTCCAGACCTGCAATGACGTGGGCCTCTTGGTTACCCTGGCCAAGTCCGAACTGATTACCTCACCGTGATCCATTTTCATCAGGGCAGAGCTAGACTTCCTGTGGGCCAAGGCCTTCTTCCCTGTGGACCCGGCACTGGATGTTACCTCTTTTGCCTGATCATTTCAGGTTGGGCTCTTGCGCACTGTGCGGGACTTCCTGTGGCTGCTAGGGTGCATGGCATCCTTGGCCAGTGTGGTTTGATGGGCCTGTCACAAGTGACCCAGCCGCTGTGGGATGCAATCCAGTGATAGCTGATCCTAGAACATCTGGATGAAGGAGTCCCATTTGTCCGTCTAGAGCTGACTGTCCTTCTCACGACAGATGTGTCTCTGGTTGGGGAGGGGAGCGCACCTGGGAGATGATGGGGCTCACGGGTTCTGCTCACTCGGGGAGTCCTGTCACCACATCAGCCTGCCGGAGCACCATGCAGTGTGGCTAGCTCTGACGGGAATTTGCTCCTTTGATCTGGGGTCAGGTTGTGCAAGTCCAGACGGACAGCACCACGACCTTGTATTACCTGAACAGGTAGGGTGGCTTGCACTCCCTTCCCTTGTGTCCAGAGGCCCTCCACATCTAAACTCTCGTGTACAGTCTGGGTGCAGATTGTCTGGCAATTCATGCTGCCAGAGTGGACGGTCAGTCGGTAGATGCTGTCATCCGGGTGAGAAAGATGTTGAACAAGTGGTCCCTGCATCAGGATGTGGTGAACTATCCGTTTTCTCTGTGGGGCACACCTGTTGCAGCCATATTTGGCCCTCGGGTGGATGCAAAACTGAGGCTGTTTTGTGCCCGGCCCCCTCAGCGTGGTACATTGGTGGGGGATGCCTTCGCAAGGCTCTGGGCCCAAGGCATTATGTATGCTTTTCCTTCCTTCACCCTGATCCACAAAGTGCTTATCAAGGCCCAGAAGGACACAATGTGGATGATTCTGATAGCCCCAGACAGGCCATGGCACCTCTGGTACCTGGATTTCCTCAACCGTAGCAGCAGACCTCCATGGCGATTGCCTGTTTGCCCAGACCTGCTGATCAAACAGGGAAAGGTCCTGCTCCCAGACCTTTAGTCCCTGCACCTCATAGCTTGGTTCCTGAGTGGTTAGATTTCCAGGCTTTGGATCTTTCCGAAGATATGCTTCACGCTGTGGAGGCCTCCCAGAAAGAGTCAATTCACTGGTGCTACACCTTTAAATGGAAAAGGTTTTCTATTTGGTGTCAGGGCAAGGAGGGGTGGTTGTTATATTATTCTCCTCTGTGCCCTACTTGTGTTTGTCATTTGCTATGTACTTATATGTATGTATAATGACTGTTATTTACAATTTTTTTTATACTTTTTCAATAAAGAAGAAAATGTTCATTGGCAAATTGGATGTTTCCCTAGTATGTTAAAAATCCCTATCGAATGTCCAGAATGGTGTAAAAAGAGATCTCCCTGCCTGCCCTGTGGCTAGTATCATTGAGTACCTCTGGTCCCTCTCTCAAGCGATGACCCTCAAGGTGTACCTGTCTGCCATCTCTGTATACCAGGTGCAGGCTGCTATATCAATGGTGGCCCAGGAGAAGGTGATCAGGCACTTTTTAAAGGGCATGAATCACCACTGTGGGACCTACTCCTGGTGCTGTCTGTGCTCGTGGACAAGCCATTTGAGCCTATCCAGAGGTGTGAGATGTCACATCTGTCATGGAAGACTGCCTTCTTGGGGGCTGTGACATCAGTCAGAAGGATCAGTGAGCTGCAATGACTCTTGGTGGAGTCTCCATATCTGGTCTTCCACATTGACAAGGTCATCCTTCGCCCCACCTGAAGTTCCTCCCGAAGGTTGTATCGGGGTTCCACCTTAACCAGGAGATGAACCTTCAGTATATTTTCCCAGTCCAGCTTCGGAGGCCAACCACAGGCTTTATACTCTGGACCTGCAGAGGATGCTTTCTTACTTTGTAGAGTGTGCTACTGGAGTTCAGGGTGAAGCTCACCAGCTGTATGTAACATACGCTGAAGGCACACCTATCAGACCAGAAGCAAAGTGGATGATTGGCAGGTGGATTACATCCTGCATCAACCTCTTCTGTAGGTAGGCCAATAGGGAGCCTCCCGTTGGGCTTAGGGATCATTTGCCAGACATACTGCTGCCTTGGTGGCTACCTCCAGTGACATTCTTATTCAGGAGATTTGCAGGTCTGCCACCTGAAAGTCAGCAAACACCTTCCTCTTCCATTATAGTGTCTCATCGGTATGCTGTATTTGGGACCACGATTCTCCAGTCTCTGTTCGCCAAGTAGGGGTGCATGCCTCATTCCCTCCTCCCAGAGAACTGCTGGATGTCTGCCAATGTGTGGATAGTGAACCATATCCATGCCCCTAAAAAAGTGGGTTACTCACCTGTAACCGTAGTTCTAGGAGTGGTATATACTGTAGTTCACATCCATACCACCCACCCGGCCTCCCTTGGCAAGTGGCACACGCATCCCTCCTTCCAGCATGCAAGTGTTTGAATCCCACATCCCCCACTTGCATACTGTGCGACCCTGAGCAAGTCACTTAACTTCCCTGTGCTCCCAGGTCGTACCTGTAAACAAGCTTTCAGCCTAGTATGCCACTCCTGGTTAAACAGTTTGGGGGGGGGTTGTTATCTGACATCACGGGGCGGAGCTGGCAGATATATCACCCAAATGGTGGGAAGAGCATAGCTTAAAGACATTCTGACAAATCAGCATTTCCAATGGAACTGCCAAGGTGTGGATTTACTATATACCACTCCTAGAACTACGGTTATAAGCGAGTAACCTGTTTTTGTCATTGTTGAAACTCTCTAAGATATTTTCAGGTTAGAGCACTTAAAAGATGAGTGTACAGACTAGGACAGCAGCAGCTTATCAAGTCTGTATTTAGTGTGACAGTTCGGGTAGGGATAGAATACTAAAATATGGCACATTTTTGGACCTGCATTTTTTTTTTTTTTTTTTTTTTTGACACAGGATATTGTACATTAAAGTTTTTTTTTATTATTTTTAGAAACATAAAGAACGAGACAAACAAAAACTCAAGAGACACACTGATTCCTCTCCAGCTCTTGCTCCATCGCTTACTGTTACTACTGAGAAGGTTGGTAAATGTTTGTCACACTAAGTCTAGAAAAAAATGGTGGTTTACGTGATCATACAGATTCTCTGTGCCTTAATAATCTATTGTTTGGTCTTATTGTTTATTTTATATTACAAATTCTTGTCACTTGCCAGTTTGCTGGTTAAAACAGTAACAAGCTGATACAATACTTCCTCATCACAACAGTAACCCCCTTTATAGGAGATTCATGGTTATGATTAATAAATTAGCTCTCAGGTGGCTACTGTAAAAGACAATATTGACTACTGTAACAAACAACTCAGTATACTGACAATTCTTATGGCTCCCAACTGGTTTGTTACAGACATTACAGTGGTTTGTTAAATTGTATTTACTTCATGGTAGGAAATGCTAGTTTCTTAATTTGTATTAACTGCTAAGCTACAGCAGAGAAACATTTTATATTTTTCATACAAATATGTTACAAATGCTTTACACTGAAGAATGTTACTGTAGTATGAGAAATTAAACATAAAAATATCTAACAGATGAACAAGCAATTTTTTATGCCCCATCTTGCTTTCCTGTTCATCTCTTTAGGCGGCCTCCAAGCTCCGTCCTGCCACTAGCCCATGTCCTGCACAGTTCAGTTTTGGGGACTGGATACTGATGGAGATAGAGCCCAAGAGTGCTGTTTGTCATCCTGATAGAGCAGTGGTTTTACCCATGATTTTGTTTTCTCCCTCTCACCTGCACCAGTGCTGCGTGCAACCATGACAACCTTGGATGCCTCACCAGTATGCAGAAGCACCTTCCTCTTGCCAGGGAGCAGGGTACCTTGCCCACTAAGGGGGTCACTACTCTCCTGGAGGACTGGGCCATCCCTTCTCAGCTAGAATGCATTGCCAAGCAGCAGCATTCTTTCCAGACTGGCCAGATGAATGCAGGGACTCTGACTTTTTTCCTGAACCCAGGTTGCCTGGTTGGACATGCGGTGCACTTCCTTTGTGCCACGGAGCAGCCACTATGAACAAGCAGTTTTTAAAGAGAACAGAGCAAGTTAAATATGAATGAGCAAACGAACAACTAGTTGATTGATGCAACAGACTGTAGTACTTGGTGACTGAGAGAACAGACTCAGAAACTGTTGACCATGCTGTTGCCAGTTATATAAAGTAATGCTCTAGGAAATATTTATCATCAAAATTGACAAAACGTTTGGGGAGCTCTGGACTTATAGGTAAGAGAAAATAAGTTAGCTTTGAGGCAGTATTTAAAGACAATGATTCACGAGACAGAGGGGTGATAGTCCAGGTAGTATGTGGAAGAGATGCTTCAAAATGTCCCATCCACAGTCAGGAAGGAAATATGAGGCAGGGTTCATTTTTGGGTGGGGGATTGAGACAACTGGCACACAGTTTTTGACCCACCTTTTCTTCTACCTTGGGGACAACCTTAGCACACAGTTTTTAACTCTGACCCACCTTTTCCTCTACGTTGGGGACAACCTGCTCATTGTTATAGAGGTTTTAAATAGCTGTTTTATGAATCTGGGCACGGCTGAACAACGTGACCCTTTGTTTTTTTCATTTGACCCTTACTTTTTATACCCAGTCAGTCAGTTTCCCACACATATAAATATCTGAAATGAACCTTGTGAGGGATAGAAAGATGTCTAGAATTGGAGGAATGTGGAATATGGAAATGAGGGTAATCTGAGACCTGTTCAGAGAGCAAGGAAGGAGGGACACAAGCATAAATGGTTTCAGCAATTTTTTTATTCAGTTTTATGGTGGATCCATTTTTTTAACACACATTTGTTCCCATAGACGCCATATGGCATCTGAACCAGCCATTGCTAGATCTGACCCAAAATGGCCACCGGGAGCAAATGAGTTAACTAATGATGTTGATGGAGGATGAGAGGACAACTGTTTTTGAACTGTTTGAACCCAGGGAGAATGGTTGAAGGAAGGATGACCAGGGAAGAAGGCATTAGAGTACTCAAAACAGGAGGAGATGAAGGCATGAATAAGGGTTTCAGTAAAAGCAGAGTTAAGGAAGTGATGGTTGTAGATGGTGTTGCAGAGCTGATTGTAGCCAGATTTGCAGAACATAGGTATGTTAGGAAATTAAAGTGAGTTATGGGTCAATGGCCATTATGTATTTTTGATATTGAAGAAGAGAAGTAGTAAAGATGAATGACAGAAATTGAATTGTATGGTGGTTCACCTTGTTGTTGAGGAGGATGATTTCAGTCTTGTAAAACATAATGGAAATAGAAATGTTGCAAGAGAGGAAGTATCGGATGGAAAAACATAGCTGGATGTCATTGGCATAAAAGGGATTCTTGAAGTTGAAGATGATTCAACTGGTGCAGAGGAGGTAGACAGAGGAGACAAAAAAGGCTTGCTTTTTTAAAGACAACATAGGGTGGGGTAAGTTGTGGTGGAACTTGGTTGAACTAGTGTATTTCTTCTTGAGTGAAGGGCAAATTTGAGAGCTGCCAGAGTAGCCCATATTTAGGGGCTATATTATAAGACCTGTGTCTAGCCCTGTAATTTGGATGAGGGGTGTTAATTGTCTGGCCTGGGGCCTCAGCTACTTGATAATTGACCTGTCACAGCCAATAGCATGCCAATGACATCCAGCTATGTTTTTCCATCATAGTCTTCGGCAGCCATCAGCAGAAGGAAGCGGAGAAGCGGGGACTTTACTGGTTAACTAAGGCAATGCATTTGTTCGCAGTGTCAGTGGCTCAGTAGGTAGCACACTCGCCTCTGAGGCCGGGAGATCAGAGGGCTGTGGGTTCAGTTCCCACATCTGGCACTTGGGTTAATATCCCAGTACTGACGCTGTAGTGCAGCATGAGAGGGGTGCTGCACTTCTGAGGTGCCGTCTTTCAGATGAGACGTTAAACCGAGGTCCCATCTGCCTGGATTGGTGGTAGTTCAGGTGGATGTTAAAGATCCCATGGCACTTATTGAAAAGAGTAGGGGAATTTCCCCGGTGTCATGGCCAAATTTCCCTCATTCACTACAAATACCACCAACAGCTTAATCTGGTTCAATTTCATTTGCGTACCATCTGTATCCCCCCTTCCCCCGGTCGCCCCTGAAAAAGGGACTTCTAGGCCCAGTGGGCTTACTGGGTCAACAAAATTCAACAAACAAACCAGGAGGAGAGCAAGTTCTGCATAAAAGCAACCACTTCCAACGTGTCCCACAAGTGTGTGAAACAGCGAAGGAGTGAAACAGGTGATTGGCATCATAGTCTTCGGCAGCCATCAGCAGAAGGAAGCGGAGAAGCGGGGACTCTTCTGGTTAACTAAGGCAATGCATTTGTTCACTTCTGTGTAATACTCACTGCTGGGAAGGGTGGAAGGTTAATGGTAGACCAAAACTGGGAATAGGAATAACACCCTATCTAGGGTAGGCGTATATAAAGATTTAAACAAGGCATGTGGGAGCACAAATAGAAATAAACTAAAAAGAGGAAACTAGAAACACCCTATCAGGCTAAGGGTACAAAAGTATCTTCAGGTAACACAGGGAGAATAGAGGTTGAGAATGCTGGGAGTGATGCAGTGCAGTGGCTGTTAGACGGCAATTTTCAGAGAGACCTTATGGAGACTGCGGTGCTGCCCCATCTGCAAACACCTCTCTATGTTGAGGGAGGAGGTCTCTAGACTCCAGACTGAGTTGGCTAGGATTCGATGGACCTCTCCCCCACCCAGAGGCCACCAAGTCTGCCACCTTTACCTCAGAGGATGCTGGTGAGGAGGAACAGCTGGACTATGGTGGGCTCTGAAAGGGTGGGGGTGGTGGGACAGAGACACATTATTTAACCAGTACCACTACAAAATTCCTACACCACTCTGGTGGGGTGGGACTTCCAGGAGGGAAGCACCCGCAATAGTGACCAAGGGGAATGTGGTGACCCTCTGTAGTGGAGACCCCAAGGAGGGTGGCAGAGGACCCCAGAGGAGGAGGAAACAGCTTCTGGTGGGGGGGTCTCAGTTGTGAGGGGGATAGATTTTGGGTATAGGAAAGGGGTGGGGGCAGGTTAGGTGCCTAGCTGGTGCCATAGCCCGGAGGGATGGGAAGCAAATCCTACAGATTGCTAGGGCAGCAGGATGGGAGGGAGAGCTAGTTGTTATTGTTCACCTGAGGACTAATGACCTGGCTAGGGACGGGGCTGGGATCGTGCAGGGGAAGTTTAGGGAGCTGGAGAGGGGTCTTTGACAGGTTGCTTTTTCAGTGGCTTTCACTGAGGTGCTGCCTGTCTATGACGGGACAGGAGAGAGAACTCCACACCAGGAGCTTCAACTCATGGCTGAAGGAATGGTGCAGTGAGGAAGGGTTTGGTTACATTGGGGACTGGGGACCCACCAGGGAGATAATGGCCTATACAGGGGTGATGGCCTGCATCCGTCTGGGAGAGAAACCACAGTCCTTAATGGACGGTTTAAATGTTACTTTGGTGAACATTTGAACTAGCCGGGGGGGGGGGGTGGCAGAAGGAGTCAGGGAGTTAGAAACTGCCTCCCCCCACAGGCTGAAGTAGAAAGTAAGGAGGACCTGAGGGGAGAGGAATCCCCCAAGGTGCAAATTAATAAAGGGAGCAGGGTGGTAGAGATAAGGGGGAAAGGAACAGGAGCTTTAAAAAGAGAGGTGGGAAGGAGGGAAAGCAAAAAAGAAAAAGGGGGAGACAACAAGCAGAGTGGAATCAACATCTGGAAGGTCACGTACACGGATGCTAGAAGTCTAGGAAATAAGATTCCGGACCTAGAGACCATCATGGCAGAGGCTGACCTGGGTATTGTGGCCATTACTGAGTCATAGTGCACTGAAAACCCTGACTGGGACTTGGCCATACCGGGCTATACTCTGTCCAGAAAGGACCAGGTAGGAAGGAGGGAAGGACCAGGTGGGAAGGAACGGAGGAGGTGTGGTGCTTTATGTGAGGGAAAGCATAAAAGCCACAGAGATGCAGGAAATACATGGTGAGGCAGAGGTACTGTGTGTCTCCCTGGAGATGGGGAATGGAGACAGTATTCATACTGGAGTGATCTACAGACGCCTCCAGTGCAGAGGGAGGAGTTAGCTAAGGTACTGGTGGAAGCCATTGGTAAGATGACAGAAAAAGGGGAGCTGCTGCTGATGGGGGACTTCAACCTGCCAGGTGTGGATTGGAGTCTCCCAGCAGTGGCTTCAGCTAGAAGCAGGGCCATCCTGGACTCTCTGTAGGGGCATTATTCAGGCAACTAGTCAGTGAACCCACTCATGATGGGACAGTACTGGACCTGGTACTCACCAACAGGGACAGTGCTGCAGGCATCAAGGTGGGATGCCACTTGGGGACCAGTGATCACCGTACGGTGTGGTTCAATATAAGGACGGTTGCAGAATCGAACCACAGAAGGATGAGGGTCCTGGACTTCAGAAGGGCAAATTTAAAAAAGATGGGTGACTGCCTCGGGGATGACCTAGCAAGTGCGGGTGACCTTGGCGGGGTGGAGGAACAGTGGGCGAAGATAAAAGGAAGCATAGTAAAGGGAACAAACCTCTGTGTCAAACAAGTGAACAAAAGCAAGAGGAAAGAGAGACTGCAGTGGTTCTCGAAAGAGATGGCTGAAAAGGCAAAAGCTGAAAGGGTAGCATTCACAAGGTATAAGGAGACTCAGAAGGAGGGAGGGAGGATAGTAGAGAGGTGTATCAGGGGAAGCAGGGAAAGCAGTAAGGAATGCAAAGGTGCAAACTACAGAGAGAATAGCTCAGGAGGTAACAAAAGGGGACAGGACATTTTTTAGATATGCAAGTGAAAAGAGGAAGACCAGTGGGTGGGATTGTAAGGTTAAAATGGTAAAGGGGGGTACCTTTGTTTAGTGTTTACAGAGGAATGAGAAGGGGAGGGCCACAAAACTGCAACAGAAGATCTTCCTGGACACAAAGTCTCCACCACTCATTCACATTAATGGGACTACGTTGGAGGCGCTAGGACCCAGCGTGAGCCAAAAATCTTCAGGTGGGCTGGTGCCGAGGTAGGACCACGATGCAAGGTGCCGTGAGACTGCCACGCTATATAGGATATCTTGGGGTCAACCTCCAACTGCCTCAGTTCCTTTTCCCCCGCTGTCGAGAGCGCTTCAGTGATGATGACACTCGCTCGCCCACCGGGAGTCAAATCTTCACGTCTATGACAGCAGCTATAGTTGTTCAGTATTGAAATAAATAGTTAAAAAATAAATAAATAATCATTTTTTGTTTTAAGGAAAAGAGAAGGGGTGGAGGACGCAGAGTATAATAGTACAGGTAGCGGCAACATATATCATATAGTACAATGTTCTGTACAAAGATCAGTATCTACTTGACTGATTCTAGTAAAAATGCATTCTGAATGTGGGGGTTTACGCCCTCCTCATTACACAAATAAACAAGAATCCGAGCACTTAAAACTTATATCTCAGATAGGCAGCTGTGGGATGGGGGGGGGGGACCCAGGGGAACACACTGTCTGGCAACCAGTAGAGCTATACTGTTCCAGTCTCACTCTGCTCAGGGTCTGAGATCCCTAAAGAGGAGCGACTGGGACCAGCCGGGACTCCCAGAGATCCAGCACAAGATCAAGAAGGTTTTGAATTGTCCCCTCAAGGAATTAAGTCTGGCCTAGACTGTGGAATACTGAGGAACTGTGTAGTCCACCTGTACATCAATTCTGGGATTTTATTTTGTAACCTGGCCATCATGTGTTCTAATTTATAAATATCATAGATGGTGTCTTCCCAAGTGGAAATACTGGGGGGTTCCAGACGTAGCCATAGCCTCGTGATGCATTTCTTTGCTGCGCCTAGTAGGATGTTGAGGAGATATATCTGATGTGGGTTTTTAAATTGTCTGGGTTAATGTAGTAACAGACCCGCCTCTGGGGAGAGAGATCCCAGATCCGGGAAAATGCCTATCGCCCTATTGCCTATCCTAGTCCAGTACGAAGATAATATTGGGCAAAGCCAAAAGATATGTGAGTGAGTAGCAACCTCACAGCTGCAACGCCTCCAGCAGGTAGGATTCCTAGCTTTTGAGAACTTGGAGACGACATGCGGGGTGCGGAAATAGTGGGATGCCACCTTCCAGGAGAACTCTTTCCATGTATAAGAGCTTGTTGCCTTGTGTTGTCTTCTTCAGATGAGGCACCAGTCACACTGGGACAACTCAACCTGAAGGTCAGCTTCCCTGTGGAACTGTACCAGTTCCATGATCCGAGTGGGAGTATATTGCAGGGCTTTGTAAAATCTAGAAACTAGGTGGTAGCGATCTCCACCACATGCCACCTGGGTTATAAGGGAGTGAATGGGGGGAATTATCTGTGCAGTAACATCCAAACCTATTCTGGAGTTTATGAAATGGCGGATCTGAAGGTAACGGAAAAAGTCTCTCTGACTCAAGGGGAACTCCTGCCTTAGTTATGCGAATGATTTAAATATCCCTTTATCAAAAAATTGATGTGTCTGCCCCAAGCCCATCCTCACCCATTTCATAAATGTGCCATCCAGCCGGGCGGGATTCCAGGCTTGGTCTCTAGCCGGCACTCCTATCCAGGTTGAGAGGAATTTGTTTTCTGGGAGAGAGAGGAAGGATGCCCAGCTCTTCAGCAATACTTTGGTGAACCTGGAGCCCCTGATAGACTGGGAGTGGTTATCTGGGTGGAAAATTAGATAGGCATCTAAGGGGCTATCCACCATAGCCCTCTCCAGAGGGAGCCAGAGCAGTGTTCGAGACTGATCTTGAAACCGCATGGATCGGTGTGTAAGCAACACTGCTATCCAGTACCTGGATATATAAGGTAGAGCCAGTCCACCCATCTCCTTCGGGACCTAAAGTCTCCCCAATGCTATCCGTGGTCTGTTACCAGCCCATAAAAACTTTCTGATAGAACTTTCCCAGAGCTGTACATCCTTTGACATAAGGGGGATCAGTATATTTTGCATTAAATAGAGCATTTTTGGGAGAGAGGTCATTTGGCTAGAGTGTACTCTGGAGAGTAAAGAAAGGGGAAGGGGAGTCCATCTTACCAGATCCACCCTGATTTGTGAGAGAGCTGCTGTGATGTTCAGTGAGTATAGGTTGTCAATCTTTTGGGGTATTTTGATACCTAAATATGTTATGTATGATTTGTTCCATTTAAAGGCGAAACTGGCCTCTAAGTTAGTGGGGAAGGGCAGTTGAATAACTAACACTTCAGATGTATTCTGATTAATAGTGTATCCGGTCAGCGATTCTATCTCTGCCAAAAGAGAGGTTAAGCTTTCTAAGGATTCCTCTGGGTGGAATATACAGTAGGAGATCATCCGCATAATAATCCACTTTGTGGTGGGAGTCTTGAGTATTGATTAGTTTTATTTATTTTAGTAATTCAATTGTTTAAAATCAATTTTTGTCAACAAAGAAGTCTTTAGCCCGCCTTCGATGGAGTCGACCATGAACCAGTGATGGTAGGGAGACTTTGCATGAAAGCTGTGTTTTCAGCAGGGCTGGGTCTGGTCTGCTGCCCTCTGGGGGTCTGACTACAGGCAGTCCAATGTTCGGGGATGGGCGGTCCTCCTGAAAGGACAAAAAGAAGCGGTCCCATTCTCTGTCTTCGTCAAGGACTGGGCACCACTCATCCTCGAGTTCTTCTTGACCTCTTGGTGAAGAAAAAAATGGTACCATTCGATGTCGCCTCTGGTAGTCTGCGTCCATCGCCTGTGAAGGCGCGGGCAGGGGTCCGACTCCTCCGGGGTCCCCTACGGCCTCTGGTCCTGGTGACAGACATCCTCGACTCTGGAGTCCCCCCCCGCCTCCTGGGGATCTTCCAGTGAGCAGTTTCATAATTGGGCCACTCTTATGGAGCAGTGGGTTCGGTGGTTGTCCCGCCTGTCCGAGCCTGTGGGTCCATCTCCGGGGCCTTCGGGCCTAACGGTTTCGAACCTGTAAGCAGGACACTTGGGACTTCCTAGTCGTGCTGCGCCTTCTCTGGTGCCATCGATGCCACGCTCTGGTGCTTTTCCCCCTCAATTAGCTGTGGTGCAAGGGCTGGCACAGGTAACATATTCTCCTACTAATTTTCTCAGATCTTCCTCCTTGACTCCGAGAATTGGGTTGGAGCCCTCTGGTGTTTCTGTGGCGCCTAGGGCAGTTCCACCTTAGACTCCTGTCTGGGTGGGCATGCCGCTAGCGCCACTCTCTTTTCTCGGCGCGCCACTCCAGCCGGTGCCATCTCATGCATTCGCTGCTTAGATTTTTCGACTTTGATTCGTGGAGCGCCTCCTCCTCTTTTTCCTCCCTTTCCTATATATATACTATCCCTCTGGAGCTAGTAGGAGACAATTTTGAGCCTGATCCTGATCTTCGATAAGGAGATGATTTTGATGACGATTCTTCTCTCAGAGTGGCAAATAAACCCTCTCCTTCAGCAGAGCCTCTGGTCGAGGACCTTTCCTTTAAATCTCTGCTAAAGAACATGAATTTCACTCTCACTCTCTTTCTCTCCAGACTTCAGAGGTGGATCCGGGGAAATTGCTGTGTCTGCAGTATCTGCACGTTCTGGATATTCCTGTGGAATTGACTCCTTCGATGCAACCCTCTTTTGAGACACTCTCACAAATGGTGTAGGATAATCAGGCGCTTGTTGCTTCCATGGCTAAGTCCATAGACAGGAAGTACGCCCCCCCCCCAAAGGATCGACCTATCTTGGTCTCTCAAGCCTTTGCTGATGCCATAGTTGTCTTGGCAGAGAATGACAAAGCCGTCCTTCCTCAGGAATCTACTGCACGTCCAGTAAACAAGGAATCTCATAAGATTGACACCTTGGGGAAGCGTGTTTTTGCTGCCTCTACCCTGGGTATGTGCATTGCTCACTACCAGGGTTATTTCTCTCAGTATGAGTATGTCCTCTGGCATTTGCTCAGAGCCACTGTGGAAGCTGTTCCAGAGTCAGATGTTAGCACATAGCTTTTCCAGACCATTACTAGAGACATTGAATCCAACAGTCAGTAGCTTAAAGCTGCCATGGACATCTTTGACACTGCTTCCAGGGCAGCAGCAGCTCGTATATGCACCCAATGTCACTTGTAGTTACGAACATTGGGATTCACAAACGATGCCCAACAGAGAGTTATGAGTATACCATTTGATGGAATGTATCTAGCCCTCGGGTCGAGCAGGCAATAGAGTCCACACAGAAAATGGCCAGGCCACCCTCAGCTGCCCCTCAATGGGCCGGGAACCTGCGGCAGTTTCATAGCTGTCAATCCTTTCGTGGCAGAGGCAGAGGGCGCTTCAACAGAAATCAAGCCCCCCAGCCACAAAAGAAAATGCAGGAGAAAGCACAGGGCCCAAAAGCACCTAGTGCCACACTCTGAGATTCCGGCCCAAGTCCCACCTCAGCTGTCTGAGGGGGAACTCTTCCTCGACAGTAGGAGGGCATCTGACTCAGTTTTACAACCAGTGGAAGTCAGTCACATCAGACAAATGGGTGCTCAGGATAATCCGAGAGGGTTACTCTCTAAATCTGTCAGAAACCCGTCCGGATCATCTACCCGAATGACTGCCCAACCTATCTGTCTCTTAGTCATACCTTCTTGCTACCGAGATTCAAGGCCTTCTAAACAGCAGGACAGTAGGAGTAGTTCCGCTGAATCAATGTAACACAGGTTTCTACTCTCATTACTTCCTAGTTCCAAAGAAAACAGGCGGCATGTGCCCTATTCTTGATTTAAGGAAGTTAAACAAATTCCTTTACGAGGAGAAATTCAAGATGATATCACTTGCCACTCTTTTACCTCTGAGTCATCAAACCGATTCGCTAGCCTCCCTGAATGTGCAGGAAGCCTACCAACATGTCCTCATACACCCAGACCACCACAAGTATCTTCGATTTTTTATGTTGTGTTAGCACTACCAATTCAGGGTCCTGCCCTTTGGGCTATCCTCAGCGCCTCAAGTCTTTACAAAGTGGTTTGCAGTTTTCACAGCGCATCTCAGGAAACTCGGAATTCAAGTGTTCTCATATCTGGATGACTGGCTACTAGCAAGTCCCTCCAGACAAGAGACACAGGAAGCTGTGGCTACGGCTTCCAAGTTTCTCAAATTCATGGGAGTTCTGTTGAATCTAGAAAAATCGCAACTACAACCCTCTCAACAGCTCCTCTTCATAGGAACCCTTCTGGATACCTCCAGCGCAGAAGCCTTTCTTCCAGAGGACAGGAGGAACGACATCCTTCAGATGGCCCATTTCTTCAGAGGAAATGACTCAGTTCGAGCCCTCTCGATGCAGCAGATGCTGGGTCTCATGGCAACCTCAGTGTTCACTGTGCCTCTGGCTCGTCTTCACATGAGTACTACTCAGTGGGTGCGTAGCACTCAGTGGTCCCCAACCACACATTCCCTGTCCTTTCACATTAAGGTGACGGAACCTCTAAAGCGGTCACTCACCTGGTGGACTCAAAAGAACAACCTTCTGAAAGGGTTTCTCTTTGCCCCACTGGAATCTCAGATCTCCTTCCCCACGGATGCAAACCTACTCGGATGGGGAGTTCACTGTCAAGATCTCCACACCCAAGGGCGATGGAATCTGGACAAGTCTCAACTCCACATAAATATTCTAGAAATTAGAGCTGCCCTGTATGCAGTCTGTGCTCTGAAGGACATTCTCTGTCACAGGATCATTCTCTTTCAAACGGACAACAAAGCAGTGATGTACTACAGCAACAAACAGGATGGAGCACACTCTTACCCCCGTGCAAGGAAGCGATGAGAGTGTGGGAATGGTGCCCAAAGCATAAAGCCTTGATCCAAGCGGTTTACCTTCCAGGAGTGCAGAACGATCTGGTGGATCGTCTCAGCAGAACAGTAGCAGATCCTCATGAGTGGTCTCTCGACACAAACGTCATGCTATCGCTCTTTGAAGAGTGGGGAATGCTGGACCTGGACCTTTTTGCATCTGCACTCAATGCAAAACTGCCTCTATTCTGCTCCAGAAATCCAGAACCTGGCGTCTTCTGTCAGGATGCATTCAGACTGCGGTGGAAAAAATGCTTTCTGTACACATTTCCTCCTCTTTCCTTAGTTCAGAGGCTACTGCTCAAGCTGGAGGCACAAGGGGGGCAGATTGATCCTCATTGCCCCATTCTGGCCTCGTCAAATTTGGTTTCCATTAATCAACAGATTATCGGAAACTTCACTGAGACAGCTTCTACTTCAAATGGACCTGCTGACCCAGGCATCCCAACCTGAGATCCCTTCACCTCCACACGTGGCTCCTGAAGAGATAGAAGTGGGTAGGTTTGACGTTTCATGTAGGGTCTCAGACATTCTCCTAGTGGCACGCAAGCTGGCTACTAGGAAAACCTATACGGCAAAGTAGAAGCGGTTCTCCATCTGGTGTGAAAAGTCCTCCCAGTTACCTTTGGTTAAGAGGTTCCTTAAAGGTATACTTCTCACTAGACCACCAGTCAGAAGACCGGTAGCTGCCTGGGACATTAACCTTGTGCTGCACATGGTCACCCGTAAACTCTTTAAGCCCCTAGCAACTTGTGAGCTGAAGTTCCTGACCTGGAAGACTGCCTTCCTTGTAGCCATTACCTCTGCTTGCAATGTGCCTGAAATGCATGCATTGGTCACAGACTCCTCCCGGTATACTGTATTTCCAAAGACAAGGTGGTTCTTCAAACTCACCTTAAGTTTCTTCAAAGTAGTTTTGGAGTTCCATCTGAACCAGCCCTTGGTTCTTCCAACCTATTTCACAAACTTCCAGAATGAGGGGAGCAACCCTGAATTCTCTGGATGTTAGAAAGGGTTTGCGGTTCTACATAGGTAGAACCAAAGAGATCCGCAAATCTAAACAACTATTTGTCTCTTTCAGCATGGCCCAGTTGGGTCAGCCTGTTACTATCAGATGTATTTTGGCGTGGCTAGTGGCATTTCTTCACCAGTGCTACTCTATGGCACAGGTTAAACTGGAAGACAGAGTATACACTCTGTCTGCCAGGGCAGTCGCTGCATCCCTGGCAGAAATTTGAAACGTGACCATTACAGACATCTGCAATGCAGCTACTTGGAGCTGCGTGCACACTTTTTTGAAGCACTACGCTTTGGATGTCCATGCCAGGCAGCATCAGTCCTTTGGCAGGACAATCCTTAATGGACTCCTGTTCTAAGTGAGCTCCTCTCTCCTGCCACTCTTCTTGGGGGATTATTTTAGCTCTGTACTCTTCCATTAGTGTTAATGAGTGGTGGAGACTTTATGTCCAGGAAGATATGAAAATTACGTACCTACCGTAATTCTTGATCTTCTTGGATGAAGTCTCCACCACTCATTCACACACCCACCCTCCATCCCCCGAGCTCACGTATCCATTTTTGGTCTTCACTCCCTCGATGACTGGGCTGTGAAGATTCTGTTATGCTGACCCTTCTTATACGGGTCATTCGGACTATCTTATGTCCGACATAGGTTAGTTTCACTAGGTTAGTTTACGCTGCACCTCCTCGGTAAAAAAGGTACTGAGGCGGTTGGAGGGTCAACACCGAAATAGCCTATACGGCACAAGCCAGTCTCGCGGCACCACGAATGTGCGGTCCTACCTCGGTGCTGGTCCTCCTGAAGATTTTTGGCTCCGGCATAGTCCCATTAGTATGAGTGAGTGGTGGAGACTTCGTCCAAGAAGATCAAGAATGATGGTTGGTACGTAATTTTCATCTTTGGAGGGAGTGAGGTGGACATTAGTCCTTTTTTTGGAGGAGAGAGTCCTGAAGGGACTTGCTAATCTGAAGGTAGACAAAGCAGTAGGGCGAGATGGGGTGCATCCAAGGGTACTGAGGGAGCTCAGGGAAATACTGACTGCATGTCTGACAGTTATCTCACTGGAAACAGGAGTGGTTCCGGAGGACTGGAGGAGGGCAGATGTAGTCCCACTACACAAAAGTGGTAGCAGGGAGGAGGCTGGCAGTTGTAGGCCAGTCAGCCTGACATCAGTGGTGGGAAAGTTAATGGAATCACTGCTGAATGAAAGGATTGTGGAATATCTTAAATCTAGTTAGGTACAAGACCCAAGGAAACGTGGTTTCGCAAGGGGGAGGTCATGTCAATTGAATCTGACAGATTTCTTTGACTGGGTGACCAAGGAACTAGATCAGGGTGGAGCGGTGGACTTGGCCTACCTAGATTTCAGTAAGTCGTTCGACACCATTCCACATAGGCTGGTAAGCAAGCTGGGTAGCTAAGGAGTGGGTCCAAAGGTGGAAAACTGGCTAAGAAATTGGTTAGGAGATAGGTGACGAGGGTGGTGGTAAATATAGTTCACTTCAAGGAAGGGAGGGTGACCAGTGGGGTGCCTCAGGGATCAGTGCTGGGACCGGTCCTCTTTAGTGTCTTTATAAATGACATTGCATAGTAGCTGGAAGTGAAGATCTGCCTCTTTGTGGATGACAACAGAATCTGCAGTAGGGTGGACAATCAAGGGGGGGGGTGGAAAGGATGAGCAGAGACCAGAGAAAACTAGAGGGGTGGTCAAGGGTATGGCAGCTTGGTTTCAATGTGAAAAACTGCAGAATAATGCACTTAGGGCACAGAAACCCAGAGGAGGAGTACAGAATGGGTGGAGTGAACGTGTAGAAAAACCATTTAACCACACTAGTCGAAAATACTTTTTTTAGCCCTAGAACTATTGAACCTTGGAATAAATTACCCTTGGAAGTAGTCATTAGTGAAACTAAGAGCATCTTCAAATATCGACTTGACAAATTAATCAGTGCAGTTTATGATCTTTCTTATTACTCACTGGCTTAGTATAAGAGCGTTATGGGCTCTGGCCTACTTGCTCTTTAACTCACTTTAGCATGAACCTTAGTATGAGTGATACTGATGACCACCAAGCCGGAAAGAGACCTGGTTGGTAATCATATCGGATGACCTAAAGGTGGCTAGTCAGTGTGACAGGGCATTAGGGAGGGCATCTGGAATGCTGCAGTGCATAAGGAGAGGTGTCACCAACAGAAAGAGAGAGGCGCTGCCTCTGTATAGGTCGCTGGTAAGACCCCACCTAGAATATTGTGTCCAGTTCTGGAGACACATCTCTGGAAGGACACAGACAGGGCGGCGGCATTCCAGAAGAGGGCAACTGAAATGGTGCAGGGTCTGCCTCAAAAGCCCTATGAGGAAAGACTAAAGAACCTCAATATTTACACCCTGGAACAGAGGAGGGAGAGGGGAGATATGACAGAGACCTTTGAATGCCTCGCAGGGGTAAATAAGGTACAGGAGAGGAGTATTTTTCAGAAGAAATGGTGCTCAAGAACAAGGGGGAATGCTATAAAGTTAGAGGGGGTTAGATTCAGGAGAGAGGTGAGGAAGTACTTTTTCACAGAAAGAATTGTGGATTCCTGGAACAGCCTTCCAACTCGGGTGGTGGGGACAAAAACAGTGGTGGGGTTAAAGAATGCAGGGGATAAGCACAAAGGAATCATAGTGGGAAGGAAGGGGGAAGGAGAAAGATCTGTGGATCGGGCACGGTGTGATGTAATAGTGTAGGTAAGGAGAAATGGGCAGACTGGAGGAGACAGTTGGTCCTTATCTGCTGTCAGATTTTGTTTTCTGTGAGAGGACCAGGAACATTGTTTGAAGAACCCCATAAAATAGATGATATGGTGAAAAAGGAAAAAAAAAAAAACAACTTACAGGGACTAAAATCAATCAGTCTTTATTTTACCAGAAAAAACATCGTTGAACAAGCTCATTTACAAAGTGGCCCTGGGTGGACATGGTAGAAACCATTTACAAAACAAGATAACATGCATAGCAGGAATACAGGGATTCACAGAGACAAGCAGTGTGACAATGTTCTTTGCACATAGGGACAATACAAAAATTATGCAGAAAGCAACCGAGGACATAGTTCTAGGTTAATCCATCCAGACAGTACCTGGGTTCCATTAGAAGTAATCAATAACATAACGGAGTCAAGGATAGGTACATTAGAAATAGTAGCAGTAAAGATCATGGCGGACGGGTTATAGAAGGTGTATATAGGTGAAGGTTGAGCAGTGAAGGGAGCATATCAAGGTCAAGGACCATACCATTACAATATTAGTAGTAAAGATCATGGGGGACAAAGGTTATAGAGGGTGTAGAAGGGTGAAGATTGAGAGGTGTAGGGAGCAACCAAAGGGGGATACATGAGTAATAGCAACAATAAGAGTGGGGGAAAAAGAAGGACAGAAGGTGGGAGGAAGGAAGCTGATCGAGGGGGAGCATCAAAATAGGAACAATAGGTTATGGTTATTACTAGAGAAGGCCAAATACAGAGGTAGCCTGCAAAGTCAATCAGGTCGGGGTTAAGTGTTGAAGATAGGATAGGGTCCAGGTTCTTCAGAGCTGAACCAGGTTAGGAATAGCAGTTGCATGTTTCCTTCAGTGCGCAATTTAGTAGAGATTTAAAAGTGAATGTCCCAATTATTTGTGTAAGCTTTAAGGATTTCTGAAGGTTATTCCATAATGTGGAGAGGGCATGACTTATGGAGGAGGTACCATAACGTGTTCTTATCTTGGGGATATGAAGCAGGATGTAAGAATATCTGCATAGAGAATAAACCCTGGGGGGTGCATTTGAAAAGGTCGGTGATACAAGGATGGAGTTTATTTGTAAGGACTCTGTAGATCCAGAGGGAGGCATTTCTCCACCTCCTAGTGGTAAGTGATAACCAGCCTATCTGTGCGTAAAGGGGGCAGTGATGGGTATTGTAAGGAGCATTGGTGATGAACCTTATCACTCTGTGATACAATATATCCAGTTTTGTTAAGGTGGTTTTGAGGCAGTGGCTATATAGAAGGTCAGCATAGTCAATAAGGGGGAGAAATGTAGTTTGGACCAATCTTAGTTTTGCCTTGTGATTAAGTAGATGTAAGTAGTCTCCGTCTTAATTTTTAGTTAATTCCTCAGTATGTGTCATGAATAAAAGTCTACAATCAAGCCAAAACCCCAGGTACTTTTTTCTCCACTGTTTCAAGTGGTTCCCCCAAGATAGTCATAATATGCGAATTGGTGCTGGAAGAGTTAGTTGGCATTGCTTGAGCATGAGGGGAGAGAGATATCATTTTTGGGGGGGCATTGAGCAGTAGTTTCAACTGTATCAGGTTATGTTGTAGGATATTGAATTCATTCTGCGGCTTCTTGCATGCGAGCTCAAGGGTGCGCTTGGCAACGTAAAGTACACGCAAAATGAGGAACAGCATGTACCAGAGACCCTAGTACAGTGCTTGAGATGGTCAGCCATGTCGAATGTGCACATAGATCAAGAACCATAAGGAGTCAGCATAGAAGGTCATTTAAATATTGTTAACAACCAGAAGTTGGGCAGTTTTGGTCCTACTGAATAAGTAAAAGCCATACTGAGGAAGATTAGGAGATTTGTGAGGGAGTAGTGATTGTAGAGTTAGGTGAAAAGGTATTTTTCATGGACTACACTGATGAAGGGAATGTTAGAGAGATAGGACAGTAGAGAATGTATAGACAGGGTAGGACAAATCAGTTTATGAGGTGGTGGTCAGTTTGGCTACTAGCGTTCAAAATCTGATAGCCAAAATAATATTTTAGTAACCATCCATTTTAAGGGCTCAAAAAGCAATTTGTAGGCAGGTAGCCAAGTTGGCCAGTAACTTTCAAAATCTGATAGCCAAACTGATTTTTAGTAGCCAGTGGCCACTTGGCTACCTAATTTGTCCCACCACATATATAGAGAGTTAAGGAGCTTTGTTTAAGTGCAAGAGGATAAAGAACAATGTAGATGAACATGATGAATGGTAAGAGTGATGTATTAAAGGAAAAGTACACCCTCCTATCTTGTAAATTTTATTTGTTTCCATGTCAACAGACAACTCTTTTGCTGTAGCTGTTAGGGCTATATATGTTTGCTTTAATTTGTTTTCACTGTTCATGCTAGTCCCGTGTAACTACCCAGTGGGGGGGCTCCATTTTATGGTTGTTGAAATCTCATTGTCCATTAGAGCTGCATTAGCAAATGAGAATGTGATGTCAGATCACCCATTTATACCACATATCTGTTTGGTGAAAGAACAAATATCCTGCAAATACTCTCTGGAAACACACAGATTGAATGCAGTTTAAAGGAAAAAACCCTACATTACAACTCGGACAGTTTGCAAAATTAACTGAAGGTAAATGTGGTATTTCTTACCTTCCTGCAGCTTGTTCCACAGGCATACTGTGGAGTTTAAAGGGTGGTAACACATCATGTTCCCATTTGCTCATGCAGCTCTCAGGGACAATGAGCTTTCAGCGACTAGAAAATGAAGACCCCAGAATAGTTAGACAGAGACTAGTATGAACAGTGAAAATAAATGAAAGCAAGCATATACATCTGTAGCAGCTACACGAAGAGCTTTAGTTGTTAACATGAAAACAAAGTTTACAGTATGCGAGAGTGTAGTTTTCCTGTAAGCTGAAGTAGAAAAGCAGGAGGATCTGAGGGGTTGCCTCTTGGCACGGATGGTGGAATAGTAATTAATTTTAGTGCCTGGAGAGGAATCCTTTAAGGATTCTGGTGTAGTTTCATGGTGCACTGCTAGCTAAGAGGAGTGCCAAGAACTCTCAAGTAGAGGTTGCTTGAACTTGTAAGCTTGGAAGTCATCCTTGTACCATGGTCGTCTGAAGTTATTGAAATGTATGTGGGATTTGGAAGGGATCAGTTAGTCCGTGATATTGGAGACTAGCGAGTTGCCGTTATCAGTATTAGAAAAACAGGTCTAGGAAAGCCGGTAGAGAGCAGATTGTCTGGTGGGGGTGCCATGATTGTGGGATTTGTGGATAACAGTGGAGGAGACAGGGAGGCTGAGAGGGGAAAAGTTCAAATCTGATGAAGAAGATGTCACTGATCATGAAATCAAGAATGGAATGAAACAGTAGGGATGAAGGATGGTGATGAGCATGTCAAAAGATATGGCCACACACTGCCGTGCAAGTAATCCTGGTTGGGAGTGGTCTCTGGATGTTAACAGTTGGGTGGTAGGCTGGGAAGGTTCGCTGCCACTGATTGCACGTTCCAGCTAGGAAGAGCATGGCACCATCCTTTTTGGACACAGTAAGCCCCAGTGGAGGGCCTGGAGCTTGCTTACTTGCTGGGTGCACGTTATGCCAGGCCATCAGTGGGGCAGGTGTTGCCACAGGGAAGGAGGGGAGGAAGTGATGCCCGGGGCATAAATAACGTGTCAATAGAGTATGGCTGTCACCACTTTGAAGGCCTCTTGCACTCTCAGACCCTACTCCATTTCTTTCTGTCCCACTTTGGATTTTGTTTTACTGGGGAAGGAATCTTATCAAAGACCCTATCACTTGGAGCAAGCTGTGGGTGACCATGAAGCTGGCAAGTGAGGGGTATCGGAATTCAGAGGTAATGGGAGTACCATGAAGTGGGTTGTCTGACTAGAACATAACAGCTTGGATGAGGTAAAAAAAAAAAAAAAAAAAGAATATGGCCAAAGTTGGGGGGGGGCCTTAACAAAACCCAATATTTTAATTGACTCACCTGTTACTGTAGCTAAAAAGCATGATTTTATGCATCAAGGTTTTGCCTGTGCAGATTTCACTCATTAATTAAAGGGGAATGTCCATGCAGCTTTTACTACTATGTACAAGCCCCACACATCATTTGCGGGGGGCTTTCTGATTCAGCCTCCCCAGCCTTGATGTAAACACAGCTGTTGAATGTGGCATCTCACATCCCCGGCTGACATCACAACTGGGGAACAACCTTGATGGATTCACTGTGCTATGATTAACATTTGAGCTTTAAAGAGACACTGTCAGCACTTAACTTACTTTGCTGCAGGTACTCCATAAAGTGCCTGCACTGTCTGCAGCAGTCTGTCTCTTGATGCAGTAGATATGGCAGCAATGTGCTTCCCTAAATAATATTTCCTTTTATTAATTTAACTGAAAAGGGAAACCGTGTCAGTCCCCTCCTATTCGCCCCACGCCTGATGCCAAAGCACGCTAACACTTATAAATGGCACTGAAGCACTGGAAAGCACGTTCACCTATCATTGTACCCAGTTCAGCTAAAGACAGTTTCTAATACGAGAAAGAAAACTGAACTTGGGAAACAATTTTTGATTTAAAAATGAGCACTAAGAGTTAAAGTCATGGTCTGAAAGTCGAGCCGTGATACTGGGTATGTGTGTGTGTGCATGTAAATATTATAGACATATGCATACACACATGCCCAGTATCACGACTCGACTTTCAGACCATGATTTAACTAACTTTGAGCTTTTGTTTCAAAACCAGAAATAGTTTCCCAAGTTCAGATTTCTTTCTCATATTAGAAAGTGTATTTAGCTGAACTTGGGTACCGATGATAGGTGAATGAGTCCTTCGATGCTTCAGCATTATTTACAAGTGTGAGCACTCTTTGGCATCGGGTGCAGGGAGAATAGGAGCAGAACAAAGTGGCTTTGCTTTTCAATTAAATTAAAAAAAAGGAAATGTTATTTAGGTGGTACATTGCTGCTATTTCTACTGTAGCAAGAGACAGATTGCTGCAGGCAGTGCAGACACATTTTCGAGTACCTGACAAAAGTAAGTAAAGTGCTGACAGTGTCCTTCTGAAAAGCTTTGGTTTACTGATTGTCATTCCTGCTACTCTCCTGTTGCTAAGTGATAGGTCATTTGACCTATAGAAACATGTACCTTGCTGGTAGATAAAGACCAAGAGTCCTTCCAGTTTGCCAGTAGAGCGATAGACAGTACCTCTCCCCTAACCTCATGTCTTGAAGGATTATCTACCCTAACTCCTAAATCCTCCACCTCCCGATCTCCTCTTTGTGAAACAGTCAGTCCTTCACCCATGTCCAAGCCATGTTTGAACCCTTTTATAGTCCCTGCCTTTACCACTTCTGCTGGTAATCTGTTCTAAGACTCTACAGCACTCTTAGTAAATAACTTCCTCACATCTTATACATTGCCCTGGGAGGGGGAGATCACTGATCAATAAACTGCTAATTATAACATATTGAATCCCCCAACACCTGCTTGCCGGTTGTGACCTTGACCATTAAGGGCCTGTTGGATACTACCCTTGTGGCATTGTATACATCAGGACTGCAGACAACTCAACTTAATTTTTTTCCCCCGATAAAGCACATAACAGAAAAGCTTTTAGCACTAAAAGTGCTCATTGGGGGGCAGCCTCACACAGTTTGTGTGGGGTTTGTAGATGGACATTGCCCTTTAAGGCCATGACTAAAAAATGATTGATCCTCAGGATTTGCTGCTGCTTAGTTTTTCAAAACCCTTTTTTTTCACTTTGAGTGCGTTGTAAATGCACACTTTCCAGATGATCGCATTGTGCGGTGCCACCGGTGGAGTTTTCGATCCCGATCTTCCCCCGGATGCCAGGTATAATTTTCTGTTTGTTTGCTATAGCTAACTCATTTAAGTCTGATGAGGGGGGAGAAGAGGGTTTAACTTGCTACTCCAGGGAAATGCCCAGAAAAATCCTGTGATCAATCATTGTTTTTAGTCTTGGCCTAATCATATATTCCTCAGTTAGATTTCTTGGTAATATTTTTTAGTTCAGAGACTTAAAAGTATTGTGGTTATTGTATGGCCTGGAACAGGTTCTTGTACAATAAAGAAACATAGAATTTGACGGCAGATAAGGCCCGCTTGGCCCACCCAGCCTGCCCATTTCCCTACCTAATGCATTAGCTGCAGATCCTATTTAACCAGCAGCCTACTTCCTCCTACCCCCAACCCCTAGAATTGCCTTAAGTCTGACCCATGCATTCTTGAATTTCCCCACTGTTTTTGACTCTACAGCCTCCTCAGGAAGGCTGTTCCATGCATCCACAACCCTCTCCATGAAAAAATACTTCCTCACATTACCTCTGAGCCGTCCCCCTTCTATCTTCAAATGTTGCCCCCTTGTTCTTGCACACCTCTTTTCCTGAAAGATGCTACCCTCTTGGACTTTGTTGATTCCCTTGAGGTACTTGAAAGTTTCTATCATGTCCCCCCTGTCCTCGAGGGTATACATATTAAGCTCCTCAAGTCTCTCTTCATATGTCTTTTGGTGCAGACCCTGCACCATTTTAGTTGCCCGCCTCTGGACTGCCTCCATCCTGTTTATGTCCTTGTGGAGATTGGGTCTCCAGAACTGCACACTGTACTCCAGATGGGGTCTTAACAGCTGTCTGTACAGAGGGATAACAACTTCCTGTTTTCTGCTGGTGATGCCTCTCCCTGTACATCCCAGTATCCCCCCAGCCCTCCTTACTGCCCTCTCACATTGCTTGCCCACCTTCAGGTCATCTGATATGACTACCCCCAGGTCCCTTTCCATTTTTGTTGTTAGTATCTCACCCCCCATAGTGTACTCTTCCCCTGGGTTTTTGTTTCCCAGGTACATTACTTTGCTCTTCTTAGCATTGAATCTAAGCTGCCATACATTTGACCATTCCTCCAACCTTGCCAAGTCCCCTCTCATCCTTTCCACCCTACCTTGTGTATCAACCCTGTTGCAGATCTTTGTGTTGTCTGCAAAGAGACATACTTTTCCTTTCAGTCCCTCTGCAGTGTCACTTATAAAGACATTGAAGAGGACCGGTCCTAGTACTGAACCCTGTGGTACCCCACTAGTAACCCCTGTTTCTTCAGAATGGACTCAGTTTACTATTACCCTATGTGTCCTGTTCTCCAGCCAGTTTTTTACCCAGGCTACCATCTTAGGACCCACTTCCAGGCTGGCTAATTTGTATATTAATCTTTTGTGTGGGACTGTGTCAAATGCCTTGCTAAAGGCTAGGTAGGCCATGTCCACAGCCCCTCCCTGATGTATTGCTTTGGTCACCCAGTCAAAGAAATCTATTAGATTCATCTCACATGACCTTCCCGTTGTGAATCCATGCTGCCTTGGGTCCTGTGCCCCACTGGCCTCTAGGTACTCAACAATTCTTTCCTTCAGAAGTGATTCCATCATTTTCCCTATCACTGAGGTCAAACTAACAGGTCTGTAGTTTCCTGCCTCTGCCCTGCTCCCACTTTGTGAAGTGGAATAACATCTGCCCTCCGGCAGTCCTCAGGTACTTCCCCATCCTCCCATGATTTGTTAAAGAGGGTAGTCAGTGGTGTCACTAGTTCTACCCTTAGTTCTTTTAGAATTCTGGGATGAATCCCATCAGGACCCATTGCTTTGTTCACCTTCAGTTTAAAGAGCTCTTTCAGAACTCTTTCTTCTTTGAATGGGCTGGTATCAACCCCCCTATCCAGAGTGTTTCTGTTTGGTTTAGGTACCTCCCCTTCTTCACTTGTGAATACTGAGCAAAGTATTTGTTTAGTATTTCTGCCTTTTCACATTCACCTCTGCCCCCCCCCCCTTGCCTCACTATCCCTCCCTTGGTCTTCCTTTGCTCCTAGCGTACCTATAGCAGGTTTTATCCCCTTCTTAACTGGTTGGCTATCTTTTCCTTGGTTTGGGCCTTTGCTGTTCTGACTGCCTTCCCTGCTTCCTTCTGCTTTAACTGATACAATTCTCTGTCCTGCTCCTTCTGTGATTCCTTATACTTCCTGAATGCTATCTTTTTCTCCCTAACCTTCCCTGCCACCTCCTTTGAGAACCATAGTGTTTTTTTTACATAGTTTTGTTTATTTGCTTCATATAAAGGCTTGTTGTCTTAGTGATGGCAATTTTGATTATTCCCCATTGTTCTTCTAAACCTCCTTCCTGCCCATTTGCTACAGCATTCCTTAGGCACTCACCCATTTTGGCAAAGTCAGCCGTCCTAAAGTCCAGCACCCTTTGCCTTTGTATGGCTTGACTCTACTGTTGCGTTTATCGTGAACCATACTGTTCGATGGTCGCTAGTTCCCAGATGGCTACCCACTTCTACATCTGTGATCCTCTCTCCATCTCCATTTGAGAGTACCAGGTCTAAGATTGCTCCCTCCCAAGTGGGTTCCAATAGTAGTTGTCTAAGGCATGCCCCCTGCAGGGCATCTAGAATGACTCCGCTCTTTGAAGTGGCTGCAGCAAATGCACTCCAGTTAACATCTGGCATATTCAGATCCCCCATCAACAACATCTCCCCTTTTTCTGCCATTCTAAGGATACCTTCCATCATTTCCTTGTCTGTTTCCTCTGCCTGAAGTACAGGTTATATATTCCAACCTGTTACAGCTCTTTCCTTTCACTGCTTCATTGGCTAAAGTCCCAAGAGCACACAAGTATGTATCAGTTGATGTCATGGTGCATTTGTGCTGGATGATTATGCCTCTGCAGTGAAAGGTACTGTATAGCAAATACCAACTCACTTTCTTGTTTTTAAATCCCTATTAAAGATGAAGTATTTTTCTCTGTCTTATGGGTCACAGTTAAAAGTAAATTGCTGCTTATATGTGTACTATATAATGTATATTACTTGTATTTTGAATGCTTTATAGCCTATGTAATATATCGTACTATACCTGATAATACTGTTTGTTGTACATTTTGATTTTACAGCACCGTGAAAAGTGTTTTAAATGTTAAAACACTTTGAGCCTGTCGAGAGAGGAACTATATAAATAAAATGGATTGTTGCTGACTGCGTTTATAGATAATTGTTGTTTTGTATCTTTGATTTATATCATACTGCATTGACACTGTTGTATTACATGGAACCCTTTGGTAGCACTCACTAATTATCTTCGTAACTGCTAATCTGATTTTTTATTATTTGACTTTGTACTTTGAATATGCGTAGATTGTATTTTTTGCTTTCTGATATGTCTGCTCTTTGTACTTTTATTTTACTTCATTATAATGTTTCCATGCTTATATCACATTGACTATTCTAACCAGGGCCTCTTCACAGTCGGTGAGTATTGCTCAACGGAGCTGTTTCCCCTGGTAATACAAATACAATACAATTATTCTGAACTGAGGTGGGGTAGCACGGTAATGCCTTAACATTATATGAACACTTTCTGTTTGCAGGTGCAGTACTCTACAGAAAATGTGCATTATTTTTCTCCAATCCTTTTTTTAATGATCAAAGTTAGACTAGCACTGCATACTGCCTACTGATGTCATTGATAGTGGATCATTGGCTGCTGCTGACTTTTCTGTTTCTTTGAAACAATATAACTGATCTTTTCAAATTGACTGGTGTAACCCCCCTACAAATGAGGGTTCCCAAAAAGTCTTCCTTGAGCTTGCCTAAATGCTCACTGCCAGGCTGGTGTCCTGCGTTTTAGCAGTTTAAATGTGATTACCAGAGCCTGTATAGCCTCTGTGTACTGTTTCTTTAAGAGCTGCCTGATTGCAGCTTAAGTAATCTGAGACGGAGCTCTGTTGAAAGATGTAACTATTTACTGAAAATCATGTAGAGTGAAAATGATAATGTAGTTTGTCTAACCTGCTTTCTTTGTAGCAAGGACTGTTTTGTTTGTCTCCACTATCTTGGTCCTGGACTGCAAATTGGACCAGTCAGTACTGGTGGGACCTAAAATGTAGCCGGACTACAGGAGCTGTCTGAATTCAAAATCTGTAGGAACTATACTTTGAACTTTTTGCGCCTTTTTTGCAACTGAAGGGGAGCTCTTGCTTTGACTGTCAGCCAACCAGATCTTTTGGCTCTTGGGGAAGTCCCAGGCTGCTTGCAGTTTTTCAGTTAGATCTAAGCTGGAAGCTGAACAAGAAGGAGCTGAAGTGATTCTGAGCAGCAATCCTGAGTGGATTCGCATGGGAGAACTCTGAAAAGGCTAAGTTTTTGGCCTGCATGTCGGTGTGCTGCTCCTGAGAGGGAGAGAAGTGAATTATTTTGGACTAAATCCAAGTTTGTGTGACTAAAGTAAGCTACTGAAGTGGGCCAGGCTCAACCTGAAGAAGACCGAAGATTTTGCTGAATGTGATCGGCGCGTCAGGAGTTCCAGCTACCCCTAAGCTCCCGGTGTATGCAGAGACTTTGCGATTGTGACCAGGGAGCGCTTTGCCTGGTACAGTAGAATTCCCTTACGTGTAAATGTGCTATGAGCTGCTAGTGGGTCGTGAGTTAGTCCCCCACTGTGTGGAGTGTGCTCTGCTTGCTGGAAGCCGTATCCGGCTCAGAACGGACTGCATCCAAATTTGTCTCCATGCGGTCTGGGCCTTGCCAGGCTGGCCCAGCCAGACTACCCACTGCACAGAAATGCCAACGATGAGAGACCTGCCTGGGGATCAGCCCCCTGCTCCACGCTTGAACAGGAATGACGCCTCTGTGACTCGTGTGGGCCCTGCTTCTCCTGGCATTCCAGATCAACCACCTGCAGTCTCGATTTTCGTCCAGCCTGTGTCCAGTCTTGGGTATTGTGAGTAAATACCAGGCTAGCTCCCTGCAACAACAGCTTAATCTGAGTGTGTCATCTGATTGTCTTGTTGTTTTGTTTCCTTTACGAACTGAACCTTCTGGCTCCGGATTACAAATATTGTGTACTGTGCATGTTGTGTTTTCCATCACAGGGCCCCAACCAGCTGCAACCCCGGGCATCGGTCCTGGCTAGCCCATCTCTTCTCCACCTGGGTACCCAGAGGTGGACTGTGTGGGGGGACTCAAAGCGCATGCATAACTGCTTGATTGATATAACCTTTACGCTAATTAACCTGATTTTGTCCCTCCCTTGTTCAAGTCCCCTGAATAAATCAGGTCTAACTTTTTCTGCATGTAATCTGACTGTGGTACCAGTTTGTGCTCAAAGTACTGTACTGTTGCTATTTGCTGTGCATAAACTTGTTTTACAGGGGGTTCCCAGGGTTGAGCCAGAGGAACCAGCCCTGGTGGTAAGTGCAACAGTGTGAGTACTTGTGTGGTGTACCAGGGGTATTGTGAAGGTGATTATTGTACAGTGTTCGGGCCACTAGAGGGAGAAAAGGGGGGGGGTTACAGTGTCCCGGAGGGCTGTGCCCAGATTAGCTTGACCACTACCAGTCCTGATCTGTCCAGGTGGAGGCACCCGTTTCAGAACTCGGGCCCCTTAACCTGCTATTAGCCAAGCAGGCAGGGGTAGTAGCCTTTGGGATAGCGCCACCTAGGGGTTACATCTTGGAGGCTCACCAGTGGGATTTTGTGTCTTCTGGTGGCCAAATTTGCGAATTGCTGTTAAAAATAAATGGCTATCCCAACTGAAGTGGCTGTACACCAGTTGGTGGGGTGGTGTATTGGGCAAGAGATCGACCCCCAAAATGCTATACTTATCCTGGATATTCCCCGAGTACCAATAAGGACACTTTAGAGGAAGTATTTTCCAAGGTTGAATGTTTACAAAACCCCGTGGTGGTGGGTCGACAGGCTAATCTGCTCGCCCAAAGTTTCATGGCGTTAGTAGAGTGTAAGGACCCAGTAGACCGTTTCAAGTGCCACGGACTATCACCCCGAAGGAGCCCTCACTGCCTGGAGAGTGATAACTAAAGGCGGTAAAGACCGAGGGAGAATGAGCCCCCAGCTATCTGAGACTTTTGAGGAGAAATTTGCTAGTTGTTGCTGGAGGAAGGGAAAACGGTGGAGGACTTAAAGAAACTATTTCTGCCGCCTGGGGGTGTTCCTCTCCCAACACCCCCTCCCGCTCCAGCACCCATTATTGCCCCTCCTTCTGTGCTCGTGCCAATGCTGGCTCCTATGTCTGTACCTGCCATTAGTCACGACTCTTACCGAAGGTTGAGAATCTTCTCCGGCACCCCCCCCCCCAAGGGGAGGATGATTGAGAGACCTGGATAGATTGTGTTGCCCCTTTGGTACCTAAATGGCACTGTGCAGAGGCTGAGAAATAGAAAAGGATCTTAGAAAGTTTGAGGGGTCCTTCCCTAGAGGCCATTAAATTTCTGAGGTCCACAAACCCTGATGCATCTGCCCAGAAGTACCTATCAGCACTCAGAGGCACTTTTGGGAGCATTGAGTCAGGGGAGAACTTGATGTGGAAATTTCAAGGTACAAAACAATGGCCAGGGGAAAGTTTGTCTGCATATATTATTTGTCTGGAAAGAGTGCTGCAGAAGGCTTACCGAAAAGGTGGGGTAGCCGCCAGTGACTGAAACCTTGTGAAGTTGGAGCTCATACTGCAACATGCAAAGCATTCTAAATTGCAGCTCCTTCAGTTAAGGCTCACAGATAGAAGGAGTAACCCACCGGACTATTGTGACTTGATAAAAGAACTCCAGGAGGTTGAAGATGAAGAGGGGGATTGTAATTGTAGGGTGAGTGCAGACGAAGTGATCACGGCATCAGAAGGCCATTCAGCAGTGAGGACCAATGAGGGTGTGCCGCCATGGGATGAACTGCTGAGGGAGTTTAGGGAAATAAAAAACAGTCTCTTTATGAAGGCAGCTCCTGCAAGTACAGGCACTGACCCTTACCCAACTGCATCTGCTATGGGGGTTGGGGTGTCCACCCAGGCATCTCCTGCTGACAGCAGCTTGAAACTCGATGTCTTGACTTTGAAAGTAAGAGAATTGATGAGATGTCTTCAAATGTTCACCACACAGCAGACAGAGATGGCACCAAGGTTTTCAGTTGGTAGTACCACCGCCCCAGCTCCCAGTGTGATGCCTCGGCCGCCCCAAATCCCAGAAAACATATTTTGCCGTAATTGTGGGAAGGATGGGCACATGAAGAGAGAATACCGGTCCACAAAAAACCTAGATAATGTTGTATACAGGCTTCAAGGAGAGCTTCGGAGAATGAATCAGCGGTCGAGGAGTGCCCAAAATGACCGCAGTGAGGGTTCAAGAAGTAGTAACTCATATCCCTATGTGGCTAAATCATCTGTCCAGGCCCCTGCTGCTGTTCCTCCAGACTGGTCCAAAATAGTGGGCCCTTCAATGGAGACTACCGTGGCTCTGAATGGTATTCCTACTCTGGCTGTGCTGGACAGTGGGTCGCAAGTGACCATTGTGTTTAAGGACTGGTATGACAAACACTTATCTGCTGTGCCCTTACAATCCCTGGAAGGCCTAGGGCTGCGCGACGAGTCTTATCCCTACCTAGAATATGTCCACCTCTGGTTGTCCTTTCCTGCAGCTGTAACTGGTGTAGAGGAGCAAGTCGAGACACTGGCCTTAGTGTGTCCCCCTACTGGACTGTATGATGGGTTTCCCCTGTTGATTGGGAGACTGGCACAACTCTGTCACGAGAAACAAGATTGACGGACTTGGAGGGCCCTAAGAATTCCCACTCTGATCAAGAGGGCCTATGATTTGCAACAGAACCCCAAGGGAGTGGACCAGGATGAACCGGTAGGGGTTGTGTGGAAGAAGGACCTCGATTCAGTGGTACTGGTTCCTAACGCCCAGTGTACCATTCAGGGGCAGGGCCGCCTCCGCAAAGATGTCAAGAACAAAATACTGATGTTGGACGCACCAGGTGATGGAAAATTACCAGAAGGATTATTGGTTAAGCCCAGCATCTTGCCTGCTCATGCTCATGCCTATGCACGATGAGTGATGGTCCAGATTCATAATGTGTCAGATCGGGAGATCCAGGTGAACAGAGGATGCACCCTAGCTACGGTACACTGCACAGACACTGCAGTGTTGCCCAGCAACAAGCTCCCTGGCAAGAGAGAGTGACTCCCGACATGTTTGATTTTGGTGACTCCCCGTTGCCAGCTGAATGGAAGACTAGAATTAGCCAGAAACTTGCCCAGAGAGAGATCAAATGTTTTCGTTGAAGGAATGGGACGTGGGATGTGTCCAGGGTGCGGAGCATCACATACGCCTGCACGATGAATGGCCATTTCGAGAGAGATCTCAATGCCTAGCCCCTGCAGACATAGACGATGTGAGAAGACACTTGCAGGAAGTGCTCGTGGCTGGTGTGATACAAGAATCTAGGAGCCCATATGCTTCTCCCATTGTGATTGTGCGTAAGAAAAATGGAACAGTACGAATGTGTGTGGATTATCAGACCCTCAATAGGCGGACCATCCCTGATCAATACACCATGCCCCGTATACAAGATGCTCTTGACTGTTTGAATGGGAGCAAATGGTTCTCGGCGTTGGATCTTCGCAGTGGATATTACCAGATTCCGATGGCTCCAGAGGACCATGAGAAGACAGCCTTCATCTGTCCTTTGGGGTTCTACGGATTTCTGAGAATGCCACAGGGGATATCGGGCGCCCTAGCCACCTTCCAGCGACTGATGGAACGAGCGGCAGGAGACATGAATTTTCTGGAATGCCTGGTGTACTTGGACGATGTCATTGTGTTTGGGAGCTCCCTAGAGGAACATGAGAGTCGACTGTTCAAAGTACTAGACCGACTGGAAGATTTCGGCCTCAAGCTGTCCATTGACAAGTGCCAGTTTTTCCAAACCTCTGTGAAGTAGTGGGGCACATAGTGTCTACAGAGGGGATAGAGACTGATCCTAGTAAAGTTGAAGCCTTGACTACTTGGCCCCAGCCCCACAATTTGAAAGAACTACAATGTTTCCTGGGATTCTGTGGCTACTACTGCCGGTTCATAAAGGACTATTCCAAAGTGATTTGGCCACTCTTGAATCTTACCCAGGGTTACCCTTCTACCAATTGGAAATACAAAAAAAGGTCCATCAAAGAACCAGACAAAGCATATTTCCGCCCAGGTGAACTTTTTGGGTCCCGTTGGATGCCTGACTGTGAAGCAACTTTCCATGAAGTCATATACCAGCTCACCCATGCCCCCCATCCTCACTTATGCTGATACCACCAAACCCTATGTGCTGCATACTGACACCAGTCTGCAGGGTCTAGGATCTGTACTGTATCAAGACCATGAGGATGGTTTGAGACCAGTGGCATTCGCCAGTAGGAGCTTGACCCCGTCAGAGCAAAACTACTCTGTGCACAAGTTGGAGTTCCTTGCGTTAAAATGGGCCATTGTCGACCAGTTTCATGATTACTTCTGTGGGGCGAAAATATTGGTGAGGACTGACAATAACCCGTTCACCTATGTACAGACTTCAGCTAAGTTAGATGCCACAGGGCACCGGTGGCTTTCTGCATTGTCAACATATGATTATGCTGTCGAATACAGACCGTTCCTGAATCATATTGATGCTGACGCCCTATCCCCGGAGGCCCATTTCCAAGAGTGACTGAGTCAGGCTGTCTGAACCTGACATCCGAGCATTGTGCCAAAAGTTTGATAGAAATGAACAGATGTCTATGGACACAGCGGACTGCTTAGCAGATTGCTTGGGCCCCTCTGACACCTGCATACCGACTGTGTATAGCCACTTTTCTGCTCTAGATATTAGTGCACTACCTCAGTTTGACAGTGATAGCATGCGATGGGCTCAATCCCGAGATCCTATGATTCAGCCAGCACTTGGCGCCCTTTGTGCAGGAAAAGATGTGTCCAAGTTGCGACGTTCCTCTGATCTGCGAACCGCTTTATTGTTTAAAGAAGGCCCCAGGTTGAAGCTGCTGAATCAGTTGTTGTATAGAGAGACAATAGATTGGGGTGGCCAAATAGACAAGCAACAATTGGTCCTGCCCACGGCCTTCAAAGATTTGGTACTGCGGTCCCTCCACAGTCATATGGGCCACCTCAGTATTGACCAGACCCTTGACCTAGTACGATCTTGATTCTACTGGGCCAAGATGGGGGCCGATGTTGAGCACCATTTAAGGACTTGTAGTTGCTGCATGCCGAGAAAAGCCCTGCCTCAGAGGACTGCCCCCCGCCCTTGTCAACATTACTACCAGCACCCCAATGGAACTAGTCTGCATAGACCTCTTGAGTTTAGAGCCTGATCAGCGAAACATTGGCAATGTGTTAGTGGTTACGGACCATTTCACACGGTATGCACAAGCTTTTCCCACCAAAGATCAAAAAGCATCTACTGTGGCCAAGGTGCTAGTGGAAAATTTCTTCGTCCACTAAGGTGCCCCCCAGTGAATTCACTCTGATCAGGGCCGGGACTTTGAGAGTCGGCTAATCAAAGAAATGCTCTCTCTATGGGGGTTGCGAAAGTCAAGAACCACCCCTTATCACCCACAGGGGGATCCTCAACCAGAACGCTTTAACCGCACCCTGCTATACATGCTAGGCAGCCTCCACCCAAAAGATAAGCATAAATGGAGCCAGCAGATTAGCACCTTGGTACATGCGTACAATTGCACGAAGAATGATGCTACCGGGTTCTCCCCCTACCGCCTCATGTTCGGGAGAGCGGCCCGGCTGCCTGTTGATGTCTGTTTTGGGTTTTCTCCCAATGGGGTCCGAGACGAAGATTACCTGCAATATGTTCAAAAACTTAAAGCTCAATTGAACCATGCCTATCAACTGGCCCAGACAATGGCCGCCAGAAGAAATCTAGCCAACAAAGAGAGACATGATAGAAAAGTAAAGGCACAAGAGCTTAGGCCTGGAGACTGTGTGTTGTTGCGAAATTTAGGATTGCATGGTAAACACAAAATTGCTGATCAATGGCACCATCTTCCCCATGTCATAGTTGGAAAGTTGGATTATTTGCCAGTGTACAAAGTGCGCCCAGAGAATAACTCTAAAGCTGTCAAGACCATGCACCATAACCACTTGCTGCCTATTGGTCAAGTTATAAGTGAGGCTGAACCCACCGAGATTGATTCCCCTTGACCAGTGATTTGTGCTGCTGCAAGGAAGAAACAGAGTCAGCCTGCCCCTGTGGTTGCCAATTTAAGACTTCCTCCGCAGGAGGCCCAGAATGATAGTGACTGCAAGTCTAACTGGGATGACAGTGAGTGTGATAATGCCTATTACCCTCCTATGAACTGAGTCAGTTGTTTCGTGGAAATTCTATGTTGAATTATGGGGATGAAGCTGGGCCTTCTGGACTGCCTAATGCCCCGGCATCATCCTTGGAGCCAATGCTTCCTGAAGGTGAAGTGCAAAGTATCATGTCTGAGGATGCTGAGTCTTTGTGTATTGTGGAACTGTATGATTTGCCTGAAGGAGAGGCTGATGGTATGAGTCTTTCTGGTGACATGCCAGAAATTGAGGAACACTATGAAAGTGCTGACAACCCCCCTTCAGTGCCAGAGTGTCTTCAAAATGAGCCAAGTGTTGTAGAAACAGAGACTACAGAACAAGGGGCTGACAGTGCTCCCAGCTTGGACATTCCGCTTCATGCAGAGGCACCCCTCACAAGTGATGAAAGCTCCAAGACCATTGCTGAAAGTACAGAGACTGTGTTGTTCACCGCAGAAAGACTGGCCGAGCTGTCAAGCCAGTGGTGCGCTTCAGTTACGATTCCCCCGGGAGGCCAGTGGATTTGCCTCTCAATGTAGTCCACAAAGGTGTTTATGTCTCTCAGAGCTCACTGCTCAAATTGAGCTTGATGGCCCATTCCAGGTTACTTGTTCTGCCCTCTCACCATGGTGCCCCTGCCCCATCCAGCCCCAAGTTAGCTGATAGGGAAGGGCCCTTTCTTGCATTGTTTAGAGCAACAGTTCTCAAACTTTGTCATAGTGAGCCTCCCCTAAGCCATGGAAATGATCTTGAGCCTCCCCCAAAATACTGAAATATTTTGGGGCCTCCCCATAGAAAAATAGCCTACTTTTCACAGTACATCAGAAATACATTGAAACCTCTTTGCATAGCTAGCTCTCATGTTAAGCTTATTGTAACCCCCCTCCCAACAGGACAACCTACCTGCTCCAATATTTTGACTCTCAAACCATTGTTACCTTACTGCCATACCTTTATGGGTCAGACTGCTTTTTCTGTTTCCTGTATCTGGAATAACCTTCCTGCCAACCTCTGCCTCTCCCCTGCTCTTAAGCAACTTCTCAGGATCATTTTGCTCCCTCCTGCTCTTATTCCTAGTACCTATATGGTTAACTCTTGTATTTGGACAGTTCTGCTGCCAGTCTAATTGATCAACTGTTCCTCACATTGTTAGTTTATTGTTCTTAATTTGTTTCCTTGTATTCATTTTGTATTGCTTGAGTATGCTGCAGTTACATTTTGAATTATATTATCTCACTACCCTTCCTGGGTACACCTGAAATAAGCCTTGGCTCAGTGTACAGTACCTTCCTGGTCACAGACTTGTGAATAAATACATAAATTCACCTACTATTATCCTCTTTCTGTTTGCCTTATCCCTTCACACAAAATCTATAAAGTTCAAAATTGAAATATAATACTGTTTCAAGACTTGCTTGAGCCTCCCCTGAAACAGGTTGGGGCCTCCCCAAGGAGGCTGGCCTCACCATTTGAGAACCCCTGGTTTAGAGTACAAGAAGTTATTACATGATTATATATGGTAATGTTCAGTTTATCTGTGTTAATTATGCATAATGTATTATCAGAATGGAAATGATATAGTGGAGTACACTGAAATATATAGTGAAGTGACAAGTTATGCCAATTGATGAGTCAGATAACATGCTAATGGTATAAATGTCTTGTATATGTTGCATTTTCAATATTATGATGGTAACGACTTGAAGCGGACGCTAAGTTTTCCCAGGCAGGGAAGGGTGTAACCCCCATACAAATGGGGGTTCCCAAAAAGTCTTCCTTGAGCTTGCCTAAATGCTCACTGCCAGGCTGGTGTCCTGCGTTTTAGCAGTTTAAATGCGATTACCAGAGCCTGTATAGCCTCTGTGTACTGTCTCTTTAAGAGCTGCCTGATTGCCGCTGAAGTAATCTGAGAGGGAGCTCTGTTGAAAAATATAACTACTGAAAATCATTTAGAGTGATGATGATAATGTAGTTTGTCTAACCTGCTTTCTTTGTAGCAAGGACTGTTTTGTTTGTCTCCACTATCTTGGTCCTGGACTGCAAATTGGACCAATCAGTACTGGTGGGACCTAAAAGGACTACAGGAGCTGTCTGAATTCAAAATCTGTAGGAACTGTAGTTTGAACTTTTTGCGCCTTTTTTGAAACTGAAGGGGGAGCTCTTGCTTTGATTGTCAGCCAAATCAGCCAGCCAAATCTTTTGGATCTTGGGGAAGTCCCGGGCTGCCTGCAGTTTTTCAGTTAGATCTAAGCTGGAAGCTGAACAAGAAGGAGCTGAAGTGATTCTGAGCAGCAATCCTGAGTGGATTCGCATGGGAGAACTCTGAAAAGGCTAAGTTTTTGGCCTGCATGTCGGTGTGCTGCTCCTGAGAGGGAGAGAAGTGAATTATTTTGGACTAAATCCAAGTTTGTGTGACTAAAGTAAGCTACTGAAGTGGGCCAGGCTCAACCTGAAGAAGACCGAAAATTTTGCTGAATGCGATCGGCCTGTTAGGAGTTCCAGCTACCCTTAAGCTCCCGGTGTGTGCAGAGACTTTGTGATTGTGAAGGGGGAGCACCTTGCCTGGTAAAGTAGAATTCCTTTACATGTTAATGTGCTGTGTGCTGCTAGTGGGTCATGAGTTAGTCCCCCACTGTGTGAACTGTGTTCTGCTTGCTGGAAGCTGTATCCAGCCCAAAACGGACTGCATTCGAATTTGTCTCCATGCGGTGTGGGTCTTGCCAGACTGGCCCAGCCAGACTACCCACTGCACAGAGAAGCCATCGACGAGAGACCTGCCTGGGGATCAGCCCCCTGCTCCATGCTTGAACAGGAACAACGCCCCTGCGACTCATGTGGGCCCTGCTTCTCCTGGCATTCAAGATCAACCACTTGCAGTCTCGATTTTCGTCCAGCCTGTGTCCAGTCTTGGGTATCGTGAGTAAATGCCATGGTAGCGCCCTGCAACAACAGCTTAATCTGAGTGTGTCATCTGATTGTCTTGTTGTTTCATTTCCTTTACGAACTGAGCCCTCTTGCTCCGGATTACAAATATTGTGTACTGTGCATGTTTTGTTTTCCGTCACAGGGCCCCAACCAGCTGCAACTCCAGGCATCGGTCCTGGCTAGCCCATCTCTTCTCCACCTGGGTACCCAGAGGTGGACTGTGCAGGGGGGACTCAAAGCGCATGCATAACTATCTGATTGATATAACCTTTAAGCTAATTGACCTGATTTTTCCCCTCCCTTGTTCAAGTCCCCTGAATAAATCAGATCTAACTTTTTCTGCATGTAATCTGACTGTGGTTCCAGTTTGTGCACAAAGTACTGTACTGTTGCTATTTGTTGTGCATAACCTTGTTTTACAGGGGGTTCCCAGGGTCGAGCCAGAGGAACCAGCCCTGGTGGTAAGTGCAACAGTGTGGGTACTTGTGTGGTGTACCAGGGGTATTGTGAAAGTGATTATTGTACAATGTTCAGGCCACTAGAGGGGAACGAGGGGGGGTTACAGTGCCCCATAGGGCTGTGCCCAGATTAGCTTGACCACTACCAACCTTGATCTCCGGGTGGAGGCACCCGTTTCAGAACTCAGGTCCCTTAACCTGCTACTAGCCAAGCAGGCAGGGGTAGTAACCCTTGGGATAGTGCCACCTAGGGGTTACACTTGCAAATGTAACTTTTTATAGTAGGTCTACATGAATCTATAGGGTGCTAAATTAAAATTGCTCAACGGCATTTACATTTTGATAAGTGAACTCATTCATCTAAGAAATCATGTCTCCTTCCTTATGGATGTTTTTTTAGAAGTGGCCTTCACAAAAACTGCTAGACACATCACTGGAACACTTGTGATGGAAAAATAAGCAAAGTATACAGAAAGTAACATTTGTTTTTTAAAGTTTTTATTTATATCATTTTAATTTTTTTTTTTTTTTTAATTTTTAATTAACTAGTTTAACCAGGAGTAGCACACTAAGCTGAAAACTTTTTTACAGGCGCGACCTGGGAGCACAGGGAAGTTAAGTGACTTGCTCATGGTCACACAGTATGCAAGTGGAAGCTGTGGGATTCAAACCCAGGTCTGGTCTGCTGGATGTCACCAGATTTGCAGCTCAGAGCCTTAAACCACTGCGCTATACTGCCTCCCCATTTAATGTATTAGCAGTAAAACACTTACATCCTGAGCAGGTATTCATGAGATAAATCCAGCAGTACAGTACATAGGATAGTGATTATCTGTTCAAATGGTACAGCATCAGGGGGGTAGCTCCCACATTAATAGTAACAAATTATCTTACTTCGAGAGGGCTCTTGCAGTAAGTAATTACATATAGGACTGACGTCAGCAGGCGGCAGGACCCCACGGAAATATTTCTAGCTAGCAGTCTCTGGCGAGGGACAGCCCCCACGTCAGGTGACTGGCGTCAGGAGATGTCGGTATAAAGGGGCAGTCCCTCCCGCCCGCCTTCCAGTTCTTTCCCGCCGCTAGCTCATGCCAGCACCTTGCGGAAAAGTTCCCTGCTCATCAGGCTCTTTCGTCGGTATTTTAACCGAGTATTTACGATTTTTTTTCTATCATCTGTCAGGTATTCGTCAGTGTATGTCATCCTCCGAGCACAAAAACAAGTGCGACTCATGCGGCGCCCAACTCCCGCACAAGGATGGCCATTCCCTGTGCCTTTTTTGCCTAGGCCCCGACCATCCGGTAGAGAAGTGCCAGCACTGCCTTAGTTTTAACATGGCCACCCGGAGAAGGCGGCAGCAGTCCCTGGAGGCCCATATTTATAAGAAAATGAGCTCCATGGAGAAAGAATTGAAAAAGCTTCGGCAGGCGTCAACTTCCCTGAAGGCCATCGCAGAAAAGGACAAAGAAAGCGCACGGGACAAAGGGCTCCTTTACCACCCGCGACTTCCTCTGGATCGCTGTGCTAAAATGTCGTCCCGAGGGACACGCTCCCACGACAGCTGCCTTAGAGGCTTCTAAGCGGCGTCGGCCACCCGTGTCGCTCGTGCTTGGGCCCTTGGGGAGCCTTTGGGCTTTTGGAGACCTCCGCTCCCGGTAAAGCCGTGGTTTCGCGGCCTACTGATGCGAGCGGCTCTGATAAGCCGGATGTCTGCTCCTCCGACGCCTGCACAGAGAAGGTCAGTAAGTCGCCAGACCCTTCGGGGCAGCGAGTGGCCCCCATTCCGCCCGACCAGGCTGCCGCTCCATCGCGGCCTGTTAAGTCGGATACCGGCCCCTCCAGATCCCGTTGCTAAGCCGTGCGTCGGTTTGCCCAGTCCGCATAGCCAGATGAGCCGGCAGCTAGACCTCCGTCCGTTGTTGCCAGCTTCCCGCGGCCTTCGCTGCCCTCCAAGGACCTAAGTCTCCTCAGCCCGACCCGAGTTTCTCCCCATCCCTGGGCGCTGCTGGTTCCTGTTCCACCTCCGTCAGACCGTCCACCTGCTGGTCTGACAGATCTACGCCCGGCTCCCAGGGCGCGGCTCGCCATGCCCCCGGCTCCGAGGCCGGTTTGCCGACTCAGGCGACATCCGCTCCCGGATGCTGTCCGATGCCGGGCCCTCCGTCCCGGGCCTTCGCTCCAGAACGCCTGTGGGGCCAGCGAACAGGCCATCTGTCAGCAGCCCCAGTTCCGGGCACCCAACCTCGTCGTATCGGCGCGTCATACCAGGACACGCAGTATCTGGCGCCTCGAGTACCCGGCGCCTCAATGCCAGACTCGGGCTTCCGCCGTCGGGTTATGGAATACGCGCCTTACAGGTATAGTCCATACCGTATCCCCTCCTCCTCCTCCTCCACCGCACCCCAGCCGCGGTGGACCTGCAGAGACTCTGGCCTCCTGGTGGGCTGAGCCAGAGCTCAGCTTACCAGAGGTGGAAGTCATCTTCCGGCAGCCGGTGCTGGTTCCAGTCGTCACGACAACACTCCCTCCCACCTCTGGGTCCAGAGAGGGGCAGGACACGCTTCCCGAGGGCTTTCCAGGGTCGTTCCTCCCTCTCGTCAGGAGAGGAGTCTACCTCTTCTCATCTTCTTCCTCCTCGGACAGCTCAGATGCTTCCGGCGGTTGTTCGAACAAGGCGACAAGCCGCTTTCATCAAGCCCGGCCAGGACTCCTCAGTCTCCTCCGGAGGATCCTTCCTTCATGGAGTTGCTACGAAAGATTCAGGAAGTACATAAATGGCAATCCTTGGAGCCAGACCCCCAGCGTAAAAAACTCACTGAGCATCTGGATCTTCCGTGACAGCTCCCACTTTGGTGCCACCCTGGATCGAGCCTCATGCCGACCTTATTGCCTCATATGAGCAGAAGGTGGCCTTGGCCCACTTCCCAGGAGTCGAACAGGCTATACCAGGCTCCCGAGGGTGTTGACTTCTTGGGCTCCCACCCTCGAGGCTGACTCGGTTGTGATTAGCGCCGCTCATGTCGGTCAGCTCAACCCAAACACCCAGCTCATCTCCACCTGACAAAGAATCCCGCCTTCTGGACCAGTATGGCAAGAAGATTTTGCTTCTTCCACTCTGGGTATTGGGGCCTTGAACTATGTCGCCACATGGGGGATTACCAGAGCGATTCTCAGTGAGTGGAATCTAAATTGGACTCCCTTCCGGACTCTCAGGTCAAAGGAAGTGGCTGACCTTGTCCGCTCTGCACATTCGGCGAGTTGGTGCATCGCCGATGCGACCTACGATGCAGTGGACACTGCTGGTAGGAGCTCAACTTTTGCCATAGGCCTACGGCGTCATGCTTGGCTCCGAGTGTCAGGGTTGGTCCCGGAAGTGCAGTCCGCCATCCAGGAAGCGCCCTTCCGGGGTTCAGTGCTGTTCGGGGGTGATGTCAAGGACATCATCACCCGACTACAGAGAAGGGGAGCGGCACTAAAGTCTGTGGACTCTATGTCATCCTCATCAGTGCTTGGCGCCGTCCCTTTCTCAGACGGAATTGGCCCAAGCGAGACCACAGGGAAGGGCCACTAAGCGTCGGGCCCCCAGCTGCCAAGCCCCCACCCAAAAAGCAGCGGGAGCTTCAGCTGCGGCGCCCCCACCACCTGACTCCTTCCATCTCCCACAGCCTCGGGGCTTCCTGAGGAACCGGTAGGAGGAGGTTTCCCTCCACTTTCGGGCTGGGAGGATAACATCAGAATCATGGTGCTCAGCTAATGAGAAGCACTCAATAGAGTTTCTGCAAACCACCTCGTCACCCTCCCAAAAGGACGTCGTACTCACGGGAACATCTTCTTCTGGTCCAGGAAGAAATTTCAGCACTTTTGCTGAAAGAGGCGATAGAACCTGTCCTCCTTCCCCTGTAAGGAACAGGTTACTATTCCCACTTCTTCCTGGTCCCGAAGAGACAGGAATGTAAGACCTATTCTAGATCTCAGTTCCCTGAACATTTTCATGGAGTACAAGAGGTTCAGGATGCTCTCACTGTAGCGCCTTCTGCCCCTCCTCCGCTCGGGCCAGTGGCTGTACGCTCTGGATATGCAGGACACTTACCTGCACATATCTATCCACCCATCTCACTGCAAATATCTCCATTTTGCTTTCCAGGGGGACCACTACCAGTTCAAGGCACTTCCATTTCGCCTCTCCTCAGCTCCCCGAGTATTTACCAAATGCCTTGCGGTGGTGGCAGCCTACCTGCGTACCCGGGAGTACAGGTTTTCTCATACCTGGACGATTGGCTCCTGGCAGCCTCATCCAGGGAGGAACTCCTGCACTGCCTCTCCCTCACCCAGCAGGTCTTTGCCTATCTGGGTATTAGCATCAGCCATTCCAAGTCTCACTTGATCCCATCCCAGAGGCTCCCATTTGTTAGGCGATACTGGACATGACCTAGGCAGGAGCCTTCCTGCCACCCGGACAGAGCAGCCACACTCAGACTCAGAGTAAGCCTGTTGTCCAGCACTTGGGCGAGGTCAGTGCAAGGTCGGTTCTTCGCCTCCTCGGGCCTATGCGGCTGCTGTCCCAGCAGTCCCTCGTGCTCGGCTCCACATGAGGTTTCTCAGTGGACGCTCGCTCTCAATGGGATCAGTTGGTGAGCGACTTGGACCAGTTGGTCTAGTCTCCTCTCCCATGATTCGAGACTTGCAGTGGTGGATGGTTTAAGAGAACCTTCTTCGGGGAGTTCCATTCTTCCTTCCCCCTCCCTCCCAGACTCTGACCACAGACACCTCGGGTGAAGGTTGGGGAGCCCATCTCGGTCCACATCGGACCCAGGGCTCTTGATCCAAGCTCGAACAATCCCTGCACATCAATGTGCTCGAGCTTCGGGCAGTGCTGTATGCTCTCCAGGCTCTCCACCTGCATCTTCTTCCAGGCCACCTTGCCGTCCAGACGGACAATATGTGTTTGGTATGGTACATCAACAAACAGGGCGGGACTCGGTCCTACCCTCTTTGCAGGGAAGCGATGAGAGTTTGGGATTAGGCAGCACAACACGACCTTCACCTTACGGCAATTCATGTTCTGGGGGTTGAGAACTCCTTAGCAGACAACCTAAGTCGCTCGTCTGCTCAAGCTCATGAGTGGGAACTGGATCGGGGGTCCTAGACGATATCTTCCTATGTTGGGTAACACCTCAGGTGGATCTGTTCGCTTCACCTCCAAACGCAAAGCTTCCCGACGTCTGCTTGCTCATTCAAGAGCGAGGCATTTTCTGGAGAGACGCTCTGTCTCTAGATTGGAAGGATAGATTCATCTGTGCCTTCCCCCCACCGATTCCTCTGATCCTGCGTGTCTTGCAGAAACTTGGCTCAAAAGAAGCACGAATGATTCTGATCACTCTTTTTTGGCCCAGGCAAGTTTGGTTCTCTCTTCTGCAACAATACTGAGGGGAACCTCCTCTTCCTCTTCTGCTGTCATGAATTTTACTGACCCAGGATCAGGGGACCCTGGTCCATCCAGGTCTCAAGTCCCTTCAGCTACATGCGTGGCTCCTGCAGACGTAGGTCAAGCCCGCTTTGGGGTTTCTCCCCAGGTGGCTGAGATCTTGGTGGAGGCTAGGAAACTCTCCACTGGGTCTACTTATGCCATGAAGTGGAAACGGTTCTCATTCTGGGCCGCTTCAAAAGGCTTTGAGCCTTTGTCCTGCTCGGTTGGGCGACTGCTGGAGTACCTGTGCCATCTCTTCTACCTGGGTCTTAGTCACTCGTCTGTGAAGGTACACATAGCGGCCATTTCGGCCTACCATGTTCCCTTCGCAGATAGGATGTTTGCTCAACTGGAAGTCTCTTAAGACTTTCCTCAGAGGGGTTCTTCACTTGAGACCCCCTATCCGAGTTCCCGCCCCTCCTTGGGATTTGAACTTCGTTCTTGAGAAACTTACTTTGCCTCCTTTTAAACCAGCGGCCTCAGCAGACATGAAGTTCCTTTCATGGAAGACACTCTTCCTAGTGGCCATTACCTCTACTCGGCGGATTTCCGAACTCCAGGCCCTGATGTGTAAAATCCTGTGCTTGATTTTTCCCAAGGAACGTGTGGCTCTGCGCAGCAATCCTAAGTTTCTCCCCAAAGTGGTAGCAGAATCTACATTGAACCAGGCCATAGAGTTACCCGCTTTCTTTACGCAGTACTCCAATCAGGGGGAGTATCTGCTTCACACTATGGACGTTCATCGGATCCTGAGATACTACACTAACAAAACAAAGGATTTCAGAAAGACTGATCAACTGTTTGTCTCTTTTGCACCCAAAAGAGAAGGCAATGGTGTTTCTAAGCAATGCTTGTCTAAATGGTTGTCTCATTGCACCACCTTCTGTTATGACAAGTACAATAAGACCCTTCTGGGTCAAGTAAGAGGAGACTCCACCAGAGGGGTCGCTGCCTCGGCAGCATGTTTCAAGAATGTGTCAATGGCAGACATCTGTGCTGCCGCCACTTGGACTTCTGTCCATACATTTACAAAACATTACAGTTTGGATATTGCCTCTCACCGTAGAGCAGGCTTCGGGCTCGCTGTTCTGCAAGGCCTCCTTTCTTAAGGCCTTCACAGCTAAGAGGATCTGCTTTGAGTAGCTTTCCTCCTCCCATGTGCTTCTTCTTGTTCCAGACTGCTTGGGACTCAGTCCTATATGTAATTACCTACTGCAAGAGCCCTCTCGGTAAGATAGTACGATTCACGTAGAGCTTACCGTAACAGTAGATCTTGAGGGCTCTTCTGATAAGCGCTTCTATCCCCTTCATCCCCCTAAGCTTTTCCAGCTCCTTTTTCAGTGAGGAAATATCTGCTTCTCTCTCGTCCGGCCTCTTTTGGTCTGTGGCGGGGAAAGAACTGGAAAGGCAGGCATGAGGACCGCCCCTTTATACCGGCGTCTCCTGGCGGTCAGCAGCTGGCGATGGGGGCGGTCCCTACTAGAGACTGCCAGCTAGAAATTTTTCTGTGGGGTCCTGCCGCCTGCCGACGTCAGTCCTATGTGTAATTACCTACTGCAAGAGCCTCTCTCGAAGATCTACTGTTACGGTGAGTTCTTGCATAACTGTACTTTGTACATACTGTTCAGGAGCACTATATTGCAGCCAATACCTTAGCTTGTGAATCAGGAATATAAAACAGTACAAGTACTAACTGACCCCCTAAGGTCTATTATAACTCTTAGCAACATAAAATAAAAGAAGTAGTCTTCTTTCCAGAGCTCCACTTGGAGGTGGGGGAGGCTAAACAGTGCCACCTTGCGAATTTCCAGGGAAATTAACCCTGAATGGGATTAAGCAAGAAGATTGTGTTAATTGGTGCCTTAAGAGGTAAACCCCACCAAGACCAGATTGTGCCTCTAATATGTATAATTTGGTACTAAAGATCTCCCTAGAAATTACTGGCAGTCAGAAGTACTACACTGCATTTAGGCACTAACCACCTCCTCTAATACCCCACAACATGTATTCATATCCCCATTAACAACAGATGACCCCGCTGTTACAGTTCAAGAAATTATTTTAGGGATATGCTCAGTTATAATATCTTCATAAAGCATCTGTGACAGTCACTACATGAGAATTAGAAACTGCATCCAACAGAACATAAGAGGCAGAAGGAACTGTCCTTAGTGTCCCAAACTGCAAGAATAACTATAACATTTTTGAAGCTTTAATATATTAACAGTGCAGTTATAGCGGGGAATTTCAGCCAATATAAAAGTACCGACCGCTTGTAAAAAATGTCCACCAGTCCAAGCAGATTCAGTCTCCAACAGTGTCCCCCTCCAAGGAGAGTTCTTCTTGATGGCGTGTGGCAGCTATTCTCTTCACACAAGCCCCGGCTTCTTTAGCATCGGTAAAGCGATATTGCCAACGACCATCGGAGAAGCATAAGCGGGTTGGGAAGGCAAGGGAATAGGTTACGTCCAACTTGCGAAGTCTCTGCTTCACTCCATCAGAGGCCTTCCTTCTCACTCGAGTGGTTCTGGACAGGTCTGGGAAACACAGAGTGTGGGATTCATGAACGAAAATCAGGCTTCTGTTTCTTATATATCTGAGCAGTGCATCTCTTTCTCCCGATGATATAAGTGTAAGGAGGACAGTTTGAGGGTTGTCTAAGCCACCTGATGGTCTCCTGGGGAAATCCGACGTGCATTTATGATGCGAAAGTCCATTAATCCAGTGAAATCTCCAAGCCATGTTTGCAAGTATTCATGCAAGTTATCACCCTCCGAGTCCTCGGGAAGATCTAAAATCCGCACATTTGCAGCTCGCACTGAGTTTTCCAGCTGCTGCCTCGGATTCTCAACGCAGCCTGCCCTTTCAGGGAGGTGGCTGTTGCAGCAAGGGCCTTACCTGCAGTGGCTTCCACCGTCTTTGTTGCCTCCCCCATAGTATCCAGTCAATGTTCCATTGACAGAAATTTCTCCGAGAACCTGTCTAACTTCTGGTCCATCTGTTGGACCATTTTCGTTAGTGCGTTTACTGCTGTCTGGAGAGTAGACAACATTGCTCCAGCTGAGTCAGAGCCTGTGGCCTGTGTCGGGCCTACAAGATCATCTGGCAGTTTGGAGCTGGCTGAATGCAGGGAGAAGTCTGATTTTGTTGTCTTTGTACATCCCATTTTCATTGCTGACTTAGTTCCCAGGTTGCAGTGAATCTTCTTCTAGCAGTATATGTTGATTAAGATTTAAATTGTGTAGAAAAAGATGCTTTATTTAAGCAAAACAGAGCACTGAGTAGGGAGCTCCAGAAAATTGCTGTTGCTGGCTAGGCTGCTAGCGCCCAAAAAAAATATCACAGATTAACGACGGTGTGTGCACACTTTATTGATGTTTCTGGAGAACACAAGGTTGTGTTGCTCAATGCATAAACAAAGTATACATTGTTTATACAAAAAGAACATATCAGGTACTCCCAAAAAAATCATAAGATTTTATTATAGAAAATGGTGTAGGAAAACCTGTTTGGTCAGTTTGGGCCTTTACCTGTGAGTAAATCCTGCAGCAACGCATGACAAAAGTACCAGTTAGCCTCATTACCAATATTTATATCTGTCTCCTGGAAGTCTTGCACATTAAAAACTTTAAAATGGCAGCAGTATTTTCTCCACTCTGAAAGCTTCAAGTAGGCCTTCTGAAGGACATTCCCTGGTGTTCCCTTAAATTAAAACACGAAGCGGACGAATAAAAATGTTGTTTCCCAGTCACCTCGCCATATAATTGTTAAAACATACACAAATAAAAAAAAATGAAATGCTATTCATACTTTTAACTTCTAGTGGTCCTTTGCTTACCATGAAAAATATGCCTCCTTTCCTTACCAGATTATGAGGAAATCTCAGCTGCTAACCTTGCTGCAGATAAAAGTGATGCATTGGCTCCCTATGAGGCCTTCTGTTGTTAGTCCATGTGGGGAAGGGCGTGAATATTCCATCAGCAGAATTTTGAATTCACATATTTAAGCAATAAAGCACAACCTAGTTAAAGGTTTTTAGTGAGGGGGAAAAAATGTCTGCCTTTTTAAATTTTTAAAGAAGTGGAAGTTCCGAGAGGTATGTGTAAGGATCTTAATGCCGGTAATAAGCTGACTAATCCTTTTACTGTTGGTCATTGCAGGATTTACTCACAGGTAAAGACTCAAGCTAATAATTTTTTCCTGCCCATTTATATAATCAGGGAATAAGACCGACAGGGCATGAGTGATTGTGGGATTTACCCACACCTCGTAAACCTTAGGAGGCATGGGTAAATTTCACTGGCAGTATATTATAATAATAAATATCACTGGTCCTTTTAAATATCTTTGCGTTGGATCCTAATATCCTACTCCACTTTTGGCTTTTAAATCTCACTATGAATGACTCCCTGAAGTACCTTATTGTAATTATAAGATGGACCCATCTGCAAAAACACTGTAACACAAAATAAAGTTTTTAACTTAATATTTTTAATGGTGTGCTGCATCTGCCAGTTAGTAAAATAGTCCCACATTCAATATTGTTGTGCAGCTGGAAGTAGAGTGTTTGTGTTACAGAAGGTGACTTCTCCTGAACAGGTTCATCTCTCTCTGGTTCAAATACATATGCTTTTAAGAACTACAGGAATGATGTTTTGAAGCACTTGGTGTCTGCCACCCTTTCACACCCTGTTTCTTCATTCTGTCTTTCCCTGCATTTAATAAATGGAATGATCGATCTTCATTGAGGATATCTCATCCATTGGACAACAACTTTGGAACTGTAAGCTGTTGGCATCAGGATCACTCTGAAACCTTTGCTAGCTGGGGGTCGCTCACAGTGACATGCAACATTGGCACCTATATAACCGTGGGCAGCCCCATTGCTCTTCAGTTCTTTATCCAGCCATTGACCGATCTTCAGACATGCAGAGAAAACAACATTGTCTTTCTTCAACTTTATAAACTTAACTTTACCTTACTGACGTCCTTTTATGCTACTGTTGAAAGAACCTTTAAGTTTTGTACCTGCAGTTACAAGATCTAGAAGGACAACATTCATATGACTTGTGTTTGCTATGTTTTGCCTGTCACACAACGTCAGGGCCTACAAGATCTGCCAAGGATTCAACCAGACCACAGGAAGTTATTGAAAGAAGGTTGTAGAAACCTTCATCACCATTAAGGCCATGGAAGCTCAAGCCAAGGCCATGGGCTGCTTCTCTCTCTCTTGCTTGATTGCCTCTGGGAAGGGGATTTCCCAGTGTTTGGTGATATAGTTGTCAGTCATCAAGGACAACAAAAAGGATAAGCCGTCTTTGAAGTCCTACTCTTCAGCGCAAGCATAAGGATAAAGCTCCTGCTTCACCAGTGAGGTTGAAGTCTCCATTGAAGAAGGCTTAAGTCCTCGTCGTCTGCTCTGACCGGTGTCGATTACAGCCCCCCGTTGATGAGACCCCAAGGTCAGGGTCTGACTTTGACACTTAGGTACCTACTATGGACAGCATGCAGCCCCAATCATTGAGTTGGTTGTCCCGAGCCATTTATAGAGTGCTGTTAACTCCCAGGTTGTGCTGGATCATTCTTTGCAACATTTCCATGCCTGTTATTGTTGTTTCTGTCGATGATAATAAATATCACATCGACTGGGCCTCTCCCGTTGGCACCATTGTTGATGGAATGCAGAAGTACAACTTTCATTCCTTTGTAGCCGCCACCTCCATCGCCGGCTCTGTCAGTTGATCCCATCTGGAATTGCTCTCACCATCATTCCAGATGACAACGTAGAATACAGTCCTGATCTCCTTAATATGGAGGAGGATTTTAAGGATGATGAAAGTGATAATGGTCCCTATGGGGGGGGGGTGCCTTTCAGCTCTACCCTTAGTACCTACAGTGAGGACTCTGTGGTGTGTTCCCCCAGATAATCTCCTTAGGATCGTCTTTTCAGGCTTTGCTCAGAGAAATCAAAATGTCATGGGCTTTGAAACTGAGGAAGAGGACTCCAGTAAGAAAAATGTAATGGAGTTTTTGGAGGTTCCCACTGCACTCTGCATTTCTTCCTGTATATCCCACCTTAAATATGCTACCTTTACTGCTTGGCATAAGCCTAGTACTTTGCCTACAGTGTCTAGGAGGGCAGATGAGCTCCTGCTTCATCTGTTAAGCCTTATTATGCTTCCCAGCCTCAAACAGATTCTTCAGTTACAATGACTGCTTGTGACTGCTTCAGAGCCCTCTAGACACATGAGCACTTTGTCTTCTGACAAAGAATCCAAAAGACTAGATGTTTTGGGCAGAAGAACTTATGACCACATCCTTGGGCCTAAGAACTGCAAACTACCAGGCATACACAATTCAATATCAGAATAACCTTTGCAAATCTGCTGTATCTACCATTCAGACACTCTGTCTGATGGTCCTGCAAAAACTGACAGGTATCATTTTCATTTTCATTTATTTCAAGGTTTAACCATTGAGAACAGTAGTCATTTAAAATGGTCACCCAGGACAAAATACATATGTTACAACAATAACACATACACACCTTACACAATTCAAGAGTACAAAAAATACAAATATAAAATAACACGATAATTTACATTACATTGCAACATACATACAAACATACCTAACCAATTATTGCACAACAGCTCTTTATTTTTTTTTTTTTTTATTTTATTTTTTTTACTGTATCCGTAACCCATTGTTTGAGAGTTCTCATTGATGGAGGCCTTATTGGCAAACTATTCCATAATCAGGGAACCATATGACTGAAAAAAGATTTTGACCTTTCAGTAGTTGACAATGGTACTACCAATTCCCTTTATAACGCTTTCCTCAAGGTCGGATTTAAGTCCCTGATTTTAAGTCCCCATGTTTAAAGCTGCCTCAGCTGTCGTGGATACTTGAGGGCAACTGTTATGCTCTGCTATGCTTCTGCCAGGGCTGCTGCCTCCAGCATATACTTTCGGAGATATTCCTGGGATATCGTAGCTGTATTTGCTACAGATGTACAACAGACTGTATTGAATGCCCCTTTTAGGGACTTCAGGCTGTTTGGAAGTGATTTGGAAAATGCTGTACGTGAGCTTCAATCCTCCAAAATGACCTTAAGGTCATTCAGATCTCTGACCCCTCAGCCTGTCAGGGGGAGTGGTAGGGGCTTGTTTCGCAGGCCTGCTGCCTGTGGTGACCGTGCCTTCTATCAGCAGCCCATGCACAAAACCGTGGTGGTTGTCTCCTCTGCTGGTTCTCCCACCCGAGGGTGGTTGTGAAAGCCACTGACCCGAAGAGCCCTCCCCAGAGCAGCAGTCATCCCAGACCCCTACTGCCGACTTGAGAGCCTGGCTTCCCCGAGGGTGGTCATGAGGGTCATGGACCCGAAGAGCCCTCCCCAGAGCAGAAGCCACTCCGGACCCCTACTGCCGACTTAAGGTACAGAATTCCCAGTGTACTGAGGCCTCGCCTAGACTGGCCGCTTAGGAGTGAATAGGACCCCGCCGAGGCTTTGCATCGGCTGCCACCACACCCACCACCACCCTTGGCGAGCTGTTTATAATATAGCAGTGGTCACATGCCCACCAAAAACCAATCAGCCGGATTCCCCACTAGCAGCGTATCTGCTTCAACCACTAGTTGTTGCTACAAGTAGTTCACTCAACTCCTTTTGGAAAGTGCATTTCTACCATGCTATGGTGCTTAATGGCAATCTCCATTTTGGCCCCACTGTTGTCTCTCCCTTCCTCAACACTCCCAGAACTCCAGTCATGTTTGCAGATGCACATCATCCAAACTACCCTTGTTCCATTTGACGCTTCCACCCATACAGGACTACCACTTCTGGATCAGCTACACTGCAAGCTGGTAGGCCCCACCATTCTTCCGCCATCCTTCCATGCAGGGTTGCTAATCCTGGATCACCCTGCACAAGCTCCCTCAATGGCTACCACACCGCCCCCCAGCTCACTCCGCAAGCCACCATGGACCAAGACCTACACAGAACTCTTGGTAAGCCTCCTATAGCTCTTATCAGGTAACGTGGAACCTAACCCAGGCCCAAGCCCAACGCAGGGCCAACCCCCCCCCCATCTACTCCTCCCAAAGGGCCTAAAAATGGTCCACATAAATATCTGCAGCCTCCTTCACAAACTACCACTACTGCAACCGATTGCCCTATCCCTATGCCCTAATATTTTAATAATCTCCGAGACATGGTTAAAGCCTCATATCAAGGATGCAGAAGTCGATATCCCGGGCTACACCATCATCTGCCATGATCGCCTCAGGAGCAGATGTGGAGGTGGTGTAGCCATGTACATTGCATCCACATTAAATTTCACCCGAATCTCATTGCCCACTCCCCCATAGACTATTGATGCGCTATTGCAGAAGCTTACTCTCCCTCATGCTGCACCCATATTCGTTGCTGGTTACTACTGCTCACCCGACACCACCATGCCTGATATCCTGGCACATCTCGAAAACCTAAAATCTTTAACAGAGGGTGGTGAGCTTTACATCCTTGGGGATTTTAACTGGAACTGGCTGTCCAGTGCTAGCTCTAAAATATGCAACAGGGTGGCCAGTCTCAGTCTGTCCCAATTGATCTCTGAGCCCACACACCTGAACACAAAGTCTCTGAACCACTCTCTCCTTGACTGGTCCCTTACCACCCACCCACAATGTATGCTAACCTCTGGTCTCTTATCAGACTCCCTTAGTGACCACCACATGATATACTCAGTCAGGAAAGTTTTCAGGCCAAAGGCACCATCCCCTCAAATCCTCCTGACAAGGTCCTTTAAATCCCTGAATCTTGCCACGCTACTACGTGACCTGCCCAGCACAGACTGGTCTTACATCCTTCGGGCTACATCCATCAACTCCGCCCTGGAATTTTTCAAGTCCAGGTTCTTTTCTGCCTGGGACCGCCGTGCCCCTCTCGGACGGTCTAGGGTGCATGGTGCTCATCTGCCTTGGATCTCGACTGATATCATGACACATCTCAGCTAGGGACCTGGCTTGGAAAACCTACAAAGGTTCCAGCCTACGCACAGATCATCTCCAGTATCGGGCTTTATGAAATGCCTGCACACAGATAATCAGGCAGGCCAAAGCCAGTTACTTCATGCACACCTTCTCTGCCAACCTAAATCACCCTACAGAATTTTGGAAGGTGGTCAAGTCACTTTTCTCCCCACCGTCCCAGCCTCCAACCCCTATCCTAAATATAAGGGTCTCCACTGCTTCTGATCCTCTTACAGTGGCTTCAGAGTTCAACTCGTACACATGCTGCCATCATCCCACTTCCAAAAGGGGGTGACCCATCAGCCCCAGGATACTATCGTCTTATTTCCTTTCTTCCCATATTGGCTAAACTGCAGGAACACCTTGTCCTGGACCAACTCTCCTCCTTCCATGACTCAACATCCTTTTCACACCTTACCAGTCTGGTTTTAGGAAGACCCACTTCACGGCCACCTCCCTACTAAGGTTCACTGATTCCATCCACTCTGGCATGGACAAAAAGACACATCACCTCTGCAATTTTCGTCGATCTGGGGAAAGCATTCGACACTGTCTCTCACCCACTCCTCCTGTCCAGATTCGCACTCGCAGGTCTCACCAGCGAAGCAACAAACTGGTTTCATTCCTACCTCATTGGCAGATCCCAATCAGTCCGAATTAGTAACACCATCTCTCCCCCCCCCCCCCATCACCTCTGGTGTGCCACAGGGCTCCGTATTTGGTCCTCTCTTATTTTCAGTTTTCCTAAATGACTTGCCCTCTACTTGCCCGCACACATCCATACACATGTATGCAGAAGATACAGTGTTGTATACTTCCGGTCCCACCACTGCTGATGTGATGACCAGACTTCAATAGTGTTCAGTGCTAGTTTCGTACAAATCATGTCTCTCTCAATGCCAAGAAAACAGTCTCAATGACCTACAGCACTAGGCAGAAACTTTCATGGCCCACCTCCACTCCCGTTTTCCACACCCTGGATGGGTCCCCCCCTGGAGGACTGTACTTCCTTTAGATACCTCGGGGTTTGCCTGGACCAGCACCTTGACATTTCTGCACATATTGATGTCATCCAAACAAAGTTACACCTCAGGTTGGGCGCCTTATACCGCAATCGTGGATGCATCCCACTGCCGGTCTGCCAGGCCATTGTACATTAAAATGATCCTCCCTATTTCTGATTACGGTGACATAGTCTGCAGTGCCACACCCAAGTCCACCCTAGCCAGATTGGACCCACTCTTCCACTCCTTCTGTCATTTTGCTCTTGACTGTCCCCCCTTCCACCCATCACTGCATCCTGTACCAGTCCCTGGGCTTTCCCTCTCTTGAGCCCCAAAGGCTGTCCCACTGCGCTAGCATCACGGCTAAGTACTGGTACCAGTCCCTTCCCACCTGCTTCACAGCTGTCTTATCTGCCCCTACTACTGCAGCGTACCCACTGAGAAACAGTGATACCAGACTCTTAACAGTTCCCCGCATGTCCACCGCCGCCGACCAAGCTGCCTTTAAATATCGCATGCCTATACTGTGGAACTCCTTCCCTGGGAGTATATGACAACCTACTCCGAACTCATTTCTCCTCCCCCTGCTCATGCAGTTAATTATTCGGGCAAACCAAGGACTACTCTTTCCTCTCTCCCTGCTCATCCTGTCTTATCAACTGATACTAGTACTGCCACATGCTCTGTATTATATAATACCTCTGTTATGACTCCAGTCACTGTGTATTGCTTCTTTGCTGTTAAGGTACCTGCACTGCATTTTTACCTTGTACTTCTACTGCGCTACTGTATATTTACTATTGTATATGAACCTTGTTGTTGATTGCTGTTGTTCCCTTATCTGCCTTTTGTACTTCCCTCTCCCCACTCCTCCAGGATGCTACTAGAATTAAGCAGTAGCCTGCTCAGTATGCCTTCCTGGTAAAACTCTTTAAGAAATAAATAAAATGCAGAGGCTTCCAAAGGTATTGGTCAGTGTGGCGCTCCACCACCCTGGTACCTTCTGACTCCCTTCTTTCTCCCCTTCACTGTCGCCTCCAGGGGTGTGAGTGGGGAGGAGGATCTCCCTTCTACTATCAAAGTGGAGGGAGATCACAAAGGACGAGTAGGTATTGTAAATAAGGGAAAGGGGGCATGCTCTGGAGTTTCTGTCTGTCCCTCTAGTTTGTCCTCTGCCTCCTTGTCATTATCCTCTGGTCCACACGTTCCTTCTGTTAGAGAGGTTCAGTATCTTATAACCAAGTTGGCTATCAAACCTGTTTCTCTCCAAGAAAGAAACAAAGGGTTCTTCTATTCCAGACACTTTCTGGTGCCGAAGTGAACAGGTGATCTGCTTCCTGTACTGTACTGGAGATACCTAAACCTGTACATCGAATACAAAAAAATGTCAGATGGTGTCTCTTCAGGCTTTCATCCCCCTGCTGCACAAGGGGGATTGGCACTGTGCCTGGACATGAAGGACACACGTCTTCATATTAAAATTTGCAAATGCCACAGGCAGTACCTCCGTTTTATGATAGAGGGCAGCAATTATCTGTTCCGAGCCTTGCCCTTTGGCTTATTCTTGGCACTGTGGATATTTACCAAGTGCTTAGTGATTGAGGCAGTGGCCCTTCAGAGGGAAGGGCTATATGTCTTCTCGTTATCTGAATGACGGCTCCTGAAGGCCCCATCCAGGGAAAAGGTTCCGTACACATTATCCAGAACGAGACAGTTTTTCAAGGAACTGGGTCTTACAGTAAATGTACCAGAATCCATACTTGTTCCTTGCCAGTGCCTCCAGTATATTGGTGCACTGTTGGACCCGGCAGTGTTTTCCTGCCTGCAGACAGGGTGGAGACTCTTGTTGCCCATGCCCATCTGATACAGAGAAGTCATTACGTGTCGGCTCAGATGATGTTGCATCTCCTGGGGCTGATGGCTGCTGCCATCGTTACAGTTCCCTTTGCCCGTCTTCATATGTGCATACCTCATTGGACTCTTCAGGCACAATGGGATCAGCTGACAGATGAGCTGGAATAATATATCTCGTCCTGTTCCTTCTCCGCCATGATCTAGTATGTGGATGGACCGCCAGGACCTTTTTACAAGATGTTTCTTTCAGTTCCCCAACTCCTGTGCCGATCCTCACATCGGATGCTTCGGGTCCGGCTTGGGTGCCCATCTCTGTTCCTGTCAAGACCAAGGGTCCTGGACCGATCTGGAGTCAGATCTCCATATCAATATACTGGAAATACGGCTGTTCTGCTCGGTCTCCAGGCTTTCCAGGAGCACCTCAGCCTCTGTCCCTTGTTGACTTGGACAGACAGTGTCCGTGTTATATACTACATATACATGCATGGGGGCTCTCACTCTCATCCACTGTGCAGGGAAGTAATGAGAGTGTGGTACTGGGCGATCTTCTTTGGGGGTACCTCAGTCATCAGTTCACACTGTAGGAACTTCACTGTCAGTGAAGCGGGATCCACACGGAAGATTTTCCAGCAGTACAGCTGGGGCTGCCCATGCCGTCACTTGCTGATGTCATCAACCCTATAAAGGCGTGAGCGCACCTGCTCCCTCCTCAGTCCTTTCCTGCCATTGACTTCTCTTGCATGGGTCTCTGTGGAAGCTTCGTCGCAGTTCACACCATTTTTCCTATGCTTTTCTTTAGTTTGTATTTTTGGAATCTCTTTTTAATAAAGAGATTATTTTACCTCATTAATGTTGGGAGTTGCTCCTTACACCTCTCTCTTCTGTCGCTGCCACTGCGGAAAGAAGATTGCCTCTTCAGATGACCAGAATCTCTGCGTCTGCTGTCTTGGGCCTGACCATGACATTTTTGTCTTTGACCTCTGCCAAAAATTCAGTCTTACAACCCTAAGGCATTGGAAAAAGCTTTGAAGAAATTCCTCATGTAACATCAGGTAGCCAGTTCTGGGCAGGGGTCCTCCAGGATCCCTCCTTTCCCGTCGTCGGTGGGTTCATCGGGCTCCCAGGCCTCGAAGGCCTGAGGCAAGTTCTCAGGGAAAAGTCATAAGAAAGACTGTGACTGGGACCGCTGTCCCCAGAGGTGCTTCCATTCCCTGACGGCTTCTTCCTCCTCTTCCGGGGGTACCCCATCGGGTGCTGCTGCACTTATGACCTCTGCTGTCCTGCCCTCTGCTCCTAACAGGCCCTTAATGACAGCACCTCATCCTATGTCTCAGCGAGGCCGTCCATCGACCCTCGGGTCATCAGACCCTCAGTCATCGATCTCTGCCCCCCCATCAAGGCCGTCCGCCTCTCCAGACCCTCTGACACCAGGACCGTCAGGCTCTTGAGACCCGACGGATGGTTTGTTGTTCCCTGTCCCGATGACTCCCTGCCTTTGATGCAGCCTCTGCCTGCTGTCGACCTCAATACCATTTTAACTCATCTGATGGCAGCTGTTGTACACCAGCTTGGTACACATAGACCAGCTTCCCCAGTGCCATCGGGCACTCCGTCGTCGTTGATGCCAGTTCTCCTTATTGGGCTGCGCTTTTTTAGGGAGCTGTCGGTCCCTTGTTTGTCGGACCCTAAGTTAGAGAGGGTTGACATTGAGGAGGAGTACCACCCTGACATTATCCTTCCTGAGGAAGAGGAGGATGAGGAAGTCCTTTCCTTGGACAGATCTACAGCCTCTTAAGTAAGTGAGGACACTGTGAAACACATTCCCAGGCCTCCTCTTGAAGAGCCCACCTTCTTTAACATTATGAAGCAGTGGTCTTCAGCCATGGGCTTGCACACCGAGGAAGAGGACACCACCAGAAGGGACCTGGTGGATTTTTTGTAGATTGCGGACTCTCCACCAAAGGTCATTCCTCCCATTTTGCCAGCTCTGAGGAGTGCCAGCACTGCAGCATGTTACCGCCCTGATATGGTCCCAGCCATGCCTAGGAGGGCAGATAAGCTCTATCATGCTTCCCTCATGGCTTGACCTATTAAGCTGCCTAGCCTGAGACTGATTCGGTGGTCATCAAAGCGATGCATAACAGATCCAAGGTGCCAAAACACCTTAGCCCCCTTCCCCCTGACAGGGAATCTAGGAGAACTGACCTCTGGGGTAAGAGGGTTTATGCCTCCCCTACTCTGGGACTCCAGATTGCAAATTACTGTCCCATATGATCAAAGTACCAAAGTACCTTATGGAGGAAGGGCAGGGTGGCTGCTCAGGCCCTCCCGGGGGTACCCAGAAACAGGAGGTCCTTAAGTCCCTCCAGGCCACCAAGGATATTAGTAAACACCTCCTCAGGGCGTTGCATGATATGTCTGACGCTGTTGCCAGGGCTGCTGCCATGGGCATTTGCCTTCGTAGGCACACCTAGTTAAGGGTTTCTGGTTTCACGGTGGATGTCCAGCAAAAGGTGCTTAATGCTGCATTCAGTGGCTTAAAACGTTTAGGGCCAGATGTCCATGACATAATTGGTGATTTGCAGGCCTCTGGCAGGGCCCTCAAGTTGGTCCACTCCTTGTACCATATCCAGCCTAGGAGCAGACAGATGCCGCCCTTTCGTAAGGTGTCCCACATGTCCGGTACGGGCTTTAGACTCCAGGATAAAAAATGGATAGTTCTGCCTTGCCTACCCCCTCCTTATCCTCGGGTCCTGCCGCTAAATGGCCCAGAGGTGCAGCGGATTAGTCCCAGTGGCTGGATCTACCTCCACCTGACTCCTTGCTAGACCCCCCTGTTCCGGTCCCAGACCAAGAGGTGGTGGCTGGAGGTCTCCCTCCATCTCAGTCAGTGGAGAACCATAATGTCAGATGTTTGGATTTTTCAGATCATGGAGAGGGGTCACTCTATGGAACTTTTAGAACAGCCCCCAGAGACTCCTCTGGTACCCTCCACTTACCCTCCAGACCACGCCGCGTCCCTTCGGGAGGACGTACACTCCCAAGCCGGTGCCCAAGCAGCAGAAGAACAGAGGATTTTATTGCAGGTTTTTCCTGGTCCCCAAAAGAATTGGACAGCTGAGGCCTATTCTATATTTCAGAGACCTCAGTCTCTACATTCAGTACAAAAACGTTTTGCATGGTCACTCTGCCAGGCCTGTTGCCTCTGCTCAAACAGGGTAACTGGCTGTGCTCCCTCAATATTGCAGGATGCTTGCCTGCATATTTTGATGTGCCTGCCGCACAGGTAGTTCCTCTGGTTTCTTTTTCAAGCAAACACTACCAGTTCAGAGTCTTGCCCTTCGGCTTCTCCTCTGCACCGTGGGTTTTTACAGAATGCTTAGCAGCGGTGGCCTGTATGTCTTCCCCTATCTGGACAATTAGCTTCTCAAGGCCCCATCCAGGGCCCAGCTTTTCAGAACCCTGGAAAGGACCCCCTCCAGTTGTTCCACACCCTGGGCATTACTGTTAGCCTACCCAAGTTCGTTCTGACCCCGGCTCAAAGACTGCAGTACTTCAGGGCAGTTCTGGACTCCGTGCAGGGCAAGGCTTTCCTGCCACTGGACAGAGTGGGGAATGCCTTGTATCACAGGCTCAGGTGGTGGCACAGAGCTGCCATGTCTCCGCAAGGGTTTACTTGACGCTCCTAGGCCTTATGGCTGTGACCACTGCCACTGTCCCCATGGCCAGACTGAACATATGGGTGCTCCAGTGGACCCTTTGGGTATAGTGGGACCAACGTACCAATGACCTGGAGCAGATGGTGATGGTCTCCTCTCCGGTGCCTAAGGTCCTTCAAAGGTGGATGGAACCCCAGAATCTGTTAAGAGGGATCCCATTTCTGATCTCTTCCCTCTAGCAGATCCTCACTACGGATGCCTCTGACTTGAGCTGGGAGGCATATCTGGGCCCCTTCCAGACTCAGTGCACCTAGTCTTTGATCAGGACATCCCTCAACATAAATGTCCTCGAGATGAGGGCAGTCCTGTATGCCATGCAGACTTTCCAGAACCACCTTTCTCCAGGGCAGTTGTTGATTCAGTCAGACAATCTCAGAGTGTGGATGCGTTCATACCGTCTTTACAGGGAGACAGTGAGGGCCTGATAATGGGCACTGGACCACGGCCTGGAGCTCTTGGCAGTCCATGTCCCAGGTGTGCTGAACACCCTGGCAGTCAGCCTCAGCCGGACTCCGTCCAGGATGCATGAATGGGAGTTTCTGTCATCTGTCGCAGAAGACCTATTCGACAGGTGGGGCTGTCAAGAGTTGGGCCTTTCTGCATCCCCACTCAATGCAAACCTGACCAATTTCTGCACGTTAGATCCAGGGCTTAGAATTTTTTGGTGAGACACATTGTCCGTCTCTTTTTTTGTGGAGACACATGCACGCCGCGCTTCGAGACGCCCTCCCTATGTGCGGCCCTCTCCCACCTACGCCACCATCGGACCTCCACCCAGTGGAGGCTGAACTACGAGGGGGCGACAACCTCCCCGGGAGAGGAGAGCTACCATTAGGCTTCTCAATCCCCCCCCCCCCAATGCTGGATCCCAGCGTGACGCGAGGTAAGGCAGAATGCCTGAACCCTCTGCGCTACCGGGCCGGCCATTGTTCCTCTCTTGGAGTGGGAGGTTCCTTTATGCCTTCCCTCCATTTCCTCTGATTCAGAGGGTGGTAATCCAGCTGCAGATGGAGGGGGCCAGCATGATCCTGATAGCACCCTAATGGCCACGGCAGGTATGGTTTCCATTACTGCAGCAATTAGCAGCGGAACCTCTAATGGCTCTGCCTCTCTGCAGGGATCTGCTGACACAGGCTCATGGGACCCTGGTCCATCCACACCTCAAGTCCCTTTGTCTGCATGCCTGGTTTCTGAGAACATAACCATTGCCCGGTTTGTGGTTTCCCAGAAGGTGGCTGACATCCTGGTGACAGCTAGGAAGCCCTCCACTAGGGCCACCTACGCCAAGCATTATCTGGACCCTTTCACCTGTCCGGTGAGCCAGATCCTGGACTACTTGATGTTATTGATGGACTTGGACTTCCAGTATTCCTCCCTCAAGGTGCACCTTTCGGCTGTTTTTGCTTTCCACAAGCCAGTGGATGGTTGTACTGTGGCTCAGCTAGATGTGACCCATACTTTTCTCAGGGGCATCCTGCATCTGAAGCCTCCAATCCGTAGCCCTGTCCCGGCTTGGGATTTGAATTTTCTTTTAGAAAAATTGACTCTGTCTCCGTTTAAGCATGCTGCTTCTTGCAAGCTATGCTTCCTTTCTTGGAAAGCATTGTTTTCAGTTGCTATTGCATCGGCTGGAAGGATTTCTGAGCTTCAGGCTTTCTGGTGTGAGGAGCCCTATTTAATTTTTCACAAAGACAGGGTGTCTTTGTGCATGAATCCTAAGTTTCTTCCCAAGGTGGTGTCTGAGTTTACCCTGAACCAGTCTATCCACCTCCCTGTGTATTTTCACGAGCATGCCAATCCATGGGAAGCACTGCTCCATACTTCAGACGTGCGCAGAATTCTGAAGTATTATCTGCTGTGAACTAAGGACTGCAGAAAGTCAAGGCAGCTTTTTGTTTCTTTCGCCCAAGGAAGAGAGGGCTGTAAGGTTTCCAAACAGCGTTTGTCCAAATGGTTGGCCAATTGTATTATGTTCTGCTACGACAAACATGGCAAGGAGTTGTCTGGGGCGATAAAAGCCCACTCCACGAGGGGCATGGCTACCTCTGTGGCTCATTTCAAAGGGGTCTCAGCAGCTGACATCTGTGTTGCTGCCACCTGGAGTACTGTCCATACTTTCACCAAGCACCACAGTCTGGACATTGCCTCTAGAGCCTGTGTAGGCTTCATTCAGCCAAGCTGTTCTTCAGGGCCTTCTGTCTTAGGCCTCGGTTTGCCTGCCTCCCAGACTGTCATGATGTGCTTGTAACTGCTTGGGACTCGTTCCTATGATGTGACCTGATGACTGAGATACCCCAAAGAAGGTAGAACAGTTACGTAAGAACTTGCATAACAGTAGATCTTCGAGGGGATCTCAGTCATCAGGTTAGCCTTCCCTCCAACCATCCCCCTATTTAGGGTCCTCTTTTCAGACTGGCTATCTGGTGTCTCCATCCTTTTATTTTGGCCTGGACACCCCTCTCTCTTTTCTCAGTCCCCCATGGCTTGCTCCCTTGGTCTCTGGGGGGAAAGAATTGAGGAGGGAGTGGGGCTGCTTAACGCCTTTGTAGGGTTATGATGTCAGCATGGGCAGCCCCAGTTGTACTGCTGGAAAATCTTCCATGTGGATCCTGCTTCACCAATGGTGACGTTCCTATGGTGTGACCTGATAACTGAGATGCCCTCGAAGATCTACCACTATTATGGTAAGTTCTTACGTAACTGTTATATGTCTTATGGCCTTAAGCTATTCGTTGTGTTTCTCCAGGTGTCCAAGGCAGGCAGACCTGATGGGTACCCTTTTTTAAGCATAAATCATTGCATAATTCCGCGGACTGGTGGGCGCTTTTCAAACTCAAAGAAATTTAGTCCCTGTAGACAAACCAGCCACACACGTCTTTTTGTTAGTTTTTTTATTCTATTTTTGCACCGTTTCTCCGAGGCATCCCTCAGAGGAGCCCATGCAGTCCTACCCCTTCTACTTCCCGCCATGACCATCCACACCGGTTCACCTTTCCTACGAGGGACTTCCCAGCGTTCCGAATCACCCCCTGGAGCAGGGCCCGCCCTCCCTCGGTGGCTCTATCTGGAATTAGAGGGTCCATCCCTCTAGGAAGTCGGCCATGGATCCCTGGTGTGGCCTGGCCTGGCATTGGGGATGAGAAGGAGATCCCTGGGGCTCTCATCGAGCCGGGTCTTTTTCAGCCTTTTTTTTGCCACGCCTCACCCCGCCCCAGGCAGAGCCATGAACGCACTGACGCCAGGGTACGTTCGTCATGGCTCCGCATCCTCTACTATGCCCTAAGCGGTGCAGTACCTCTGATCTCCACTGAGGCCACTGCTGTGCCGGAAACCCCTGAACCCCCGCCCCCAAGAGAAGAGAGCAGTCCTCTGGATGCTTAATCCTCTCTCTACTCCTGCCGACTCCGCCATTCCCAAACCTGGGTTGCTGTGTGTCGCTCCAGTGCCTCAACCCTCTGCGCCACCGAGCCGGCATGCCACGCTTTTAAATTCAACAATTCTTCTCACTTTTATTGCTCATTACAAACAGAACGCCCTCCATGAGAGCCCAGTGTTTCATTCTAGGTTGGGCTTCTTCAGGGAAGAGGGTTTCTAGTTTATAAATGATAAGCAGATGATATACATAATCAGTATTATTCATCTTATTTTTTAACTTCACTCTTCATTGTCTCATACCCTTTCTGTGAGGTACCCCATTCCAGGCAATCCAGTGTCAAACCTAATTCATCAGTATATCTCTATTTACCAAGTGGCTAACCCTACATTCATATGAATTCATATTCCATTAATGCCAATAATGTATGTCTACCCAATCTCATTGTGATCTCCTAATCTAGCAAGCTTCTTGCAGAACCTTATTTCATGCAAGCCAAGGACATCAGGGCTCTAAATAATAGTGTATGCAGTTTTTTATTTTTCACTCTTTTTCTTTTTGGTGTATATTATTATATCATTTATAAGAAATAACTGCACTTGTAGAACATGTAGTTTGCATTTTGCTCATGGCCAATATAAATTACCTCTTGTTCTGTTTAATTTTTTTTGTGCACTTCACTGGGTCTGCAATAAAATTACACTAAAATTACATAGTTAGCATCATATTATAATTTTTTGATTAATGATTATTCATAATCCATATTTTACCTCTTTTTACTCAGTCGGTATTACCTTCAGCAGTTTACACCAAAATCTACCTTAATACCTGGAAATAAATGTCATGTGGAGTTATGACTTTACATTATATGAGAACTAACTAAGCACATTGCAGTATATGTGTGTGTGTGTGTGTGTATATATATATATATATATATATATATATATATATATATATATATATATATGAACAGAAAATACAAGACATTTTTGTTCTGATCATTTTTTAGGTCACAGACTGAAAATATTAAGAATATGACTCCTAATGATAATTTATAGACTGAATAAAAGAGGTAAAGTATGGGTTATGAATAAACATTAATGAAAACAATTCTAATAAGATGCTAACAGTATAATTTTGTGCAGTTTTACTTCAGACTCCGTGAAGTGTAAGAGAAAATAACAAAAAAAGAATTGAAACAGAATAAGAGGTAATCTTTTGGGGCCATGAGCAAAATGAAAATTGTGTGTTCTAAAAGTGCAGTTATTTCTTGTAAATATAATAATATCCCCCGAAAAGAAAAAAGTAAAATAGAGCATTTATGTCACTGTCTTGCATGAGACACATTTTTGTAAGAAGCTTAATAGATTAAGAGGTGACAATGCAATTGGATAGAAGTACATTACTGGTATTAATAGAATATGAATTTTTTATGAATATAGAATTAGCCTTGGTAAACAGATATACTGATGAATTAGGTTTGATACTGAATTGCTTGGAATGGGGTACCTCACAGAAAGGGTATGAGACACTGAAGGGGGAAGTTAAGGGGCATGCTGCATGCACTATTGTCAGAAGGGGAACCTGCTGTATGAAAGGGGATTAGTGGGAAGAAACCAGGGAAGAAAACTCAAAGCTGTGGGCTGCCGGAATGACTGTCACTGGCACATCTCGGGCCCAGCTCTGTGTGGATCTGCACTGGTTCAACAGCAGCGGGGGCTGATGGGGTTGGTTATCACCAGCCAGGGCCAGACAGAGAGCAGGGAGGGGCAAAAAGCTTGAGGAAGCAAAAAGAACTTGGATTGCTTTGAAATACAAATGGAGTCATTAATGTAATTTTTAAGTGCCACTCATGGTTTTCATTAGTGGTTGATTCCATTAGGGCACAGACTGCTCTGTTTGCAAGACATGGTTATTTTATTTGACAGCTAAATAAAATGGGTAAAGATCTCACAGGTGGGTGGCATTTGGCAGATAGGTGTCTGGGTGGACACCATTACTAACATATGGAGATCTTCCAGAATAGGATGAGGAGTTTCATTAGAACACAAAGAGCTCTCTCTGTTAGGGGGAGGGAAATGATAAACTGCCTTAGATACTGGAAGAGGGAAGAGGAGTAGAAACACAAAAAATAAAAACATCACTTCATCTTCTGTAACACGGATTCTCTACAGCCACCTACAGATTACCATTGAATTTGGGACTGTTGTTGATTGGCTGATGCTTCATGACATTATTTATTGCCCTGTTGTAATAAAAATATTGAGATAAAATGTATATATTTAGTGTTTTTCACAGATGGGCTGTTTTATAAATGCAGTAAGGCACTCCAGAGTTTGGTAGATGTGAGACCACATCTTGTGGCAGTCTACTATGCCTTGTGCCACACCACAAGAGGCTCGGATAAAATCCCACAATGACCCATTCCCTGTCATGCATTATTACTTTAATAACTGAAACCTATCATACATCAGGAACAGGGAAGTACTGTTCTCCAGGATTAGTTGCTATTGGGCTATATGTGGACACTAAGGACCCATGGGCTGCTGTTGCACAAGCTGAAGGAGTATAGAGGGCTCACTGGCATAGTCATCTACTGATCTGAGCCCTACTTTAGGAACTGGACAAAGCAGGTAATGATGGGAATTTCCTCCTCATGCCCAGTGCTCCTGCCCTCTGTCGTTCCCCATGGCTCAGTATTATCACCCATGTTATCTACAGTGTATGTGCTACTCTTGTGTGAGATCATTAGACTGTACAGGCTGGGCTTTTCATTGTTATATTATGCAAATGACACCCAGTTCTACATGTCTTTTGCACCTGGAAGACATGATATGGTGAATGTGCTGAATTTACTCTGGCTAAGATCCAGGATTGGATGGCATCATGCTGGCTGAGACTCAACCCAGACAGGATTAAGGTACTTACTGCTGATCGATCTAGGGCAGAGGCGGGGAGTGGTGTCCGCTGAAGAGGTGATGGGGCTTATGCTTGGGTCCACGAGGCTAGAGACCTCCACAAAGGTGAAAAATCTAAGGATTGGTTATTCTGGATGATGAGCTGACATTCGAGGCTCAGATGTCAGCAGTAGTCCAGAGTGGCTTTACCATCTCAGCAACATCAGCCAGATAAAATCCCGTATCCCCTCTGAATATCTGGTAGTGTTAGTACAGTGTATTAAATAAGCCCAAAAATTGATTAGCAGTTTCATGTGTGAAAGTGCTAATCAGCTGAGAAAATGCATAGCACATGGCACAGACTGATTAGCAAGATGAGATGCTTTATTTTTATTGTGTTTAAATATGTAAACCTGAATAAAAAAAAAAATAAAAAAAATAGCACTAGCCTCTGATATGCATACTGTTTTGAGGTGCCAGTCCTGCGTGAACTGCATTGGTGTCTTGTGAAGTGGTGACTCACCTTCAAGGTTGGGTTACTAACCTATAAAGCCGTACATGGGACGGGTCCTGGCTGTCTGGTTGAACTCCTGTCCCTCCACTTCATGTGGCCCTCCTGGATATTCCCAGGACGAGGCATAATTTCTCAGGTAACCAGACTTTTAAGGTGGGCTGCTGCCTGGTCATTTTTTGAATTCCTTCCCAAGAGTCTTGCTTGGTGGAGACCTTCAAGAGGGCTCTGGAATTCCACCTCTTCGGGGAGGCACTTGGGACCTGTGTGTAACCCCCATGTTGACTGGTGCTGATGGTTTTTTATTTGTACTTCTCCAGTTATTTAACTAACTGTATCATGTTTTTAGTTATGTATTTATGGTGCTCAGTTATTGTTATTTTACTGACTCCACACTTACTGTATGCGCAGTAAGGCGCCCTGAGCCTTGGGACGGGCATCATACTACAATAAATAAAATGTTCTATGACTACTACTACATTTTTAATGTAGTGTTATTTATTTATTTAAAATGTTGGTAACCGGGAAAGGTACACTGAGCCGAGGCTCATTTCCAGGTGCGACCAGGGAAAGGGAAGTGAGACACAAATATACAGAGTTTTTTTTTACAACCTCTATTTGTGGCACCCAACCCCTGAACTCTCTCGGCTGCCTAGCGACTGGCTGCTTCTACCACCCACCGTGACCCCACCTCCTCAAGGGCATTATTTTCTCCTCCGTGGACCCTCTCCGGCCAGGGTCCACAAGGAGATTGAAGGGGGCAGAGGTGGAGGTCCGGTGTCGGGCATGTGATGCTGGGAGCTGTCGCCTATCCAGGCTGGAAGGGATTTTCTTACATTACGCCCCAGACGTGGGGCATGCAGTGCCGCCTAACCTGTGACGTGGATGCTCCCATCCACGTCCGGAAGGCAGCTGCCTGACTTCTTCCCCATCCCTTGCAAGCCCGTCCTGTCACAGTGCTGCCGGTCTCCACTGGGGGTCAGTGCTACGCCGGGATACCCCTGGATCCCTCCCTGAGAGAGGGGAGCAGTCTTCCGGATGCTCGATCCTCTCTCTCCTACCAACCCCCAGCAGTCTGGGCTCACTCCTGAGCCCGGGTCGCTGGCGTGGCGCGAGGTGTGTCATCCAGTGCCTCAACCCTCAGCTCCACCGGGCCGGACCCAAATATACAGAGTTGACTACATAGCAGTAGACACAGAGCAATTACATTTGAATTTTATGCAAGCTATATACAATAAGGTACACGAATAATCAAACAGTACACCATATATACAAATAAATATAGTTGGACTATACAATATCTTGCAATTTGGCAGCAGACAGGGAGCGAAGTGCAAGGAGTCACATGTGAAAGACTAGGTGGTAAGGGGGGCGAAGGAGGAAAGGGGAGAGGGGAATGAGAGGACTGCCTCATGGGGGATGAGGAGGGAGGCAGGGGGAGAGAAGGGGCTTTAGGTGCTTTTTAAGGGCTGCAATCATGGGCAAGGCTCGGACCACATGGGGGAGATTGTTCCAGAGGGAGGGAAGCCTGAAGACGAAGGATAACTTGACAGATTGAGAATGAGGTTGTGGGAGGGTGAAGGAGTGAGGGTCACGGGTGCGAAGGGCTTAACCCAGATTGGTGGAGGGTGACAGGAGATTGGTGAAGTAGTAGGGGAGTGTACCGAACCAATACTTAGCAATGAAGATAGCACAGTGGGCAAAATGGCGGCAGGCTAGTGAGGTGAACAAGAGAGATGAGTACAAGGAACAGTGGTGAATTTAATAGGGAAGATCTGAGGCAAAGTGGCAGAAGGCATTATATAATCGGTCTAGTTTTGAGAGAGTAGGGGCACGGAGCTGTATACGATGTCAGCATAGTCTATGGATGGTGGAATTAGCTCTCTGACAAGCTCTTCCCAAGTAGGGAGTGAGGGACAGTCCTTGTGTCTGTATAAGGCGCCAGGTTTGGGCTTAAGTTTGGCATGGATGGTGTCCATGTGTTGGGAGAAGTCCAGTTTAGGATTGAGCTAAACTCCTAGGCACTTGAAGGAGTCCACTGTTTCTAGTTTAGAAACGTCTAAGGAGTGGGGAGGGGAGCCTAGCAAGTTTTTCTGCAGTACTAAGGACCATTGCAACAGTTTTCTTAGTGTTGCATTTGAGCCGATTTAGATCAAACCATTTTAGTACATTTTCACAGTCAGCCTGGAGTGAAGCCTGAACACTGGAAAGGGAGGGGCCGGATGTGTAGATGACCATGTCATCGGCATACATATGTATTTGGGATGTGGAGCAGGAGGAGGGTAGTTCATTTATGAAGACTGAAAATAATAAAGGGCCAAGGATGGAACTGTGTGGTACTCCAGCAAGGATGGGAAGGGAGGGGCGGTGTCACCCAGTTGCATGTACTGAAATCTGTTGGAAAGATAAGCTCTGAACCATTCGGTAGATGAGGGAGAGAGGCCGATGGAAGCAAATTGGTCCAGAAGAATATGGTGGGAGACCGATTTGAAGGCTTTCACTAGATCTGTGAAGATGGCCAGTGTCAGTTGGCCATTGTCCATAACAGAGTGGATGTGATCAGTAAGATGGAGTAGTGAGGATGAAGTGGAGTGATGGCGCAGAAAGCCGGATTGATGAGGGCTAAAGGCATTATTGGATTCTAAGAAGGAGGTTAGCCTTCTTGAAATAAGGGTCTCCAGTAATTTAGCAAAAGAGGGGAGTAAAGAGATGGGCCTGTAGTTACCCGGTTGGGAAGGGTCACCACCTTTATGCAGGGGGATGACCTTGGCAAGCTTCCGTGCCATGGGGATTGAGCCTTGGGTGAGTGAGAGATTGAAAATGTGAGTGAGCTAGGGGGCAATTGCCAGGGCTGAGATCTTGAGGAGATTAGGGTTGAGCTCATCGGGGCTTTGTTTGGATTGGTTCAAGGCTCTTGAGGGCACAAAGAACCTCAATAAGGGTGACTGGGTGAAAGGAATAGCAAGTTGAGGGGGAGGAAGTGGTGAGTTGACTACTGGTGGGAGAAAGAGAGGGCGATAAAGGATCTTCAGGTAGGGCACAGGTGGTGAAATACAGGTTTGAGTAGGTGGCTGCTGAGCTGGGGTCATTTAGGCCAGAGGCTATTGGGGGGGGGGGGTGAGAGGGCATGCCTAGTAGGGAGTGGAGAATTTTCCAGAATTCTGTAGGAGTGGTGCGATTGTCGTTGATATGGTTATTGAAAAATTTGGTTATAGCTGAACGCACTGCCTTAGTGCATGCATTCCTCAGTGTTCTGTACCTTTGTAAGTTAGTAGCATTGAATGTTATTTTGTATGTGCTCCAAGCTTGATCTCTGGTTCTGAAGAGGTTGATCAAGTTAGGGGACACCCAAGGGAGGTGTCTGCGACAAAGATGTACAGTCTTGGGGAAGATCTTCTATGGGAAGATGATAGTTTCCTATGGCAGTCAGCTGGACTTTAGAAACAGAATTTTTCGGCAGAAAAGCAACACTTGGTTCTCCCTTGGTTCTCCCTGCCTGCCCAGATGTTCCTGCCTAATCTGTCTCCGCAGACCCTAACTGATCTTTGACAACTACCCCTGCCTATTTATTCCCTTATGTCTATCCCACGCATGTTTATTTATTTATTTATTTACGAGTTTTACCAGTAAAGCATACTGAGCAACATGCTCGATTCCAGATGCGACCTGGAGGCCGAGGACCCACTTACATAATAGCAAAGTTTAGACAGTACAGTACAGAGTTGAAACAAGGATTGTTACAATACATTTGTGTGGGAAAAATTTACATAGCTGGGGGAAGGATCACAGTCAGGGGTACGATGCTTACAACATTATAGTGAAAACAGAGTGAAGATTACAGTACAGTACAATGCGAGTAATAACAGCAAGACATTTAGGTAAGAGTTCTTATCTGATACATGAGCAACTGAGGTGAAATATGTACGGAGTAACTTGTTTTGTAGGGAGGTATTTGATGCGTGGCGGATGGGGGCTGGTAGGGCGTTCCAGGTCTGAGGTATTCCGTACTTAAAAGCGGCCTGTCCTTTGGATGTGTGCATAAATGGGACATGAAGCAGTTTATGGTCATCCCGTCTAAGGGAGTACATAGGTGCCGGCTGTTGGGAGAAAGCAGAGGTCAGGTGGAGGGGAGGGAGCTTGACCAGAATTTGGCTGCGAATTTGGCACAGTTTGTTTGTCGACGGTCATGTAGGGATGGTAGAGTTAGCGAGCTATATAGATCGCAGTGGTGGGTTGATTTATGGCAGCCGAGGATGAAACGGCAGAACGAGTGGAACAGGGTGTCTAGGCTGGTCAAAGCTGACACGGGGGCAGTGGAGTAAATTATGTCGCCGGAGTCAATTACTGGGAGGATCATTTTTTGTACAATGGCATGCCTTGTTTGTACGGGGAGGCAGCTTTTGTTACAGAACAGTGCTCCAAGTTTAGGGAGTAACCGCTTATGAAGAGAGGTGATGTGAGCAGAGAAATCAAGGTGTTGGTCTAGCCATACACCCAGGTATCTGAAGCTCGTGCAGTTTTCCAGGGGAGTTCCGTCCAGGGTTTTGAAAGGGGAGGAGGGATCTTGGCGGGAGAGTCTTTGAGGGGTGCCAAAGGTTAACGATACAGTTTTTTTGGAGTTAAGGAATAGCTGGTTTGTCCGAAACCAGTTCTGGATAGCATTGAAATCTTCCTGGAGTTTGGAAGCTATGCTAAGGGCTGTGGGACCAGAGGAGTAGAGGACAGTGTTGTCTGCGTACATCGTATTGAGGAGTGTGAGCATGCTGCTGGGAGATCGTTCAGAAAAATGGAGAAGAGAAGGGGACCCAGGACTGAGCCTTGCAGGACACCAGTTGGGACAGGCGAAGGGTGGGAGGTGGGAGATGCTATTTTGACTACCTGACTCCTGCCTATTAGGTAGTCGTGGAACCAGTTTGTGGCCGAGGTAGAGAGAGCCCAGCGGCGGTGAGTTTGGATAGTAGTAGGGAGTGGGAGACTGTGTCGAAGGCCTTGAAGCCCCTCCACTGTTTTTGCCTCCAGCACTTCTGCTGTGTCTGTTGCAGACATCCACCACTGTTCGAGTGAAATAGTACTTTTCACATCACTCTTACCCCCCTCCCCCCGGCTTCATTGAATGCCCCATGGTCCTGGTACTCTTTCTCATTTGAAAGAGACTCCCCTCCTGCACCCTTTTAACACCTGTAAGGTACTTGTGGGTCTCTGTTGTGTCCCCTCTCACTCTTCTCTTTTCCAGGGTGTACATTTTGAGATCCCTCAGTCTCTCCTCATAGGGCTTCTTCTGCAGCCCCAGAACCATTTTAGTTGCCTTCCTCTAGACTGCCTTCACCCTGTCTGTGTCCTTTTTGAAGTTCTGCCTCCAGAACTGGATGCAGTACTCCAGGTGTGGTCTCGGCAGCAAGCGATACAGTGACAACACTACCTCCCTCCTCCAGCCTGGTATACCCCTCCCTATGTACCCCAACGTCCCACTAGCCCTTTCCACTGCTTTGCCACACTGCCTTGCCATTTTGAGGTAGTCAGATGTGATAACCCTAAGGTACCATTTCTGCTTAATGACTGTCAATATCCCCCTCGCCCATCCTGTACTGTATTCCTGGGTTCCTATGCCCTAGGTGCATAATTTTGCGCTTTTTGGCATTGAACCCCAACTGTAGTGCTCTTGACCACTCTCTGAGTTTCCCAAGATCATTGCGCATTCTCTCTCCCCTCTTCACCTGCTGTGTTGTCCTAGTCATTATTTTTGTTTTTTTTAATTGCTGAAGATATGTTGTGGACATCTGCTGTAATATACCTGTAATTATGCCTATGTTTCTTGTGCTGGCTCTTGTGTATATACTGTCAGCATTTGCCAAATGTGTTGTACTCGCTAATACTACTGTCTCTAGTTGACACTCATTCTGAATACTGTAACCATTGTGAACTTTGATGTCTTATTTGTATTGTACACTGATCTCAAAGTTATCCAGGTCCATCTTGAAAATGAGTTTTGCTCAATGATGATCGCCTGGTTAAATAAAGATTTGATTGCTTGATTGATTGAGTGAGTGCCCCATTAGAGGGTTTGGTATCATCTGCAAAAAGGCATACCTTCCATTTCAGTTCTTCTGCAGTGTCACTTGTGAAGACATTGAAGAGGATCGGTTCTAGTGCTGAGCCCTGCGGCACACTGCTGGCCACTCTTCCATCAGTAGAGTGAGTGTTGTTAACCAACAACCTCTGTCTCCTATCCTTTAACCCAATTTACCACTTTGGATGCCACCCCAGGCTGCTCAATTTGTTTATCAGTCTCCAGTGTGGCACAGTGTTAAAGACCTTGCTAAAGACTTTCTCATTGCTATGCAGTTTTGTCTTCATTAATGAGCACAGTCCTGGCTGACAGCAGTGTATGTAGCACAGTAATGCTGTTATTACCTATTAGCCACCCAGGTGTATTTTGGGTTGACTGCAGTGTGACGCATTCTTGATCTTTTTCTGAACAGTAAGTCATCAAATTGCTTTTTGCTTGTTTGTGCAGTAGCATGAAAACGGGTTGTTTTGAACCACATCTCTTTTCATTTTACACCCAATGACCACACCTTAACCTCTGGTATGCACGTTGTATCCACAATGTTAAGTTATTGAGTACATGAGCAAAACTGGAGTCAAATAAAGGTCATGTTTAGGGATAAGTACTATTTTAAAATATGAAAAATAATCTAATTGTTTTAAAATAGCAGTAAGGCATTTTAAGAGGTGTGTTCTTCAGTAATCAGTCCCTTTTGCTAAGCTAATGGAGTAGTCTTTTGTGCAGTTTGGAACTGGGGTGGGGGTCCTAAATCCTTAGTTAAGCTTTAGCATTCTCTATAACTTGCATACTGGTTGTGTGAAAGACCTGTGCAGCTATTTCATTACAACTTTGTTTATGTTTCCAGTAAGTAGAACAGTAGGGTACAGGTAAAATGTTCATTGACGTAAGTTTACAGTGTATACAGCTTACTGTAGGAATTTCTACAGTTTTGAAACTCCGAGAGGGCTTACTCACATGTATAACAAATAATTTTATCCATGGAGATATAACACCAGCAAGGAAGCTGGGCCACGTGCCTGGATATAAAAATAAAATAATATCCTGTACCATGCACCATGACCAATTTCATTGCATACTTGGAGTGACCACCAAGACTAACACCATTGGGGTATTAGTTCTGATTTTTTTATTACTATAGCAACCATGACTATCTTGTCATTTCCTGTTGGTTTTTTTTTTTTCAGTATTTTTTAAAAGCAGTAAAAATATATGTGACATGGATTTAGACATTGCTTACATTTTTCTGTCCAGTCACTATAAATAGAGATACCCAGCTATTTCTTGTGGTCTAACAGTATACCCTTATGCTTCTTGCTTCCTTTCCCTAAATTTATGTTAGAGTTACACAAGTACTAGCAACAACACTGTGTCAGGCTCGTTAAAGCGGTTGGAAGAAACCACAGCTCGATTTACCAATGCAAATTTCCAGGAAGTGTCTGCACACCCTCTGAGTGGAAAAGATGGTTCAGAGGTTAAAGGATCAGAGGGAAAAGGGAAGAAATTTACAGGTCATGGCTCGGCTCAGAGGGGAAGGAAGTCTGCTGGTGGAAAGAATCCAGTAACAACAGCATCAGCAAGCAGTCCATTTCAGCAAGGTACAGTTTATATATTATGACGATCCAGTTACTGCCCCTCTTTAATTTTTCAGTAATGCAATATGCAGCATGTGCTATGATGATTCTCTTGGTAGAGTTAGTATTTGTGTAGTCCCCACTTCTTGTATTTAGAGAGAACAGTGTCCTTTATTTCGTGACTTGAAATTTCATTTTTGGGAGTGGGATACATGTTTGATACCTTTATTTTGCTTAGTGTTTAACATATATTCTTTGCAAAAAAAAATCTGTTAATGCAACATTTAGGGTTATGGCTAAAGCTACAAAAGTAAGGAAATGTGACTTTAGGGTTTAAAACCCCACCCGTAAAACAAATCAGGGGTGGAGTCTTCCTTGTGGTTGTCAACCCTAAAGCTCACCATGCTGCAGTAACAAGAAAGGTCTGATATGATGGACACAGGTGTGTGTTTCAGGAATGTATAGAATAGGGTAGAGCTTTAGGGTTGACAACCACAAGGAAGACTCCATCCCTGATTTGTTTTAGGGGTGAGAGTGGGGTTTTAGGGTTGGAAACCCTAAAGTCACATTCCTCTACTTTTGTCGCTTTAGCCATAACCCTAAATGATGCATTAACTGAGTTTTTTGCAAATGATTTCCTTACTTTTTGCAGTAGTATAATTCTATCCTTATTTGTATGTGGAAGCGTAGGGCCCTCCCATCCATCGGTAGTTTTTCGAATAGTGTAATTGTGTCCTTATTTGCCTGTGGGAAAGGGCCCTGCGCTCCCATCTCTCCATAGATATGTGTGTGTGTGTGTGTGTATGTATGTATGTATATATATATATATGTATGTATATATATATATATATATATATTGCTGTGGAAGCACAGGGCCCCAGCAACCAAACTGTCAGCATAGCCTTGTTATTACCCAACCTTATGAACCTCAACTCCCCGCTGAAACATCATTCTGTGCCACCATATCGTGTCACTGCGCCAGAATTGTGAAAACACATTTCGGTGAAGATTTGAAAAATGACAGCTATCGTGTTCATGAGTTGGTGTAAAGAAATGGCTATGTCAAAAATTTGGGGTAAAAATATTGAAAATTATGAAAGTTACGAGTGAGCATAGCTTAGTTTCAACTGATGCGCATGACTTCACCATTTTAACACATGTTGACCCCAAATTTTGAACACACTCTTTTCATGACCCCACCTCTTGAACAAGGGTGGTGAAAAGTTTCAAATCCTGCCCGAAAGGTGATTTTGCCAAGCGACCACAAAATCACCTTTCCGGCCTGATTTGCATAATTTTACTGACATTGTTCATGAGGTGGGGTCTCAAAAATATCATGTTGAAAATCTGGTGTCAAAATATCCAGAAATAGCAAAGTTATGCACCAGAGCTGAAAATCTCATTGAAATACATTGAACCACACTTTACCCTTTTTTTTTTTTTATTTAATTGTTTAACCAGGTATAGCACACTAAGCTGAAAGCTTTTTTTACAGGAGCGACCTGGGAGCACAAGGAGGTTAAGTGACTTGCTCAGGGTCACACAGTATGCAAGTGGAAACTGTGGGATTCAGACCCAGGTCTGGTCTGCTGGATGTCACCAGATTTGCAGCTCAGAGCCTTAGACCACTGCACTATACTGCCTCCTGGGGGGTACCACTAGACACCAGGAAAAATACTTAATTATAAGTGGGACTGCAATCGGAGGGTGCCACTAGACACCAGGGAAATATAACAGGGACCTTCTTTCTCATATAGCAGTCGCCAGTTCCAGTAGCAAGACGCCTCTTCATTGAGAGAGTGGTTCTGCACCCTGAGACCTGTCCAGGTGAGTGAGGGTCTGGAGAGGTGGTTGGTGCTCAGTGAGAGGTGGGGGTGGGGGATCATATTGTTGAGGGACTGTTTTCATTTTACAGGGGCGAGGGACATGGGAGGGTGGGGGTGCCACTAGACAGGGAAACAAAAAATAAGGGGACAGCAATCACAGGGTAGGGGGTGCCACTAGACACCAGGGAACTACTTATAATGGAGACTACAGTCGGAGGGTGGGAGATGCCACTAGACACCAGAGAAATACGGAATTATAATGGGGATGGAAATCAGAGGGTGGGGGGGTGCCACAAGACACCAGGGAAATAATTATAACGGGGACTGCAGTCGGAGGGTGGGGGAGTGCCACTAGACACCAGAGAAATATAACGGGGACTGAAACTGAGGGTGGGGGGGTACCACAAGACACCAGGAAAAATACTGAATTATAAGTGGGACTGCAATCGGAAGGTGCCACTAGACACCAGGGAAATATTTGCGAAATTCTTTTTTTGTCTCATGAGATCCTTTTTCGTTTGAACGAAAAAGCCCAAATAAAAAAAGCGGAAGCAGGTGACGAAAAAGGATTTAAAATGTTAGACATTTTGGGGTTATTTCTCCAACAGTGAAGTAAAAAATCTAGGTAATGGAGTCCCGAAGAGCAAGATACATATTTTGGTGTCTCTGCAGGATGCCTTTGTGTAGGAATTTGAAACTTTTTTTTTTTTTTTTTTTACAGAAAAGAAGGTGGCAAATGAAAAAGGAATTTCCACACACAAAAAAGGATTCGACCTAAATGGAAAAGGATCCTTTTTTGTTTGGACCAAATTCTTTTTTCGTTCTAGACTTCTATCCAAAAAAACTGTACTGAGCATGCTCAGAACCCCACATTTTAAAATTGAATAACCTTGGAACAGATTAATATTTTTTCATCAAACCAGCGAAATGCACTTCTGTAGGGAAGCCCTTTCCACCCTGAAAATTACAGACCAAAATATCAAACCATCTGAGCGCTAAGCGATGAAAAAAAAAAAAACAGTAGAACACAGTGTTTTTTTTTTTTTTTTTTTTTAATGTTTTTTAACTATCCGGAGCTTGGAATCCGCATATGCGACCTGAATGCAACTGGCCCGGTCAAGAGATCTACCCCCCACAAGACCGTGCATGCAAATCCGATGAACAGTTGCGAAGATATTAAAGTGCAAAATTTGAGGTTTAACATAAAAACTCCTGCTCAATCCTAAATATAGTGGCGCAGCTGTGCCACTATAATATGTGTCCGTCAGTGCCTATAGACCTTCAGTTGCTATGGGCTGTCCTCCCCTCCTAGCGGGACAGATATTAACAGTCTGAGAGAGATCTTCAGATACGCCCCTCGCCAGACTTCCTTCAGTCATTACACTCTGTCCTGGCTGGCAGAAAGTCTCTACTCGGCAGGGATGCCTTTTTTTTCCCCCAGAAAGTGGATTTTTCCTGCCTCTTTACTTACGCTGAGAGGAAATAAGCTTCTTGATTACCAAAACTTTGAATTCATGTTTGGGGGTAGAATAAGCATGTGACACTTTTTTTCAGTTTGCGTTTTACTGATTTAAGAATTTAGCAGATATTTGTTGGTCATTTTTGCCCAGTAATGGATTTATTGATAAATATATTTTATCCGGCTTATCATTGCAGTAGTGGGGAAATTGCTTGTTGTGCCGATAGCAGGAGTTCATATCCCTAGCCTGGATGTCACTGTGTGCTTGCAGAAGTGGAGAGGACACAGTCCACCTTTGGGCTATGGAAGGAACTTGGCACTGTTCACTGCCTACACCCTGCCACCCAAGGAGCACATAACAGAGCACATAGCTGTATAGAGGCACATATGTGAATATGGGTGGACCAAAAGCAAAACGTTGGGTAGCCTTTCGATCACGGGTTAAAAAAGGTGGAATGATGTGGATTATGTGGCTGCCTTGTCAGTACATGTCTTAGGGCCTTTAACCTCATCCGTTGCATGGAGGAACTCACTTCATTGGGCAGTGCACCACCAGGGAGGAGGGAGCAGGGCCCCAATGAAAGCAACTGCTTTGGAGCTTGGGCAGCCTCATACAGAAAAAGCAACAATCATGTACTCAAGGTTTGATCTTGGCTCCTACCATGCTGATCTCCAGCACGCTGACTGGTCAGCAGTATGGAATGCACAGGACTCCTCATCAGCAGCCAGTCACTTCCTCACTGCGTTCAGGGTGCTGCAGGATAAACATGCCCCCCTCATCAGACGGAGGGTCAGGGGCTCGGCGACAAAGTGGCTACAGGGCAGTCTGCTAACCCTTATGAAGTACAGAGATAAGTGCTGGGCAAAATTCAAGGCCACGGCGGAACAGGCCGTATTTCTGCAGTACAGGATGCTCAGAAATCAGTGTAAGAAGGCTATTAGGGCGGCCAAAGGGGAATTTTGCAAATCTGTGCTGCTGCGCACAGCTAGGGACTCCAGGAGGTTCTGGAGAAACATTAAGAATATAGTCAGTGGGATCCAGAGCGGTGAGACTTCGGATATGATCATCGATGGTGCCAGTTGCAACAACTCCGTGATCATCGCAAATGTATTCAACCAATATTTCTCGGACCTATCTACCTTTACCTCGTCACTCTCCCATGGGGGAGGGGAGAAGGGTGAAAAATGGGCCGCACCATCCTCATCTTACCCGCCCCTTCTTTTTAAGGTGGTGGCGGTGCAAGAGGTGCAGAGACTGCTCTCGGGTCTCTCCCACTTCTCGAATGCTGGACTGATGGTTTGGAGCCGAAACTTCTGAGTCTTGGTGCCAGTGAAATTGTCCCCATGGTAACCCATATCTTCAATCTGTCCCTGTCGTCGGGTGTCATTCCGGAAGTATGGAAAGTTGCCAGGGTGGTCCCAATACTTAAACAAGGAAACCCCAAACTCATAGAAAACTACCGTCCAATATCCATACTGTCAGCGGTCAGCAAACTTCTCGAGAAGGTCGTGGCAGGGCAACCCTCGGAGTACTTGCAGTCTCATGACCTGTTGTCCCCTGAGCAGCATGGCTTTAGGAAAGGGCACAGCACAACTTCTGCCCTTGTCACGGTCTCATCTTGGATCAGAGCGGCTATGGACCAAGGCAAACTCTCTGGAGCCATCTTTATAGATCTCTCTAAGGCCTTTGATCTTGTTGATCACACCATGCTCTCCATCCAGCTCAGCTCCTATGGTCTATCACCTGAGGTGCTCAACTGGTTTTCCAGCTATCTAAGCGGCAGACAGCAACTTGTTAAATATGGGAAGGAGTTCTCGGACACTATCCCTGTTACCATAGGTGTCGCACAAGGCTCCGTCTTGGGGCCCCTGCTTTTCTCCATATTCGTGAACAAACTCCCAGCTGCTGCTATCCACTGCAAGCCTATCCTTTATGCAGATGACCTGGTCATCCTGACTCACTCCCCTGAGATAGGGGTCATAAATCACCACCTGAGCGAGGACTTGAGGAACATCCAATCCTGGATATTGTCACATAAGTTGGTTCTAAATCTCAGGAAAACCCAGGCCATGCCCTTCGGGGTCTCAGGCCAAGATTAGGGCCGCCCCTACTCCACTATGTGTTTTTGGTGTTGACTGGGTCAAGATCCCAGTTACTGACAACTTTAAATACCTTGGGGTGACGCTGGACCCGCAGCTTGACCTTGGCCGCCACATTCAGAATACTTGCAAGACTGTAAACTGCAAACTGTGTCTGGCATACAGAGCAAAAAGTAATCTTACTCCGGCAGCTCGGATTGCACTTGCCAGAGGGGTGCTCCTACCCTCGCTCTGCTATGGGCTCCTCTTGTTTGCCCGCTCATCCAAAGTCCACCTCACTAGGTGGTCCACTGCCTACAATAATGTCTGCCACTTCGCGCTGGCTGCCCCCCATCTCACTCACCATTGCGACCCTCTATAGCAGGCTAAATTGGCTCTCACCCGCTAACCACATAGACTTCGTCTTAGGGTGCTTCACCAGAAAGGTCCGTGGCACTGGCACCCCTCCAGGGCTTGTGAAATTTTTTGTCCCATCCGTCTCCTTCTCCTACTCCCTCAGGTCCCAGGGACAGGCCCTCCTCAAGACACCGGCTACACGGACTCAAATGGGTTGGCGGGACTTTGCTGCATTCGCTCCCAGACTGTGGAACTCCTTCCCTGCCCAGGTCCGTGCCGCGCACTCACAGATGTGTCTCCGTTCCTCCCTATGGAACCATCTCAAACTTACCTCGGCCTGTGGCTGCCCCAAACCCCCATGAATTGATCCATCACAGCATTCCTCTGCTCTGGAGCTACTCCTGGACAAAAGACCAGACTCCAAGAGGTTGCTAAGCTGTATATAGCGTCACATCTGAAGGATTTCAATACTTTGGCCCTGGAACTGCTCTTGGCTTCCATAAGGTGTTTATGTTGTTATATTAATACTGTAAAATCTATGCCTTACCACGCTCGTACGCTGTGTTGAATCTGTAACATTACTGCTCTTATCTCCCACAAGGTGTTTATTTTTGTTATGTTAATACTGTATAATCTGTGCCTTACCATGTTTCGTATGCTGTGTTGAATCTGTATCCTCACATGAACTGTAACATGTCTAATTTGTACAATGTCGTTGTATGTACCTAAATCTATTATTCCTGTACTCTCCCGGGTCGTACCTGAAAATAGGCAATTGTCTTGTCTAGTGTACCTACCTGGTTAACAAAAGCTAAATAAATAAAATAAATAAATAAATGTAAGCCAGCAGCAGCAGGCACCAACTGTGGAGAAGTAGTACAGTCCTCTGGGCTCGGGATGAGGGATCAGAGGCGCCTGAATGGAACAGTTACCTTGGCAGGTGTCAGGCATACAAGACCATTAAGGGAGGACCTGGCTACACCAGGAAAAAACTGGTAAAATAGAATTTGAAAAAAATACTTCATTTAAAAATTATGACCAAACATTGTTTACATTTTAGTGTTGAGCTATTGTTGGAGCCCACAAAATGACAGATTTCTGTTGTATCATTTTATTTATGACACACCTGACCATTATCTGCATGTACACCCTTTCCCTTCCTGCTTTGCCACCTCATTGCCATTGGTCAGTTATTCACTGAACTCTGCAGGCCCCCACCCCACTCCTGGAGGGGAAGTGGAAGAGACTAAATGTAGCTGGCAAGCCTTGCTGAATACACTTGAAAGAGCCCTTTAGTCAAAGATTTCAAAGAGATACGTTTTCCACTCTGCCCAGTCGAGTCCATCTGTGCTCTCTGTTATTACTAGTAGTGTTTTATTTACCAGGTTTTTTTTTTTTTTTTAAACATGCATACCTCCATTTTCAGTGTGGGGATACCCATTTTTTCATTGTTTCTACTGTTGCTGACTGACCCTAATCCCCAGGATGCAACATATTTTGAGTGATTGTGACATTGGCTTTGCTTAGCTTAAACAGCTGTGCTGTGTAATGTTACAAAAAGCTGACTAAGTAGTAAATTCTGTCATTTTTTTTCACCTACTTTGGTGCATCACCGATATGCCCACTAATAGAATGTGGATTTTTGGACATTGCCTAAAATGTTATTTTGATACACAGTAGATGATAAGGACAGTTCTTCTCTCAGAAGCTCAAGCGAACCAAATTTGAGGAAAAAATATCCACTATTATAAAACAAAAGAACAGAAATGGTCAGTGTGTTCCACGTACTTTTGGGTAGGAATAAATATTGGTGTGCATTGTAACTTACAGAAAAGGAGACATCCTGTACACTGTATGCTTCTTTGTAAGCACCAAGAGACGCCACAGTACTCCCCATCCTAGTGGGAGCAAAAGAACAGTTGTGTACTTGCTGTAACTGAAGATCTTTCTGAATATCTTCTCCATAGAGTACCACTTGTGGGTCTAAGCTGGAACTTTGGGGGCTGGATATGCGAGTACACTCTTTGTGCATGTCACCTGCATGTGCCTGCTGGTATAGAGCGATGCCTGCCCCCAACTGGCCAAGTACCTTTTTTGCCAAGGAGGAAAGTACTGCAAGAAATCAAACCTATGAGCAACCTAATCATCCTTTTTTCTCGCCTTTTCTCTCTCTCTCTCTCTCTCGCTATAGAAGTTTTTCTCCCTGGATGCTTGCATCCCCAGGGATGTACCCTGTCAGGCCTGAAACCTCTAGATTCACGCGGCTGTAATAACCCACAGGTTGCCCCCATGGCTTACCATCCATGGCAGGGGCTACGGGAGAGGGCCACTCCCACCCCCCAGGCAGTCCGGATCCAGTTCTGACAGGCAGTGGGGGGGGGGGTGGGGGGGGTGGCAAGGCCCAGTCTGTCACAGAGCATGAGGTGTTTTTGTATTTTTATTTTCCTCCTGTGTTTTCTGGTCCCTTCCACCTTTCCAAGCTTGAGCTTAGCCTGTGGCTTTGGTCACACGCATCTAACCCTGCAGCAGGAACAAGGTTCCTGGCCCAGCTGTACAGGTCAACTATGGCACCGGTGCTCACTGCCAACCCTCCCCAGCTGAGATGTGCTGCCACATGGCAGCTGCTCCATCCAACCTACCTTCCAGTGCGGCGACCTTGGCTCGCTCATGATCTCGAGTTGTCTGCACAGCAGACCAGTGAGCTGCCACTGAGCCATCAGAGCGGCCACCTAATCACTATCTAAGGGCATAAGATAGCCCGGTTTGCCCCTATAAGAGGGGACAATAACTCCAACATTAAAAATAGTGTCTTCACAGCCTTTACCTGCTCAAAAAGGGTGCAAGACAATAATACAACACAACAAGCCCCCACAAGCCCTGTCTCAGAGTGATAGTAGTATTATTGCTATGCCCTTGAGAAGTAAACATCAAAATGGGATCATAATATCAGGGAGAAAAAAGCACTGTTGGCATCAGGAGAATGGAAATATAAAAAATGCCCAAATGCTTTTTGTGGTGTGGCACTTTTCTTTTATTAAGGACCTCTGCATACCATGATGCTGGATCCTTGTCCCTTATAGTTCACTTATAGTTGAGGCAGAGTCTAGAGCTGATGTTACAGTGCTCTGCGTGCGACATCACAGCTTGCTGCTGTGGACATTATTGTGATGTTACAAGAAGGGTAGTATGACTTAAACGCAAAAATAAACCTTGGCTGAAGATGACTCGTAAGTCAGAGCTTCTTTTTTCATGTAAATGCTCACATTAATGAAGAGTGGAATGGCTTAAAATGCTTTTTGAATATGGAGCAACAGAGTTCTGCTGAGGCTGGTTATGTTTTTTTATTCCTTGTGGATACCTCCTTAAATGGTCCCACACATACCTTTCAACCTCTTGCCTCATGAATCAGGGATAAGGCTTAAAAAAATCAGGAACAGAGACCCCAGATCAGGGACACATCTTAGAAATTTGTACTATTCACTCAGAAAGCTGATAAAATAAAGGGATATGTATTAAGATGCATTTTCTGAAGAAGAACAAGTCTATAACTTTAATGTTTGTCATTATTTTGTGATTTTAATCTCATGGTTGTGTCACAAAAACGTAAATTTTATGAGGGACAATGGAAAATTTTGAGGCAAAATCAGGGACGTCCCTGAAAATCAGGGACAGTTGACAGGTATGGTCCCATATTTTGAAGCTTGAGAGAGTGGTCACAGAACTTTCTACAGCCAATTAGCTGGCCCAGTAACTCAGCTGGTTGTGTTCCTAGGTAGTATTCAGGGGTCCTGCATTTCATTCCTGTGTCACATGATTTCACGTACACTTAACAAGCAGTGTTTAACATCTGCACACATGACATCAGGGATGGGATCAAGGGTAAAATCTGCCTATTCGTGAACAACACCAAGCTCTGTGGAAGGGTGGACGTGGAGGAGGGAAGACAGGAACTCGGGGAGGACCTGGCTAGGCTAGAAAAGTAGTCTGGCATTTGGCAGCTGGGGTTCAGCGGTAAAAAGTGCAAAGTTATGCACTTGGGGGTTAAGAATGCAGGGACCAAATACTAGTTGATCAGAGTGCAGGTAACGAGGTCAGAGGGAGGAAGAAAAGGACCTGAGAGTAATAATCACAAGAGACCTGAAACACTCTGCACACTGCAAGAGAGCAGCAGCCAAAGCAAACTGCATGCTGAGCTGTAAAGCCAGGGGAGCTACCACCAGGAAGACAGAGGTCATGCTGCTGCTGTATACGTCACTGGTAAGATCACACTTGGAGTACAGTGTGCAGTGTTGCTGCCCGTATCTTAAGAAAGATATCAACTTGCTGGAGATGATCCAGAGAAGGGCAGCCAAGATGATCCAGGGCCAGCAAGGCAACACCTATGAGGAGAGGCTCAGGGAGCTCAACATGTACTCTCCTGAGGAAAGACAGGAGAGGGGAGACATGACTGAGACCTTCTTGTACCTTAAGGGTATTAACAGGATGGGCACTGAGGGTCTCTTCGGCCTTAGCAGGAACAAGGCCACTAGGGACACAGCCTACAGCTGATAGGGGGAGGCTTAGGAAAGAGATGAGAAGGCAATTTTTTTTTTTACTGAGAGGGTGCTGGCCAAGTGGAATGAGCTGCCAGAGGAGGTCGTATCCCTAAAAACAGCGGGCAGCTTCAAGAGGGTTTGAGACACGGTGAGAGGAAAAACGCAGACAGAAGGGGGTGCTAGTTGGGGGAGAAGGGGAAGTAGGGGGAGATTAAAAGGAAAACTGGGGGGCAGTTCCCTTTGTAAATACATAGGGAGCTGCACAGTTGAGCAGACTAGATGGACTGTAAGGCCTTTATGTGCTGGCATGGTCATATGTATGTAATTTCCGTGCCATTGAGTTTTGATTATTCCGCCTGTATTTATTCATTCATTTTTATCATACTGGTTGTTATATGTACAGTGCCCAGAGACATCTGGAATGGACACTGTAATAAATAACTTGCTTGCCCTTGGGGAATTAAACTATTATTTATGTATGTGGTGTGCCATAGGGTTTTGTTCTGGGACCTATACTCTTCAATATTTCATCTGTGACTTGGAAGAGGGCATGCAAGGAAAGATAAGCTTATTTGGCTGGCCCGCCAGTGCAGCAGTAAGGCATCTGCTTGCGGCACCGACATCCCAGGTTCGGGGACGGATTCGCGAGTTGGAAGGCCGGCCAGGGGGGAAAGATTGAGCATCCCAGGAACTGCTTTCCTTCTCCGGAGGGAGGGGGGTTGAGTGTACGGTGCAATGCAGACCTCTGGTGGAGGCTGGGGTACTGCTGGTGCCACACATCATGGGGGCTGGGGGGATGCTGGTCATCATTACACGTCCCCTCCCCCGGGTGATCTTACTTCGAGAGGGCTCTTGCAGTAGGTAGTCACAGATAGGACTAAGCCGTCAGGCATCAGAACCCTGTGGAAAAACTCTAGTTAGCAGTCTCTGGCGGGGGACCGCCCCCGCGTCAGGTGACCGGCATCAGACGACATCTGTATAAAGGGGAGGTCCCCCACGCTTGCCTTCCAGTTCTTTGCTGAAGTCAGCTTGTGATAGTTCCTCGCGGTAGAACAGCGCTCGTCAGCCCCTTTCGTCTGCCTAAAGTTTCAACTTTTCCGCTAATTATTTCGATTTTATAGATTTTTTTTTCCAAAACCATCTGCTGTGTGTCTTCCCCGATGCCCTCCGAATCGCATAAAAACAAGTGTAACTCGTGTGGTTCACAGCTTCTACACAAGGACAGGCACTCCTTGTGCCTTTTCTGCCTAGGCCCAGACCACCACGTGGAGGACAGTCAAGCACTGCCAAAAATTCAGCTCAGCTACCCGCAAACGAAGTCAGCAGTCTCTGGAAGCCCATCTCCTGAAAAAGGAAATGGCATCCATGGAGAAGGAGCTGAAGAAACTTTGTCAGGCGTCAACCTCCCTAGAAGGCCATAAAAAGAAACGTGAAAAAGAGAAGCACTGGGAGTGGGATTCTTCATCCACAGCAGCCGCGACTTCAGCTGGAGTCGCGACCCTCCAGGTATCTGCCCCTCTGGGGGATCGCTCCTCGACAGCTGTCTTGGTGGCTACCAAGAAGGCGTTGCCCCTCCCGTCGGGCTCGGGCCCCTCGGGAACCTCCAGGTAAAGGAGGCTTCCACTCCCGCCAAGGCCGGTCCTACATCATGGCCTTCCGGTGCGAGCGGGTCCGGTAAGTCAGACGCCAGTTCCACCGATGTCCGCACGGACAAGGCTGATGAGCCGCTCACCGCCTCAGGTGAATGTCCAGCCTGCCACCCTTCCGTCAAGGCCACCACCCTTCATGGCCTTCCACAGACAGGGAGTCTGATAAGTCAGATGCCGGCTCGCCCAGTGTATGCCGAAAACTGTTGATAAGTTGGCCGTCGGCCCCTCCGACGACCGCCCAGCATATCTGCCTGCGTCAGACCCAGTAATCACGCCTGACGCCCCAGGCTCCCCGCAACGGATAGACCCGTTGCCCCCTGAGGTCCCCGCATCCCTTCTGGCCCCTTCCCTGGGATTCTGGTCATCTTTCCCCAGCCAAGACCGAGAACCTATTGACATTGCCATCAGGGGTGCCCCTGCCGATGCCAGACCCTCAGACGCTGGACCGGACGCCGCCCTCTGGCATACCTCTGCCTGACGGAGGATGTGCTCTTCCACCAGGACCATCTGACCCTCCTGGAGGTCTCCTCAAGCCGGGTCCAGTGCCCTCCAGACCAATGTTTCCCACCGTCTGGTCCGCCAGCAGGGCCTACGCTAGGACCTTCTGCTCTGTCTGAGCCCCTGGCGCCAGGGTACCCAACGCCACAATACCCAGCGCTGCAGTATCCGACGCTGCATTATCCGGCACTTCAGTACCCGATGCCTCAATACCCGATGCCAGGTTTCCCGCCGTCGGATTACGGATACTCCTATTACAGGTAGCCCAACTACCCGTACCTGAGCCCCCCCCCCCCGCCACCTCTGCAGCTGCTGGCGGACCTGAAGGAGGTCTTGGCCTCCTGGTGGGCCAAGGCCAAGGCTCAGCTCACCAGGGAAGTCGAGAGTCGTATTCTGACGCCGGCCCCTATGCCGGACCTCATACATCGGAGACCGGAGACCCCTCCCCCTTTACCAGATGCCAGAGGAGATCCATCTGGCTCCCGGGGCAGAGAGGACATGCATGCCCGGGTGGTCCCAGAGGGGTCATTCCTCCCCCCTCCTAGGGAAGAGTCTTCTTCTATTTCAGGGCCATCAGACTCGGATCACTCTGAACCTGGAAGCGAGCCTCATACTTCAGAAAACCCAGGTCCGAGGGACCTTCCGAAGTCCCCTCTGGAGGATCCTTCTTTTCTGGAGCTCTTGAGAAAAATCCAGGAGACATGTCAGTGGCAATCAGTGGATTTAGACCCTCAGCGTAAGAAGCCCGCTGTACATTTGGATCTGCCTGAGACCACTCCCACACTGATTCCACCCTGGATAGAGCCTCACACGGATCTTGTCTCTACTATTTGGAAGCAACCATCCATGCCAGCCCCCCCTTCCGAGGAAGGCGGATAGGCTATATTAGGCTCCGGAGGGTAAAGACACTCTGTCTCCACCCCAAGGCAGACTCAGTTGTGATCAGCGCCACCCACGGCCACTCCGCCAATCCAAAATACCTGAGCTAATCCCCACCTGACAAAGAATCCCGACTTCTGGATCAGTACGGGAAGAAGATTTACTCATCTTCGACCCTAGACATCAGGGCCCTCAACTGCGTCGGCCACATGGGGGACTTCCAGAAGTCCGTTCTTACCCAGGTAGAATCCAAGCTGGACTCCCTTCCTGATTCACAGACCAAACAGGAACTGGGAGAGAGACCTGGTCCGATCCGTTCGTTCGGTCTGTAGGCACATGCTGTGTGCCACCTACAGTACAGTGGACACAGCTGGCAGAAGCTCGGCTTTCGCCATAGGCTTATGGCGCAATGCCTGGCTCTGTGTGTCAGGATTGGTCCCTGAAGTGCAGACTGCCATATGGGATGCTTCCTTCAGGGGTTCGGTGCTTTTTGGGGGTGATGTCAAGGACATCATAACCGAACTGCAGGAGAATGGCACTGCACTTAAGTCAGTCCAGACTTTGTACAGGCCCCCTCAAGGGCAACAACTTCCTTTTCGTCACCAAAACCAACAAAAACAAAACCCCACCAAGGAAAGCGTACAACAAACGTCAGGCCCTCTAGCAACCAAGACTCCCCACCAGCAAAAACGGTTGCCTGCTGCGCTGCTCTCCACCTGCTGACTCCCTGCTCTTTCCTCCACCTCTGGCCATTCCAGAGGAACCGGTGGGGGGGTGGGGTAGAGATTCAAACAGCATGAAGTCTTGTTGTATTCTGACATTATGCAGTTAGCCCCAGCACATGAACTGCCCCAGAGAGGAAAGAGTTAACTCTCTGCAGCAGCATAGAATGTTGAGCTTGAGGTCAGTTTTCAAACCTCTGTCTCTGGTACTTACCAGTGTAACCGTCAGATTCTTTACTCCACCTAACAGTGAAGTCGCTCCGGAGATTTCTCCTCTGCTCGATTCTTTAGAGTTTGTATCAGCATTCGGTTTTTCTAACCAATTTATTGTTTTTCGGATTTCCAGCCTCTGTCTACGGTACAGGTAGTGTGGTACATATGTGTTGACTTGTGTTTTATTTAATTTTGTGGAAATTGTTTTTTGTCTCTGTTTCTCATTGGTCGGTCCAGTTAGGAACTAACCTTTCTGATTGTTTCTAATTGTTTTATAATTTTTCTTGGATTTAGTGTGGTGTTTCGGTGCCGATCGGTTTCAAAAGAACCGGACTTTTTCTGGTTCTTTTACAGAACCCGTAACACTGTTTGTAGCCGACCGGTTGATTATTACCTGGCTTAAAAGCTTTTAAGGGTAATTGTTTAGGTTGGCCATGTCTGAGAAACCCAAGAAAAAAAATGGTCCCACTGGGTTTCAACACTGTACTGAGTGTGGGGAGGCCTTTGCCAAGGCTGACCTCCACCTCATCTGTGTTTATTGTCTGGGGTTTGACCACCTCAAAACAGACTGCCAGATTTGTAAGAATTTTCCTAAAGCCACTCTGGAAAAAAGATTGAGTAGGCTGAAGGAAGGGGAGGCCGAGAAGTCTGTAGATCCGGATGGCCAGTCCGGTTCAGTTTTGGCCGAACCTGAGGAGGTGCCTGCTGACCTGGGTGACACCTCCTCAGGCAAAAGGAGGTCTGACTCCGAAGGATTGGTTCAGTCGAAATGAAAACGTAAGTCAGCTGGTTCAGATCCAGCACCGCATACTCCAACTACCGATGAGATAACCAAAGTGACTAGCATAGTTCAATCTCTTCGCCCGATTTTGTGCGAACCGCTACCACCGGTTAGGCGGTCGGTTTGGTCAGATCCGACTCCATCGGCTTACGATCCAGATGCTTTTTATGAGGAGTGGGAAGGAGATGAAGAGTATCCCGCGGATGAGGATGAAGATAATGACTTTGAAGGTCTGGATGTGCCCATTGAACTGGACATCTCCAAAGACAGACCGTCCAGTGTCTCCCCTCCCAGGCTTTCTGAGTCCCCTTCACACTTCTTGTTTTACAAGAAGGTGGCTGAAACCCTCCAGCTCCCAATGGTTGAAGCTGCTGAGGAGGAGGAGGAAGAGCCTGATTTTGTCGAGATGATGGACATCCCAGAGTCCAAAAGATTGTCTATCCTTCTTCACAAGTCTTTGGGGAAACAGACAAAAACATTTTTACAGACTCCTAACACCCTACCTCCTGTGGATAAGAGAATGGACAGGAGGTACATACTATCAGGCTCAGGTATGGAGTTTTTATACAGTCATTGCAGCCATGTTGGGGTAGTGCAGGCTGCAGCCTGTGACAGGGCTAACATTCCTTTGGCTTCACACCCCCTAGACAAAGACTCCAGGAAGGTCGATGCCATGGCCGAAAAGCAGTATTTGGCATCTTCTTTGGGACTCAGGCAGGCTAATTATATGGTCTACACAGCCAGGTATCAGAAGTCCAGGTGGGATATACAGTTCTGGAACTGGCTTAACAGGCTTCCCCCCAGCTAGCCAAAGAGCTAGAGGAGGTGGCTGCTGATGGAATTGAGGCATCCAAGGTACAATTCCATGCTGATGTGGACTCCAGTGATGTGGCATCAAGATTCATGGCTACTACATCTGTGTCTCTCAGGAGACATGCTTGGCTCAGATGTACTAGCCTTTCGCAGGATACCCAGGCTAAGGCCATGGATTTTGCTGTAGTGGGTAACTCTCTGATCTTATCTGTGTCACTCTTCACCATTCATCACTAGTGGGTATAGCGCCGGAGCTAGGACCCCGCGGGAGACTTTTTTTTTCTAGGGGCAGAGTCAACGCAGGGCTGGTGCCGCGCTTGAGGCCAGTGTTCTACGTGGTGCTTGCGGGTTGGCCGTTATCTGTCGTCGACTCCGCCCCAGCCCCAGTACTCCTTCTCCTGCCGTCGAGTGTAGACCTCGTGTGGAGACTCTGCTAGCAAAACTGCGTGTGCGGCCTAGTTCCGTCGGCCTTGTTTGTGTGTGTCGGTTCTGTTTTGCCCCTGCTCGACGTTGTTTCTGCCGGTAAGATCGTTTCATTACTTTTAAGCGACGTTGAGTACTATTTTTGTTTATTGTTTCCCGTACGGTCATGTCTCGTCCTGGGGGCAAAAAATCGTCGAAAACGGGGCAACTTCCTATGTGTCGGTGCCCCTGTGGCCGCCTTTATTCCGTGATGGACCAGCATGACTGTTGCCTCTCCTGCCTTGGCACGGCCCATGACATGGAGAACTGCAACGCCTGTTTCTCTATGGACCGTCGAGTTATTGAGATCCATGCGTTTAAAGTTGGACATGCACCGCCGACATTTGGGGGGGGGATGGTTTCACAGTCGACAGGCCAAGGCGAGGATTCTTGGCCCTTCCTCTGGGTCCCCTCCCGGTCCTATATGGCCCGTGGAGGAAGGGACCTCCACCTCTCCCAGCCTTGCCGTGGCAGGGACTCCTTCCGCAGTGCAGGAGGCCCAGTCTGTCCCTCTCGGAGGACAGACGGGAGGCACCGCTATGGCAGTCGCCTCTTTGGAGGTGAAGGCTTCCTCAGTGTCATGTTTTGTGCCCTCTGGGTCCGGACCGGCACGATTCTCGGCGTCGTCTGGCAGCGCAACCTTTGGTCCTGATGCCGTTCACAGCGCCGGAGACTTGGAGGGCGGCGTTGCAGTCGGTGCCCGGCCATCTCTCGGTGCCGCTGTTGCTCCTGGTGCCATTTGCAGCGGCAGGGATGTCAGCGGTGACTGGGGTTGTGCTTCTGCAGTTTCTGGGCCCGTTTCTGTTTCTGGCGCTGTGCGCAGCACCGGGACTGGAGCTGGTGCCATCTCCGGTGCCGGGGGTGAGTGCGGTGCTGACTCTGATGCCATTTGCGGTGCCGGGGAGGGTGGTGCCATCAGGCGCAGTGCCGTGCTTGACTCGTGCCATCTGCTGTGCGGGGTTGGAAGGTGGCCCGGCTCACAGTCCGGGAACTGGCGGGGATCGAGGGGGTAATCTGGCATCGGATCTCGGAGTCTGCCTCCTCGGAGGGGGACTCCAGGACTGATCTGGATTGGCTCACAGATTCTTCGGAATCCTCCGATCCCTCAGTTTCCAGCACCTAGGCCCCCACTTCGGCCTCTCTCTGGGGGTCAGTCATTGCCGGTAGGCTCCTGGGTCAGTGGTACAGACCAGTCAGCAGTGGTCCCAGTGGCCACTGCTGTGCAACCTGGGACCACTGGCACATCTACTCTTCTGGTTGGAGCACCCCCTTCCCTGATGTGTTTGGACAGTCCAAGTTTGGGACAGCCCGGGGCATGCCAGGAAGGGAAGGGTACTGTCCCGTGGGTGGACTCCTCGGAGACTGCCCGGAGTTGTCAGCTGCCTAGGCTGCTAACTATGAGGACGAGGTCCCTCTCTGACTCTGAAAGGTTGAGGAGTAAGGGTGTGGTGCAGCGCACCATCACCGGAGCCCAGCCTGGTTCAGGGAGTAGCCGCAGTATGGACCCTCGCTCTTCCCTGGATCGGTCTTCGAGAGAGACTTCAACTTCGGAGGTCAGGGGCCATCCATCTGGACTCACACGGTCCCGGTCACCTCACGGGGTGATTTCTTCCCATGGGCACAGCTGTGACCGTTCCGATCCTGTTGAACGGCTGTTAACTGCTGGGTCTTTCGGGTCTCCCTCTTTGCAGGGAGTTTCCTTTTGGCCCTCCTGCCCTGACAGAGGCCGTTCTCCTGCTGCTAGGAGCTTGTCCCCTGTGTCTCTGCCTCCATCCCCAGCTATCTCAGGTATTCCCGTCCTAGGGGACCTCTCACCTGGGAGCAGTTCAGAGGTTCGGCTGTGCATTTCCCTACCTTTCTCCATGCCCTGGACCAGCAGGTATTCCACCATGCTTCTGTGCAGCCAGACCCTGAACCTCAGAGCTCGCCTACATCTTCTTCCTCTTCCTCAGAGGGAAAGGAGTTATCTGTCCACATCTCTCCAGTGTCTGATCTGATGGAATGGTGAAGATACACAGAAAGATCAACAGTTACAGTAGGTATGTAATTTTCATTTTGGGGAGCAAACAGAGGCTTACGTGAAGAAAATGGATGAGTACAGGACCACCTACAGGAGTGCGCAGGCCAAATAGAGGCAAGCCACTCCTCAAAAGCAGCAGTCTGGGGCAGGGGCAGGCCTTTCCACAGGCCTTTCTTCCAAGGTCAGGCTTCCTCTCCTTTCCCACAGAGAGTTTTTTTTCGAGGGAGAGGCAGGAAGGGGATGAGCAGGGCTGCATCCTCTTCCCTGTCCAAGAATCCTGCCAAGCAGACACCCTGATGTGTCAGCCTGGGTCAACTCCCCCATTCCAGTAGAAGGCAGGCTGGCTTATTACTTCCAGGCCTGGAAGTTTGTTACCTCAGACAAGTGGGTCCTGGAGGTAGTAAACCAGGGACTGGCCCTCAGCTTCAAAAGGTTTACAAAACTGAGGGCCAGGTCTTTTCCACCTGCATCCATCTCAGAGACCCTTGCTCTAGAGGCAGAGGTTTCTTCTCTTCTGGCTCTGAGCCATAGAGGTAGTTCCTACTCAGCACAGGGGTAAAGGCCTGTACTCCAGATACTTCCTTACCCGAAAAAAGACAGGGGAGGGGCGAACCATCCTAGACCTAAGGTATTTGAACAAACACATCACAAAACCAAAATTCAAAATGGTGACTCTGGGAATGATTCTTCACTCTCTAAAGCCATGGGATTAGCTAGCATCCCTGGACCTCAAGGATGCCTATTTCCATATTCCTATCAGGTGCTCCCACAGAAAGTACCTCAGGTTCGAGTTGCCTTCAGGCCATTATCAATTCAGAACCATGCCCTTTGGCCTAACATCAGCTCCAAGGGTGTTCACAAAGTGCCTTGCAGTAGTGGTTGCCTTTCTCAGAAGGCAGGGTATTTCCATCTTCCCATATGTGGACGACTGGCTAATTGTAGGTCAGGCCTCCGACCAGGTCACGTCAGCTCTGCAAATCACTCAAGACTTGCTCAGTTCTCTGGGGTTTCTTCTCAGTCTCCCAAAGACTGTTCTTGAACCAGTACAACTTCTTACTTTCACAGGAATAGAGTTGGATACTATCCAAGCAAAGGCCTTCCTCCCTCTGGCAAGGGTAAAGGCCATTAACAGATATTGCTTCTTCTTTTTGACCTCTGGTCTCTCGTCCAGCAAGGCAGTTTCTTCAACTGCTAGGCCACATGGCAGTTTCCACTGTAGTGGTGCAAGGAACCAGATTTCAGATGAGGGACATTCAGTTCCACCTAAGGTCCTTTTGGTCTCAGAAAAGAGACTCTCACACAAAATTGATTCCAGTGACTCAGACTCTGGTCCAAGTTCTCCAGTGGTGGCTGGACCAGGACAACCTCAGACAGGATGTTCCATTTCTCTCTCAAGTCCCCTCAGTAGTCCTAACTACAGATGCTTCTCTCCTAGGCTGGGAGCCCATTTGGGAGCCCTCATGGCTCAGGGGGTCTAGTCCCCTCAAGAGTCTCTTTTTCACATCAATCTTCTGGAACTCAGGGCAGTTTTCCTGGCCCTTCAGGTCTTCTTAGAATCGGTCAGCGGCAAGGTGGTGCAGGTCAGGACAGACAACACCACCACAATGTGGTACATCAACAAGCAGGGAGGCACTCAGTCCATGGTCTTCTGCACAGAGGCCAACAAACTGTGATCTCTAACTTATTCCCTTCAAACTTCCCTGATAGCAATTCATTTCCCCAGAAAGGACAATGTACTGGCAGATGCTCTGAGCAGAATCTCCCAGGGACATCACGAATGGTCCCTGCATGCTCACATCCTACAAGTCAACTTCACCAGATGGGGCATTCCAGAGATAGATCTCTTTGCAGCCCCAGACAATCACAAACTTCCTCTGTTCTGCTGCAGACCTCCAGTCCTGGGGACTGTTCCTGTGGATGCTGTCATTCTGGACTGGAAGGGCAAGTGTCTTTATGCCTTCCCTCCCTTCCCTCAGTTGTTCAGAGTCCTGATAAAAGTCAGATCTCCACCCTGCACAGTGATTCTGGTGGCTCCAGATTGGGCCAGACAGCCTTGGTATCCCCTGCTGCTATCTCTGGCAATGTCACGTCCCCTGTCTCTTCCCAAGAGATACAATCTCCTAACCTCCTCTCAGAGGAGGATTTGTTACCCCAATCTCCAGTCTTTCAACCTCAAGGCCTGGCTCGTGAAGAGTTAGAATATGCAAGCCTGCATCTTTCTCAGGGAGTACTGGATATCTTGAAGGTTTCTAGGAAACCCTCCACTAGAAAAACTTATAATTCCAAATGGAAAAGATTCAGCATTTGGTGTTCTCGGAAAGGCGTTTTGCCTGATTCTGCAAATATTGCTGCAGCTTTAGACTATCTGGTTCACCTTAGTTCTCTGGGTCTTAGGCCTGCAACCCTTAAGGTTCACCTAGCAGCTGTCTCTGCATTCCTTTCAGCAGGGAAGGACTCTTCCCTGGCATCTCATCCTGTTTTTAGTAAGTTCTTCAAGGATCAGGTTCATATTAACCCTCCCTTTCGAGAGCCTACTCTGGCTTGGGATCTTAATGTCTGCATTGCTCAGCTTATGCAGCCACCCTTCGAACCTTTGGCTCCGGCTGAGCTTAAGTACTTGACGTGGAAAACTGTGTTCCTGGTAGCTATTACGTCGGCGTGAATTACAGGCCCTGTCAGTTGATCCTGACTTAATTTCCTTCCATAAGGATATGGTGGTCCTAAGAACCAACAGGAGGTTCTTACCTAAAGTGGTGTCATATTTTCATCTGAACCAGTCCTTGTCTCTTCCTGTATTTTTTACTGACCATTCTTCTTCAAGGGAAAGAAGGTTGCACAGTTTGAATGTAAAAAGGGCTTTTAGCTACTATATAGAGCATACTAAGGCTTACAGGCATGATTCTCTTCAATTGTTTCTCACTTATGGTGAAGTGGGAAAAGGTAAGCCTGCTACTAAAAGGACTGTTGCCAGGTGGATTGCCTCTTGTATACAATTCTGCTATGACATATTGGGCAAAACAGCCCCTCCAGGCCCGAGGGCTCACTCACCTAGGGGTACAGCTGCATCTCTGGCTGCTGCCAGAGATATACCCTTGCTAGAAATCTGTAAAGCAGCCACCAGGAAAACAGTCCATACATTCACCAAGCATTAATCTCTGGACATCCAGGCTAGGAGTGATGCTAGGTTTGGCACAGCAGTACTGCAGAGCCTGTTCCCAAAGTAGGTTCCGCACTCCCTCCTCCTGGAGGAACTGCTTGGTAGTCTGCATATTGTCAGAATACAGCAAGACTTCCTGTTGTTTGAAGAAAAAATTACTCACCATAGTAATGTTTCTTCTAATGGAGTCTTGCTGTATTCTGACCTCCTTCCCTTCCTCCCCTCTCAGAACAGAGTTGATACACAAGGTGGGGTGAAAAGAAGGAGAAGGGACTTGGCAAGGATGGAGGAATGGTCAAATGTATGGCAGCTTAGATTCAATGCTAAGAAGTGCAAAGTAATGTACCTGGGAAACAGAAACCCAGGGGTAGAGTACACAGTGGGGGGTGAGATACTAACAACAAAAATGGAAAGGGACCTGGGGGTAGTCATATCAGATGTCCTAAAGGTGAGCAAGCAGTGTGAGAGGGCAGTAAGTAGAGGTGGGGGGATACTGGGATGCATAGGGAGAGGCATCGCCAGTAGAAAACAGGAAGTTGTTTTCCCTCTATACAGACAGCTGGTGAGACCCCATCTGGAGTACTGTGTGTAGTTCTGGAGACCTAATCTCTGCAAATACTGTACATAGACAGAGGAGGGCAACTAAAATGGTGCAGTGTCTGCACCGGAAGACATATCAAGAGAGACTTAAGGAGCTTAATATGTATAGCCTTGAGGACAGGAGGGAGAGGGGAGAAATGATAGAAACTTTCAAGTACCTCAAGGGAATCAACAAAGTCCAAGAGGGTAGCATCTTTCAGAAAAAGAGGTGTGCAAGAACAAGGAGGCACAATTTGAAGCTAGAGGGGGGACAGCTCAGAGGTAATGTAAGAAAGTATTTTTTCACGGAGAGGGTTGTGGATACATGGAACAGCCTTCCTGAGGAGGTTGTGGAGTCAAAAACGGTGGAATTCGAGTGCATGGGACATTCATAAGATAATTGTAGGTGGTGGGGGTAGGAAGAAGTAGGCTATTGGTTAGCTAGGATCTGCAGCTTATCCATTAGATAGGGAAATGGGCAGACTGGGTGGGCCAAGCGGTCCTTATCTGCTGTCAGATTCTCTGTTTGGGAAGTGGGCTGGCAGGTACAGTGTTGCACCTCAGGGGTGTACCTTGTACCCTCCCTACTTAGGGTGGGGTAGTTGTTTTATTGCAGTTATTGTTGTGTTTATATATAGATATATATAGTCACTACCTTTTTTTCTTGGGTTCTCGACTTGAGTCTTTTTGGGCCCATATTGTTGCCTTTGGCTTTTAGTAAACAATTTCCACTTTGTGTACTAGTTAGTTAGTTTGCTCATAAGAATCTGATGGTTACACTGGTAGGTACCAGAGACAGAGGTTTGAAAACTGAGCTTGAGTTCAACGTTCTATGCTTCTGCATAGAGTTAACTCTTTCCTCTCCAGGGCAGTTCAAGTGCTGGGGCTAACTGCATACTGTCAGACTACAGCAAGACTCCATTAGAAGAAACAACATTACTGTGGTGAGTAATTTTTTCTTCTCCTCCCATCTACCGGGTTGGGAGAGGATAACATCAGACACTTGGGTGCTCCAGCTAATATCTGCTGGACACTCGATAGAGTTTCTACAAAAACCTCCTCGAAAACCCCCTCCTCAGTTGTGTTACTCCTCACATCTTCCTCTGGTTCTAGAAGAAATCCTATCCCTTCTATCGAAGGCGGCTATAGAGCCCATCCCCCTCATCTTTGGGGGATGGGTTACTATTCCCATTTCTTTCTATTTCCAAAAAAGATGGGAGACTTGAGGCCTGTCCTAGACTTCAGCTCCCTGAACATGTTCGTGGAGTACAAACGCTTCAGAATGCTCTCCTTGCAGAGTCTTCTTCCCTTACTTCGGCCGGGAAAGTGACTATGTACTCTGGATATGCAGGATGCATACCTGCATATCCCAATATGCCCTTCCCACCGCAGATACCTCCGATTTTGCTTTCAGGGGACTACTACCAGTTCAAGGCCCTCCCATTTGGTCTCTCCTCGGACCCCCGAGTATTTACAAATGCCTGTCAGTGGTAGCAGCCCACCTGCATACTCAGGGTGTGCAGGTCTTCCCGTACCTGAACGATTAGCTCCTGGTGGCCCCTTCCAAGGAGGAACTCCTGCACTCCCTTTTCCTTACCCTGCAGGTTTTTACCAGCCTGGATATTACCGTCAACCAGGCCAAGTCCCACCTGGTCCCTTGCCAACGCCTCCAGTTTATAGGGGCGATACTGGACACGACCCTAGGCAAAGCCTTTTTGCCTCCGGACAGGGTCGAGACCCTTCAGATTCAGGCTCGTCTTGTGTCCGGTCACAGACGGGTCAGAGATAGGTCAGTCCACTGTCTTCTCGGGCTTATGGTGGCTGTCATTCCAACAGTTCCATTCAGTCGGCTTCATATGAGGATCTCTTAGTGGACACTTTGGTCACAGTGGGACCAAACTCTGGACGAAGACCAAGAGGTGCTAGTGACGGATCCCATGATCAGGGACTTGCACTGATGGATGGTTCAGGAGAGCCTGTGTCTGGGAGTTCGTTTTGCATTGCCCCTCCATCCCAAATGCTGACAACAGAATGCTTCAGGGGAGGGCTGGGGTACCCACCTAGGGTCTCACAGGACTCAGGGCAGCTGGTCCCTTTTCGAGCAGAAACTGCACATAAATGTGCTCGAGCTGAGAGTAGTCCTATATGCCCTACAGGCTCTTTTTCCCTTCATTCTTCCCGGTCATCTTCTGATCCAATCAGACAAGATGTGTGTAGTTTGGTACCTCAACAAACAGGGAGGAACATGTTCTATCCCCTGTACTGGAAGGTGATGAGAGTCTGGTATTGGGCAGCTCAGCACAACCTTCACCTGACCGCAGTTCACATTCCAGGGGTGGAAAATACCTTGGCAAATGAGCTCAGTTGCTCCTCAGCCAGGGCTCATGAATGGGAGTTAAACCAACAAGTCGTAAATGACATTTTTCAGCAGTGGGGGACGCCTCAGATGGATCTTTTCACCTCCCCCCAAAAATGCCAAACTTCCCGCCTTTTGCTTGCTCGCTCCAGGGTGGGACATTTTCTGGCGGGACGCTCTGTCTCTCTGCTGGAGGTACAGATTCGTTTATGCCTTCCCTCCCATCCCCTTGATTCCGAGAGTCTTGAACAAACTCAGAATAGAAGGGGCGCGAATGATTCTCATTGCCCCCTTCTGGCCTAGGGAAGTTTGGTTCTCTTTTCTGTAACAGTTTTCCGAGGAACCTCCTCTTCCTCTGTTGCAGCAGTTGTTGACCCAGGATTAGGGAACCCTAGTTCACCCAGGCCTCAAATCCCTTCATCTCCATGCGTGGCTCCTTCAGACGTAGCTAAGGCATGCTTCGGAGTTTCTCCATTAATAGCGGACATTTTGGTGGAGGCGAGAAAACCTTCCACCAGGTCCACCTACGCCATGAAGTGGAAACAGTTTTCCATCTGGGCAAGCTCTAAAGACTTGAAGCCTTTCTGGTGCCCAGCTAACAGAGTCCTGGATTACATGCGTCACCTCTTTGACCTGAGTCTCTGCCATTCTTCTTTGAAAGTCCACATGGCAGCTATCTCAGCCTACCACATTCCCTTCGGAGACCGGTCTTTTGCCCAACTGGAAGTCTCTGAGACCTTCCTTAATGGGGTTCTCCACCTGAGACCCCCCCATCCGCAATCCCACCCCTCCATGGTACTTGAATTTTATCCTGGAAAAGCTCTCACTGCCCCCCCTTCCAACCGGCAGCGGAAGCAGACTTAAAGTTCCTTTCCTGGAAGACTCTCTTCCTAGTGGCCATTACCTCTGCTTGACGTATTTCCGAGCTCCAAGCCTTGGTGTGTAAAATCCTGTATTTGATTTTCCACAGGGAACGGGGGGCCATCCACACCAGTTCTGAGTTTCTTCCTAAGGTGTTGGCTGAGTCTACGCTGAATCAATCCATTGAGTTACCAGCTTTCTTTATGCAACACTCCAGTCATGGGGATTGATGCTTACATACTCTGGATGTTCACAGAATCCTGAGATACTACACCAGTCGGACTAAGGATCTCAGGAAAACTGATCAGCTTTTCGTTTCTTTCGCTCACAAATGGGAAGGCAGTGCTGTTTCCAAGCAATGCCTGTCTAAGTGGTTGGCGAATTGTATCACTTTCTGTTACGACAAGTACAACAAGACCACTCCACTAGAGGAGTAGCTGCCTCTACGGCTTGTTTCAAGAATGTGTCACTGTCAGATATCTGCGCAGCCGCAACTTGGACGTCTGTCCATAGCTTCACGAAACACTACAGTTTGGACATTGCCTCTTGCTGTAAAGCAGTCTTCGGGTTGGCTGTTCTGCAGGGTCTCCTTTCATGAGACCTGTCCAGCCTTGAGGTCTATGTTGTGGATAACAGTCCTCCTCCCAAATTTTCTTCTTTGTTCTAGACTACTTGGGACTCAGTCATATCTGTGAATACCTACTGCAAGAGCCCTCTCGAAGTAAGATAATACAGTTCCGTAAGAACATCCCGTAACAGTAGATCTTCGAGAGAGGCTCTTGCAGTAGGTATTACCTTCCTGCCCACTGTCCCCCTAGGTTTCTTCTCTTTTTCTTCCATGGGAGCATATCCTCTTCTCTCTCATCTTGCCTCTTTAGACCTTTGGCAGGAAAGAGCTGGAAGGCGGGCATGACAGTCCATCCCTTTATATGGAAGTCATCTGACACCAGTCACCTGACGCGGGGAAGGTCCCCTGCCACATACTGCTAGCTAGAAGTTTTTCCATGGGATCCTGACATCTGGCAGCTTAGTCCTATCTGTGAATACCTACTGCAAGAGCCTCTCTTGAAGATCTACTGTTACGGTAAGTTCTTACATAACTGTACATTTCTGCAGCAAATAAGAAAAGATGGCCCCACATGCATGATGTCATTAAAGCGCCTCCTGTTTCACCAAGGGGGGATGTCCAGCTCCTGTGGCAGTGACCCGAGGGGGTAAGCTGGGTCTAGCCTACCCAGTGTCTATGGGAGGGGTTCCCGCCCAGGAGGGTAAGCCTGGACATAGGGGGAGGGATGGTGGGCGGAGCAGGGCTGAGCCTCGGGGGTGAAGCAAAAATTAAAAAGATGAGCTTAATTACAGGTGACTCAACAATACATGGTAAGGTGGACACTGAGGAGGAGGTTTGGGAAATAAGACAGGACCTGCAGAAACTGTAAAAATTGTCCAAGATCTGGTAGCTGAAATTTAGTGCAAAACAAACGTACAGTCACATGTACTGGTAAATAAAAAATAGAGTATTGGATTAGGAGGTGTCAAGAGTTTGCAAAACTGTAGTAGAAAAGGACCTTGAGCAGGGGTCGAAATTACCATACAGAATCTGATCGTACTTCGAGGGTATCTCTTGCAGCAGGCCATCACCGGTAGGACTAAGCCTTCAGGTGCCAGGACCACACGGAAACCTTTCTAGCTAGCAGTCTACCAGAGGGGAGCCACACACTGCCAATGTCAGCACCTGACAGTCCACCAATCCAACAAAGGGCAGGCGACCCCCACACCCTCCCCAGTTCTTTCCTGCTGTTGACTAGTGCACGTTGGACCTCTGCTACTACCACAGCTACAGTTGACTGCCATTTACTCACATTTTACCATGCTTTATTATTTTTACTTTTTCTCAGTTTAACATAACATTTTTGGTGTTCTTACCAGACGGTTTATGTCTTCACAACCTTCCTCTTCTTCCGACCGGTCCATGAAGTGTGCCTGTGGCAAACGGATCCTGGACAAGGATGGTCATTCTGCCTGCGTCTTGTGCCTAGGCCCAGACCACAACATTCAGACCTGCAAGGACTGCAAGAAGTTCAACCCGGCCACCCGCAGACATCGTCAGAAGATTCTGGAGTATCACCTCCTCAATCAGAAGGTCGTCACAGTGGAACAGGAGCTGCAGGCAGGGAAAGCCTATGCTTCCCAGCCCAGTCCTCGGGCTCTTCTTCTTCTTCTTCTTCTTCCAAGTCCTGGGACAAATATTTCAGGAAGCATAAATATAAGGTCAAAGACCGGGAATGACCAGTCTGCCTCCTGCTTGTGGTCCCCACATAAGGAGTCTTCGACTGCAAAATGGTCCTCCTCCCTCGAGAGGTCAACCTCCATGGCCCCGCATACCCTTACCTCCACAGGGCTACCGGTGGCCCCGACACCCACCCAGATCTCCCTCGCAGGTGGTGAATCCTTGGGTACTCTGTATCCTTCCCCCAAGGCTCAGCTGTACCAGTCCTTGTTCTCTGCGGGCTCTCAGTCAGATGGTTCAGCTGGAGTCTCCTCTGCCAGCGCAGGTGCCGTGGGCGCCAGCCTCCTGGCTGCTGCCCCCCCACACCTGCGCCACTGGTGCTGGTCTCCTCTGTTGGGACTGCTGCCAGTTCTGTCCCTCCGTCGCAGTGGTGGACACTGCAGAACACTGGCACCTCGCAGAGCCCAGTTTCTCCTCAGCCGTCGCCCAGGGGGTTGCCTTCCACCCAGGCCTCTGTCTGCCAGCAACTGGCACCCATGGACTCCCCTCCGGCTTTGCCTCAACCAGCACATGCAGGGCCTGCGCCTTTCCTCCTTCTGCAGCTTGCAGGTCCGATGCCAGACCCACTACCTCAGCTGATGCCTGTGGGCCTGTCACCTGTTCACCCACCACCAACTCTGGTGGGTCTGCCTTCCGTTCTGCTGCAACCCATGCCTTCAGGACCTATGCCTGGGTACCCAGCACCTGCTCCTTTTGGTCTGGTGCCGGTGTACCCATACCTAACACTGGTGGGACTGGTGCTGGGGAACCCATACCTGGCTCCTGCAGGACTGTTGTTGGTCCCCTCTGAACCGGTTTCTATAGGACTGACACTGGCCCCTTTGGATTATCATGGGCTCATTTCTGCCCTCCGGTCCTTCATGCAGATGTAGGTCCTGGCCCCAACCTTCCCTCCAGGGCCTCCCTTGAGACCGCCTCCCCAGCCTCTGTTCGGCTTGGCCTTATTGCCCCTCGCACACCCCGGGATAGGCCTGACAGGCCAGCTGGGCGTTCAGACAGTTGTCAGCCTGAAGAGAGTGGGAATGATGTGGATGATGCTGACCAGAGCTTCAGCAGCGAGTTCTTCTCCTTTGGGCCAGATTCTTTAGAAGGGGAGGATGCACCCTGGCAGCATTCCTATGTCTGCCCACAAATGTCCCAGTTTTATGGTCATCATGAGGTACATTCAGGCAACCATGGGGTGGGAGACTGAAGAATAGGACCCAGAGCAGCATCGGCTTGCCCTTTACTTACATCAGCCAGATGCCCCTCCGCTGGTAGTCCCACCCATGATTGACTCCTATGAGAATGTTACCCGCCCTGCTTGGAACCACCCCCAAATGGTACCGGTGGTATCTAAGAAGGCTGACCAGCTTTACCACATCCCGACTGGTAAGCCCTACTTTGGTGAACAGCCCAAGGCCGATTCAGTCATTATCAATCCAGCCCACGACCACACCAAAAGACCGAAGCACCTCAGCTCCCTTCCTCCCTGATGGGGAGTCCTGCCAGCCGGACCAGATGGGCAAGCGAGCCTTTGCTTCTGCTACTCTGGCCATCAGGGCTATCGGTTACCTGGCCCATATGGTTCAGTACCAGAACGTGCTTTGGGATCAGGCTTGGGAGGCTGTCCTAGCCATGCCAGATGACCCTGCAAGCAGCAGACCGTCCAGGCCCTCAAAATGGGCTCGGACTTCGGTACTTGCGTCCTCCTGGCTGCTTATGATGCTGTAGATGCCTCGCGCTGGGCAGTGGCCATCGGTATCTGTATGAGGCACCTTGCCTGGCTTCGGGTCTCGGGCTTTGCGCAGGATGTCCAGTCCAGTATTATGGATGCACCCTTCAGGGGATCATACTTTTTGGGGGAGATGTCTGGGGTATTATCTTCGAACTCCAGACCTCAGGATGGGCTCTAAAATCCGTCCATTCCATGCACCATACTCCGTCAAAGTCAGGGCAGTGGGCTCCTTTTCATCACTTCTCCTGCAAATGGGCCCGACCCCCTCCTAAAGCCTAGGGCAAGTGCAAGGTGGGGGGGGGGCAGCTCTACCCACTCCCTCTTCAGCCACCACCCATATCAATCGAGGTGCAGCGACAGCCACAGCTATGGCTGCCCCCACCTTCTGACTCTTTGCCAGATCCCCCACCCTCCAGTCATTCAACAGGAGGCGGTTGTCGGGGGTCGCTTCTCACTGCACATGGACAGGTGGAGGGAAATCACTGCAGACAACTAGGTGCTGCAGCTCATTGAGCATGGCCACACTCTCAAGTTCATAGAGTGGCCTCCAGAAAACCCTCCAGGCAATTCCTTGTATCCTCCAGGCCATTTCCCCCTCCTCCAAGAGGAAATTCAGGCCTTGCTTCAGAAAAAGGCCATAGAGCCGGTCCTTCGGCATCATCAGGGAAGGGGGTACTACTCCCACTTCTTCCTGGTTCCCAGGTGGACAAGGAGACCTTTGGCCCATCCCGGACCTAAGCCAGCTGAACCTGTTTATAGAGTACAAACAGTTCAGGATGGTCACCCTTCAGGGTTTGCTACCCCTGACTCATCAGGGGGACAGGCTTTGTTCTCTGGATATGCAGGATGCATACCTGCATATCAAGGTTTTTGCTTCCGGCACTTCCTTTGCTTCCACTTCCAGGGAGTGCACAACCAGTTCAGAGCTCTGCCCTTTGGCTTGTCCTCAGCCCCCAGGGTCTTCACCAAATTTCTGGCACTGGTGGCAGCCGCCTGAGAAGGCAGGGGTTCTATGTTTTTCTTTACCTGGATGATTGGTTGTTAGCAGCCCTGTCCAGGGACAGTCTCCTTCAGACTCTTTCTCACACCTGCAGCCTGTTCCGAGCTTTGAGTATTGCTATTAACATCCCAAAGCCAGAGTCTTTCTTGATCCCTTGCCAGTACCTCCTGTACATAGGGGCAATACTGGACACCACCCAAGGGAAGATCTTTTTACCCGCAGGCAGAGCAGAACGTCTTAAGGACCAGGTCTGTCTCCTTTACTCCAGCCGTCACGTTCTGGTGCGTGTCTTTCTGAGGCTTTTAGGCTTCATGGCAGCAGCCATTGCCACAGTCCTCCTAGCCCAGCTGCATATGTGTATCCCTCAGTGGACCCTGCGGGTCCAGTGGGACCAGTGCCTGGATGACCTGGATCAGCTAGTGCTGGTGTCGAGTCTAGTCAAAAAGGTACTGTTGTGCCGGCCTGCCTGGCAGTGAATTTACCGCTCACGCCCAGCGACCGGGTTCGAGGCGGACTCGGGCAGCTGGAGGGCCGGCCAGGGGGAGGAGGATTGAGCGCCAAAAGGCTGCTCTCCTCCTCCGTGTAAGGTGGGATGCAAGTCTCGCTGCTATACCGCCACCTGGGTGACCACAGGTGGAGGTGCAGCGAAGGCAGCTTGCAAATAAGGATGGGGAGGCGCTCCCCGGAAGCCGGAGCAACAAGCGCGCCATGATATGCTTAGCCCCTAGGCTTCCCTAGCATGCGGGCGCCTCGAGGACTGGGACTAGAAATGTGGAAATACCCTGTTCCAGGTTCCTGTAGACGGGACCCGGTCGTCCCGAGAAAACCCATAACCAGGCTCTTGAGATGGGGCCAGCTGACCTCCCGGCGCACACTTGAGGTGTGGAAGAGGGTAAGGGGAAACCCTCTCCTCCCCGCCCGTGGGGTAAATCATGGCAGGATGGGGGCAGGCCACTGGCACTCGGAATGGAGGTACCCGGGATGGGACTACGGGTGCGCGCACGCCTTGGGATCCCTGAAGAGAGGTTCCTGGAGCAGCGAGGAAGGGGGCATAGAAATAGTAAGTATTTAAAAAAAAAAAAGGTACTGTTGTGGTGGCTGGAGGGCTGGAGCCCAGCAATCTGTTTTTGGGGGGGGGCGGCTTTTTTTGTACCTCCCCTTCCACAGATCCTTATGACGGATGCCTCCAGCCTCAGTTGGGGAGCCACATGGGGACCCATCAAACTCAAGGGACATGGTTTGAGTTAGAGAGGGATCTCCATATCTTTGTCCTGGAGATGCAGGCAGTTCTGTACGCCCTCCAGGCCTTCCAGACTCCTGTCTTCCTGGGTACACTTTTGATTCAGATGGACAACATGTGAGTAGTTTATTAACTAACCAAGCGGGGGACTTGTGAATGGAGAGGAGGGATGGAAGCTGCTGAAGGGGACCTAAGCAAGCTAGAGGAGTGGTCAAAGAGGTGGCAGCTGGGGTTCAGTGCAAAGAAGTGTAAGGTTATGCACTTTGGGGTAAAGAATCCAAGGAGAGAATACTGGCTGGGAGGGGTTAAGCTGGGGATCACTGAGGAGGAGGAGAAGGACCTTGGGGTAGTGATAACAGGGACCATGAACAACACTGCCCAGTGCAGGAGAGCGTCTGCAAAAGTGAACAAAATGCTGGGGTGCATAGTGAGGGGTTTTTCATCCAGGCGAAGAGAGGTGATCTTGCCCCTCTACAGGTCGTTGGTAAGGCCGCACTTAGAGTATTGTGTACAGTTTTGGAGGCCATACCTAAAGCATGATATCAGGCTACTGGAGGGGGTCCGGAGGAGGGCAACAAAGATGATATGTGGAATAGAAGGGATGGACTATGACAGCAGGCTGAGAGACCTGAATATATACACCCTGGAGGATAGAAGGGACAGGGGTGACATGATAGAGATATTCAAGTATCTGAGGGGGAGCAGTAAGGATGGGGCGGATGGGGTCTTTAAGTTAAGGAGGGGGAGGGTCACCAGGGGCTTGCGCTAAGAATAGAGGGGGGAAGATTTAGGAAGGAAATGAGGAAGCACTATTTCACAGAAAGTGTGGTAGCAAAATGGAATGCCCTACCAGAATGGGTGGTATCATGTAAATCTGTGAACAGTTTCAAAAGGGCATGGGACAGGGAACAGGGGAGAGTGAGGGTGGGGGGTGGCAGTGGGATGACAAATGAGAGGGGGGTGGGGCAGCTGCAAACTAGGGGTGCTAGCTGCACAGTCGAGCAGACTTAGATAAACCGGGTGGTCTGTTTCTGCTGGCACATTCATATGTTCGTATTCCTATCCCCAGTGCAGGGAAGAGAAGAGAGTCTGGTGTTGGGCCAGTGAGCACGGTTTGGAACTCTCGGCCATCCATGTTCCCATCGAACAAAATAACTTGGCAGATAGCCTGAGTTATTCATGGTCCAGAGCCCATGAGTGGGAACTTCTGACCTCAGTGGTAGAAGACCTCTTTGACAGATAGGGTCGGCCCGAGTTAGATTTTTCTGCGTCCCCACACAGTGCAAAACTGACAGCATTGTCCCTCTCCTAAACAGGGAGGTCTCTGTACCTTCCCTCCCTTCTTGCTCCTTCAATGAGTTCTGATCAAACTTCAGGTGAAGGGGGCTACAGTGATCCTTGTCACCCCCTTCTGGCCTCGTCAGATCTGGTTCCCCTTGCTACAACGGGCCGTGGACCCTCTGCTGTCTCCACCCCTATGCACAGGCTTGCTCTCCAAGGAACAGGGCACCCTGAGTCTATCCAGACCTCAAGACTCTCCATCTCCATGCATGGCTCCTCAAGACATATCCATCGCCAGGTGTGGGGTCTCCCCAAAAGTAGCGGATGTCTTGGTGGCAGCCAGGAAGTCCTCCACCAGGGCCACTTACTCTTATGAAGTGGAAGCGCTTCAGTTTTGGGCTACATTGAACACTGGTTCATGCCCGCACAAACTTTTGAATATCAGGCCCCAGGTGCCTTGAATCTGACTGATGAGAAACAGGGGTACCGTGGCTGAAAAGTAACAGACCCCTACCCCAGAGATGTAAGAGGTCAGATAATAGTAGTGCTTTTTCCATAGGAAGAACAACATTTTTTTTCTAATTTAGCTAGGCTTGCTTCTGTAGCTACTGCACAGTAATGGTAGTGGAGAAAACGGACACAAGGTCAGGAACAGTCTTGCCATCTGCAGTCTGTGCTCTAGTCCAGATGTCCATTAAGGTGGTGGGCTAAGTAGTAGTAATAGCAATAGTGGCAGTATAGCCTAGAGATTAGAGGAACGAGGTGTAAACGAGCTTGGTACATCCAACAGACCAGACCTGAGTTTGATTCTCACAACCTCCACTTGCATACTGTGTGACTGAGCAAGTCACTTAACCACCCAGTGTTCCCAGGTCACCCCTGAAAACAGGCATTTGTGCCTAGTGGGCCTTACCCAGTTGCCAAAGACTAAAATAAAAAAAAAAAAAATTTGCATCATTCTGATCCCTTCACCTGCCTGGTGGATCAGGTTTTGGAGTGCCTTCTGTACTTCTCAGACTCGGGTTTGCAGTACTCCTCTGTTAAGGTGTATCTCTCTGCCATCTCTGCATATTATGTACCTGTGGATGGGCACTCAGTGGCCCAGCTTGATATGTTCCGCACATTCTTGAAGGGCATTTTTCACTTGAAGCCCCCAGTCAAGTACCCTGTCCCACCTTGGGACCTTAATTTTGTGTTGCAAAAGCTTATGTTGCTTCCCTTTGAACTGGCCGCGTCTTGCGAGCTACACTTTCTGTCATGGAAAACAATATATTTAGTTGCCATTACTTTGACTCTAAGAATTTCCAAGCTTCAGGCCCTCATACGTAAGGAGCCTTTTTTGGTTTTTCACAAAGACAGGTTGTCTTTGCATACAAATCCTAAGTTTCTGTCTAAGGTGGTGTCTGGGTTTAATTTGAATCAATCCATCCACTTGCCTGTCTATTTTCTGGAACATTCCAGTAAAGCGGAAGCACTGCTTCATACCTTAGATGTACATAGAATCCTGAGGTACTGCACACACTGGACTAAAGACTCCAGGAAGTCCAACCAGTTGTTTTATTTCATTCACCCCTGGAAACGTTGGCGCTCCAGTGTCCAAACAGCGTTTGTCTAAATGATTAGCCAACTGCATTGTCTGTTGTTTCCAGAAGTACAGCAAGGACCTTCCTAGAGGGGTGAAAGGCCATTCCACAAGAGGTATGGCCACATCAGTGGCTTGTTTCCATAATGTGTCTACTGCTGAAATTTGCATTGCTGCCACCTGGAGCACTGTCCACACTTTTACCAAACATTACAGTCTAGACATCGCCTCTCGGCAGTGGGCCAACTCCGGACTAGCTGTCTTTCAAGGCTCCTTTCTTAAGCTGTCATTCCTGTTGCCTACCGCCCAGACTGTCCATCTGTAGTGCCAGTACTGCTTGGGTCTCAGTCCTACCGGTGATGGCCTGCTGCAAGAGATACCATTGAAGTAAGATAGTACAGTTACGCAAGAACTTACTGTAACAGTAGATCTTCGAGAGGATCTCTTGCAGCAGGCCCTGCTTTCTCTCCTTCCTTCCCACTTCTCTTGTGTCTCTCTCCCCTTGATTGGTGCAATCCTTCTGACTTTACTTTTTCTTGGTTATTGGGATGCCTCGGAATCCTCCTCGGTTCCCTCCTTCCGGGATCCTGCCTGTACATCTCTTCCCCCAATTCAAGAAGTACTTCAAAGAAATCTTCCTTCCTCCTCCAATCTGCACCTGTAATTGAGCCCACCCTTACCATAACAGTTGTCCTCCCCTCCCTTTCAAGCCGGCCAACCCTTGGCCCCTCATCTGCTGAATCCCTCTGCTATTCTCTCTCTCTCCCTCCCTCAACTTCAACTCAGTCAGTTGTATATATCTTTATATTTATATCTGTAAATACATTGTTTCTTTGCCTGGACATGGACCTCATGCCTGGACATGTGTAATCAACTTATCATTGTATGTCTGTTCCATGTAACTTATTATTACCCTGACTTCTCTGTAACCATTACTCAGAACTGCTCCTGTTGGAAATGTGTTTCCCAGGGTTGCCCCTGAAAAAGGGATATGTATATCCCAGTGAGCTTACCCGATTACCAAAATTCAATATAAAATAAAAAAAAAAAATTATGGTCTCCAGCGGGAGAACTGAGGCAGGTGTGAGGGCCGCCCGCCCTTTGTAGGATTGGCTGAGATCGGCAGTGGCAGCCCCCTCTAGTAGACGGCTAGCTTGAAAGGTTTCTATGTAGTCCTGGTGCCTGATGGCTCAGTACTACTGGTGATGGCCTGCTGCAAGAGATCCTCTCGAAGATCTACTGTTACAGTAAGTTTGTACGTAACTGTTCTTTCTCTGTGCAAGTGGGCACAGACTAGTGCATGAAGTCTCTTGTCTCTTGCATGCACCACAGTGTATGTAACACTGCACCTGGTGTCCAAGGCTTGTGGTACACTGCTAGTAGTCACTGTATTGCCCGGGAGAATACAGGCCTGAGTGGGAGAGAGCACTTTGTTTTTTTTTAATCACACATGTACAGAATGTCGCCATACTGTAAGTCGCAGTCTGTGCCTGGGGAGGAGGTGGTGGTGGTGTAGCCATGCCAGGAGCGAGTGTGAGCTGTGATTTTTTTTTTTTTTTCTTTACAACTGTTTGCACTACTTGTGTAAGTCGAACTGTGACTAGCAGAGGAGGGCAGAGAAAGAGAAGGAATTGCAGTGCACCTTGTCCAATGATGGCAATGGGTTGGGGGTAGGATTCAGACTAGGAGTACCTGCTATCAATAACACACCTCACACTGATGGATAGAGTCAACACCTCTGGGATACCACTGTGACTGGCACCGGTGGGCAGTGCATATGTGAGGAGAGGGGGCTCTCTAGCAACTAATTGTGAGAGTACTGTCGCTGAAAATAAGTAAACTCATGTGACTTGCAGTAGAAGATATTGTGATTGCTGAGATGTCAATCTTGGGTGACTAATCGGGAGAGCAGTGTTATTTTTTTTCCTGTGAAGAGCGTCTATTGATTGAGTAACACTATGTGACCTTTACTGTCCAGAATTGAGGTAGGAGAGGAGTCTTGATAAGAGACACATGAGGGAGCACAGATCATTGATGCAATACATATGCAGCTCTTGTGGAGAAGATGAGTGTGAAGGAGGATGGTTAACATGTCTGGCGCGGATGTCTTTAGCCAATATTCTTAGTGGTTAATTAGGCAGCGAAAATCAACTGTGTGAAGCCAGAGTACTGCAGTTTTTAATATTTTTGCCACTTTAGTTTAATTTCAATTTCATTTCATTTAATTTATTTATTACCAGTGCAGGTAAGCTGTCCCTGATGAATGTAACTTTTTGTCTACCTGCACTGCAGTGCAGGTACCAAAAATAGTTAATTTCCACCCCTGATCTTGGGTAATCATTAGCAAGAACCTCAAGACCTGAGTCTAGTGCAGTAAGGGATATACTAAGGCCGACTGAATGTTGGGCTGCATTGACAGGGATTCACCTGTAGGAGGCAAGGGGCGATTCTACCCCTTTAAAGAGCCTGGTAAAGCTACACCATCTCTTAGAGTAGTGTGTGAAGTTTTGGAGCAGTCATGTTAAGAAAGACCGAGATCGACTGGAAACAGTGAGGAGAACCACCAAAATAATACGTGGTATGCAGGGAAGGCCATACGAGGAAAAGTTTAGTATAATGAACTTGTACTCACTTGAGGCCAGAAAGGAAAAGTAAGGTATGATAGAAACATTGAAGTACCTCAGTGAGATTAACAGCGTAGCTTGTCAACAGTTGTTCAAACACAGGGAAGTGACTTGCACTAAAGGTAATGGGTATAAATTGGCCGGGGGTAAATTTAGGAAATACTTTATGGAGAGGGTAGCTTGCTAGGGGAAATAGTTGAAGCAAAGACTGTGCAGGGCTTCGCATTGGGGCAGAACAGATTTAAGCAGCGTCAGTGGCTCAGCAGGTAGCGCACTCACTCTGAGGCCGGGAGATCAGAAGGCTGTGGATTCTATCCCCACACCAGGCACTTGGGTTAAATCCCAATACCGACACTGTAGTGCAGCATGAGTGGGGTGCTGCACTCCTGAGGTGCCATCTTTTGGATGAGACGTTAAACCGAGGTCCCATCTGGTGGTAGTTCAGGTGGATGTTAAAGATTCCATGGCACTTCTCGAAAAGAATAGGGGAATTTCACCAGTGTCCTGACCAGATTTCCTGCCATTCACCTAAAATACCACCAACAGCTTAATGTGGTTCAAGGTCAGTTGGCATTCATCTGTATTCCCCCCCAACCCCGGTTGTGCCTGAAAATAGCAGAATTTGTCTAAGTGCACTTATCCATTCAACAAAAACGAAAGAAATAAATAAGGGATGGAGGGGAGTAAAGCTACTAAACAGAGTGAGCTGATAATGGGGATGGGGGGGGCCCAGAATAAGCCCACCCAGTGATAGGCTGGGGAGGAGGTAGGTAGGACCAGAGTAGATTGAATGAACCTTTGGTCTTGTTCTACCTGTAATGTTCATATTTCAAAAGAAGTAATAGTAAGCATTGGTGCTAAGAAAGTGTTAGTTTTATAGTAAGATGCCATTAATTGAATTAACATAAAAATAAAGAAGAATAAGCTTTATCTAAAGACTGTTTTGGTCCAGTCCTCTAGAATTAGAACATGCAGAATTCCATTAGTGTTTCTACATATCAGCGCTGTAGGGGAGGAGGATCATTGAGTCATGAGTAGAGACAGGAATGTTTCAGTACAGTGAGCCACTCACTACATGCTGCTGTTATCTCAGTTAGCAGTTGTCTGCTGCTGCTGAACACTAACAGGCCTATTGTGGCCATTCTGTTTCTGGAAGCTGTCTCTGGAGTTGTCGGCACAGGTGGTACTACTGCAGTGTAAGGAAGAAAGAGAAGGAAATAAATTTAGTTTTATATGGTACTTTTCATCCAGTCTGTATTCCAAAGAGCTGCAAGAAATAGGTGTGACAAGGTGTTCCACTAAGCTGGTGGAAGGAAGGAATGGGATGAACCAGTGGTGGTCTTTCCTTCTGAAGATGTATATATGTATGTTTGCATGCTTCATGAACAGCTGGCAACATCCACGATGCATACAGAGAAGGTTATGTGAAACAATGGGAGGTAAAGGAAAGCTCAATGTGTTAATTTCAGCAGTATTGGTGAGCATATATTTGTGTGCAGATTTTAACTACTTTGGAATTACAAGTACTAATGAAGAAGTGCCCAGATCCAGTCCTTATTGGTTTTCATGACCCTGGATGACACCTGGCCGGAGGAGTTTCCTCGGTACAGTGTCTGGATGCCTGGCTGGACTGTCATCATGACTTCTGTTGCCATGCTGATTCCATCCACAGGAAACTCCTCCCAAAGCTAGAAGTGATTCACAGAAAAAAATACATTCTCTCACTCCTTGCCCATTGGGATATTGTGAAAATGATTCTCTTGGTGTTTTGACTGCTGGGATGTGGTTTATAGCACTACCACGCTACCCCTAAATCCACTTGGCCCTGGCCAGCCTGGACCCCTCTCACTCTTTTTATCACTTTTGCCCTTGACTGCCCTCCCGCACACATTGCTGGGCCTATTCCTCCTGTATACCACTGATTAGTACATGTTCAGAAAGTGCATGATGGTACAGAACACCATCCACCTTGCTAGGCAAGGGGGCAGTTTTGGAGTGTTTAAGTGTTCAGACTGCACTCCTTACTAAGTGCAGATAATGAGCTGATTGTGGAGCGGTTAAGGACTTGCTCAAGGTTACACAATGTTCCTGCTACGCTCTTATGTACAGATAAAGAACGGTGAATTGTGGAGAGGTTAAGTTTACTTGCTCAAGGTCACACAGTGAGAGTGGCAGGTTTCAAACCTGGGTCTCCACATTCACAGCCCCTTGTACTATGTATTCACTAGGCTACTCTGCCACCCTGTAGCTGCAGAATGAGGCAGGGGGTTGTGGGTAAAAATCTGTCACTACATCCCTGCTTTATAAAGTCTGGTGCATGCAATCTATTCTGAAAGCAGTCCTCTGTGTCCTTTGTTTTCAACTAGGCTAATTACTTTTTCTTATGAAGGAGCTTAGGACATGATATCTGTGTTGGTGGTTGGAGTGCTGGGGGGGGGAGTTAATACTGCTGAAATCCCCCAGAGAGCCTACCACAGTTTTGAAGCATTTCCATCAAATATTTTAAACAATATATTACGATAACTATTTTCTGCTGTTTGTAAATGTGTGATTCTGCTTAAATGAACCCTACAAGTGAAGGTAAATTGTTGGGGGGGACAAAAAAAAAAAAAGATTTGTAGTAGTAACACCAAACTGTGTTTTTGCTTTACAATTCAAAAGCATTTAGAGGGCCATGGTGAGTTCTTCACACCAGCTGTAAAAACAAAGGGGGGATGGAAAGACAGATGGTGAAAGGTCAGGCTAGATAGAGGTAAAACCCTTAACTTTATGTGGCTTTTAATTGAGTGACCCAACTGGTTGCCCTAAGGTCACTCATGTAGGTTATGTAGCTTAAAATTAACTTCATAACCTTGAGTTAACTAACGAGTAGTTCATGCTAAAGTGCGGCACGGTGTAGTGGATAATGTAAGAACTGATGTCAGTTTTGCCTTGAGCTTCTCTGTAATTTTAATGTTATAATCAGGGCTCCAGATAAGATTTTTTGGGATGGGTACCGTACTCCTTATTTTGAAAGTGAGTGAAGTAAGTAAAACTAAATTCAGATGCTTACAAATGTCTGGACAGAATTGAGTGAGGAGTAAGTACATTTTTAAAAACAGTGTAGATTTTTTGTTAGATGAGAGTTGATCAAGTGCCAACTATGCTCCAGGTAATGTTGGCATGTAGTAGCAATTTACTCACCAGTTCTAAAATATAGTGAGTAAAACAAAATTGGGATGCATAGAGTGCTGTAAATCTGGAAAAAAAAACTGCTCCCTTTGAATCACCTGTTATGAAGAACTAGTCTTTGGAGTGTGGGGTATTTTCAAATGTTTGGTGAGTATTGGTACTCATTAAAAAGAATTTCTGAAGAGTATTTCCTAAAATGAGGTGAGTAAAACAGGTCGGTACTCCCCTTATCTGGAACCCTAAATGTTCCTTTGTTTTTGTACAAATACATATCCAGTTTCATGAAACTGTTACCAAATAATTATCTGTTTTATGCAGATATTTTTTAATTGTTACATAGCGGTGACGGGGATTGTGTTGCAGCACTCAAAACAATTTATTATGTTGATCTCTAATGATTGCTTTTGTTTTTCTTGCCCAGCAGTGTTTGTGGTATTCGCTGTAAGTGCTGTTATCACCAACCATTAGATCAAATTTCCCCCGTTCCTGTTGTGTTTTGTTTTAATTACTGTTTATTTACCCAGAAAAGCCCAACTGAGATGCACCATGTCATTTTCAGTGGGGTCCTGCTTCTACCCGTTTCCACAGCTGGGTTGACTGGAGCACTGAGGGGTTATATGTGACTTGACAGAGCTCACACAGTAAGTATTTAGCTCATTTGGGGTTTGAACTTGCGATCTCCACCCCTGCGGTGTTCCGGTTCTCAAGCTGGTGTTCAAACCTCCAGACCACATTGCCTTCACAATTATAGAAGGATACACTGGGTTTAACACCTTCGTTGATTGTAGCCATTGAATAAAATTATGTTAAGACTTTTTTTTTTTGGTGCGTTTCTTTAAACTGGAGGTGGGGGCTCTGTTGTACAGTTTTACCAGTCTTGAGTTCATAAGTAGGAAGAAAACTATACTACATGGTTTTGATTGTCACTGGGGATTTCTCAAATAATAGAGTAGATCTAAAAAATGTATCCATGTGCAAGATCCTACCTATGCTACTAAAATGTTAATGTTTTAGAATATATATTGTACTTTACTAATGTAAGGCATTGTTTCCTTTTTTTTTAAAACTTAGGCAGCCTTCTGGGAACTCCTGGCAGTGTGAAATCTCCTTCTGGCAGTTTGGTCCAGTCTCCACAGGAATTTCTGAACTTTACAGAATCTGAACTACGAAATGACAGTTATACCCAATCACCGCAGCCATCATCATCAACCAGGGATGTGTCTAAAGGAGAACCTGCTGCCCAGGATGGTCTTACTAGTTTTGGATCATTGATGGGCCTTCCAGCAACTTCAACTGGGACTTCCCAGCCTAAAAACTTTGAAAACTCTCATGGAGATTTTAGTAACTCGAGCCTTGCGTCGGCAGTATACAAACGACCTCAGTCTTCCGGCATGGAGGAAGACAATGTGAAGGAAAAGAAACGCAGGGGAAACAGGAGGGGTAAACATGGGCCTGGAAGACCAAGAGGAAGCAAAATTCAGGAAAATGTTTCTCATATGTCCACTTCTTCTGCCTCTCCAACATCATCTGTGGCATCTGCTGCTGGAAGTGTGGCAAGTACCAGTCTTCAGAAGTCTCCGACATTGCTCAGGAATGGAAGTTTACAGAGTCTCAGCGTTAGCTCATCTCCTGTTGGAGCAGGTAAGTTGTCTTTTTTTTTTTTTCTTCGCAGTTTGTTTAGTCAGGATAGGCCAACTGGGAATGAAACATTCAGTTTTCAATAGGGTTCAACTGAAATCTAATTTTACAGCTTGGAGGACATTTTCATAGCACAGGTACACTGGGATTTTACTATGTGCAGGTATATATAATGAATAAGCTATGATGGGATGCATAAAGGATTTCCATGCATGCCTTAGTGGAGTGAGGCCCGATGCCAAAGGCAGGTGCCCTTGTGTGCCTAATAAGTGTATCAGAATCCTGTAATGCAGTGGCTTATTCCACTTATAAAATGGCTTGCTAAGGTGTATGGATTTGGTCTAGTACATAGGATTGGTTGGCTTTCAAATAACATTTTATTTATAATGCGCTTTTCAAAAACCAAAGCGCATATACAGTACAATATAAAACCAAATATACAGTCTAAAAAAGATATACAAGATAAAAAGACAGCAACAATAAAACTAAATATTGTCCCCAAAAGCTAAATCAAATAAATAAGTTTTTAATGAGGACTTAAAGGTCTTGGCGGACAGGCACTCTCTAATCCGACGAGGTAGAGAGTTCCACAGGGTCGGGGCTACAAAAGAAAAAGCCCTAGCGCCTGATGTTTGAAGACTGACCCTTGGAACCTCTAGCAATCCCTCGTCGGCGAAACAAAGTGGACGGAGTAAGGCCGAAGGAGGTCTTGCAAGTAACCTGGTCCCTGTCCGTGTAGGGTCTTATAGGTCAGCAAGGCGACCTTGAAGGTGATCCTCCATCGCACCAGCAGCCAGTGCAGTTCGCACAGTACGGGAGTGATTTGGCTAATTCTTGACAACCCTGTCAGCAACTTGGCCGCAGCATTCTGCACCTGCTGCAGGCGACAGAGATCCACCCCCTGTATCCCTAGGTATAGAGCATTACAGCAATCAAGACGAGAGGACACAAAGGCGTGAACCAACATAGGAAGGTCCTCAGGTGGAACAAGGTGCTTTATCCGGGCAGTGTTCCTCAGATGTTAAAATGAGGACTTGACAACTGCTGACACCTGTGCTTTTAGTGTCAGTTCGTTATCAAGCACAATGCCCAGATTCCGCATCCGTTCAGATGGTCTCAGATGTTTGCCCCCAAGCACAAGGCCAGATGGTTGCCCAGGAGTCAACTTCTCTACCCGCTGACCTGGGTCCACTACCAACACCTCAGTCTTATCCGGATTTAGTCTCAACCAGTTAGCACTCATTCAGTCCTGAATCTCAGCAAGGCAGTTGTTAAAGATCGAGACTGCACTATTTTGTTTGGGTACAAAGGACACATAGAGCTGAGTATCATCTGCATAGCAATGAAAATTCAGCCCATACCATCTTATAATGTCTCCTAATGGCAACATATACACCGTGAACAACGTTGGGGACAGCACGGAACCCTGCAGCACGCAACAGAGCAGGGCAGAGAGGACTGAGGAAAAAAACCCTGACACCACCCTCTGGGTCCTGCTAGTAAGGAAAGAATGAAACCATCTGAGGACTGTCCCAGACAGTCCACCAGCATTACCCCACGATCCACGGTGTCAGATGCTGCTGAGAGATCAAGGAGGACCAAGATCAAATGATTCCTCCGATCCCTCGCTATCAGGAGATTAAGTACTCGAACCAGTGCTGTCTCGGTACTATGCCTCTTCCTGAAACCGGACTGGAGAGGATCATAGACTTCGTGGGTGGTAAGAAAGTTCTCGAGCTGTAACGCGACTACCTTCTAAATAACCTTGCCCAAAAAGGGTAGGTTAGAGACAGGTGTGTAGTTCGCAAGACTGTCTGGGTCACAGGAAGGTTTCTTTAAAAGGAGTGTCACCACGGCCTCCTTCAGGAGGTCCAGAAACACCCCTTAGTCCAGTGAACACTAGACTATCTCAGCAAGGATCAGTCCGATGACATCCATCCATACACCCCACTAGGAGGCGGGTTGGACCAGAATCCATACTACAGTAAGTCGGTCGCAGATCTCGAACAGTCTTCATGATGTCCACGATCGCTGGCTAGTCAAAATCTGTCCAGATAGACTGGATGTCTGCATCCTGGCATCGACCACCGCCATACCCATTTGAACGAGTCAAGCAGATCTCTGACCTGATGGAGGACACCTTATCTGCAAAGAATTGAGCGAACTCCTCGCACTTAGTTTGTGAAAAAGCTGTCCGGCCCCAAAGGCAGGCTGGATTGCACAGCCTGTCCATGGTCCGAAAGAGCTGGGCTGGTTGATTCCTTGCTGCAGCAATCTCCCTGTACAGGAACTCTGCCTTCTTGCAGGAGATTTCTGATTGATAGTCTGAATAATGAACTATCGTCTTAAGTTTGTCCTCCTCCAGGCCAGATTTCTGCCAGCAAACCAGGTGCTGGCACATTGGTCAGTGGTAGCGCTCCCACCTGTGATTACAGTAACCCATGTTCGGAATGAGCAAGGTTGCTGGGGGCCAGTGGGGGGAGTGTTCCGGGGTCTGCTTCTTACCACATGACTGCCACCTAGTGATCTGTTTTCCTGTTACTGTAAATATCTATCTCCCACTAGTTAACACATCTGTGACTTTTCCTCTGGTAGTTATGGGTCTTATCCTCATTTGTACGAATAAATATGTTAAACATACCATATATAATTTTGTAAACATAGTATGTTATACAGCCATAAAGATTAACATTCCAGTCCACTGCCTGCTTAAAAGCCACTTAATGATTTGGGTCAAAGGATTATGGAAAAAAATGTAGACTGCTAATGGAATAGATTTTCTGTTTAACACTTACCTACCTTAGGGACACAAAATGAATGATGTGCAGATTAATGAAACTATTAACACACAGTGTATGTTCAGAAACTGAACATAGGCAGGAAATGCAGTTTTTTGATATGAACATAAAGGAGTCAAAATCACAATATTGACTTCCTGCATCTTTTTATGTTTTGTTTTTATTTTAAATTTTTTATATTCTTAGCTGAGCTGCGTTTTCGTGAGTCCATATGCTATAGAACTAGTGCTCTTCATCAAGGCTATCTCCCCCATTGGGCCACTCCTTTGGAACTGTAAGTCATCAGCATCAGTATCACTCAGAAACATTTGCTAGCTGGGTGCCACCCACGATGATAAGCAACATCAGCACCTACATAATTGTGGGTGGCCCCATCGCTAGTCATTTCTTTCTTCTGCCGTCGACTGCTCGTCGGACATGCAGAGAAACATTGCTGTTGTTTCTTCGACTTGATTATTTTTTAACTTTCATTTCTCATTTCAATGTTGTCCTTTTATGCCACAGTTGAAAGAACCTTTCGTTAGGTTTTGTGCCTGAAAATCTTCCAAGAATCATTATTCACCATTGATTCCCACTTGTGGGTCTGTATCTGTGGTGCTAGTTTATTTTATTTATTTATTTAGATCTCGGATTACAAATACCTTTGAGCTTAGAGCTCTTTTACAAAGGTTCCACGTCAGCAGCATAATACAACAGGTTAGCAGAACAAAAACTATGACAAAACAGTATACGTAGAGAAAGGAGATCAACAGGTTTACAGACTAAACAGGGTATGGTAAAATAATTCTAAATAAGAAATGAAAGCAATAATTGACATTCACAGTGAATTAAAGAATAGAAACGAGTAACGCTAAGCAGTTTCATGCACAGAAATGCATACAGTAAATTGAAAATCAGCCAAAACAAGCTTTGTCAGTTACTGGTAAAATCATAAGGTAAGTTGAAATCAGCCAACAGGTCTTGTCAGGACAGGCGGGGGTGGGGTGCATTAGGTAGAGGGAGAAAGGTGAAGGAGGTAGGGTGGGGGGGTGTCAGAGATGGTGCTAAGGAGACTCACTTAAAGCCACCTCAGCTGCTATGGACACTAGAAACTAAAGCATCTGTTATGCTCTGCATATGATGATCCTGATGCTTCTGCCAGGGCTTCGGTCTATGACATATCTTTGGAGATATTCCTGGCTTTGTGTGGCTGGGTTTGCTGCTGAAGTACAACAGTCTGCTGAATCCACCTTTTGGAGGCTCCTGGCTGTTTGGAAGTAATGTTGAAAATTCTGTACTTGAGCATCAGTCCTCTCAAATGACTTTTAGGTTACTTAAATCACTGAGCCCTCAACGTGCCGGGGGCATGATAGGGGCTTGTTTCGTAGACCTGTTGCCCCTGGTGGCCATGCCTCCCATCACTAGCCTGTACACAAAACTGTGGTGGTGCCCCCCCCGGTGGCCATGCAAAGGCACGCAAAGGTTTTGGTCAAGGAGGTGCCCCTGGTACCTTCTGACTCCTCAGTTCCTCCCTATCCACTGTTGCCTTCAGAGCTGCAAGTGGGGGACAGAGCTCCCTTCATATGTCAAACTGGAGGGTGATCAGGACAGACGACCCTGTCCTGGAAATAGTGGATAGGAGCATGTGCTTGAAGTGCTGTCTACCCCTCCAGTTCACCCTCTGCCGCCTTGTCATTATCCTCTAGGCCCTTTGCCCGCTCTGCTAGAGGAGGTTCATGCATATTCACAAGTGGGCTATCAAATCCATTCCTCACCAAAGCGCATATTTTCATATCAAGATTCGCAAGTGCCACAGACAGTATCTCTGCTTCATGCTGGAGGGCAGTCTTGTTATCAGTTCTGAGTCTTGCCCCTTGGTTTATCTTTGGCACCACGGGTATTTACCAAATGATTAGTGGATGTGGCAGCAGCCCTTGGAAGGGATGGGCTTTATGTCTTCCCGTATCTGGATGACTGACTCCTAAGGCCCCATCCAAGGAAGCAGTTCTGTAGACATTGTCCATAACAAGAGAATTGTTAAGGAACTGGGTGTTACAGTGAACTGACCAAAATCCATACCCTTTCCTTGTCAACGCCTTGAATACATCAGCGGTGGGTTGTGCTTTCCTGCCTGCAGACAGGGCTCTTGTTGCCTAGGCACAGCTGATACACAGGAGTCAATATGTGTTCAGTTGGGCAACGTTGCATCTTCTGGCGCTGATGGCTGCTGCCATTATTATGGTTCCCTTTGCACATCTCCATATGCGCATTCATCATTGAACTCTTCAGTTACAATGGATTCATCTGACGGATGAGCTGGAACAAATGGTCCTCATCACATCCCCTCTCTGCCATGCTGTAATCTGGTGGATGAAGTGCCAAAACCTTTACGAGGCATTCATCTTTTCCCTGCCTCCCATGAAGGTCCTCACAGTGGATGCCTAAGGATCTGGCTTCAGTGCTCATCTTGATTCCTATTAGACCAAAGGGCCCTGGACTGATTAGGAGTCTGCTCTACATATACTGGAGATACAGGTTGTTCTGCTTGGTTTCCATGCTTTCCAGGAGAACCTCAGTCCCAGTCCCTTGCTGATTTGGATTGGGCAGTGTCATGCAGTATACATAAACAAGCAAGGGGCACTCGCTTTTATCCCATGTGCAGGGAAGCAATGACAGTGTGGCACTGGGCAGTGTCTCTCAGCCTTCTCATGGCCTTTAGCTTTCAGTCATGTTTCTCCCAGGTGTCCAAAACATCTTGGCAGACAGGCTAAGCAGGTCTCCGTCACTGGTACACGAATGGGAACTGCTTACCTTCATGGTAAGTGACTTGGGCAAGGTGGGGTCATTCTGAGCTGGACCTTTTTGAATCCCCACACAGCGTATAACTGCTGTGTTTCTGCTTGCTCGCTCCAGGGCTTTTGGCAAGACACGTTTTCTCTTTCCTGGAATGGGAGGTTCCTTTATGCCTTTCCTCTGAACCCTCTCATACAGAGGGTTCTACTCAAGCTGTGGGCGGAGCATGCCACCCCAATACTGCTGACTACCTTATGGCCTCACTAGATTTGGTTTTCACTTCTGCAGGATTTGGCATTGGAGCCTCCTGTTAGCTCCTCCTTTGTCGAGGTCTACTGCCACAGGTCTGAACCTGTAGTTCCTGTATCTGCATGCATGATTCCTGAAGACGTAGCCATTGCCTGTTTTGGGGTTCCCCCAGGTGGCTGCTAGCTTGCTTACAGCTAAGGAGCCTTCTACAAGACACACCTATTACCTGAAATGGAAGCGCTTCTCCATAAGGTGTGCTTCCACTTCAGTGGACCCGTTTGCATGTCCTATGAATACAGTACTGGACTACCTTCTGTCTTATATGACTCCTGTCTCCAGTACTTGTCCATTAAGGTGTGCTTGGCTGCTATTTTTGCCTTCCATGCCTCGTTGCTGGCAAACAGTGGCAAAACTAGAGGTGTCCCATACATTTTTGAAGGGTATTCTGTACATGTGTCCACAGATTCATAAACAGTTCTGCCATGGGACCTAAATTTCATTTTGGAAAAACTGCCCGTGGCTCTATTTGAGCCTGCTGTGACTTCTGAGATACATTTCCTTTCATGGAAAACACTGATCTGCCTGGGCATAAAGTCTCCACCACTCATTCACACTAATGGGACTACGCCGGAGGTGGTAGGACCCAGCGGGAGCCAAAATTCTTCAGGAGGGCCGGCGCTGGGTAGGGCCGCAAGGAAGAGACACGCAAGCTTCGGTTTGCGCCGTATAGGCTATCGGCGTCGACCCTCCAACCGCCTCAGTTCCTTTTTTCCCGCCGTCTAGTGCGCTTCAGTGACGATGACGCTCGCCCGCCGTTAGTCGAAACTTCACGGCTATACGACAGCAGGTATAGTCTTCAGTTTTGATTAGTTCATCATAGTTTTATTGTTTTCTAGTAAAAAAATAGTAATTTTATTCTAGTATCAGAAGAAGTCTTCAGCCCTCCTTTGACAGAGTCGACCATGAACGGGGCAGGTGACAGTAGGGAGAATTCGCATGAAAGCTGTTCAGGCAGCCGGGCTGGGTCTGGTCCACAGTCCTCTACAAAGGGGGTCCGACTACAGGCAGTCCAGTGCTCGGGGGGGGATGTCTCCCCAAAGCACAAAAAGTGGTCCCATTCTCAGCACCTCTCGACCTCAAGCTCTTCTTCGGCATCCCGGTTGAAAAAGAACGGCACCGCTCGAGGTCACCTTCTGGTATGTCTGCACGTCGATCGTCAGATCTTCCCTTGTCAGTCTTCACCATGCATTACTGCTTGGGTTGTGCCGGAGCTGTGCACCCGCTACGGGAGATTTTTTTTTTTTAGGTTGGCACCAACTGCGCCGTCCCCGACAGCAATGCACTGCGTCATGTGCGAGGGAGGGCATTAGGTGCCGCAGACTCCTCCTCCATCTCAGTTCTGTTTCTCCCACCGTTGAGGCTACACCTGCTACGTGTGAAGTTTTTCGTCTGCGTCAGAGGCCTACTACTTGCGCCTCCTCTCTCCGAGTAGTTCTTCCCAACGCCGTTGATTTTGGTAAGATTGTTCCTTTCTTTTTCACAGCGCTGGGAGCTTTTCTGTGTTTTATATTGTTTTCGCATCATGTCCAGTTCGGGAGCAAAGCGTAAGTCGAAAGCGGGCCATACCCCTATGTGTCGGTGCTCCTGTGTCCGGCATTTTTCCGTTACAGACCAGCATGATGTTTGCCTTCGCTGCCTGGGACCCAACCATGATATGGATTCGTGCAATGCCTGTTTCTTGATGGACTGTCGCATCCTAGAAGTCCGTGCGTTCAAGATCGGCAAGGCTCCGCCGACTTTCAGGGGACGGCGTCGCTCCAGGGCTTCCCAGGTAAGCTCTCTAGACCCTTCCTCCGGGTCCCCTCCCAGGCCTATACAGTCTGGAGAGGAGGAGGCCTCCTCATCTTCTAGTCTTGCTGAGGAGGAGGCCTCTTTCGCGGTGTCGGAGGAGCACCATGGTCCCTCCTGGGGCCACGGTGGAACACCACCTCCAGCAGTCATCTCTTGGAGGTGCAGGCTCCCCAGTGTCAAGGCCCAGGTCTGTTGGGCCCAGCATCAGTGGACCCACGACACTGCCTTCCAGCGCCGCACCGGGAGAACAGCGCAATGATGACCGAGAACCTTTACCGTTTGGCCAAGCAGTGTTGGCTCTGGCGCCACCATGGTGCGTGGAGGCGGTCGATTTCTAGCGGCGCGATCGGGTCCTGGTGCCACAGGTCTGGCGGCACCGTTGGGAGTCAGGGCGGGTTGGTGTCTTTGGTGCACCGAAGCCACCGAGCGCTGTAGCTAACGTGCGTCGTTAAGTGGCGCCGTTTCTCTGGAGACCCCTGGGTTGGACAGTATTGAGGTTCAGCTGGTCTCTCCCTTCCCAGAGGAGGATGATTCGGACGTCGACCCTATCCTGGCACCCTGACTCTTCGGGGTCAGGGTCTCCAGTGAGACGAGGTGCTAGGTGGCCCAGCGCGCCTATTCCTCTGTCTCCTCTGCTGTCCTCTCCTGAGGCCTCCCAGGCTGAGGGTGGTCTGGGGTCCCTTGAGGGAGATTGCGGGGGGGGGGGCTGATCCTCCTGAGGGGATTGCGGTAGCTGCCGATCCCGGTGCTGCTGCACCTGCTCGGAGTGGGTTGTCGCTGGGGTCGAGGAGGAGGGCGTTCTCAGAGTCCAGGGGGTTGAGAGACCAGGATGAGGCGCCTTGGTCTTCACCTGCCACCCCTCGGGGTGCGGGTAGGAGCCGTAGCGCTGGGCCCGTCTTTCCCTCTCGAGCTCCAGGGACCCCTCTGGTGGCATTGCTGTGGGCTGCCTTTCTGGACCCATGCAGCCCCAGGTTCGTCACGGGGAGGATCCCCTACTAGTCTGTTCCAGGCTTCCCATCCCCAGGGTTCTGTTCTGTGACCTGGTTTGTTGTCCGGGATCCCGCCAGCTCAGGCTCCATTTTCTGGATTTCAGAGCCTCAGCAGAGTACAGTTGCCTCATTGTAGGTGTCCCTGTCCCGTTCCTCTGCAGCCACCCCCTCTCTCCCTGGCCATGTCTGTCCTACGGGCCCATTATCCTGGGAGACGTTCAGAGGCTCTGCGGCGGCCTTCCCCTCATACGTTAGATGTATGCATGAGCAGGTGTTTCGCCTATCCCCACTGCAGCAGGAGTCCTCTGGACATTTGAGCTCCCCATCATCCTCATCACCCTCCTCGGAGGGAGAGGAACCCCCTGCTCATCTCTCCTCCGATGCTGATTTCACTGAATATCAGCGATTCCTTTTGAGGATGGTGCGGCGAGGCAATACCGAATGGGAGATGCATGAATTCCTCAGTGAATTCAGTGCCCAGCATTTGGTGGTACTGTCCTGGCCTATTCCTTTCCAGGAGGTGTCTATCCGTTCCTGGCAGTCGCCAGCCGTCCCTGTTCCAGCTCCGGCAGACTGCAGGAGAAGGTATTCTGACCCATTGGAGTCTCTAGGTTCTCTTCCCAACCCGCCTTCGGGATTGGCATTCCTAGAAACTCCCTCCGGGCACCGCCGCCTGGTGTACAACCGCCCACCGAATTCAGATTCCTTACAGTTTGACCGGTGGGGGAGAAGGGTGTTCTCTTCTTCTCGTGCGATGCTGTGCATTGCTTCACATCAGGTGCACCATGCTGCCTACAATAGGCATTTATGGTCGATGCTATCCCAGCTTCTAGCATCAATGCCTGATTCAGAGCAATCTAGACAGGCCATTGCCCTCTCTGCTGTAGGTCTGGAGCTGGCAAGACAAACAAGGGCATCTTCACGATGCCAATAAGGTGGCTTCCAGGCTTGCAGGGACAGCGATCTGTGTTAGACGGATGGCATGGCTTCGTCTATCAAGGTTATCACCCCTGGCTCGGCGTAGGGTGATTCGCTCCACTTTCCAGGGGAACCGTCTTTTTACCTCCAGGGCTAGGAGGCTTCTTCAGGGGCTTCCTCCTTGTCCCTGTCCCCGGGGGACACCTCCTAGCTCTCCTCCGCCATAGGCTTCTCATCTGATTAGCCCAGGGTCTTCCCCTTCTGTTTCCCACCAGCAGGAGGCTGAGGGTCTTGTTCCCTCAGGGTTTCTATTATCACTTCCCCCTTGGGGGGAGCTTGGTACTCACCCAAGCAGTAATGAATGGTGAAGATTGACAAAGGAAGATATGAAAATTACATACCTACCGTCATTCTTGATCTTCTCTTGTATCTTCACCATTCATTACTGATACCTGCCCACCTTCCCCTCAGTGGCCTCCTACTGCGGCGTCTTCCCCCTTCCTACTCGTTCCTCTCCCTTCCTTCCTTCCTTTTGGCCTTTAAGCCAAAAAAAAAAATTATCTTGATTTTCCGTTCTTCTCTGGACGGATCCTTTTTCCTCAAGGTAAAGGGGAATGAGTAGGATTTATTCTATCCTGAGGAATCTTTCTGATTGCCGCTAGGGGTGACTTCTTGGCTTCTTAGCCATGTTGTTCAGTTCACAGCTGAAGAGACCATCCCTCTATGGCTCAGCCCCAATTTTCAGGTTCCCTCTGGCAGGTATTAATTAATATTATGTCAGCTTCTTCTGGTTGGTACTTCTGGCACTTCATTTACCTTGAGCTGTTGTTCCTGCCTTGCCTTCAGGGAGTCCGATTGAGTTCTCACTCTATCCTTTTATACAAAGCTGCCTTCTGTAGGGCTTACCCCCAACCCACACGCATCTGTGTTAGCACTTAACAAGGTGCTATGGGACTTATTCCCCTTCCTAGTGGGGCGCTCTCTTTCTGGAACAGAATTTCTGCCTGGGCAGTCTGTGAGCTCTCAGCTAGAGTGTAGGGGGTTGTGATGATGGGAGGTTAGAGAATCTGCCCTTTGTGTCCAATATGTACAAGTGGTTTAGTTGAACCTTCTCCCAGTCCTATCAGGAGGGATTCTTGCTCCCTTGTTTTTGGTTCCGAGCTTATAAGCCTCTCAACCAATATATCTATGGGCAGTGTTCTCCCCTCTCAACATCCCTTGTTTTGTTCCCTTTCTTCTTCTTCTTCTCTTTCTCTTTCTCTTTATCTGTTCCTCCCTTGGAGCCGCCCCAGAAGGGAGGCCCTACGATCCCTTAGGGTAGGCATTCTTTCTCTCTTTCTTTCTGTCCTCTACCGTCTTATTCCTTTTTCAATTTATATCCTTTCTTTTTTCTGTCCCTCGGCTCTCTTGCCTCGCTCTCCTTTTCCTTACCCTTTTTTTCGCCTCCAGACTACCAGAACTGAGATGGAGGAGGTATGCAACACCTAATGGCACCCTCTACGCATGATGCAGTCGTTGCTGTCGGGGATGGCCCGTTGGTGCCGACCTAAAAAAATCTCCTGTAGTGGAGTGCGCACCTCCGGCACAACCCAAGCAGTAATGAATGGTGAAGATACAAGAGAAGATCAAGAATTATGGTAGGTACGTAATTTTCATTTTCTGGGGGCAAAGACCGAACTCCGCCTCTTCTGGGGTACCCTCCGGTCTCTGTCTCTGGTGCCTGGCATCCTTGACTCTGGAGTCCTTCCCCGCCCTGTGGGGGGGGTCTTCTGGTGAGCATTTTTACCATTGGGCTACTCTTATGGAGCAGTGGGTGCGGCGGTTGTCCCGGCTACCTGAACCAGCTAGTCCATTGCCAGGGCCTTCGGACCTGTCAGTTTAGGACCTGCGGGTAGAGCGGTTGGGCCTTCCCTAGTCGCACAGTGCCATCTCCAGTGCTGTCAACGCTGCTTTCTGGTGTTCACCCCCCTCACATGGCTGCAGCGCAGGGGTCCACACCGGTGCCTTTATCTCCTACTGACTTCTTCGTTTTTCTTCTTTGAATTGAGGGTTAGGAACTTATACTGCGGCGCCACTGCTTGTGGAGCCAGCCTCTCCAGCGCGGTGCTGGCTTCACTGGCGCTGCACTCGGTGCCACTTCCACACTTCCTGTGCCGGCGCCACGCTCGGTGCTGTTTTTCGTGCTGGCACCGACTGTATTTTCGGTGCCACCTTCTGTTGCGGCGCTGAGGATGGGTCTGCATGAGATTCTGAGGTTTTCAACGCCAATTCTCTCTGTTCCTCCTTCTCTTCATCCCTTTCCTATCTATGCAGTCGCTTCTGGACTGACAGGAGATGACGTTGAACCCGATCCTGATCTTCGAGTAGGGGATGACTTTGATGATGATTCCTCCTTAGGGGCGGTGAATAAACCTCTGTCAACAGAGCCTTTGGTCGAGGACCTTTCTTTTAAGTCTCTGCTCAGAAATTTGAATACCACACTCTCTCTTTCCAGACTTCGGATATCAATCCTGGGAAGTTGCTGTGTCTGCAGTACCTGCACATTCTGAATATTCCTGTGGAATTAACCCCACCGGTGCAGCCCTCTTTTGAGTGACTCTCACAGATGGTGTGGGATAATCCAGCACTCATTCCCTCTGTGGCTAAGTCCATAGATAGGAAATATGCCCCTAACAAGGATCGCCCCATTCTGGCCTCACAAGCTTTTGCTGATGCCATTGTTTTTCTGGCAGAAAATGACAAAGCTGTTATTCCACAAGAATCCACAGCACGTCCAATAAACAAAGAATATCACAAGATAGACACTTTGGGAAAGCAAGTCTTTGCCATTTCCACCCCAGCATGCGTATTGCTAGCTACCAGGGCTACTTTTTTCAATATGAGTATACTCTCTGGCATTCACTCAAGACTGCAGTAAAAGCTCTTCCTGATTCAGAGGTTAACTCAGAGCTCCTTCAAACCATCACCAGAGGTATTGAATCCAGTAATCACCAGCTTAAAGCTGTCATGGATACCTTTGGCACTGCCTCCAGAGCACCATCGGCTGGTATTTGTACCCATCGCCACTCGTGGTCGCGCACCTTGGGCTTCACAAATGATGTCCAACAGAGAGTTATGGCCTTGCCTTTCGATGGTACGTATCTGTTTGGTCCTCAGGTCAAGCAGGCACTGGAGGCCACCCAGAAGACTAGAACAGCCATCAAAACGGCCAGACCCCTCCTGCTCCTCAAAAGGGTGGGAACAAGTGTCAGTTTCAGAATCGTCAGTACTTTCATGGTAAAGGCAGAGGGGGCTTTAACAGAAACCAAACCCCTTAGCCGCAAAGGAAAATGAAGCACAGGGCACCAAAGCTCCTAGTGCCACCCTCTGAGATCCTGGCCCAAGTCCCACCTCAGCTGTCTGAGGGGGACTCTTCCTTGGCAGTAGGAGGGCATCTGACTCAGTTTTATGACCGGTGGAAGTCAGTCACATCAGACAGATGGGTGCTCGGAATAATCTCGAGGGGTACTCTCTAAATCTGACGGAAACCCCCCGCCTCCGGATCAGTCACCCAGTCGACAGTCCAGGCTGTCTGTTGCTCAGTCAGACCTTCTTGCTTCTGAGATCCAAGGCCTTCTGAACAACAGGGCAGTAGAGATAGTTCTGCTGGAGCAGCGGAACACAGGTTTCTACTCCCACTACTTCCTAGTTCCAAAGAAAACAGGCGGCATGCGCCCTATTCTAGATCTCAGGAAGTTAAACAAGTTCATTTTCAAGGAAAAGTTCAAGATTATATCACTCGGGACGCTTTTACCACTGATTCATCAGCACGATTGGCTAGCCTCCCTGGACATGCAGGACGCCTATCAACACTTTCCCATTCACCCAAGCCATCACAAATACCTCAGATTCGTGGCATTGGGTCAGCACTACCAATTCAGAGTCCTGCTCTTTGGGCTATCCTTGGCACCTCAAGTTTTTACAAAGAGCTTTTCAGTTCTCGCAGCACATCTAAGGAAGATCGGAATTCAGGTGTTCCCGTATGTAGACGATTGACTTCTCACGAGCCCTTCCAGACAAGAAACTCAAGAAGCCAAAGCTACGGCTTCAAACTTCTTCACGGCCATAGGAGTTCTGCTAAACTTGACAAAGTTACAGCTAGTCCTGCAAGCAGCTCCTCTTTATAGGAGCCCTTCTGGATACCTCCAACGCGAAAGCCTTTCTTCTGGAAGACAGATGCAGTGACGTCCTCCAGATGGCCCACTTCATCAGAGAAAACAGCTCGGTTCGAGCTCTCTCAATGCAGCGAATGCTGGGTCTCATGGCATCCTCAGTGTTCACTGTGCCTCTGGCTCATCTTCACATGAGAACTGCCCAGTGGCTGCTCGGCACTCCGTGATTGCCAACCACACACCCACAGTTCTTTCACATCAAGGTGACGGAACTGCTGAAACAGTCGCTCACTTGGTGGTCTCAGGAGGACAACCTTCGGGAGGGTTATCCCTTTGCCCCCTCTGAATCCCCAGATCTCTATCACCATGGATGCGTCCCTGGTGGGATGGGGAGCTCACTGCCAGGATCTCTACACCCAGGATCATTGGATAGCTTCTGCCAGAGAACAAGCAGAGCACCAGGAGGAAGGATCTGCTGGTATAACTAAACTTCTCTACTTGGACTAAGAACTAGAACTCTTGTACTGGGACCTTCAATTTAGGGTAACAAAAAAAAAAAGTCAGTTTGTCAGAGTTAGCTGAAGTGAATTGTTATCTGTTATCTGTGTAGTTATCTAGGTGCTTGTCACAGGTGGCTGAAGGGAATTATCTGTGAAATTAACTAAGTGTAGAAAGATTTGCAAAGTAGGGGGAGTGGCTCAGCTAGAAGGAGCCAGGTTAAGAGCAGATTTAAGCACTGCCCTAGATAACTTCTGCCAGAGAACAAGCAGAGCACCAGGAGGAAGGACCTACTGGTATAACTAAACTTCTCTACTTGAACTATATTGCCCTTCTTCCCTCCCCTCCACCCTCCCACCCAAAGGCAGTTCTACTTTTATAGGCACAGGATTTAACTGACAACAGGAACTTCCGGTTTGGGAGCAGGAAGTGAGTGATCACAGAGCCACCAAAGACTCACCATCCTAAAAGGGCAAGAGTAGCTCTCCATCCCCCCCAGCTGCTGGAGGTCTGACTCTGAGAAAGTAAGTAAGGAGACTACTGAGAAATATAGGAACTTCTTGTCTCAGAACAGGAAGATCAGGAGCTAAAAGGGCACAGAGGTGTAAGTAGGGACAGAAAAGAAAAAAAAAAAAGAAATAAACAGAGGAAAGAATAAGTATTCCAAACAATAATTAGGGGGCCAGAAAAAAGACATGATGGAAGTGGTGCAGTGCAGTGACTGTGGCGCAGCAGTCTTCCAGGAGACGTTCTGGAGGATGCAGTGTTGTCCCATCTGCAGGCACCTCTCTGGGCTGAGGGAAGAGGTTGCTCATCTCCAGGCTGAGTTGGCCAGGATTTGTGGGACCTCCTCTCCCACTGAGGGACCACCAGGGTCACTGCGTTGCCTCAGAGGTTGCCAAAAGGAGGCGGTTGGACCACAGTAGGCTCAGGGAGGGGTGAGGGTGGCCGAACAGGCGCATCCCTCAGTTGTACCTCTCCACAATTTCTATGCCGTTCTGGAAAGTGTGGCTCCTCTGTGGAGGCACCCACAGTGGAGACCAAGGAGGATGCTGGACCTCCACAAAGGAGACCCACAGGAGGGTGGCATGGGACCCCACAGGGAAGGAAACAACTCCTGGTGGGGACTCCATTGTTAGGAAGGTAGAATTGGGGAGGAAAGGGGTGGGTGCCTGCCTGGCGCCATGGCTTGGAGGGACAGGGAACAAATCCTCAGGATCGCAGGAGCAGCTGCACAGGGGGAGGGAGCTGGATGTCATTGTCCACCTAGGGACAAATGACCTGACTAAGAAAGGGATCAGAGCAGTGCAAGAAGTGTTTGTGGAGATGGGGAGCGGCCTTAGACAAATAGCACACATGGTAACCTTCTCGGAGGTGCTGCCTGTCTATGGCACAGGTGAGGCTAGGGTGCTGCACACCATGGGATTCAATCAGTTGTTGAAAAACTGGTGCAGAGCTCAGGGATTTGGCTTCATTGGGGAGTGGGGGTCCACCTGGAGGGATGCAGGCCTATACTGGTGTGATGGTCTGCATCTGTCCAGGAGGGGAACCAGGATCCTAGGTGATAGGTTTAAATGCTTCATTGGCAAGCATTTAAACTAGCCAAGGGGGGAGGCACTGGAGAGGAGCAGGTAAATCCCAGCCCCCCTAAAAAATCAGGGTACTGAGTGAGGTAGACACCAACATAGAGATGTCGATAGGGAGAAGCGCAGGGGTAAATGGAGTAAGTGACAAACGCAATAAGGACAGGGATGGGGCAAAAAGAGGTAAGGCCATCAAGAAATGGAGGGTAATGAGTACCAGTGCCTGTAGTCTGGGCAACAAGCTCCCTGAACTGGTGGCCTTGATGGAAGAGGGATGCCTGGATATCGTAGCAGTCACAGAAACATGGTACACAGAGAACCATGACTGGGATGTTAACATGCCAGGGTACACAATCTACAGGAGAGACAGGGAGGGAGAAGAAGGGGGAGTAACTCTCTATGTAGGGAAGGAATAAAAGCAACTGAACAAAAAGAGTAAACAGGGAGAAGAGGAGGCACTGGGGTCACCTTAGAGACTGGAAATGGCACCACAATCCTCACAGGGGTTGTATACAGACCCCCATGTCAGGGGGAAGGAATGGACAAGGATATGATAGAAGGCATACTTAGGATGGCAGAGAAAGGGGAGATACTGTTGATGGGGGACTTTAATATGCCAGATGTCAACTGGAGCACCTTTGCTGCAGCCACATCCAAAAGCAAGGCCATTCTCAATGCCCTTCAGGTGGCATCCCTCAGACAGCTAGTTTTGGAACCTACTCGTGAGGGAGCAATCTTAGACCTTATACTCTCAAATGGGGACAGTGAGAGGAACTCGGATCTAGAAGTGGGTAGCCATTTGGGAACAAGTGACCACCGACAGTGTGGTTCACGATAAACTCAGCTACAGAGTCAAGCCATACAAAAGTGAGGGTTCTGGACTTCAGGAGGGCTGACTTTGGCAAAATGGGAGAGTGCCTTAGAAAAGCACTAGCAAACAGGCTAGAAGGAGGGGTGGAGCAACAATGGGGAAATATCAAAACTGCCATCACAGAGGCAACAAGCCTTTGTGTGAAGCAAATAAATCAAAACAAAAGAAAAAGCCACTGTGGTTCTCAAAAGAGGTGGCGGTGAAGGTTAGGGAGAAAAATATAGCATTTAGGAAGTATAAGGAAACACAGAAGGAGCAGGACAGAGAACTGTACCAGTTAAGGCAGAAGGAAGCAGGAGGGTAGTCAGAATAACAAAGGCCCAAACTGAGGAAAAGATAGCCAACTCAGTTAAGAAGGAGGATAAAACCTTTATAGGTATATCGGGAGCGTAGAGCGACAAAGGAGGGATAGTGAGGCTGAATAGAATGAACAGTGGGTGGGCAGAGGGGGATAGTGAAAAGCAGGGATACTGAATGAATATTTCTGCTCAGTATTCACAAAAGAGGTGGGGGAGGTGCCTAATCCAATTAACAGAAGCATTCTGGATAAGGGGTCGATCCCAGTCCTTTCACAGAAGAAAGGGTTCTGAAAGAACTCATAAAACTGAAGGTGGACAAAGCACTGGGGCCAGATAGAAATTCACCCCAGAATTCTAAAATAATTAAGCAGAGAACTAGTGACACCACTGACTACCCTTTTTAACAAATCATGGGAGGATGATGTGGTACCTGAGGACTGGAGGAAGGCAGATGTGATTCCCCTTCACAAAAGTGGGGCCAAGACAGAGGCAGGAAACTACAGACCTGTCAGTTTGACCTCTGTGGTAGGCAGGGCTCCCATATCTACAGGGATTCCTGTATTTTACAGGGATTTGGAGGCATCTACAGGAAAACTTTTCCCATAGACTTGCATTGGTTATACAGGAAAACAGGGCAATTCAGCTTCCATAGGAAATAATGTAATCTACAGGAAAACACAGGAATATCACCCTGGAGTTACAGGGAAAATGCCAAATCAATATGGGAGCACTGGTGGTAGGGAAAGTGATGGAATCCCTTCTGAAGGAAAGAATTGTTGAGTACCTAGAGGCCAGTGGGGCACAGGACCCAAGACAGCATGGGTTCACAGCGGGAAGGTCATGTCAGACGAATCTAATTGATTTCTTTGACTGGGTGACCAAAGTAGTAGACCAGGGAGGGGCTGTGGACATGGCCTACCTAGACTTTAGCAAGGCATTTGACACAGTCCCACACAAGATTACTAGTCAAATTAACCAGCCAGGGAGTGGGTCCCAGGGTGGTAGACTGGGTAAAACATTGGCTGGATAACAGGACACAGAAAGTAATTGTAAATGGAGTCCACTCTGAAGAAAAAGGGGTTACTAGTGGGGTACTGCAGGGTTCAGTACTGGGTCCAGTCCTTTTTAATGTCTTTATAAGTGACATTGCAGAGGGACTGGAAGGAAAAGTATGCCTCTTTGCAGGTGACACAAACTTCTGCAACAGGGTTGATACACAAGGAGGACTGGAAAGGATGAGAAGGGACTTGGCAAGGTTGGAGGAATGGTCAGAAGTATGGCTGCTTGGATTCAGTGCAAAGAAGTGCAAAATAATGCACCTGGGAAACAAAAACCCAGGGGAAGATTACACAGTGGGGGGGAGGTAGTAACAACAACAAAAATGGAAAGGGACCTGGGGGTAATCATATCAGATGACTTTAAGGTTGGCAAGCAATGTGAGAAGGCAGTAGGGAGGGAGGGCTGGGGGGATACTGGGATGTATAGGGAGAGGCATCACCAGCAGAAAACAGGAAGTTATTATGCCCCTGTACAGACAGTTGGTGAGACCCCATCTGGAATACTGCGTCCAGTTCTGGAGACCCAATCTCCGCAAGGATATAGACAGGATGGAGGCAGTTCATAGGAGGGCAACTAAAATGGTGCAGGGTCTGCAAGAGAAGCCATACGAGGAGAGACTAAAGGAGCTTAATATGTATACCCTTGAGGAAAGGAGGGAGAGGGGGGACATGATAGAAACTTTTAAGTACCTCAGTGGAATCAACAAAGTCCAAGAGAGTAGCATCTTTCAGAAAAGAGATGTGCAAGAACAAGGGACACAATTTGAAGATAGAGGGGGACAGTTCAGGGCAATGTGAGGAAGTATTTTTCACAGAGAGGGTAGTGGATGCATGGAACAGCCTTCCTGAGGAGGTTGTGGGGTCTAAAACTGTGGGAGAATTCAAGAATGCATGTGACAGACATAAGGCAATTTTTGTGGGGGGTAGGAAGAAATAGGCTGTTGGTTAAATAGGATCTGCAGCTTATCCTCTAGGTAGGGAAATGAGCAGACTAGGTGGGCCAAGCAGTCCTTATCTGCCGTTATGTTTCTGTGTAATCTGGACAAGTCTCTGCTTCACATCAGTGCTCTGGAAATGAGAGCCATCCTATAATGCAGTCCGGGCCTTGAAGGACATACTCTGTCACAAGACCATTCTCCTTCAAACGGACAAGACAGTGATGTACTACATCAACACGCAGGGTGAAGCACACTCTTACCCCTTATGTAGGGAAGTGATAAGTGTGTGGGAATGGTGCCTAGAGCACAAAGCTCTGATCCAGGCAGTCTGTCTGCCAGGAGTCCAGAACGATCTGGCGGATCGTCTCAGCAGAACAGAGACAGATCCTTACGAGTGGTCTCTTGATGCAAGTGTCGTGCAATCACTCTTCAAAGAGTAGGGAACTCCAGACCTGGACCTTTTGCGTCCCCGCTCAGTGCAAAACTTCCTCTCTTCTGCTCCAGAAATCCAGGATCTGGCATTTTTTGTCAGGATGCATTCAGACTGTGGTGGACAAGACACTTTCTGTACGAATTTCCTTCTCTTCCCCTAGTTCAGAGGGTGCTGCTGAAACTGGAGGCACAGGGGGGCAGAAGGATTCTCATCGCCCCTTACTGGCCTTGTCAAATCTGGTTTACATTAATTAGCAGATTATCGGAAACTTCACCGAAACAGCTTCCACTTCTTACGAACCTGCTGACCCAGGGCCCTGTGGTTCTTCCCAACGTGAAGTCCCTTCACCTCCATGCCTGGCTCCTAAAGAGATAGAGATGAACAGAGTTAACGTTTCATGCAGGGTCTCAGATATTCTGTAAGGTGCACACAAGCCAGCTACTCGAAAAACTTATACGGTTAAGTGAAAGCGCTTCTCCATTTGGTGTGCAAAATCCTCATGGAATCCTTTTTGCTGCCCACCAAACAAGGTCCTAGAGTATCTTCTAGACCTCTCAAACATAGGCCTACAGTGTTCGACTGTTACGGTTCACCTCTGCGCAATATCAGCGTATCATGAGCCCATACGCTTCATGTCTTTGGACCAGCTTTCTGTGGTCAAGAGGTTTCTTAAAGGCATTCTGCATACAAGACCACCGGTCAGGCGACCAGTAGCAGCCTGGGATATTAACCTTGTGCTAGACATGCTCACTTGTAAACCTTTTGAGCCCCTAGCTACTTGTGACTGGAAATTTCTGACCTGGAAGACGGCCTTCCTTGTAGCCATCACTTCTACTCGCGGGGTGTCTGAAACACATGCTTTGGTCACTGACTCTCCGTATACCGTATTTCACAAAGACAAGGTGGTTCTTAGGACTCATCCCACATTTCTTCCCAATGTTGTCTCAGAATTCCATCTGAATCAGCCCTTGGTCCTTCCTACCTATTTCACGAACTTCCAGATTGAGGAAGAGCATACCCTACATTCCCTGGATGTGAAGAGAGCCTTGCGGTTCTACTTAGACAGGACTAAGGAAATCCACACATCTAAACAACTGTTTGTCTCCTTCAGCACAGCCTGGCTGGGTCAGCCTGTTTATCAGCTGTGTTTCAGCATGGCTAGTGGCATGCGTCCGCTACTGCTACTCCATAGCATAGGTCAAGTTGGAAGGCAGAGTATACGCTCATTCTGCCAGAGCAGTCGCGGCATCTCCGGCAGAAATTCGGAACATGCCCATTGCGGACATCTGCAGTGCAGCTACTTGGCGCTCTCTGCACACTTTTGTAAAGTACTACGGCTTGGATGTCCATGTCAGACAGCATCAGTCTTTTGGCAGGACAATCCTTAATGGACTTCTGTCCTAGGTGAGCTCTTCTCTCCTGCCACCGGTCTCGGGATTATTTTAGCTCGGTACTCTCCCATTAGTGTGAATGAGTTGTGGAGACTTTATGTCCAGGAAGATATGAAAATTACATACCTACCGTAATTCTTGATCTTCTTGGACAGAGTCTCCACCACTCATTCACATGCCCATCCACCATCCCCCGAACTCACTTATATGTTTGCGGTCTTCACTCCCTCTATGGCTGGGCTGTGAAGACTATTGTGTTGACCCTTCATACACAGGTCAGTTGGACTCGACAATAGGTTAGTTTACGCTACACCTCCTCGGTAAAAAAGGTATTGAGGCAGTTGGAGGGTCAACGCCGGATAACCTGTACAGCACAAACCAAGCTCACGGTGCCACTTCCTCGCAGCCCTACCCGTCGCCAGCCATCCTGAAGAATTTTGACTCCCGCTGGGTACTAGCACCTCCGGTGTAGTTCCATTAGTGTGAATGAGTGGTGGAGACTCCAAGAAGATCAAGAATTAAGATAGGTACGTAATTTTCATTTTTTTTTCACCATGAGTACTTTTCACAGAATTTCCGAGCTTCAGGCTCTGATTTATGAGCCTTCTTATTTGATTTTGCACAAGGACAGGGTGTCTTTGCGAGCCAGTCTGTTTTCTGCTGAAAGTGGTGTCTGATTTTAAATTGAATAAGACCATACACCTTCCTGTGTATTACCAGCGCATGCTAACAAAGGTGAGGAATTGCTCCAAACACTTGATGTTCACAGAACACTACATCTGTATCTTGATCGCAGTAAGGTCTGCTGAAAGTCCTTTCAGCTTTTTGTTTCATTTGTCCCTGTGTCTAAACAGTGCTTGTTCAGATCACTGAGTAACTGTATTGTGCTCTGTTTTGGGAAGTATGGTAAGGAAATTCCTGGTGCTGTGTGTGGTCACACTTCACATAGTATAGCCACATCTTTTTTGAGGATATCTCTTGTAGCAAGCCACACCTTAGGAACTATAGCCATCAGGCACCAGGACCACATAGAAACATTTTTGCTAGCTTCTCTCTGGGGCCGACCACGGCAATGTCATAACGTCACCGTCCTCCCTGTATAACAGTGGGCAGCCCCGTGCTCTCTTCAGTTCTTTTCCCGCCGCTGACCATCGCACTTTAGACTCCATAGAGCATTGTTGCTTCAGTTGCCTGTCATTTTTGTAGAACCTTGTTTTTCTTTTTCTCACCGTAGTTTTGCAATCACTTTGTGTCCTAAAGTGATTCCCCTCCTTCTTTTTGTTTATGCCGTCCAGCTCTGACGATCTTTTTCAATGCCGCAGCTGTGGAAGAGATCTACAGTGGAGATGATTACAGGGCCTGTGGTTTCTGCCTCAGCACCAACCATGATGTTAAGGCCTGCGAGATCTGCTATGGCTTCAATCAAGCTACTCGGTGGCGTCACCAGAAAGAACTGAAATCCTTTTTTTTTTTTTTTAAACTCAGTATAAGTTTATTTATAATTGTGAATAGCACATATAATACAGCACATTTTAAGATCTTCATATTATTGTCCACAATAGGTACTGTCTTGTCCATCCATACAGCAGTATATGTCATAAATCAACTTAATCTATGTTCTATCTTTGATTCATTACTCAGTTCCAATTTTTTGGCTCTTATAAAATAATTTCAATCTGATACAGTGTTTTAGCATTTTCAGCAAATCAGTCAAAACAAACATTCTGAAATAAAACTTCTTTACACAATTAACCGAAGAACTCATTTTGCGCATCTCCACTACTTCCCTCCCCTCTAAGTTTTCTAGGATTAATCAGAAAGCTGACATATGTTCACAGTCATTGTATGAAGCCAGGGTCTCCAGTGCTTTTCAGTTTCCCTTTCTCTTTCTTCCATTCCTCCCGATACCCCTTCTCCCTCTAATTCACCCACTGTGAGATGCCAGGGGCGCCATCTGTCTATAAATTTCTCCTGCTCTAGTTGAAGCGTGTATTTGATTCTTTCCATTCTTTCTATTTCCTCCACTGTGACCGTCCATTGTGTCAAGGGTGGGGGTGGTCCGGTGACAGCCAGTTTGCTGTTATGCATTTTAGGGCCGCTATACGAAAAATCTGGCTGAGGGCTGCTACCTTCTTTTATTTTTTTTTAATAATTTCTTTTTATTAAAGTGGAGGTTACAGAAACATGTAGTACAGTCATCTGGTAATATAATTGGTACAGTGATGATTTGCTTTTGATATGAAGCTTATTTAACAATAAAATCTTTAATTTATTCTAATTTGTGTCTGAGTCTTCTTTTATACTATGACAGAATTATTGATATATCAGATAGGCAACCCCTGACGCATACAAAATGAATCTAAGTTATTCCATGAACTGTTATATTCTTTGAATCGGGAAGTGAAGGCTACATTCAAAGGGTATCATGATATCAAAACCCTCTCCCAGCTTCAGGGAGATTATTATGATGAGGAGAGGCTCGGGATAAAATCCGGGTCATGAGTAGAGAGGTACATTACCCAAAGTCTCCACAGTATCTTGAATACTGGGTATTTATTATGGAGTTTCACCGTGAGGGACTTCATATAATAAATGTCTGAAACCACCCCCTCCAATCTCTCAAGGTAGGAATAACAGTAGTTCCCCATCGTCTAGTGATAGCCTTTTTTGCAGCTAGAATGTAGATTGGTAATAAAGTTCGATACCAGGAGGGCCTTTGAGGAGGAAATATACTTAAAAGAACCAGTCCAGCCGCAAGTTCGACCCGTTTTCCCAAACAAGCTGAGATCTCCTGCTATAGTGCATACCAGTATGGAGTTAATTGAGGGCATGTCCAAAAGACATGGCTCAAATCTTCATTTAAACATGCACATGTCCTCCAGCATCTGCCATACTGGGCAAGAACTGCCGGTGCACGAAAAAAAAAAGGCTGCGACATTTCCAAGCAAATTCACGCCATTTAATAGGGTGGGTTACTTTACAGGCCAGAAGAGCTGCCCGCAACCAATCTTGTTCAGTAATGTCCGATTCTGAATCCTTACCCCAGCTATGTAAAATTGAAAGTGAAGAGTCACCCATCTCTTCTGTAAGAATTTTATATTTCCCACTTGGTAACCCCACAAATGCCCATTTATATGATCTCCGAAGTACCTCCAAGCCATTGGAATGGGATCAGGCAGCCTCATCGGCACCTGTCTCTGTTGTAAAATATAGTTTTACACCTGAGTATATCTATGAATATCAGTATCTGCCAAATCATAGGTTACTTTGAGGGTTTCAAATGGAATGATACCTGTCTGGGATAGGAATTACCTGAAAAACTGCAGACCCACTCTCCTCCACCATGAGAAGGTATGATCCGTGGAGGATGGAAAAAATCCATCATCCCCCGAAATGTGTGTATAGAAAAAGAACAGAGCTCTAAAACCTTTGTGTATTTTTAACTTCTACCATAATTTCAAAATTTGAGCTGTGAACGGAGTATATTCCTTTATCGGTGGTATCCTGGCTGGTGTAGAAAGAGTTATTTTAGTAGTATCATAAAGATCATTAATTGCAAATTCTAAATCTTTCCAAGGCACCTCGTATGTTGGAGTTAACCATAAAAACAATATTTTGAAAAAGGCTGCCAAGGCATAAAATTTCAAATTTGGCAAATTGGCACCGCCAAGAGAAAGTGGGAGCTGTAGTAATGACATTCTGATTCTTGGCCGCTGGCCATTCCAAATAAAATTTGATATAATTTTGTCTCATGACTGAAAATAAAATTTAGATGGAAAAGTGGGGATGTTTTGAAATAGATATAATCGTTTGGGCAATGTTATCATACGAATGGTTTCAGTTGTTTGAAAAAATGTAGTGGTAATTTAGACCAGCAGGCCAGATCAGATTGAATCTGGGTAGACAAAGGTTCGTAGTTAAACAATTCGAGATTATCTGAACTGTTTGGGATATGTATTCCCAAATATTTAAACTTTGTTTGATGCCATTTTATAGGATGTTTTTTTTTTTTTAGAGTTGGGAATGGGGTGAAAAATAGTGAAAGGAGATCTGATTTTGCTATATTTAACTGAAATCCCGATATGAGTGTAAAGTGCTCTAATTTTTCCCACAACGTCGGAAGGGAGGTCTCTGATGAAATAATTAACAGAATATCATCAGCAAATAGAAGCAACTTGTGTTCTCGTTGGCCCACTGGGATTCCCTCAATCAGATCATTTCTACGTATGGCTTCGGCCAAAGGCTCGATATAAAGGGCAAAGAATAGTGGGGATAGGGGACATCCCTGTCTCGTTCCTCTTTACTATTGGACTTGACAGGGAGCCGTTGACTCTTATATAGGCCTTGGGGTGGGAGTAAATATTTTGCATGCAAGAGAGAAAAGAGTCTGGGAAAGAAAATTTGAAGGGGTGGTCCACAAATAGTCCCAGTTCACCTTATCAAATGCTTTGTCAGCATCTAAACTTATTATGTTGGAGAGGATCTTTCTGGTATGGCTATATTCCAGTAAGAGCATGGTTCGGCGTACATTATCAGATGTACTTCTCGACTTTATAAATCCTGATTGGTCACTGTGTATAAGTTGTAACAGGATGGGTTCTAACCGTTTGGCCCATACAGCCATGAATATTTTGTAGTCCACATTTAAAATGGAGATGGGATGGTATGATGATGGGAGGGTGGGATCTTTTTTGGGCTTTAGCAGAGGAGATGGGACCGCATAGCTCCAGGAGGGTGGAGGAGTCTCGCCCTCTGACACCGCACAGCATGCCAGTAAAAAACTAGACAAGAGCTGTGGTGCAAAGGCCTTATACCACTCCAGGCTAAAACCAAACCATCTGGGCCAGGACACTTTTTTTTTTTTTTTTGATAATGTTGGAAAACTCAACACCAAATCTGAGAAAGCAAAGGGGAATGAAACTCCAGTTATGCTCTGTATTTTATTATGGATTTGGTGCCAGTAGGTGTTCAGTTTAGGACACCCCCAAAAAATATGATAGTGTATACCCTTGCTCTCTCCACAGAGCTGCCAGCGTGCTTCAGTGGTTTATGGGTCGAAATGTTTTGTGACCGTAGGGGTCCTAAAAAACAAGTTATAATTTTCCAGTTAAATTCTCTGCATGTTGAGAGGATGTCACTTACCACCCCCTCTCTAATCTGTGTACCCAGTCTGCCTTATGTATCATTGTCTCGCTCTGAAATCCTTCTTAATGGAGCAGAAGGTCTCTGCCTTGGAAAAGAAGCTTCAGGCCAGGAGCTCCTCCGCTGCCCAGCCACATCCACGAGCTCTCATGCCACCAAGGCCCGGGGACAAGTAGGCAGGGAAGCATCACCACCGGGAGAAAGACAGGTCCTCTTGGGAACATTCTCAGCCACCTCTTCTAGCGCCAACCATTATGGTGTCGTCAGTGAGGCCAGCGGTGACCCGCAACCCCCGCTGCTGCCCACACCCTCTCTGCTACAGGGTTGGCCTTGGCAGGTTTTCCCAACAGATCTCTTTCACCTGTCATTGGTTTATCGTCATCGGGTCTCCCCTTTTTCCCGCTGCCGATTCCCACTACCTCCCACATTCTTTCTTCTACGGGGGAGAACAGGACTTTGGCAGTACGGCCCATTGGTTTCTCTGTACCAACACTGGCCCACCATCGTTGGGGTTCTCTTCTCCCCTGTTGAGCGCCCCCTCGCCTTCTCCGAGGCTGCACGCAGGGAGCGACACTGGCCCAGTTGTGCATATCACTGGTCATGTGTCATCAGGCTTTCAACCTCTTAAGCCAATGCTCCTGACCATTCCTGCGACATCAGGGATGCAGGTCCCTCAGTTGGTGCCTCAACCTGCCCCATCCCATCGCTGCTTCATCCTTCCCTGCCGCAGGGCACCCTACCAACACCAGTGACCATTGACATCCAGGCATTGTTTTCCTCTGTCTGGTACTTCCTGCAGAGGTTTGTCCCACCTCAGGGCCTGTTGCCAGTGGGGCCTTCTCAGCCGGCACTGGCACCATCGCAGTATGCATCATTGAGACCAGCCGCTTCCCGGTCGTCGATGTCTTTGGTGCCTGTCTCTGAGCCAGGGGACAATGATGATCATTACCCTGACTTCCTCTTGCCTGATCATCATCATGAGGAAGATGAGGATGCTGGGGGCTGGAGTCCTTCTAGCACCGCCACTGTTTCCTCATCAGGGGAGGACTCCTCTAAATAACCTCCGCAGTTCCCCCCTAGATGACCCCTCCTTCATTGTAGTAATGCGATAACTGCAGGCTACTATGGTGTTCTGTGCTGTGGGGCAGGATGTTGACAGGCAGAACCTGTCTCACTACCTGGACCTGCCAGATTCCCCTCCAATCATCATTCCTCCTGTGACTGATGCATGTGAGGATGCCACTGTGATGGCTTGGTATGGACCTAACCTGATTTCCCCCATGCCCAGAAATGCAGACCAGCTGTATCGGGCCCCCCCTCTGGGAAGCCCTTTTTTGCAGGGCCCCCACAGGTGGATTCCATAGTGATCAGTGTGGCCCATGATCAGTCCAAGAGACCCCAGCACCTCAGCTGTCTCTCTCTGGACAAGGAGTCTAGAACATATGAACATACGAAATTTGCTAGCAGACGAAGGCCTAGAGGTCTATCAAGTCTGCTCGAATGTGCAGCTAGCACCCCTTATTCTGCAGCTGCCCCTCCCTTCCACCCTTCCCCTTCATTGACCCTACCCTTTGTCCTGTCCCATCCCCTTTTGAAGCAGTCCACTGTTCTACTGGATACCACTTCTGCAGGTAACGCATTCCACCCAGCCACCACCCTCTCTGTAAATAAATGTCTCCTCATCTCCCTCCTGAACCTTCCTCCCTCCCTCCAGTCTCATAACATGGCCCCTGGTGTCCCTCCCCTTCCTTACTTTGAACAGCCCCTCTGTACCTGTCTTGTTTATTCCTTTCATGTACTTAAAGGTTTCAATCATGTCCCCCCTGTCCCTCCTCTCCTCCAGTGAGTACATGTTCAACTCCCTCAGCCTCCTTTCATAGAGAGCTGGACCTTAAGTGGGGGGGGGGGGTGTTTGCCTCTTCACTTTGGCTTTCAGGATCATTAATTATGTGGGCCATATGCTCAAATTCCAGAATGACCTCTGGAAAGTGACCTGGTCTGCAGCCCAGTCCCTCCCTGAGAGCCCTCAAAAACAGGAGATGCCCAAGATCCTCCAGTCTGGTGTGTATGTGGGCAGGCACCTGTTGTGGGCTGCCTATGATGCCTTAGATGCCTTGGCCAGGGCCTCACTGGTGGGAGTTTGCCTGAGGAGGTACTCCTACCTGGCTTGGGGTGTTAGGTTTTGCTACTGATGTTCAACAGTCTGTCCTGAATGTTCCCTTCAGTGCCTACAAGCTCTTTGGGAAGGCTGTGCAGGATGTTCTCAATGACCTACAAGCCTCGGGGAGAACTTTGCAGTCTGTTCACTTCTTCTGCCACACCCACCAGAAGACCTCCTCCACCATAGGGAAGTCCTGAAGAGTTGAAGGAGAGTGGGCCCGGTCACGGGCTTAGCCTCAGCCTCACTCCTTGCCTGACCCCCTCCATCTGGTTCCCCAGGATGTGGTGATGGGGGATCACAACTGATGCCTGGGTGTTGCAACTCATAGAACAAGGACACGCTCTAGAATTTGTTTAGATGCCTCCAGCTCTTCCTTCCAGCCCTTTAGCTTATCCTCCAGGCCACATAGGCTGTATACCCATGTTGCTGGAGGAGATCCATATGCTGCTGCAAAAAAGGGCCATAGAACCTGTTCCTGAGAGTCAGTGGAACAAGGGGTTCTACTCCTACTTCTTCCTCATTCCTAAGTCCACAGGAGACTTGAGGCCCATCCTGGACTTATGAAACGTGAACTACTACATCCAGTACAAAAAGTTTAGGATGGTCACCCTCCCGGGCCTGTTACCTTTGCTTCAGAAGGGGGACTGGATCTGCTGCTTAGATATGCTGGACACATACCTGCACATCGGAGTCTGTCTTCCCCACAGGAAGTACCTCAGGTTCCTGTTTCAGGGTGTGCACTATCAGTTCAGGGTCCTCCCTTTTGGCTTGTCTTCAGCGCCTCTGGTCTTCGCCAGATGCCTAGCTGTGGTTGCAGCGGGCCCTCAGTAGGGAAGGGCTTTATGTCTTCCCGTATCTGGATGACTGGTTGCTCAAGGCTCAGTCCAAAGAGCAACTGTCTTTGACCCTGGCATTTACCATGCAACTGTTCAGTAGTTTGGGGATCACAGTCAACCTGTCCAAGTTGGTGTTGACTCACGGCCAGCATCTCCAGTACGTAGTAGCGATACTGGACACAGCCTAGGGCTCCACCTTTCTGCCTCCAGATAGGGTGGAGCGCCTGATAGTGCAGGTCCAGGAACTCTACCATAGCCGATATGTCACAGCCAGGACTTATCTCAGACTGCTGGGCCTGATGGCCATGGCTGTTGCCATGGTTCCCCTGACGAGGCTGCACATGCGCATCCCTCAGTGGATTTTGAGTGTACAGTGGCATCAGCGAACTGACCATCTGGAGCAGAAGGTTCTTGTCTTTTTGCCAGTAAAGAAAATTCTCCTGTGGTGGATGGAACCCAGCCATTTGCTTGAGGGGGTTCCTTTCCTCATACCCTCCTCTCACCAGAGTCTCACTACGGATGCCTTGGAAATGGGCTATGGCACACATCTTGGGTCCTTACCAGACTCAGGGGCCATGAACTCCACTCGAGGCTTCTCTCCATGTTGATGTCCTCAAGATGAGAGCTTTTTCCAGTGCCACCTGACCCCAGGCCATCTACTAGTGTGATGCACTACATCAACAAGCAGGGGGCACCCACACTTACCCTCTGTGCAGGAAGGTGATGAGGGGTTGGTACTGGGCTCTGAACCATGGCCTAGAACTGTCAGTCCATGTTGCAGGTATCTAAAACATCCTGGCAGACACACTAAGCAGGTCACAGTCCAGAATGCATGTATGGGAACTTCTCCCCTCAGTGGTTAAGACATGTTCAACAGGTGGTGTCATCCAGAACTGGCCCTTTTTGTGTCCCCACACAATGCAAAACTGCCACTTTTCTGCTCGCTCAATCCAGGGCCTGGAGTTTTCTGGCAAGACGCATTGTCCCTCTCTTGGAAAGGGAGGTTCCTTTACACTTTTCCCCCCTTTTCCTCTGAGTCGGAGAGTGCTAATCAAGTTCCAAATGGATGGTGCCACTCTGATTCTGGTGGCTGTCTTTTGGCCTCATCAGATTTGGTTTCCACTGTAGTAGCAGTTAGCAGTGGAGCCTCCGTTGCCCCTTCCTTTGTGCCCAGTTTGCTGTCACAGGAACGGGGAACCCTTGTCCATCCAAACCTCTGGTCCCTTCATGTGCATGCCTGGCTCCAGAAGACATAGCCATTGCCAGGTTTGCTTTCTCCCCTAAAGTGGCTGACATCCTGGTGGCTGCCAGAAAACCATCCACCAGAGTGACTTATTCCATGAAATGGAAGTGCTTTGCTTCATGGTCAGCTTCCCATCACCTGAATCCCTTCACCTGCCTGGTGAACTGGATTCTGGAGTACTTACTGTCCATGTCAGATGCTGGACTAACATACTCTTCACAAAAGGTACACATGTCCGCTGTATCAGCCTTCCATGTGCCCATTGAGGGCTGTACAGTAGCCCAGTTGGACGTGGCCCATACCTTTCTGAGAAGCATCCTGCACATGAAGCCTCCCATCCGTAACCCGGTCTTGGCCTGGGACTTGAATTTTGTTTTAGAGAAGTTTACTTTTGTTTCTTTTGAGCCTGCCGTGACTTGCAAGCTATGCTTTCCGTTGTGGAAAGTTACTTTTAGTTGCTGTTACTTCTGCTTGTAGGATTTCTGAGCCGCAGGTGCTCATTTATTTAATTGTTTAGCCAGGTATAGCACACTAAGCTGGAAGCTTTTTTACAGGAGCGACCTGGAAGCACAAGGAGGTTAAGTGACTTGCTCAGGGCCACACAGTATGCAAGTGGAAGCTGTGGGATTCAAATCCAGATCTGGTCTGCTGGATGTCACCAGATTTGCAGCTCAGAGCCTTAGACCACTGCGTTATACTGCCTTTTTTTTTTTTTTTTTATTTAGTTGTTTATGAGCAGCCATATTTGATTTTCCACAAAGACAGGGTGTCTTTGAGTACTAACCTTAAGTTTTTGTCAGAGGTGGTGTCAGTTTACTTTGAATCAAACCACCCACCTACCCATTTATTATCCAGAGTATGCCAGTCCAGGGGAAGCATTGCTCCATGCTTCAGATGTACATACAATTCTCAGATATTATGTTCACCGCATGAGGGACTGCAGGAAGTCCTCGCAGCTGTTTGTTTCTTTTGCCCCTGGGAAAGAGGGTGTACCAGTCTCTATAAACAGTGCCTGTCCAACTGGTTGGCCAACTGTATTAGTTTCTATTACAGGAAGTACGGTAAGGAACTTCCTGTGGCTTTTAAGGGCCACTCTGCCAGAGGCGTGGCCACCTTGTTGCCTGTTTGAGAGGTTTCAGCGGCTGAGATCTGTGCTGCTGCAACTCTGAGTACTGTTCACACTTCTACAAGATACTACAGTTTGGACATTGCCTCTAGAAGAAGGGCAGGTTTTGGCCTAGCTGTGCTACAATGCCTCCTTTCATAGACCCCTGCCTTCCAGCCTCCCAGATGTTCTTCTCTGCAGTACTACTTGGGACTCATTCCTAAGGTGTGACATGCTGCAAGAGATACCCTCGAAGAAGATAGAACAGTTGCACAAGAACTTACCGTAATAGTAGATCTTCGAGAGAATCTCTTGCAGTAGGTAATGCCATCCCACCCTCCTTCCCCCTTTGCTTCTGAGTTCCTCCTTTCCTGTTCTCTTTTTTTCCAGGATGATAAGCCTTCTGTTTACCATGCTCTTTCTGGCAGGTCTCTCTGGCCGTCTCTTGGTTCCCTCGGGAGCGCGTCCTTGGTGGATGGTCTCCGAAGGGGAACTGAGGAGGGCACAGGGCCACTCGTGGCTATATAGGAAGGGCATCAACGTCATGGCATCGATGTTAGTGACCCCAGATAGACTCCTGTCAAAAGTGTTTCCGTGTGGTTCTAGTACCTGACGGCTGCAGTTCCTAAGGTGTGACCTGCTGCAAGAGATTCTCTCGAAGATCTACTGTTACAGTAAGTTCTTATGTAACTGTTCTTTTAGTGGCTTGCTTTCAGAATGTTTCTGCTGCTGATATATGTGCTACTGCCACATGGAGCACTGTGCATACTTTCACTAAGCACTACAGTATAGACATCATCTGTCATAGACGTGCTGGATTTGGCCTTGTGTTGTTGCAAGGCCTTCTGTCATGATGACATATCAGACTTTGCAATCCTCCCTGAGTACCTTGTGTACTGCTTGGGGCTGGCAGTATAGCCTAGTGGTTAGAGTAACGAGCAGTGAATGAGCTTGGTACATTCACCAGATCTAGGTTTGATTCCCACAACCTCTACTGTATGACTCTGAGCAAGTCACTTAACCATCCCCAATGCTACTGGGTTGCCCCTGAAAACAGGCACTTGTGCCTAGTGGGCCATACCCGGTTACCAAAAGAATAAAATAAAACAAATAAAAATAAATTGTTTCAAAGGTGTGGCCCACTGGAAGAGATGTATTCGATGAAGATAGATATGTTCGATGGAAGACAGAACAATTACTCACTGTAAACAGTAGATTTTCAAGAGAGAATCTCCTCCATTGGGCCACAGTACACCCACCCTCCTTCCCCTTTGTTTCTGAGGTATCTGTTGGCAGTTTTGTCCACTGCCTTGTTTGGAGGTCTCCATAAGTGCCTTATGTACATTGTATTTCCAGTCCCTTGCCTTTCATGTGCCTTGTACTGGTATGGTCTCCTGGTTCCTCACGGTAAGAGGACCTCTTAGAGCATCCATCGAATTGCTGTCGTCCTCCGGGGAGGGAGTGCTGTCATCCCCGCTGTGATACTGCCACCTGGGTGACCACAGGTGGAGGTGCAGTTTGGGGATACCGTGGTTGGGGAGGACATCGTCTGAGTTCTGGGGCGGCCATCAATCACGTTGTGACCTGCCTCCCTTGGAGCTCCTAGAACGCCGATATCCTCGGGGCTGGGAAAAAAAGCAGAAAAAAAATACCCCAGAGCCGAACCTGGAGACTGTCTCCAGCACGCAGCCCCTCTACCCGGATGATCCCTGAGAGGCACCTGACGAACTTAGGTGGGGGGGAGTGGTGAGGGGAGACCCCTCTCCCCTCTGGGGCCCAAACCAAGGCATCGTGGAGGTGGTCCCAAGGAAGAGGTCCAGGTGCAGCCATGCACCGTTGCCTAGGAAAGCCTGAGGAAAGGTAAGGCTCTGGGAGAAGGTGTAAAAACAGCAAAATAAAAAAAAAAAAGAGGCTCTCTGAGCTCATCTCTGAGGCCACTCACAGTTATATAGGCACTGGCATTGTATGTCATCGTGGGTGGCCGCTGGCTAGCAAAAGTTTCCATGTGGTCCTTTTGCCAGCGGCTTATAGTTCCAGAGGTGTGGCCCAAAGGAGGATATTCTCTTGAAGATCTTTTGTTGCAGTAAACAGTTCTGTTTTCCTTTGACTGCTGCACCTCAAGATTCATTGTCTGAAGCTGAGCCATCTCATCCCAACCTTTAGCAATAGACATCAGACCAGGCAGTCCATAGGCACTACTTTGGGCCCTTCCTTATGTCCCCTCCTTGCTCTTCAGAGTCAGGCGAAATGCTGAGCTCTTCTCTACCCCCCCACCCCCACCCATTGTGGCTGTGTTGGAGTCTCTTGTGGTAGTGTTGAGTAGACTACTGGATCCTTCTTGGCTGCCGGTGGAGAACCTACCATGAGCAACGGACTACCCTTACTTCAGGGTCAAGGCCTCTGGCCTTGTCCACTTCTGTGGAGGTATTGATGCCAACTGTCAGTGCTGCCCAGGTTGTTGCCACTGTTCATGGTGATGGAACTGAGGTTGGCACCGACTGTGGTGCTGACACCATTTGAAGTGTCAGCACTGGTATCTGTGCTGGCTTGAATGCAGACCTTGGACTCGGTGTCTGTAGCAACACCGAAGAAGGGGTTGACGTAGAGTGTGTCCACGTTGATGCTGAGGTCGGTGCCAAGGGTGACCTCGGTGCCAGAGACATTAAAGCGGCTGGTGCTGGTGCCACTAGCGGTGTCAACTCGAAGAGTGACAGCTTTGGTGCCGAGTTCAGCCTGCCTAACCAAGTGGTTTCTGACTCTTCTCTCTTGATTATAGCTCCTCCTGGCCTCATCTGCTGAGTATGTTCTATGCCAGAGTTTTGTTGGGGAGATGTTGTTGGCACTGTACAAGTAGCAATCTTGTCACCCCACTTTTGGAATTCCTTGGAGTTCCCAGCACTGATACCTGCATCATTGCTTCCTGGTCCAGAGCCATGGAGTAGACATATAGGGCTTTATGTAGGAGTCCTTATTCCAAACCTGCGACTCCCAGGGACCTCATAATATGGCATCGTGCCCTCACCAGTTCTGCAGGGGCTGTTTTTCACTCTTCTTCAGTGTTTCTGGTACTTCAGACCTGGACTGGGCTGCAGCGCCCAAGACGTGACCAACCTCCTGGTCTGGATAACACCAGATTTGATGCAGTGGGTATGAAATGGTTTTCCTAGGCATATACTCTCCTAGGTATCTTATCACATCAGGCACAGATGGCTGCCTTCAAGTACCACCTCGAGTTGCACTTGTACATTATGCTTCCTGCAGTGCCTGACTGTGAAGCCGTTAGGAAGACCATTGACATTTCCATCAGGGACCTGGAGGCAGTATGGCACCAGCTGAGGGCATTATATTATGCCAAAGAGATAGCCTCCAGGTTCGTTGCATTAGATGTCTGTTTAGACGGATGTTATAGCTATGCCTATACTGATTAGCACTGTTCACCTGGTGAAAGATGCTCAACTCATACTACCAAGGTGCTTGTTTCCTCTCCTGTTGGGTCAGACAGCAGTGTTGGGGGATCTTCCCGCTCCTGTGCCCAGTGAGCTACGCCTCGACCCCACCAGGCCATGGTCCCTCTTAGGGATGTTACGTTATCAAGGTGGCATTGTATACCATGGTATCAGAAGCCAAGGTATTGATACCATGGCCAATTTTTGATACTGTGGCAACAGTAGTTCATGGTATACCGTGGTTTTCAAACCTAGTAACTAAATTTGGCTGTTGTTTCTAGAACAGTGAAATGGATTTCAAACCATTTTTATATTATGTTTGAGTGTTATAACCACACTTTATAGTATTACAGCGTAGCTGCATGTACCTGTAGTTTTATTGTTAGTTGCTTTGCAACATGTGAAGCTTTTCCCCAGGAGTCTAGTTAGGTTTCGCACAGTAATTAATATTTATGTATGATGTTGCACATATATGTTATGATATGTACACTATTTTATATATCTTTCTAAATTAATATATAGTTTTTTTTTCCTTTTGGTGCACAGTGCAGGGTGTTTGAAATAAAGTTATGGGAATATTTTTGATATAGTTTTTTTATCCATATATAAACATTGGTCTGTTTCAACCAGTGGATTAAATGTGTTTAATTGTAAACCACAATGACAATTTTGCTTGCACCCTCTGATGTAGACAGAAACATAACTGGAATGATAAATTTATATGGAGTATGCAGCTTGTCATAGCGCAGCTATCCTGGAATATGGAGCAATTTCTCTGTTGTCTGGGTTGATGTCTCTACTCTAATAAATGGACACAAGCTATATTTGATCGAGTAGATGGGGGGTCGTGACCTACGTCTCAAAAAGAATGCATTTTTTTATGACATCACTGAGAAGAATAAAGCTAAGGATAGTAAAACTGAGACATTATGGATCAAGATCATATATAAATCCAGTAGAAACACAATTATTGGTTTGTGTTATAGATCTCCAAATGAGAGTAGTGATGTAACCGAGGCTATAAATTTGGAACTCGAACGAGCATGTGAGATGGGGCCAGTACTTTTCATGGGGGACTTAAATTATAATGATATCTGCTGGGAAACAAAGAAAGCAACCAAGTACCAGAGTAAGGAATTCCTCAGGATATCTGAGCAGCTCAATCTAATAGCATATTGATTAGGGCACCACCGAGCTGCAAACCTGGAGACCTGGGTTTGAATCCCATCAGCCCCCCACAAACATACTGTGTGACCCTGAGCAAGTCACTTAACTTCCTTGTGCTCCCAGGTCACACCTGGAAACAAGCTTCGGCTCAATGTGCCTTTCCTGGTTAAACAATTTCCCCCCCAGTACAACACATCAAAACCCCAACTCTTGGTAAAAATACCGTGTAAACTTTGCTCGGCTCATCTAATATAAATATCAGTTAATGCATAGTGGACGCTCCCTTAGGAACAAACGATCACAATAGCATTTCCTTTTCATTTCAAGAATGCTGTTCTGTCAAAAAGAGATGCAGAATGATATATAATTTTAATTCATCAGAGGAACAAGCGATACAAGAAGAATTAGGCAAAATAAACTGGGATGAAGAGAAGAAGGATAAAATATTATGCATTATATAAACACTAATTAAACAACACATTTTTAGAATATGTGATGCTCAAATTAGAAAGACAAATAAATATAACAGCAGGGGAATGAAACCTAAGTGGCTAACAAAAGAAATGACTCGTGAGCAAAAACATAAACTCTGTAATGTTTATGTCCATAACAGAACTGTACAGGCTTGGGAGAACTATAAGACAGCTCAAAAGAAATACGAAAAACACAATTGAAAAATGTAAATGGAAGTTTGATTTTAGGTGGACCACAAACAAAAATAACCTAAAAGAATTTTATGGCTACATTAATTCGTTACGTAACTCTGACAACGCATTTTAGTTATTGATGACCCTAGGAGTATGGCAGAGGTATTCAACAACTGCAGTACTTTGCGTCAGTATTCTCCAAAGATGTACCTTACATAGGAAATACAGCAACCAGTTATGCCTCTGACACAATCATAACAGAAAATGACATCATAAAGAGAACCTTAAAGCTGAAAACTTGCTATTCTGCAGGCCCAGATAATATTTCCTTCAAAATGCATAAGTCTTTGGTACCCCACATAGCTCAATGGCTCAAACGTCTATTTGTACAGTAGCTTCGTTACTAAACAGTGAAGTCCCCTCCAACTGGAGAATGGCATCTGTAATCCCGGTTCATAAGGGGAGGAAAGATAACTGTGCCAACTACCGACCCGTTAGCCTGACGTCTGTCACAGGAAAATACAAGAGGCTATAATAATAAATATGATGAATGACAACCTAAAAAGACACAACTTGGTAGATACAGAACAACATGGTTTCACAGCCAAGAGATCATGCATAGCAAACGTGTTATGCTTTTATGAAAAAATAGCATCTGCGCTAGATAAGGGCAGGCCAGTGGACTGTGTATACCTAGACTTTTCCAAGGCATTTGATGCCGTGACCCACGGGGCTATCATTAGGCAAATGTTAAGCCTGAATTTAGATCACAGGATAGTGGGATGTATTCGAACTTGGTTATGTGACAGATCACAGGTAGTATGCATAAATGGCTATTATTCAACATCCAAAACTGTGACTAGTGGTGTCAAACAGGGCTCCGTTTGGGGCCGGTACTTTTTCAGGTCTTTATATCGGACATTTGCAAGAACGTGGCTAACTGGACTAGCAAGTATGCAGATGACACTAAACTTGCAAGAGTTGGACAAACTGAAGAAGATGGGGCCTCCATACAAGCTGACTTGAATCAAATTCTGTGCTGGGCTAGAGAAAGCAGCATGCAGTTCAATGAAGAAGAATGTTGTATCATGGTTTGCCATCAGCGTAGCAAAACCCTTGATGGCATTGTAGGTGCTACAACGTGATCGACAGTCATTCCATCAATCAGGGTTTTGCAGCGCCCACCGTCTTGCCACCCCGGGGGTGTTTTGCTCTTCCCCCTTACACCTCTGACCTGGAGGTGATTATCTCATTGTTTTTAAAGGGGAGGGTGCGAAGCCCCTCGCAGACAGCTGGGATGTTCCCCGGTGCTTTGCCGCAGTGGCAGTTGGGTGGCACAATTGCCAGGCAACATGATCGCCATCGACATTATGCTGTTGTTGTAATGTCGGTCGACAAAACTAATGTCAAACCAACATAGTGGAACCTTGAATTATATAAATCTTGGCAACCAGCGTCAAAAGTACACATATTCTCTGGACGGTACAGTAATTAGGAAATCTGAAGAGGAGAAGGCCCTGGGAGTAATAGTAACCTAAATTCAAAATCCCACTGTGCAGCACAGGTAGCTAAGGCCAAAAGACTCCTATAGACCATCAAAAGAAATTTCAGAAGTAGAAACCAAGAGGTTTATAATGCCACTGTATAGAACATGTCAGGCCTCTCCTAGATTATGGGAGCCCTGTATGGGGACCAATTAATAAAGGTGATATTCTTAACAGGGGTAGAAATGAAGAAAATAACCTGATGTAGGAGGCGGAATACCAAAAACCCATATCAGGTATTCCGTCTCAAGAGATGTTATTCTGCCCATCTATAGATCAAACTGCAAAGAGAGCCATGGAGAAATGGTATTCCCATCAAAATACCAGCATAATGAAAATGATATTCTGCCTTAAAAACTGGTATGTAAAACAGGGTTTAATACCATTAATTTCTAGCCCTGCTTAAGATCAAGATGGTCCAAAGACAGGTCACAAAAATGACAAGCAAGCAAGCAAACTTTTATTTATATAGCACCTTTCAAAATCAAGGTGCTGTACATGATACAAATTACAATATTAAAACAGCTAACATAATAAATTAGTTAAAATCAATCAATCAGGGAAGGCCAGAGAAAATAAATATGTTTTCAGCATAGATATAAAACTACCGACAGTCAGGAACTCTCTTAACCGATGAGGTAGAGAATTCCACAGGGTTGGTGCTGCAAATGAAAAAGCACGAGCTCCAGATGTTTTAAGATGAACCCTGGGAATCACTAGCAATCCCTCATCAGCAGATCAGAGAGGGTGATTAGGGGAGTAGGCAGTCAGGAGATCTTTCAGGTAGTTGGGTCCCTGTTCGCGTAGGGCTTTAAAGGTAAGCAAGCCTACCTTATTGGTGATCCGCCACTGAACTGGCAGCCAGTGCAGTTCGCACAGCACAGGCGTAATGTGACTGGTCCTGGAAGCACCAGTCAACAGCCTGGCCGCTGCGTTCTGCACTAGCTGCAAGCGACGGATGTCAACCCCAGACAGCCCTAGATAGAGGGCTTTGCAGTAGTCAAGACATGTGGTAGTGAAGGCATGGATCAATGTTGGAAGATCGCCCGGTGGAATCAGGTGCTTCACCTGGATGATGTTCCTCAGGTCGTAAAATGAGGATTTAACCACAGCTGGCACCTGAGACTTCAGGGTCAAGCCGTCATCAAAAATTATGCCCAGGTTACGCACCCAATCTGAGGTAATGAGCTGGACACCATCAAGCCATAGGCCCGACACATGCCCAGCCCCAGAACCCACCCCGGGCAACCTGGATCCACAACCAACACCTCAGTCTTATCCGGATTCAATCTCAACCAACTCGAGCTCATCCAGTCTTTGATCTCAGAGAGGCAGCTGTTTAGCATAGAGATCGCATCAACCTGTCTGGGCACAAAGGACATATACAGCTGAGTATCATCTGCATAGCAGTGAAAACTCAAGCCGTATCACCTGATGATATCTCCCAATGGTAGCATATACACTGCGAACAACATGGGTGCCAATATGGAGCCCTGCGGCACCCCGCAGGACAGGGGAAGGGCGTCTGAGGAATAAATTCCAGTGACCACCCTCTGAGACCTGCCAACGAGGATTGATCTAAACTATTCGAGGACTGTACCTGACAGTCCACAAAGGAACTGCAGGGTCTCCAAAAGCACCTCATGGTCCACATTGTCGAAAGCTGCTGAGAGATCAAGAAGAACTGAGATGGTATGAGCCTTTTGATCTCTTGCCATTAGGAGATCATTTAGTACACGAACAAGGGCAGTCTCCATGCTATGCCTCTTTCTGAAACCAGACTGGAGAGCTTCATAAACATTATGAGTTACAAGGTGATCGTCCAGTTGCAATGCAACCACCTTCTCAGTAACCTTCCGCACAAAGGGCAGGTTAGAGACAGGTCAGTAGTTAGCTGGATCAGCGGGATCCAAGGAGGGTTTTTTAAGGAGTGGTCGAATGACCGCCTCCTATAGGGGGTCTGGAAAGATTCCTCTCTCCAAGGATCTCCATACAATTTCAGCTAGGATCGGGCAGATTAAGATAATATCTACACATCCCACTAAAAGGGGGGTAGGGCCCAGATCCAAACTACAACAGGTTGGGCGCAGAGTCTGCACAGTCTTCACAATGTCCATGAATTCCGGTCGGCTGAAATCCGTCCAGACAGACCGGGTGCTCACTACCTCCCATTGTCCTCTGCAACCCCTCATGGAGAGAGCCAGGCCAATTCCGGACCTGATGCTGGCAACCTTATCTGTGAAAAACCGAGCTAGTTCATCACACTCAATTTGTGAAAAAACTCTTCCGTACTGGAGACGGATAGGATTGTACAGTCTGTCAATGGTTCGAAAAAGTTGAGCCGGTCGGTATTGCGTAGCAGAGATGTCCCTGGACAGGAACTCTGCCTTCTTACGGGTGATTTCTGATTGATAGCCCTTATAATGTTCCATCAATCTAAGCCTGTCAGCATCTAGGCCTGACTTCCACCATGCTCTCTCCAGCCCGTGACCAACCCGCCTCAGCTCCTTCAAGTACCCATCATACCAAGGGGACCTTGAGTGAAGAGTGAGTGATCGAACACAAACAGGAGCAATCGAGTCCAAGGCATGTCCCACTGCCTTATTATAGGCTAATACAAGGTCCCCTGGACTTGCGCTTTCACCCAGCAGTCCCAATAGGTCCAGCACCGCCGATAGACCATGTAGGGTAACTCCCCTTAAAGGGCAGTACTGGACCATCTCCAAAGGGGTAGGTCTGTTTGGGGGTCCCCAAAAATGAACCCTGTGGTGTGATGGTCAGACCAGCTGACTGGTTCCACCCCCAAGTCAGTGATCTCCATCCCCAGGAGGAACAGCAGATCCAATGAGTGACCTCCTTTATGGGTAGAGGAGGTAACTACCTGTGTGAGGCCCAGCATTGTCATTAACTGGAGGAGATTTTGATCAAACTGCGAGAGTTCATCGTCAACCCAGGCATGGAAGTCCCCCAGAATTATCCATCTGGGCTAGTCCAGTACCATGTCGACGACTAAGTCCACACTGTCCTGCAGGAATAACCCTCCATCACCTGGTGGATGGTAAATGAGAAGTATCCTGCAACCTACACCCTCACCTATGATACACTCAAAGGATCTGGTGGTCCGCTTGAACCTCCACAAGGCCCAGTTTGGTCTTAAAAAAGATGGCTACACCCCCACTCCTATGATCCAACCTCAGGCGGTGAATTACCGAGAACCCAGCTGGAACTACAGAAGTCAATACAGGACCTGCACTTTCATCCAGCCAGGTCTCAGTGATGTATGCCTGATCCACCATTTCAACAAGATCAACTATAATAGCTGTCTTGTTTTTGATGGACCTAGCATTACATAACACCGCCCGGGTTGGATGAGATGCTGGGGAAGACCTCGACTCCTTGCATATGGGAACAAGATAGGGATTACCCCTGTCCTGGCACCATTTCGCCCCAGGGCATCGCCTGGTCCCTACCACCCCAGTACACCCCTTCCATTCCCCCACCAGGCCCAATTCTACCCCTTTTCTTCGCCTTCTGAGAATCCCGGGGTATTGGCAGCGTTTATACGTCTCTGTTGATAAAAACAGGGGCAGTCAAACGGACGCTATTCCCTGAGCCTGGTGGGGGAATACTGCCTGACCATCTTTTGACCTTCCCAACACATGCTAAACGATAACAACACATAAATAATCACAAAGCTCACATATGACATATGCTCTACAACAAACGTCTAACAGAACTAAATCTGATGTCCTTGGAGAGTAGGAAGCTGAGGGGAGGACCTCTTGCTGTGTTACGATATTGTCCAGGAAGATTATCTGTTCAGTGAGTTAGGCTTTGAATATAAAGATGACACGCAGGAAACTAAGGGCCATCCTCTACAAATAAGACCCAAAAGATTGAACACCAACAGAAGAAAGGCATTTTATACTCAGAGGGTAGCAAGTCAGTGGAACAGACTACCTTTGGAAGTAGTTATTAGTAAGGACAAACAGGAATTCAAATGTAGATTAGATTCATATATATTACAGGGAGATACCCTCTCGTATTACGGGTGAAATGAAAGGAGCACTCCTGGGCTTTACCACCTTTCTTCGCTCCTACACACCTTAGTATGCACCTTAGTATACTCCTAAGAAAATGAAATATATCTGATGTGGTATTGGACGAGAAAAGTTCTTTTAATCCTTTTCCCTGTATTTTTCCCTCCTTGGGACACAACATTTCATATGAAGTTAGTTTATTTATAGATATCATCACCTGTACTTGGAGCAATTAATATGGTATATATAAATATTTAGAGTATAGCATGATTAATGTGCTTCTACTGTATGTATGTGCAACTAGAGTTTTTTTAATAAAATGTGGAAATGTTTTTCACTTTTTAACACAATTGCTATGCACCAAGTTTGTTTATTGGCCGTATGTTTCTTCAACAACTTTCATATTTGTATCTGAAAGCACGAGGTTATGAGGAATGTAGCACTAACGCATATTCATGACACTGTACATAGAAACATATATAGAATTTGACAGCAGATAAGGACTGTTTGGCCCTCCTAGTCTGCCCTTTTTTCCCTGCCTACATTGTTACCACAGGCTGTACTTGATCTACTGCCCCCCTTCCTTTCCACTATAATTCCCTTTTGCTGGTCCCATGCATTCTTGAACCCCATCTCTTTCTTCGCCCCCACAACCTATGCTGGAACATTGTGCCAGGAATCCACTACTCTTTCTGTGAAGACGTACTTCCTAACATCTCACCTCAATCTACCCCCCCCAACACAGCTTCGTAGCATTTGTTCTTGAGCAACTTTTTTTCTGAAAAATACTTGCCATACCTCCTGTGCCTTATTTACCCCGTGAGGTATTTAAAGGTCTCTATCATATCCCTCCTCTTTTCCTGGGTGTACATATTGAGACCCTTTAGTCTTTCCTTGTAGGGCTTTTGATGCAGACCCTGCGCTATTTTAATTGTCCTCCTCTGGACAGCCTCCATTGTCTGTCTTTCCAGAGATGTGGTCTCCAGAACTGCACACAGCACTCTAAGTAGGTTCTTACCAGAGATCTGTACAAAGGTAACACCACCTCCCTCCTTCTGCTGGTGATGTTTTTAATTGTTATTTAAACATTTGTTAACTGGATAAGCAATATAAGCCAAGGCCCTTTTTCAAAAGCGACCCGGGACCATATAATACAGTCAAGATGTTACATACACATACACATCAAATACAAAACGTACAAAATAACTCAATTAAAAGAGTCACATTTCAAGGACTCAGCATAACATTGTCTAAGTGGCACTTTAAAAGTAGTGTAACTTGGCTGTGAATGGATATTGGATGGCAGGCCATTCCAGTGTAATGGGGCAGAAAATGAAAGGGCATATCTTCCCATGTTAGTTAGCCTCTTTGGAACTTCAAGTAACGGAACTGTTTGATCGCAACACCCTATTAGGATTCCTTACTACAAACAGTGAGTGTAAGGAAAATTGTGAGTCCAGTTTTAAGACATTGTAAGTTAAAGTATTCAGACTGTATAAACAATGTGTATTTGGAGGTAACCAGCCTCTGAGGTCATACAAAATACAATGGTGTGTTCGAAAAGGTACCCTAAGAGCAAACCTGCAGATTGAGTGAAATGTGGTTGTCAATAATTTCAAATCCATTTTGACCAAACCCTAAAATAGGAAAGAATTATAATACAGTATGGACAGTAGAACATTATTTGCCAACGCTGATCTAGCTTGCTCAGTTAACAAATTCTGAATCCTGTACAGCAGGATGCCCCTCCCTATGCACCCCATCCTACTGGCTCTCCCAACTGCCTTTTAGCACTGCCTGGCCACCTTTAGTTCATCCGATATGATTACCTTCAGGTCTCTTTCCTGCTTGGTGGTTGTCGAGACCACTCCACCCAATTTGTACTCTGCCCCTGGGTTTCTGTGCCCTAAGTGCATTATTTTGCACTTTTTCGCATTGAAACCCAGCTGCCATACCCTTGATCACTCTAGTTTTCTCAGGTCTCTGCTCATCTTTTCCACTTCTCCTGGAGATTTTGCAGATTTTATTGCAATCTTTTGCAGATTTTGGTGTCATCCGCAAAGAGGCAGACCTTACCTTCTAGCTGCTCTGTAATGTCACTTATAAAGACATTAAACAGGACCAGTCCCAGCACTGATCCCTGAGGCACCCCACTGGACACTCTCCCTTCCTCAAAGTGAACTCCATTTACCACCATCCTCTGTTGCCTATGTCTTAAACAATTTCTTACCCAGTTTACCACCTTTAGACCCACTCCTAGGCTACCCAGCTTGCTTAGTAGTCTGCTATGTGGAATGGTGTTGAAACCTTACTGAAATGTAAGTAGGCCACGTCCACTGCTCCACCCTGATCTAACTCCTTTGTCATCCTCTGTTGCCTATGTCTTAAAGAAATCTTATCAGATTCGTGTGACATTACCTCCCCCCCTGTGAAACCATACCTTGGTTATTGTGTATTTCATGGAGGTTGTAATTTGACAACACTGCCCCCTGACAAAGCCTTTTTTGTAGGGGTGTTGGGCATACGATGTGAGCAGCTAAAAAACCTTTAATTTTAGGCCCCCCCCGAGACACACACACACACAGTACATCCCCTTTGCCTTGGATGTATCCCTGTTAATGGCTATGTGCAACACTGCACCCTTGTGGTCTCCTGACTTCCAGCCTAGTTCTAATTGATAGTAGCCCCATCAGTGGTATAACATTGCCTGCCCTGTACTTGAACAGCTAGGATGTGTTAAAGGTCACTGGGTGCTTAGCTTCCCTAATGGGTAAATCCCCATGTCTGCTGCAGGGGAAGGGCAGCTGCTGTAATCGGCTCTAAAAGGTAGCACTGTAGGTGCAGCTGGTAACAGGCTTCACAGTTTGTTGTGCTGTCTCTCGTCTTCTCAGCATTTCACTTATCTCTGGGCTCTTTAGCTGTAAGAAAAAGAGTGAAACTAATCTTCTTTGGTCTTAGCTTGTCACAAACCTCTTATGTTGAGGTTGCCTTAGTCTTAGACAGTCTTTCTCTGTACTAAGTCAGCAAGACTACTAATGCTGTAATGGACATGAGTTTTCAGTGATTTGGTTCAATTTGTATTTATTTATTTCAAAAGTTTCACCAGGAAAGACATACTTGTTTCCAGAAGTGTCCTGGGGAGCAGAAGAAGAGAAGAGAGCATATACAAGCACAAAGCATTAAATAGTACAGTGAAATTGGAATAGTAAAACGAAGTATACAGTCTACAAACACTTAAGAATAAAATTGTCTAACAGTAAAATTACCAAGAACTTAAATTATGGAATTGGCAAAAGAACAATAACAAAAACAACAAAGAGAAGCAGGGAGAAATATCTGAAACAGGTAAGGGCATCACTAGTGGCAGAGACAGACAGAAGGCAAATAAAAGAACCCACCCTACATCAGAAACAGCTGCAGGAATAAATCGAGAAATCACGGAGGAGAGACTTCAAAGCAGGAAAGGAAGAAGCAGAATGAATGGAAGAGGGAAGAGTATTCCATAGTTTAGGGAAAATTTTTATTTTAATTTTTTCAATTTGGGATTAATACCTTTGAGTCAAGGACTCATTTTCAAAGGTTCCACGTCAGTGTTGAACAAATATTTTAAAAATACAAGGTTTACAGAGAAAAATAAAACACACAAAAAAATAACACATTGAAACATATACACAGGCAGTAATAGTAAAATTTGAACGTATACACATCAAATTAGTAAATAATAACAGATACACTGATTAGATAAGAGGGGGTTGGGGGGGGAGATCAGCCCAAGGTGGCATTGTCCGAGGTGGGAGAGAGGTGGAGCTTTCAACCAAGTGAGGCCATCGTCAGGTAATTGGGGGTAGGGGAGTGGGTTAAGAAAAAAAAGTGGTATATAGCTGAAAGATGCAGAGGGGGTAGGTAAATGGAAAACGGGGACAATGGAACAAAAAGGCATCTTGACCAGCAGTAGATTTAACTTGAGGGAGAGCAGGAGAGTGAGAGCAAGCATTACGAAGGAAATAAGAGGAGGAAGTTTTTTTGGGGGGGAGAAGAAAAACAAGATAAGCAGGGAGAGAGCAGAGCCAATATTTGGAGATGACTGTGGGAGAGGCGCCTGGCTTCAAGAGAGTGGAGGAAAAGAGTACAAAGTACAATGGTGTGTGCGTAGGGGTTTATCAAGGGCAAAGTGGCAGAAGGCATGAAAGAGAGGATCCAGTCTAGCTAATGTGGACTTAGAAGCAACTCTGTAAACAATGTCTTCATAGTTAAAAACGGGGAGAATCATTTTAGGATTTCTCTGCGAACAGGAAGCGACATACTTTGCTTATTTCTATTGCCTAACTACCACAATTCCCAGCAGGGGCATATTTGCACTAGTGCTATTTGACCTTGGGTAGCCTCACGAGTGGTATAAGCCACGAGTGAGGTGTCCAAGTGCAAACAGCATGATTGTAAATAAATCCTGTATCACGCAAGGTCCCCCCCTGCACATTCCATTTATGCAGTCGGAGAGGTCCTTGTGTGATAGTTAAATTTATTTTAATAGTTTGCCATTTTTTTAATTTTTTGTCAGGTTTAGGGGTTTATTTTGTAAAAAGAAGCTGCTCTGCTTCTTGCGAATGCCATGGCCATAGCCATTGCCATGGAGGCAGTGTCATGACATTGTGCTTAAGCTACAGCTTCTCACTTTGTTGGTGGTTGCAGCTGCTGAGCAAAAAATTCTCAGCCAGATTTATTAACCCTTGCAGGGCCATGGACTGATATATCAGTCCAGGATTCCTATATGTTCTAATTCTGTTCGCAGCCTAAGGGTTAAGTGGGGACCAAAAACAACTTCTGGCCGAGGACTGAAGTCTTTTTATCTTTTTTTCCCCCCTCAAATTAATGTTCTCTGGTGCTGGCGGTGTGTCCTGGGCCACAGTAGATGGGAGTAGCCGATACTGCTAGTGGAGTAAGCAGTACCAGCAGTTGCAGGTGGCATGTCAGCAGACGAGAACAACAAGCAGTGTGATTTTTTTTTTTTTTTTTAAATATGTCATGCAGCAGTTTATTGGAAAGGAATTGCTGAAATTGACAGAGGAGGCTTGGAAGAGAGGGGAGAAGGAGGCAGAACCAACCAGAGGAAGTGACCTGGAAAACAAGTGTGCACTGTAGGCTGGTAGGAGAGACAAGTGGTGGGTGGTTATGGAGGCGCAGTGATTATGTTTTTGATTTTTAAACGGTCCTGTCTGAAATAATTAAATGGTATGTGTGCAAGAGCAGGGAGGCAACTAAGAGTTTTTGTGGTGGTGGTGAAGGAGAGGGAATGCAGCGTGTGCGCTTTCAGACTAAAAGTGCGGAAATTGAAAGTGATTGTTGGGGCTGAAAGAAGTGCCGGCTGGTGGGTCATAACATATAAACGGTGTGCATAAATGGATGAAGATGTAATAACTCTACATTTATCTACACAGTTACTCAGATAAACAGATTCATCACACTTCATTTATGTCCACACCTATTGCATATGTAGTAGTCAGGTTATATTCAGTTGTTTCTTTTCTTCCTATGTCCTTTTTCTATCTGTCCTGCAAGCACAACTTGCCCTTCACTTTCCTTACTCTTCTGCCAAACATAGCTGAGGTAGACGAGGGGTCCAGCAACGGTTATTAGCAGGCGCACGTCACCACTAGGGATGTCACGCTATCAAATTTTTACAGTATTGGAACTGTGACATGTAATACCGTGGTTATAGTGAATACCATGGTATTGCAGAAGTAGTCACTTATGTACAACAAAAGTCCCTTTGAGCTCTTGTGTAGAGGAGCGTTGACATAGAAAGGACAGATGTTCTTTAAGAAAAATATACCCCCCAAATTAGTTGAGAGGCCTGAAAACTATGTCATATCATGAACCACAGTTATCACGGTATCAGGAATTTCCCATGGTATCAATACTGTGACTTCCAATACCACGGTATACCATGACACTGTGACATCCCTTGTCACCACTTGGTGTCACACAGGTGATTTTGGTCAGTAGCCGTTGCTAGTCCCATGGCCAAAAAGACTAGATCCTGCGATGTCCTCGTGCCTCTGGCTTAGACATAAGAGTGGTACTCCATGGAAAAGATATTCTCAAACGTGCACCTTTAACTTTTCTTTTTCCTTACCCAGCGGATCGTCTGTAAGAAACTGTATGAGTGTTAGATGCATTCAGTAGTTTTGATAAGTGACCTTCCTCACAAATAGTGAAAAGTCCGTTACTGGATAAGTCATTATGTCCAAGCAAATATCAGGTTCAGACATATTCTGTTCTGTGCATATTGTTCTTTGTGCCAGCCACAGCTCATTTAAAATGCCACTGGTGTGAGTGCTGGCCAGTCAGCATAGCTGTAATGCTACCACTCATGACACCGGATCAAGATCGGAAACAGTCTTATTTGTTGTGGGCCAGCCGGGGTTGGAGGAGGATTGAGGTGTCCCCAGAGGACACGCTTCTCTGGGGAGGGAGGGAGGATGTACACTCTGCTGCACTTCAGCCACATTGGTGACCATAATTTACAGTACAGGTGGAGGACCAAAGGGAGGGTGGGTACTTCTGGACTGTGACAGAAACACACATGCATGCTCACATCACTGCAGTTCATGCCCACAAAGCCCCTACGGGGAAGGAAGAACATAGTAAAAGACTGCTGACTCAGGCAGTATAATGCTATGACCACCTGCTGGGGATCCCTGGCTACGACATCTGGGCTAAACCTTCCCCACAGCTTGGGAAATCTCGGAGAGCTCTGCCACAGGGGGGTAAAGTGTGGTGCACTGTACCAGGCAGGTGAGTAAGATCCAGACACAGCTGGTGACAGGGCTGGGGAAGAAGCTGCAGATAGGGACCTGCAGAGAAGAGATGGAGCCAAAAAAAAAAATGCCACAGGCAAACTTCCACAAGTGCACTTCACAGTGAATGTTCAACCTCCATTGAGCTCAAATATGCAGCCTGGGCTCAACCTGTTAAGTCTCCACTTTGTCCAGAAAGAACACAAGAAATGTGTTCTGTCTGTGTCTGGCCTCCCTAAGAGCAGATTCCCCAAATAAATCTGCTGGAGGTGTGAGCAGTGCTGTTCCAATCCTAGCATACGAGATTTGAAACTAGTTAGTCCAGCAACAGATGGACAACAGTGTTTAGGTCCAGACCAGTCGCATCTAGGAATGAACAGTGTGCTAGCTGACAGCTTCATCACACGACAGTAGGTCTTCACGAGTTGTCTTCAGCAGATGACATCATATAGTCCTTATTTGACAGTATCCATGCTGGAAATTGACCATCTTATGTCCCTCTACAACACAAAACTGCCGCTGTCTTGCCTCAGAAGTCATGAGTGTGGAGTTTTTCTGGTGCAGTGGATTCAAGCTTCAGTGGACCCATTGCTTTCTGTCTGCTTTTCGGGGAATCACTATGGTCTATAAGGTCCTCTTGCTGGACAACCATGGGAGTCAGATGATACTTACAGCCCCACATTGGCCGAAACAGAAGTGGTACCGCCAGCAACTCAGGGACCAAATGATTTCCTTTGCAACCTAATTTGCTGTCCCAGTTCCAAGGCCAAATGTTCTATTCAAACTGTCTGTCTCTACATCTGCAGGCAGAGCCTCTGAAGATATAGAGGTATCTGGGTTCCGAGTATTTGATCCTATAAACCGGGTCTTACTAGCAATCAGTAACCCTTGCACATTGCACCAGAAGGAGCCTGTGTGTGTAAGTCGAAGTGGTTTCCTCTATAGTATGTCAGGAAATCTTTGGCTTGTACACCTTTCCCTGTGCACAAGTCCTGACGTACGTTTGAAATTTTTCAGAATCTGGTCTACAATTCTCATTGGTTAAAGTTCATCTGCCAGACATGTCCATTTACCATGTGATGGTCAATGAGACCCCAGTTTACAACTTACTCTCTTTACAAAATGTCTCAGAGGAACTACCCATATCCAGCATTGGTTAAGAAAACCATAATGCGATGGGTTATTAACATGGCTGTTAATAGGCTTACAGGCCTCCCATACAAATGAGCTGTCACATTTGAGCTAAAGCTTCTCACCTAGAAGACTGTTTTTCCTGGTGGCTATCGCTATAGACCCATGTTTTTCTTAAATAAGAAATAGCAAGAAATTCAAGGTATAGAAAGAAATAAAATGAAAACAAGCACATGAAAAAAAAAAAAAAAAATGCTTTTTTTTTTTTTGCAAAAACTAAATACAGTGCTCCCTTACTATAATGAACCTCGTTATAGCGGATTATTGGTTGTAACGAATGTCTCACTTGGCCCCCAGGAATTCAGCACTTGTCCAAAACATTACTGTCATAGCGCTGTATGCATGTCTGCACTGAAACACAGGGCTGCACTCAATTTCTCCCATCAGTTAAATAAAGTGAATACCCCCTGTAAAGCAGTCTTTCCATCAAATAATCAGTTACCCAAACTAGTTTCACTAATGAAAGACACACTAAGTTCAGGATTCACTTTTCAGTGTTAAACACTGCTGCTGTAGGGATGAAGCGATCCTCGTACTCTGTCCAAACAAAGCTGGCTGTCCTGGACAGACTAAAATGTGGTGAAAGCCTCAGGAAAATATCTGCAGACACTGGCTTTTCCAAATCCTCAGTTTGTACTTGGTACAAACAGGAGGCATCGCTGCGTGAGTTTGTTACAGTATGGTGAGCTGGAGGGACTTGAGAGAAAAAAATTGAGACTTGCTGATGAAAAACAGATCGACACTGTCCCACAGCTGTGGTTTACCCAGCAATGATCAAACGGAGTGCCACTGTCTGGTTCAGTTCTACGTGAGAAGGTGGGCCAGTTTGCCAAGCAGTTCTATGGCGAGGACAGCCACTTCAAATCATCTGCTGGATGGCTCTGGTGCTTCCAGAGAAGACATGGCATTAGGCGAGTGGCAATAACCGGTGAGCAGCGCTCTTGCGATGATTTTGCAGCAGCAGAGTTTCTTCTGAAACTGAGAGATGTAGTCTTGTCATGGGGGTACATGCCAGAACAGGTGTACAATGATAACGTGACTGGCCTGTTCTGGCAATGCCTCCCTGTTGTCACTCTGGCATCAAAAAAGGAAAAGGAAGAAAACGCCAGTAAAGGCTTCAAAGTCTCAAAAGACCGGGTCACACAGCTGTTTTGCACTAATGCTCCAGAAACACATAAGGTGACTCCCTTGTGTATTGGAAAGTTTGCGAAGCCGCTCTGTTTACACCACATAAACTTAAATGCATTACCTGTCGAGTATGCCCACAGCAAGAATGCATGGATGACAAGTGGGATTTTCCAACATTGATTCATTAACACATTCGTTCCAGCAGTTCGGAGACATCTAAGACTGAAAGGTTCCCCCCCCCCAAAGCATTGCTTCTGCTTGACCAGTGCCCTGCACACCCATCAGAATCTTCACTCAAATCTAGAGATGGCAAAATAAAAACCCTTTTCTTGCCCAAGAATACAACTTCTAGAATCCATCCAATGGACGGGGGCATTATAGCAACTTTCTGAGGAAACTACACTTACTGAGTTTCAGAAGAAATTAAACTTGTTAAAAGTGCTTACAACTGCTGGTGAGGCATGGAGCAATGTGTGAGAACTGACTGTGTGCCACTTCCGGCTAGCAACTGTGGGTCCGTCGTTTGGAGGTTTGTTGCAACCTGATTTAGAACTGGAGTCCGATGATGCAACAGAGATTGCTACCATAGCAACACAGCTCAGTTTGATCGAAGAAGGGAAATCAGCGAGTGATGTAATTGATGATTGGATATCAGTTGATAACACGATTCCAACCATCAGCTGACCGAGGGAAGAGATAGTGAATGAAGTGACGGAAACAGAGCAGGAACGGGTGCAGGAGCAGGCTGATGAAAGTGGAGACTCAGAAGAGTCAGAAGAGGGCAAAGCAGTTCCACCAAGTCATATTGCAGTTGCTGGACTGGAAACAGCTCTGGATTGGTTACAGGCTCAGGATGCGGACTGGCTGAAGGTACTGCAACTCAGACAACTGTTGTCATATTCACGGGATTTGGCCCGAAAAAAAAAAAAAAGCAGAAAAGCATTATAGACTTCTTTTAAAGTTAATTACTGTAGAGTCATGATTTAGTAAATGTACTGTTACTGTGACAAGCTGTTAACTAGTATGCTGCTATGATTCTGCTTTCTCTGGTTCTCTATGCCGTGTAGCACATTTTTGCACTTTTTTTGCATTTTTAAACACATTTTAGAACCAAAGAACCAAATTAAATCAAACTATGTTATCAATTCAGTCACAAATGCTGTTCTAGTACAGCACATTAAACTTTGTTTAATAACTGACATTGTTTTTAGTGTTTGCTTGATGGTTTGTTTCTAACTGAGCAACACGGATAGCCACTCCCTCGATGTAACGAACACGCTAGTACAATGAATATGTTTAATGCCTCCCAGTCCGTTCGTTATAGCGAGGGAGAATTGTAAATGCTTGCAGCCATTGTTGTTTAGGCTCCGTTGTTTCCACAGAGACCATCCACAATGAGATGGCAGAGGAATTGTCTGATTCACAAAACCTTTGAAGTCCATTGGATAATGCTGCGTAACACTGTGTAGTATACTTGCAATGTGATTTCTTTATATTTTTTTTTATTTTTATTTTTTACTTTCTCTTTTATACTCCCTCGGCCCGCCACTCTCTTCGGGAGACACCTACAGACTCTGCTCTCCTGCCTATTCCCAGAGTGGTCCACCCCCATGGAGCCTTGGTTCTACCCCTCAGGTGGCGTTGAGGTGAGGGCACGTACATCGCGTATTCCTAGTTTCGTAGGGATGGCGGATCTGAGGCAGGCAGGAGGCATTGGGGATCTGGGGCCTGGTGCTTCGTCGACTGGGGCACCGTGGGCCATTCTCTCATTTTTCCCCATGTGGTGTGCACCCTAACGTCAATGCACTCAGCGCCAGTGTCCACCATGGGCTCCCTTACTACTGGCTGGGCTTGCAGTATCTCAGGTCTCCACCCGGGGTCAGCCAAGCACCGAGCCTAGGTCCCCCCCCCCTGAAGAAGGCGAGCAGTCCCTGGGATGCTCAAGCCTCCTCCCCTGGCCAACCCTCCAGCTTCCCAGGATCATCCTGAATCCGGGTCGCTGGCGTCACGAGCGGTAGCTCTACCGCTGTGCCAGTGGGCCGGCTAGCAATGTGATTTCTAGTGTGTAAAAGGTCATTTTTAGGTAGTTTATGAATGTAAGTATGATGACAAGAAGTAAAACTATATTTTCAATGAATAAAAAGAAATATGAAATTCTCGTCGCCTCAGTTTGATGGATGCCAGAGTTGCAAGCTTTGATTGCAGATTCCCCTTCTTCAGTGTTCCTCAAGGATCAGGTTGTTTTTTTTTGTACACGCATCATGTTTCTGTGAAAGGTTATGTGGCAGTTCAGCACTGATCAATTCTTATTCTGTCAAAATTTGTCCCTAAACCTGGAAATCCTGGAGTGGTTATACTACATTCAATTGTTGTAAGATATAGCCTCACTTTCTACATCGATTAGATCATAGCACATAGGCAGTCATCTTAGCCTCTCCAGAGAGAGATCTATAGAATATTAAAGTTGAAACTGCAATGTGGTCACACTCCCCCTGACATTCCAACAGCAGATTTAGTTCTCCCCTGAAAGATCAATAACCCCAGAGTCCTGTTCCAGTCCCTGTGGCCAGGTGTTCTTAGTTTTGACTACACTTTTGTTATTTGGTAAAGCTTTTGAGTTTATTCGATTCTCTGTGTTTGTTTATCTTAGTTTTGTTTAAATTTGTTGTTTTCTTTTACTTGCTCCTTTGTTGTCCTGGAACTGGGAGACGGCATTTTTCACCAGTTCCCGGTTTGATGTCCCGATTCCAAATCAACCAAAAAATTAAACAACCAACCAAAAAATATTTAAATTGTACTTCATTTTTCTGACATTTGGACTGTTTACTCAAATGCAGACCCTAAAACAAACTTTCCTTTTACCTCCTGTCCAGTTGGCATGACAGGAAGGCCTACCAAAAAAAAAGCCTACAGGTTTAAACAGTATATATCCAGTAAGTGTTAGCTAGATAAAAAGATAGATAAAAATGTTTTATTTTTTGACAGGATAATAACTTTTAGGACCAAAATAGGCCATTTATCAAAGTTGTCCTATTTAAGATTACAGTTTCACAGTACAATAAGCCATCATGTAATACAATATTACAATATTCCAGGAAACAATCTTAAGTACAACACATTCTAAAATTCGTACAAGGCATACAAAGACATACAATATACCAGAAAAACATGGTATAGAACCTTATTTTAAAAATTAAGTATATTCCATTTGAATGGTCAGGGAAATTTTATATAAACCTTGATATGAGGCACGAATTTATGGGATCCTGATCAAGAAAGGGGGGCATCCATAAAGGGGGACACATTACTACAGTGTCTAAACTTTATCAGTTCATCCACCTGCTTTAACCAATAACCCCAGCCCAGAAATGAAGTCAGGACAGTTTAAACATACATGCATTCGAGGAAAAGACAGCAGACACAGAAATCACTCAGTAGCACCATAGCAAATACATTTGCCTTTCCAGACTAAATCTAAGGAGTGTTTAAATTGACCCAAATTTTCAATAGTCCTAATTTCTGGATCTGTTTCGATCCGTATTTTTCGTAAATAGAAACGTCTTTGCATTCTACTATAAATATTAACCTCCAAAGGAATTTTTAAGCATCTATGTTTCAAATCCCTCAAATTATACTTATGAGGGGTAAAAGCATCAAGGGAATTTTTTCCATGCCTGTTTTTACCTCCATATTCCATATAGGCTTTATACCCTACTCGTTTTTTTCTACGTAGTGCAAGGGAATCCCAGTCTAGACTTTGGAGCAAAATACAATGATAAGTAAAACAAGCATTTGTCAATGCCGAATGTTTACTTGCTGGCATTGGCATTGGTAGTGTAGAAGTTACAGAGCTGCATAATAGAAATGGCAGTGAAGTACTGAACTGAAGCCAACCCCAACACCACCCTGCAGAGAGTGACAGGCATTGGGGTGTGCTTGGGTGGTCAGGCATAACAGCCCGCCATTGAACCACCCCTACCCTGCAGACACTGACAAGTGTCACGTGTGCCTTGGGGTCTTTGGTCTTTATGCGCACCCCATTCCATCAGGAACATGCGAGATGGGTGCGGTATAGAGAATGGGGTGAACTTTTGGGCTGAAGAGTCCAAGGCATACCTCGATGCCTCTCACTGGCTGCAGGGTGTGGAATGGTATGAGCATTACAGGCAAGAATCCCAAGTCACACCCCTGATGCCTGTCATTCTCTACAGGGTGAGGCGTTATGGTTGGAAACCCTAACACCTCAGGCATTCGTTAGTATTTTCACTTCAAATTTTCAACATGTTTTTTTTGTGACCCCCACCTCATGAACAGTGGCAATATCAGTTTGTTAGCCGAAAGCTGCTTATGCGCAGCGACTAAGGCATTTAGCACCACAAAAACACATTCCGAACAGGATGTGAAAAATGACAGCTGTATTGTTTATGGGGTTGTGTAAAAAATGCCAATGTTGCAAATCTGCAGTAAAAATATTAAAAAAACTGGTGAAGTCACGAGCGTGCGTAGAAACTGTGCAACGCACACCCGTAATGTAATTAGTTTGGGGATTTTTTACAGCAGATTGTCAAACGCATTTTGGGACCTCCGATCATGAACAGTGTTACTGTGATTTTCTTTATCTGTTCCGAACAATGATTTCCCACAGCAACCGCGCATCTCTGCGCTGAAAGTGTGAAAACACATTTCGGTCATGTTGTGAAAAATGATAGCTGTACTGTTCATAAGGAAGTGTGTAAAAATGCCACTGGTGAAAATCTGGACTGAAAATATTACAAAGTCATGAACTTACGAGGGTGCGTGGAAACTGCGCACTGCTCACTCGTAACACAGTCATTTTATGGAATTTTGTCACCAACTTTTCAACATATCCATTTTAAGACCTCTGCTCATGAACAGTGTAACTGTGATTTTCTTAATCTGTCCCAAACATTGCTTTCGCACACCGACTGCACCATTGTGCGCTACACGTGCGGAAACACATTTGGGGCAACATGTGAAAAATGGCAGCTGTACTGTTCATAAGGAAGTGTAATAAAATGGCAATGTGGAAAATCTGGAGTGAAAATATAGAAAATTCGCAAACTTACGAGCGTGCGTAGGAACTGCGCAACGCACGCCGGAACAGTCATTTTTTAAGAATTTTTTCACAAAATTTTCAACATAGCCATTTTAAGACCTCTGCTCATGAACAGTGTCACTGTGATTTTCTTAATGTGTCCCATACATTGATTTACGCACCGACTGCGCCATTGTGCACTACATGGGCGGAAACACGTTTTGGGCAAGATGTGAAAATGACAGCTGTACTGCTCATACGGAGGTGTGTAAAATGGCAAATGTTGAAAAATCTGGAGGAAAAATATTGAAAAATTGCTGGACCTATAAGCGCATGAGGGAACTGGCGTAACGACGCTCATAAAACAGTCATTTTTGGAATTTTTCCACCAAATTTTCAACATAGGCTTTTGAGAGCCCACCTTAGGAACAGTGGCAGTGTCGTTTCATTACTGGTCCCGAAGGTGATTTCTTGCAGTGATCATGTAAATCACCCTTCGGCCCGATTAACGCCATGACAGTGAGAGCATTCATGAGAAGGGGTCCCAAAACCCCATGTTGAAAATTTGGTGTAGAAATTCCAAAAATGCCTGAGATATGCAGCAAAGTTGAAAAAACCCTATCTATCCCATTATACAGCTTACCGCATTTCCTCAGTTCGCGGTCGGCTTTGAAGAGTGCAGGCGTGTTCCAGTCCACCGAAGATCATGTGCAAAGTCCGGAGGTAAGTATGGGGTGAGGGGTGTGGGGGCGGAGTTGCGCCAGTGGGTGGTAGCGGGTTGGGGCAGAGACAGCGAGGGACCGTTTTTTCAGTTTCAGTTTTTAAGTGACAACGCGGGGCCGTTTGCCATGCTGGGGTGGAGCTCCAAGCGTGGCACAAGGATGGCTGGTGGGGGGTGGAGTCGACGGGGATTGGGGACCCCCGGTCGGCGACAGAGACTGGCTGCCACGCTGAGGTGGCTCCCAGCTGGCACCCTGTACTCTGGGGAGAACCAGTGGAGTCGACTGGGTATTGGGCACCCCTGTCGGCTATATGATGGTAGCCACACTGGGGTGGGCACCCAGCGTGGCATATGGAACTCTGTTTTGGGGGCGTCGGCTATACACAGTGTGTGTGTGTGTGGGGGCGAGCACGCGGTATGTGTGCGTGTGTGTGTCAATGTCTGTGTGTGTAGAATTGCATGAGCAGGCGATATCTTATCACTGCTCACTGCAGCGTAGCTCCCCCTTTCAACTGTACTCCACTGCATTTGGGACTGCTGTCATAGGCAGCTCCAGCAGGCATTGGAGAACTGCGGCCGCACCTGCAAACACACTGACTGAATTGGAAGAGGGCTGCCACACCTCCGAAAACTCGGATGATGGCACTATGTTTCTTGCACATGCGTGCAAGCAAACATAAAAAGGGCACTTCATCACATATCTTGCCATTCTATAGTATGTTTTATCCAGACTATGCTAGTGTTTTGGAAGCAAATTGATATATTACACTGCCATGTTCTAATGTTGGTAATAGTAGCTGAACAGCCACTCTATTTCTAGATTCTCTAGGAAGAGTTGAGGTTTTCCTTCTAAGCACACCCAGTCTGGAATTGACCTTTTTAACTATGTTAGTTACATGTTCAGAAAAAATAAAAGTACTATCTATAAAAACCCCTGAATACCTATAAACCAAGACTTGCTCTAGCATTTGTCCACTTACTGTATGTATGTTTAAAGTCTGATTATGTGTTGATTTACCCCTTGAATTAAACAACATTACCTGGGTTTTCTTTATACTGAGAACCGTTTTTGATTGGAGTAACCAATATTGTAAAATATTGAAATCTGATTGCAGAGTTTTTTGTAGACTATCTATGCTTGTACCTTTTCCTATCAAAGCCATATCATCGGCATATAAATAAATCTTGCTATTTTTGATATGTAATGGAAGGGGGTTTATATGTATCAGGAACAACAAGGGGCCCAAAATAGAGCCTTGTGGGACACCCCTGAATATAGCTTCCCTTTCTGAGTGTTTTCCATTTATACAGACCTGTTGTGTATGTTCAGTCAGATAGGAAAGAATCCAAGTTTGACCAGATTCAGACATACTTTTTGAGCCAATTTCCCTAGCAATATATTGAAGTCAGCCAGATTGACGGCCTCCGAGAGGTCGACAAACACTGCACCGACAGACTCCCATGACTCAGTCAGGCTTGCCACTACATCAGTGAATGTTAATTGGCAAAAGAGACAATGAGGCTTAACCCTTGCTTTGGTTGTTTGGTCCCAGATCATGATTTTGAAAATTATGAACTCTGCAAAGTTTTCTGCCTCAAACAAAGATCTTTATCTGCACCAGCTTTAACAACAGTTTCACGAGAGTACCCTCCTCCTGCTCTGATCGCTGTTGTGAAAAATAAATTACCCTGTTAGTCTAATGGTACCCCCTCTGCCCAGATTGCCATTATAAATGGAAGTTACCATGGTAGTCCAGTGGTACCCCCTGTCCCAATCCCCATTGTGAAAAGAAATTACCCTGGTAGTCCAGTCACAGTGGTACCTCCCCCTCACCCAGTCCTCATTGTCAAACAGATTACTTGGTAGTGCAGTGGTACCCATTTCCTCCCCTGATCCCCATTATAAAACAGTGTTCCTCCCTTCACCCATCCATTTAACACCACCACCTTCTACCCTCCTAGCTGGCACCCTACTCACCCTAAAAAGTCTGGACACAGTGGGCAGAGCGGTGGATCTCAGCTGGCACAGATCCTCCTCTTACCAGCTCGGCTGGCCACCATCTGTCTGAAGGACAGAGACTGAGCACATGTGTACTCTTTCGCTAGTATGCATGCACTCTGTCCCAGTCATTTTGATGGTGGCCGTCCAAGGTAGTGAGAGAAGGGTCTTTGTCGATCACCGTCCACTGCTTTGCATGCAGCATTCATAGGCTTTTTAGGGTGAATTGGAGGCTGGACAGGAGGTGGTAGGTGGGCCAGGGGAGTGTGGTTTTACAATAGGGATTGGTGCAGGAGGGAGCAGGGTACTTTCATTTCACAGTGGGGTTTAGATGTTGTGGGGTTGGAGTTCTAGTGGACTACCATGGTATTTTCTTCTCACAGTGGGGATCGGACTGGACTAACAGAGTTATGTTGTTTCACAACGGGGTTTGGGGTAGGAGGGTTTCAACCACTGGACTACCAGAGTAACACATCATTGTGTATACAGCATCATATTGGGTTGTGGTGCAGTCAGAAGTTAGAAACCGATTAATGGCATTTAAAATCATGAAACGAATGCACAAGTGCCAGCCAGAACTTACTTGGATTGACTGCAACACTGCAGTAATCCTGCCAGTGACATCAGCAAAACCAAATCACTCAGTGTAAATGCTGCAGTGATCTCTAGTTAGTAAATGCAGAAAAAAGTGTGCATGACTACGAGACATGCTACAAGCTATGCTGGTTGGTGACTAAAAATTATTCAATGTAGTAATTATGTTTCTGCTAAAGGGGTGTATTTGTGAGTCACACAAGCCCTCCTTACCCCCTCTTCTAGGGACTGCATAAAAAGGGTTCTTCAGGTCAAGTCAGATCAAATGTTTTAACATTTTCTTGCTTGAACATTTTACAGTTTTAAACTTTGCAGTTTTTACAGTTTTTCATATTGTGATTTGTCATTTATTACTGCATTTATATTTTTTAATACGTAGCATAGGTTTGTTGAATGGTCACTGCCCTCTTGTAGTAGTGAAATCTTTTATTCATTCTTACATGAATTTGGACATCACAGCTGAACAAAGCTCATTCCCAGCGAGTTTCAGTTACATTTACATATAATGACACATTAATCAGTCAATTGACATACACACATAAAAAATACACAGGTACATAAAAATACATCAGATCTTTCTTACTGTCAAAACACTTTACTTAACTCTAATTCAAAAATCGCATTTACAGTACATTGTCAATATACCAGCTCTCTATTTCTCCAAAGTATATTTTCCTATCAGTACCTCTCAGATAAATTGGGAGTTTATTCCAAGCTAAAGGCCTTTGTAAAAAAAAAAGGAAAAAGCTACTTCTGCCTATTTCAGATCTATGTTTTGGTAACAGGCATTCTAGTCCTTTTGCTGATCTATGACCTTGATTTGGTGGTTTAACATGAATCTTGTTCATAATATAACGTGGGACTTTGCCCTTAAGACATTTACACATGTAGGATATAATGTGCAGGGTTCTTCTTTCATTTAAAGGCAGCCGCTACAATTTATGATACATGACTCTGCTGAGGGTTCTAATTGGTACATTTAAAATAAACCTTGCTAATTTGTTATAAAAAATATCTAATCTATTTTGCAGTGTCTGAGAAGCTCCTGCGTATACTATGTTACCATATTCAAGAATGGGCAAAACTGTAACGTTAATAACATAATTTCTTATTCCTTCTGGCAGACAGTATCTAATTTTATACAAAGGCGTCAGGAACTTTCCAATTTTCTGTATCGTTGTCTTAGTATGTTCCTTCCATTTGAGTTGATTATCCAGATGAACACCTAAATATTTATGAGTGTTGACACAATCTAATTTATGTCCAGAAAAAGTTTCCATTACAGTTTTCCTTTCCCCCAAATTCTTACTTGTTTCTAGCAAAAAGCATTGTTTGTGATTTTTTTTGCGTTTATAACCAGACATGATTTAAGAAGAAAAGATTGTAATTCATTGAATGCTTTCTGTAAGAATATTTGTATGAGAGCATCCAAAGGTCCCCCACAATAAATTATAGTGTCATCCGTATAAAGATGATACTACCATCAGGGATGGACAAATGAAAATCATTCATGTATATAGTGTAAAGGATAGGCCCCATAATTGATCCCTGGGGGATGCCATAGACCACTGATTTCAGACTAGAGGAACAATCAGTAATAGTGACTAACTGTGATCTGCCACCTAGATGATTTTTAAACCATTCCATAGTGATCTCAGAAAAACCCAGGGATCTAAGTCTGGACAGGAGGATGCCGTGGTTCAAGGTGTCAAAAGCTTTAGATAGCTCTATAAAGATTGTACCCATGGATATCCTCCTTGTCTTGATCTTCTGCAATGTCACCCATGACCTTCAAAAGAGCTGAAATGCTTCCATGTTTGGGTCTGAACCCTGATTGAAATTCATTCAAGCTCCTGTGTTTCAACAAAAATACATGAATCTGCTTTGCCACTATTTTTTTCTAAAATTTTAGAAATAGTTGGTAACAACGAAATCAGATGATAGTTTTCAATTAAATTCTTTTGTCCATTTTTAAAAATGGGTATCACATTAGCATTTTCCATTTCTGTGGAAATTGCATAAAGCAGGGACATACTGAATAATTTGGCAAGTGGCTGAGCAATAATAGAGGCTAGCTAATTTCAGTAGTAAATTAGGTATACCTTCAAGTCCACCCGCTTGTTTTGTTTTTATTTTCAGTAGAAGTTCCAAGACGTCCTCGGAGGAGACCGTAGAAAAATTAAATTCCTCCTTTAGTACCTCTTGGGAAGTTCTACTGTCCAAATCCTGAACTACGTTGTCCCACTTTGTATTTTTTGTACTGACATCCACTTTACTTTGTGCCAAAACTGAAACACCCATATGTACAAATAATCATTAAATTCCTCAGCCACTCTTTTCCCCATGTTCATACTTTCACCATCAATAACAAATTTATCTGGATAATCAGATCTTTGGACCCCATATAATTTATTCATTGTCCTCCAAAAAGATCTTGGGTTATTGGATATATTTTCTGTTAATTTATTGTTAAAGTACTGTTGTTTGGCCTTCCGTAGTTCTTTCGTGTATACATTTCTCATTTGTTTATAACACCAGTCCTGATTCAAATCTGTGCATTTAGCTCTTTTCCAAGCTTTATCCCTCATCTTGTTTACCATATATAATTTTGAGTTATACCAAGGGGAATTTTTAAACCTAACTAATCTGGTTTTGATCGGTGCGTGGGCGTTACAGATATTTAAAAAAATCCTGAGAAATAAATCCCATGCATCACTCACATTAGAGATAAGATGTAATCTTTCCCAGTTATAATTTTCTAACTCAGGCATGAATTCTACGTAATCAAACCGTTTGTATGTTCTAAATTTTACAATTCTCCCTAGGATTTTACACATTTTTTTTCATTTCGTATACAATATATCATTTGATGATCAGACACAGCATCTGGGAGTACTCCACTTGCTAAATATTTTTCAGGCTTATTTGTAAATATTAAATCCAGGATAGAGGATGTACTGGTATTCCTAGGGTTTAATCTGGTAATATCAGTGCTAAATTGTGACAATCCTAATGTGGTAACCATATAATTTAATATGTGTTCAGAATCAATTTCCAATCAACATTAAAGTCGCCAATAAGCAACAATTCATGGGACTGTGCAAAAGCTTTTAAAGTTTCCTGTAAATCATTTAACACTAACAGATTACACTTGGGTAGATGGTAAATACCCAGGAGCAACAGAGGCTTAGAGAATGGTATATTCATTTCTAAGGGAAGTATTTCAATATCGGGCCAGTCACACACCAAGTCAACTCCTTTAACCTGTAAGAAATTCTTTGTATATATTACAATCCCACCACCCCTTTTATTTCTATATTTCCTCCACATTTTAAATCCTTCCATTGTAACCAAATTGTCTGAAATCTTACAATTTAACCAAGATTCCGTTATAATTATCAGAGCAGGATCGTACTTTATCGGTCATTCCCTTATATAGTCAGTTTTCTTTATGAGACTGCAGATATTTAAATGGACAATGCTTTGCCAGCCTGGTGGCGCTGAGAGTTGAGGCGCTGGATGCCACACCTCGCGCTGGTGACCCGTGTTTGGGAACAAGCACGGTTGGTCGGCAGGGACAGGAAAGGATCGAGCTTCCCAGGGACTGCTCTCCTTTCTTGGGGAGGGGGGTTCGCAAAAGCCACTGCTCTGGCAGTCTCTGGTGGCAGCTGGGGGTTTCACAAAAAGCGGCTGCAGTATAGAGGGAAGAGTTGTGGTGGATGACCGAGTGTGCGCTGGTGCGTGCACACGTCGTGCAGGATGTCATTGCATGTCTGAGCTCTGGGGGAAGCTACTACTGAATAAAAAAAAACTGTTGGCTCTGGTAGGCAAAGGTGGGGCCAGGGACCATGCCCAACGCAGAGTACGGCGGCTGCCTCCGGTGCTCCCTCAACCCCCGGATTGCCTGACCAGATTTGCAGAAAGGTCATCTAGGGAGAAGAATGTTCGTGCCCGGGGGGGGGGGCTTAAATCCAGGGGACAAGGTACTGGGCGAGTGGTAGAGGAACTAGGGGAATCGGAAGGCAGGACTGAGTCTACGGCAGGGCGGGATGGAGATGCAGTTGAGTGCCTACACTGGAGAAAGTCTGGGGAAAAAGCGCAAAAAAAAAAAAAAATTTAATAAATGGACAATGCTTAAAGCTGTGATTTTGAAGGATTCAGCAGTAATATCAAAATCCGCAGTACTTTGGGGGCCAGGGTTTGGGTGAACATCATCACAAAGGGTTAAGGTTATAACAGTAATCAATTTATAAAATCGATATAACCTATAAATAGATAATCTGTCATTGTGTAGCTTTCTAAACATTGCTTCATTACTTGCATTTGGGATCCCCTTTGGCCAAGCCTCATACAAGTGCCTAAAAATTGAATTCTAGCATATTAGTGAAGATGCAAATCTATCACTGATCAGATCTGATTTTATTAAATCATGCCAGTTACTTGGTCTATAGGAACTATCACGTTCTGTACCCCTGTTTCTAAATTCCATCGGGAATTGTGGAGGGGTTGTGGGATAACAGATGGACCAGACACCGAACTTCAGGATCAACACACAATCTCTGTGTGATGTTTATTCAGAATACAGGAAATAAGCTTCGGCAATAACATATTCCTTCTTCAGTACATCAGTTTGTAGCAGCAGACTATGAATGTCCTTTCTCTGCACTTAGCCAGCACCTACTGATACTGATCTCTGATCTCACTACTTTTCAGTGAAAACCCTTCACCACTATGTGGGCCCCATTTGCTTGGGTAGTGGGGGCTCAAAAAGGAAAAACAAACAAAACAAGCTGTAGACAAAGAACCTCAATGCAGAGTCACTGAAAAAAGGGTTACTCCAAAGGGCACTGGCAACAAATCAAGTTTCAAAGAAATACATTATACATATGTTCATAATGCAAAGCATCATGGGATATATGCAAATCACCATGACATTTCAGACTTATTCAGTTTACAGCAATTTACATACATTTTAAATAGCACAACTAACTTAATTTTTATAATACAGTCAACTAGTACTTTTTACCTTTTTCACAAATACCTAGTGCCATGGTATTTTCAACATTTACAGGTTTTATACACATAAAGTATATACATTAAAGTATTTTATGACATAGAGCCATTGCATACTAAATTCAGCAATGAGGAACGCAGCCTGTTTTATATCAGCTCAGAGTTCACCACAATAACCTCCCTGTACAAGGACCTGAGAGGGAAAAGGAAAATGAAAGAGTGGCAGGAGCTCCCTGTCACATTTCCCCCACCTTAAAGAGGGAAGCAGTTATTGCAGACTGCTTACCACCTTCCTGTCCCAGGAAGGGATGGAGCTTCCCCCATCCTTCTTCAGAAGGTCTGTCTCAGGGTCCCTATTAATGATAAACATTCTATCATAAACATAGTGTATATCACCATTCTTTACCCTGAAGCATTAACACATTTCTCAACAGAGACTAATGCTACCTTCCCATCTTCTTTTAGGGAAAGTCTGTCTTATTTCTTAACAAAAAAATCTGGACAGCATGAAGTCCAGTACCATAGAAAGGCTTTCTCTGGGGTGAGTAATTACCTGCTCCAACCCCACCAGACATGTCAGTTTTAAGCAGGGGCCCAGTCCTAGGTTCAACCCCCTCTATATAAACCCACTATGTCTCTTGAGTCATTCATTTGCTACAGATACAGACATCTGAGGATAAACAATCGTTTGGTGGTACCCCAACACAGGTTCCAATCCATTTTCCACCCACCTCCTTCTTTGTAGGTTTTTCATAAAATAATAAAACACATGTACCACCTCCTTGATCTTAACATATTGTAACATTTTGGCAATATTATTATCTTTAAGCCTGCAGTATACCCCAGTCAATACTGTTAATAGATTTAGTTGCATCGATACAAGAAAAAGTCCTTTCAGTTTCATAGGCTTCTTCTTGCTTGCTTGGAGTCTTCAACCCCAGCACAATACCACTAGGCACAGTCTTACCTGGGGTCTTACATTCAAGTTCCATACTTGCATCTCTGACCTCCAACAGATAACATTTTGGGATCATAGGCTACAAAGGAATATCCTGCTCAGACAGGGGTCCTCATCCAGTTGAGCACACGAAAAATCCTCCTCCGATTCTTTATCCAAACTCTCTGGCAGAGACCTCTCGAGCACCTGGCACTGGTGTTCTAACTCTCTGCTTAATCGATCTACCTCCAGCCATTGCCCACTCATCAGGTAGATCATCCTCATAAGGGTCTCCACCTCCTGGGTGTTGTTCCTCACACCTCCAGTCTGCCTCGAGCTGCATCTCTTCATCATCTTCAGGCTTGGCCTTCCTCCGAGCTCCCAGATCCAGTCCAGGCAGCAGCTTCTCTCGGTCTGTGAGCCATGGTTCTGGTCAGAACTCCACAAACTTTATTCTCCCGCAGCTCCTGGTGCATCGGTCCACCTGGGATATCTGGGCAATATCCACCAGAAAACGTCCCTCTTTGGCCAGTCCAGATGCTTCCAGCAAGTTATCCCACTTCTCACACCAAGCCTGTGGAGGGGTTGTGGGATAACAGATGGACCAGACACCGAACTTCAGGTTCAACACACAATCTCTGTGTGATGTTTCTTCAGAATACAGGAAATAAGCTTCAGCAATAGCATATTCCTTCTTCAGTATGTCAGTTTGCAGCAACAGACTATGAATGTCCTTTCTCTGCACTTAGCCAGCACGTACTGACACCGATCTCACTACTTTTCACTGAAAACCCTTTATCCCCTTTTGGGCCCCGTTTGCTTGGGTAGTGGGCGCTCAAAAAGGAAAAAACAAAACAAGCTATAAACAAAGAACCTCAATGCAGAATCACTGAAAAAAGGGCTACCCCAAAGGGCACTGGCAACAAATCACATTTCAGAGAAATACAACATCATACATACTTCCTATTGCAAAGCATCATGGGATATATGCAAATCACCATGGAATTTCAGACTTGTTCCGTTTACAGCAATTTACATGTAATTTAAATAGCACAACTTACTTAATTTTTATAATATAGTCAACTAGTACTTTTTACCTTTATCAAAAACACCTAGTGCCATGGTATTTTCAACATTTACAGGTTTTATACACATGAAATATATACATTAAAGTATTTTATGACATAGAGCCATTGCATACTAAATCCAACAATGAGGAACACAGCCTGTTTTATATCAGCTCGGTCACCACAATAACCTCCCTGTACGAGGACCTGAGAGGGAAAAGGAAAATTAAAGAGTGGCAGGAGCTACCTGTCACAGGGATACATTCACAAGTTTCCCATTGACCATTAGAGGCACTAATTTATTATGTGAGCCCAGTCTAATAATCAGTCCCCACAAACTATCCACCATTGCATTTTGTAAATATTGATTATACCCTACTAAATTTGAGAAACTTTATATCAGATTAAAGGAGTGAATCCCCTACACTATATATTAAAAGGAAATGCAATGCAAAAATAAAAAACAATAATCAAGGACTTTAAGCCACCTTTTTAGCCTTGGATAAAGCTATCATAAATATAAGACAGGCTCTATAGAGAGGGCTGAATAGTTTACCTTATAATTTTAAGGCTAAGAAACAGGAGAATAGTTATAAATATACCAGGAAATAGTTGAACATTTCTAACAGCCACTAATTTTGGTAGTAATAAGCAGAAGAAACAACATGCTAATTTAATGTAGGAACCTTTATGTTAAAAAAACTAAACTTTAACATTTAATTAGATGACTGCTAAATACCCATAACTTATCATGATATAATTTTTAAAAATGTCAAACTTTGACTCATGGACAGTTTATCAATCAAGATTTATTTATAAAAGGCGCCTTTCCACAGTTCAAGGTGCGTGTAGATAAACACATCAGCAATAAAATCGCAGATTATAAATATATAAAACTATAAGTTATCACAATAAACCAACTATTATTAAAATGACTGCAACATTATGTTTCATCGCAGAATGCTAGACCAAAGAGGTAGGTTCTTCAGTTCACTTTTAAAATTTTGGATGGTCAGGCATTCTTTTATCCGACAAGGTAGAGAATTTCACAGGGTAGTGGCCGCAAATGCAAATGAGCGGGCCCCAGATGTTTGTAAATGCACCCTTGGAATCTCTTCCAATCCCTCGTTGGTGGATCGGAGAGACTGGGAGGGATGGTAGGGAGAAAGGAGATCTTGCAGGTAGTGGGGTCCCTGGTCGTGTAGGGTTTTATAGGTCAGCAAACCGACCTTGAAGGTGATACGCCACCGCACTGGCAGCCAGTACAGTCCGTGGAGCACAGGTGTAATATGACTGGTCCTAGAAGTACCAGTCAAAAGCCTGGCAGCCGCATTCTACTAGCCGCATTTAAACTGGATATAGCAACACCTGTTCCATTAATAACTCACTTAAACTTAATATGAGAAACAGTGTTCATATATAAAAGTTAGACCTATACTGAACTATAACAATGTTAAAATTCTTGCTACTTATATATGTTCTTACAAACTAAATAAAACATTTTTGTTTTGTGCCTGAGTGGTGCTCTTATGCTGTTAAAACATAGATCTGCCACTGGAATGTCAGGGTGAGAAAGACCACAATGTTCAGTTTGAACTGCTCTTGAAGCAGGCAACACCGGTATGACCGCAGGCGCCAGGACCACACGAAAAACCTCTAGCTAGCAGTCTATCACAGGAAACTTCCCCCGCCGAAGTCAGTGTGCTGATGTCCGCCTATCCTATAAAAGGGGTGGTCCCCCAGACCTACCTCAGTTCTTTCCAGTCGTCTACCCATGCACGTCTGACCTCCACGGATGCCTGCTTCAGTTGATTGCCATTTTCCTTGCGTTTAACCCGCACTTTATTTTCTCTTTTACAGTTCTAACATCGAAATTTTGGGGTGTTTTCTTTCTAGATTTATGTCTTCTTCTCCAGCCTCATCTTCCGACCGGCCGAAGAAGTGTGCCTGCGGCAAGCAGATAGATACCCTTCAACAACAGTCACTCTTCCTATATGCTCTGCTTGGACACCATGACACCAAGGCCTGCCATCACTGCCAGAACTTCAGCCAGGCCACACAAAAACACCGCTTGAAGATCTTGGAAAGCTACCTGCTGAAGCAGAACTTGGTACGATAGAGAAGGAGCTTCAGGTCAAAAGCTCTTCTTCTTCGCCAACTCAGTCTTCTGGGGCATTTTCTTCTTCTTCCCAGAAGGAGAAGAAGTCGAGTGGGAAGCATGAGCACTGGAACAAGTGCCAGGACCATCTTCGGTCAGCTTCTCGCTTGTGGTCATGACACTGACCGACCACTGCCTCTGGGTCTTCCTTCCATGGGGGGGTGGGTGGGTCGGCCCCTCCTTCTTGAGCAGCCCTCACACATTCCGGGATGCTGGTGGTGCAGCCACCTGCCCTCATTTCCATTTCGGGTGGCGGCTCTTCGGGGGTAGTGGACTTTGTCCCTGCCTCCTAGCCCCTGACACTCAGGCCCTTAGCACCCACGGGTCCTCAGCCAGGCAGCTCAGCCTGGGTTGGACAGCCCTAGCCCTTCCAGACATCACCCAGAGCAAGCGATTGCCTCCTCCTCTTTAATGCAGGTGACGCCTCTGCTTCTGCCTTGGAGGAGTTCTCTGCAGGCGCTAGCCTCACCATTGGGGCCAGCGTTGGCTACTTCGCCACACCGACACCAGCCTTCGCCTCTCAGGCCAACACCGGCTATGCTGACACATTAGCTAATGACTCCTCAACTATCGTCACCTCACCCCCAGCCTATGCCACAACAAACTCCTGCAGGCCCTCCTCAGGTTCTTCAATTGGTGCCAGGCGAGCCTACGCCAGGGTACCAGACGCCAGCTCCTCCACCGTCATACCCGTACCCTCCTCCTCCTCAGTATCCTTATCCCCCCTATAATCCACCCCCGCTGGTGAATTATAATGCGCTGTTTAATGCCTGGTGGTCCTTTGTGCAAAATAAGGACGCACCCAGGCAACTGTCTTCCCCCCATCCTCCCTGGATGACCCTCCTCAGGATTCAAACCGGGCAGGACCTAGCAAACCCCCTATCACAGGGTCCTCTGGGGGTGGCATGGAGAGTTCTGACCAGCATAGGGCCGATCGTCACCCTTAGACATCAGTCCCCAACAGTGATCAGTCAGGAGATAACTCTTCCTCCTCCTCCTCCTCTTCAAAGTCATCCAAAGACTCCAGGGGCTCCTGTGAAAGTCGGGAGCATCCGAAGGAGACCCCTAAGTCTCCCCCTGATGACCCCTCTTTCCTTGACATTATGCATCATATCCAGTCCCTTATGGGAAGGGAAACAGAGGAGCTTGACCCGGAGCGCAGTTGCTGGGCTATATAGTTATGGAAAAAGGAGACCCTTCCTTTGGTGGTGCCTCCTTTAATTGAGTCTTATGAAGATGTTACCAAGGTGGCGTGGAACCAACCCTCCTTCCACCCCGGCCATGCCTGAGAAGGCGGATTACCTCTATCATGCACCGGTGGGCAAGTCTTTCTTTGGTGAGCACCCTACAGCAGACTCAGTTGTCATGAATGCGGCCCATGACTGTATAAAGAGGCTCAAGCATCTCAGTACTCACCTTCCTGACAGAGTCCCGCCAACTGGACCAGCTGGGCAAGCAGATGTATGCCTCTGCCACACTGGCCATTAGATCACTTAACTATCTGGCCCACATGGTGCAGTATCAGAATGCCCTCTAGGATCAGGCGAGGGATCTGGTTCAGATCTTCTCTGGGGATTCTACCAAAACTCAGTTGGCCCAACTCCTGAAATCTAGGTCGGATGTGGGCTCCCATGTATTGAGGGTGGCATATGATACTGTTGATGCCTCCAGGTGTGGGGCGGGGGCAGGGTTCTGCCTTCGCCACCATTCATTGCTTAGGATGTTGGCCTTTGCGCCTGATGTGCAGGCAAACATTTTGGATGCCCCTTTCAGAGGATCTGTCTTGTTTGGGGGGAGATGCCCAGGACATTATCTCCTGTCTTCAGGAGTCAGGCAAGGCCCTGAGGTCGGTGCATTCCCTCTACCCGATCCCAGCCTCGCTCTGCCCAGCATCAGTCTTTTCATCAGTCCTCTTGTCAGCCCTCCAAGGGCTTACAACTGAAAGGACTCTTCAAGCGCAAGGCAAACACTCCTCCAGCTGGAGTGGCTGGCCCTAGGGCCCCTAGAGTGCCTACAGCCGCTCTGCCCACCCCTGGGTCCACTGCCTGACTCCTTGTCTGACCCCCCCCAGCACAGTTGTTGGGGGAGGCGTGGGCCCATTCTCCTTTTACTTAGATGGATGACAAGGTGTCACCTCAGACCAATGGGTGTTAAAGCTTATCGAGTGAGGTCACACCCTGGAATTTCTGGAACCCCCTCCAGAAAACCCTCCCTTGCACTCCCACTACCCTTCAGCCCACATCTCCCTCATCTGGGAAGAGATTCAGGTTCTTCTGCCCAAAAAGGCCATAGAACCCATCCCCCAAGCTAAAAGAGGAAGAGGGTTCTACTCTCATTTCTTCCTCATCTCCAAGAAAACAGGAGATCTGAGCTCGATCCTAGACCTCAGCCACCTGAACCTGTACATAGAGTACAAGCGCTTCAGGATGGTCACTCTCCAGAGGTTGCTACCCCTCCTTTGCCAGGGGGACTGGCTCTGGAGATGCAGAATGCCTGTCTCCATATCCAGGTGTTCAGGGCCCTTTTGGCCTCTCCTCTGCACCTTGGGTTTTCACCAAGTGCCTGGCAGTAGTGGCTGCAGCTCTGAGGAGACCGGGCTTTATGTGTTCCCTTACCTGGACGATTGGCTGCTGATAGCCCCTTCCAGGGACTTTTTGCTACAGACCCTGGAATGCACGTTTTGGCTTTTCCAGGCCTTAAGGATTATGTTTCAGTCTGCCAAAGTCTTGTCTCTCTCCTTGCCAATGCCTCCAGTATATTGGGATGGTCCTGGACTCTTTCCATGGAAAAGCTTTCCTGCCAGCGGACAGAGTGGAATGCTTGATCGCACAGGCCCGGTTAGTTTCCTCCATTCTACAGATCCTGGCCAGAGCATTCCTCTGCCTGTTGGGGTACATGGTGGCGGCTGTAGCCACAGTTCCCCTAGCCCATCTGTATATGAGGGTTCCTCACTGTACTCGAACGTACCAATGACCGGGATCAGCTGGTACTAGTCTCCAACCCAGTGAGGAGGACCTTAGAGTGGTGGCAGAACCCTGTTAGTCTCCTGCAAGGGGTCCCCTTTCAAGCTGCATTCCCTCAGCAGATCCTCACGATGGATGCCTCGGGTTTTTGGCTAGGGTGCTCACTTAGCCAACTGTTAGACCCAGGGGACCTGTTCTGAGGCAGAGCAGCATCTCCACATCAATGTGGTGGAGATGCGGGCAGTTCTTTATGCTCTGCAGGCCTTCCAGACCCACATTCTTCCCAGCCCGCTACTGGTGCAGACGGACAACATGTCTGTAGTATACTGCATCAACAAGCAGGGGTGCACTCATTCTTACCCCCTTTGTTGGGAGGCAGTGAGGGTCTGGTACTGGGCCATCAGGCACAACCTGGAACTCTCTGCCGTCCATGTTCCAGGTGTCCAAAATGTCCTGGCCGACAGTCTAAGCTGGTCCAGGTCAAGTACTCACGAGTGGGAAGTCCTGTTCTTAATGGTCACAGGTCTCTTCGACAGGTGGGGCTGTCCTGAGTTAGACCTTTTTTGCGTCCCCACTCAACACAAAACTGCCACTTTTCTGCTCGCTCGGTCCAGGGCCTGGAGTTTTCTGGCACAATTGATTGTCCCTCTCCTGGAAAAGGAGGTTCCTGTACACCTTCCCTCCCTTCCTGCTCCTTCAGAGGGTTCTTCTCATGCTGCAGTCCGAGGGGGGCAGAGATGACTCTCACAGCTCCCTACTGGCTGTGTCAGATTTGGTTCCTTCTGCTGCAGCCGCTGGCAGTGGAACCTTCGGTGCCGTTACCCCCTGTGCTCTGGCTTGTTCTCCCAGGAGCAGGGCACCCTTGTCCAGGGCTTGACAAATTTTAAAATTAGGTACTTGTCCACGGACAAGTGGCTTGTCCAAAAGTAGTTGTCCCAGTGCTTGAGTTGGTAGTCCCGGTATAAAATGGCATATTGTTAATGGAAAATATCAAACTACAGAAAACTCAATGGATTTATTGTAGTAGTTATTTAGTGTTGAAATAGACAATAAGGAGAATAAATAATATGATTTTATTTTTGTCAGCAGCATGGCGAGGCTGCGAGCATAGACAGAATTAGCGTTAGCAGCGAGGAACTGACAGCAAGTGTGGTTGCAGCAGCAGCATAGAGTGCCAGCCTGCAGCACAGTGAGAACATCATTACAGCAGAGTAGCAGACAGTACAGCATCAGCATCGGGAAAAGTTACAGGAAGCCTGAGCTTGCTCCAGCCGGAGCATCATATTCAGTCATGTCCTCATCAAGACTAGTGACAGCCTCAGGGACATTTTCACGTGAATCAGCAGAACTAGTAGTTGAACTAGCATGACCATGATGACCATGAATGTGGCGTGTGCCAGGACCAGATAGTAGCCAGTGGTTGATAGCTTGATCTGGATCAAAGCTGTCTAATGCAGGGCCTTCAACTGCTATATGCAGAAGTGACTGGGAGCGTGTCATCAGCCAAACTTGTTCTTATTTTTGTTTTTATAAGATTCTGAATGGAGACTACTTTCTCACATTTAGCAGTAGACACACTCATAGCCAGTAACATTTCTGTTAGGTCAAGGATGTGAGCAAGCTGGGCAGGTTTCTCTCGTAGTAGTCGTGAATACACTTGCAGATATGGCTTGTCAACTGCAGACTTAAGCATTGCTTTTAATGCACAATATTCCCTTTTTATACTGGTTACATGATCTTCAGAAAAAAAAAAAGTTGTGAAAGTAGTCTAATAAATTACTTAAATCAGTTGTGCCAAATTGTGCAAGTTCTTCTCCTGACAGATCAAAATTTTTGAAATCCAAGCAACTGAACCATTTTAGAGGTTCTTCCGAGAAATTCCGAAAACGCTGATCAATGTAAGATACTGCTGCATCTATTAAACTGTGCAGCTGTGTATCAGTCGTAAAATTTACTTCTGGACAGTTCCCTTTGAAAGTAAAAGGAACAATCTTGTCCTCACTGCCATGTTTTGAAATGAGGTAGTTCATGCATTTCTCTGCAGGATTATATTGGTTCTACAATTAATGATGTCATAAACTTTCCAGGTCTTGTTTTTAGCTCAGCCAACTGGAGTAAGCATGTCTCAACGAGTTGGGGGGACTTCTAATATTAGTAGGTCATCCTTCTGAAATTCAAGTGATAAATTTTTCAATATTGGCAGAAAATCTTGAAGAATAAACAGTGATTTTACAAACTGTACTGCGTGCGCATCTCTTAGAAGTGCCTTTGCTTTGGCCCCATCATCACCAGCAGAGTTTGACACATGTTCAAGATGTTGAATTACTGTAGACAGGTTGACTTGAACAGCATGAACTGAACGCGTCTTACTTGCAAGCCAACGCACTTGCTTTATTGCACTGAAATGACCAACTCGGTGTGTATGACATCTGCTATTTCCTGCAGTTCTCAAGTTTCTTGGGGCTGTAGTGGTAAATTAAAAAATTCCTTTCAAAGGTGTTTCTACTACTTTTGAACAAAGGATTTTTTTCCATGATGTCGAGAACTGCTAACTCCAGTTTGTGGGCTACGCAATGCATGGGTATTACAGTGGGGACATGTTCTCGGATTTTTGCTATGGTGCCACCTGTATGGCCCATCATCACACTGGCACCTTCAAAGTTGGCACATACGAGAACTGGTCCAGGTCTGCTCACATCGCTAAGGTCCACAAAAGAAAGATCAACAGACTCAAGTGCAGAGGTTATTGCTTTAAAAACTCCATCTGCGTGAGAATGTTCAAGAGATACAGCTTTAATTAACACAGTTGTAACTTTTTTTTCTGCGCCATCAACAAACGAAGGAAGACATTTTCCCACTCTACAGTGCTTGCATCTGTACTGCCATCTGCAAACGCATTGTAATTTTGTATTTTGATAGTCTGGATCTGTGTTGTTGACATGACAGCTGATATTGCGTTACAGAAATCTCTGGCCCGTTTACCATTTGCGTAATTGCTGCCGAGTTTACCCCATTTTTTTCTTGCAATGTGCAAAGCCACTCCGTATCTGAGAAAGGATGTACATTTTTAGCCAAGGAATATGCGGTGTTAAATAAATGCCTCATTTTATTTTTGGTAACTTTCTCCATCTGAGAAAATGCATGATATATTGCAGTTTCAGATATATTAAAATTGACTGCATGTTGACCAGTTTCATGACTATGCTGGTTTGCACAAATTATATGTGGATTTGATTTCTCATGGGCTCTCACGGACTCAGTTCTGAAATTATTTGAACCAGTGGCAAACACGTTAGGTTTTTTTGAATAAGCAGGAGTCGCAAGAGTGGGATATTTCTCACAGGCAGAGCAGTACATGACGTATTTTTGGTCATCATACCTTAACCAGGTAAACTGATTTAGCCAGTGATGCTGAAATGTTCGAGCCCTTTTTCAACATCATATTTTTATCTTTGCTTCTTTTCTCAGTGTTTATTTCCTCATCATCTAAAATGAAAGGTCGCTTACCTGTACTGAACCAGAATGTGATGGCACTGAACTGCTGCTATTGTTACGCTCACTCATTTCAGAAACTGAGTACGGTCAAGTTAGACTGAGCGCCTGTTATGTCTACAAACACAGACCCAGACGAAGAACCTTAGTAGTTTTTCCTGACTGCTAGTAGGGCGGGGGCTGGTTGAGGCTGGCTTTCAGACTGTGAAGAAGGCTCAGGGTCAGGCTCTTTTTTTTTTCTCGATGAAGAATTTTTCCCTGTCCAAAGGGAAAATAGAGTGCTTTCTTTGGCTTATTTTGTTGCATTATTTTAACTGTCTTCTATGCTGCAATTGTGAAATAAACTAATAAAGATGATTGTTGTATTATTGTACACAATAAAATTCTATTTTGTGTTATCTTTGTGTGTGTTGTGTTACTGTAATTTTTTTACCTTAAGCTGAGGGGGCAGGACAGAGTACTTAGGTGGGTAGGTGGGAGGGGGCTGGGTCCAGAGCCGGACGGAGTACTAGCAGGAAATTGCTTTTTCCCTTCTCAGGGCAGGTTCGGTCTCACAGCCACACACAAACAAACACTTCCACCAGTGTAGCTAGTACTGGTAGGTTTATTTTATTTTTTCGGTGTCCCCAAAAATGCATTTTCCCTTCTCAGGTCAGGTTTGGCCTCACAGCCGCACACACATACACCTCCACCAAAAGTACTAGCTAGGGTTTATTATTTTCTTGTGTGTAGTGTCACTGTCACACAAAAAATGTTTTCCCCTTTCTCCTTCCTATAGTATATTTCTAAGAAAGAAGTCCGCAGTTGTACCCAAGTTCCTGTACCATCTCCTCTCAGGGCAGGTTAGGTCTCACTCACAGCCCACTGCCACACACACCTCCACCAAGTACTTGGTAGGACAAACAAAGTACTAGCTAAAAGATAAGTTTATTTAAGGTAGCTATCTTTTTTTGGGGGAGTATCAATCTCTTTTATACTGCGACTTTTACTTTATTAAGTATTCAGTTCTTTCCTTCCACAATTTCCTTTACTCTGCCCTTAGGCTCTCAGGGCAGGTTCAGTGGTCTCACACTGGCCGGCCCCTGCCACACACTGCACACACACACCCTCCTCCACCAATGTATGTAGCAGACTGCAGTAGCAGCTAGGTTAATTCAGGTTTTTCTGTAGCTCAGAAAAATGCTTTTAGTTTTTTCCCTTTAGTTTACCTTTTATTCCTATAATTTCAGTTGTTCAAGGACAGTGGGACCGGTCTAGGCTAGCTAGGAATAGGTGTGGTGTATATAAGGTTAGGTAAGGAGGGCTAAGGAGGTTTATAGTTTTCTTAGTTCAGTTGTTGTGTACTTCACATCACACACGCTCTATCTAGTGGTCTTGCAGGAGGCACACTTTATCAGTCAAGTCCCTGATCTTTGCTCTGTCACGGAAGGCAGGCTTGTCTCACAAACACACACACACACACACACACGATTATTATTGAAATGTTTAGTAATTCCACAACTTAAATTCAACACACAATCACTTCCCCCACTTAAAGTCTCATGATTTTTTGCTTTTTTTTATTTATATAAGAGCTGTGTATCCTTTTATTTTTCTTCACTTCACATGAGTCCACACGAGTCCAAACAACACACACAGCTCCCTGAATTCAGTGTGCAGTGTTTTTGCTTAGTTCTCCCTTCTTTTTTTCTCTAAACAAACCTTTTTTTTATATATAATCAGCAGATTGTTTTATCAGACTTTCCACTCTAAGCAAACGCCTTTGTGCTCCTTTTTTTCACAAAGATCTCTCTCTCTCTCACATCCCCCTCCCCCCAAACTACAGATCCTCCTACTGTCCTGCTCACTTGGCACTCCAAAACTCCAATATATATTTGTATTGTATTCTAACTTCTCTCTCCTATTACTGATTTGCTAGTGACTCGCGGCGTCGGCCCCAAATACACAGTTTGACTGTGCTCCAAACAGAAATGATGTGCTTTCTGCCTCTCTCCGAGCAGCGAAATGGTGCGTTCACCAACGTGCACAGAGCTAGTGCTACTGCCACTCTGAGAGCTCCAGTCCACCCCCAAACATGATCACCAATAGCCAGGACTGACAGGACTGTACCATCAGCTATAGGCTGCCTAGCCTGTCAGTCTGGCTATTTTGACCAGTTATGAGCGTGTTTCTTCTTGGCGCCGCCCTCGCGCCTCCCCGAGTGTCTGCTGGTGCCCGATTTCCATGCCTGACTCACTGCACAGTTAATTCGGGACATGGGGCACGGTGGCGCGTGGCTGTGGTGCGGAGCGGTGCACGATTCAACAATGCGACAAGACTCTCCATCTAGTGGCCAGTGAGGAAAAGCAGGTAAAAACCTGCAAATTTTAAACTGCAGCATGGTAGTCCGTGGGACAAGCAGAACTCTGGCATCTGCTTGTCCCCACATAAAAAATGGTAGTCCGGGACGTCGGGCTATAGGATTTGTCAAGCCCTGCCCTTGTCATCCTGTCCCTACATGTACATGCGTGGCTCCTGCAGACTTAGCCATCGCCCGCTTTGGAGTTTCTTCCAGGGTTACTGATGTTCTAGTGGCTGCTAGAAAACCTTTCATCAGAGCTACCTATGCCATAAAGTGGAAGCCCTTCTCCCTGTGGGCTGCTGCTTGCCACGTGGATCTCTTCATGTATCTGGTGAATCTGATCTTGGAGTACCTCCTCTCCATTTCGGACTCAGGTTTGGGGTAGTCCTCTCTTAAGGTGCATCTTTCCACCATCTCTGCATACCATGCACCTGTTGAGGGAAAAGCTGTCGCCCAGCTAGAGGTATCCCGCACTTTCTTGTGGGGTATCCTGCATTTGAAACCTCCCATTCGGGACCCTGTCCCTCCATGGGACCCTCTTTTAATGTTAGAAAAGCTTACTCTGCCTCCCTTTGAGCCGTCCTCGAGCTAAGATTTCTGTTGTGGAAGGCATTATTTTTGTTGCTGTCACTTCTGCTTGGAGGATTTCCGGGCTTCAGGCTCTGATGTGTAAAGAGTCTTACTTAGTTTTTCACAAAGACAGGGTGTCTTTATGTACTAATCCTAAGTTCTCGCCTAAGGTGTTGTCTGAGTTTACGTTGAACCAATCCATCCACCTACCAGTTTATTTCCTTGAGTATTCTAATCAGGGGGTGGCCTTGCTACATACTTTTGACATTCACAGGGTGCTTCGTTATTACACAGATCTCACCCAGACTGTTAGAAAGACTGAACAATTGTTTGTTTCATTTGCCCCCAAGAGAGAAGGGGCACCTGTTTCAAAACAGTGTTTGTCGAAATGGTTGGCTAATTGCTTTGTTTATTGTTACCGCAAGTACAACAAGCCCTTGCCTGGGGTGGTGAAGGGCCACACCACCAGAGATATGGCTGCCTCTACCACCTGTTTCAGAAATGTGTTTGCTGCAGACATCTGTACGGCAGCCACTTGGAGTTCTGTTCACACCTTTGTTCGTCACTATAGTCTGGACATTGCCTCTAGGCGCGGGGACAGTTTTGGCCCGGCTGTTCTTCAGGGCCTCCTTTCATGAGCCTTCTGCTGTTGCTTTTTGCCTTCTCCTAGCTGACTTTATGGTTCGTTCTGGTACTACTTGGGACTCAGTTCTACCGGTGTTGCCTGCTGCAAGAGCCCCTTGAAGTAAGATAGTATAGTTATATAAGAACTTACTGTAACCGTAGATCTTCGGGAGGAGCTCTTGCAGCAGGCGCTGCTTTCCCTCCCTCCTTTCCCCTGATGGTTGCTTCTCATTTGCACTTGCTCTGCTTTTCCGTAACTCTGAGGAACTGCCTCACTTCTCCTTTTTTGCTTACTGCGACAGGGTCTCCAGCAGGAAAACTGAGGTAGGTCTGGGGGACCGCCCCTTTTATAGGATAGGCGGACGTCAGCGTGCTGACATCGTCGGTGGCGGTCCCCCATGATAGACTGCTAGCTAGAACTTTTCAGTGTGGTCCTGGTGGCTTCAGTCCTACTGGTGTTGCCTGCTGCAAGAGCTGCTCTTGAAGATCTACTGATCTTACTTCGAGACACAGCTCTTGCAACAGGTTACACTATTGGGACTGAAGCCGGCAGGTGTCAGGACCCCACAGAAAAATTCTAGCTAGCTATCTATCGGGACCGCCTCGACGCTCGGTCCCGCCTCCGACATCAGGCGTAGTACATAAGGGGCGGTCCCACCAGATTCCCAGTTCTTCCTCACTGCCGACTTGCAAGTCTCGACCCTTCGGTTCACAGTTCTAGCGCGCGACGCATGGTAAAGTTTTTCCATTGGAAAATTTGTTTTTTCTTTGGTCAGTTTATTGTCTGATGTCCTCTCCAACCTCCGGCCATTCTTCGAAGTGCGCCTGTGGGAAGCAGATCCCCTTCAAGGATCCGCATTCAGCCTGCGTCCGGTGCTTAGGCCCAGACCACGACACCCGGTCCTGCTCCTTTTGCCTAGGCTTCAACAGCAGAACCTGGATCCGTTGCCAGAAGGCCCTACAGGCGTTCCTGCTCGAGGAACAACTCAAGACCATGGCCTCCAAGGGGGATTCTTCGGAGAAGGCCCGGGGGATTCTTCGGAAGGCCCGTAAACGTCGGAGAAGCATAGAAGGCCCTTCCAGGTCCCGTCTAGGGCCTCTGATTCTCGTAGCTCCGGCTCAGGTCGACCGCTTCGCTCGCACCCCGGGCGCGGTGAGGACGTCGTCCGCGCTGTCGGATTGAGAAGAGGGCCTGATGTGCGGTCAGGAGACCATTACAGAGGAGGAGCACAGCCCGAGGACCAGATGGGCGACCCCTGTCCCATCGAGCCTCCCAGGGAACCTCCTGCAACCCGAGGCTCTTTGTGGAGCCGACGCCGGAACCCGAACACCGACCACCGGCGTCCGGTCCGTTGTCGGGTCTTTCTTTCTCAGAGGTTAAGGAGCTTTTCACTTACTGGTGGGATACCATCAAAAATGACGTGGTCCCCACCCCACCTCCTCCTCCTCCTCCTAGGCCGGTTACTCCTCCAGTTCCTGCGCCCCCTTCTCTATCCGGGTCTGCAGGCCGGTTACCTCCTTCCCGGGAGCCCAGGATCCCTCCAAGGGGGAGACCAGATAAAAGGAGACCTCCGTCCAGATCCTCTTCTGGGTCACCCAACCCTAAGAGACCCAGAAGACGCCGCCGTTCGCCTTCAACGGAGGACACGGGATCAGAGTTTTCAACAGGATCTAGATCCCCATCTCCCCTCCACATCCCTTCTCCGGACCCACGTGAGCTTCCCAGGTCTCCTCTGGATGACCCTTCATTCTCGGACATCATGAGACACATCCAAGAGAACATGGGATGGGATGCGGAAGAGTTAGACCCCGAAAGGCTAGGCCTTGCAAAATATCTTTGGCAGAAGGACCCCAAGCCTGTGGTGGTGCCACCCTTGGTAGACACTTTTGTGGACATCACCAAGGCAGCGTGGAAGCGTCCACATTCACTCCCGGCGATGCCAAGAAGCTGACCGCCTGTACAAGGCTCCAAGGGAAGACCAGTACTTGGCTCAGCATCCTCAGGCCGACTCTCTGGTCATAACAGCCTTCTCATGACCGGTCCCAGAGACGCTAACATTTGAGCACTCTGCCACTCGGACCCGGAGTCCAAACAGTTGGACGCTATGTTTAGGCGCACGATAGCTTCCGCTACTTGCACCATCAGATCCCTGAATTACTTGACCCACATGGTGCAGTTCCAAAATGCCTTGTGGGAGCAGGGTCTGGATCTGGCTGAGAAGTTGCCAGAAGGTGAGCAGAAGGAGGAGATGTTGCAGCTCCTCCGGACGGGTTCGGACGTGGGGACCCAAGTGCTACGGGCTGCGTACGACTCCATGCGGACTCCTCGGGCCGAGCAGCAGCTTCGGGTGTATGCCTCCGGAGACACTTTTGGCTCCGTGTCTCCATGCTTTACCCGACGCCCACAAAAACATCATGGGCGCCCATTTGAGGAGAAGTTCTCTTTGGTGAGCCTCTGAGAGGTCATCACCAAGCTTCAAGAGGCGGAAGGTGGTGAGGTCGGTCCAGGCAATGTACCGACAGGCTTAGTTCCTTCGTGGAACCAAAGCCGTTTTGGTAGGCCGGCACAGAGACAACAATCGCGCACGGTCCACAACAGAGGCTCCGTTCTCGTGAGAGCCCAGGGTACACAGCCCGCGGGCCGAGGTCAGCGCCCAGCTAAACCGGCCCAGCCCGCAGGCCCCTCCGCCGCCACAGCCTGACTCCTTTCCGGCCCCCGCCCCTCAGGATCAACGGGACATCAAGGTCGGGGGTCGCATTGCGAAGTACCTGCCAGGATGGCAGTCCATAACCACCGAACGGCGGGTTCTTCAGTTGGTCGAAGAGGTCACTTTATAGAATTCACAGAAAAGCCACCCTCGAGGCCTCCTCTGCTCTCCCGTTACTCGGGTCAGCACAAGCCTCTGATCAGGCAAGAAATACTCGCACTCCTGCAAAAGGGGGTGACAGAGTATGTCCCAGAGAACCAGAGAGGATACGGGTACTACTCCCACTTCTTCCTGGTTCCAAAGAAAACAGGGGACCTCCGTCCGATTCAGGATCTCAGCGACCTCAATATGTCGGTCGCCTACAAAAGATTTCGCATGGTGACTCTTCCGGGTCTTATTCAAACAACATGAAGTCTTGCTATATTATGACCATAGCAGTTTGATCCAGCTCTAGAACTGCCCTGGAGTGAAATGGTTAAAACCATTCCAAAATAGAATCTTGGCACGAGAGCAGCTCTATCTGTGTTGTTTCAAACTTGAACTGTCAGATTCTTTACTCCGCCTCAGTGAACAGTCGCTCCGGAGATTTCTCCTTCTTCTTGGTTCATTTCTCGGTTTAAAAGTGTTTTCTTGGTTGGATTTAACCCGAGAATAGTTTTATTTTAACCTAAAACTGTTCGGTTCAAGCTCTATCTGTGGTAACGTAAGTAAATGAAGGTTTTGTCTGTTGGAACTTGTAAAGTTATCGGTTGGGTTTGAACCGATCAGTGGAGTTAAAACTCATTTAAAACTAGAAATTACTATTTTAGAAGTACGGTTCGGTTCTTATCGGTTCTAAAACCGGATTTATTACGGTTTTCCAATACCATTAACACGGTTAGGAACCGATAAGGTGTGTCTTGCCTGGCACTGCCATTAAAGGGCAAGTTTTTGGTTAGGCTGGCATTATGTCTGAGAAACCCAAAGAAAACCGGGCCCACTGGGTTTCAACACTGTGATGTTTGTGGGAAGTCTTTGCCAAGGCTGACCCACACACCACATGTGTTTATTGTCTGGGGTTTGACTACCTCCAGTCAGACTGCCAGGTATATAAAATTTCCTGCAGCCACACTGGAAAAAGATTGGCAGGCTCAGGGACGAGAGGCCAAAAGTCCATGCTGACCGGATGGCCAGCCGGTTCGGTGCCAGCCGAACCAGAGGGAGTGCCCTCTGACCAGGCTTACTTCTCGGGCAAAGAAAAGCTGGTTCTGAGGAACCAATTCCAGTAAAGAAAATAAGAAAATCAGCAGGTCTGGAGTCCAAAATCTTTCTCCAACTGCTGCAGAGATAGCAAAGCCATACAAATTGTCCAGTCACTGTCTCAGGGTCCGTCCGAACCACCACTATCTGGCAAAGTCAGTTCGTCCGGTCCCAGTGGTTCAGGATTATGATATTGAGGAATTTTATGAACCAGAGAGGGGGAGGAGGATTATGAACAGTATGAATGTGGCTGGGAAGGTCTGGGTGTGCCCATTGAACGACATCTCCCCAGACAGACCTTTAGAATCTCCCCTATGCTGTCTGAGTCCCCATCTCATTTCATGTTTTATAAAAAGTTGCTGAAACCCTCAGCTCCCTTTAGAAGAGGCTGTGAGATGAGCAAGAGGAGCCTGATTTTGTAGAAATGATGGATATTCCAGAGTCTAGGAGATTGTCTATTCCTTTACATAAGTCTTTTAGGAAACAAACAATTAAAATTTTAAAGCTCCTAATTCTGTGCCTCCTGTAGATAAAAAGATGGACAGAAGGTATACATTGTCAGGCCCTGATACAGAATTCCTTTCTCAGCAATGCAGTCATATTGGGGTAGTTCAGACTGCTGCCTGTGATAAGGCTAATGTTCCCCTGGCTTCACATCCTCCTGACAAGGATTCCAGGAAGATTGATGCCATGGCAAAAAAACAGTATATGGCAGCCTCTCTGGGACTCAGGCAAGCAAATTATATGGCTTATGTAGCTAGGTATCAGAAATCTAGATGGGATACTGTTATGCAATTAGCCAAGCAGGCCCATGGCCAGCTGGCTAGTGAACTAGAACAGGTGGCTGCTGATGGCATTGAAGCCTCTAAGGTTCAGTTTCATGCTGCTGTGGATGTTAATGATGTTTCCTCTAGGGTCATGGCCACATCTGTAGCTTTTCATAGGTTGGCCTGGCTCAGGTGTACTAGTTTGTCACAGGATACCCAGACTAAGGCTATGGATTTTCCTGTGGTGGGAAATTCTCTGTTTGGGGAGCAGACAGAGAATTACATGAAAAAGATGGATGAATATAGGACTACTTACAAGAGTGCCCAGGCTAAGGAGCGGCAAACCACTCCTCAAAGGCATGCCCCAGGGTAGGGGTACCTTTCAGAGCCTCTTCTACCAGACTCAGGCCTCCTCTGCCTATGCTCAGAGGGGCTTCTTCAGAGGCAGGGGCAGGCTGGGGTGGCAGACCTGCTCCCACCCCCAGCCTAAAGCTCCTGCGAAACAGGCACCCTGATGAGGTGCCCAGGGCCGATTCTCCTGTACCGTGGGGGGCAGGCTGGCTTACTTCAGTCAGGATTGGGCTTCTTTAACCTCAGACAAGTGGGTTCTGGAAGTGGTAAGCCAGGGTCTGGTTCTCAGCTTCAAAAGTTTCCCAAGTTGAGAAGCTGGACTTTTTCTACCTGGAAGTGCTTCAGAGACCTCGCTCTGGAAACAGAGGTCTCATCCCTGTTAGCTCTCAGAGCAGTAGAGTGGTTCTCCCTGCATCAGGGCAGGGGTCTGTATTCCAGATACTTCTTACCCCAAAAAGACAGGAGAATGGCGCCTGCTTTAGATCTCAGATATCTGAACAAGCATCTTTTGAAACCAAAGTTCAAATGGTAACTCTGGCAATGATTTTACCTTCTCCTAAGGCCAGGGGACTGGCTAGCCTCCTGGACCTCAAGGATGCCTATTTCATGTCCTAATCAGAAGCTCCCATCGAAGTACTCTCAGATTCGAACTGCGCTCAGGTCATTGCCAGTTCAGGCACATGCCCTCGGCCTTACCTCTGCTCCAAGGGTATTCACAAAGTGTCTAGTAGTGGCAGTGGCCCACTTAAGGAGGCAGAGGATTGCTGTTTTTCCTATCTAGATGACTGGCTCATTGTAGGCCAGTCCCCAGAACAGGTAATCTCACCTGCAGGTCACCCAGCAGCTTCTCACCTCCTGGGTTTTCTGCTAAATCTACCAAAGTCGGTTCTGGAACCAGTCCAGGTACTCTCCTTTATAGGGCAGAATTGGACACAAGCTAGCAGAGCTTTTCTTCCCTAGAAAGGGTAAGGAATTTAGTGGCTCTGGCCTCCTCCTTCACTCTGCAGGTCTCGACCAGCAAGACACTTTCTATAGCTCCTGGGGCACATGGCTGCATCCACAGCTGTTGTGCAGGAGCCAGATTTCAGATGAGACATTCAGTTTCACTTGAGAACCTATTGTCTCAGAGAAGAGACCCCTTTCAAGTTGGTCCCAGTGACTCGAACCTTGATCCTAGCTCTTCCAGTGGTGGCAGGATCAGAGCAATTTAGAGCGGGGTCCCTTCATTTCCCCTTCTCACGACTTGACTCTCACTACAGATGCTTCCCTCCTGGGTTGGGAGCCCAATATGCTGACCTTCCACCAGGGAGTTTGGTCCCCCAGGAATCTCTGCTCCACATCAATTTGCTGGAACTCAGAGCTGTCTTTTAGCTCTTCAAGCATTTTCTCCATCTGTCCACGACAGGTGATACAAGTCAGAACAGACAACACCACAACAATGTGGTACATCAACAAACAGGGGGCTCGGTCTTCGGCCTTGTGCACCGAGGCAATGAAGTTGTGGTCTCTGGCCTATTCCTGAACACTTCCCTCATAGCAGTTCACCTTCCAGGGAAGGACAGTGTCCTAGCGATGCCCTCAGTAGGATTTCCCGGGCCATCACGAATGGTCCCTGGATCCTCAAGTGCTGGGATAGTTTTGCCAGATGGGGCACCCTCAGATAGATCTTTTGCAGCCCCACAATCACAAACTTCCTCTGTTCTGTTGCAGGCCTCCAGTGCTGGGCTCAGTTCCCCTGGATGCCCTTCTTCTGATTGGGAGGAAGTTCTTCATGCTTCCCCTTCCCTCTCCTATTCAAAGTACTAGTCAAAATCAGATCTCAGCCTTGCAGTGTGATTCTGATTGCCCCGGATTGGGCCAGGCAGCCCTGGTACCCACTCCTTCTGTCTCTGACAGTCCATCTTCTCTGTGCCTCCCCGGAATCACAACCTGTTGACTTGTGCCCAGGGAGGTTTGGTATCGGACCTCAAATCCCTCAACCTCAAGGCCTGGCTCTTGAGGTTAGAGTTGCTGATTTACACCTCTCTCAGGGTGTTCTCGAGATCCCAAGGCTTCTAGAAAGCCTTCCACTAGGCTACTTATAGTTCTAAATGGAAAGGTTTTCCATTTGTGTGCTGGAAAAATATTTCCCAGAATCTGCTGATTTGCCCATTTTGTTATATTACATGGTATATCTTAATTCCTTGGGTCTTAGACCAGCTACCCTGAGAGTTCATTTGGCAGCTGTATCTGCTTTGTGTCAGCAGGAAAGTCATCCCCTTTCGTCTCATCCTGTGTTTTCCAAGTTTTTAAGGGATTACTCCATACTAATCCACCTTTTCGGAACTGGCCTTGCTTGAGACCTTAATGTTTGCATTGCCCAGTTAATGCAACCCCTTTTGAACCTCTGTCTTCTGCAGAGCTTAAGTACCTAACTTGGAAAACTGTGTTTCAGGTGCTATCACTTCTGCCAGGCGATAAGTGAGTTGCAAGCCTTGTCAGTGGAGACTGACTTTATTTCTTTCCACAGGGATAAGGTAGTCCTTAGGACTATTAGGAAGTTTTTGCCTAAGGTGGTTTCAGATTTCCATCTTAATCAATCTATCTCCTTCCAGTATTTTCACTGATCACTCCTCTTGGGTGAGAGGAGGTTGCAGCCTGGATGTTAAGAGAGCTCTTAGTTATTATATAGAGCGTACCAAAAGTCACAGGTTCGAATCCCTCCAACTTTTCCTTACCTATGGTGAAGTTGGGAAAGGCAAACCTGCCACTAAGAGATCAATAGCCAGGTGGATTGTCTCTTGTATCCAATTTTGTTATCAGAAACTGGGCAGAGTTCCCCCCCTGGTTTGAGGGCTCATTCTACCAGGGGTACAGCTGCGTCTCTAGCTGCTGCCAGAGACATCCCTTTATTAGAGATTTGCCAGGCTGTTACTTGGAAAGCGGTACACTTTACCAAGCATTACTCCCTGGATGTCCAGGCCAGGAGAGATGCTCTGTTTGGCGCTCGTTCTTCAGAGCCTCATTCCTAAGTAGGTTCTGCCCTCCTCCATGGAGGTACTGCTGTGTATTCTGTTATTGTCATAATATAGCAAGACTTCATGTTGTTTGAAGAAAAATTACTCACCTTAGTAATGTTGTTTCTTCTAATGGAGTCTTCCTATATTATGACCTCCCCAACCTGCCCTTTCAGAACCTCTACTTGGTGGGGTGCAGGCAACTTAGTGTGGCACTACTTATGTCCTGTTAGCATTTTGTCCTTTGGGACTTTGGGTGTGTGTGTGTGTGTGTGTGTGTGTTTTATTATATTTATGTTCCATTTTCATATTATTAGAATGGTGTTAGTATTTCTGGTCCCCTGACTTGAGTCTTGGGTGTTGGGACCATCAATGGTTGTTATTATTTAGGTAGCCATTTGGCTAGTGTAGGTTACACTCCCACACAGACCTTAGTGAGTTTGGCTCAGAAGATCTGACAGTTCAAGTTTGAAACAACACAGATAGAGCTGCTCTCGTGCCAAGATTCTATTTTGGAATGGTTTTAACCATTTCACTCCGGGGCAGTTCTAGAGCTGGATCAAACTGCTATGGTCATAATATAGTAAGACTCCATTAGAAGAAACGACATTACTAAGGTGAGTAATTTTTTCTTCCCATGCTAAAGAGGGATGCATTTTTAGCGTCCCTAGACATGCAGGATGCTTACCTGCACATCCCTGTAGCTCAGGCGCATAGGAGGTTCCTGCGCTTCGAGTTTCTCGCCACCACTTTCAGTTCCGAGCACTTCCATTCGACTGTCATCGGCTCCAGGGTCTTACACAAATGCATGGCAGTCGTGGCTCGCCTCTAAGGAGACAGGGCCATTATGTGTTCCTGTACTTGGGCGATTGGCTTCTCGTACGCCTCCAGAGGCGTTGTTATTAGCTATCCAGAGTACCCAGGATCTGTTTTGGTCTCTGGGCATCTTGATCAGTTCTGAAGTCTCTCCTGGTACCGTCCACGAAACTGCAGTTCATAGGGCAGTCCTGGACACCGTTCAGGAAGAGCATTTCTTCCAGGCGACAGAGCGAGCGCATCAGATCCCTCATCAGGAGCTTTTAGTGAACAAGACCGTCCCAGCCAGGTCGGGTCCTTCGCTTGCTTTCGGACATGGCTGCAGCCATTCGGGCCGTCCCTTTGCATGAGCTCCACATGCGGGTAACTCAGTGGATGCTCAGGGTGCAATGGGACCAAGGCAAGACCATATGCAGCATCCGGTCAGAATCACGAACGCCGTGATTCGAGACTGGCAATGGTGGCTGACCCAGGGACACTCTCACGGGTGTCCCGTTGATAAGCGCTGTCCCCGGAGGTAATCCTCACCACAGACGCCTCAGGACTAGGGTGGGGAGCACACCTGGACGGGGTGAAGTCCCAGGGAACGTGGACCCCTCAGGAGGCTCACCTTCATATCAACGTTCTGGAGATGAGGGTGGTCCTTTATGCCCTGCAGGCATTTCAGTCAGAGATCCCGCCGAGTACTCTCCTGCTACAGACAGACAACATGGCGGTGATGTATTACCTCAACAAACAAGGAGGCGCACACTCTTACGCCCTTTGCAGGGAGGCCATGAGGGTGTGGGATTGGGTAATCCGACACGGCGTGAACCTTGTCACAGTACATGTTCCCAGGGTGGACAACACAACTGCAGACGGCCTGAGTCGCTCCCAGGCCAGAGTCCACGAGTGGGAACTTCTTCAGGAAGTAGCAGAGGATCTGTTTCTTTGATGGGGAACTCCAGAATTGGACTTGTTAGCTTCCCCATCCAGCATAAAACTGCCCAATTTTTGCTCGCTAGATCCAGGGCCTGGTGTTTTTCTGGTGAGGAGCGTTGTCCCTCTCCTGGGCGGACAGATTCTTCTCGCTTCCCTCCCTTCCCGTTGATCCAGAGAGTTCTTCTCAAACTGCGCAGGGAGCATGCAACAATGATCCTGGGCCCTTTTCTGGCCCAGACAGATCTGGTTCCTTTGCTAATACAGCTATCCCGGAACCTCCGCTCCGTTGCCATTCAGCTCCATCTCTTGTCTCAGGAGGAGGGTTCACTGGTCCACCTGGACTCTCGCTCACTGAACCTGCATGCATGGCTCTGAGAACATAGGCATTTCGCGACAGGGGTCTCCAAGAGGTTGCAGAAGTTCTTTCTGCAGCCAGAAAAGCCGACACTTGTCTGCACGTGCGCCATGAAATGGCGCCGTTTTATCTATGGTCGGAAACACGTGGCCTTTCCCCTTTAGGTTGTCCGGTGGAAAGGTGTTAGAGTACCTGCTCTCCTTTCCGTTCGGGTCTCGCCTCTCCTCTATTAAGGTGCACCTCTGTGCCATTCAGCTTATCACCTCCCGGTGGGACAGGCGCACAGTGGCACAATTAGATGCCTGTTGAGGGTTGCTAGGAGGTGTTGCATCTTAGGCCGCCCATTAAGGACCCAGTGCCTCCATGGGACTTGCTCTTTGTCCTGGAGCAATTCACGCTCCCCCCCCTTTGAACCTGCCGCGGATTGCGAGCTGCATTTTCTGTTGTGGAAAACATTGTTTTTAGTTGCTGTTACGTCAGCGAGAAGAGTTTCTGAGCTTCATGCTCTCATGTGTAAGGAGCCTTATTTAGTTTTCCACCGGGACAGAGTATCCCTGAGGATGAATCCTAAATTCTTGCCTAAGGTGGTTTCCACACTTACTCTCAATCAGGACATTGACCTGCCTGTCTACTTCCCTAATTATTCTAATAGAGGAGAGGCGCTGCTCCACACCCTGGATGTTCACCGCGGCTTAAGGTACTACCTGAGCAGAACTAAGCAGCTTGTAAATCAGACAACTTTTCGCTTCCTTTACTGAAAGGATGATGGGCCAACCAGTATCCAAACAGTCCCTGTCTCGCTGGCTTGTCCAGTGCATATCATACTGTTATGATATCAAACAAAGCCCCTCCCGGATCAGTCTGGCCATTCCACTAAGGAGTGGCCACCTCCTTGCAGCACTTGAAGCGTCTCCACTTCTGCCATTTGTGCTGCAGCCACTTGAGCTCTGTACATACCTTTATCAGGCATTATAGCCTGGACATCGCTTCACGGCGAAGAGCGGCTCGCCTGGCTGTGCTACAGGGTCTCCTGTCCTAGAATCAGGACCTGGAATGAACTTTCTAGTTTCCTCCTCCCAGAATGTTTGCAAGCTACTGCTTGAGAATCAGTCCTAATGGGTGTAACCTGCTGCAAGAGCTGTGTCTCGAGTAAGATAGTACAGTTATGTAAGAACTTACCGTAACAGTAGATCTTTGAGAACAGCTCTTGCAACAAGTCTCCCGCCCACCTTCCCCTTGGAGGAAGCATGGCTTAAGCCTTTTTTAACAGGGATTTATACCCTTTTGTCTTCTGACGGTGGATCCTCGGTCTCCCATTTCGATGTCAGCCTGCGGCCGGAAGTCTCCGGCGGGAGAACTGGGGAATCTGGCGGGACCGCCCCCTTATGTACTACGCCTGACGTCGGAGGCGGGACCGACGTCGGGGGCGGTCCCCGCTGAAGATAGCTAGCTAGAATTTTTCCATGGGGTCCTGACGCCTGCCGGCTTCAGTTCCAATGATGTAACCTGCTGCAAGAGCTGTTCTCGAAGATCTACTGTTACGGTAAGTTCTTACGTAACTGTACTTTACGGTAAGTTTTACTGTACATCTAGGATCGTGGATATGTTGTTCATCCACACTTCTTGGCAGAGTCCCTTTCCCTTTAAATCAGCGGGAAGGTCTTCAGGGTGGCTCTTCCCACCCACCTGCATGGTATTACCCTCGGCTCCGACCATGACGCCAGAGCTTCCTTTCCGCTGGAAGATTCAGGTTGCCTCCTTAGTGCTCTCGCATTTTGTAGGCCCTGGCTTCAAAACTTTGTTGTTCGGAAAGTTCGCCTTTTGCGAGTTAGCAATGTGATTGCTTTTCTCAATCATGGAAGATGGAGTCTTCCCAGTTTCACTGTGGTGCTCATGCGGCAGAAGATGCCATGGCGACCGCATGCCGCATGCATTACTGTTTGGGTGTCAGCCATGACACCCGCGATGTCTGATTTTGCCTCGCGTTCCAGCCTAACGTCCTCGACAACCGTCTTGAACGCCTTAAGCTGGGGAGATTCGAAAAAAGGAACACGCCGGTGAAATCCAAGGAGGCCCAGTGGTAGGTTTCCATCACCGCGGGATCCGCTGAGTAGTTGGAGCACATGCAGGCCTTTGAGGAGGAGGAAGAGGCTCGCGCTGCAGACTCTTCCTCTCGGAGCTTCTTCATTCCGCTCAACCTGGGGTCCGCCTTCTCGGGTTTCTTCTGAGAGTTGTGCCACTCTCTCCCGACTAAGGGTGAGAGTCCTGTGGGTATGCACTCCTCTCAGTCCTGTAAGCGGAAGAAGGACCCAGTACCATCTTCGTCTCGATGGAGACACTCTTGGGATCGAGAGAGATCTCTGTTCCAGGAACAGGCCATTTCGACCTCGGTCGAAATTGCCTCTTCAGCTGCTGACTTCTCGGCCTTGCCGTCTGGTCAGTCGACCGGAGTGTTGATCGATGATGTCGAGATAATTCTTGACCCAGTCAACCCTTTGTCGCCGACTCCGGTCGCCGACTCCCTCACTCAGACTCCGGTCCTTGCTTTCCCAGGCGAGGAGACCCAGCCCGCTGGGAATCCCATCGAGGAAATGGTCCCTGACCCCAGGAAGTCACCGGTTCCACCGAACAACCGAGTCGGCCCACCCAATCAAGGTCTCGGACCCCCTAGACTGATAGGCCGACGAAGGACCATAAGTGCTCTGAAGAGAATCGACACCATCAGTCGTCCTCGTTCTCCTCGAATGAGGAGAGGCTCCAGCGGAAGCTCCGTCGCTACTACGAGGACCTCATGTAGCAACAAGTGATTTTGTCTGGGCACAAGCCTAGCCCGGCTTCTACCCCGGCCATTACTTGGCTTTCGCCTCCCAGGCTGAAGCCGACTCCTCTGGAGCCGATTAAGTTCACTCCTCCGCCCATGGAGCTGGTGAAACCTCCGGTTTGGCCTAAACTGGTCTCTCCACCGATTTTTGGTAGAACTGTTGCCCAAGCAGCCTACAGGAAGGGCTCCTTCTAAGGAAGCTAGACCGGACACCAGGCTTCCCCAGCATCTTTCGGTCACTGTCACCCCTGACCGCCCTGGTGGGTCGAGGGTGATGTGGGTGGTCGACTGCTGTATCTGGATACCTCTGATTCAGATGAAACTGGCCTCCATTCTCATCCAGGGGATGATGAATCGGCTGGTGAGATAGAGACGAAGGAAGGTCCTTCATCCTTTCAGGGCATTCTTTGCTTCATCTCTGAGTCCACAGGGATGCCCCTGGAACCTATCCAGAAAAAGGCGGAGTACCTCTCACTGACATCCTTGAGAGGGGATTCCCCGGCGGAAGCCTTTCCTGTGGCTGAGGCCATTGTTGGCCCAGCCTTAGAACTTTGGCAGCACCCTGCCTCCTCTCCAGCTCCATCTGCCTGTATGGCCCGCAAGTATGTGGTGCCCATGGGTTCCCTTGCAGGGTTCACAGAGCACCCTTCGGCCGAGCGCCTTGTGACCGCTTCTGTGTTCAGGCGTACTGGTAGTTCTACCAATACTGACATACCTCCTGAGAAGGAATCCAAATATTTGGATCACTCTGCCCGGAAGATCTATGCGGCCTTGTCGTTAGGCCTCCATCAAGGAAGCTCGGCTGTCATCATGGCACACTTCTCCCATGTCCTTTTGGGGTCCTTCAACGAAGTCCTCCCACATCTCCCTGGACTTGCAGACCACGGTCAAGCAGGTCCGGGACCAAAGCCGTGCTGTCGCTAAACAACAGCTCTGGACATTGGGGACTCATGTGCCTGTTTGATGGCAGCTGCAGTTGCCTCTCTCCGCAGGGCTTGGCTGACGCTCTCCTCCTTTCCGGTGGACACTCAGCACAAACTAGCTGATGTGCCTTTCCTGGGCACTGATCTCTTCAGACCAAGTGTGGCTGGTCACCTTCAGCGCATTGAGCAGTCCAGTGCCACCTTAGATGCCACTTCTGCTAAGGGTTCCTCTGGTCCCAAGAAGCAGCAGCAGAAGAAGAAGCCTTTTCGGCACTCTTCCCCTGTGGCCCTCCAGTCCTCCTTTCGAGGGGGTCAGCAGCAGCAGGCTCAAGCTTGGCGCCCCTTGCCCAAGCCCCACCCTCCCAGGCCCATAAGAGAGGCTGGGGTTCAGGTCCTGGATCCTCTGCATCCAAGCCTGCCCAGTGACGGGGTGGGGGCTGTCAATCCTACTCCCATCACACCAGCTCTGGGTCTTCCCATGGGGGGCCGGCTCCGCCACTTTCTTTCCACCTGGTCCGCTGTTACCACGGACAGGTGGGTCTTAGAAGTGGTCGGTCAGGGACTGCCTCTGGAATTCGAGCAGTACCCTCCAAGCAGAGCCTGTGCCTCACGGGAGGAGAAGGTAATTGCCCACACTCAGTCAGCTCTCCGAGACGACATTGCTTAGCTCCTCCTCAAGGAGGCAGTAGCTCCAGTGACAGACCCAGGCTTCGTTTCCAGGTACTTCCTAGTTCCCAAGCGGACCGGGGGGGCTGGCACCCCATTCTAGATCTGCACAACCTGAATCAGTTTCTCAGGTCGCACACCTTCCTCATGGTCACTCTGTCTCAGATCATACCATCCCTGGAGCAAAAAATGTGGTTCTGCTCACTGGATCTCCAGGACGCTTCAGAGCTGAGGGTACCCTATACGAGTTCTGAGCCATGCCATTCGGCCTGTCATCAGCCCCACGGGTCTTTACCAAATGCATTGCAATGGTGGCAGCCCACCTCAGGGGTTGGGGGCAGAATTTACCCGACCTTGACGATTGGCTCTTAGCAGGTTCCTCTCAGCAGGAGGTGGAGAGGTCCAAGACCTGGCCCTCCATACCTACTCCCAACTCAACCTCCTGATCGACGAGGCCAAGTCGGAGCTCGTGCCTTCTCAGACGATATGCTTCATCAGGGCAGAACTCGCCTCTCGTCAAGCAAGAGCTTGGCTCCCAGTTGACAGGGCAGAGGTTCTCTCCTCCTTGGTCCAGTCATTTCTAGTTGGGCAGTTGCACCCTGCCCGGGACTTTCTGCGCCTTCTGGGTTACATGGTGGCATGCACCTCTGTGATCCGTTGGGCCCAGTGGCACATGCGCCCCCTCCAATGGGAGCTGGCCGCCAAGTGGACTCAGCACCACGGTCATTTCGACCAGGTGATCACTGTGACCCAGAAGATGTGGGACACTCTCCAATGGTAGACTGTCCGAGACCGGTTGCAGGAAGGGATCCCATTTGTCCGCCTCGAGCCGACGATCGTCCTTGCGACCGATGCCGCTCTCCTAGGCTGGGGAGCCCACATGGGGACAACAGGGACCATGGTTCTGGAATCCTGAGGAGTCCCGTTATCACATCAACCTGTTGGAGCTCAGACCAGTCAGACTGGCACTGTCAGCTTTCGCTCCTCGGCTCCATGGTCAAGTGGTTCAAGTCTAGATGGACAATACCATGACCATGTACTACCTCAACAAACAGGGCGGCACGCATTCCCATCTGCTGTGCAGGGAAGCACTCTGCATCTGGACACTCGTGAGCCGTCTGGAGGCCGATCTCCTAGCCATCTACTTGGCAGGAGCCTCAAACCCAACTGGCGGATGCTCTCATCCGCATAGGCGAGACATCCTACGAGTGATCTCTTCATCCAGAGGTAGCTTACGGTCTGTTCTCCCGCGGGGGCAAACTGTTGGTGGACCTGTTTGTCTCCCAGGAAAACACCAAGCTGAGGCTGTTTCATGCCCGCCCCCTCAGCAGGGCTCACTGCAGGGGGATGCCTTCTCAAGGCCATGGACCTCAGGCCTCTTCTGTGCCTTCCCTCCATTTCCCTTGATCCACAGGGTGCTCCTCAAAGTGAGGAGGGACAAGGCGCAGGTGATTCTGGAAGCCCCAGACTGGCCATGCCAGTTCTGGTACCTAGATCTCCTCAGCCTCAGCAACAGGCCCCTGGAGCAGCTTCCAGCACACCCAGACCTGATCTCACTCAATCAGGGGAAGGTATTCCATCCAGACCGTCAATCCCTGCACCCTGGCAGCCTGGTACCTGAGCAGCTAGAGTTCCAGGCTTTGGGTCTCTCCGAGGATGTCTTCACAGTAGTGGAAGCATCCAGGAAGGAGTCAACCAGGAAGTGTTATGCCCTCAAATGGAAAAGGTTTTCCATTTGGTGTCAGGGCAAGGGCCTGGACCCTCTGTCCTGTCCAGTGGCTAACATTCTCAACTACCTTTGGTCTGTGTCTGAAAGGGGTCTTCAGTCATCAACCCTTAGGGGGGCGCACCAGGCAGTCATCTCTACTTAGTGGGCAGGTGCCGGTCAGCTGACGTTTGCGCAAGGGATAGTGGTTGGGTGCCTTTTCAAAGGCCCAGATCACATATCCGCTCCTGTGTGTGAACCTCCACCTCTGTGGGATCTACTGCTGGTACTGGTTAAAGCTCATGGGCAAGCCATTTGAACCAGTGCACAAGTGTGAGTTATCACACTTGTCATGGAAGATGGCATTCCTGGTAGCTATCACGTCTGCCAGAAGGACAGGGGAGCTCCAGGCACTCTCGGTGGACTCCCCTTATCTGGTCTTCCAGAGGGACATGGTTGTCCTGCGCCCCCACCCGAAATTCCTTCCGAAGGTGGTGTCAGAGTTTCACCTGAACCAGGTGTTTACTCTGCCAGTGTACTACCCCAATTACACCTCGGAGGCTGAATATAGGCTCCATACTTTGGGCCTAAGACAAGCTCTCTCCTATTATAAGGAGAGGATGGCGGAGATTCGGGGAGAGGGTTGCCAGCTGTTTGTCATCTACGCTGAAGCCGCTTCTGGCAAACATGCAGCAAAAGCGGATGATTGCTCGATGGATTACATCTTGCATTAGTCTGTGCTACGAGTTGGCGGGCAAGGAGCCTCCCAAAGGATGAGAGCTCATTCTACCCACCATACCGCTGCATCAGTGGCTGCTTCCAAGGACATCCCTATCCAGGAAATCTTTCCGGCTGCTACCTGGAAGACAGCAAACACCTTCTTTACCTATTACCACATCGATCTTGAGTCACGCCGAGATGCCGGTTTTGGGGCCTCAGTTCTCCAATTTCTGTTTCCCAAGTAGGGGGTGTGCGCCTTGCCACCCTCCTCCTGGAGAGCTTCTAGGAGTCTGCCAAGAAGTGTGGATGAACAGCATATCCACGATCCTAGAAAAATGGGTTATTCACCTGTAACAGTAGTTCTAGAAGTGGTATATGTTGTTCGTCCACATGGAACCACCCGACCTCCCCAGCTGTGGACGCACAAACCTGGCTTCCAGCAGGCTGAGATCTGGCATCATGGGGCGGAGCCTCGGGTCATACCACCCAGGTGGGTGGGAGGAGCTAGCTTGAAGACTTTCTGGCTGATTTAAAGGGAAAGGGACTCTGCCAAGAAGTGTGGATGAACAACATATACCACTCCTAGAACTACTGTTACAGGTGAGTAACCTGTTTTTTCTGTCTCTAGTGCAACACCTCAGGGCTGAGGGGCTACTATTTTATGACTCACAAATACACCCTCTAGAAGAAACATCATTATTATGATGAGTAATTTTTTTCTTGTGTCTATGATCCTAACTGCAAATTGTGAGCAGTTTCCAAACAATAGCTATCCATCTGGGTTGTTCTCTGCATTCTGCATTGGTGCTCACAGGGAAGATCTGCATGACTGTAATAGCGCACCCCATGTGAACAGGACTTGTCAGCAGTTTCACTGGGAGTGGTTCCCATTGCAGATGTCAGCAGGGCCACTGTCGTCGAGGCATAGGTCAGGAAGCATTGGAAAACCAAGAGCAGTTACAAAATTTGCAAGTAGCATTTTATTACTCTCAGTAACAATAGAATAAAAATAAAAAAATGTGTGCAGCAGTTTTTTTTTAACATAGGCAGTTCAAACAGAACAAAGTCCTTCCTCTGAGGGCATCTGTAATTCAAAATTTCAGTCTGTAACAAAAAATTGATCTCTTTTTATAAGAAGTCTTTGTCTGGCTGTTAACTTCTGCATTCTGAACTCGTTAAGAGATATCCTGTTTCTTGCAAAATGTATCACAGTTCTTGTTAGTTTCTTTCCTGCAGGTGAACAAAATAGAACATGGTGTCCTAAAACTAATTTCCTGTTGACATCTCTGCAGAAGAGTTCATGCAGGTCAAACTGCTTCTAAAAGTTAACCCCCTACGTTCCAAATAGCTTGTTGCATTAATTTCAACAGTATAACTATATACATTTTCCAACCAAAGGATCCCAGTTTCACATACCGATTCACATATATTTTTATAATCGCAGATATGCAAGGAGTAAGAAAAGATGGAAACAGCAAGTGAAGGCAGCAAGATAGCGGGGGGAGGGGGTAGATCGCGAGACCGTCCAAGTGGTCTGTTCCTAGGTCTCACAAGAAAATTCGATTGTGCAGTCAGTCAGACAGACAAGGAACCGAAAAGGAGAAGACAGAACAGATAATTGCTTTTAACTCTTTCTGCATAACAAATGGGACAGGGCCTTATTTAACCCGGTCACCGCCACAGTTTGGGAGTAGTGTTCACATGTTCACCAACCACTGCACCTTGGATTTTATCCCAACAGTATGCAGAATCTGGGTGGTGGGGCTGCATTGTTTGATCTCATGAGTCCTTTTAACTTACCACCCATATTTTGGGTATATTTATTGCTGGCCACGCAGTCAAAGAGTGGGGTTTTGTGGAGGAACTAGACTCTAGAAAGATAGGAGAGTTACGTGCTTTTCTGTAAATCTTGATCTTCTGGACTGTTTCCTCCATTCATAGGTATCATAGGTAATACAGAGCTTAGTAGACAAAAGTCCACGATGCTCACCGATATCAATTATAGCCCATTATGGAATTTAGGCCTAAATATTTATCCAAATGTATTTTAAAGGTATCCATGTTTTCGCATGCTACAACATCCAGTGGTAGATTATTCCATATTTTGCATACTGTAATTTGAAAACCATGTGCTCCTTTTTTTAGTTTTATAATGGTCTACTGTAAGTTGAAGTGGATGTGCCCTAGTGTTATAAACTAATTATCTGAGCCCCAAGCCAAGCAGCTCCCATAATTGATCATCGTGCAGGGCTTTAAATACCAAACATAAATCTCCTCTCATTCTACGGTATTCTAATGTATACAGTCTGGGTTTCCTCAGTCTTGCTGCATAATCCAAACCCTTTACCTCATCAATTTTTCTAGTGGCCCTCTTCTGAATTTTTTCTAGAGCAATTATAGAGCCCTTATCACCTGGCGCCCAAAACTGGGCGCAATATTCCAAGTGGGGGGCCTAACCAAGGATGAGTACAGAGGAAGCAAAACCTCACTACTTTTACTACTAATATATTTATTGATACAATGTAGTATACCTGCAGCCTTCTTAATTACTATATGACAATAAAGTTTAGGGCTTAGATCATTTGATACTCTGACTCCCAAGTCACGTTCATCGTTGACTGCCTTTAAAATCGTGCCACCAGATTTATAATTTGCATGCTGATGGTTTCTCCCAAAGTGCATTACTACACACTTATCAACATTAAAGGTCAATTTTTTAAAGTTAGCCCAATTTTGTAGTTCCTCAAGGGCATACTGTAGGGTATTTATACCTTCAGTGTTGTTAACTGGGAATCCTAGGCAGCTGTCATCTGCAAATTTAGTCAACCAAGCATTAGTCGATGTTTTAAGTGACGCGATATAGATATTACATAAACAAGGGCCAAGAACCGATCCCTGAGGGACCCCACTGGTCACATTGTCCCACACTCACCCACACTCACCCTCCCTCTAATCCTCTTATGGATGTTTACTGTATGTGTATGGTCTGTCTGACCCGTCACCTTCAGTTCATCACAGTGTGTATGCTGCATGAACAAAGTTCCAAAAAATTCTGTCTGCGCTGTGGAACGAGGGTAGTGTGCTAAGCAAGGGTGGCTAGCCCAAAATTGAAAAAAATCCAAAAGATCACAGCACTCTTAATTCTTGCCCCCTAGAAGGCACTAAGCTGAGGCGCTAGGGGCTTTACACAGTGGTGGAGCAATAAATCCGTTAATTTAACTGAAACTAACAGTTGTTTAGACTGCTTATTTGGCAAGAATTAGAGCGCTGTGATCTTTTGGAATTTTATGTGCTGCATGAACAGGGACAATTAAGCTATCTTATTCTTTGTGTTATACTGAGTATTTGAAAATGTAAAATGTTAAAGTAGTTTGTCGCTTGGTAGTTTTCTCTATCTTTCTGTCTCTTCCCCTCTTTGATTAAAAAAGCACTGAGTGGTTTGAGCTGGCACTGCTTTATAGGCTGCTGGCATAAGTGTGGTGCTACAGTACAGCACTAACATTCTTGGCTCCGAAATTTCTGTTTCTTGCGTGGTCCTAAGATCAAAAGGTAAGACTTATGGAGGGAAATACTCAAGAAGATCATGAGTTGCAGCAATTAACTTGCCGTTCAAATAGCATTCAGATTTTCATGTCTTCACCATTTAAAGTGGTAGCTTTATTCTAAGTGTGGTAGAATCACTTGTAGAACAAATTGTTCTGACCTAAAACAAACTGAATATCTTATAAGACACAGGTTTCATTGTGGCATTTGATTCCTGTAAGTGTTAGTTCGACCTAAGAGTTTCAGTTGGAATTTAAAATCCCATATCACAATGGCTGAGTTCCACCTAAATGTTTTAGCCAGGTGGCAAAAGTAAGTATAAAAAAAGCCAGTTAAACTCCAGTGGCCATTTGCAAGTTCAAAAGCTATGTGTCAAGTAGCAGCCTTAACGCTGGGTCTAGGTATATAGTATGCTACATAGTAACAGTAATTAACAGTTAGACCATACACACACAGTCTCATTAGCAGGGCTGATAAAAGTTTGCTTTGCAAACCTGTACTGCGCCACTGTAGTTCAGGTTGTGCTTGCACTTTAATAGCTTCACCCCACCCCACATTTAATGGATTTGCACAAAATTGTGTATGCGCGGGTAATGGATTTGCACAAAATTTTGTATGCGCGGTCTCGGGGGCAAGTTCTCTTGATGTACCAAGTTTCGTTCTGGGCAGATGTGGGATTCCAAGATCTAGGTAGTGAAGAAAAAAAAAATTGGGGGTTGTTTTGTTTTGTTTTTTTGTCATTGCCTAGTGCTCAAGACGGTTTGGAATTTTGGTCTGAACTTTTCAGGGTAGAAAGGGCTTGGCCCACAGTGGTGCCTTTCGTTGGTTTAGTAAAAAATATTACTCCATTCTAGAGTTATAAGGATTTGAAATTTTGGTTCTGAGCATACTCAGTACACTCTTTTGGATAGTTTCATACAAAAAAAGAATTTGGCCATATGAAACAGGATTCTGTTTCTTTTGGGAGTAATCCGGCTTCCGCCATCTTGTTTCTGTTTTTTTTTTTTGTTTGTTTGTTTTTTGTTTTTTTTTCCTTTGAAAACCAATAAAAATTGTATCATGGAAGCACACCAGTACCTGTATCTTGCTAATCAGGACCCCATTAGCTGAATTCTTCAGTTAGTTTTTGGAAAAATGACCCAGAAATATGTTTTTAACACATTTTAAAAAACATTTTTGTGAAACGCTTTCCTTTTCTCATATGGCTCAATGAAACAGGAATAGGGCTATACCAAACAAGTTTACTCTTATACAAAAAAAAGAGTATGGACTTAATCTTTTTTCACTTTTTTTTCATATGAAGGAATCTTTTTTCTTGAGAATGGCAGTCTCACAAAAAAGTTATTCCTTCATATGAAACACAAATTTGGACTTAGCACTTTTTTTTACATTTCAACTTTAGCAAACCATAATTCCATCAATATTTGCAGTGAAAGGGCAATCTGTATATCAAAAAAAGGTCTTAATGAGTACTATAACACTAACACATAATACCCCCAAAACTTTTAAGGGCGAATAAAAAAACACAAAAATGAAAATTCCCATAGGTGAACATTGCAACTTTATCAAGCCATAGGTCCGTCAGTAATTGGAGTTGTACCTTTAATAAAACATAAGTCCATGAATAATTGGAGTTAAGGGACAATGTATATATTTATTTTATTTATTTGTTTAGGAAATCGGAATTACAACCCTTAAGGAAAGGTGTCAGTGACTACTACAAGACAAACATATAATCCCCCCCCCCAAAATATTTATGGGGTATGCACTTCACCCTAAAAGTACCTCCAGACTTCATCCTGGTGCCAAATCCACAGTGAAAGTGCGATCAGCATCAAAAATGCCCCAAAGGTGTATCTCGTCTTCCAGTACAACTTTAGCAAATTTCACAGCAAAAAGACAAACAATTACTAACTTATGAATGACAAAGGGAAAACCACATTTTCAAACAACATGAAGTCTTGCTATATTATGACAATTGCAGTATGAGCCCAGGTTAGAACTGCTCCGGAGGTGAAATAGTTAACTTTCCATGCAGGCATGGAACTTAGAGCGCGAGCTCGGTTGAAAACTCTGTCTGTTGTGCTTCAAACGCAAACTGTCAGATTCTTTACTCCGCCTCACTGAACAGTCGCTCCGGAGATTTGTCCTTCTGCTCGGTTCATTTTGTCGGTTTAAAAGTATTATTTTTCCGTTTTTAGCCGAAATTAAACCGCAACCGGTCGGTTCAAGCTCTGTCTGTGGTAATGTAAGTAATAGATAGGTTTTACATTTATTTTTTCTGTGTGGAACTTGTAATTCTTTATCAGTTCGGTTTGAACCGATCAGGTTGTATTTAAAATCTACTAGTCCTTTTTTAGAGTGCGGTTCCCGGTTCTTATCGGTTCTAAAAAAAACGGATTTCATTACGTTTTTTTCCACGACCCTGCACGGTTGGGAACCGATAAGTGTCTTGTTTGGTGGATTGCCATAAACGGGCAAGTTGGTTAGGCTGGCATTATGTTTGAGAAACACAAAAGAAAAACCGGACCCACTGGGTTTCAACACTGTAGTGTTTGTGGGGAAGCTTTTGCTAAGGCTGACCCACACACCACATGTGTCTATTGTCTGGGGTTTGACCACCTCAATTCAGACTGCCAGATTTGTCACAATTTCCTGCTGCCACCATAGATAAGAGAGTTGGTAGGCTCAGGAAAGGAGGCCAAAAGTCCGCTGACCCGGATTGCCAGCCTGGTTCGTGCCAACCGAATCTGAGGGAGTGCCTCTGACCAGGGCAATACTCGGCAAACGAAGAGCCGGTTCTGAGGAGCCAGTTCCAGCAAAAGGACTAGAAAGTCAGCTAGTGTAGAGCCAAAAGTTCTCTCCCAACTGCTGAGGAAATAGCTAAAGCAATTAAATTGTCCAGTCTCTCTTCCTGTTCGACCGGAATCCGACACCTTCAGATAAGCTGCTCGTTTGCCGGTTCCACCGTTCAAGATTATGATTTTGAGGATTTTATGAACCGGGGAGGGGAAGAGGAATATGAGGAGAGTGAATATGGTTTTGAAGATCTGGCTGTGCCCATTGATCCGGACATCTTCTAGATAGACCCCTAGGGTTTCTCCTCAAGGCTTTCTGAGTCCCTTCTCATTTCATGTTTTATAAAAAAGTTGCTGAAACTCTCCAGCTCCCTGTTGAGGAAGCTGTTGATGACCAAGAGGAGCCAGACTATGTAGAAATGATGGATATTCCAGAGTCTAGGAGACTGTCTATTCCTTTGCATAAATCTTTTCGGAAACGGACAGTAAAAGTTTTAAAACCCTCACACTATACCTCCTGTGGATAAAAGGATGGACAAGAGGTATACCTTATCAGGCTCCGACACTGATTTCCTCACTCAACAATGCAGCCATGTGGGGGTAGTGCAGGCTGCAGCCTGTGACAAGGCTAATATTCCCCTAGCTTCACACCCCCCTGAGAAGGACTCCAGGAAGATTGATGCAGTGGCAAAGAAACAGTACATGGCAGCATCTTTGGGACTCAGACAAGCAAATTATATGGCTTATGCTGCTAGGTACCAGAAATCCAGATGGGATACTGTGCTGGCCCTAGCGAAACAAGTCCTGACCAGCTTGCAGGGAGCTGGAACAGGTGGCTGTGGATGGTATTGAGGCATCTAAGGTGCAATTTCATGCTGCAGTGGACTCTAATGATGTTTCATCAAGAGTCATGGCTACATCTGTGGCACTTCGCAGGATGGCTTGGCTCAGCTGTACTACCCTATCTCAGGATACCCAGTCTAAGGCCATGGATTTTCCTGTTGTGGGAAATTCTCTATTTGGGGAGCAAACAGAGAATTACATAAAGAAAATGGATGAATATAGGACCACCTATAGGAGTGCACAGGCCAAGGAAAGGTGGGCCATCCTCAAAAGCAGCTTCTAGAGGCAGGGCAGGCCTTTTCATAGGCCTTTTTACCATGCCCAAGCTTCCTCCTCCGCCTATGCTCAGAGGGGGTTCTTTAGAGGGAGAGGCAGACGGGGTACAAGCAGGTCTGCTTCCACCCCTCAGCCCAAAGCCCCTGCCAAGCAGGCACCCTGATGGGATTGCCATTGCCGATTCTCCTCTGCCTGTAGGGGGCAGGCTGGCTTACTTTGTCCAGGACTGGAAGTCTTTAACATCAGACAAGTGGGTCCTGGAAGTAGTAAGCCAGGGACTGGTTCTCAGCTTCAAAAAATTTCCAAAGCTGAGAACCAGATCTTTTCCACCTGCAACTCCATCAAAGGCACTCACCCTAGAGGCAGAGGTCTCTACCCTCCTGGCTCTCAGAGCTGTGGAAAGGGTTCCTCCCCACACCAGGGCAAAGGTTTGTACTCCAGGTACTTCCTTACCCCAAAAAAGACAGGAGAATGGCGGCCAATCCTGGATCTCAGATATTTAAACAAGCACCTTTTAAAGCCAAAGTTCAAAATAGTGACTCTGGGAATTATCCTACCCTCTCTAAGACCAGGGGACTGGCTAGCTTCCCTGGACCTCAAGGATGTCTACTTCCATATTCCCATCAGAAGCTCCCATCGAAGGTACCTCAGGTTCGAGCTGCCCTCAGGCCACTACCAGTTCAGAGCAGTGCCCTTCGGCCTCACTTCTGCCCCAAGGGTATTCACCAAATGCCTGGCTATAGCAGTTGCCTACCTAAGAAGGCAAAAGATTGCCATCTTTCCTTACCTGGACGATTGGCTCTTAGTAGGCCAGTCCCCAGACCAGGTCAATTTACACCTTCAGATAGCGCAGCAACTGCTTACCTCTCTAGGTTTCCTTCTGAATCTCTCAAAGTCAGTTCTAGAGCCGGTCCAGCTTCTTACCTTCATAGGCGCAGAATTGAACACACAGGAAGCCAGGGCCTTCCTCCCCCTGGACAGGGCAAAGACCCTAGTCTCCCTGGCCTCCTCATTTACCCTGCAGGTCTCCCTGCCAGCAAGGCATTTTCTGCAGCTCCTAGGACACATGGCTGCTTCCACAGCAGTTGTGCAAGGAGCAAGATTTCAGATGAGGGACATCTAGTTCCATTTGAGAGCTTTTTGGTCTCAAAGAAAGGATCCTCTTACCAAGCTGATCCCAGTAACTCGAACCCTGATCCAAGCCCTACAGTGGTGGCAGGATCAGAGCAACCTGAGACAAGGGGTTCCTTTTGTCACTCAGTCTCATTCTCTAATCCTTACTACAGATGCGTCCCTCTTGGGCTGGGGAGCTCACATGGGCGACCTCACCACCCAGGGTCTGTGGTCTCCCCAGGAATCTCTGCCCACATCAACCTGTTGGAGCTCAGAGCAGTTTTCTAGCACTTCAAGCTTTTTCCAAATCTGTTCAGAACAAGAGTATTCAGGTCAGAACAGACAACACCACTACAATGTGGTACATCAACAAGCAAGGGCACTCGGCTCCACGCCCCAGGCATCAAGCAATGAAGTTGTGGTCTCTGGCTTACTCCCTGAACACCTCCCTACGGCAGTTCACCTCCAAGGCAAGGACAATGTCCTGGCAGATGCTCTCAGCAGGATTTCCCAGGGCCACCACGAATGATCACTGGATCCCCTGGTCTTGGGAGTAGTATTTGCCAGATGGGCACCCGCAGATAGATCTTTTGCAGCCCCAGACAATCACCAACTTCCTCTTTTTTGCTGCAGGCCCGCAGTGTTGGGCTCACTCCCCTGGATGCCTTAGCCCTCAGTTGGGAGGGAAGTTTCTCTTGCCTTCCTCCTTTCCTCTCCTGTTCAAAGTGCTATTCAAAATCAGATCCCAATCAAGCAAAGTCATTCTGATAGCTCCGGATGGGCCAGACAGCCTGGTATCCACTCCTGCTGTCCTTAGCAGTCCATCCTCCCTGTCCTTCCCAGGAATCACAATCTGTTAACCTGTGCCCAGGAAGGGTCTGGTACCAAATCTCAAATCTCTCAATCTCAAGGCTTGGTTCTTGAAGAGTTAGAGTTGCTGATTTACACCTTTCCCAAGGTGTAATGGATATATTGAAGGCCGCAAGGGAAGCCTTCCACCAGGGCTACTTACAATTCCAAATGGAAAAGGTTTTCCATATGGTGCTTGGAAAACATATTTCCCCAGTCTCTGCTGATCTACCCACAGTCCTGGATTATATGGTCCACCTGAATTCTTGGGGCTGAGGCCAGCTACCCTGAAGGTGCACTTGGCAGCTGTGTCTGCTTTTATTTCAGCAGGTAAACCTCTTCCCTTCAGCTCAGCCTGTATTTTCCAAGTTTTTTAAGGGGTTGTTTCACACCAACCCTCCATTCAGGGATCCTGCCCCTGCCTGGGATCTTAATGTTTGCATTGCTCAGCTTATGCAACCCCCCTTGAGCCCTTGTCTTCAGCTGAGCTCAAGTACTTGACTTGGAAAACTGTGTTTTTGGTAGCCATCACCTCTGCCAGACGCATAAGTGAATTACAAGCATTGTCAGTGGAGCAGGAGTTTCTCTCTTTTCACAGAGATAAGGTGGTCCTTCGGACTAACAGAAAGTTCCTGCCTAAGGTGGTTTCAGATTTCCACCTTTATCAATCTATTTCACTTCCAGTGTACTTCACTGACCACTCCTCCTCCTCTGGGGAGAGGATGCTGCACAGCCTAGATGTGAAGAGAGCCCTTAGTTACTACATAGAGCGTACCAACAGTCATAGGTTTGACTCCCTCCAACTGTTCCTCACCTATGGCAAAGTTGGTAAAGGGAAGCCAGCCACTAAAAGATCCATTGCCAGGTGGTTTGTCTCTTGTATCCAATTCTGCCATGAGAAGTTGGGTAAAGGTCCCCCCTCAGGCCTGAGGGCTCACTCTACCAGAGGTACAGCTGCTTCTCTGGCTGCTGCCAGAGACATTCCTATTCTAGAAATATGTCAAGCAGCTACCTAGAAAACAGTTCACACTTTTACCAAACATTACTCCCTGGACATCCAGGCTAGGAGTGATGCTCGGTTTGGCACAGCCGTTCAGAGCCTATTTCCTAGGTAGGTTCTGTCCCTCCTCCATGGGGTACTGCTGTAGTTCTGCAATTGTCATAATATAGCAAGACTTCATGTTGTTTGAAGAAAAATTACTCACCTTAGTAATGTTGTTTCTTCTAATGGAGTCTTGCTATATTATACCCTCCCTGTCTGCCCTCTCAGAACCTCTGTTTTGGGATGTGGGTGGGCAGCAGGGTTGGCACTTTTTTTGATGCCCACCTTGTTGTTTTTCACCTACCTTTTTGGGTGAATTGGTGTTGTGCTTTTGCATTTTTGGGTCTCCTGACTTGAGTCTTTGTTTTAGGCCAAAAATGAGTTTTTATGTTAGTAGCCAGTTGGCTAGTGTAGGTTTACAGCTTCCACACAGAACCTTAGTGAGTTTTAGCTCGTAAAGATCTGACAGTTTGCGTTTGAAGCACAACAGGGAGAGTTTTCAACTGAGCTCACACTCTAAGTTCCATGCCTGCATGGAAAGTTAACTATTTCACCTCCGGAGCAGTTCTAACCTGCGGTCATACTGCAATTGTCATAATATAGCAAGACTCCATTAGAAGAAACAACATTACTAAGGTGAGTAATTTTTTCTTTGTGAATATACAATGAACCGCTGGCAGTTAAGAGGGACACTTAATATATTTTTTTCCTTTGAAGTGAGCCCCACAAAAAACAATTGCAACCAAGCACATTTTTCTGTAGGCATTGAAGTGCATGGCCCTCGAGGGCCCTGTGCTTTCACACCCAAATGGAAACGAGATGCAGGGCTCGGAGGGCCCTGCGCTGCCCTAGCCTGATGGATGTGTTCATGCTGGTCCCAAAGAGACCTACGTGAATGAGGACACAATTCTAGTGTCTCAAAATATAAGGAAATTCTTTGCAAAAACGGTGTTAATGCATCAGTTACGGTTCTGATTAAAGCAACAAAAGTAGGAAAATGTGGGTTAGGGTTCCAACCCTAACCCTCTCCCCAAAGAAAAGGAAAAAATTAACGGTTTTGCTTCCTTGATTCTTGACAAATTAGGAATGGGGTCTTCTTTGGGGTTCTCAATCCTAACACTCACCCCATTCCATGACCAAGTAAGGTGACGTGTTTTCTTCGGGCAGGGCCTACAGGTTTTTGGGTACGTGGAGAGGTTCTGTTCATTTGAAGGCTATATCACAGTGGGGTGAGCGTGAGGGTAGAGAATCCCAAGGAAGACCTCAACCCTGATTAGCCAAGAGTCGGGACAAGCAAAAAACATAATGTTTTTTGCCGATTTCAGCTTGGGAGGTGGGGGTGGGGAGTTTGAGTTGGAAACGCTAACACCACATTTCCCTACTTTTGGTTTAATCTGTACCCTAACTGATGCAGTAATGCAGTTTTTTTTGCAAAGAAGTAATTCATAGGGAAAAGTGCCTCCTAACCTTATTCCTGAATTCACCACCTCTAAGCTCCGGGGTGTGTACCCACATCCTATTAGAGGGCACTAGATCAAATTTCTCTGTTTACGTTTATCGTTACCCCAGAGTATGTGAAAGGATGAGATACCCCCGCTTCTCCAGGGCTTTTGTCTTTTTTTGTAGCCCTGGTGATTTTGTTGGCTCTGAATTACACTTTCTCATGTGCCTTAATGTCCATTTTGCATTGGGGAGCCCAGAATAGTACACAATACTCTAGGTGTGGTCTGACCAGGGTCTTGTAAATTTGCAGGATTACTTTCCCTGCTCTGCTAGTCACCCCTTTTTGTTTCACTCAGTATTCTTCCAGCCTTCTTGACAGCAGCCACCCACTGCGTGTCCTACTTTAGCCATTTGTCTGGTGTGACCCTCAGGTCAATTTTCTCCTCTACTGCAGTGGATCACCACTCAATTTGTATGACCTACCTCAAGTGTTGCAACCACTTGCATTTGACTACATTGAATCTAAGAAGCCAAGATTCCATTCAAGTACCCAGATTATTGATGTGAGGTTCTCCCAGTGTTTGTCCCCATCCTCATGGGAGTATACCATCCTGGCCATCTTAGTGTTATCGGTGAACTTAAGCAGCCTGCCAGAGACTCCAGCTTCCAGATCGTTGATAAAAATGTCAAATGGTGGCCCCCATCATCGATCATTGAAGGATGCCGCTTAGTACTTCATTCCACTCAGAGTGGTATCTGCCTACCACAGTCCACTGCTTACAGCCCCTCAAGCAAGTGAGCAGTCCACCTTGTATATGACAATTGTATACCGCACTGGTATATTTTAAGTAGGTGCAATACGGGTGATCTGAAGCACCTCCTCCTTATGTTCTGCTAGTGTCCACCTGCCAAAACAGTTTCCCCGCCCTCTTACTGCATGCTCCCACTCACATTCCTCAAATTTTTGCACTGGGAGCTCTACTCAACTCCAGCACCCTTCCACCCCTTGCCCCTACCTCTTTGACCTCAGTCTAGCACTTCCCTCCCAGGTGCCCCTCCCTTACCACCCCCCCGCCCATCACTCTAATGCCACTTTCTTAACTCTATATCTCGACAAGGCAGTATCCTGAGGCTGCTTCCCTCCCCCTTTTCTCTCCCTCACTGCATACAGTCCCTCTCACTGTTGCCTAACCTAATCCATGAAACTAGAGTGATGCACTAAGATTTGAAATATTATGCCTTTATTACTGTGTCATGTTTCTGTACTTGTCTGGAGATAATTACTGTAATCTTGTAACCAGTTGTTATTCCTCGAGGTGTTTGAATACTATACTCATCTGTTTTTTGTAAACCTGACGTGGAACCTTTGTAAAAGAGTTTACGCTCAAAGGTCTTTTCCGAATAGCCAATAAATAAATAAAAACTAGAAGCTTGTGCACCAGAGTTTGAAAGGCTTTGCTGAAGTCCAGATAGACTGTCTGTGGTCCTGACCCTGTCCACTTCCCTGGTCACTCCCAAAAGAAATCATCACATTGATTTGACATGCTGTGCCCCTCTTAAAGCCATGCTGAGGGGGTGAGGACCTTTGCCTCAAGCAAGTGATCCATTATTCTATCCTTGATGATGGATTCCAGGACCATGCCTAATACTGATGGCAGGCTGACTGGCTTGTAGTTGCCCGTGTCCAACCTTGCCCATTCTTGAAGATGGTGTCCACATTAGCCACTTTACTGTCCTCTGGCACCACATGTGTATGGACAGACTTATGAAGGATTACTGCAAGCAGCTCAGCCAGTTGTTCCTTTAACTCCATTGTGATCCTGCTGTGATCTTGTCTGCCTCTTGGGATTTGCCTGCCTTGATCTTTGTCAGGTACTCAGCTTCCAGGGATGGCATGATGCCTATAGACCACATCATGGCTACCCACGATGCAGTGGGTCCTCCCATTGAGCACCCTCCTCTGGGGGGCTCTTTGGTGAATACCAAAGTATTGATTCAGCATCTCTGCCATCCATTGACCCTGGCTGTGTCAGGAACTCCTCACCCAATTTGTTTTCAGAGAGACAGTCCCCTCCTTCCTCTTTTGTACTGGAAGAAGGCTTTGGTGTTTTTCACAGCTCCTACTACTATCCTGGCTTGTAGCCTCTCCTTGGCTTCCTTGATAAGAGTCCTGCAGCCCCTTAGTGCTGTTCTGTATGTCTCTCTTGCTAGGAGACGAGCCATCTCTTTCCAGCAGTTATAAGCTCTTTGTTCAGAATCACTTGCCTTGGGTCCCTGTTAATAAGCTGGGGGGCATCTCAGCCCCTTTTATCTCATTGCTTACAGAGATACAGAACTCCGTAGCTGCTTCAGTCAGCTTCTTCAGCAAACCCCACATGTGCTGTGCATTACTAGCCTCATGCAGCTGCTTCAGCTCCTGACCCTGTCTTCAATAGGCAGGATGGTGTACATCTCACAATCCTGACAGTGTACTAGATGCTTGTCCCTCCCACTGTTCAGGAACCTAGCCTTTCACCCCACCTCGGAGGTCCCCCCCCCCTCGGTTTCCAGCTCTCCTCCATATGCCCCCAGTGTACTTCCTGTTGCCATTCTAGACTGGTAGCTTGCTTCTCCAGAGCAGCAGCCTCCTCGCTGAGACTGCAGATGTACCCTGCTCTGCTCTCTTGGAGGCAGGATGGCGTATATCACACGTCTGGCAGTGAACCAGTTCAAACAACATGAAGTCTTGCTGTATTCTGACATTATGCAGTTAGCCCCAGCACTCTAACTGCTCCAGAGAGGAAAGAGTTAACTCTATGCCAGAGCATAGAATGTTGAGCTCAAGCTCGGTTCAAACCTCTGTCTGCTGCACTTTGACGTGTAACCGTTAGATTCTTTACTCCGCATAACTGAACAGTCGCTCCGGAGAGCTCTCCTTCACTATCGGTTTGGTAAAGTAAAAACGTCAGTTTTAAACCACTATTTCTTGTTTTTCTCGGTTCAGATCCCTGTCTGCAGTACAGTAAGTACTTAAGTAGTGGACTAGTGTGATTTTTGTGTAGAAATTGTAAGAAATATTTTCAATCGGTTCGGCTGAATCGATTGTCTGTTATTCTCTCTTAGGTTTTTTTTTGTTTCTGAATTTAATGTGAGGTTCCGGTCCTCGTCTGTTCTAAAAAAAAAACCAAAACATTTAGACGTTTTTTTCCAATACCCGTGACACGGTTAGGAACCGATAAGGGGGTCTTGCCTGGCTTTTGCAGAGTAATGAGTAAGTTTTTAGGATGACTTTGTCTGAGAAACCCAAAAGAAAACCGGCCCATTGGGTTTCAATACTGCAGTGAGTGTGGGGAGGCCTTTGCTAAGGCTGATCCCCACACCACCTGTGTTTACTGTCTGGGTTTTGACCACCTTGATTCAGACTGCCAGATTTGTGAAAATTTTCCTAAGGCCACCCTAGATAAAAGATTGGGCAGGCTTTGGGAAAAGTAGGCCGAGAAGTCCGCTGACCCGGATGGCCACCCCGGTTTGGTTCCGACCGAACCTGGGGGAGTGCCCACTGACCTGGGCGAGACTCCCTTGGGCAAAAGGAGAGCAGATCCTGAGGGGTCAGTTCCGGCTAAAAGAAAGAAAAAAGAGAAATTGGCCGGTTCGGATCCAGAACTGCATTGTCCAACCGCCGAGGAAATTGCCAGGGCGATTAGTGTAGTTGAATCGCTCCGTCCGGTTCCGGTCGATATCGGCACCTCTCGGTAGGTGTTCGGTTTGGTCGGTTACTCTGGTTCTGGACTATTCCCCAGAAGAGTATTGTGAACCAGATCTGGAGGGGGATGAAGATTACGATGTTGATGCTGATGGTGATGCTGATGGTTTAGAAGGTCTGGATGAGCCCATAGAACCGGACATCTCCCCAGACAGACTTTCTAGTGTTTCCCCTCCTAGGCTTTCTGAGTCCCCTTCCCACTTTATGTTTTACAAAAAAGTGGCAGAAATCCTCCAGCTCCCTCTGGTTGAAGCTGTTGAGAAATGTTATAAAAAAGTAAGATATAATCCAAAGTCCATCAAAACTCAGATATTTATTAAACTCTTTTTCTACACACCCATATACATGAGGCAACAGTTTCGTGGCTTAACGCCACTTCCTCAGGCCAATCGTATATGAACAGTGTTGACCCTAAATTAGAAACAAATAAATCCATTCAGATACACAGTTTTTAAATTTCTGCTCCTTTTACATTAATATGTCACATTGGTATATACTGCCAATAGTTCTTTATAATAACATATTGAATTAAGTCAAATTTTCAATAAAAATTTCATTTAGAAACTAATTATAAAACATATTCTCTTTCAAAACGAGCACCATGCCACCCTGTTCCTATTAATTTTTTATTTATATTTATATTTAATAGGAACAGGGCGGCATGGTGCTCATTTTGAGAGTAATATATTAGGACTTCCAGATCAGTGGAGTTCAAATAAATGAAAATTAAGGTATTTTTTTGCATATTTGAAAATAATACAAAGTTTATACTACATTGAACTAAAATTTGACTTTAATATGGGGACAGTAATATAAAATGGATTGGGATTTAACTAAGAAAGAGAAGATAAAAATCATCTAGTTCGGATCCACAAGTTCTTTCTCCGACCACTGATGAAATAGCCAAAGCGATAAGGATAGTGCAATCACTAAGTTCGGTTCCGGCCGAACCGGCACCATCTGGCAGGGGCTCGGTTCGGTCGGTTCCCCCGGTTCCGGATTATACTTTAGAATAATTTTATGAACTGGAGGAGGAGGAGGAGGGAGAGTATGAGGATGATGGTGATTATGAAAGTCTGGATGTGCCTAGTAACCCGGAACATCTCCCCAGACAGACCTTCAGGTGTTTTTCCTCCTAGGCTTTCTGAGTCCCCTTCTCAATTTATGTTTTACAAGAAAGTGGCTGAAACCCTCCAGCTTCCAATGGAAGAAGCAGTAGAGGATCAGGAGGAGCCGGATTTTGTTGAAATGATGGACATCCCAGAGTCCAGGAGGCTGTCTATTCCCCCCTCCATAAATCTTTTGGGAAACAGACATTTAAAATTCTAAAGACTCCTAACTCCATACCTCCTGTGGACAGACAAATGGACAAGAGGTATACCCTTTCAGGCTCGGACACGGAGTTCCTTTTCTCAGCAATGCAGCCATGTTGGGGTAGTACAGGCTGCTGCCTGTGATAAGGCAAATATTCCCTTGGCATCACACCCACCCTGATAAGGACTCCAGGAGGATTGATGCCATGGCAAAGAAGCAGTACATGGCAGCATCTTTGGGACTCAGGCAGGCTAGCCATATGGCCTACACAGCTAGATACCAGAAGTCCAGATGAGACACTGTCCTGGCTCTGGCTAAACAGGCCCCTGACCAGCTTGCCAAGGAGCTGGAGCAGGTGGCTGCGGATGGGGATTGAGGCATCCAAGGTGCAATTTCATGCTGCTGTGGACTCCAGTGATGTTTCATCTAGAATCATGGCTACATCTGTGGCCCTTCGGAGGATGGCTTGGCTCAGATGTATTAGCCTATCACAGGATACCCAGGCTAAGGCCATGGATTTCCCTGTCATTGGTAATTCTCTATTTGGGGAGCAGACAGAGAACTACATGAAAAAGATGGATGAGTACAGGACCACCTACAGGAGTGCTCAGGCCAAAGAAAGGCAAGCCACTCCTCAAAGACAGCACTCCAGGGGCAGGGGCAGGCCCTTTCAAAGGCCTTTTTACCAAGCCCAGGCCTCCTCTTCTGCTTATGCTCAAAGGGGGTTCTTCAGAGGGAGAGGCAGATGGAGAATGAACAGGCCTGCTTCCACCCCTCAGCCTAAAGCCCCTGCCAAGCAGACACCCTGATGGGTCTGCCCGGGCCGATTCTCCACTACCTGTAGGAGGCAGGCTGGCTTACTTTGTCCAGGACTGGAAGTCTCTGACATCAGACAAGTGGGTCCTGGAAGTAGTAAGCCAGGGACTGGTTCTCAGCTTCAAAAAATTTCCCACTATATGGTCCATCTCAATGGCCTAGGCCTTAGGCCAGCCACTCCTAAAGTGCATTTGGCAGCTGTTTCTGCCTTCTTGTCAGTAGGCAAGCCCTCTCCTCTGTCAGCCCATCCTGTGTTTTGTAAGTTCTTTAAGGGGTTGCTGCACACCAGTCCCCCCTTTAGGGACCCTGCTCCTGCTTGGGACCTTAATGTTTGCATTGCTCAGCTTATGCAACCTCCCTTTGAGCCTTTGTCCTCTGCAGAGCTTAAGTACTTGACTTGGAAAACTGTGTTTTTGGTAGCCATTACCTCTGCCAGGCGCATCATTGAATTGCAAGTCCTGTCAGCGGAGCCTGATTTCATCTCTTTCCATAGAGATAAAGTGATCATAAGAACTAACAGGAAGTTTTTGCTTAAGGTTTCAGATTTCCACCTTAATCAGTCTATGTCTCTCCCTGTTTCTTCACTGACCATTCCTCCTCTGAGAGAGGAGGTTGCACAGCTTGATGTTAAAGGGCCTCAGCTGCACATAGAGCGCACCAAGGGTCACAGGTTTGAGTCCCTCCAGTTGTTCCTCACGTATGGAGAGGTCGGTAAGGGCAAACCTGCCACTAAGAGATCTGTTGCAAGGTGGATTGTCTCTTGTATACAATTCTGCTATGAAAAGCTGGGTAGAACCCCACCCTTGGGCCTGAGAGCTCGCTCTACTAGAGGTACAGCTGCTTCCCTGGCTCCTGCCAGGGATATTCCTATCTTAGAAATTTGTCAAGCAGCCACCTGGAAAACAGTCCATACATTCACCAAGCATTACTCTCTGGATATCCAGGCTAGGAGTGATGCTCGGTTTTTAACAGTGATACTTCAGAGCCTATTCCCAAAGTAGGTTCTGTCCCTCCTCCATGGAGGTACTGTAGTCTGCAATAGTCAGAATACAGCAAGATTATGTTGTTTGAAGAAAAAATTACTCACCTTAGTAATCTTGTTTCTTCTAATGGAGTCTTGCTGTATTCTGACTCTCCGCCTTCCCTCTCAGAACCTGGTTTTTGGGATGTGGGTGGGCAGGAGCAGTGTTGGTACCTCTAGGGGTGTCCTTTTTCACCCTCCTCTTACTTTGGGTGTGTGTTGTGTTTGCTTTTTGGGTCTCCTGACTTGAGTCTTTGGTTTGAAACCAGAAAAAACCCTTTTTAATAAATTTAGTTGCCAGTTGGCTAGCGTGAGTTTTACAGTTTCCACACACAACTTCTAGTGAGTATTGTTCGTAAAGATCTGACGGTTGGAGTTTAAACAACAGCAGACAGGGGCTTCAACCGAGCTCGTGCTGAATGTTCCATGCTGGCCATGGAAAGTTAACTCTTTGTTTTCCGGGGCAGTTGAAAGGCAGGACCTAACTGCAATAGTCAGAATACAGCAAGACTCCATTAGAAGAAACAACATTACTAAGGTGAGTAATTTTTTCTTATAGGTACATCAGGGAGCGTTGAAAGACAAAGAGAGGGATAGGGAGGCTGAATAGAATGAACGGTGGGTGGGCAGAGGGGGATAGTGAATAAGCAGGGATACTGAACGAATATTTCTGCTCAGTATTCACAAAAGAGGAGGGGCAGGTGCCTAATCCAATAAACAGAAGCACTCTGGATAGGGGGGTCGATCCCAGTCCTTTCACAGAAGAAAGGGTTCTGAAAGAACTCCTAAAACTGAAGGTGGACAAAGCAATGGGGGCCTGATGGAATTCACCCCAGAATTCTAAAACAGGGTTTTAAATAATTGATTAGCAGTTTTTTTCTTCGGACAATGCTAACTGTACAGAAATTATTTATATAGGTTTTCTAGAAGTGCTATGTTTGTTAAACACAGTGAGGCAAGTGCTATGCATTTTCACAGTGTTTTAGCACTTTTATGAGCAAAACGCTAATCAATTTTTGGAGTTAAATAAAACCCTGCTAAAAGAATTAAGGGGAGAACTAGTGAAACCACTGACTACCCTTTTTTTTTTTTTTTTTTTTTTAATTATTCTGTTAATTAAAAGTTTTCCTTTACAGACAAACTTGGACAGTTACACAATACACATGTAACAAATAGTAAACAAATACAAAACAAACAAACAAATAGATGCAATTGTGCATGTATTCAATTATAGACATTCAAGAATGAGCATAAAAAATAAATCATATTTCCAATCCATTCAAGATACTGAGTACCATTTCAATTTGTATATTCAGCCCCACTCGGAGCATCATACTTTCAGAAACACTCAAGGATGCCAGGAAGGGTGACTGTTCTCTCAAAAAAGCCTCCTCCCTGTCCCTTACTATCTGTGTCAACCTTTCCAGTGCCAGAGAGCGAAGGTCATCCTCCGCCACTCCAGCACTGTGGGCCTGGACCCTGAAACCCAGGTGTTCTGGATACAGTGATGGGCCAATACAAACAAGACCCTTATCCATCTGGGCAGTGGTACCCACTCGTCCCCACCTCTTACTACCTCAACCTCAAATAAGCATACCAAGGGGTCCTGCGGCAATTGCCCTCCAGCTATCCGATTCACCTCTTTAACTACTTCCCCCCCAAAACTTGACCAATACTGAGCAAGACCAGAAGCAGTGGATATAAGTGCCTAACCCTCTGTTACACCTCCGACACTGCGAAGATATCGCGGGGTGTACTCTGTGCGCTGCTGTTGGGGGCCAATATATTCTATGCAAGAACTTAAAGAAGGCCTCCTTGAACTTATTACATACCATTATACCCTCTGGCATACTCAAGGCCAATTTCCAACTCTCCTCCAATATTTGCTGACCTAGATCCCTTTCCCATAGAGCCTTTGTGGCCCCAGTTGAATCTGGCAGGCTTTGCTTACCTTGCTTAGCAACCTTCCCTATGAAACCTATTGGATTTTTCTTGGTTTGATACACCATCTGTTCGACCATATTCAGTTGCATCTCTTCCTTACCCTCCTTTCCCAGTTTCCCCACAAATGCTCTTAATTGCAGGTATCTGAATAAATGAGATGCCCCCAGCCTCAGGTCCTCCCTAACCTTTTCAAATGTACTGAGCTCTCCTCTCTCTAACAAGACACCTACATTATCTACCCCTCTCCTTTCCCATTCTTGAAAACCCCTATCCTCCATCCTCCATCCCTGGCAGAAAAAAAGGGTTTCTCACTATCGGTAACAATATAGTCTCCCTCTGTGCCAAACCTTTCCGCCTCCAAAGGTGATCCCACGCCTCAAGTGTTTCCCTGACCAAGGGATTACCACTTCCCAGCTCTCTGTAGGCTCGGAGTCCCTTACTATGCAGGTAGGCCGTGAGTCCCCCCGGGGTCTCCTACTGTTCTAGCTCTACCTAGCTTGCTACCATCGGCCTATGAACCAAGTCAGCTATTCCCCTGAGCTGTACCGCCATATAGTACATGCCCAAGTCAGGGAAGTTGAGCCCCCCTTTAGTCCTATCTGCCTTAAGCCATTTTAAGCTAATTCTAGGCTTCTTGCCCTGCCAAATAAACTCCAAGAACCCTTTCTCTATTCTTTTCACATCCCCCATCGTTAATCTCACCTGCAACATTTGCATGGGGTATAGGATATGGGGGAGGATATTCATTTTTATCTGGTTGATCCTCCCTAACCACGAGACAGGGAGTTGCATCCATCTTTTTAGATCTGCGAGGATCGTCTTAATCATGGGATGGTAGTTCAACTTATATAGATCTCCCCATCTCCGCCCTATCCTTACCCCTAAATACTTAAAATCTGTCTGAACCACCTTAAATCCCATTTGCTGAACTTCTGGGCCAACGTCCGGGAACCCCATGATTTCAGATTTCCTAACATTGATCCTATATCCAGAGAAACTTGCAAACTCCTCAATAATGGACATCAAGTGTCCCATGGACCTTTGCAGGTCTCCCAAAAACAGTAGCATATCGTCCACATATAATGCCACCTTATGTCCCCCCCCTCCACCCCACCAATCCCTATCACCACCGCCAGAGGTTCGATCGCCAAGGAGAACAGGAGTGACTACCTTTTTTAACAAATCATGGGAGGATGGTGTGGTCCCCGAGGACTGGAGGAAGGCAGATGTGATTCCCCTTCACAAAAGTGGGACCAAGACAGAGGCAGGAAACTACAGACCTGTCAGTTTGACCTCTGTGGTAGGGAAAGTGATGGAATCACTTCTGAAGGAAAGAATTGTTGAGTACCTAGAGGCCAGTGGGGCACAGGACCAAAGGCAGCATGGGTTCACAGTGGGAAGGTCATGTCAGCGAATATCTAATTGATTTCTTTGACTGGGTGACCAAAGTAGTAGACCAGGTAGGGGCTGTGGACATGGCCTACCTAGACTTTAGCAAGGCATTTGACATAGTCCCACACGAAAGATTAATAGTCAAATTAACCAGCCTGGGAGTGGGTCCCAAGGTGGTAGCCTGGGCAAAACATTGGCTGGACAACAGGACACAGAAGGTAATTGTAAATAGAGTCCACTCTGAAGAAAGAGGGGTTACTCGTGGGGTACCGCAGGGTTCAGTACTGGGTCCAGTCCTTTTTAATGTCTTTATAAGTGACATTGCAGAGGGACTGGAAGGAAAAGTATGCTTCTTTGCAGATGACACAAAGATCTGCAACAGGGTTGATACACAAGGAGGCATGGAAAGGATGAGAAGGGACTTGGCAAGGTTGGAGGAATGGTCGGAAGTATGGCAGCTAGGATTCAGTACAAAGTGCGAAATAATGCACCTGGGAAACAAAAACCCAGGGGAAGATTACACAATAGGGGGGAGGTAGTAACAAAAACAGAAATGGAAAGGGACCTGGGGTAATCATATCAGATGACCTTAAGGTTAGCAAGCAATGTGAGAAGGCAGTAGGGAGAGCTGGGGGTATACTGGGATGCATAGGGAGAGGTATCACCAGCAGAAAACAGGAAGTTGTTATCCCTCTGTACAGACAGTTGGTGAGACCCCATCTGGAGTACTGCTTCCAGTTCTGGAGACCCCATCTCCGCAAGGACATAGACAGGACATAGACAGGATAGAGGCAGTCCAGAGGAGGGCAGCTAGAATGGTGCAGGGTCTGCAAGAGAAGCCATACGAGGAGAGACTAAAAGATCTTAATATGTATACCCTTGAGGAAAGGAGGGAGAGGGGGAACATGATAGAAACGTTTAAGTACCTCAGTGGAATCAACAAAGTCCAAGAGGGTAGCATCTTTCAGAAAAAGAGAGATGCAAGAACAGGGGGACACAATTTAAAGACAGAAGGGTGGGGTGGTTCAGGGGCAATGTGAGGAAGTATTTTTTCACAGAGAGGGTAGTGGATGCATGGAACAGCCTTCCTGAGGAGGTTGTGGGGTCTAAAACAGTGGGGGAATTCAAGAATGCATGGGACAGACATAAGGCAATTCTTGTGGGGGGTAGGAAGAAGTAGGCTGTTGGTTAACTAGGATCTGCAGCTTATCCTGTAGTAGGAAATGGGCAGACTAGGTGGGCCAAGCGGTCCTTATCTGCCGTCAAAGTCTGTGTTTCTATACCTCTCCTGGCTGCCTGCAGAGCCTCCCAGGGAGGAGAAAGCCTCCCCTTTGTCCTGGAACTTTGCTGTCATCACTAACGTCCTAGAACCAGCCAAAGACAAGACCCAATGTAAGTCATATAGACCTATATCTATATTAAATATAGATTATAAGTTGTACACCTCATTGTTGGCGGAGCGCCTAGAGGAAGTCCTACCCAGGCTTATTGACTACGATCAGACGGGTTCTATCCCGGGCCGACAGACTCAGGACAACATTAAGAGAACACTATCCCTCCTTTTCCATGCTACCTGGTCTGGGTCCCCCTTCTTACTACTGAGTTTGGACACAGAGAAGACCTTCGACTGGGTGGCATGGAACTTTCTGTATCAGATGCTCGAAGCGTTTGAGTTCTCGGCAGCCTTTGTTAAAATTATTGACAATATTTACATGAGTCCCAGGGTGTACATTAAAATAAATGGAGAGGTATCCACCCCAATAACACTGCTCAGGGGGAACAGATGGGGTGCCCCCGTCCACACTCCTGTGTGCCCTTTACCTGGAACCTCTTGCTCAAGACCTAAGACAAAGAGAAGAAATAGAGGGCGTACGGATGGGGGGGCGGTGCGAAACGCATTAAAATAGCCTTGTACGCAGATGATCTTTTGATCTACCTCTGTAACCCAGAAAGGGGATTACTTCCTCTGTGGGACACCTTAAAGAACTTTAGCTTATTAGCAGGCTATAAAGTGAACACCGCCAAAACCGAGGTCCTAGCGACAACCTACTCCCCCTCGAATAAAATTAAGAATATCTTCCCCTTTAAATGGAACAGGGAACATTTGAGGTATCTTGGAGTCCACCTATCTCTGGACAGTACCCAGATCTTTCAACTTAATTTTACCCCTATCTTAGAGCAATTGAAAGCTGATCTAGAGAGATGGGCACTTATCCCAATCCCCCTAATACAGAGGATAGAGGCAATTCAAATGGTTCTACTTCCCAAGTTTTTGTACCTATCACAGACCTTACCAGAGCATAATTTTTTCATAGATTGAATAGGGGAATCTCATGATTCATTTGTGGTCAACAGAGACCTTGGATTAGATTATCAATACTCCAGATCCAAAAAATTAGAGTGGACTCTCTCTTCCTAACTTAAGGTTATACCACCAAGCAGCGCAGCTACGTACAGTCTTCTACTGGGTAAGCAGAGCATATATTGCCAAGTGGAAAACCCTGAAAACTAATGAGCTCCCTAACCTAAACAAACTACTTCTTGCCCGGGGACTACCCACTTTGGCAATAGAGAACCCCTACTCAATGCACACCCTCACCAATTGGTACGAGATCCTAGATGACAAATCCCTCCAATCATGGAGGTCTCTTCTTAGAGCATTTCCATATGAACAGACCTTTCAACCGGCTAAAAGGAACTTTGGGGGTTTGAAGATGGGAGGAAAAAGGCCTTTTTCTGGTATGGCATCTCCTGGAGGAGGGAGTAGGACTACCATGGCAAGATAGATTCAGATATTTCCAGCCCTGGGACTATGTTCAATCCCTCCCCCTTCCCTGAGGAGAGAGAGTCCCCCCCCCAGATTGTTTGCCTTTTTAAAGCAGTATTGGAGAACCGTGCACCCCAAGATAAAATAGTCTCATTCTTGTATAGAGCCCTCTTACAGTGGAAAGGGGACATGTCCCAAACAATTAGACATGCATGGACAAAGGACCTGGGCGCCCCAATCCCTGACACAGTTTGGTTCAAAACACTGGAAAGAATCTGCTGGGGAATGGCAGCAGTGACATGGAGGGAGTTCTCCTGGAAGGTGTTCTCCAGATACTTCCGTACCCCAGCAATAACAGGGAAATACAAGGGGGTAGGGTCCTCGACATGTTGGAGAGGCTGTGGTCAAACATCAGCAGCTTTGGTCCATATTCTTTGGAGCTGCCCCTCACTGACCCCCTTCTTCCAGGTCCTACAGCGGGCCATAAATCATATTTTTGATGCGAACCTGGTCCTAACCTCTACATTATATATTTTTTCTGGATACAGAGATGGGGGAACAGCTTAGCTGCTAAGAATAATGCTCTTGGTGGCCCAAAAAACAATCACCAGGAATTGGCTTATGAACAAAAATGTTTCCCTGGTTCAATGGCAATTTACAGAATGGAATGTCTCACAGTTTCTATTAATAAAAGACAGGCCCAATTTGAACTGCTCTGGAGAAGATGGGTCGTATATATCATGGCACAGAGACCTGATTTTATGCCATGATTGGGTGAGGTTGGGAATGATTAGCCACCTCGGTGCTCCGGGGTGTTACTAACAGAATTAAACCTTGTTTGAGAGAATATACCAGAATTACTATCCGTTTGTAGCATATGTCCAGGTTCAACCAGACTTCCACTTATTGAATTGATCTGAATTCTTGAAAACTAGATACATTTTTCTTTTTGCAATGATCTTTCATTTGAAAATCTTATTTGTGAAAAATGCACTTTATCAAGACGGCGCTAAGTGTTTTTAGTCATATGTGTGTATTTGTAATGTTATACCTAAAAATTAATAAAAATTAAAGTTGCTACTAAATGAGCTAGGAATACCACATTGTATCTAGCATGGAGCTACATAGATATGTTTAAAAAGCCAAATCATTTAGTTCTTTCTTTACCGTTTCAGAAAGTACTGTCACCTTTCTCATTTTGGGTGACTTCATATTATTAGAAGTTAAAAGGGCACTGTCAGCTGTTTTAGGTTTTTTTTTTTTTTGGTTAAAAACTATATTTTATAATAATCGTGGGCACAGTGTGTCATACTTGATAGAAATGCTGTCAAAAGGCACCATGGACAGCTACTTATTAAAAAAATCCTAAAAAAGCTGACACTGTCCCTTAAGTAATATCAATAGGACATGGCAAGTCAGGATAGAGTGATTTCCCCCATTTGGCAGGAGTCTCCTTTATTTTGAAACTTGTTGGGATCTCACAAGGTTGATGTTACTATTGTTTTATCAATAGAAAGAGCTGATCGTTTTTTGTTTTTGTTGTTTTATGTACAAGTTGTTTTTGAAGAGCCGGAGATCAAGTAGGGCCTGTGGTGACACTTTAGATAGGGAAAAATAGGCAGACTGGGTAGGCCCAATGGTCCTTATCTGCCATTAAACTCTTATGTTTCTATGTAAACCTCTAATGCCACAGTTGCCTTAGTTTTAATGTTTGGGGGAGAACCTTCCTGATTAAAACCTGTAATCAAACTGTAGGAACTGTACACACACAGTAGCTTTAGCTATATAGATTCAGGATGTCCCCCCCACCCCATATCCTTTAAGAAAGTTAAACTGTAAATTGTGACGTTGGGGAAAGTGGACATTCAAAAAATGTTATATCTAGCAGCGAGAAGTTGTGAACAGGAAGTCAGGATCCAGTGTGGTATTGACTGAGAGTAAGTAACTGATAAAGTCTGTAAATAGCACTGACAGTCCATTGTCAAGGAAACAGTTCTTGAGCAGACTGTGAAGTGATGTCATCTTATTAGTTCATTGCAATAAAACTTACACATGGTACAACCAGTTAATGCTTAAAGAGCAACTGTCACAGTTCTTGGCAGAAGGTATGCAGCCCATACCGTGAAGTTGCCTGTTGTGGGAGCTATTGTATCCACAATTCGATATTTTTTCCTATTTAAAACAGAGCTGTATCCACTGTAAAGCCTGGCTCGTAACTTCCTTATCTTTACTAGAAGGTATACATGTATGGGGCTAATATATAGCATATATTAGAGCCCCATACATGTATATGTGCCAGCAAAGATAATCGAAGTACATTTAGGCTGCGCCCCCTTCCCGATCCTATAACAGTATCCATAGAGCGCCTGCAGCCCTGTTCCCTACCTCGCGTCATCAAAGTATAGTTTTTAAGAGCGGGACTGCAGCGCTCAGCTTGTACCAGGAAGTTATAAGCTGGGCCTTACGGAGGATATAACTCTGTTTTTAACTTTCTATTTATAGAATTTCAAAGTCGTACATGCGGACATGAAAATACTTGGTTCAGGGTATAAGAAACAAGGCAGTAATATCATAATTAGTAAACATAACCCCTCATCTATTATTACACAAGTGGGAGGGAATTGCTAAATAAAGTAGAGGAAATCCCTCAAAATAAAGAAAAGTCTGTATATTGAGCCTTCACAGCAAGACCATGGAGCAAAATATGGAAAATCTTAAGTAATCGTGATCCTGAGTGTGAGGCACTCAACATGCCACAAAAAGTGACAAATTAGTCCATGTGTCCATAAATAAGGTAAATGCAAGTAATTAGATCTCTGCTGCAGAGAAATCCATCCTGTTACCAAGACTTTAATACATGGAACCCCTACTCAAAAGGCTCCGAGAACATTTAAGAAATATGAACAGCCCTGAAACAGAATTAAAAACCATGACAGGTTATACTCAATAGAGAACTCTTAACATAAAAAAACTGTATTTGAAATTGAACACTAATGAGAAGGTAAACAGTAGGCTGAACTCACTGCCTGTGTTATTACAGTTCCTACTGTGCCACCACTTAGCCTTGGTAATATGGATCTGTGACCCCAAACATTTTTTTGAAGGCTCACTACACGCATATAACACAACAGCGCTCTGCTTCTCACCCCAGGAATCCCTCAGTATACTTGACTAATGCAGTGATGCCAGCTGGGTTCAGCTGCCCCGGAGATGGAGTTTATGCTAATGATGCCAAGAATTAGCCAGTCAGGTTACAGAAAGAGATTGCTGCCTGCAGATAACTAGTTAGATTCATTTATCCACTGACTTGACAAGTCTATCCCGGAGATCTCTCTTCAAACCTTCGCTTGAAGTATTGCATGTTCACAGTTTAAGTAATTTATTTTCTTTGTGCTGCCTTTAGAGTGTTTGTGGTAGTTTTTAGTGCTTCTTGTACATTATCCATGGCCTTTCAGTTCCCAAAATCTGCAGAAAAAAAACACTGCTTTTTTTCCACGTTCCCACGCTTTTTTCTGATGAAAAGATATCGCACCCGAGGTAAAATTTACATAGATTTTATATTTTAAACTTATTGCAATATAGCGTAGTAGTTAAGGGCACTGAGCTACAAACCTGGAGACTTGGGTTTGAATCCCATCAACCCCCACTTGCATACTATGTGACCCTGAGCCAAGGCACTTAACTTCCCTTTGCTCCCAGGTCGCACCTGGAAACAAGCTCCGGCTTAGTGTGGCTTTCCTGTTTAAACAATTTCCCCTTCCACATTTCTGTGGATAACTTCGCCCTTTCCGCAGCTTTTCAGTTCCCAGAATCTGCAGAAAAAACTCTGCTTTTTTCATGTTCCCATGCTTTTTCTGATGAAAAAATATCGCGCCTGAGGTAAAATTTCCACAAATGTTATATTTTAAACGTATTTCCATATAGCATAGCGGTTAAGGGCACTGAGTTACAAACCTGGAGACCTGAGTTTGAATCCCATCAGCTCCCACTTGCATAATATATCACCCTGAACAAGGCACTTAACTTCCTTGTACTCCCAGGTTGCACCTGGAAACAAGCTCCAGTTTAGTGTGCCTTTCCTGTTTAAACAATTTCCCCTTTCCGCTTTCTGCAGATACCTATCTTTAAAGTGGTTCCATAATTTTTACCACTTTTCTTCACTTTACATCAGCAGGGCAGTTGTCTTTAGCGGCTCCACAGCGCTGGGAACCTTTTGTTTGTCCTGTTTGGGAACAAGATTTTCTGGGTCCCTGACAAATTGGCAGGTCAGGAAAACCCAATTAACAGACTGTTCCTTTTTTATTTCAAATTTCTCAGAAGCCTTTTAGGTTGTGGACTTGCCAGACTGTTTACACTTGGGCCAGTCACTGTTTTCTCTTGGGGAGTTTACTTTTACTTTGCTTCCAGCATTACGTAATTAGCCTTTTGGCTGGAAATTGACTTTTCAAGACTGCCTCTGCTTCTATAAAAAATACATGTAACCCCTAGATGGCGCTATCCCAGGGGCTACTACCCCTGCCTGATTTGCCACTAACAGGTTGAGGGGCCTGGATCCAATGGCGGGTGCCTCCACCCAGAGGTCAGGGTTTGCAATAGTTAAACTTACTTGGTCACAGCCCTCTGGGACACTGCAACCCCCCTTTCTTCCCACTAGTGGCCCACACAATATATCAGAATTACCTTCACAGTATACACTTACACCCAGGACTAGTTCCGGCACTGGGACCTCCTGTGAAATAAGATACAGTGCAACAATCACAGTACAGTACTTTAACATAGACAAATACCTCAGGAAGTATAACTTTGCTGAAACAAGCAGCTCTGATTTATTTAGGGGGCTATAACAAGGACAGGGGGAAATCAGGTTAATTAGCTTATCACTTTACTATCTACCTATGGCTCTGTGCACAGGCCTATCCCTACCAGTTACTGTCCCTGGGTACCCAAGCCCTAGTGGCTAGTCCAAACCGTGGCAGCTTGGTAGGGGCCCTTTCACACAGAGAAAAGAAAAATTAGTTTAAACAGTCAGCAGTACAGTGATTCCATTTGGATTTAATGTGGCAATTCAACAGGGAGCGACCCTGAATTAGTACTCACGACCTCCAAACAAGATAGGGTCCTTCAATGTCAGCAGGGCTACTCTTGAGCTCCACGAGACTCTTCACACATTTATATGGTAAAAAGAAAGTACTATACCAGGCAGGCTGCTTCTCTATCCCGATCGCAATTACTGCACAATACCCGGGAGAACACACAGCAGATTCAGTTCCTGACAGACAGAGTGCAATTCAACAATTTCTCCAGTCTTCTACAGGGTGAGCCTGGTTTCTACTCTTCAGAGATCCTTCGATTCTTTTCACAGGACGGATTCAGTCCTAACAAGCAGTTACACAAGCTGCAGACCGGAACTCTGGGCCTTACACACGCTTTTTTGACTGAAACTGTGCACTGAAGGAGCACAGGGTTTTTTCCTTCACTGCCAGATCTAAACTGAAACTCCAACAGACAAAACCGGCACTTCCTTTGAGTTCCTCCCAGTTCTTGACTGGATTGGCTGTCACCACAATAGACTGCTGCTGTTGGTCCAAAATGGTCAAGTTAAACTACATCTCCCAGAGTCACTGCCCATACAATCCTCTTGTGGCTGGCTCAGATTATGAGTCCAAGTTCTGATTCGTCCAAGGCACCATTTTAGAGCTAGCTTACCCACACTGATTGGTCCAGTTCAGCAGTTCAAAACCAGAATGGGGAACAGGCAGACACAGTTCTGACTGCAAAGAAAGCAGGTTAGACAAACTGTAATTTCATTATTACTGTAAATGATTGGCAAACAGTTACATCTTTCAGATAGGTTCCTTTGCACTCTAGTGACTGCAAAATGGAGTGAATTGGCAGCAGCTTGAGTGGTACTCAAACAGAGAAGCACACAGTCCCCCATAAACTAATTATGTCTGCAAGCAGACAGCTCTTAAAGAGACAGTACCAAAGGCTCTAAAACAGTCACTGATAAATGGCTTAGCATGAAACACCATTCAGGCTTGGAGCATTCAAGCAAGCTCCTGAAGTCTTTGGGAACCCCCATTTGCAGGGGGGTTACACCCTTTTAGCCTGGGAAAGCTGACGTCCGCGTCAAGCAAGTACCTATAAGTTTCAACTGCAACCATATACATTTGCATTAGGCTCCACATGTAATCATCAGTCAATACATAATTTTACCAAGAACACATTTCTGAAACATTGCAGTACGTCACTCTTTACACAGTATTACACATACATTGTACCATAACTCAAGTTATTGCCTCTTGTACATGAAACCTGAAGAGAGGGGGCCTTCCTATCAGTTACCTTTGGGGCTGGACGGGCAAGGCACCATACTCAGAGGGCAACACAAGTAACTTGGAGTTAGCACTGACGCCAGTTTGGGCAATGAGCTGGGGACACGACACTCCTTTATGGACAACATTGAGAGGCAAGTCCACAGGCCTCCCAAGTGAATCATAACTGAGGTGCACCACAGGCTTTACAGCTCGACCAGTCTTTCTAGGGGAACTGTTACAGTCTCTGCACTCTGAGCCTCATTTTCAGCATTGTCCTCACTTGTCAGGAGTCTCCTGGGGTAGAGAGGCTAGAACTTGGGGCACTTTCAGCTCCAGGAGTTACAGTTTCTGAGTCCACAACATTTGGCTCGCATGGAGAGCTTTGGACACTGGCAGTGGACTGTCAGGGCACTCAAAATACTCTTCTTGTTCGGTGTATCACCAGTCTGCCCTAATCTATCATTTTCCTCCTGAAAGCTCAAACAGTTCAACCATGCACAATGATTCCATTTCATCTGATCTGATGCTTTGCACTTCACTTTCTGGGAGCATTGGCTCCAGGGATGAAGCTGGGGGGCTTAGACAGTCCAGAAGGCCCAGCTTTGTCTCCAGTATTGACTAGGGATTGCCCTGAAACAATTGACTCAGTTCGTAAGAAGGATAGTATTCAAAGTCACTCTCACTTTCTTCTGATATGGACTGGACAGTCATGCTCAACTGGGACTTGTGCAGGGGAACACTTTAACTCTGCTTCTGTAGGTGCAGACTTCCTTGATCTTTTCTTAGCAACAGCTCTAGTCACTGGTCCAGAGGGGCATCTTCTGGGGCTCAGACTCAATCAGGATTTGTCCAATGGGCAGTAAATGATTTCTATGCATTGTTTTACATCTTTTGAATTGTTCTCAGGCCTTACTTTGTACACTGGCAGATCATCTAGTTTGCCCACTACAATGTGAGGGAGATGGTGCCATCTGTCAGCAATCTTGTGTTTGCCATGCAGTCCCAGATTTCTTAGCAATACCCGATCTCCCTCCTGGAGTTCCTGTGCTTTCACCTTTTTATCATTCCGTTCTTTGTTGGCCAGATTTCTTTTGGCAGCCATGGTTTGAGCCAGTTGGTACGCATGAGTTAGCTGGGCCTTTAACTTTTGCACATACTGTAAATAGTTGTCAGCTTAAACCCCATCAGGAGAGACCCCAAAACACACATCTACTGGTAGTCGAGCTTCTTCCAAACATCAGGCGTAGGGGAGAACCCAGTGGCATCACTTTGGTGCAGTTATAAGCATGTACCAGGGTGCTAATTTGTTGGCTCCATCTAGGCTTGTCCTTTGGGTGCAGGGTGCCTAGCATATCTAGCAAAGTGCGTTGAAACGCTCAGGCTGTGGGTCCCTGGGGTGGTAAGGAGTGGTTCTGACTTCGTACTCCACAGAGAAAGCATCTCTTTGATCAGATGACTCTCAAAGTCTCCCTTGATCAGAATGGATTCTTTGTGGAGCCCGTAGTGAACAAAAGTTTTCTACAAGTACTTTGGCCACAGTGGATGCTTTCTGGTCTTTGGTGGGAAAACTTGGGCATATCTCGTGAAATCGTCAGTGACCACCAGCACATTACTGATATTTCTTTGATCTGACTCCAAACTCAGAAAATCAATACAGACCAGCTCCATGGGTACTGGTGGTGATGTTAACAAGGGGGGCAACCCTCTGGGGCAAGCTTTCCTCTATGTTAGCGACTACAGGATTCGAATGTGTTGCTCCACATCAGCCCCATCTTAGGCCAATAGAATCTGGATCGCACCAAGTCAAGTGTTCTGTCTATACCAAGGTGCCCCATGTGGTTGTGCAAGGACCTCAGTACTGAGTCTCGAAAGGCAGTGGGCAGCACTAGTTGTTATTTGTCTACTTGTCCCCTCTGTCTACTGTTTCTCTGTATAACAGTTTATTGATCAGTTTCAACTTAGGACCTTCTTTGTATAACAGTGCAGTTCTCAAATCAGTGGAGCGAATTTGGACACATCTTTTCCTGCATAGAGGGCTTCTAAAGCTGCTTTGATCATGGGATCACGGATTGAGCCCGAATACTGTCATTGTCCAGCTGAGGCAGTGCACCAATGTCTATTGCAGAAAAGTGGCAATAAGCAGCAGGTATGCAATTCTCAGAGGGTCCCAAGCAATCCACCATGCAGTCCACTGCGTCCGTGGACATTTGTTTCTCCCTGTCAAACTTCCGCAGAGTGCCCGAATGTCAGGTTCTGCCAATCGGACCCAATCATTCTGGGGAACAGGCTCCGAGAGAGCATCAGCACCTATGTGGTTCAGACCTGCTCGGTATTCGGTGAGCATAGTCATATGTAGATAATGCAGAAAGCCACCTATGGCCAGTGGCATCCAACTTAGCTGAGGTCTGCACATAGGTCAAAGGATTATTGTCAGTTTTTACTAGTATTTTAGCCCCATACAAGTACTCATGGAATTGGTCAACAATAGCCCACTTCAAAGCTAGGAACTCTAACTTATGTACAGGATAGTTCTTTTCGGATGGGGTCAGGCTTCTACTGGCAAAGGCCACTGGTCTCAGGCCATTCTCGTGCTCTTGGTACAACACAGCCCCCAACCCTTGCAAGCTAGCATCAGTGTGCAGGACGTAAGGTTTTCTTGGATCAGGTCCCATTGCCTTGTCCACCCTCAGCTTAGCGAGCTCTTGTAGGACCCTTTATTTTGTGAAGAGATTTGTGCACACCTCCCTCCCCCTGTGTCCATGGTGATGAGCTTTGGGCCCTGCCCTACTTTCTGCTCAGTAAATACTGAGCAGAAGTATCTATTTAGGATATATGCTTTTCATTGGTCCTCCTCCACACACTCCCCCTTATCCCCTTTGATCTTAGCAGCACCCCCTCTGGACTTTCTCTTTTCACTAATGTATCTATAGAAAGTCTTGTCCCCTTCTTTTACTGTTTGTGCTAGTGTTTCCTCGGTTTGGGCCTTTGCCTGCCTTACTGCCTTCCCTGCTTCCCTTAGGGAAGTTTGGTGTTCCTCCCTGTCTTCATCCCACTGCGGTCCCTTATATTTCCAGAAGGCCAACCTTTTGGCTCTGACCTTTTCTGTTACTGTTTTTGAGAACCAAAGTGGTTTCCTCCTTCTTTTACTGTTGCTTTTCTCCCTAACACAATGGGATGTTGCTTCAAGTATTGCATCCTTCATGCTTGCCTACTTTGCCAGTACCCCCTCACCTGTATTTCTTCTTGCCAGGGCTAGTTTAACTCTGTTGGCTATCTTATCAAAGTCGGCTCCTCTGAAGTCCTATATGTTTGCCTTGGAATGGGATGATTTAGTTCTAGTGGCCAAATTGAACCATACCATGTGATGGTCACTGGCGCCCAGGTGACCTGGAGATCTGTGATCCTTTCCCCGTTAGTCAGTACTAGATCCAGGATAGCCCTGTCTCTTGTGGGTTGTTGTACCAATTGTTTGAGGCTCTCCCCCTGCAGGGAATCCACTATGTATCTAATTCTAGCTGATGTTCCAGCTGTTATTGACCAATCTGTATCTGGCATGTTGAAGTCTCCCATTAGCAGAACCTCCCATTTAGCTGTCATGTTTTGTATATCTTCTAACAGTAATGTGTCTGTGTCCTCCCCCTGGTCTGGAGGCCTGTAGACAACCCCAGTTCGTATGGCTGTCCCATTTCCTGTTTCCAGTGTGACCCAAAGATCTTATTTCGAGAGGGCTCTTGCAGTAGGTATTCACAAATAGGACTAAGCTGCCAGGCGTCAGGACCCCACAGAAAATCTGTAGCTGGCAGTCTCTAAGCGGGGACTGCGCTGGCTCAATGACCAGCGTCAGCCCCATCAGTATAAGGGGGCGATCCGGCCACCATCCAGTTGTTTCTGCCGTCTGCTGAAAGTACCCCGAGGAAGAACAGCGCTACTTCTTCACCATTTTGATGAGTATTTTCTCATTTTCTATCGAAAATGTATCTGTTTTCTCTTTATTTCATGCATTATCCTCGGCTGTGTATGTCATCCCCGACGCCCTCCGAATACATAAAAACAAGTGCGACTCGTGCGGATCCCAGCTCCCACATAAGGATGCCCACTCCCTGTGTCTCTTCTGCCTAGGCCCAGACCACCGCATGGAGGGGTGCGACCACTGCCAGAAGTTCATTTCGGTCACCAGAAAACGGTGACAGCAGTCCCTGGAAGCCCATGTTATAAACAAAAGATTGTCTCCATGGAAAAAGAATTGAAAAAGCTCAGGCAGGCGTCAACCTCCCCTAAAGGCCACCACAAGATGAAGCGGGACAAGAAGCATAGGGACCAGGAATCATCATCCACAGCCCCTGCGACTTCGGCTGGAGTCTCGGCCTTACAGGTATCCTGTCCTCCGGGGGATCACTTCCTGATGGCTGCCTTGGTGGTATCCAAGCGTCCATCAGCCCCCCCCCCCAACTGGGCTCAGTCCAACGGGAGCCTCTGGGGCAAAGGAGGCCTCCACTCCCGCTGTGGCCATTTCTTTTTCCTGGCCTACCGGTGCGAGTGGGTCCGTTAAGTCAGGTTCCGGATCTGCCACTCCCTGCTCAGACAAGGCAGCTAAGCCGCTCGTTGGCTCGCCCAATGAACGCCCAGCTTGCGACCCCCCAATCAGGTCTTGACACTACGCCTTACGTCTGGGAGTCGCAGCTGCTGTCGCCAGATGAGCTGCCGCCGGAGGCTCCTCCGTCTCCACCACCTCCACCTGTAGATTCGGCCCCCTCTTCCGCGGCTGGGGTTGAGGATTCTGGGACGTTTCCTCCATTGGGGGTACCCCCCCTTCACCAGAGCCTCTGACGCTGGACCTGATGACAGCAACCTCATCGTCTCCATCCAGCTTACCAATACCTAAATGGCCGACCCTCTGCTCTGCCTTCAGCACGGGCAGGGCCCGCTCTTCCAGACCTTCCTCCTGGGCCTTCTGAAATGGCCCCTACGCCCTCTAGACTGACAGCAGAACTGCCGGTCCTCTGGTTGGGCCCCCGTCAGGTCCTTCAGGTCTCCAGACACCAGGGTACCCAATGTCACAGTACCCGACGCCTCACTATCTGGCGTCGCAGTACCTGACGCCACATTACCCGACTCCGGGGCTTCCGCCATCAGGTTATGGGTACCAGTAATACGGGTTCCCCAGCTACCAGTTCCCAAGCCGTAGTCCTCCACAGCCGCAGGTGGACTTGAAGGCAGTACTGTCTTCCTGGTGGGCTGAGGCCAAGTTACATCTCACGTTGGAGACAGACAAGCATCCGCCGACACCGGACCCTACTCCAGAGACCAGTGACCCCTCCGACTTTGATGGACACCAGACCAGAACCTTCTGGCTCTCGTCTTAGGGAGCCTCCACGCCCTCTGGAATTTTCCAGACCGGTCGAACCTCCCCCATCCCGGAGGACACATCATCTTCGGAGTCTTCAGAACCCGATTTAGATTCTGAACCCTCTGACCCAGGGGACGAGCCACACACTCTAGAGACTCCTAAACCCAAGGACTCTCCCAAGTCTCCCCCGGAGGATCCTTCCTTCGTGGAGTTGCTTAAGAAAATCCAGGCAGCCTATGAATGGAAATCAGTGGAACAAGATCCACAATGGCAGAGATTGGCCGGTCACCTGGATCTTCCTGAGTCTTCGACTACCCTGATTCCTCCCTGGATTGAGCCTCATGAGAACCTTGTTTCCACTATCTGGAAACAACTTTCCTCCCTAGCCCCTCTCCCTCATAAGGCAAATAGGCTTTATCAGGCTCCAGAGGGCAGGAACAAGATCCACAATGGCAGAGATTGGCCGTTCACCTGGACCTTCCTGAGTCTTCGCCTACCCTGATTCCTCCCTGGATTGAGCTGCATGAGCACCTTGTTTCCACTATCTGGAAACAACCTTCCTCCCTAGCCCCTCTCCCTCATAAGGCAGATGGGCTTTATCAGGCTCCAGAGGAAAAGACTTCCTTAGTCTTCACCCTAAAGTAGACTCTGTGGTGATCAGCGCCGCCCATGACAGTACCTCTAATCCCAAGCATCTAAGCTCGTCCCCTTCTGACAAAGAATCCAAGCTTCTGGACCAATATGGCAAGAAGATTTTTGCATCTTCTGCCCTGAGCATTAGTGCCCCTAATTATGGGGGACATATGGGGGACTTCCAGAAGTCGGTTCTTAGTCAGGTGGAGTCGAAAAAGCACTGTCTCCCAGATTCTCAAACAAAGCAGGAACTGGGAGACCTGGTTTGCTCCGCTTGTTCGGCATGCAAACATATGCTCCGTGCCACCTATGATGTGGTGGACACTGCAGGCAGAAGCTCAGCTTTCACCATAGGCTTACGATGTCATGCTTGGCTTTGCATTTCGGGCATGGTCCCAGAAGTGCAGATGGCCATTCAAGATGACCCCTTTTGGGGTTTGGTCTTATTCGGTGGAGATGTCAAAGACATCATCACCAAGTTGCAGGAGAAGGGTTTAGCATTAAGGTCTGTTCAGACCATGTATAAATCCTCCCAAGGTCAAAAACCGCCCTTTAGGTGCCAGAACCACCATTAGCAAAGCAAACGCAGGCTCGACATCCTAATAAGCGCAGAGCCACGTCAGCGTCCAAAGCCCCTCTAGCAAGTCTTGTAAGACTCCTGGAGCTGTGACCACTGCTTTGCCCATGGCCTCCTGACTCCCTGCCTCTCCCTCTCCCTCTTCCTCTGGCCCCTCCAGAGGAACCGGGTAGAGGAAGGTTCTCCTCCCACCTGCTGGGTTGGGAGAGAATAACATCAGATGCCTGGGTTCTACAACTAGTGTCAATAGGACACTCCAGTGTACCCAGAAACCCCCCAGACCTCCTCCTTCGCTGTCTTCGTACCCACCTCTTCACCTTCCTTTGGTACAAGAAGAGATTGTCTCCCTTCTTCAAAAAGCAGCGATAGAACCCGTTCTCTCCCCCCCCCCCCCTTCCGGGGGTCAGGTTACTATTCCCACTTCTTCCTTGTACCAAAGAAGACGGGCAATCTAAGACCCATTCTGAATCTCAGCACCCTGAACCAGTATGTGGAGTAAGAGAGATTCAGAATGCTCTCTCTGCAGAGCCTTCTGCCCCTGCTCCGGTCGGGCCTGTGGCTATGTACTCTGGATATGCAGGATGCCTACCTGCATATCTCCATATGCCCATCCAACCACAAATATCTCCATTTTTGTTTTCAGGGGGCACACTACCAGTTCAGGGCCCTCCCATTTAGTCTTTCCTCGGCCCCCTCAGTGTATACCAAATGCCTGGCGGTGGTGGCTGCCTTCCTGTGTAGCCAGGGAGTACAGATATTCCCTTACCTGTGCGATTGGCTCCTAGCGGCCCCCTCCAGGGAGGGCATCCAGTGCTCTGTATCCCTCACCCTGGAGGTCTTCTCCAGCCTGGATATCACCATCAACCAAGCCAAGTGTCACTTGGTCCCCTGCCAATGGCTGCAGTTCATTGGGGCAGTGTTGGATATGACCCTGGGCAGGGCCTTTCTCCTCTCGGACAGGATCAAGACTCTTTATCTCCAAGCCTGGATATCGCTTCCTGTCCTCCCACAAACGGGTCACGGCCCAGAAGGTCCTCCGCCTTCTAGGCCTCATGGCAGCTACTATTCCAACCGTACCTCTAGTGCGGCTTCACATACAGGTTTCGCAGTGGACCCCTCCGATCACAATGGAACCAGTCCCAGGATGAACTAGATCACGAGATCCTGATTTCGGACCTAATAATCAGAGACTTGCAGTGGTGGACAGTGCAGGAGAACCTCGAGTTAGGGGTCCCATTCTGCACCACCCACTCCACCCAGAACCTGACCACCGATTCGTCAAGTGCAGGTTGGGGAGCCCAGCTAGGGCCTTACAAGACTCAGGGAAACTGATCTCACATGGAGAAACTGTTGCACATCAACGTTCTCGAACTGAGAGTGGTTCTTTATGCCCTGCAGGCTCTTCCTCCCTTCATTCTTCCTGGTCAACTCCTGCTACAGTCAGACAGCATGTGCGCATAGTCTGGTACCTCAACAAGCAGTGAGAGTGTGGTATTAGGAATCTCAGCACAAACTGCATCTGGCAGCAGTCCACATGCCAGGCATGCAAAACACCCTGGCAGACACTCTTGTCGCTCGTCTGCAAAGTCTCACGAGTGGGAGCTCAAACAAGAGGTCATAAACTTCGCACAATGGGGGACTCCAGAGGTAGACCTGTTTGCCTCCCTCAACCATGCCAATCTCCCCGCCGTCTGCTCACTCGCTCCAGGGCAAGACGTTTTTTGACAGGTCGCACTGTCTCTGTGCTGGAAGGGCAGATTAGCCTACAACTTCCCTCCCATCCCCTTGATTCCGAGAGTCCTGAACAAACTTCGGGTGGAAGGAGCGCAGATGATTCTCATCGCTCCCTTCTGGCCGAGGCAAGTTTGGTTCTCTCTTCTGCAACAGTTTTCAGAGGAGCCTCCTCTTCCTCTTCCCCTGTCGCAGGAACTGCTGACCCAGGATTAAGGGACCCTGGTTCATCCAGGCCTCAAGTCACTCCACCTTCATGCCTGTCTCCTACAGACGTAGCCACTGCTCACTTCGGCATTTCCCCTCTAGTTGCGGACATTCTGGTGGAGGCCAGGAAGCCATCCACCTATGCCATGAAGTGGAAGCGATTTTCAGTTTGGGACAGGTTCCAAGGACTTGGAACCTTTTTCCTATCCAGCAGCCAGGATTTTGGACTACTTGCAGCATCTCTGTGACCTGGGCCTTAGCTATTCCTCTTCGAAAGTTCATATGGCTGCTGTTTCGGCTTGCCATATTCCACTGGGGCACAAAATTATTGCTCAATTGGAGGTCTCTAAGGCCTTTCTTAGAGGGGTCCTTCATTTAAGACCCCCTATCTGTAATCCTGCCCCCGGATCTTAATTTTATCCTGGAGAAGCTCACATTGCCTCCCTTTGAGCCGGCAGGGGAGGCTGAATTAAAATTCCTTTCCTGGAAGACACGTTTGCTGGTGGCCATTACCTCTGCTCGAAGAATTTCCACGCTTCAAGCCCTGATGTGTAAGATCCCTTACTTAATTTTCCACAGGGACCGTGTGGCCATGCATACTAATCCCAAGTTTCTTCCACAAGTTGTGGCTGAGTCCACACTTAACCAATCGATTGAGCTCCCGGTCTTTTTTCTGGCCCACTCAAATCAAGGAGACTACCTCCTACATACTCTGGATGTTCACAGAATTCTGAGATACTACACCAGCAGGACTAAGGATCTCAGAAAAACGGATTGTTTTGTTTTCTTTGCGACCAAGAGAGAAGGCAACACTATTTCTAAGCAGTGCCTCTCCAAGTGGTTAGCTAATTGCATCACCTTCTGTTATGATGAGTACAACAAGACCCTCCCGGATCAAGTTAGAGGTCACTCCACCAGAGGAGTAGCTGTCTCCGCTGCTTATTTCAGAAATGTGTCTGCTGCCGAGATTTGTACAGCCGCTACTTGGACATCCGTCCATACCTTTACAAAGCATTACAGTTTGGATGTTGTCTCTTGCCGCAGGGCGGGCTTCTGATTGGCTGTCTTGCAGGGACTCCTCTCATGAGTATCCTTCCTGCCTTTCCTATTGTCTGTGGATGATTTCTCCTCCTCCTCCTCCCCCCTTTTATCAGACTGCTTTTGACTCAGTCCTATTTGTGAATACCTACTGCAAGAGCCCTCTTGAAGAAAGATAGAACAGTTACCTAAGAACTTACCATAACAGTAGATCTTCGAGAGAGGCTCTTGCAGTAGGTAATGCTTTCCCTCCCTCCATCCCCCTGAGTTTTTTCTCTTCTTTCTAGGGGGCATCTCCTCTTTTCCTGTCATGCCTTCTGGCCACTGGCGGGAAAGAACTGGATGGCGGGCGTGGGGACTGCCCCTTCATACTGACGTAGGCTGATGTTGGTCAGCTTACATGAGGGTGGTTCCCACCAGAGACTGCTAGCTAAAGATTTGTCCATGGAGTCCTGATGCCTGGCGGCTTAGTCTTATTTGTGAACACCTACTGCAAAAGCCTGTCTTGAAGATCTGCTGTTACGGTAAGTTCTTACGTAACTGTTCTTTCTTCTGGCTCCTTATAATTGTGAATTTCTGTAGCTTTGATATTTTCATTGACATAAAGGCCCCCCATTTTATTTCACCTTAGTCTCTTCTGAACAGTACGTACCCGGGTACTGTAGTCTCCCAAGTGTGGTTACTGGTGAACCATGTCTCGCTAATGGCTACTATGTCTAGTTTAGCCTCTGTCATTGTTGCCTCCAGGTCTGGGATCTTGTTTCCCAGAATGCAGGCATTTGTGTACATAATTTTCCATTGGCCAGATTTCAGTGTGTTAGTTGTGGGGTGAAGTCCGGCTTTTGCCCTGTGCGTTGTGTGGGGAGACGGAACCTTTTCCTTACCTGGTGATGCAAATGAACTACAAACATGCTGACCTCCCGTTTTGATCACTAGCTGACGGGGTAGGGGTACTCTTCTCATTTGATGTATCGGGTGCTGCACCCCTCTCCCCATTTGCTAGTTTTAAGTATTCTGCTAAGACATCGAACTTCTGCTCCAATGCACTGACTCACTCCTTAGTCAGATGCAGTCCATCGTATTTAAAGGACTTTCGCTCCCAAAACTGTTGCCAGTTACCTGTAAATTTGTGTCATTTTTCCTGGCACCAGCCCTTGAGCCGCATATTTAGCTCCCCTGTCTCCCCTTCTCTGACCTTCTGCTCATCTGCCCCCCTCTCCCAGACTGGCAGGACCTCAGAGAAGGAGATGCCGGACGAAATTGATGACAGTTTGTCTTCCCAGCCTGGTCAGGTGTTCCTTGGCCTCCACAATTGACCGACTGTCTAGATTGTTAGTTCCTGTGTGTACCAAGACATCGTCGTTTTCTCCTGCTTCCTGCACAATTTTAGCAATGCAGTCAGTGTCTCTCCACGTTGATGTACCTGGGAGACATCTGACCATTACCCCTGGCTGGTGGTAGGTATCAACTCCCAGAATCATGGAGTCGCCTATGATCAGAAGTGTTTTGGATTTCCTTTTTGCCTTTTTTGTTTTGGTCCCTTTTATGGGCGAGTTTTGTAGTGCTAGCTCCTGGGCTGCAGTGTCCTGCTCTGCAGTGTCCTCTGCCCCTTTGTTTGATTTCAGAGATAGAGGCAGATACTCGTTTGTAGTTTTTATATGGTTTGTGGAGGTGATACACTGGTGAGCAGGACACAAGTCCCTTCGCAGGGCTACTTTCAAAGTGCTCCAGAGTCTCACCTGCATTCTAGGGGTGGATAAAAAGATAGAGAAAAAGTACCAGCTAGGTAAATTCAATGCTGAGTACCTTTACATGCATCCAGACCATGAAGGAGTAGTGCAAGTTGCAGCTTGTGATAAAGCAAAGGTGTCTCTTTCTTCCCAACCTCCAGAAAAAGTTTAAAAAAACTGGACACTGAGTAAGAAATCTTACATCACAGCCTCCCTACTTCTTCGCCTCTGTACTTACATGGCGTACCCAGCTCAGTACCAAAAGGTTCTCTGGACAGCTGTCCTGGCAGTCAGCCAGAAAGGCCACAGAAAGATTTCTGCTGGAGTTAGAGGTATAGTCTCTTCTGTCTGCAAATGCAGCGGAAAGAATTCCCTTCCCCCAGTGGGGAAAAGGACTCTACTCCAGGTATTTTCTCACCCAGAAGAAAAATGGGGACTGGTGACCCATCCTAGATCTCAGATATCTGAACAAACACCTGTTCAACCCAAAATTCAAGATGGTCACTCTGTTGGTAGGGATTTCCTCCTTACAACAGAGAGACTGGCTAGCCTCCCTAAACCTCAGGGATGCCTATTTCCATATTCCAGACAAGCCTTCCCACAGAAAATATCTCGGGATTCAGACTGCCCTCTGGCCATTACCAGTTTGCAGCTCTGCCATTTGGCCGTTCTTCAGCTTCCAGAATTTTCACAAAGTGTTTGGCAGTGGTTGCGGCCCATCTCAGAAGACAGGATGTGTCTGTCTGTCTTTCCTTACCTGGACGACTAGCTGATAGTAGACAAGTCTCCCTGAAAAGGTCAGAGACTCCCTCAGCCTCACACAGCGCACCCTGGAGTATTTGGGCCTTCTGATCAATGCAGAAAAGTCCCATTTCAAGCCAGTTCAGCTACTGGAGTTCATTGGAGCAGAGCTGGACACCCAGCAGGGAAAGGCCCTGCTCCCACTAGGCTGGGTGTACAACCTTCAAACCTTGGCAAACTCCTTTGTCTTGGGCCAGCCAAGGCCAGCCAGGCACTTCCTCAGGTTCCTGGGCCACATAGCCTCTGCTACAGCTATGATTCCAGGCACCATGTTTCAGATGAAGGACATTCAGTACCACCTGAGGGCTCACTGGTCCCAGAAAAGAGACTCTCTGTCAAAGCTCATTCCAGTCACAAGGCTCCTTCTGCAAGCCTTGGACTGGGGAACCCTCCAGCATGCTCACCACGGATGCTTCCCTTTTAGGGTGGGGTGCACACCTGGCAGACAAGTCCATAAGCAGAGTGTGGTCTCCCAGGGAATCCAGGTGCCACATAAATCTCCTTGAACTCAGAGCTGTGTACCTGGCTATTAAAGCCTTTGCCCACCAGCTAAAAGGAGAGTCTGTCCAAATCACGACAGACGACACCACTGCTATGTTTTACATTAACAAGCAGGGAGGCACAAGATCCACAAAGCTCTGCACAGCACAAGATTTGGTCTCTCGTTTACTCCTTGGACATATAGCTCTCTGCCATTCCTCTCCCAGGCAAAAACAATGTGCTGGCAGGTGCTCTAAGCCGAATCAGTCAGGGTCACCACGAGTGGACCCTAAACAGTCAAGTACTAGCTACAGTCTTCAGGAGGTGGGTCAGCCCAGAGATGGATCTCTTTGCTTCCGACCTCAATCACCAGATCCCACTGTACTGTTGCAGGCCTCCAGCTCTAGACAGAGTGCCAGTGGATGCCTTGGCTCTAGATTGAACAGGAAGGTTCCTATATGTCTTCCCACCATTCCCCTTAATCCTCAGGATCCTGCTAAAACTCAAGAGTCAGCCAGCCACCATGATTCTGGTGGCTCCAGACTGGGCAAGGCAGCTCTGGTACTCTCTGCTCCTTGTCCTGTCAGTCAAATGGTCCATTCACCTGCCCTTGACCCACAGTCTCCTGACCCTGCCTAAGACGGGAATAGTATATCCCAGCATAGTCTCTTCACCTCAAATCTTGGTACTTGAGGAGCTAGAGTTCCTAGACTCTCAGTATTCAGAACAGTTCATAAGAATCCTTCAGCTGGCCAAGAAGCCAAGCACTAAAAAGACTTATTTATTTATTTATTTGTTTGTTTGTTTAACCAGGAAAGCATACTGAGTGGGAGGCTTGATTCCAGATGCGCCCTGGGGGACTTGTCCCAACAGATACAATTACGATACAAACAAGCGAAATCAGGACACACGTAATAAACAGAGAGACGCTAATCAACACATGCTTACAGGAGAGAGCACAAGTACAGAAACTGACTGGAGACAATGATGGCACCGGTAACCTGCACTTAGACTAATTTTGCGAGGCTCACATGTCCCACAGTAGTGGGCTGTGGGCAGTACTGGAGACTAGCTAAAGCAAGTACAACTGGTGGAGCAGTGGGCGTTGAGGAGAAGGTTGAGGTGGTAGGAGTTGGAGGAGTGTCTAATGTTAGCTGGCAGTGCATTCCAGAGCTTGGGAAAGCGATATTTGAAAGCAGCTTGACCTTTTGTGGTGCTCATGAACGGGACATGGAGGAGCCTGGAGTCCTTGCTTCTGAGGGGGTAGGCTGGTGAAGGTTGGGATGAGGGAGCATCAGCGAGGTAGGGGGGAAGGGACTGGGTCCAGTATTTGGCTGTGGTCCTAATACAGTGAATCTGTCTACGTGCCTGGAGTGAGGGCAATGCTAAGGTGCTGTACAAGTCACAGTGGTGAGTCGTGAGTGGGCAATCCAGAATGAAGTGGCAGAAGGCATGGAAAACTGAGTCCAGGCTGGCTAGGGAGGAGGAGGGAGCAGAGCCATAGACTACGTCGCCATACTCAAGTATTGGGAGAATCATCTTACAATTTCCTTCCGGACTTGTTGCTTCCAAGTGGAAGATATTTTCTTTTTGGTGCAGAGTTAGGCAAATCAACCCACTGCAAGCCAGCCAGTCTTCTTTGCTGGATTACTTGGTGCATTTGCAAGCATCGGGCCTTAGAGCCTCATCACTGAAGGTTCACCTGGCAGCCATTTCAGCTTAAACTTCTGCTGGTACGGAGAAATCCATAATTTCTCATTCCATTTTCAAGAAATTCTTTTAAAGGCCTACTGTATCTTCAACTCCCACTTAGGGAACCTGTCCCTCCCTGGGACTTGAACCTGTACATAGCCAAACTCATGGAGCCTCCATTCGAGCCTGTGGCTACTGAAGATTTAAACTATGTCACCTGGAAAACTGTTTTTTTCTAGTGGCTATCACTTCAGCCAGAAGGATTTCAGAGCTGCAGGCTCTTTACACTGAGCCAAACTACATTATCTCCCACAAAGGTAAAGTAGTCCTCAGGACAGATAGGAGGTTCCTTCCCAAGGCGGTGTCTGAATTTCACCTGAATCAATCCATAACACTCCCTTTCTTTTCACGGACAAATCTACTCCTGGTGAGCGCAGGTTCCAGAGTTTGGATATCACAAGGGCACTGACCTACTCCCTGGAGCACACCAAGCAGTTCAGGGCTTCCCACACTCAGCTGTTCCTCACCTATGGCGAGGTAGGCAAGGGCAGGCCAGCCTCCAAGAGAACCATTTCTCGATGGATAGTCTCCTGCATTCAATTTTGTTACAGTAAGGCTGGCAAACAGCTGCCTCACAGCCTCAGGGCCCACTCCACTAGAAGTACTGCGGCCTCAGTGGCAGTTGCAAGGGACATTCCCTTGTTCGATATCTGCAAAGCAGCTATCTGGAAGACCGTACACAGCTTCACAAAGTGCTACTGCTTGGATGCGCAGTCCAGATCAGATGCAAAATTTGGCCCTGCAGTCCTGCAGAACCTGTTCTCTCCTCCCAACTGTGCTGCTTTGTAATCTGTATTAGTCAAGCATACTGAGGGATTCCTGGGGTGAGAAGAAAAAATGTCTTACCATAGTAATACTGTTTCTTCCAGGGGTTCCCTCAGTATGCTTGACCTCCCACCCAGCCTCCCCTCACATAACCTGGCTGAGATTAGTTCTGCAGTTCATGCCTTGGGCCAAATTTCTTACTGTTGGGATTTATCTCGTGGAATATTCCACTTTTTTACTATATTGTACATAGTGCGCCTGTTGGTGAGTTCTTTTTCTTGTTCTTTTTTATTACTACTTGGTTAGGTTAGGGATTTGGGGCCTTTTGCCCCTTCAGCGTCTAAATGAATCTGACTAGCTTTCAGCAGCATCTGCAGGCAGCACTCTCTTTCTGTAACCTGATTGGCTAATTCTTGGCATTGTTAGCATAAACTCCACCTCTGTGGCAGCTGAACCCAGCTGACATCACTGCATTAGTCAAGCATACTGAAGGATCCCCTGGAACAAACAATATTACTATGGTAAGTATTTTTTTCTTATGCCATGAGGTAGTAGCTATCATATGGGAGAACACACATGTCCCCCAGCACATAACTACCTCAAGCAGATAAATGCAAATTAAATTTAAACAGCCAGAATTTTAAGCAGCTACCCCTTAAGAATCCACCAAATTAAAGGAAAAAACAGATGTATTAATAAGTATACAGAAAGGATGGGGCAGACAGGGCATGCACAGTTAGAAAGTCAAGTTGATAGTAAAACTAGTCAGTTTTCAAGTGTATCACTCAGTACCCTCCAGAGTTGTCTCACTCTCCTTGGCAGCAAAGTCTGACTGGATTTTGTCTAATTGGGCTTTTGCTTTTGCAGGATCCATAAACAGGTTTTGCCAGCATAAGAAATTTTAAGTCTTGATGGGTATTGTAAAGAATGCGAGACTCCTAAAGCATGGATCCCTGATCGGATCAAAACTCTTCCTTCAAACAACATGAAGTCTTGCTGTATTCTGACAATCTGCAGTTAGAACTGCCTTTGAACTGCCCCGGAGTGTAGAGGGTTAATTTTCTATGCAGTGCATAGAACGTTGAGCTCGAGCTCGGTTGAGGTCTCTATCTGCAGCACTTTGAAACCCAACAGCCAGATTCTTTACTCCGCCTCACTGAACAGTCGCTTCGAAGATTTCTCCTTCTGCTCAGTTCAAGTCGGTTAAAGTGTCTGTTTTTCCACCTAACTCCTGCAGTATTATGGCTCAGGGCTCTGTCTGTGGTACAGTAAGTACTTTAGGTTGCAGTTCTGGGTTATTTGTGGAAATTGTAAACAACTTTTCTCGATCGGTTCGGCTGAACCGATCCAACATATTTGAATTCTGTGTGTTTTCCTTTAGTGTGTGGTTACCGGTCCTTATCAGTTTTAAAAAAAAAACGTGTTGTAACGTTTTTTTCCAATACCCGTAACACGGTTAGAAACCGATAAGGGAGTCTTGCCTGGCGGTTGCCAAAAAAAGGGTAAGTTTGGTTAGGTTGCCCATGTCTGAGAAACCCAAGAAAAAAAACGGGCCCACTGGGTTTCAACACTGCAGTGAGTGTGGGAGGTCTTTGCTAATGCCGATCCCCACACCACCTGTTTTATTGTCTGGGGTTTGACCACCTCGACACAGACTGCCAAATATGCAAAAACTTTCCTAAGTCTACCCTGGAAAAGAGATTAGGTAGACTTAAGCAAAAGGAGGCCGAGAAGTCTGCTGACCCGGATGGCCAGCCCGGTTCAGTTCCGACCGAATCAGAAGGAGTGCCCTCTGACCAGGGCGATACTTCTTCAGGCAAGAGGAGAGCCGATCCTGAGGGATCGGTTCCTACAAACAGGAACTGTAAAGAAAAATCAGCCGGTTCGGATCCAGAGTTTCATGTTCCGACTGCTGATGAGATTTGCTGTGCGATTCGGATTGTTGAATCGCTTCGCCCGGTTCTGTCTGATCCGGCCCCGTTAGCTAGGGGTTTGGTGTGGTCGGTTCCTCCAGTTCAGGATTATGCCCCTGAAGATTTTTATGAACCGGAATTTGAAGAGGAGGGGGATTATGAGCAAGATGATGAGTATGATGGAGCAGAAAGTCTGGATGTGCCCATTGAACCGGACATCTCCCCAGGCAGAGCTTCTGGTCTTTCCCCTCCTAGGCTCTCTGAGTCCCCTCCCCACTATCTTTTCTACAGAAAAGTGGCTGAAACCCTCCATCTTCCTATGGAGGAGGCTACAGAGGATCAAGAGGAGCCTGATTTTGTTGAAATTATGGACATCCCAGAGTCCAGGAGGCTGTCTATTCCCCTACACAAATCTTTTGGGAAACCGACACAAAAAATCTTAGTCTCCAAATTCTGTACCTCCTGTTGATAAAAGAATGGACAAGAGGTATACCTTATCAGGCTCAGACACAGAGTTTTTCTATCAACAATGCAGCCATGTTGGAGTCGTGCAGGCTGCAGCCTGTGACAGGGCTAGTGTTCCCTTGGCTTCACACCCCCCAGATAAAGACTCCAGGAGGAAAGATGCCTTGACAAAGAAACAGTACATGGCATTCTCTTTGAGACTCAGGCAGGCTAATTATATGGCCTGTACAGCCAGGTACCAGAAGTCTAGGTGGGACACTGTACTGGCACTGGCTAAACAGGCCCCCCCAGCTAGCCAAGGAGCTGGAGAAGGTGGCTGCTGATGGGATTGAGGCATCTAAGGTACAATTTCATGCTGCGGTGGACTCCAATGATGTGTCTTCAAGAGTCATGACATCTGTGGCTCTTCGGAGAATGGCTTGGCTCAGATGTACTAGCCTCTCACAGGACACCCAGGCCAAGGCCATGGATTTCCCTGTGGAAGGTAATTCTCTGTTTGGGGAGCAGACAGAGATTTACATGAAAAAGATGAAGGAATATAGGATCACTTATAGGAGTGCACAGGCCAAGGAGAGGCAGGCAATTCCTCAAAGGCAGCAATCTAGGGTCAGGGGCAGGCCTTTTCATAGGCCTTTCTACCAAGCATAGGCCGCTTCTCCCTTTTCCCAGAGGGGGTTCTTCAGAGGGAGAGGCAGAAGGGGGATGAGCAGGGCTGCATCCACTCCTCAGCCTAAGGCCCCTGCCAAGCAGACACCCTGATGGGTCTGACCGGGTCAACTCTCCTATCCCTGTAGGGGCAGGCTGGCTTACTTTGTCCAGGACTGGATGTCTGTTACTTCACATAAGTGGGTCCTGGAAGTAGTAAGCCAGGGACTGGTTCTCAGCTTCAAAAAAATTTCTGAAGATGATAGCCAGATCTTTTCCACCTGCAAGTCTCTCCGAAACCCTTGCCCTAGAGGCAGAGGTTTCATCTCTTCTGGCCTTAAGAGCCATAGAGAGAGTTCTACCCTACACCGGGGCAAAAGTCTGTACTCCAGGTACTTCCTTACCCCAAAAAAGACAGGGGAGTGGCGACCCATCCTAGATCTAAGATACCTGAACAAACATCTTTTAAAACCAAGGTTCAAGATGGTAACTCTGGGAATAATTCTTTCCTCTCTAAGGCCAGGGGACTGGCTAGCCTCCCTGGACCTTAAAGTTGCTTACTTTCACATCCCCCATTAGGTGCTTCCACAGAAAGTACCTCAGGTTCAAGTTGCCCTCAGGCCATTATCAGTTCAAAGCAATGCCCTTCGGTCTAACATCATCTCCAAGGGTTTTCACAAAGTGCCTGGCAGTAGTAGTTGCCTTTCTAAGAAGGCAAAAGATTTCAATTTTTCCATATCTGGACGACTGGCTCATAGTGGGTTAGTCTCCAGATCAAGTCAAGTCAGACCTGCAAGTGACTCGGCAAGTGCTCACTTCCCTGGGATTTCTTCTCAACCTTCCCAAGTCAGTTCTTGAGCCGGTGAAGCTTCTTACCTTTATAGGGGCGGAGCTAGATACTGTCAAAGCAAGAGCCTTTCTTCCCCTGGAAAGGGCAAGAGTTATTATAGAACTGGCGTCTTCCTTCAGCCTTCAGGTGTCCCGACCAGCAGGGCACTTCCTTCAGCTCTTGGGCCACATGGCAGCTTCTACAGCGGTGGTCCAAGGGGCAAGATTCCAGATGAGGAACATTCAGTTCCATCTGAGGGCCTTTTGGTCCCAAAGGAAGGATCCTCTTACCAAACTAATTCCAGTGACTCGGACACTGATCCAAGCTCTTCAATGGTGGCAGGATCAGGACAATTTAAGGCAAGGGGTCCCATTTGTCACTCAGCCTCATGCGGTGGTCCTTACCACGGATGCTTCCCTTTTGGGGTGGGGAGCCCATCTGGGGGCCTCTCAGCCCAGGGACTGTGGTCCCCTCAGGAATCCCTTCTTCATATCAATCTCCTGGAACTCAGGGCAGTTTCTCTGGCCCTGCAGGCTTTCACTCAGTCAGTGCAGAACAAGGTGGTTCAGGTCAGAACTGACAACACCACCACCATGTGGTACATCAGCAAGCAGGGGAGACACTCGGTCCATGGTCTTGTGCATGGAAGCCATGAAATTGTGGTCCCTGGCTTATTCTCTGCAGACATCTTTGATAGCAGTCCACGTTCCAGGGAAGGACATTGTGCTAGCAGATGCACTGAGCAGGATCTCCCAGGGCCATCACGAATGGTCCCTGGACCCTCTGGTGTTGAAAGTGATTTTTTCAAGATGGGGCACTCCAGAGATAGATCTCTTTGCAGCCCCAGGCAATCACCAACTTCCTCTGTTTTGTTGCAGTCCCCTAGTCTTGGGCTCAGTCCCTCTGGATGCTCTGGCGTTGAACTGGGAAGGGAAATTTCTTTATGCCTTCCCTCCCTTTCCTCTACTGTTCAAGGTTCTGGTCAAGGTAAGGTCACAATCCTGCAAAGTGATTCTGATTGCTCCAGATTGGGCCAGACAGCCCTGGTACCCCCTCTTACTGTCCCTATCATTCCATCTTTCCCTTCCTCTTCCCAGGAATTACAACCTGTTAACTTCCTCTCAGGGGAGGATCTGGTACCCCAATCTTCGGTCTCTCAATCTCAAGGCATGGCTCTTGAAGAGTTAGAGTATGCAGATCTGCATCTTTCCCAAGGGGTTCTAGATATTCTCAAAGCCTCTCACCAAAAAAGACTTATAACTCCAAATGGAAAAGTTTCAGCATTTGGTGCTCCAAGAAGCATATATCTCCAGACACTGCTGAATTGCCTACAGTTCTGGACTATATGGTCCATCTTAATGGCCTAGGCCTCAGACCAGCTACTCTCAGGGTGCACTTGTCAGCTGTCTCTGCTTTTCTGTCAGTGGGAAAGCCTTCCTCACTGTCATCTCACCCTGTATTCTGTAAATTTTTCAAGGGATTGCTTCATACCAATCCTCCCTTTAGGGATCCTGCCCCTGCCTGGGACTTAAATGTTTGCATTGCTCAACTTATGCAACCCCCTTTTGAGCCTATGTCCTCAGCAGAGCTTAAGTACTTGACTTTGAAAACTGTGTTTTTGGTAGCTATTACCTCTGCCAGACGTATCGGTGAATTACAAGCCTTGTCAGTGGAACCTGATTTTATCTCCTTTCATAGAGATAAAGTGGTCCTTAGAACCAATAGGAGGTTTTTGCCCAAAGTGGTTTCAGACTTCCGTTTGAATCAGTCTATGTCTCTCCCTGTTTTCTTCACTTATCATTCTTCCTCAGTGGACAGGAGGCTACCAGTTTAGATGTTAAAAGAGCCCTTAGCTACTACATAGAGCATACCAAGGGTCACATGTTTGATTCCCTCCAGTTGTTTCTCACTTACAGGGAAGTGGGAAAGGGCAAACCTGCCACCAAGAGAACTATTGCCAGGTGGATTGTTTCCTATATACAATTCTGCTATGAGAAACTGGGGAAAATTCCACCCTCAGGCCTGAGGGCTCATTCCACAAGAGGTACAGCTGCTTCCCTGTCTGCTGCCAGGGATATCCCTCTGTCAGAAATTTGCCAAGCAGCCACCTGGAAAACAGTACATACCCTTACCAAGCACTACTCTCTGGATATCCAGGCTAGGAGTGATGCTCGGTTTGGCACAGCAGTACTTCAGAGCCTATTCCCAAAGTAGGTTCTGTCCCTCCTCCATGGAGGTACTGCTTGGTAGTCTACAGATTGTCAGAATACAGCAAGACTTCATGTTGTTTGAAGAAAAAATTACTCACCTAAGTAATTACATTTCTTCTAATGGAGTCTTGCTGTATTCTGTCCACCCTCCCTGCCTCCCCTCTCAGAACCTGTTTTTGGGAAGTGAGTGGGCAGGCGCAGTGTTGCACCCCAGGGGTTCTTCAAGCACTCCCTCCGCTTTATCTGGGTGCTTTGTATTTATAAGCTTTTATTTTGGATAGGTTTTAGTTTTGGGTTTCCTGACTTGAGTCTCCCTTTTGGAATCCAAACCTTCTGTTGCCATTTGACTAGTTAAACATTTTACAATTTCCACATGGTTAGTGAGTGGTTGCTCGTAAGAATCTGGTGTTTGGGTTTCAAAGTGCTGCAGACAGAGACCTCAACCGAGCTCGAGCTCAACGTTCTATGCACTGCATAGAAAATTAATCCTCTGCACTCCGGGGCAGTTCAAAGGCTGGAGCTAACTGCAGATTGTCAGAATACAGCAAGACTCCATTAGTAGAAATATAATTACTAAGGTGAGTAATTTTTTTCTTCTTTGCTGAGTGGCAAAACTAAAATCGGGAAAGAGAAAGATAGAGGGTCCATCTGACAAGTGTAAGCTACCTTCCCGTTTGATTTGGTAAAGTACTTCATCCCAAACATGGACTCCAGCAGTAACAAGCAGAATAGTGTGAAGGAGATCAAGGAAGAGCACAATTGTTAGTGGTAATAGAACAGACTAATTGGGCCGAAAGCCCTTATCTGCCAGCAGTTTCTGTGTTTCTATGTTTGCAGGCCGTTTTCACGGATTAATGCGATAAGATTTCAAAATGCATCTAGAAAGACACAGAGCTAAAAGGCCCTGCAAAGTAGTAAGTACATAAGTTTTGAGATCATCGCTCTCCGTATCTTCAGGCACCCCTTACAATCTCAAATTCGCAACCCACATTCCATTTTCCAAATGTTCTGTACATAATCGTAAATCTTGTTTTGCTCAATAAGATTGGCTGTGGCTTCGACTGACTTGCTGACGGAGTCTGTTGCCACTTTCATTTCCATGGTCACAGTATCCCAACGAGTTTCTATGGTTAGGACCCGAGAATTAAATGCATCCGGTTTTGCATCCAAAGTCTGGACCAATTGTTTCATGTCAAGTTTGCAGTGCCTGAACTGCCTGCAAAAGTACTGCATTAGAGGGTTCTGTTTCTTTGCTTAATCCAAATCCACCTCCGTCACGAATTGTGCCATCGTGCTGCTGCCCTTATCTCCCTTTCGGCGACACTTAAGCAGGAGTATTTTTTGAAGTCCGCATGACGGAGAAAGCTCATGGTTAGTTTGTGCAACTCAGCGCATGCACTCATGTAAGCTCAGCAAAAGAAAAGTTGAACTGCTTTCAGCACTGATAAAAAGGCAATTTGGTGTGAAAAGAAACAGAACTCTGAAGAGAGCGTCTCACCCCGTCGGCTGCTGGTCGTCCCACCCCCACCCCGCAACTCTGTTTTTAAATGCAGAAAAGAAATCGAATTATGGATAAAATGGCTCCCAGGGCAGGCAACTTCATGGTATGGGTTACCTGTATGGATTGTGGCAGTTGCAATTTATCACAGTGCTTTTGTGTGTAATGGAATGCATATGTCTCATAATTGCCCATTTGTCTTGTGATATCAAACATTTTTCAGTCTTACACGAATACCATTTTCCCATCTGTTTGAGATGTCTGAATCAGTATGTTGTAGCTTTTGTAACAAATGCATGGAATATTTAGTGTGTCCTGTTTTGCATGCTTAAGGAAGCTTAAACTAATTAAATGTAAGAACTCATGAATCATCAAATTTAACGCATTTTCTAGGTCAGCAGCAGGCTAGTCTTGTATTAATGGCTTGCAAGAATCAAACAAGTATTGTTTCCTTTTTTAATGAGACCTGAGGCACAAGTGGAACGATGCACAAGGAATTTAGCCCCTTGTAATCCATGTCTGTTTTACAGATTTATACTGTAATGATATATAAACAAATACTTGATATACATTCATTAGTCCTTTGATTAGAATTTTTAGCATTCAGAAAATATTTTTATTTAGTAAGTTATACACTTTCATCAAAAATTTAGTTTTTTTTTTTTTTTTGGTAGGGAACCTGTCCAAGAGAGAACGAGTGTAATGTTGCAAGCTATGTTTGACTTTGATGGTATGTTCTTGCCTTGTTGTGAGAATCGGCCCTGACATTACCAAGTCCATATTGTGATTATGGCATGTTGGGGCTCGGTGCTGTTCCTAGAGGATCATAAATGCTGCAGTCGGTCCCATATTGAGGGACTTATAAGGAATTTTAATACCTTTACAGTTGTATTTTTTTTTTTTTTTTTTTTTTTTCCAAATATAGTTTCTAGAGGTGTGGGTACAGTTCACTATCCACACCTTGGCAGTTCCACTGGAAGTGCTGATTCATTGGAATGTCTTTAATCTAAGCTCCTCCCACCACCTGGGTGGTATATCCTCAGGCTCTGCCCCATGACATCACCTGGTCTTTCGGTTCAAAGAGATGGTTCTCCTCCTTTGCAGTTCTGCAATGTTGTAGACTACCAAAGTGCGTTATTGGTAATTTCTTTAGTAAAATTCAACTTTTTCCTCAACTGCTTCTTCTCTTCTTTGCCTTGGCTCTGCCTTCGTCAACGAAAGGGGGACTTAGAGGAAATGAAGCTGACCCGTGGCCTCAGGTTTTGCATCCTGTGTCAGCAGAAAATATTGAACATGGACTCGCGCTTGCCTTTAGTGCCTTGGGGCAGCACACAATGTTTCTGGCTGCAGCGTATGTCAGGCGATGCTTCCCTCGCCTTTTGGAAGATTGGGCGGACAGCTTCTTCTCGGCTGGCCAGCCAACGGGGGATTCTAAACTCTGGCCAAAGGGCCGCAAGAAGGCCTCCACTGTGGTGGAGTCTGCTTCTCAGCTTGTGGCCCTAGAAGAAGTGGTGGCGGGTGTCACAAACCCACTCCTGAGGGTCAGATCCACTGAGCTCACAGTGCCCACCCCTGAGTGCAATCCGTGACGGGGGGCAGGGATACCCTCCTCGTGTCTTTTTAGAATGCTCGCCAAGGTCACAACTGAACACCAGTCATGAGGACCCAGGGTATCCCTCTGAACTCTGGATAAGGGCACAATACCAGTCTCGAGTATTGTACCCAAATATGAACCCTCCTTGGTTGTTACGGAAATGGGGAAGATTCAGGCGGCACACTCTCTTCGGTTAGCAGTGTGGTCCTGATTTTGTCTTCTCCAACAGGACACGCAACAACGTGGTTCAAAATCCCTACAGACTGTTCCTTGGGACTTTGGTATTCTCCTTGTCTCTACCCAGATGTCCCTTACAGACCCTTGGTCGATTGGTTGTTTATGGAAGCACCCCTTAGCAATAACAGTTTGTCACAGATTATTTATAACTGTCCCACAACTCGCACACAATTTAGAAATCTCGCTCAGGGAGGTTTCTAAAAAAAACAAATGTTTTTACTAAAATACTTAAATGATCATACAGTTACAATTAAAAGATGCACTAATTTGGTCATAGAATAACAGAAATAAAAGTGAAAATTATACATGAAAAAAATCCCACTATAACTGTTATCAAAAGTCTACCTTAAGTCCGTAGTGAATTGAAGTCCAAAGAAAGTAAATGAAAGATTCACTTTTCTTTGTACTAGCAGTCTTGCTTCTTGTATTGTCAGGAGAAGAGTGTTCTTTATAGATGCTCAGCAAAACAAATGAGAGAATTTGCTCCGTGTCAGCTCCTTAAATAGCTGGAGGAAGCCTGAAGAAAAAGAACTGTCTAATCCCTAAGGGGCCTTCTCTTTTAGGCCAGTAGATGTCACTCTTGCTCTTTCCCCACAGTCTCATTTTCCCAGTGGCCTTTGATGTGTCTACTGTCTTACTGGGAATACAATTGACACCTGTAAGATGTTTCACACAGGTCTGCCAGATAGGATGTCCCTGGTCCTCTCACCTCATAAGATGCAACATGCCATAACAGTTTTCTAGAGTCAGAGCATCCTGCCTCTGAAGTGCATGGTTAATGACAGGTAAATGGATTTTGGCATATCTCCGTTAAGGGACCTGGAAATGCAACCTTAGCTTCCTGACAAGCAGCTGCCCCTCAGGTCAGTGGAAGGTAAAACATTTTTAAAAGAAATCCAGTTTCTCTCTCAATGTGCCCCTTGCATTAACACTGTCATTCATGTGGCAATGTATTTCCCCCCTTTTTGTCTCCTTTCAACTTACCCATCACCCCTTTCTTGCCTCACTGCACCGTATATATTCCCTTACAGATGCTCCAGGGTTCTTTTGCTTTAGCACTTCATGGTGGTTAGGGGCCACTCTCTCTTTCCCCTTGCTTTCTGTTATCCCTGACTCAATCTGTATTACTTTTGTTAAGTCAGTTTTGTATCTGTTAAAAACATTTTGTTGCACTTATCCTGCATTCCATTATTGTATTGCCCATGCTTGTTTATTCATGCCTGTGTATCGTATTCCTGTATATTATCCTGTAATCTTATATTTGTGTTCACCCAGGTCCGCCTTGAAAAGGAGCTCCGCTCAATGGCGTTCGCCTGGTTAAATAAAGATTTTTATTGATTGATTGATGTACGTATACACAAAAGCACATAAAAGAAAAAAAAATTAATAAAACAATTATATCAGCAAATAATGACTGGTCGTTGGCTAGCTCACCACATCAGGTGCTGGGGAGGGCATCTTTTTGGCTCGTTGCTGCTTCTGGCTAGAACAGTGTTGGAGGGCCCTGCTCAGAAGAGTTCTGGGATATGTATTGGCCCTTTACGCCTTTGGGGAGAGCCCCGTCCACATAGTAAGAAGCATAAGCCCTTCTGGCACTGGTCATAAGATCAATAGAGATTTCGGTTCTTCCTTTCCATCAGCTCCCCTGACAGCTCAACTCCAGTCGAGCTGCCTTTGGTCGAGGGATTGGTCTGCAGTGCTACGGCCCCCATCAGATTTGTCAATTTAGACACTGGTCGCATAGGCTGTTGAAATAATTCTTGAGCCAGTTGACCGCTTGTCGGAGGAAGTCCACAAGGAGTCAGTCTCCAGGACCCCAGTTCTACAAGTCCTCTCCCATGAGGACATGGAGAGGTAAGTGTCCCTGATGGGCTCCACTCTGGACCAGCCTCCACTGGTAGTCCATGTAGCTCAGCATGTTGTCTTAACCGATTGTCCTGCAGCTTCTCCTCGACGTCTGCCGTCTAGCGAAGTCACAGTCGAGGTGCTGTTTACACATATGATCCCGCTCAACCAGAAGACACTGGTGTCGACATTTCTCAGCCTCCTATGCCTTGGATGAGGAGAGTCACTGCCGCAGGATGCAGTGGTGGTACAAGGAAATCCTCTGACAGCAGTAGACCATTGTGGGTCAGGATAGGATTCCACCCCCTTGACCTATGGTCAACTGGCAGGTGCCAGTACTACCCACACCGGTCCATCCTCAACAGATGTCCTCTGGTATCTATCCTTCCACCCTTGTGGGTGGAGCAGCCTGCACCGCAACCTTTGGTGGGAGCCCTGACCAAGGACTTATGTGCTGCTGCGGGCTTGCCAGATCCGCTGTCTCTGGAAATAACCCAGTTGGAAGACTTCAGGGTGGTTTGAGGCAACAAACAGCCTCAGGCTGCTTTCAAAGAGTCCTTTGATGACTTTGATGGGTCGCCATGGTATCGTCAAGGACCTAGACCTTCGACCGAGTATTGATTAAAGACCTGTCCACTGACCAAGGGCCGGTGTCATTTGGGGCTGTCCTTCATGTGATGTCAGAATCCTTGCAGCTGTCCTTGGAACCAGTTCATAAGAGGGCTAAATACCCCTTTACGGACATTCTGGGCAAGGAAAAATCCCGGGGGGGTTGCCTTTCCCATGGCTTACGCCATCTTGGGACCAGCCCTGGATCTGTGGCAGCATCCAGCATCCTGCCTGACATCCTCAACCCATATGGCCCGCATGTACATGGTCCCTTCTGGGTACCTTTCTGTGTTCTCTGACCATCCCTCGGCTGAGGGACTGGTCTCAAGACTCGGCCTTCCAGAAATCCATAAGCCAAGGGGACAAAGACAACCCCCCTCCTCCCCACCAGCAAGGGGTCAAAGAAGCTTGACCATGCAGCCAAGAAGGTCTACACTGCCTGCTCCTTGGGTCTGCGTTAAGCCCATTACGCCAGCGTTGGTCACTCCCTGCTGGGAGGGCTGGATGAATTCCTTCCTCACATTCCTGCCGACAAATTGCTGGCAAAGTTGGCCAGAAACAAGGGTCAGGCACTAGCTAATCACCAGCTCCAGATGGCCTTGGACATGGGCAACTCCTCCATCTGTGCCACGGCAGTGGTTGCGATGCATTGCAGGGCCTGGGTTAGATTATCCACCTTCACAGCGGATACTCCACACAAGCTAGCTGATGTCCCCTTCTTGGGCACTGACCTATTTGACCAGAAGATGAAAGGACATCTCCCAGAATTGAGAAGTTCAGTGCCACCTTGGACTCAGTTGCTTCATCCCAAAAGGACTCTAAGGCCCAGAAGCCTAAAAAGACGACCTTTTAATTTCAGTCCTTTCAGCCACAGAAGCCTTGACAGCAGTCCCAGCAAGTGCACTACTAAGCCTGGAGTCCCAAGATCAAATTTTCTGGCAAAGACCCTAACGACTGGTGCCCTCTCCGAAGCTGCCCAGTGACATGCTGGGGTGTCAACCTCCCGCCTGTCCAGCTCTTGGCACAGCTCCCTGTGTGTGTGGGGGGGTCTGCTGTGCTACTTATGTCTACATTGATATATCATTACTATGGACTGGTGGGTACTAGAGGTGTAGGCAGAGGGCTACTTCTTGATTTTGAGGCTCTCCTGCCTTACCGATCCCACGCTCCATGACAGTCCTCAGTGATGCTGGACATGCTGTCTGCCATAAGGGAGGACATCACTTGGCTCCTTGCAAAAGGGGCCATAACCTTTGTCCAAGATGCTCTGGCATGTCAGGTACATGTCCAGGTACTGGTCCCAAAATGGACAGACAACTGGTGCCTCATACTGGGTCTGCACGTCCTGAATCCATTCATGCAGAAACGCAAGTTCAGGATGGTCACTGTGAACCAGATCATACCATCCCTGGAGCAGGGCATATGGTTCTGCTCTCTGGACATCCAAGATGTGTTCCTCCACATCTCAGTCCATCCATTATTCCACTGGTGGTACCTACGGGTCTGTGCAGAAGGCATTCTTTATCTATTCCAGGTCATGCCCCTTGACCTCTCATCTGCACCCAGGGTCTTCACCAAGTGCATGGCAGTGGTGGCACCTTCCTTCAGTGTAGAAGTATCAAGGTTTTCCCCTACCTGGATGACTGGCTGATAGCTGGCCCATCCATGGAGGCTGCAGCTCAGTCCAGAGATCAGACCCTCCAGAACTGCAGAGTCTTGGGCCTCTTGGTCAAGCCAGACAAATCCGAACTGATCCCCTTTTCAGGTCATCAGGTTCATCAGGGCAGAGCTAGACTCCTTGCAGGCCAAGCCCCATCTCCCTGCGGACTGGACTCAGGATCATACCTTCTTTGCCTGATCATTTCTGGTTGGGCACTTGCACCCTTCCTGGGATTTCCTGCAGTTGCTGGAGTACCTAACATCCACCACCAGTGTGATCCATTGGGCACGCTGGCAGATGCGCCACCTGCAGTGGGAGCTGTGCAGTCAGTGGTCTCCGCACCTAAGCCACCAGCTGGTCCTTTTGACCCAATCAGTGTGGGACGCCATCCAGTCGTGGCTGGTACCTCAACATCTGGAGGAAGGAATCCCATTTGTCTGCCTACATCTGATGGTCACTGTCATGACGGACATGTCTCTGGTGGGGTGGGAGTGCACCTGAGTGACCACTGAGGATGCAGGTTGTCACCCAGGAAACCTTGTCATCACATCAACCTGCTGGAGCTTTATGCAGTGCTGCTTGCTCTAACAGAATTTGCCGTGCTAGTCAGCGGTCAGGTTGTGCAGGTCCCGACAGACAACACAACCATTTTCTACCTGAACAGACAGGGCAAACTTCAGTCCTTTCCCTTGTGTCGGGAGGCCCTCCGCACCTACATCCTTGTGTGCAGCCTGGGTGCAGATCTTATGATTCATGTTGCAGGAGTGAACAGTCAGCTGGCAGATGCTCTCAGTTGAGTGGGAGAGATGTACAGGTGGTTCCTGCATCAGGAGGTATTAGGCCACCTGATCTCCCAGTGGGAAACCCTTCTGGTGGATCTGTTTGCCTCCTGGGAGAGTGCCAGTCTGAGGCTATTCTGTGCCCCCCACAGTCCGGGACACTGATGGGGGATGCCTGTGCGAGACCCTGGACCCGAGGGCTCATGTACATCTTTCCTCTTTTCCCCTTGTTTGGCAAGGTGGTGGTCAAGGTCTGGAAGGACAAAATGCAGATTATCCTGATAGTTCCAGACTGTCCAGGGCAGATCTTACTTTGAGAGGGATCTTGCAGTAGGTAATTACATATAGGACTGAAGCCAGCAGGCGTCAGGACCCCACGGAAAAATTTCTAGCTAGCCGTCTCTGGCGGGGGACTGCCCCCACAGCAGGTGACCGGCGTCGGTATAAAGGGGTGGTCCCCCACGCCTACCTTCCAGTGCTTTCCTGCCGTTAGCTTGTGAAAGCACCTCTCGGTTAAGTTCACTGCTTTGTCAGTCAGTTTGTCGGTTTTATTACCATTTTTTCTTCGATTTTCTCATCAAATCTCTTCAGTATCTGATGTGTATGTCGTCCCCCTACTCCATCCGATTCGCATAAAAATAAATGCGATTCCTGCGGTGCCCAGCTCCCGCATAAGGACGGACACTCCCAGTGCCTCTTCTGTCTAGGCCCGGATCACCCCGTGGAGAAGTGCCAGCACTGCCAGCCATTTAACGCCGCCACCCGCAAATGGAGGCAGCAGTCCCTGGAGGCCCATGCCTTGAAGAAGATGATGTCCTCCATGGAGAAGGAGCTGAAGAAGCTTTGGCAGGCCTCTACTTCCCCTGAGGGTCACCGCACAAAGAAGGAGAAGGACGGGACTCTTCTTCTCTGGTCACACCCAACTCCCTCAGGGACAGCGCCTTTTCGCAGAGGCGCTCAGCCCAAAGTGAAACCTCTGGGCAAGCGGCCAACAAACGCTGGCCCTCCAGCTGCCAAGCCCCTGCCCAAAAAAGCGGCGGGAGCTTCAGCCACGGCGCTGCCCCACACCTCCTGACTCCTCTCCTCTCCCACAGCCTCTGGACTTCCCAGAGGAACCAGTAAGAGGGAGGTTCTCCTTCCATCTACCGGGTTGGGAGAGGATTACATCAGATGCTTGGGTGCTCCAACTGATAGCAGCAGGACACTCAATTGAGTTTCTTCAGAAACCACCCAGAAAACCACCCCCCAGGTTATCTTACTCCCCAGAACATCTTCCTCTGGTTCGGGAAGAAATATCCTCCCTTCTTCTGAAGGCGGCGATGGAGCCTGTCTCAACCCACCTTCCGGGGACAGGCTACTACTCCCATTTCTTCCTCGTTCCTAAGAAAACGGGGGACGTGAGGCCTATTTTAGACCTCAGTTCCCTGAACATGTTCATGGAGTACAGACGGTTCACAATACTCTCCCTGCAGAGCCTTCTGCCGTTTCTTCGGCAGGGATAGTGGCTGTGCGCTCTGGACATTTTTTTTATTTTTTATTTTTTTATTTTATTTAAACAGCAGTTTGGAAAACCTTTGAGCCATAGGCTCATTTACAAAGGTACCTTGTCACAGTAAGACAAACCAAAATACACAGTATAGCAGTACAACACATAGGTATAACAGTAAATTAAGACATAGATACAAACAAGCTGGTACAGGTAGGATGGATGCAAACAATACCAGAGTTATGTTGTCCTTAGCAGCTTAGTAATAAGCTTTGTCATAAGTATTGATACGGCTTTGATTATCTGCAGTTACAGCACTCGGTGTTAATAAGGTGGTTACGTAAGGAAGTTTTGAAGCACGTATATAGTTGGAGCTTCTCGGGAGATGGGGGCAGTGTGTTGAACCAGAAGGGGGCCCTAAAGCTGAAGGCTCTTGGCCGTGAGAGGTCCTAGCTCTAGGGATAACAAGAGAGGTTTTCCCAGAGGTCCGAGTATGAACTAGTGGGACAGAGCGGCGATGGTGGTGGTCAATCCTGGTGGGAAAGCCCAAGAGGGTCTTTTGTAAGGGTACAGGTAAGATATTTGAGGCGCTGGCGAGATCAAGTACCAGCTTTAGCATACAGTAGACAGGTGTGTCATCCTAGGTGCTCCAGTAATTAACCTGCAGGCCCTTATTCAGAGTAGAGCGAATTTTATGGAGTGCGGTCTGATCAGCAGCACCATACACCGCAGTCCATAGTCCACTAGGGACAGGATAGAGGAGGTGATCATGAGTCAAGAGCTCGGGGAGGCAGTGTTTATACCGATGTAAGATGCCCAATCGGATATTAGTGGCAGTGGCTAGGGCAGCGATGTGTCCATGGAAGGAGAGGGAGGGGTCAAAATGGATCCTTAGGTATTTATAGGAGCAAACTTGTTGGAGTGGGAATGAGGACCCAGAGTGAATGAGGAGTTTGAAGTTGCAGGACTTGTTTTGGGGATGAGAGAAGAACATAGTTTTTGTTTTTTTAAGATTTATCACCAATCTATGTTCCTTGAACCAGCCCTCGGCTTCAGTGAAGGACTTCTGCAGCGAGTCCTAGAGGGCAATAGGGTTACGACTTGAGGCAAAGATGACTGCATCATCAGCGTACAATAGAATGTTCCCCGAGCAAGAGCGTGGAAGGGTGTTAAGGTAAAGGGAGAATAGTAAGGGGCCCAGAATGGAGCCCTGGGGAACCCAGAAAGATGGGACAGATGTCTGAGCAGGTCCCATTAATTTTTACATGCTGTGAGCGGTCAGACAGATAACTGGTGCACCAGGAGATAGGCCCAGCAGCAAAACCAGAGAGACTAAGGGCATCAAGAAGGAGGGGTGGGAGACAGTGTCGAAAGCTTTGAGAGGTCAATGAAGACAGCACCAGCCAGAGAACCAGAGTCTAAGGAGGAGTGGAGAAGCTGGAGAACTCTAGGAGGGCTGTGTTGGTACTGTGGCCCGCCTCGGAAGCCATGCTGCTCAGGACAAAGGACATTGTAGGTGGAGAGGTAGTCAGAGATTTGAGAGGCCACCACTTTTTCCAAGGCCTTGGAGAGAGGAGAGAGAATGGAGATCGGTCGATAGTTTCCAGCCACAGTCCTATCACCACCTTAAAGATAGGGGTGACAGTGGCGACTTTCCAGCAGTTGGAACCTTCCCAGGCAAAGAGAGTGGTGATGAGGCATGTGATCGGGGTAAGGACTGTGTCTAAGACCAGCCATAGGATACGGATCAGGGTGTCACTGCCCGTACTATTACTCTTGAGAGCAGTGACAAGGTCGCGACCTAAGTTCTTGGGGCAGAAACACGGAGGAGAAAAATAAGAGTGAAAGATTTACGGCAGGTGCTGGGGAGGAGGGTCAAAAAATTTGTAGGAAGGATAGGGCTAAGGTCAGTGAATGAGGTGTTTGGCTATGAGGGCTGGGTCTGAGGAGATCACACCATTAATGTTGATCTGGTGGGTGGGGGAGTGTGCACTCCCATTTAACTGTTTAATGTTATCCCAGAAGGTTCTGGGATTCCCCATGAGGCAGTGAGTGAGGACCGATAGTGCTCAGACTTTGGCCTTTCTGATGGCCCGAGTCACTTGTTTCGGCGGCAGCATATAACCGCCTGTCATTGGGCCGGCCAGTCTCAATGGTACGGTGCCACAGGTTGTCCCTATGTTTGAGCTGGTGGATCAAAGTTAAATCTAGGGGCATTCTTCCTTTTAGAACGGCGGGTCAACACTGGGGCAAAGATATCACAGGCATTACTAAAAGTTTGGGTAAAGAAGGAGAGAGCTGTGTCGATGTCAGGAGTTGCCAGTATAGGAGACAGTCAATTTCGGACAGAAGTTCCTTAAGTTTTATCAGTCCACCAGGTATTAGACGCCGCCGGCATGTGGACTGTGCTATGGGTTTGGGGACTGAGGTTGACCAGTGGAATAGAATGGGGGAGTGATTGAGAGAGTCTGGGAGGACTTGTACATTGGGGATCCATTAGGGCGGTTGGTGAGTACCACATCAAGCAGGGTACTGGAGCCTCTCTTGGGGTTAGTCCTGTTAGGGTGGGTAACTAGTTGCGTTAGGTCTATTGCAGAAAAGGAGTCTCGGGTAGAGGAGGAGGAGGGGCTGAGCCAGTTGACATTTAAGTCACCCACCAGAATTTGATCAGCGGTAGGAGGTAGAGAGGTAAGGTATTGCTTACCTGCATATCCCTATTCGCCCTTCCCACCGCAAATTCCTTCTGTTTGCTTTTCAGGGGGACCACTACCAGTTCAGGGCCCTCCCATTTGGTCTTTCCTCGGCGCCCCGGGTGTTCACCAAATGCCTTTCCGTGGTAGCGGCTCACCTGCGTACCCAAAGAGTACAGGTTTTCCGCACTCTGGACGATTGGCTCCTGGCGGCCCTGTCCAGGGAGGATCTCCTGCACTCCCTTTCCCTTACCCTGCAGGTTTTTACCAGCCTGGGTATCACCATCAACCAGGCCAAGTCCCATCTGGTCCCTTCCCAGAGGTCCCAGTTCATCGGGGCGATCTGGGACACAACCTCCGGTATGGCTTTTGTACCACTGGACAGGGCAGATACCCTTCAGGCTCATGCAAGCCTGCTGTCCAGTCACAGGCTGGTCAGCGCCAGGTCACTCCTTCGCCTCCTTGGGCTCATGGCGGCTGCTACTCTGACAGTCCCTCGTGCTCGGCCCCATATGAGAATCTCTCAGTGGATGCTTTGGTCTCAGTGGGACCAGATATTGGATGACCTAGACCAGGGGTTCTCAAATGGTGAGGCCAGCCTCCCTTGGGAGGCCCCAGCCTGTTCCAGGGGAGGCTCAAGCAAGTCTGAAAAAGTACTGTATTAAAATTTTGAGTTTTATATATTTTGTGTGAAGAGATGAAGCAAACTGAAGGAGGATAATAGTAGGTGAATTCAGTGTATTTATTTACTAATAGATGACAAGGAAAGGTGAATGAGCCAGGGCTCATCATGTGTACTCGGTGAGGGTAAGGAGGAATACATTTCAAAAGGTAACTGCAGAACAATCAAGAAATATACAATGAACAATACTGCAAACAAATATGAACAATAAACTAGCAATGAGTGTTGATAATTGATCAATTTTTAGGCTGATGGCAGAATAGCCCAAATACAAGGGCTGAGCATAGAAGTGCTAAGAGCACTAGCAGGAAGGAGCAAAGTAATCCCAGAGAAGTTGCTTAGGAGCAGGGAAGGAGGGGGAGAGGCAAAGTATGTAGGAAGGTTATTTCGTATAGAGAGGAAACAGAGAAAGTAGTCTGACCCATGAAGGTACAGCAACAAGGGTAAAACACTGGTTCAAGAATGAAAATAGCAGAGTAAGTAGGCTGGCCTGTGGGGGTTACAATAAGCTGAATAAAATATTTATTTTATTTGTTATTCAGATAACACCTTGAGCACAGGAGCTCTCTTTAAAGGTTTCACGTCAGTATAAGACAAAGACCTGAATGTGAGCCAAGTACTCAAAGGGGTTTCAATATATTCACGGTGTACTGCGCAAAGTACAGTATGTTATTTTTCTTTGGGGAGGCCCAAGATTATTTCAGTTTTTAGGGGAGGCTCAAAATCTTTTCCATGGATTTGGGGAGGCTCACTGTCACAAAGTCTAAGAACTATTGACCTAGACAAAGAAGTCCTGGTTTCCAACTCCATGGCTCGGGACTTGCAATGGTGGATGGCACAAGAGAACCTTTGCCAGGAGTTCCCTTCTGCCTTGATCCTCCTTCCCAAACTTTGATAACAGACACCCCGGGAGAGGGTTGGGGAGCCCATCTAGGGTCTCACAAGACTCAGGGCTCCTGGTTCAGGCTCGAGCAGACTCTTCATATAAATGTGCTCGAACTCAAGGCCATTCTGTATGCTCTCCAAGCCCTGACCTTGTATGTGCTTCCCAGTCATCTGGCTGTCCAGACGGACATGTGCATAGTCTGGTACATCAATAAGCAGGGAGGAATGCGTTCCTACCCTCTATGCAGGAAGACAGTGAGAGTTTGGGATTCAACACAACCTTCACCTGATGGCGGTTCATGTTCCAGGGGTCGAAAACACGCTGGCCGACCACCTCAGTCGGTCATCAGCAAAGGCTCACGAATGGAAACTAGATCGGGGGTAGTAGACGATCGCTTCCTATGCTGAGGAACGCCGCAGGTAGACCTGTGCGCGTCTCCTCACAACGCAAAACTTCCTGCCTTCTGCTCGCTTGCTCCCGGGTGAGGCATATTTTGGAGGGACGCTCTGTCTCTAGACTGGAAGGACAGGTTAGTCTATGCCTTCCCCCAGATTCCCTTGATTCCGAGGGTATTACGCAAACTCCACTCAGAAAGGGCTCGCATGATCCTCATCACTCCTTTCTGGCCCAGGCAAGTTTGGTTCTCTCTTCTGCAACAGTATTCAGAGGAACCTCCTCTTCCTCTGTCGCAGCTTTTGTTGACCCAGGATCAGGGGACCCTGATTCATCCAGGTCTCAAGTCCCTTCAGTTGCATGCATGGCTCCTGCAGACGTAGCTGAAGCCCAATTCGGAGTCTCCCCACTTGTGACTGAGATCCTGGTAGAGGCTAGAAAGCCTTCCACTAGATCTACCTATGCCATGAAATGGAAAAGGTTCTCAATTTGGGCCTCTTCCAAGGATATTGAGCCATTCTCATGCCCTGTCGGAAAAATTCTGAACTACATGCGTCATCTCTTTGATCTGGGTCTCGGCCATTCCTCTTTGAAAGTTCACATGGCAGCCATTTCCGCTTACCATATTCCTTTTGGGGACAGAACTTTTGCGCAGATGGAAGTCTCCAAGACTTTTCTTAGGGGGTTCTCCATTTGAGACCCCCTATTCACGTTCCTGCCCCTCCCCCCCGGGATCTGAATTTTTTTCTTGAGAAGCTTACTCTGCCTCCTTTTGAACCGGCAGCCTCAGCAGACTTAAAGTTCCTGTCTTGGCAGACTCTCTTCCTAGTGGCCATTATTTCAGCTCGCCGTATTTCCGAGCTCCAGGCCTTGATGTGCAAAATCCCATATTTGATTTTTCACTAGGAACGTGTGGCTGTGCATACCAACCCTAAGTTTCTCCCTAAGGTGGTAGCGGAATGTACGCTGAATCAATCCATTGAGCTACCTGCTTTCTTTACGCAACACTCCAATCAAGGGGAGTACCTCTTGCATACCTTGGATGTTCATAGAATGCTGAGATACTACACCACTAGGACTAAGGATCTCAGGGAACCTGATCAGCTGTTTGTCTCTTTTGCTCACAAAAGAGAAGACAATGCGGTTGCCAAGCAATGCCTATCTAAATGGTTGGCTCATTGTATTACTTCCTGCTACGACAAGTATCATAAGACCCTGCCGGGTCAAGTCAGAGGCCACTCCACTAGGGGGTGTTGCTGCCTCTGCGGCTTGTTTCAAGAATGTGTCAGCGGCTGACATTTGTGCAGCCGCCACTTGGACTTCTGTCCATAACTTTACGAAACACTACAGTTTGGACATTGTCTCTCACGATAGAGCAGGCGTCGGGCTGGCTGTTCTGCAAGATCTCCTTTCTTGAGACCCTTACAGCCAGAGGATCTATGGACGGGTAGTTTTCCTCCTCCCGTGTGCTTCTCCCTGTTTCAGACTGCTTGGGACTCCATCCTATATGTAATTACCTACTGCAAGAGCACTATTGAAGTAAGATAGTACAGTTACGTAGAACTTACCATGTCAGTAGATGAGAAGAGAGCTCTTGCAGTAAATAATATCCATCCTCCATCCCCTTAGCTTTTCAGCTCCTTTTCCGCTGGAAAGATCCGCCTTCTCTCGTCTTGTCTTTTTGGTTTTTGGCGAGAAAGAATTGGAAGGCGGGCCTGGGGGACCGCCCCTTTATACCGACGTCATCTGATGCCGGTCACCTGATGTGGGGGCGATCCCCCGTCAGAAACTGCTAGCTAGAAATTTTTCCGTGGGGTCCTGGCGCCTGCCGGATTCAGTCTTAAATGTAATTACCTACTGCAAGAGCCTCTCTCGAAGATCTTCTGTTACGGTAAGTTCTTGCGTAACTGTACTTTCTGGTACCCATATCTTCTCATCCTCAGCAGCAGGCCTCCATACTGGTTGCCTCCTCATCCAGACTTGCTGACCAGACAACAGGGGACACTAGTCCTGCACCTGGACCTTCAGTCCCTGCACCTCACAACTTTGTTCCTGAGTGGCTAGAGTTCCAGGCTTTGTACCTTTTGGAAGCTTTGCTCCATGTTGTGGAGGCCTCCCATAGGGACTCGACTCACCCATACCACGCCTTTAAATGGAAGAGGTTTTCCATTTGGTGTCAGGGCTAGAAGCTTGATCCTGTTGACTGCCCTGTTGGTAGTATCCATGAGTTCAAAAGAAAGAATCATCCAGTACAGCCCGTATTCCTCAAAAAATGTAGATAAAAGTTCTAGAGGGGCCTAATTCCAGTATATAGCTGACGCTACATGCTCAAAGAAAAGGCAGTACTGGAAAAAGAAAGGCCCACTCTCCCAAATAAAATTGTAGAGAATCATGAATTTTGTTTCTGAATAATTTATTCATGTATCTTCCAGACAAACATCAACGTTTCGGGATATACCCTTCATCAGGAAACCGGTCAAATTCTAAAGAGTAATGACACATAAAAAAATATATTAATAAATCTTTTTACATAACTAGCTTCTCCATATAAGTTCAAAAATCTCAAAATAAGTGTTAAATCAAATGTAAGAAAGTGTCCTTACATTTCAAAATTTAAATTCATACATCTCTTGTCTTCTTATACAAACACATAAGGTTTTAGGTTTGACTCCCCCTTACAGCCACTGTTGACAAAAATCAGACACAATAAATATTAAGCTGTAGCTATCAGACATAATTATTATTGCCATTATTTCACGGAAGGTACACTAAATTCAAATACCTATTCAAAATAAAACAAGATTTTGACTCTAGTAAATGTTTATGATAAGGTACCCCTTATTCGGTTCATGTTTAAATAATTTTTCACTTTAAATGGTCCCAAAACAAATATCCTGAGAAAACTTCTCAAAATCTAAATAATTCTGCATACTTCATTCACTTTTTGGCTTTTTAGCTTACAAAGATATCTCGTTTTTAAAAAGCAAGAGGTCTGGATTGAAGCAACAAGTGTAGCGCTAACCTGTTTTTTAACTTGTCCACTATTTCCTTGTGCCGTAGCCATTTCATTCTACTTTCGGTCAGGTTCACTTAATAATGAAATAAAAAGACCTTTTGTCAGTGTGTTACTTCATACAAAACGTTCCTTTTCAGTTTAAACAGGTATATTATAAGATTTTTGTGAAGTAAACTTACATCTGTCACTTTTCAGGTAACCACGTCTGGCGTCTGGAGTAAAAACGCGGGGAAAAGGATACCTAACTTTTAAAGGAAAGAGAGCACTGCCCCCGAATCCAGCATCCAACGCTAAACGTCGACGCTATCCATGAGTACCTTTTATCCCTCTCCCAGTTGGGACTGTGACTGACGACCCTCAGAATGCACTGGGCACCCATCTCTGCATACCAGGCATTGACTGGTATGCTGATGGTGGCCCAGCAGAAGGTGGTTGTGTGCTTTTTTTTTTTTTTTAAGAGCCTTGTCCACCTGTCCCCTTCAGTGCATGAACCACCAGCGCCATCGGACCTGCTGCTGGTGCTGGCTGTGCTCATGGGCAAGCCATTTGAGATGTCATACCTATTGTGGAAGACCGTCTTCTTGGTGGCCATCTCATCAGCCAGATGGATCAGTGGCCTTCAGGTGCCCTCAGTTGAATCTTCATATCTCGTATTCCACAAAGACGAGGTTGTCCTTTGCCCCCACCCGAAGTGCCTCCCGAAGGTTGTATTGGAGTTTCACCTTAACCAGGTGATTAACCTTCCAATATACTTTAGAATCCATTTTCGGAGGCTGAATGCAGGCTCCATATGCTGGTCCTGCTGAGGGGGCTCGCTTATTATAAGGAGCTAACAGTTGAAGTTTGAGTGAGGCTCACCAGCTGCTTGTAACATACACTGACATGGCGCCTGGCAGACTGGCAGCAAATCGTATGATTGGCAGGTGGGTAACATTGTGCATTGACCTCTGCTATAGGTTGACTAGTAGGGAGCTTCCAATAGGGCTTAGGGCTTCACTGACTTGGTGGTTGCTTCCAAGCATGTCCCTATCCAGAAGATCTTCAAGGCAGCCACGTGGAAGTCAGCACACACCTTAATTTCCCATTACAGCATTGACCTTGAGTTTCGTCGGGATGCTGCTTTTGGGACCTCTATTCTCCAGTCCCTGTTCACCAATAAGGGTGCGCGGCTTGTCCCCTTTTCGTGGAAAACTTCTGGGAGTCTGCCAGTGTGTGGCTAGTGAACTGTATCCATGCCCCTAGGTAGATAGGTTACTCACCTGTAACCGTTGTTCTAGGAATGGTATACAGTTCGCATCCACACCACCACCTGGCCTCCCCCTGGTAGGTGGCACGTGGATCCTGATTCCAATGTGCAAAAGTCTGATGTCACAGGATGGAGCCAGTGGATATACTGCCTGGGTGATGGGAGCAACTTTGAAGATGTTCCAATGAATCGGCACTTACAGTGGAACTGCCGATGTGTGGATGTGAACTGCATACTACACCTAGAAAAATGGTTATAAGTGAGTAACCTGTCTTTCGGCCCTAGGCTATTTACTGTAAATCTACTAGATGTTGTATACATACGTACCTAGTAAACTTGAATCCAAAATAGGTTGAGGCATTATTCACTGTAGCTGGGAGTCACCGAATGCTCACAGATGGGTAGCTGTGGGTTGGGAGAGCTCCACTTGTGCAATGATTAAATACTCAAGTGAAACACAGTAAACTGAAACACAGAAAACCTATTCAAATGCATGACTGATGTATCAATAGAAGCTGCTTACAGCAGGCAGTAATAAACGAGAGCATTCAGTCTTAGCAATGTCCAAATTACAAGAAATATTCCAGGAAGAATCTTCACCATTTATTAACACCAGTGGGTTCTGAGGTAGAGGCACTGGGATCTTGCGGGAGCCAGAACGTTTTAGGAGGGCCAGGGCCAAGGTAGGCTGCACAGATGCACAGCACCGTGAGACTGTCTCGTGCTGCATGGCTTGCCTCTGCACTGGCCCTCAACCACCTCAGCTCCTTTTTTCCCTGCTGTCGAGTTGCACTTCAGTGATGACGTCTCTCAGCCGCCGGGAGTCAGAACTTCATGTCAATACAGCAACAGCATTCAATTCTGTCAGTTTTACAGTTTAAAGCTAGTGTTTGTTATTTTTGTGTCAGTTTAATAATTTAAAAACAAACAAAAAATATTTTTCTCTCAGTCTCTCACAGCCCTACCAAACAACAGTCAAGGACTGTGGACATCGATTGTGACAGTAGGGAGCCTCTTCATTGCTTCTCTGGCAGCGAGCCATGTCCAGTCCATGTCCGCCTCTAGGGGAGTGTTCTGACAATGGGCGGAGGACAGCCCTCCTGTAAACACTAAAAGAAGCGGGCCCGTTCTCGATCCTGGTTGAGGACCCAGCACTGCTCGACTTCGAGTTCTTCCTCTCCCAATTGGAAGGAGAAGAAGCAGTACCACTTGAGGTCACTCCTCTGCCACGAGGTCCTCAGTGTCCAGGAGCAGGAGGCCCTCCCTGGTGTCGTCGGTATCTCTGTCGGTTTCTGCTCGTGGATGCTCGAGGTCTTGGACCTTGAGCCCCTCCCTGTCCTCCTTTGGGGACTCCAGTGGGCAGTTCAATCAGTGGGCAGCTATTATGGAGCAGTGGATGCAGCGTCTGGCTCACTTGCCCCTTCTTGTGGAGCTGGCTCTGGATCCTGTGGGGCTGGGGGCTTTGGAGCTGCAGTTGGGACACTCTAGCCAGGTAGAGTTTTTGGCTTCAGCAACGGACTCTTTTTTTACTTTTTATTTATAAGTTTTGCAAAGAAATCTCTTGCACAGAGGGATACATACATGTTACAAATCTGTATCGTCCACTTATTAAGGATTACTTTTGACACCCTCCCTTTAGATACATCATGGGGGAAATACCAGTAGTAAAAGAAAAAGATTGCTTCATAATAGAATTTCTTCAGCTTTTAGGCGCACAGAGCCTTAATAGGAATGCAATTAAAGATAATACAGAGTAATGCCTAACTTATCATTGTGGCACAATGCCTGCAGTATCCCACGTGAGCATTTTAAGAACCAACTTGTGGAAATTACCCCGAGGATGAGCCAAGCATATCTAATGTTGAACAATATGTTATGCATTATTTTAAACAAAGTTTATACTGTTACTCGACCTTAATGTCAAAAAGATACAAAATGGTTGACTTTTCAAACTAGGCAGCTTCCCTAGCACACCAAACAACGTAGGATTATGATGTACAGAATTCAAGTCCTGGGCTGATACCTAACATGGTCATTCAAAGTCCAACCCCTAGGTTATGAGGTTCAAAACAGCAAAAAAGGCGGTATCAGCAGTCTCTCAAAGTGAGATCTTCAAGATTTACCCACTGGTCCAGGATATAAAGTCAGTCACCTTCTAGAGCATCGCCATCAATTGAATTCTCTTCGGGTTCAATGAGCTCTGCTTCAATCCGCGTTTGAAGTTTACAGGCCTCTGATGGGACATTGAACAGGTAAACGCGATAATTCCAAGTCTAAGTTTTGCCGGCAACAAAAGTTGAAGCTGGATCTGAAGCTGTTGTCGAGCAGTTCAAACCCAATCAAAGGCTTTCCGTCTCTTTTCTAGTTGAGTAGGAGAGATCGGGAAAATAGGACAGGTCTGCTTCCCCATGCCGTAGATTCCGCTTGCATCTCACATGAGTTAAAATTCTATCCCGGACACCAGCACCTTTGCACACCATCAGGAAAGTCTGAGGCCCCATGTCGGCCACTCCAGCTCGACGAAGTGAAATACGGTATGCTTTCTCCAGGGCTACAGGAGGATCCTCTTCAGTCAGACCCAAAATTTGTGGCAGCATTATTTGGATACAGGATAGAGGATCCTCACCCTCTACTTGTTCTGGGAGGCCGATTATCCGAACGTTTCTGTCTCGCGCCATGTTCTCCACCATTTCTAATCTCTGGCACAGTAGTGAATTCTCCTTAATCAGTTTGGATGTAGCGTCCATTGATTTTGCAGTAGCCCCCTCTGCTTGTTGTACAGAGTGCTCAATACCTTCCACACGAGTTTTCAATGTGTTAAGTCAGGGAGTGAGGACATCTAACTTTTTATTCATATCACGGATAGACTTTACCAACTGGGCTAGTGTGGAGTAAACTCTGGTAAGGGACACTTCTTCCGAGCCAGTCGCACTGCTGCTCGTTGCTGCATCTGGATGTTGAGGCCCACCTCCTCGTGTTGGGTTTGTATGAGGTTTAAAAAAGTCCGATGTTTACCTGTTTTGGCTCTAGACATATTGGTGGTTGATACCGAGTAGCAAAAAGTCATTGAAAACAGCAGTAAATTGGAATTATTTCAATTTTTAGTCTCGATTCCTTGGGAGCGCTGTAGAGGAACGTCTGCTCTGATCTGCTGCCAAGCCATGTCCCCTCGGCAACTGCTTTTGACACAGTCCCACACAAAAGATTAATAAACAAATTAGCCAGCCTGGGAGTGGGTCCCAGGGTGATAGCCTAGGTAAAACATTGGCTGGACAACAGGACACAGAAGGTAATAGTAAATGGAGTCCACTCTGCAGAAAGGGGGGTTACTAGTGGGGTACCGCAGGGTTCAGTACTATGTCCAGTCCTTTTTAATGTCTTTATAAGTGACATTGCAGATGGACTGGAAGGAAAAGTATGTCTCTTTGCAGATGACACAAAGATCTGCAACAGGGTTGATACACAAGGGGGTGTGGAAAGGATGAAAAGGGACTTGGCAAGGTTAGAGGAATGGTCAGAAATATGGCAGCTTGGATTCAGTACAAAGAAGTGCAAAATAATGCACCTGGGAAACAAAAACCCAGGGGAAGAGTACACAATGTGGGTAAGGTAGTAACAACAACAAAAATGGAAAGGGACTTGGGGGTGATCATATCAGATGACCTTAAGGTTGGCAAGCAATGTGAGAAGGCAATAGGGAGGGCTGTGGTGATACTGGGATGTATAAGGAGGGGCATCACCAGCAGAAAACAGGAAGTTGTTATCCCACTGTACAGACAGTTGGTGAGCCCCATCTGGAGTACGGCGTCCAGTTCTGGAGACCCCATCTCTGCAAGGGCGTAGACAGGATGGAGGCAGTCCAGAGGAGGGCAACTAAAATGCTGCAGGGTCTGCAAGAGAAGCCATATGAGGAGAGACTAAAGGAGCTTAACATGTATACCCTTGAGGAAAGGAGGGAGAGGGGGGTCATGATAGGAAACCTTTAAGTACCTCAGTGGAATCAACAAAGTCCAAGAGGGCAGCATCTTTCAGAAAAAGAGAGGTGCAAGAACAAGGGGACACAGTTTGAAGATAGAGGGGGGATGGCTCAGGGGCAATGTGAGGAAGTATTTTTACACAGAGAGGGTGGTGGATGCATGGAACCACCTTCCTGAGAAGGTTGTGGGGTCTAAAACTGTGGGAGAATTCAAGAATGCATGGGACAGACATAAGGCAATTCTTGTGGGAGGTAGGAAGAAATAGGCTGTTGGTTAACTAGGATCTGCAGCTTATCCGGTAGGTAGGGAAATGGGCAGACTAGGTGGGACAAGCGGTCCTCATCTGCTGTCAAAGTCTATGTTTCTATGCCTCTTGAGTCCTTGCTGGTGACTGTGCCGCTGATTCCTGTTCCACTTGCCACGCCCCCTTCCAGTGTCATTGTCTTGGGACTGGCCCAGGTACCTTCACTGGTCACATCAGTGCCAGCTGGACCTTCGGCACTGTGTGCGGCACCGGGATCATGTCCTTCGGGACTTGTTTTGGCGCTGTGCCTGACACCGGCACCCCCCTCGCCAGCGTTGATAAAACGCTTGGCGACAGGCCCAGTCTTTCTGTCTACACTGTCTCTAGCGCCGGGTCCCCTGTTTGCCAGTGCCAGCCTCCTGTCTTCCTACACCAAGCTTGGTGTCAGCTCCCCCTTTGCCAGGTCTGGTGCCGGCTACCTCTTTGCTGGTGCCAGTGTCGCCTGTCTTTCAGACTCGTTTTGGGCTAGGCATTTCCAGGTTCATCCCCTTCCCAGCCTCTCTCTCTCCAGAGAGGAGCTGGAGGCAGGGGCGTAGCTACAAGGATGCAGGGGGTGCAGTCGCACCCAGGCCCATGGGGTTTGAGGGGCCCAAATCATAATTTTGATGTCTATTCAAAACCAGGGGGGCCCTATAATATACCTTTGCACCCAGGCCCTCTGGGAATTTGCTACGCTGCTGGCTGGAGGGGGATGAGTCTGACTTCAACTTCATTATTTCTGAGGGCGGCGACAATGACTGTTTCTACAGCTTGGATAATTCAACTTCGAGCCCTTATCCTGTACCACAGGAGGACCTTTCTTTTCAGGCCCTTCCTCGCAGCATATATACAAACCTCGCTTTTGAACCTTCTGCCGTTGACCCAGGGAAACATCTCTGTCTGGAGTGGCTCAACGTTTCCATTATGCCAGTTAGCCTAATAACTCCTATTCCCCCTGCATTTGAGGCCCTCTCTGACCAAGTGTGGGCCAAGTCTGCATCTATTCTCTTAGTCTGTCGGCAGATAGACTGTAAGTATGCTGCTCCTAATAAACCAAGCAAATTCTGATCAATGCCCCAAATGTAAGGTTCACACAGGTACCTTTTTTCATATGATGCGGGAGTGTACAAAGGTGAAACTGTTTTGGCAGGAGATTGTCTCACTGCTGTGCAGGACCCTTCACTGTAGTTAGACACGGGATCTGGCTAATATCCTGTTGGGATTGCCGGGAGGGATGTGGGGGAGAGGAGGTGTGGAGCACCTGCTGTGAAATGTGGGCATAGTAGTAGCGAAACACGCATTGGCCCAGCAGTGGGGATCAGATACAACCCCAACGGTCTCCCAGTGGGTACAGCTCCTACTACACTGCATGAAACTGGAACATGTGCAATACAAGGCAAACAATCGAGGAAAATATCAACAAACACGGGGCCTCCTGGAGACAATACCGTCAGCTTCATAGTTTCCAGTTTTTTTAGATTCTGCTTATGGGTTGGCCACTCCCTCATTTCTTTGGTACTTTTATTTGGGGACTACCATTGGCATTCCAAAAACACCAGTTTTCTTTGTTCTCCAACAGACTGGAGCTCTCCTGGGATGCACTCAGGGTTCCCCAGGCACTTCTCCAGCTGGAATTTTCCTGCGCAGGGAGGGTGAAGAACTTCATACCAAGGTTTTTTTATCTTTTTAAAACAAAAAATGTATATTGGACCCTTGTTCAATAAGACACTACGCTTGTAAAATGTTCACCCTTATTTTATTTCCCATATATATGTATTGAAATCGTATTCCTCGATGAGCCATATTTAAAACCTGATTACTTTTTTATTTTAATGAATTTACTGCTGATAACTTTGGTTAAATAAAGTTTACAAAAAAAATTATGCTGTCCCTGAAGACAGGCCTATTCTGGCTTCTCAGCCTATTGCTGACAAGATTGTCATGTTGGCTAAGAATGACAATGCCATTCTCCCTCAGGATGTCATGGCACATCCCATCAATAAGGAATCATGTAAGATAGATACAGTGGTGAAAAGAGCATATGCTGCTGCTACTCTTTGCATGCGGATAGCTAGCAGCTACCAGGAGCATTTCTCTAAGTACGAGTATGCCCTTTGGACCTCTCTCAGATCCATTGCAGAAACCTTTCCAGAATCTGAGACTAAGCATGTTACCCATGGCATTGAGTCAAACAGTCATCAGCCGAAGGCAGCTATAGATGCCTTTGACACTGCCTCCTGCGGCAGGAATCTGTATTAGAAGGCACTCCTGGTTTTTGATGTCTGGTTTCTCCAGTGATGTCCAACAGCAGGTCATGAATGTGCCCTTCAATGGCTCATATCTGTTTGGTCAACAAGTAGAGCAGTCCCTTGAGGCCTCTCAGAAGACAAGAACTGCTATTAAGACTTCTCAACCTGCGCCCTCTCACCCACAAAGGGGAAAAGGGTGTTTATTTTTTTTTTATCATAACAAGCAGTTTTTTTGAGCAAAAGCAGGGAGTCCAAGTCAAGTCCCAGCCTCCCCAGCTGCAGAAGAAAGTGCAACTGAAGGCATAGGCCCCAAAACCGCCCCGTTCCACTCCCTGAGATCCCAGCCCTGGTCCTGCTACAGCTGCCTGAGGCAGACATCTCCTCTCCAGTGTGGGGGCATCTGACACAATTTTACCATCAATGGGAATCCATCACCAAAGACAGGTGGGTCTTCAGGATCATCCAGGAGGGGTACTCACTGAATTTCTTGGAACTCTTTCTGGATTGTCTGCCCAGGATGCAGTACCCCCTTTTGGCTCCATGTCAGACCTTCTCATGAAGGAGATTGCAGGCCTCTTGAGCAACAGGACAGTGAAAGTAGTGCCGGAGGCGAAGCACAACACAGGCATCCACTCCTATTACTTTCTCATTCCGGAGTAGTCAGGGGGCATGCACCATTCTCGATCTCAGAAAACTGAACAAGTTCATATACCGGGAGTAGTTCAAGATGGTATCCCAAGGAGCTCTGCTACCGCTTCTCAAACTGCAGGATTGTCTGGCTTCCCTGGATATACAGGATGCCTACCAGTACCTTCCTATCCATCAGAGCCATCACAAAATTTCTCTGATCTTCCGGGGGGGGTATCTCAGTCATCAGGTTACACCGTAGGAACTTTATCGTTGGTGAATGAGAATCCACACAGAAGATTTTCAGCAGTACAACTGGGGCCGCCCATGCCATCGATGTCAGCCGATGCCACCAACCCTATATAGGCGTGGGTGGCCCAGCTCCCTCCTCAGTTCTTTCCTGCCATCGACCTGGTCTGCATGGGTCTTTGCAGAAACTTAGACACAGTTTTGCGCCATTTTGTCAATCTTTTTTATACTTAGTTTTCTGAGTCTCCTCTTAGTAGAGATCCTTTTTTGTTTTATTCCTTTTGGTGTTTTTGTCGTCTCAGGCCTCTCTCATTGTTTGGACCTGCGAGCTTAGGTGGCAGTTTTTAATTCCTGCCCTGCGGCGCAGTAGACTGTTCTTCAGCCCCCCTGCTTGTTGCAGTCACTGGGTGGGGGACTCTTCGGGGTTCATTCCTCCTCCTTGCTGGCATGTTTGTCGAGCTCGCAGACCTCAAGGCTCGGGACCAGCCCTCGGGGATCCGCTTCCTAGCTGCCCATGTCCGGGTCTGCTTTCCCCGGCCCCCAAGAGCTGCTTCTTTAAGGAATCTCTCCTTGTCAATGGCTTTAGCTTTGACGAGGATCGCTGTCCAGGTCTTTGCCCTCCCAGCAGACCGATACCGACAGCACCGTCGCCTGCTTTGCTGGGCAGCAGGGTTCAGCCACTTGGGTCTGCTCCCTCCAGCATTCCTGTTTCTGTGGCCTACTCTTCTCCAGGGGGGTCCTCGTCGACGGCTGCAGCCTCATTGAGGGTTTTTGTCCAGGTCTTTGCTCTTCCAGACCCATACCGACAGCATTGTCGCCCACTTCGCTGGGTGTCAAGTTGCAGGCTTTAGGGTCAGCAACCTCTTCTCGTCAACGGTCTTCTTCCATATCCTGCTTCGGCCCTTCGGGTCCTCCAGCCTATCAACGGGGTTGTGCACTGTGCCACCGACCCTACTGCCATCGATGATGTCTCTTCCATCGACGGATCCTTGGTTCTCTAGCACGTCAACAGTTGTGAGCTTTGTGCCAGCACACCATCGACGATGCACACTTGTACGTTGATGATGCCTTGCCTGTCGACAAGGTCTTTGACTGTCTTGCATATCAACAGGTTGTGCTCTGTGCCGTCGATGCCTATTCAGTCAATGAGATTTTTTGCTTTCTGTCACGTCGACAAGGCTATGCTCTGTGCCATCGACGATGCCGCTTCTGTCAACAGATCTTTGATTTCTGTCATCAGTTCTGCTGCCGGCCTTCCTGCCATCAATGGCATTTTCTACTGTCGTAGACCTTAATGGCATACCGGTCTCATCTGGGTAAGTACAAGGATGCTAAATTGGAGAACGGGCAAAGCCGTTGCCCAGGCCCTCCCAGATGGCACGCAAAAGCAGGAGTGGCTTCAGTACCTACAAACAGCTGAGGATTTGAGCAAGTGCCTCCTCGGGCATGGCTGACACCATTGTTAGGGATGCAGCCATAAGCATATGCTTACATAGGCACTCCTGGTATCCGGTTTTGCGCCTATGGGCAGCAGAAGGCGCCTAATGTCATCTTCTAAGGTACCAAACTGTTTGGACCTGATGTCAGGGACATCAGTAATGATCTGCATGTTGCGGGCAGGGCCCTCAACTCTGTTCACTCCCTCTGCCACCAAGTAACGGGCAGGCGGCACCTTCCTTTTCATAAAAGGTCCAGTAAGCCCAGACTGTTCCCCGGCCCCAGGGAAAATGCAGAGACTAGGCTGCCTTGCCCACCCCCTTCAATGTTGAAGATGTGGCTAAGCGCCTTAGAAGTGTGGGACCAGCCCCTGCTGGTGGCTCCGCCTTCGCTTGACTCCTTGCTGGACCCCCCTCCTCTGGTCCCAGACCAGGAGGCAGTGGTTGGAGGTCACCTGAATCAATGGAGAACCATAGCTTTGGATATATGCATTCTGCAGATCATAGAAAAGGGTCACACCTTGGAGCTCATAGAGCAGCCTCCAGGATCCCCCCCCGGCTCACTTGTCTATTCTCCGGGACAAAGTGCAGTCTTTTCTGCTCAAGCAGGCCATCAAACTCATGCCCAAGCACCAAAGCAACAAAAAGTTCTAGTCTAGGTTTTCCTGGTCCCCAACAAGACTGGAGATCTAAGGCCCATTTTAGATCTACAGGACCTCAATCTGTTTGTTCAGTACAGTAAGTTCCGGGTGGTAACGTCGCCAATCCTAATGCCCCTCCTTAAGATGGGCTCTGTTCACTGGACATGCAGGATGCTTACCTGCACATCCCGGTCTTCCCCTGCACAGGAAGTTTCTATGCTTTGCCTTTCTGGGCGAGCATTATCAGTTCGAAGTGCTGCCCTTTAGCTTATCCTCTGCGCCGCATGTCTTTGCCAAGTGCCTGGCAGTGGTCATTGCAGCTCCCAAAAGACAGGGTCTATATGTCTTCCCCTTACCTGGACGATTGCTCTAAAAGGCCCTGTCCAAGGAACAGCTTTGCTGACTTTGGAGCAAACTCAGCTCTTCCACTCCATGGGCATCACCGTCAACCTGCCCAAGTCAGTTCTCTATTTAAGAGGTTCCTGAAAGGCATTTTGCACACATGGCCTCCAGGCAGAAAACCCGTTGCCACCTGGGACCTGAACCTTGTGTGTTGGAATGTTCACCCATAAGCCGTTTGAACCCTTGGCTACATGTGACCTAAAATTTCTAACTTTCAAAACTGCATTTCTGGTCGCCATCACCTCTGTTGGCAGTCTCTGAGATGCATGCGTTGGTTACAGATCCCCTGTGTACTGTTTTCTGAAGAGACATGGTAGTTCTCCACAAACATACCAAGCTTTTACCTAAAGTGGTATAGAAGCTTCACTTAAACCAACCATTGGTGCTGCCTACATACTTTCCCAACTTCCTCAACTTCCACAGTGAAGGGGAGCACACCCTCCACTCTCTGGACGTTAAAGGAGTCCTCACATTCTACATCGATAGAACTAAGAACTTCTAACAGTCAAAGCAGCTCTTCCTTTTCTTTTACCCTAATCAGCTGGGTAAGCTGGTTATGATCAAGTGCTCTTCTGCATGGATTGTCAGTTGCCTCTGTCAGTGCTACACGATGGCACAGGTCAAACTGGAAGGCCAGGTTCTTGCACACTCCACAAAAGCAGTCACTACATCTGTGGCAGAGATTCGCTCTGTCCCTGTCGCTTATATCTGCAGAGCTGCCACCAGGAGCACAGTGCACACCTTTATCAAGTACTGTGCCCTGGGATGTCTATGCCAGGCAGCATGCCTGTTTTGGCAGGACAATCCTTAATGTACTTCTGTCCTGAATGAGCTCCGGCTCCTACCGCCCTTCCCAGTGGTCTTTCGTCTCAGCTTGGCACTCTAACCCATTGGTGTGATTCGGTGGTGAAGACTGGTTCCTGGAAGGTATTAAAATTATGTACTCACCGTAATTCTTGATCTTCTAGAAGCATCTTCACCATTCATTCACCCACCATCCCCCGGGCTCTGTTCGTTGATCTTCACCCTTTGTTTTTGGTTCAGGCTGTGAAGATGCTGCTTTCTTTGTTGTCGGTAAAAATGGTACTGAGGTGGTTGAGGGCTGGTGCTGAGGTAAGCAGTGCAGTGCAAGCCAGTCTCGAGGTGCCGTGCATGTGTGCTGCCTACCTTGGCGCCAGCTCTCCTGAAAAGTTCTGGCTCCCGCAGGGTCCTAGCACCTCCAGCTCATAATCCATTGGTGTGAAACAGTAGTGAAGATGTTCCTAAAAGATAAAGAATTACAGTGAATACAACATTTTAATTTATTGAAGGAACCAGCTCTAGGACTCCAGCACTCTGTAGATCCCTGGCCTGTAAGTGTGGGAAGCCATCCAAGTCGTCCAGTACCTCATCGACACAAAGGGCAGTTGAGGTAAAGATTGATTGCTTCACTGAGGATCTAGTGATCATCAAAACTGCAATAGTGGAGCTGGCTGTTGAATACGAAAGTATAAAACAAGTACTGGACAGTATAACCCAACATGTGGGGGACACCGAGTGTCGTATTAGCTCCTTGGAAGACAAAGTTGAAGAAGACAGTGCAGAGCTCATCGCCCTCCAACAGAAGATATTCAAGCTTGAAGACAGAACTGACGACCAAGAAGGTCGTAGCCACAGGAATAATCTCATCTTAGTGGATCTTCCTGAAAGCTAACTGCTCTGATCCCATTAGATTAATGCAGAAACTGTCCGAAAAGATTGGGGGACCCTCACCAAATTGTCCAGCATACATAATAGAGCATGCTTTTTTTTTTGAAATTTGCTCTTTATTTCACGCCCCACGTCCGCCCTCAGCCTTGGTCACGGACTCCGGGATCCCCGGTCACCGGACATTGTCGACTCCCCAGTCATCCCTGGCTTCCCCAGAGAGTGGGGCCGGGTTCGACCCGCATCGGACCGCTGAACTATAACTTGGTCGGGGAACGCCCGTGACCAATCAGGGCGCCCCGGAGTAAAGCGCCATATAGATGCTGGGCGTGGTTTTTGCCCCATTAGCCCACTCCCTGAGGGGCGGGGCGATGCAATGGCTGAGTGTCTGCCCCTGCCTCACTCCTCCCCTGGCGTAAGCACAGCCGCATGGTGATCCCTAGCCTCCGCTAGGGGTCCCCTTCACGACGCCCACTGCCTGGCCTCCCGGAGAAGGAGAGCAGTCCGTGGGACGCCGATCCTTCTCCCCCGCCGGGTTGCTTCCCGACGACCCGAGTCCGCTTCCGAACCCGGTCGCCGGGCGTCAGCAGCGGAAATCCAACCGCTGCGCCGACGGGCCAGCATATAATAGAGCATGCTTATCGAGTGCTTAGACTGCCACCGGGAGAAGGTGAGAGACCTCAAGTTATCATCTTCAGGCAGTTAAACTTTCTAGACAGAGTGCATCTGTAGACAAAGGCTAGCAGAACACAAACCATTAAATGAGAAGGCAAGTAACTTTTTATTTAATGATCTAAGCCCCCAAACCCAACAAAAACAAACTGCCTACAAAGAAATTAAAGAAAAACTGCATGTGACAGGAATAAAATTCTGGGTTATATATCCAGCAAGACTCATAACAAACTGTAAGCAGCACCTCATACCAGTTCTAGTCTGCTGACTAAGCAGCCCATGAGTTGCTAGGCCTTCTTCTAAAGATCTTCCCTCGCACACATTAGAATCTACAAAACACAAGCTACAGGTCAGAAATCTGTATGATAGTCTACTTTCGGAGGACAGTATAGTAAGAGCAGTACATTTATAGGGAATCAGTGCTTACTACACTTCTTACTAAGTGACAGCATGGGGAACTGAAATGGTCTTAAGCTGTAACGGAGGACTGGGACTTGGCCTGTTAACATCCACAGTTGCCTCTACCCTTGGTGGTTTGGGAATCTTCTTGCCTCACACACACACACACACACACACACACACACACACACACACATATGCCTGGCCTGTCTCAGGGTATCCACTGGTGAGAGAAGTGCCATTGCACTGCCCCGAAAGCTGCTTCAGTTAGGTTTCCCCTCCCTCCCTTTGCTCATCTCGCAATGTAACCATACCTCTCAAGTGTCCCTCATTACGAGGGACATCCCTCATTTTGCCCCTTAAAATTGCTTCGTCCCTCATCCGTCTCTTATGGAAAAGGTGCTGCCCACATAAAGGTGCTGCTGTAAATTCAAACTTTAAAGCAGAAACTCTTAATATTTTAAAATACTAAATCCAAAATAAACTGGTTTTCACAGTGTTCTAAGCTTATATCTCCATGTTTGAGGATGTGTCCCTCATTCTGAGGGTCTGTGTCCCTCATTGTCCCTCATTTTGGGTGTCAAAAAATGTCCATGTCCCTCATTTCAGTGACAAAAGATTGAGAGGTATGAATGTAACAGCAGATCAGTGGACTTTAGAGGCTCGTGGTCCAGCTGTGGGCACCGGTGGGGTGGGGGCTGCTTCCGTGGCCTGCTGCCCCTGGACCCTCAGCTGACAGACCTACAGCTTGTGACCCTTCAGCAGAGCATATCTTCATATCTCTGGAACACAATGGCTGCATTCCTCAGCTTCAGACCGAGGCCTCTGGGTTCCACCCTCCTTTTGGGGGGGGGGGCTGATGCACATGGCCTTAAGTAAGATGTGAATTGCACAATACTTCAGTACAAGCAGTGAAACATAGACACATCCCTGCTGGAGAAACCCAGCCCACTCTGCCTGACCATCTGCCTAATGTCTTGTAGGTGGGGGGAAGGGGGGGAGATCAGGAAACATATATTAGTAACAACACTATTCCACAGGTTGTTGGCCCTCCTGAGGTGGAGGGGCCTGGGGGGGGTGGTGGTCGAGGAGGGCCTGACACCTTCATCATCTAGAGGAAGGAATGGCAATTAAGGGTTTTCCTTCCAGCCAACATGGCATCTGCCACCCATTGGTTGAAATCTGCAGGGGCCTAGCTTTGTGGATACTGCTCTTTACTAATCTACAAAAGCTGCCAAAGGTCTGGTATTAAGAACTTGCTGCCAAAGGTCTGGTATTAAGAACTCACCTTTAGCTTCTCCAACTGGGGCTTAAGCACAGTACTGATAGATGATAATCCTTCCCTCTTGGTTCAGTCCACCTTGTAAGCCAGCGAGAGTAACATGGAGTCTCCCATTTCACCTTCTGTTTTCCTTGTTACAGGAGCTCTGGGGGATGGTGCATGACCAACATTTCCCACTACTCTGACGTTTTCAACCTAGAGGTGGAGTGTAGTAGGTTGGTAGAACCTGGTCACCGTGACCTAGATTAACAGACTTTCTGTTATGGGGGCCACAACACAGCTGAGATTGAATTTCCCCCAGTGAATTTCCATCAGTACCAGATAAGGAGAGGTACTGTCACTCTCCCTGCCTTGAAAGCACACTAGGAGGCTTCTTCCTTCAACAGCTGGTAGCAAAGGGGTGCCTGGTTGGCCCCTCAAGCCCCATATTCGTTGCTATTATAGTACTTTAAGGTAGCCCAGTTGGCATGATATCTAAATTGTTTGGACATTTGTTGTATATTTATTGGTGTCTCCAACCTACCTCACTCTCATCCCTGTATTCTTCTCCACGGGGGGGGGCATGACCTCATCAAAACAGCCTAGCACCTGTATTCTTTAATGGCTAATCCTTCAAAAGCAATCTGTGGGTTTTTTTTGGTTTTGTTTTTTTTGCTACTACTTTCTTTCCCTGGCCTTGGTCGGCCTTTCATCCGGCCGCCGTCCCTAGCCTCTGTTCCCTTCAGGCCCTCACCCTTGTAGCCCCCACGGCTTACCCCCGTGATTGGGCAGCAGGGAGCCCCCTACTCACCCGCCCATCCAGGATATGGCTCAGGGTGTTACCTCAGGGAATGGAGCGCCAGGGGATAGCCATAAAGCCGCCACGACCAGCTACCAGGGTCTTTTTTCCATTTTCTCCCTTGTGGGAACTGGCGTGCAGTGATGCCAGAAACAGGCACATGCACGCGTCCCGCCAGGCATCTGCCATGCTTCTGCCCCCATGTAGTGTCTGCAGCACTACGCCGAGCCCCAGCCTCCACCAGGGGTCAGATGTGCACGACCTCAGGACACTCCCCTCCCTGGAGATGGAGAGCAGTTCATCGGACACTCAATCCAACTCCTTCCCTGCTGACCCCCGGCAACCCGCGTTCGCTCCCAAACATGGGTCGCCAGCGTGGCATGAGGTGAGGCTCCTCAGTGCCACAGGGCCGGCTGAAAAGCAGTCTCCTTTAATGTTAACTGCATCCACAGTCTAGTAAAATACTATCGTATCTGGCAGGAAAGCCCCGAAATAATATTCCCCCAGGAGACCCATCCTCCACAGCAGAACATGCTTAGGTTTCTCATTAGTAGCAGCCTATTTCCACAAGTCGGGCCGTAGACGCAGCAAGATGGTTCTATTTCCTAGAGGGGTCCCCTTTCATTTACGGGACCATTTGGTAGACTCAGAGGGGTGCTATATAATAGTTACTGGCACATTGTGATTGGATGACCATCCATGGCACTCCAGACATTACCTCATGGGTTTTAGCCCACCTGATAGGCTAGTGATGCACATGACTCTAGGATCAAATTTCTAGTATATCCAGGTCCCAGAAACCCCTGCTCTCCAGTTCAGATCGTGCATCTGATCAGGCTAGCACACCAGGATCCCTGCTGTCCTAATTCTCAAGGTAGGCCTCTTTATATTCAATATTTGCTCACTGACCAAGAAAATGCAAGTCAAGTAACAGATCTAGTGTGTAGTCCTACCAGACATACAATTGTTTGTTTAAATGTGATTGTCTCCCTGGGGGAGTAGAACCTTTATCAGCAAGGATTGTTATGTTTTTCTTTGAACAGACTAGCTTATAATGGGTATTTCATTGCATTGCTCCTGCTACTATTCTACCATGCGGAACCATATCCCTGAAGGACCCCACAGACAAAAGAGTGGAAGATATGTTAAAGAAGGCCTTCAAGACAGAGGGAATGGCGGCAAGGGCATCCACAGTGGCCATTTACACAGCACGGGCCCAGATACGCTGGCTAGAAGAGCTTCTGGAGCAGGCCAACCCCAAGTCGAGAGAGGCGGAACTGTTGGAATGCACTCTTGATGCAGCAAAATATCTAGCTGATATGGCAGTGGACTCCCTCAGGCTTAACGCAAGGGCCACAGCCATCACTAACCGTGCTAGACGGGCCTTGTGGCTTAAGCTATGGGAGGCCGACAATGAATCCAAGACATTGCTACAGAATCTACCCATGAAGGGGAAGCATGTTTTTGGGGAGGGCCTGCTGGCGTTCCTAAAGCAGAAAGAAGAGGGCAAGGAACTCCTCAAGAACAAAAGTCGGCACTCCTGTCTACCCTTCGCTAGACGGAGGTTTCGGGGGGTGGGGACATAAATCTTGCCACACACGTAGAGATACTACATACCCAACCACTTCCTTTCGTGGTAGAGGTAACCACACCTCACAACGCACCCCTTTCACCCAGTCCTACCACCCCTCCTCCTTCAGATCCTGCGGATCAAGTTTCGGAGGAAGAGGTAGAGGTCAGCAAGGAAAGCAGCAATGACTACTCGCACAGACCCCCGCCCGGGCAGAAACGATGTCCCCCTGTGGGACAGAGACTATTGCTCTTCAGCCACCAGTGGTTTTACACCACCTCGGACAAGTGGGTTCACTAGGTAGTGTCAAGAGGTTACTCGATTGAATTATCAAAGTCCCCCCTTACACACAGGTTCATCACCTCACCCATTGCCAAAAAGAAGGCTACAGTCCATCAGGTGCAACAAATCCTGTGAAACCTGATCCGCAACAAAGCGATACAGCCCGTACCTCCGCACGAACAGAAGCTAGGAGTATACTCCATCTTCTTCCTCGTCCCAAAGAAATCCGGCGAACTACGCCCCATCCTGGACCTAAAGCACCTCAGTCAACACGTGATTCCACAGAGGTTCAAGATGGACACACTGAGGTCGACCCTACGCAGTATACGCGTGGACGACTTTCTGACGTCCATAGATCTCAAGGACGCATACCTTCATATCCCCATCAGACCGAAACACAGACAGTACCTCAGATTCCATATTCTAGGTCAGCATTTCCAATACCAGGCGCTACCCTTTGGGCTTACCTCGGCACCAAGAGTGTTCACCAAGGTGTCAGTGGTACTAGTGGCCAGGCTCCGGGAACAGGGTCTCGACATCATCCCCTACCTCGACGACTGGCTGATCCGGGCGCGAACCAGAGAGCGCTCCCTCCAACACACCAGGCACATTACACAATGCCCCATTTACCCTAGCTAGTCTTTATTTCCTCCCAAGGCTCAGAGAAATCTGTAGCCTAGAGCTTTTTTAATAAGTTGCTTCCCCTACTGCAGGGCAGCTTATCATGGAAGGACACCACAATGCAATATTGAACCCCACCATTGACACCACTGGGCCTATGTGTATTTGTTTTATTTACTTTTAACACATTTTTAAAAACTTGTTAACAGGACCACCTTGTGAAAAGGACCTTTGGATTCTACTGGTGGGATTGTAACATTCTATTCCTGTGTAAAAATAAAGATTTTTACTACTACTACGTCTACAGAGGTGAGCTTATAGCTTATTCAGCTGAGAAAAAGAAACAGATGCTGCTCACCTCTGTTAGCTGCAGCAGACTCTTTGAACACTGCAGTCTTTTCTCCAGCAAAATGACACTTCCATGACACCTCAGGTAGCTAAGGTGAAGCAAGAACTATAAAAGATAATGGATGCCAAGGTAGAACAGGGGCTTTTCTATTTAAAGCACTTTTGCTATGAAGGAGGGGCACGTGGTGCTTGAAACCTGGCTCGTAGACTTAGGCATGCAAAATGCAGGTGTGTATTTTGCAGCTCTGTAAACAGAGCTCTGTGACCTTCACTGGCAACCCACTGAGATCAGTTATCTTAACTCACTATTATCAAGCTTTCTGTGCGACATAGGGGAACACCCACTGGAGCAAATAACAGGTTTCTCTGCATTTGCTTCCTCTCCCAACACTGGACCCAGAAGTGGCCCAGAACTTGTTGACCCCCGTAACAGCTGAGGAGGTCTACAGCAGCCTTCAGGACCAAAACTCAAAAATGCCTGGGCCTGGACAGATACCCAGCTGAGTTTTATAAAAAATTTCAGGATTACCTTCTCCTCCAGTGTTTTGTGCTCTCAGAGGTCTTCAGGCAGATGGTACTCCCAATGGCATTATGCTGTGATATTGGCAGTCCTAAAACCAGATAAAGACCCTGTATACGCAACTTAATATAGATCAGTATCCATCTTAAATTATGACTACAAGGTCATTATGTTGGTCTGGGCAAATAGGATGGAAAAACTCTTACTGATCCTGATTGACAAAGATCAAGTCAGCTTTGTCCATTGCCATCAGGTGCACAACTGCGTTCGCTGCACCCTGCTGCTAGTAGACTGTGCCAATACTCAAAAAACAATATTAGTAGAGCTACTTAGCTTAGATTGCGGAGGAGGCATTCGACAGGGTGGCCTGGCCATTCTTGTGGGCCACCCTATTGAACTTTTGATTCCCAGAAGACGTGATACAGATGCTGCAAGGGATATATACCTCACTGCAGACATACCTAAGGGTACATGGCTTACTCACATCCTCGTTCCACTCAGAAGAGGCACAAGGCAAGGCTGTCCTCTGTCGCCTCTTCATTTTGCATTGTACTTCAAACTGCTAGCTTCAGTAGCCCACAGTAACCTACAGATAACGGGGATCCCCATTGGAGGGAAAGACTATAAGCTTTCACTATTTGCAGATGACGTCCTGCTTACTCTAACATCCCGACAGGAATCTGTCACAGCTGTCCAGGAAGCTTTATCACTGTTCAGAGACATGGCAGGGTCAAGCTCAGCACACAAAAGACTGAGGTTCTTTTCTACAACTATACCGCTACCCCTGCATTGAAACGGGCATTTCCCGTTAAAGAGCACCTTTTCCGGTGCTCACTCCGGAAATCATAAATGACCCTTTCCTACCCCTAAATCAATTACTGCATAAAGTTTATTTTTCAGTTGCCTCTATTTAGAAAGGGAAGGGATTGTATTTTGGCTCTGTGGAGCCGAGCTGTTGATCCCCTCCACATCCTTGTCCTGAGCACATCCCCCATTTTTTTACATATATTTTAGATGCCCCTTCCAAACAAATCACTACCACCCCTCAGTTGAGAGTTGACCTTGATTTGTTCAGAATGGGCATCTAAAATATGAAAAAAAATAACCCCTTCACTCTCCATATAATTACATAAGGGTCCCTTATGGTTTCTGGGGGGGGTGACTTGAAAAAATCCAGGACAGGTACTCCTTAAGTGGGAGCACTTTGTCAGCTGGGGGTTAAATGAACTCCTCAACTTTGAACTGTTAACCCAGCAGAGCACAGATGATCTTTCAGTAGGACCCATTTATACCTGGGCTTTTTTAATAGACTGGAGATAATTCGTCAGAATATCCTCCCTAAGATGTATTTTTTACAAGCCCTGCTGATCATGCAAGATCAAATTTACTTCAAATCACGGAATAAGATAATTTCTAGAATTGTATGTCAGAGAGCTTCAGCCCAGGTCCGCTTTTCCATTCTGCACTTACTGGGGAACACAGAGGGGTTAACCTTCCCAATCTCAGATGGCACATGCAGGCGGCTTACCTGAGAACATTATGACTGTGATTGTCTGATGCCCAGCAACCATACTGGAAATAAATATAATTCACCTTGAATGAGTTATTTAGACTACTTGTAGTTTGGCAACCCATTGGGATGCTTGCCCTATACAAAATTGCATGATAAACTGCAGAAACATTCTGGCAGTGGGTGGTGGCCTGGAAGCACTTCCTGACTTTACCCCAGCTATTACAACTGAAGCCTATCTCCTACAATATTGCATACCCCCCAAACAGCCTTGATCTAGCAATGAAGGGCAGGAGCAGGTTAGGACTGCGATTTTTCTTTCAGCTCTTAGATTCCTGGGGTATTCTCCAGTTTGCCACCCTGCAGGTGACATCCCAGCTCCCCCAGGTGGACCATCTTAGGTACTTACAAGCCCGGTCATATCTCAGATACCAAGGGGAGAATGTCTTAGTGTTACCTAACAACCCACCCCCGCCTTTATGCAGATACTCATATCCCATCTGAAAGGTGAGTCTTGGACACACTTTATAGGACATCTTTATAAAGTCCGTCCCCAACACTATGTTAGCCACCAGCTAGCGTGAGTTTTCATGGAAGTGTAGATACCACTTCTTCCACACTCCAGAAATTGTAGCAAAATATGCTGGCCTGACTAAAGACCAGTATTGGAGGGGGTGTGGACAAGCCCCAGCTAACCATACCCATATCTTTTGGGAGTGCCCACTCCTTAGGCCATTTTGGCAGGGAGTAACCCAGGAATTGGAATACATTTTCAGCTGTCCTGGGGAAGTGCCCCCCTCATTATTCCTGCTGAGGGAAGTTCATTGAGGGGCCCGACCCTCAAACTATTGCTGATCTTGATTATAGCGGCATGAAAAGTGATCACCTGGCCATGGAACACCACCCATACTCCTAGTGTAGAGCAGTTGTAAAAAATATTTTTGTAAATGTACTCACTGGAAAGACTGACTTACACCCTGTCTAACTAAGTCAGCCTCTTAGAAACTAGATGGTGCAGTTGGATGATACACCTGTTGGAAAACCGTCCTGATTTTGTTCTGTGAGGTGAACCCCCACTTCTACCCTGTTTTTCTCCTGTGGGTCTGTTACGCCGTCTGTCTACTTCTCTTTCTACTGTGACCTTTTTTCCTTGAGGTACATGAAGCACCATATCTGTTGAGAGCCAGTGCTGTGGAACAACTATGCATTTGTGAGAGTACCCCAGTTTTCCAGGGAATGGCAAATGGATATAATTTCAGACTCACGCTGGACTACCCAGAATTATTATGTAACCCTTGGACACTCTGGCCAAACTGTCAGAGGATGCGGATTCAGCCTCCTAGTAATGTTATACAAATTTATGCTGAAACACCTTTAGATGAAAGGAACAATATGATGAAATAATGAATATCAGACAATGTATTTCAGATAAACTGTTTTTATTTTAATAAACAGTAACTTTTTTCAGTGACCAAATGATGGAGACCAAGTATGTATTGCTTCACTAAGTGCTTCTTGTTCTTTTCTGTCCTTGTGTACTCAGAAAAAAATTTCAATAGAAATAAAAAAAAAGGAATTTATTTTTAAACCAGCAGTTGGGAATCAGTTTCTCGTGAAAATACTCTGTTTGCACTACTATATCATGCAAACAACGCCACTTAGTACCAGCTTTTTGTGAAAATCGCCCTTTTTAGCCACATTGTTCAAAATATGCCGATTTGCCCTCAATTTCACTGGGAAAAAATGATTTTAAGATTTTGTCAAATGAAATTGGCCATTTTTGAAAACGGAAATCATTGGGTCTTAGGCGATCCCCAGGGCGCATTGACGTACATGGACTGTATATCACAGTAATGGCAGCTCAAACTATGAAAATCTCCCGTGACGTCATGATAACCATTGGTTTACATTAGGGTGGGTGTGATTCCATGGAGGAAAGTCTCTCAAAGATCTGTTACTCACACGTAATGAATCTTTGCTGTGCCTATTTGTTGGTTTTCTCTGCCAGCACCAGTGAAGGGTAAGGGGTCCTGTTAAATCTTGGGAGGAGAAGGAGTTTGAACTATGTTTATAGGCAGTAGGGCACTAAAGTCTTTGTCACGGCCTTGATTAAGCTTTTTTTTTTTCTTTTTTAAACTCTTTTTATGGCACTGTCACCCGGGGAAAACTCTCAGGCATCCACTGGTCCCCAGCTCTACCTCCAAGCCTGAAACTCCTCCACTTCCTGTCACCAGTTCGGCTATCTCCACGGCTCTGAGCCCCCCGAGGTAGGGCCACCCTGTCCGCCCAGAGCGCTGTATCTACAATTCAGGCTGTGCTGGGCTCGGCTCGGCCCAGTAGTGGAGAGAGTCCAGCTAGTGGAGTGTGGCTGTGGGAGGTGGTGCTGTCGCCTATCACCGGGGAAGGGGGTTTTCTTGCTTGTGGTTATGTCCTCCCTCCCCCACGCAGTGTCTGAACGTGTGATGACACCAGGGACGTCCGTCGTGGCCCTGCGTGTCCTGTAAGCGTGCTCTGGGCGGTGCAGTGCCTCTGGTCACCACCAGGGGTCACTGCGATGTCGAGCAAACACTGGAACCCCCCCGAGAGAGAGCAGTCCTCGGATGCGATCCTCCCCGCTGGCTCAGACTCGTTCCAGAACCCGGGTCAGGCGGCGGTGTGGCGCCCAGCGCTTAACCCTCAGCGTCACTGGGCCGGCCACTGATTAAGCTGTTAGTGTTGTTTTTTCTCTTTGGTTTCCATTCTTTCAAGCCTTTAGTATACTTTTATTAAAAACACCTCCTCCAACAGCAGTCTCTGATTATTCATAGAGCAGGTCATTTTTGAAGTGTTGTCATAGACTTTCAGCAAGTAAACAGCAGCAGACAATTTGAGGAATTTTTTTCTGGAATGTTGTCTCAGTTGTCTGAGTGAACGAGACCTAAATCAGTCTTATTTACTCCCTTTTACTTTGTTTTCAGTTTTCGTTTGAGCAGTACTTTGGTTGATAAGCTAGAGCCATAAAGCCAGTTTTAGCTTCTCACACAAAAACTTCTAGAGACTGTATTTTAGTTCTGTACTGTTACTTATAACATTGCATTCATTTTGTCTTGTGTGTATTTTGGGATATGTACTTGTGGTGTAACCTCCTAGGTTGTACCTGAAAACAGGCACAAAGGTGTGTCGTGTGCTTAACCTGGTTAATGAAAGCTTAAAAATAGATCACTCTTAAAGATGGCAACTGCTAAAATCAGTTTTGAGAGCCTTTCTGATTTACACACTTGAGGACTCTATGATTTAGTTTATGTTATACTCAAACACATAATTCTTTTTTTATATTATTAGTGTTTATTGTTTTTTTAAAAGTTTATCCACAATGAACCAACAATACAACAATAAGAACATAGTCAGTACATTAGACACATTACATTCAGAACATCCTTGTTCCGCATTATACATTACACCTTATTAAAATTAAGGACATTAGACAGTTTATACCCCAGTATATAAAGTCTTCATACTGGAATGCCAGTGAAACAGTTTGCTCCCCGTGGTTTTCCCAGTTAAGGGAACAAATGAGGGTTCATCAGCATCATGTAAGTTTACCCATCTCACCCATCTATTGGTGCCGTTATCTTCAAGTTTCAAGTTTATTTATTTAGGGTTAGGTCATTGAGCCAAGGCTCTTTTATACCGTCATCTCTACATACATTCATGCCAATGTTACATCATAAAAATGTAGATGCAACAACAAAAAAAAAATCACTTAAAAAGTAATAAATCTAGATTTATGCAATAGGAATGGGCATAGAATCAGTTAAATATACGTGTTTATTAACAGAGGTGTTAAATCTGAAAATCATCATTTCTAGGGGCATGGTTATGTTCTATCCACACTATCTGGCAGATACCTTGCCGCTTTAAGATGGTCCGGAAAGTCTTCAAGCTGCTCCTCCCGCCCACCCGGGTGATGAAACTCTTGGCTCCGCCCCTTGACCCCAAATCTTCCTTACCGCTTGGAAGCATCAGGTTCTCTCCTTAGCGCTCTCGTGTTTTGCAGGCTCTGGCTCTAAAAACGTAGGATTTTTTTCCTAAACTTACTTTGAAACTCGTTCGAGTTCAGTCTTCACTTTCTTCCCTCGCAGCTGCAATGGAGGACAAGACCATCCCCGGGTTCCTTCGGTGCCCCTGCGGGCAGAAGATGTCGTGCACTGACTCCTATGCCTTGTGCGTTTATTGCCTCGGGCATGACCACGATCCGCAGGTTTGCGAGATGTGTGTCTCCTTTCCTCCGTCAGTGCTTGAAGACCATGCTGCCCGACTCCAACTGGGGTGACCAGAGAAACGGTACCCGCCGGTCAAATTGAAGGAGGCCCATTGGGTGGTGTTCGCGGGGGCAGGCTCTGTGGAACAACTGAAACAGCTTGAACAGTTCACGGCCCTCGAGAAGGAGGCGGCCCAGGCCGCGGCGAGCTCCTCTTCGGCTTCAGCCTTTATTCTGCTCCAACTGGGCTCTTCTTACTCTGCTTCCTTTTGGGAGCTGTGCCAGTCCCTCTCGACTAAAGGAGAGGGCCCTTCTGGGTCTCAACCCCTCGGTCCTGGAAGAAGGATCCTTAGAAAGGTAAGACCCACTGTCAGTGCTCTTGGGAAAAGGAGAGATCTTGTTCTCCTGACCGCCGGCTCTCAACTTTGGTCGATGTTGCGGCCCGGGCCGCTGGTTTCACGGTGTCCCTGTCAGACCAGCCGGCCGAGACGCCTGTTGACGCAGCCGAGATTTTTCTCAAGCCCACCGACAGGTTGTCAACTGAGGAAGCCGACAACTCTCTCTCTCTCTCTCAGACACCGGTGCTTCTGGTGCCTTCTGAGGACGTGCCTCAGTCCATTGAGCCGAAGTCTCCGGCCCAGGACCCTGAACCGGAGGGACAGCGGGTTTCCCTGCTCCTTCCTCGGTCTGCCGACGATCTCGATCCTCCTCCAAAGTGTTGTGCAATTCTCGCAGTGCACCTCAGAAAGATCGGAATACAAGTGTTCCCATATCTGGACGACTGGCTTCTAGCAAGCCCTTCCAGGCAAGGAACTCTCGACGCCGTAGCCACGGCCTTGGACTTCCTCACGTCCATGGGAGTCCTGCTAAATCTCAAGAAATCACAGTTGCAGCCCTCCCAGAAGTTCCTTTTCATAGGAACTCTACTGGACACCTCCTGTGCGAAAGCATTTCTACCAGGGGACGGAAGGAGCGATATCCTACAGATGGCCCAATACATCAGAGAGAACAGCTTGGTTCGAGCTATCTCGATGCAACAGATGCTGGGTCTCATGGCATCCTTAGTGTTCACTGTACCCCTAGCATGCCTCCACATGAGAACCTCCCAATGGATGCTGACTACTCAGTGGTCCCCAACCACTCACCCTCAGTCCTTTCTCATCCAAGTGACAGAACGTCTGAAGAGGTCACTCACCTTGTGGTTGCAAGAGGACTATCTTGGTTCTCAAAGGAAGTGGCAGTGAAGGTTCAAGAGAAAAAGAAAGCATTCAGGAAGTACAAGGAATCGCAGAAGGAGCAGGACAGAGAACTGTATCAGTTAAAGCAAAAGGAGGCTGGGAAGGCAGTCAGAACAGCAAAGGCCCAAACCGAGGAAAAGATAGCCAACTCAGGAAGGGGGATAAAACCTTTTATAGGTACATCAGGGAGCAAAGGAAGACCAAGGGAGGGATAGTGAGGCTTAATAAAGGGGTGGTAGGGTGGGCAGAGGGAGACTGTGAAAAGGCAGAGATACTAAACAAATATTTTTGCTCAGTATTTACAAATGAAGAGGGGGAGGTACATAAAACAAACAGTAGTAACACGCTGGATACAGAAGTTGATACCAGCCCATTTACAGAAGAAAGGGTTCTGAAAGAACTCTTAAAACTGAAGGTGGACAAAGCAATGGGGCCTGATGGGATTCATCCCAGAATTCTAAAAGAGCTAAGGGTAGAACTAGTGACACCACTGACTACCCTTTTTAACAAATCATGGAGGATGGGGTGGTACCCGAGGACTGGAGGAGGGCAGATGTGATTCCCCTTCACAAAAGTGGGAGCAAGGCAGAAGCAGGAAACTACAGACCTGTTAGTTTAACCTCAGTGATAGGGAAAATGATGGAATCACTTCTGAAGGAAAGAATTGTCGAGTATCTAGAGGCCAGAGGGGCACAGGACCCTAGGCAGCATGGATTCACAGTGGGAAGGTCATGCCAGACAAATCTGATAGATTTCTTTGACTGGGTGACCAAAGTAGTAGATCAGGAGGGCTGTGGACATGGCCTACCTAGACTTTAGCAAGGCATTTGACACAGTCCCACACAAAGATTAATATACAAGTTAGCCAGCCTGGGAGTGGGTCCCAAGATGACAGCCTGGGTAAAGAATTGGCTGGAGAATAGGACACAGAGAGTAATAGTAAATGGAGTCCACTCAGAAGAAAGGAGGGTTACTAGTGGGTACCGCAGGGTTCAGTATTAGGACCGGTCATCTTCAATGTCTTTATGTTTATTACATGGAAGGACTGGAAGGATAAGTATGTCTCTTTGTAGATGACACTAAGATCTGCAACAGAGTTGATGCACAGGGTGGGTGGAAAGGATGAGAAGGGACTTGGCAAGGTTAGAGGAATGGTCAAATGTATGGCAGCTTAGATTCAATGCAAAGAAGTGCAGGTACTGCACCTGGGAAACAAAACCCAGGGAAGAGTACACAATGGGGGTGAGATACTAACAACAACAAAATGGAAAGGGACCTGGGGGTAGTCATATCAGATGACCTAAAGGTGGGCAAGCAATGTGAGAGGGCAGCAAGGAGGGCTGGGGGGTTACTGGGATGCATAGGGAGAGGCATCACCAGAAGAAAACAGGAAGTTATTATCCCTCTGTACAGACAGCTGGTGAGACCCCATCTGGAGTACTGTGTGCAGTTCTGGAGACCCAGTCTCCGCAAAGACATAGACAGGATGGAAGCTGTCCAGAGGAGGGCAACTAAAATGGTGCAGGGTCTGCACCAGAAGACATATGAAGAGAGACTTAAGGAGCTTAATATGTATAGCCTCGAGGATAGGAGGGAGAGGGGGGACATGATAGAAACTTTCAAGTACCTCAAGGGAATCAACAAAGTCCAAGAGGGTAGCATCTTTCAAAAAAAGAGGTGTGCAAGAACAAGAGGGCACAATTTGAAGATGGGAGTGGCTCAGAGGTAATGTAAGGAAGTATTTTTTCACAGAGAGGGTTGTGTATGCATGGAACGGCCTTCCGGAGGAGGTTGTGGAGTCAAAATTAGTGGTGGAATTCGAGCATGCATGGGACAGTCATAAGGCAATTCTGGGGGGTGGGGGTAAGAAGAAGTAGGCTGCTGGTTAACTAGGATCTGCAGCTTACCCAGTAGGGAGGGAAATGGGCAGACTGGGTGGGCCAAGCGGTCCTTATCTGCCGTCAAATTCTATGTTTCTGTGTTTCTATGTAAGGGTATCCCTTCGCTCCCCTGGACCATCAGATCTCCATTGCCACAGACGTGTCCCTGATGGGATGGGGAGCTCACTGTCAGAATCTCCACACCCCAAGGTACATGGACTTAGGACGAGTCCCAGCTTCAGATAAATGTCTTAGAAATGAGAGCCGTCCTTTATGCGGTCCGGGCTTTGAAGGATGTTCTCTGTCACAAGAACGTTCTCCTTCAAAACAGACAACAAAGCAGTGATGTATTACATCAACAAGCAGGGTGGTGCATACTCTTATCCTTTATGCAGGGAAGCAATGAGAAGGTGGGAATGGTGTCTAGAGCACAAGGCTCTAATTCAGGCAGTCTGCCTTCCGAGAGTGCAGAACGAACTGGCAGATCATTTCAGCAAAACAGAGACAGATCCTCACGTATGGTCTCTAGACTCAACCGTAGTTCATTCACTATTCGCAGAGTGGGGAACTCCAGGCCTGGACCTTTTTGCATCCCCACTCAACACAAAACTGCCTCTCTTCTGCTCCAGAAATCCAGGGCCTGGCATTTTCTGTCAGGATGCGTTCAGGCTGCAGTGGACAAAATGCTTTCTGTACGCCTTTCCTCCTGTTCCTCTAGTTCAGAGGGTGCTTCTCAAGTCCGAGTCCCAGGGGGACAAAATGATCCTCATTGCTCCCTTCTGGCCTCGACAGATATGGTTTCCATTACTCAACAGTATGTTGGAAACCCCTCCAAAAGCGCTTCCCCTTCAGACGAACTTTCTGACTCAGGGGCTTGTGGTCCAACCCAATCTGAGGTCGCTTCACCTTCACGCTTGGTTCCTGAAGAGATAGAAGTGAACAGGTTCAGTGTCTCTCACAGAGTTTCAGATATTCTTTTGGCTTCATGTAAGCCAGTCACTAGAAAAACTTACACAGCCAAATGGAAGCGTTTTTCTCTCTGGTGTGCAAAATCCTCTTTAAATCCTTTTTCCTGCCCACCAAATAAAGTTCTAGAGTACCTTTTAGACCTCTCAAATTCAAGTCTGCAATACTCTACAGTCAGAGTTCACCTTTGTGCCATTTCAGCTTATCATGAGCCAGTACTTTCCTTATCAATGGCCTAGTTACCAGTAGTTAAGAGGTTTCTTCAGGGTATTCTGCATACCAAACCTCCTATCAGACGTCCAGTCTCAGCCTGGGACATTAACCTTGTGCTAGACATGCTCATTGGAAAACCTTTCAAGCCTCTAGCTTCCTGTGAGCTGAAATTTCTCACTTGGAAAACGGCCTTCCTAATGGCCATTACCTCAGCCCGCAGGGTCTCTGAAATACATGCCTTGGTCACAGACCCTCCGTATACTGTGTTTCATAAGGACAAAGTAGTTCTTAGGACCCATCCTAAGTTTCTTCCTAAGGTTGTTTCAGAATTCCATCTAAACCAACCTTTGGTCCTACCTACTAACTTTGCAAACTTCCAAAATGAAGGAGAGCGCACCCTTCATTCTTTGGATGTCAAAAGAGCTCTGCGTTTCTACTTGGATAGAACAAAATGAATTTGCAAGGCTCAACAACTGTTTGTTTCCTTCAGCGAGACCCGGCTCGGTCAACCTATCAGATGCATTTTGGCATGACTGGTGGCATGCCTTCGCCACTGTTATTCCATGGCGCAGGTTAAGCTGGAGGGCAGAGTGTACGCTCACTCTACTAGAGCAGTCGCAGCATCCCTGGCGGAAATCCGCAGTGTGCCCATTGCAGATATTTGCAAATGCGGCTGCCTGGAGCTCAGTGCATACCTGGATGTCCTTGCCAGGCGACATCTTTCGTTTGATAGGACTATCCTTAACAGACATCTGTCCTAAATGTGTGAGCTCTTGGTTTCTCCTGCCGCCCTTTCGGGGGGATTATTAGCTCGGTACTCTCCCATCAGTGTGAATGAGTGGTGGAGACTTTATGTCCAGGAAGATATGGAAATAACGTACCTACCGTAATTCTTGATCGTCTTGGATGAAGTCTTCACCACTCATTCACACGCCCACCCACCATCCCCTGAGCTCACCTCTGTTGTTGGTCTTCACCCCCTCAGTGTTTAGGCTGTGAAGACTTCTTTGTTGACCCTTCTTATATGGGTTGTTCAGACTATCTTTCGTCCATTTTTTTGTTAGGCTATCCTTCTAGGTTAGTTACGCTGCACCTCTTCAGAAAAAAAGGTACTGAGGTGGGGTCGACGCCGAGATAGTCATTGCTGCACGAGCTGAAGCTTGCGGTGCTGTTCCTCGCAGCTCCATCTCTGGCACCGGCCCTCTTGCAAAAAAGTTTGCTCCCGCTTGGTCCTGTAGATCCCATCTTTGTGAATGAGTGGTGGAGACTTCATCCAAGAAGATCAAGAATTACGGTAGGTACGTAATTTCCATTTCCTCAAGTACCCTTTGTTTTGTAAAGGGGGCTGGTGTCCGCTCCCATTATGTGGTGATGCATCGTGGTTATTGTTGGACAGTTACCAGTGTTTTCATGAGTGGAGACTGAGCAGAAGAATTCATTAAGGACTTCCGCCATGTCCTTGTCATTCTCCACTAGCTGACCCTTCTTGGTTGCCAACCGGGTTATTCCTCCCTTACTCTTTCTTTTTTCCCGTATATATCTAGAGAATGTTTTGTCCCCCCTCTTCACGCCCTGTGCTATTTTTTTCCTCTTGTCTGGGCCTTGGCTACCCTAATTGCTACCCTGGCTTCCTTGAGTTTAGCTCTGTATTCTTCTCTATCCTTCTGTGATTTGGTGTCTTTGTATTTTCTAAAAGCTTTTTCTTCTCCCTAATTACAGTTGCCACCTGTGTGTCGATGAGCTGTGGGACTGTTTTTCCCTCTGGTTGGAGCCATTCATAAGGAGTTCTCTTGAGTCAGGGGAAGGCTTCTTGAGGATTGTCAACCGAGTTGTACTTCAGAGACTGGAATCTTTGCCTGTAGGTCTCTTCTGAGATGTCATATCTTTTCAGGATTTCTCTTTTCACCAGGTCGAAGTTTTCTGACTGTGTAGTGTCCATATTGGGGTAGGCAAGTTGGGCTTTACCTGTCAGGTAAGGTACCAGCCTAATTGCCCATTAGTATCATCCGAGGGACACAACTTTGTAAGTTTAATGTCCTTTAAGTTGTTTACATCTTGTTGCTCTACTGGACCTGTGCCAGATCCTCCAGCTTTGATAGCATCTCTTCTCTGCTGCTCGAGTTGCTGCATTTCTTCTTTTCTCTGTGCCTCTAAATGCTGAATCTCTTTTTCTGTCCGCTGCATCTTCTCTCGTCTCTGTTTCTCCATCTTTTTTTGTTCTATAGTCCATTTGTCTGCTTCATCACTTAAGCTGTATAACTGTTTTCAAATAAATAAATTAAAAATTTAAAAAGGCAGTATGGCTTTCAGATTCTGTCACTGCCTGTTCTTCTTTTTCCATCACTAGGTCTGGCTGTACATTCTCAGTTTGGACATTTTGTTTCTGTTAATTTGGCTGCCATTCTTCTGGTAATGACTCCTGGGCTTGCTGCTGCAGAATCCATACCTTTCTGCTATGCTTTCCTGGTACTAGGTCTAGTACCCACGCACAAAACTCCTGGCTTAGAGTATGCACAGCATAAATCCCACATAGGCTGACGCCATCTGTCGTCCAGGCACAGGTCAGGAAGCATAGGAATACCAGGAGCAGTTGCAGAATTCGCAAGTAGTGTTTTATTATTATCAATAACAGTAAAACAAAAAACCAAAATTGTTCAGTAGAACTATTTATGACGGCAGTACAAACAGCGAAGAATAAAGTCCTTTGTCTGAGGGCATCTCTAGTTCAAAGTTTGTCTCTCCCTCTCACTCTAGCAAAAGTATTGTTGCTCTTATTATAGGTCTTTGCCTTGGAACTCGTTAACAGACATCCTGTTTCTCACAAATTGTGCTTGTCAGTTTCTTTGCAGGTGCAACAAATAGAACAGTGCCCCAAGCTAGCCTCCTGCTGATAGCTCTGCGAAAGAGTTTGCAAACAAGCCAGAAAAGAGCTCAAACTGCATCTCAGTTAAAGGAAAATGGTCATTTGCAGGGCCTCCTGCCCCAGCAAACCTTACCCTCCGCTTTAGCTTTTCAGAGAAAACGCCTTTTTTCTTGCAAAGAAAAGTATTTTAATTTAATTACGAAAAGTCCGCTACCCTGTAGGATGGCAGACACTGGGGTGGCTCCAATATGTGTAAAGGTGCGGCGCCGCACCATGCGCTTCAATACAACTGAATTGAACCGCACAATGCGGTGCTGCACCTTTACACATAATGGCGCCGCCCCAGCGTCCGCCATACTTCTGGGTAGCAGACCTTTCGTAATTAAAATAAAATACTTTTCTTTGCAAGAAAAAAGGTGCTTTTCTCTGAAAAGCTAAACCAGAGGGTAAGGTTTGCAGGGGCCACTGCTATTGCAAATCCCAGCCCCACTCCCTGCCCTGTGGCTGGGAAACTGTTCACCGCTGTGGGCTTCCAGCACAAGCTTTTGCTGAGGGCATGAGATGCACTTTGCCATGTGCACCCAGCGGTGCGAGGATCAGAGGTGACACTACTCTCCCTGCAGCCAATTCCCTGCTACTGTGAGGTTTTGGGATGGAGATTTGGTGATGTACTGGGGAAGGTGCAGTGCTAGTGGGGGGCCTCGAGGACCATAGCGGTAAGCCCTAACTGGGTGGGGGTTGCTACAGTACATAGCAATAGTTTGTAAGTCAGAAGCATCTTGCAAGATGGAACAATAAATGGAATGTGAACCAGTATTTGAAAAACTACTTTTGCAGAAAATATGAACTTATAGGTTAAATGCTTGCCGTACTTGCTTTGATACTACAATGTGGATGACAGCAGGTGGCGGTGCAATTGAGGGTGCCATAGGAGGGGGAGACGTTGGCTAGGGGGACCTGCGCTAGGCATGCATTGCGTGTACATTCAAATCTGTCCTCCCTTGCTTGCTGATCTCTACAGTGGCTAGCAACAAACCAGATCTCGGCCTGGTGGTGCTGAGGGTTGAGACGCTGGATGCCACAACTCGCGCCACGCTGGCGACCCGGGTTCGGGACGAGCCCGGGCCGTTTGGGGTCGACAGGGGAGGAAGAGGATTGAGCATCCAGAGGACAGCTCTTCTCTCCCGGGAGGGAGTGGGCACAGGCTCAGCACTTTACTGGCCTCTGGCGGTGGCCAGAGGCACAGCAAGTGAAGAACAAGTAGAAAGAGGGTTGGGAGTGGCGGACGTTGGCGGTGACGCCTTGATGTCAGGATGCATGCCACTCCCCTAGAACAGGGAAAATCACTAGAGCGCCGGGAAGATGGATCACCGAAAGTGGAGGCCCTAATGGCTCGTGCCTGCCTGATCCTCCGGGGGGGGGGGGGACCGATGAAACAGTGAAGTGTCTTGGGGTGTTGGTCCCCGCCCTATACCCGCCTGGGGGATATAGCCATGGCTCCATGGGGGCCCGCTGGAGGTCAGGTAAGTGGCATAGTGGGGTGCCACATGTGTGCATCTCCCGATAATGTGGGGCTCTGGTGCAGGGGGAGAATAAAATAGAAATGAAAAAAAAAATTAAAATATCTCGGCCCCAGTGACGGCTCCTTCAAGAGACACCAGTATCTCTGCGATGGTCCTCATCTCCATCGCCTGATGTGATGCACAATCGGTATATTCCCTTCACATCTGTACCCTGCCCATGAGGTGGACAGCAGACAAGTGAGGCAAGGATCAGGGGAGGTACTAGGGGGATGCCTGGAGGGGCTAAGCCAGAGACATGGGGGCATAACATGTGAATCTATTTAAAAAAAAAAAAAAAAAAAAAGCACATGATGCCTCAGAAGAAACTTAAAAAAAAAAAACATTTTTAAAAGCAGATCGAGTCATATTTGACAACTATGCTCTGTATTTACGTTCCCAATTTTCTTTATAGCTATGGACAGTAACTTGAAAACCAGATCACTGACCCTTAGACTTAGTCTGCACTAGCTCTTTGTCGTCACCTAACATCATAATCCTCTGCTTGTGACATCATTACCATTTCCCAAGCATCACATTGAGATGTCACAAGCAGAGGATTGTGAGGTCTGGTGTACATCAACTGCCAGAACAGATGGGGAAGAGCCAGTGATTTCCCATTTTCAAAAATAGCCAATTCCATTTGGCTAAATCTTAAAGAACTGTGGTAAACCTCAAAGTCATATTTCTCATTAGAAGCTGTTGTTAACATATTAGTTCCAAATCTGTTACTGTTCCATTTATGATTCTTTCAGTAAACACAGGGGCCCGGATATTCAGACTGCACCCAAAAAGTGCGCAACAGCAGGAGCAAGCGCAAGTCCACTGCGCTTATGCGCAAGAAGCGCGATATTCAAACACTGCACAGGCCAAGATGCACCTGTGGCACACAACTGAACATCGCACCACCTGCGCCATAGCGCAACCAGGGATGTGCAGTTGCGCATTACAGATGCGCCATAGCGTAACAAGGGATGCTCAGTGGAGCAGTCCAGATGCGCCATAGTGCAACCAGGGACGCCCCGTGGAGCAGGGCAGCAATGCAACAGCACAAGCAGGGATGCATAGGGACAGGATGTAGGGGCCCACCACCCATGCCACAGATGGGCAGAAGAGCACACGGCAGAACAGACATCGCCCCCCACACCCCATGCACTGCACAACCACGGGAGAGCTGGAATAACCACCGGCCCATGGATACCAGCAACCAACCAACAGCCGGGGCATGGTGCCCCAGCACACCCCCTGGCAAGCTGTGACCGGCACACAAGGAGGGCCGACCACCCCGTGCCACATCATCCCACCAATGCAGCGCACACCCTGCACCACGATCACCATACACCCTTCCCAGGAGTAGCGCCCAACAGTGCAGGACACCCCATGCATGCCACCACCCCCACTGTGACAATGCAACCCTGTGCACCACATAGCCATGCAAGGCAGCCCCACCATGTGCACCCTGCAGCGGGCGGCAGCAGACAGCAGTGCAGCAACAGCATACACAGTGCCACCCTGCATGTCCCCCGAGGTACAGCTGAGAGACCAACCATGCGTCTGCACACTAGGTACCCCACATGCAACAGGGCATGCCCCGGACCCCACCACCAGCGGTACAGCGCCCTGCACACCCTCCCAAGGACACATCCCATCCCAGCACTGGCCACAACAGCCAGCACAGACACACACAGTGTTGCATGGAAGCATGCGCCACACAGGATGCAACACAGTGCATGGACAAACACCCACCCATACCCAAGGGCACACCAACACAGGGACACAGTAGCGGGTCAACCAAGCCACTGGCGTGTGGCCACGGCAGCCATGTACACACGTCCAGCACCCCTACATGGCACAGGTGTGCCAACCACCCTGCGCAGGCACCATGAAGCTGTATGCCACCAGCATGCGGCCGGAGCACAAGTGGCAGACACTGGAGCACATCCCCTGCAACAGACACAAGCGACAGCATGGAGGGGGGACAACAACAGCGGAGGCCACAGTGCCACCGGAGGCAGACGTGCACTGTACTAGTGATGGGAGGCAACCTGGCATTGTGCCGGGTACAGTGGTTGTCCAGCATGGACAGCCACCACTGGCATGCCAGCAGACCGTGCATATCACAGACATGCAAGGGTGTCAGCTGCACAGGCCATGGATGGTCTGACAGGGGTGCCATGCACACAGTACATGCACCGTGGACCACTGCACACAGGCATCCAGTGCACAGAGAACAACACACAAACCACAGACAGTGACTGATCCCCCCCACCCACACCATAGGCGTTTCCCTTCCGGACACACACACACGCCCATGCGTGCACCACGCCTGACGCCATGCACACCACTGCAGCTGAGCACGTGTAGCCCGCTGCAAATCAGAGACCACCACAGTTGTCATAACAAAACAAATGTATTAAAAACAGGTAAGCAAAACAACTATTTACAACTATGTACAATGGGGGGAAGGGCCACATACCAGGTGGAGGCGGGTAAGGGCAGGGTTAACATATAGGAGAGGAAGAAGGGTGTGTGGTGGGTCCGGAAGGTGTTTTCAGGGCATGGATGGCCTATCGTCTGCCCGCTTGTCCTCCATGTGGCGCCGATGTGTCCTCTGCCTCCTGACCCCGTGTCGGTCCATCCTGTGGAGGATCTCCAGGGACGCTCTTGCCAACTGCAACAACTCCTGCAGTCCCCTCTTGATGGCCTGAAGTCGCCGTCCACCTAGGACGAGGAAGCAGAGTCAATATATGTGACTGTCCAGCCCCCTGCAGCCCACCCATTGTGCGTGGCATACAGCCATGTGCCACGCCCCTGTGATGGTGTGCGACCACCCACAGTGACCGCGTCCACAAGACCTGCCTACCCAGGCACCCACAGCCATGCGGACCACTGCACACACCCACCGCCCATGTCCCGCACAGCACCACCGTGGCCGTACAGTGACTTGGCTATGCGGTGTGAAGGCAGTGGCACAGCCATGTACCCGGTGCACGCATGGACCACCATTGACGCACTCCCAGACATGCAGTGCCACTGGACAGTGCTGACTGTAACAAGTTGCGTGCATGGCAGTGGTGTCAATGGATGGTGGCCATGCCCCGCTGCCCGCCCTGTTACACAGCATACAATAGTAATCATGGTTGTAAGGCACTCACCATCATCAGGCTTGTCCCTGCACCTCTGCAGACCTTCATTCCTCCTGGCCTGCTGGTCCTCCTGGCGGCGCCGTCTCTCCCTCGCCAGCCTGCGCTCTTCTGGGCCTAAGGCGCAAACATGGAGAGAGGAACATCAGTACAATCCGGTAACAAAGTCCCCCCGGCCCCACATGTGTGCAATCCCACACAGCCATACCCATCCACCCCCATCCCGATACCACCACCATGGCCGACACTGACGCCCATGTGCCGGACACATGCAACCATGATACCCATATGGACGTTAACAGTGTATGGATGGGGCACCTACCTGGCCGTGGCACCGTGCCCCTCCTGGCACGTCCCTGCAGGCGGTCAAGCATGTCCGGGTCCCTGTGCCTGAGGTCCCCATACCTGTGGCGACACTGCTCTGCCATGCGCCCGATTCCCGTGGCCTCCTCCAGTGCATCCGCCACCTCCTGCCAAACTGCACTCCTGACCCTGTCCAGGGGTGCATCACCATATAGTTTCCCAGCATGGGGCTCTACAATGGCCACCAAATTGGCTAATTCAACCTGGCTCCACATAGCTGCCTTTCTCCGTGCCATCTCAACAAATAGTTGGAGTCAAAATGGCGCTCAACAGTACGGTCCTCCACGTGCAGATGCAGCGTGGTACAGCACTGCCATTCCCTATCGCACTGTCACCGAACAGCGCGATAGTGGTGCACCCATGCCGGACGCGTAGCGCCTAGGGGGCAAAGGTCAGGCACAGGGTCAAGGGTCTCTGGCGCACGGACAGCCACAGCGCAATTGGAACCCAATGCGTGTAGCGCGATTGGGTGCCTGTGTGCCACCTCCTGTAGCGGCGTACAGCGCTGTGGCCCCAGTACGCCTACGGCGCCCCAGTGCCACAGCGCCATATATGTGAACAGCGCAGTAGCGCCACTGGCACAGTGGTGGCCGTGCCCTGCATTGCCTCCCATGCACAGCACGTCAGCAGCGCGGCAGACGTCTGCATCATCACCCCGAGCATGTGCAGTACGGTGTGCTCTGCGCATGTCACAGAACTGCGCCCTTGGATGAGCACGTTCAACACAATTGCGCAAAGTGCAACAGCGCGATATTCAGCTGGCATATGCAGATCAGCTAATCAGCCATTCAGTGGCGCAGACACTGCAGTTGCATCCACTTAAAAATGCGCCTCGCCTCATTTGCTTTCGTTGCACTATAAAAATGTGACATTGGGCTGCACTGGCCATAGTCGGTTACTGCAGTCTATTGTGGTGAGTTGCATGCTGTTTGGGAGTGTGGACTGTGGTGTGTGGGACATGCATGGGACTGCACAGTCACAGGTAACACCTTTCATTCTCGCAGGATGAATAATGACCGATTGTGAGGTGGAGGAAGAGGAGGCCTAACTTCACCAAGGCAGAAACAGATGCCCTGTTTGAGGCCTGCCTCGACCAGGAGCCGCTGCTCAGCGGGTGCCAGGGAACACCACAGGCCCGTGCTGCTGCATGGGAAGCGGTGGCGCGTGCCGTCAACCTGCATGGCAGCCACCAGCAGTCCGTGCAAGAGTGCAAAAAGAAGATGGGCACGGACAGGCGGTGGATTAAGGAGAAGGTGGCTGCCATCAGGGCAGCACGGTCTGCGACCGGTGGGGGACAGCTGGACATGCAATGCCTGACCCCTCAAGAAGAGCAGGTTGCTGGCAGCATGCAGCGTTTGCCATCGAGGGTGTTCGGGTGGTGGATTCCAGATGGATGGTAGCCAGTCACTGCATGGTAGTCCTGGTCTGTCAATGGGTGGGGGGAGACACGGTAGGTCACATACATTAATGCTACTGTTTTCCCTTACAGCTCCTGAGTGTCTACATGGGTCAGTGGTGGTGGGCTTGTCCACTGAGGGCGGTAGCATGGAGATAGAGGAGGGCCCGTCCACCTCCACAGGCATACGAGGGTCAGGGCGACAGTGGGCCCGTCTGGACGTCCGGACTGATGTTGGTGGAGCAGGTGCGGAGGAGGCCCTGCCCGTGTCCCAGTGTGCCAGCGTCCATGGATGCCAGCATGCTGAGACTCGGGCTGGTGTCGGATCCGTCACTTATGATGATGGAGCTAACGTCATGGGCAGTGATACGTGTGGGCCACAGGATGGCCACACAGCAGGTGACATCACGGGCATGGCCATGGGTGGTGCCGCCGTGGAGGCCTGCGTGACATCACAGTCCCAGCCTGTGCCTGTCTGCACCAATGGGGCAGCACTGGTGTGTGTCCAGGACAGTGGGGCTGTTGCGGCCATTGCGGCGGCACCATTGAGCCCTGGAGAGCGGCAGCCGGAGGGGCAGTGTCAGCAGTCGGTCAGTGGCCATGGGGGGTACAGTGTCAGGGGGCAGCGTCAGTGCACCGCCTGTGGACATGCCCAGGCCTGGCCCTGGTGTGCAGCGCCCACCCTCAAGGGGTGCTGACCATCAGGGCCACGAACACCATGAGGGACAGCATGCCGATCAGGCAGATGACCTCTTAGATGAGCACACCCGCATACTCCAAGCATCAGTCAATCAGCAGGTGTGGCTTGTGACGGCGGTGGATGCACTCAATACGGCTGTGCGCCAGGCAGAGGAGCGGCGCAGCAGAGACACCGCCCTGCTTCTGGCAGGGATGGACCAGATGCGGGAGAATGTGACCGCTGCCATTGACAGGCAGACACAGGCAATCACAGCTGTCATGGCCACAATGGGCACACAGTTATTTGCCCATGCGTCGCAGACACCACGCAGTGCAATGTCCACCCCCTGTTCCCGGCGTCGTGCGACACCCTCCTTGTCGACACCGGGTTCAGCTGTGGGCATCCCGAGCACGCCTGGCGCAGGCATGTTCAGTGTGCTGCAGACCCCTGTGCGAGCATGGTCATGTTCACGCAGTGGAACCCCTGGGGGACCGTCGGTGCCACCCCATGAGGCCATTGGTCAGCCTGTCATTGCTGGGGGGTCTCGGCGGGGCCGCCCATGCATCCGTGGCGGCCGTGGCACTGTGGCGCGTGACTGACCGGTCTCCCAGCATGGCTACTGTCTGATGCTGCCCTGTGTGCATTGTGTTGTTCAGCGTGCAATGCACAGGTGGGGTACCCGGCCCTGCACGCACGCACACGTTCCATCTGCACACCCTCCCGGCTGCTGTCCGCTGTGGCGTGTGCATGATGATGCCTGCGTTGCTCTGTCCGCCACTGTTCAATGGTGCCCAGCGTCTGACACATGCACAATGACAGGCACTGGGCGTGGTAGTCTGTGGACGTGTGTGTGGCTAGGGGTGGCAGTCGGGGTCGGCGTGCCTCCTACCCTTTGTGCATGTCTTGTGAGGTGTGTGTGTGTGTATAACCGCGTGCCGTGTTAGACCTTGCCCATCCCTGGCGGCGTGTGCGGTTCCATGCTCGGCCAGTTCTCTTAACGACATGCACCCCTGGTGTTTGTCCATGCGTGTTTGTGGGTTGTGCCTTTGCCACTGGTGGTTGCACATGGCCCCATGACTTACCTGGGTTGGGTGAAGTGCTCCTCTGTGATGGTGTCCCGGTGCAGCTGTGCCATTGGGATCAGTCGGGGGGTTCCTTCAACCAAGGGGGGCTGCCCATCACCATCTTCACCAGCGTCCTCATCGTCCCTGTCGTTGGCCATGTTGTGTAGGATGCAACAGGCCAGGAATAGCCCACAGGCCTTTGAGGGGCTGTACTGTAGGGCACCGCCAGACGTGTCCAGACAATGGAAACATGCCTTCAGCATCCCGAACACCCGCTCGATGACATTGCATGTGGTAGCATGTGCCTCATTGTAGCATTGCTGCGATGGGGTCGCGGGCTGCCAGTATGGTGTGAGCAGCCAGGGGCGGAGTGGGTATCCACTGTCACCTGTTTGTAGAGGGTGGAAGTTAGTTTGATGATCAGCGTTGCCCTGCCTTGGGCCATCTAGGCCAAAACCCATGTCACCTCTGACTATGCCCCTCCCAAGCTCCATGTCTCTCTGCGTGCTTTGCATACTCACCCACTAGGTGGCCAGTGGGGATGTCCCCACTCTTGAACCTGTGGCACAGTGCTGACTGGTGCCAGATGAAGGCATCATGTGCTCCCCCAGGGTGCGTGGCACAAACATTGATTATGCGCCCCCTGGCATCGCACACCACCTGGCAGTTGATGCTTTCATACCCCTTCCGATTCATGTATGCGGTCCCTTCAGGGCCAGGTGGTGTGCGGATGGCCACATGGGTGCAGTCTATTACCCCAAGCACGCCAGGCATACGTGCTACCCTGTGGAACTCCTGTATGTTTGCTGTGCGCTCCGCCGGTGTGCTGGGGAAATGGATGTACTCCACAGCATGTGGCAGCAGTGCACTGAGGAATTGAGTGAGGTGGCGTTACGCGGCCAACTGGGTTATGCCTGTCGTGTCCCCTGTTGGTCTCTGGAAGGTACCCATGGCGAGCAGGCACATGTAAGCTGTCACTTTGGTCTCCACTGACAGAGCATGGCTCCATCGTGTGGGTGCCTGCATCACATCACTGAACAGCTCACAGAGCCACCTCAGAATTGCCTGGTTCAGGCGGTACCAGCCCACGATCTCAGCATCAGTGTACAGCTCGAAGCTGGTGCGGGCTCGGTACTGCCTGTTGGGGGCATACTGCCGACAGGCCCTTCCACGGCCGCTCCCCCCGCTGCCTGCCTTCTCATCCCCCGCATAACTGCCTCCATCTGGACGGTGGCACTGGCCATGTCCCTGGCTTGTGTCCCCCCCCCCCCGGCAGCTGTTTCTGTGTTCCCCCTGCTGTCCTTGCTGCTACTTCCCCTGCACCGGGAACACCTTCCTGTAGTGGTCTCAGTGCTGTGTGGCACTTCTCCCTTTTGCACTGCACTGTAGCAGTGGCTCCCCACACCTTCCCTGTTCCTGGGGGTTCCAGGTGCTCTGTCTCTGTCGTGCCCTGTCCTGTCCTGCTCTCAGTGTGTGTTGCCTGTGTGGCTGCCTATGGTTCAGCAACATGTGCCTTCCTTGTAGCGTTCTTGTGCCTCTCTCTTGTTCCTTTTTATTTTGGCTCATTTCCGCTATCGCGCAACTTCCGCTTGCTCCCCATTGCGCATGGCGCGTATTGTTGAATATTGCACTGCACCAGTTATGCATGGTTCCTCCCCCTTCAGTTGCGCATGCATTCATTATCATTGCGCTCTTGCGCAGTGTGATTTGGGGGGCGCATCTGCCTCCCGCTGAATATCGCAGAATGGCGCATTTTCAGACTTGCGCTGGTGCATCCCTATTGCGCATGGCGCAACCCTTGTTGAATATCTGGGCCAGTGGGTATTTCTGATTTTTCACTGTGGTGTTTAGTAGTACCATTTTAGATCTGTGTGATATAGTTTGTCCTTCTCAACCAGAGTTCTACAGTAGAACATGAGTGCATTGTGCCAGCAATAGAAGATCTGTGCGAGGAACACAAACTGCATCATACCATTCTAAAATGTTACTTAATCCCCGAGTGCAAATCAGAAACACCCACTTGGATAACCAGAAAGCCTGTAGAGATGTAACAATAGCAAAATGGTAGCCAGTGTTCAAACTTTAGCTTCTCCAGGGGAAAATGACTTACAGGTTTAGCGCAGTTCTATTTTAAAATCTTTTTTCCTTCAAATTGATTGCAGATTAGCATGTCTTGTGTAGTACATTTGGCTTAAAATAAAGGGTTTGCCAATAAAGCTGGTAGAAAGTGGATTTTTTGTGAATAATTGACTCCCAAGTGCCGGTTTAAAATGACAAATTCAGTTATAATGTATGGTAAGTGCCTATTAACCACCATAATCAGAAGTCACACAGCTTTGTTATGCACTGTTTAGAATTTTAAAAGTTGTTAACCACACTTCGGAACTTCCAAACAGTGGCATAGCAAAAAAAAATGTACCAGAGTTCCATAATTCTCACACATAGAATGCAAACAGTGTTTTTTTGACCATACACTATAAAAGATGATGACTGGGGATCAGGTGACAACCACATTGAAATCACCTCTCGTGGTTGCTAGGGCTACAGTAAACCTCTCGAGCTGCGCTCTCGAGGTTTACCATGTTGCCCTAGCAACCACTCTAGGTGATTACAGTGTGGTTATCACCTGATCCCCAGCCATTATCCTCTATTTTATCAGTGTTTACCGTTGAAAACGAAAAATCCGTTGGCTGTAATGAAGTTGAAGGGTCCCTGATCTACTTTTCAAGTTACTGTCTATAGTTACAAAGAACATTGGGAAAGTAAATACTAAACAGATTTGAAATATGAGCTGAAATGTCTTAACAGTTACGTTTAACTTAAAGAGCAGCTGACGCCTTTGAAAAAACTTTGGAAAACATATTTTGACGCAATTCATCTTCTGTTTCATATACATATACATATATTTTACAGATTTCTCCCCTCCATTACTTTAGAAATTTCCACAAAAGCAAGTTTTTATCCCTCAAAGTTTATCTGCCTCTGTAGCTTAGTCCCCACTTGAAATTATAATGCTCTGTTGTGGCAAAATAGCCTGTTGCCATGAGAATAACTATGATGTCACAAGCAGAGTATTGTGACATCAGGTTGGGAATATACAATATGAGCTGATGAACCCTCAAGGAACAGCTCTCCTGTTTTCATGCATGCAACGTCACTAATAAATAATGAGAATAAGAAATACAGAGCTAATGAGAAATATAAGCTGCTCTGTGTCTAAATATTATATTTTTCAAAGCTTGTCTTAAGGTGTCTGTGGCTCTTGAAGTTTGCCCTTAGATGACTTTTTAAAGGTGGGTGTCATGCTTCTGACACTAAATGTGCAACGTCTGAAAGTAAACCAAAGCTGTCTTCTGATGTTGCACTCATGGCTTCTATGGCTGTATGCACTGTTTCTTTTGGGGGGGGGGGGGCAGGAGCCTGTAGTTCTGGGCCTTGACCTGAGATACTGGTTGCCCCCACTACGTAATAACCACCTATACTAATAATATGAATGTTGTGCTCTGTGTCATTGCTAAATACACCGACTAAGTACTGTAGTAACATACAGTACATAGAACATACAAAGGTACTTAGTGAAGCACAACAGTCAGGGCTGTGTGTACATTTGGGGAGTGAGCACCAAAGGAGGTTCTGGTGTCAATATTTTAGTTTCCTAGCACCGCCATTGTGCACATTTTATTTTCCTAGCTTCACCACTGAAATTAGAGTTTTAGTAATGAGGAGAGCACTTATAGGCACGGGAGACTGTCAGTCTGAGTACTTCTTTTAATGGCAATAGTAATGAAAAAAATTGGTTAGAAAATGGTGCTATTAAGTGCAGTCTGGAGCTAAAGCTAGATGTGATTATGTCTAATCCCTGTTTTGCTACCTTGTGGACAAAGTTGTACCACCTTGTATGTTTATGACTTTGCTATTGATGTTTCCTTTGGTTATAAAACTGCCTCCATGCATATTCATGGAGTGAGAAAATGTTATCATATATTTGAATGGTTATTTTTGTTAACTCAGTATACTTGAAGTTTAAATAAGTACAGATATACATTATCAGCAAAAACAAACACACTGTGGATATACATTTGTAATTATTTGTATGGTACGATTGAACAATTGGTTCTTACACCCTACACGTATGAGGTGACACATTAATATCCATCAGGCAAGGCAGTTTTATTTATAGAGGGCCCATTCCCAAGGGCTCCGGGCACGTCACAGAGGCAGTAAAAATCAAATTTCAGCAGCATCAGTAAAGACAGGTGTAACAACATATAAGTTACGTTATAAAACTCTCAGAACAGCATTTAAAACAATCCTTAAGAACAGTCTGGGAATGCTCCTTGAAATAAATAAGTTTCTAAAGAAGTCTTAAAGGCCTCAACCATGTGGGAGACATCACCTGCACCTAAGCTTAAAAATCATTTCTTAAATTTTGAAAAAGAGGGAGTATATGTTTTTTTGTTTGTTTGTTTGCTTTTTAAGGTTATTAGGGCTGGTCTGCATAGCACACCAGTTCTGTTGGGATCAGAGTCGAGAAGTGTTTGCAGCTGTCCCACTGAAATGTGTTGGAGGACTTGGATATGCCTTTTTTATAGCTGTCAGTGAGTTGCTCATCGCAGCTGTCTGTAACACTGTAACTTTCTATTGGCTGCAAGGAGGCGGGTGCATGAGAACCTGTTGAGCAAGTGGTAGTCTTCTCGTGAACGTGCAGCTGACCTAGGTAATATCACTGAACAAGTCCTCAGGTTAATTAGCCCCCCCCCCCAATGATGACAAGAATGACAGTGAATAAGCTCAGAGCACAATTAACTCTGTCAGCACAACTCTTTGAATAAAAAGCTAACCTGTTTAAAAAAAAAAAAATGGAATTGTCTATATAAAATTGAGGGTTTTCATGCTACCAAATTATTTCGGTGTAGAAGGGCAAAGATTAATAGCATAGGTCTGGTACCATTTCATGCTTGTAGGAATTAGGAAGTATCTCTCTGTATAATAAAAAAAAACAGGCTAGTTTCTATTCAGTTAGAGTAGCCTGGCTAGGAACTAGTGGAGGGGGGGAATCAATTACTGGAGCAAGAGTGGACCAAGGTGAGGCAATTTTCAAAACATTTAACCAACCTGACTTTAATATACACTGTATCACAACGTGTTTTACAAGGCATGGGAGTTCCGTACTGATAACACAGGGAATGCAGAATCACATTTCCTATGCCCAACCTGGCCAGACAGGGACTAATATAAAATCTGGTCCCTGGCTGGCCTGGTGTCACTGAGGGTTGAGACGCTGGATGCCAGACGTCGTGCCACATCGGCAAGCTGGACTTGTGAGTGAGCTCGGGTTGCTGGGGGTCAGCAGGGGAAGGAGAGGATCAAGCGTCCCATGGACTGCTAGCCTCTCCTGGGAAGGAAGGGAGGGAGGGAAGGTTGCCCTGCTCCTTGGCTCCCTCCTGGTGGAGGCCAGGAGCAGCACTGGAGTTAATAAAAACATGGCAAAGTGGTGCGCGCATGCCTCCACACGCGTGCTCTCACGGAGGTGGAAGAGGAGGGACAAAAACAGAAAAATGGAGTGGTCTGCATGATGTCCAGCCATGCTTCCGATCCATGGCTCATCTCCTGGCAAGCTGGATTGTGTATCAGGGGCAGTGGGGGATGGCCCTTCCCTCCCCTCCCTGGCCCCGCCACGGGTGGAAATCTGTGGGTGATTCGCCAGAATCTGGGCTGGGGGTAGGGAGACGCAGGCAGTGTCAGGGTGGATGTGAGCTGTCTCACAAGAGAGCTGGAGCCTGCCTGCCTTCTTGTCTGCCAGCAGCCGGGTTGGGGGGGGGCAGAAGATAAAATAAATAAATAACTAAATAAATAAAATCTTGTCCCTTCTCCCAACTATCTGATGGGTCCAGTGAGCAGACCGGCCAGTCAAGGAATTAAAAAAAAGAAATTAAACTTCTTGCCCCACCCCGCCCCCACCTGGTGGCAGGTCCAGTGCCCAATCCAGTTTATCAAGGAATTAAAAAAATCTGTCCCCTCCCTCCAACAGCTGGACAGATCCAGTATGGAATTAACAAAAAAGCCTCCCCACAAAAGACTACCTGACTGGTCTGATACCCAACCCAGCCTAAAAATAATGTCCCTTTCTTCCAAACTACCTGCTGTGTTCAGAATGCAACCCTGCCTGTTGGGGAATAAAAAATATGCCCCCAAAACAACCTGATAGATATAGTGTCCAACTGCCTGACAGGTCCAGTGCCCCAAACCCATCAGGGAATAAAACAGATATGTCCCCCTGCCCCAACAGCCTGGCAGATCTGTTGCCCAACCCGACCCATCAGAATACAAAAAAAATCTGGGCCCTGTCCCCCCTCCAACTACCTGACTGGCTCAATATCCAATCCAACGCATCGGAATAAATGAGTCCCTCTGTCCTTAAAGTACGTGATGGAACTGGTATGAAGGCCAAGCTCTCAGGGAACAAAGAAAATGCCCTCCCAACAAGTAAACAATAAGACTTGATGGGCTGTGCACTGAACAGATATTAACGTATGGCCCAGAGGCGTAGGCCGAGTGCCTTCAGCCCCTGAAAGTTCAATAATATCTGTTCAGTGCACACCCCCAGAGTGTCGTCTTGTGCTTATAAATTGGGCTACTTTTTTTTGCACCTTTTGATGTTATTAAACATGTTGATGTCTATCAAAAAGTGATTATTATAAAAATTGTTGATAAAATAGCCCTTCCACCAGGTAGAAATTGATGTCGTATGACATCATTTTTATTTTGTCTTTTACCATACATAGTTACTGTTGCTAGGCTGGAGCCCACACCCATTTATTAGCTGGCAGGGGAGATCGAAATGTGAATCTTTTTTGTGTTTTTCCTTCTAAGCAATGTCCAAGTGGTGGAGCAGCTATTGCGGGTGATGAAATGTAAAACTTTTTTTTGTTTTGTTTTTTGGTTTTCCCTTTCTAATCAATGTTTGAGTGGCCTCTCTGCTTCCTGTAACTGAGTGAGCTGACTTACCCAGTGAGCAAAAGTACTTCTGTTTCCCCTGCCTCCTCTTGCTTAACAAAAGTGAACGTGCCACTGTAAAAACAAAAACAATAAAATAATGGAAGGGGTCCAAGCAAATGTAACATTAAGAGCTGCGAAGAGTGGGAGTGTGATTTACATGAGACAGTGGGAGCAGGAGTAATCGAGTGAGTTTCTTTGCTGGGCGACCGTTAAGTACTTGTTTCTCACTGTCGAAAAATACATACATAAGGTCTGCTCAGTGGCACAGAGGGCTGAGGTGCTGGATGCCTTACCTCGCATCACACTGGTGACCCGGGTTTGGGAACAGACTCGGGTCATCAGGTAGCCGGGGCGGGGGGTGAGAGCAGGACTGAGCAGCCAGAAGGCAGCTCTGCTCTCTTGGGTGGTTGTCGTCCCCCCATAGTTCCGCTGCCACTGGGTGGAGGTCCAGTGGTCAGTTTAGGTGTGAGGGGGCGGCAAGTAGCAGGAGGGCACCTTGAGACGCGTCGTGTGCATGCCTCCGCACGCACGGCCGAGGTATGGGGACGAGTGAAAAATGGAGAAAATCTATATAGAAAAAAAAAAAAAGAAAAAAACATACAGAAACTGAAATTTTGTTTAAAACTGCTGCGGTGGGAGTGCTAGTGACAAGGGAGTCAGCGGGAGCCAGCATGCTGATAGTGGAACTCTGCCACAGTCATGAACTGACAGAGCGGGAATAGTAACCATTAGGTGAGACATCATTATTTATGGTATATTCCTTGTATTTCACTCTGTGACGGTTGTCTAAGGGAGCTACTTTGCCTGCAGCTGACAGTTTGCGTGAAAGTTTTGGTCGGATGCTAATGAAAAAAACAACATGGCGGCTTCTAAAACTTAAATGTTCTGATGGCACATGGATTTCTTATTTTACTGCTGTGGTCTGTTTTTCAGAACTTATTACCTGTGCATCGAACAGATTTGATGCACAGGTAACAACCAATCATAAGGCTGGATTTTCTCCTCCCATTTGTATGTTTGCTTGCACGCATAGCGCACAAGAAACATTTTGAGGAGAGTAGAGTATTGCAGAGGTGTAGCAGTGTTTGGCCAATCCAGTGAATGCTTTCAGGGGCGCATACCTCAGCCACCAATCAACAGGGGAGCTACCGATGATGGCAGTTTCAGAGCAAGCACTGGACTTGAAAGAAACCTGCTGCTCCAATCACGGACAGTTTTGTCATTGCAGCACCAGATCTCTTTCCCTCCCAGCAAATAGGAACATTCCAGCCATGTGCATTACAGTGCACAGTAATGCATATGGCTGGACTTACAAGCAACTTATTTGCTCAATGTGCCTTTCTCGGTGAAATAAAAAATGAGCTGTATAATTGGTGACTCCTGCCGCCCACCACACACTTCCCCCAAAGCCGGTATCCGAGTGCCCAATCCCCATGTCAGCATGCCCCCCCAAACTATATTTTGCCGACAACGGGGTGCCCAATCCCCCTGTCGGTATGCACCCCTCCCCACTATTGTTGCACACTGGGAGCCCACCCCAGTGTGCCGAAATGTATTTTTCATAAAATAACACCTGTAAAAGAAGAAAACCGTCCCCCAATGTGTTTTTTGTAATGAAATCACAGTGCCACTGTTCAAGAGGGGAGGTCCCAAAAAGGCCATGTTGAAAATTTGGTGAACTGTCCCTTGTTGTCCCGGCAGCCCCTTCCCCCCCCATCCCGACCCTCCCTCTGCACACCCCACCTCCCCACACACACCCCTCACCCCATGCTTTCCTCCAGAGGTCCGGCGCTGTGATCTTCTGTGGACAGGGAACACGTCTGCACTCTTCAAAAGTCAACAGCAAACTGAAGGAAATCATGGTAAGCCCTATAATGGCAGTCAGTGGGGGGTTTTCAACTTAGGTTGATATCTCAGCCATTTTTGGGAGTTTGGGCCCAAAATTTTCAACATGTGGTTCTTCGGACCCCACCTCATGATCACTGACACTGTCATTTTGTTTCTTGGTCCTGAAAGGTGATTTTGTGGTTGCTGTGCGGAATCACCTTTCGGGACTGAGTAATGAAACAGCAGTGCCACTGTCAATGAGGTTGGGTCCCAAAAAGACTATGTTGCAAGTTTGGTGAAAAAACTCCAGAAAATGACTGCGTTACGAGCGCGAGTGGCACAGTTTGTACGCACGCTTGTAACTTTGCCAGTTTTTAATATTTTCTCTCCAAATTTCCAACATTGCGATTTTTTCAAACCTCCTTATGAACAGTTTGGCTGTCATTTTTTGCATCCTGCCTGAAACGTGTTTTCGCACCTGTGGCGCAGAATGGTGCAATTGCTGTGCGAAATCAACTTTTGGGATGGAGTAATGAAATCACAGTGCCACTGTTCAAGAGGGGAGGTCCCAAAAAGGCCATGTTGAAAATTTGGTGAACAAATTCCCTAAAATGACTGCGCTACGAGCATGTGTTATGCAATTTCTACGCATACTTGTAACTTAGACACTTTTTCATATTTTCACTCCAGATTTTCAACATTGCCATTTTTTCACACCTTCTCATGAACAGTACAGATGTCATTTTTCGCATCCTGTCCAAAATGTCTTTTCGCAGCCGTTGCGCTGAATGGCGCATTCGCTGTGCAAAATCATCTTTCGGGATTCAGTAACGAAATTATAGTGCCACTGTTCATGAGGTGGGGTCGCAAAAAGCTCATGTTGAAAACTGAGTGAAAATACCAACAAACGCCTGCGGCGTTAGGGTTTCCAAACCGTAACACCCCACCCTATACAGACTAACAGGCGTGGGGGGGTGGCTTGGGGTTGTCTGACGTAATGCTCACACCATTCCACCCCACCTTGCAGCCATTGACAGGCATCGAGGTGTGCCTTGGAGTCTTCAGCCCTAACATTCACCCCATTCTCCTATACTGCACCCATCTCAGCTTATTTCCTTGTGGAATGGGGTGAGTGTAAGGGCCGAAGACCCCAAGGCACACCGTGACACCTGTCAATGTCTGCAGGGTGGAGTGAGGTGGAATGGCATGAGTATTATGGCCAACGACCCAAAGACACACCCCAACGCTTGTCAGTCTCTGCAAGGTGGGGGTTGGCGTTAGTTCAGTACTTCACTGCCATTCCTATTATGTATCTCTCTAACTCATGCAGTACCAATGCCAATACCAGCAAGCAAACATTCGGCATTGACAAATACTTGTATAACCTGACATATCCAGTGCCCAGCTGGTCCATCAGCGATTTAAAGAAAAAACTGTTCCCCCCCCCACCAACAACCTGACTGGTCCAGTGCCCAACCTGTCTTGTAAGGGAATTAAAAAAAATCTGTTGCATTCCCTCTGACTTCCTGATGGGTCCCATGCTCAGCCTGCCCTGTGTGTTAAGCCAAAAGGAGATAAAGTAGAGCAGCATCAAAGTGGAGAGCGGAAGGTGGAACAGGAAGGGTAGTAAAACACTGCTGTCCCCATGTCCATTCACTCATGTCAAAGGGATGGGCACAGACACTGCATGGGAGGCTAGAGACTGCTGCTCCTTCCGCTGCCATGCACGCTTCAGACCACTGTTCTGTGCAGTAGAATGGTCTGATATCCAACCTGGTCCATCACAGAATAAAACTAATTACAAACTGGCGATCATAAATGAAGAAAGCTGATTGGCTGAGAGCTCTTTGAAGCCGTGATGATATCGGGCTACATGATCACGACTTCAAAAAGCCTTCAGCCACCAGCCCCCTCGCAGACAGAAATTCCTCCGACAGCTGCATTTCCCCTCATTTCTTACACGCTTTACCTTACACAACTGTGCTCACTACCTCTGGTAAGACGGATCAAGTTCCACAACACGAGCGTCTGTTTAGAAAAAAGAAAGAAAAAAAAAAAACGTCGCTCATTCCTCCTCGCATAGCCCACCGGAAGACATACCGCAAGGTAGAAAACATGCAGTGTGGCGCCAGGCACGACTCAAGCAACTCCCCGCAAAACAAAAAAAAACAAAACCCAAAACTGTCCACACGATGTGTGTGGGTGTACATCTTTAATTGCTCTCTCCCACTGCCACCAGATCAGAGTTTCACAAAAAGAAATAAATACAGTCCATCTTCACACAGCAGGACCAGGTCAAATGGAAGGCGCACACAGTGCTGGGAAGTGAGTGTTCAGAGCAGCACCTATTCAACCAACTCCACTTACAACAGCGCCACCTGCTGCCCCAGGGAATTACAGGAACTGTTTTCTGAAAGGATACTCCTCCACCACTCTAAAACAGTAATTTTAAAAACATTTTTTTTTTTTTGCATTTTGTACTGCTAAAACTTTTAAGCCAGTTCAAATTGCAATAAGTCATTCCACGGTGTGGTATATCATGGTATATCTTCACTTCTCGGGCGGTTGGATGCACTCTGCCTGTGGCCTCGTGCTCAACCACCCGAGGCGTGACTGTATCCCATGATATATCACACCCTGTCGTGCCTTATTGCTTAATTATACAATGGGGGGCATGAAAATCCTGTAACCTCATTGGTCAAAACACATCACATGGCTGTGATATATCCTGTAATAACCCACGGCTGAGAAATGGCATTTATAAAAAACATACTTAAACACATTTAAAATTTATTTTACACATGGGTCCATTGTATAATTGCAATAAGGCACTCCAGGGTGTGGATTATTGGGGGATTTACCCACTTCTTGTGTGGTTAAGTCTCTCGGCTGCACGTCGTGACACACCACACAAGGTGTGGGTAAATCCCCCAATAACCCACACCCTGTCATGCCTTATTGCTTAAATTTGTCCCTTCCGCAAACTATCTGATGGGTCCAGTGCTCAATCCGGTTCATCTGGAAACAGTGTTGGGTGGACCTGAGCCACTTTGTACAGTGTAGGAAGCACTACTGAAAAGCAGTGGCACTGTGCAAAAGCCCTCCCTCTATGCATTGTATGCAAAAGATCAGTAAAACTGACACTGAATGTGGTTCTCCTATACTACGGTTATTTTAGCAAGACTGGTGAGACAGTAAGGCCTGCTACAAAAATTATTTAGATAATGACATTTTAAAAAAAAAACAAGACTAGTCTTGTTGGCACCATCCAAATCTTGATTTTATTTTTTTAAGCAGGTTCAACTGCTACTTCAAGTGGAATTCTCGATTTATTCAGACTTGCACTTAAGGAGCTCTTATGGTTCCAAGAGGTCCTCATTTGCAGGGTACTCCTAACTGTGGACTGGTTGAAACAGTACTAATGATTTATGATTTTTTTGCAAGCTTCTGTGACTTATTATTTTCTTTGTACCACCAGCCCATCAATCTCCCATCAATATAAAGAATTACAACCAAAAATTGCCATTTAACAAAAATCATTACAACTTCCTGCATTCATTAACTAACTTATCGCAAGAGTGGCCAGCTGTAACGTTTTTATTAAAGGCCGTCAGAATTAATGTTCTTACTTTTTACAGCTGATTGTTTCTGGTAGCCCCCATGGTACTCTAGTCATAAAGTTGCACATCTAGAAGCCTTTGTTTGCATGATTATCCCTATTTATATCCTGAGCTGTAGTACAGAATGCAAATACTACAGTGATGAAAAATGTGTCTCCCAACTTTGATCAGCCTTCACATAATTTATTGTTACTGTATTATTTCAAGTATGTCAAATTATAAAAGAGGACAGGTATTCGTGAAGAATGTAACAGATGTTTGGGCCAATTTCATCTGTTTGTCTTTTGCTTGCTTAATTAAATTATGTAAAAACTTTGCTTCCAGTTTGTAAAATTGTATTTTTGAAGAACCCTGATCAAAAGAGCAAGCGCATCCTGAGGCGTTTGTACCACTGGCCCCCAAACAGCACAGCATAACATAATGCCCCTTGGTAGGGAGATTATGAGTGCAGTCAAATAAGGAGATGCAGTGGTGATCCTGGGGTCTTCAGTCTCTCAGGCTTAGACTGACGTCTTGAGAGGCCTCATGGCAAGGCTGACACAGGCGCTTTACACACTAGGGAACTTAAAATGGTTTAAGTGCTTTAAATTGTTTAAAGCCTTTCAAGCACGGTTTGCGTACACTAGCACAGTTAAAAAAAGTGTTACAACTGTGTTCTAAAACCGTGCCAAAACCCTGCTAACACGGTTGCCTTAATCTGTGTTAACAGTGGTGTGGACGTGATCCGTGATATAACACGGGTTAAGGCAATCGTGTTTAAACAAAACTTCGATTTTTACCATCAGTATGTATAAAAAAATACTTTACACACAGGATGGGGCTCCCATTGTGGTCCAGATTCAGCCAAATAATTTTCCCCCTGATCTATTAGGATGCCCGGTCACAAGTATCCCATCAGGCATTGCGGCACCCGCAATGCTTTGCGCTGGTGCCAAAATGATGCCTGGGAACTTGCTTGGACAATCATGGTTGTTGGAGTACAATGTGGGTGCTCCGACAGCCGTGCTAAGGACCGGTCTATAAAACGTTTTAAAATTGGTGCCTAGTGTGTACAAGGCCTTACTGTCCACCTTCACGGACAGCTTCCTAAAGCAGTATGTCCATCAGGAGTGCAGTAGTTTTTTTTTTTTTTTTTTGTAAATGTATTGTGCTTTTCAAACAACATGAAGTCTTGCTGTATTCTGACATATGCAGTTAGGTCCTGCCTTTCAACTGCCCCGGAGAACAAAGAGTTTAACTTTCCATGGCCAGCCTGGAATGTTCACCACGAGCTCGGTTGAAGCCCTGTCTGCTGTTGTTTAAACTCCAACCGTCAGATTCTTTACTCCGCCTCACTGAACAGTCGCTCTGGAGATTTCTCCTTTGCTCGAGTTCAAAAAGTCGAGTTGAAGTGTCATTTTTGGTCGGTTTCTACCCGAATTGCTGTTACCGCTCAGTCGGTTCAAGTCTCTGTCTGTGGTACTGTGAGTACTAGATAGGTTTTCTGTTTAGTTTCTGTGTGGAACTTGTAAATTGCTGATCGGTTCGGCTGAACCGATCAGTTTCAGGTAAAAAAAAGTTTGTGCTTCATTTAGAGTGTGGTAACCAGTCCGTATCGGTTCTAAAAAAAACAGATTTTATTACGTTTTTTTCCAAGACCCGTGACACAGTCAGGAACCGATAGGGGAGTCTTGCCTGGCGGATTGCCGAAAAAAGGGTACGTTTTGGATAGGATTGGCCATGTCTGAGAAACCCAAGAAAAAAACTGGGCCCACTAGGTTTCAACACTGCAGTGTGTGTGGGGAAGTCTTTGCCAAGGCTGATCCCCACACCACCTATGTTTATTGTCTGGGGTTTGACCACCTCGATTCAGACTGCCAAATTTGTAAGAATTTTCCCAAAACTATCCTGGAAAAGAGATTAGGTAGACTGAGGGAATGGGAGGTCGAGAAGTCCGCTGACCCGGATGGCCAGCCCGGTTCGGTTCCGACCGAACCAGAAGGAGTGCCCTCTGACCAGGGAGATACTTCTTTGGGCAAAAGGAGAGCCGATTCTGAGGAGTCGGTTCCGGTTAAAAGGAAGAGAAAAGATAAATCGTCCGGTTCAGGCCCAGAAATTCATACTCCAACCGCCGATGAGATAGCCATGGCGATAAGGATAGTGCAATCGCATACTTCCGTTCCGACCGAACCGGCACCATCTGGCAGGGGTTCAATTCAGTCGGTTCCTCCAGTTCCGGATTACACTTTGGAAGAATTTTATGAACCGGAGGAGGAGGAAGGAGAGTATGAGGATGATTATGGTGATTATGAAAGTCTGGATGTGCCTATTGACCCGGACATCTCCCCAGACAGACCTTCAGGTGTTTCTCCTCCTAGGCTTTCTGAGTCCCCTTCTCACTATATGTTTTACAAAAAAGTGGCTGAGACCCTCCAGCTTCCTGTGGAGGAAACAGTAGAGGATCAGGAGGAGCCTAGTTTTGTTGAGATGATGGACATCCCAGAGTCCAGGAGACTGTCTATTCCCCTCCACAAATCCTTTGGGAAACAGACACATAAAATTCTTAAGTCTCCTAATTCTATACCTCCTGTGGACAGATGAATGGACAAGAGGTACACTCTCTCAGGCTCAGACACTGAGTTCCTTTTCAACAATGCAGCCATGTTGGGTAGTGCAGGCTGCTGCCTGTGATAAGGCAAATATCCCTTGACATCACACCCCCAGACAAGGACTCCAGGAAGATCGATGCCATGGCAAAGAAACAATAACATGGCAGTATCTTTGGGACTCAGGCAGGCTAACTATATGGCCTATACAGCTAGATACCAGAAGTCCAGGGACACTGTTGGCTCTGGCTAAACAGGCCCCTGACCAGCTTGCCAAGGAGCTGGAGCAGGTGGCTGCAGATGGGATTGAGGCATCTAAAGTACAGTTTCATGCTGCTGTGGACTCCAGTGATGTTTCATCAAGAGTCATGGCTACATCTGTGGCTCTTCGGAGGATGGCTTGGCTCAGATGTACTAGCCTCTCACAGGATACCCAGGCTAAGGCCATGGATTTTCCTGTAATTGGTAATTCTCTGTTTGGGGAGCAGACAGAGAACTACATAAAAAATGGATGACTAGGGACCACTTACAGGAGTGCTCAGGCCAAAGAAAGGCAAGCAACTCCTCAAAGGCAGCAGTCCAGGGGCAGGGGCAGGCCTTTCCAAAGGCCTTTTTACCAAGCTCAGGCCTCCTCTTCTTTCTCTCAGAGGGGGTTCTTTAGAGGGAGAGGCAGACAGGGGATGAGCAGGCCTGCATCCACCCCTCAGCCTAAAGCCCCTGCCAAGCAGACACCCTGATGGGTCTGCCCGGGCCGATTCTCCCTTACCAGTAGGGGGCAGGCTGGCTTACTTTGTCCAGGACTGGAAGTCTCTAGCATCAGACAAGTGGGTCCTGGAAGTAGTAAGCTAGGGGCTGGTTCTCAGCTTCAAAAAATTTCCAAAGATGAGAACCAGATCCTTTCCACCTGCGACTCTCTCAGAGACCCTTGCCCTAGAGGCAGAGTTTTCTTTTCTCCTAGCTCTCAGAGCTATAGAGAGGGTTCCCACCCTACACAAGGGCAAAGGATTGTACTCCAGGTACTTCCTAACCCCCAAAAAGACAGGAGAATGGTGGCCCATCCTGGACCTAAGATATCTGAACAAACATCTTTTAAAGCCAAAGTTCAAAATGGTGACTCTGGGAATTATCCTTCCCTCTCTAAGGCCAGGGGACTGGCTAGCCTCCCTGGACCTCAAAGATGCCTACTTTCACATTCCCATCAGGTGCTCCTACAGAAAGTACCTCAGGTTCGAGTTGCACTTAGGCCACTATCAATTCAGAGCAATGCCCTTTGGCCTAACATCAGCCCCAAGGGTTTTCACAAAGTGCCTGGCAGTAGTGGTTGCTTTCCTAAAGAGAAAAAAGATCTCCATCTTCCCATACTTGGACGACTGGCTCATAGTAGGTCAGTCTCCAGACCAAGTCAAGTCACATTTGCAAGTGACCCAGCAGGTGCTCACTTCCTTAGGATTCCTTCTCAACCTTCCAAAGTCAGTTCTCGAACCAGTACAGCTCCTCACCTTCATAGGTGCAGAGCTGGATACAGTAAAGGCGGCAAGGACCCTAATGGAACTGGCCTCTTCATTCACCCTTCAGGTGTCTCGACCAGCAAGGCATTTCCTTCAGCTTCTGGGCCAACATGGCAGCTTCCACAGCAGTGGTCCAAAGAGCAAGATTCCAGATGAGGGACATTCAGTTCCACTTAAGAGCCTTCTGGTCCCAAAGAAAGGATTCCCTTATCAAACTAGTCCCAGTGACTCGAACCCTGATCCAGGCCTTGCAATGGTGGCAGGATCAGGACAATTTGAGACAAGGGGTTCCTTTTGTCATTCAGTCTCATTCAGTGATACTCACCACAGATGCTTCCCTGCTGGGCTGGGGAGCCCATCTGGGGGATCTTACCACCCAAGGACTGTGGTCACCTCAGGAATCTCTGCTTCACATCAATCTCTTGGAACTCAGAGCAGTGTTTCTGGCATTGCAAGCTTTTTCCAAATCTGTACAGAACAAGCTGGTCCATGTCAGAACAGACAACACCACCACCATGTGGTACATCAACAAGCAGGGAGGCACTCGTTCTACGGCCTTGTGCACAGAAGCAATGAAGTTGTGGTCCCTGGCCTATTCCCTGCAAACCTCTCTGATAGCAGTTCACCTCCCAGGGAAGGACAATGCCCTGGCAGATGCTCTGAGCAGAATATCCCAAGGCCATCACGAATGGACCCTAGATCCTCTAGTTTTGAAAGTGATTTTCTCGAGATGGGGCACTCCAGAGATGGATCTTTTTGCAGCCCCAGACAATCACCAACTTCCTCTCTTTTGTTGCAGACCCCCAGTCTTGGGCTCAGTCCCCCTGGATGCTCTGATTCTGAACTGGGAAGGGAAATTTCTGTATGCTTCCCCCCCTTCCCTCTCCTGTTCTAAGTGCTAGTCAAGATAAGGTCACAACCATGCAAAGTGATTCTGATTGCTCCAGACTGGGCCAGACAGCCCTGGTATCCCGTTACTGTCCCTAGCAGTCCACCTTCCCCTGTCTCTTCCCAGGAATTACAACCTGATGACATCCTCTCAGGGGAGGATTTGGTACCCGAATCTTCGATCTCTCAATCTCGGGGCATGGCTCTTGAAGAGTTAGAGTTTGCAGATCTGCATCTTTCCCAAGGGATTGTGGATATCCTTAAGGCTTCTCGAAAGCCTTCCACCAGAAAGACTTACAACTCCAAATGGAAAAGATTCAGCATTGGTGTTCTAAGAAGAATACTTCTCCAGACTCTGCTGAGTTGCCTATGGTTCTGGACTGTTTGGTCCACCTTAATGGCCTAGGCCTCAGACCAGCTACCTTAAAGTACACTTGGCAGCTGTTTCAGCTTTCTTGTCAGTAGGCAAGCCTTTCTGTCTATCATCCCATCCTGTGTTTTGTAAGTTTTTCAAGGGATTGCTTTACACCAATCCCCCCTTTAGGGATCCTGGTCCTGCTTGGGACCTTAATGTTTGCATTGCTCAGCTTATGCAACCCCCCCTTTGAGCCTTTGTCCTCTGCAGAGCTTAAGTACTTGACTTGGAAAACTGTTTTTGGTAGCCATTACTTCTGCCAGGCGTATCAGTGAATTGTAAGCCCTGTCAGTGGAATCTAATTTCATCTCTTTCCATAGAGATAAAGTGGTCCTAAGAACTAACAGAAAGTTTTTACCTAAAGTAGTTTCAGATTTCCACCTCAACCAGTCTATATCTCTCCCTGTTTTCTTCACTGACCATTCCTCCTCTGGAGAGAGGAGGCCACACAGCTTGGATGTTAAGAGCCCTTAGCTACTACATAGAGCGTACCAAGGGTCTCTAGATAAAAGACTGAGTAGGCTGAAGGAAAGGGAGGCCAAGAAGTCCGTAGATCCGGATGGCCAGCCCGGTTCGGTTGTGGCCGAACCTGAGGAGGTGCCTACTGACGTAGGCAATACCTCCTCGGGCAAAAGGAGAGCCAATCCCGAGGAGTCGGTTCCATCAGAAAAGAAGCGTAAGTCTGCTGCTTCGGATCCAGTATCGCACTCTCCAACCGCGGATGAAATAGCCAAAGTGATTAGCATTGTTCAGTCGCTTAGACCGGTTCCGTCTGAACCGGTGCCGCCGGTTAGGCGGTCGGTTCGGTCAGATCTGTCTCCTCCAGATTATGATCCAGACACTTTTTATGAGAAGTGGGAGGGAGGCGAAGACTATCCCGAGTATGATAATGACGATGACCAGGGGGGTCTGGATGTGCCCATTGAACCAGACATCTCCCCAGACAGGCCCTCAGGTGTCTCTCCTCCCAGGCTCTCTGAGTTCCCTTCACATTTTTTGTTCTACAAAAAGGTGGCAGAAACCCTGCAGCTTCCCTTGGTTGAAGCTGCAGAGGAGGATGAAGAGCCTGATTTTGTGGAAATGATGGACATCCCAGAGTCCAAAAGACTGTCTCTCCCTCTTCATAAACCCTTGGGGAAACAGACACACAAAATTTTACAAACCCCTAATTCAGTATCTCCTGTGGATAAGAGAATGGACAGGAGGTATTTGTTATCAGGCTCAGCTGTGGAGTTCCTTTATAGTCATTGCAGCCATGTTGGGGTAGTGCAGGCTGCAGCCTGTGACAAACTAACATTCCTTGACTTCACCCCCCCTCTCCCCGGATAAGGGCTCCAGGAAAGTGGATACCATGGCCAAAAAAACAGTATTTGGCATCCTCTTTGGGACTCAGGCAGGCTACTTATCTGGCCTACAAAGCCAGGTACCAGAAATCCAGATGGGATACAATTCCGGAACTGGCTAAACAGGCCTCTCCCCAGCTAGCCAAGGAGCTGGAGGAGGTGGCTGCTGATGGAATTGAGGCATCCAAAATGCAATTTCATGCTGCTGTGGACTCCAATGATGTGGCATCTAGAGTCATGGCTACTTCTAACCCCAGTAATGCTCAGGATATTCATAACTTTGTGCAGTCAGCCTGGTGGGTTGGACTGCCCGGAGAGATGGAACACATGCAAATGATGGAATTCTTTGCACGTGAGCATCTTTCAGATACTGCCTCTACCAACTGTAGTGTTCTAAACCCTTCAGATTTTTCTCTCCGCCTGAAAGTCTGGTCGCTCAGAGTCTCTGTCGCCCTCTTTCATGTGAAGAAAGATAAAAAAAAATCATCAAAACCATAAGTATATTTAAATCTTACTTCGAGACACAGCTCTTGCAGCGGGTAACACCATTAGGACTGAAGCCGGCAGGCGTCAGGACCCCACGGAAAATTTCTAGCTAGCTAGCTTCAGCGGGGACCGCCCCCGACGTCGGTCCCGCCTCCGATGTCAGACGTAGTACTTAAGAGGCGGTCCCGCCAGATTCCCCAGTTCTCCCTTTACTGACTTGCAAGTCTCGACCCTCGTTCCAATTTAGCGCCGACGCTGGGTAAAGTTTTTCCTTCGGAAAATTTGTTTTTTCTTCGGTCAGTTTATTGTCTGATGTCCTCTCCAACCTCCAGTCATTCTTCGAAGTGCGCCTGTGGGAAGCAGATCCCTTTTAAGGATCCGCATTCGGCCTGCGTCCGGTGCTTAGGCCCAGACCACGACACCCGGTCCTGCTCCTTTTGCCTAGGTTTCAACAGCAGAACCCAGATCCGTCACCAGAAGGCCCTACAGGCGTTCCTGCTCCAGGAACAACTCAAGACCATGGCTTCCAAGGGGGATTCTTCGGAGAAGGCCCGCAAACATTGGGAGAAGGCCCCTTCCAGGTCCCCATCTAGGGCCTCTGATTCTCGTAGCCCCGGCTCCAGGTCCGACCGCTCGCTTTCCCGGGCCAGTTCTCAGCCTCCCCCTGCTGCGGTGAGAAAATCTTCGGGCTCCTCTTCTCAGGCCAAGACTTCCAGGCCTCCTTCTTCATCCAAGGCCCTGGTCAAGTCGGGGGACCGCCACCATCACCACAGGTCGGGTTCCTGCCATTCTGAACCCGACGTCAGGTCTGCCTCCTTGCCTCCTCCTCCCCAGCGAAAGACCAAGGAGCTCACCTCTCTAAGAGAACCGTCGGACCCGGCGTCGACCGCCAGCGTCGGCCTCTGCCACAGTTCCCCAAGAGCCGTCGTCCGCCAGACGACCGTCGCCGGCCAAGCCTACGCACCCCCGGACGCCGGTAGGAGGGGCCGACGTCTGTGCCTGTCCGGATTGAGAAGAGGACCCCGACGTCGGTCAGGAGACCATTACAGAAGAGGAGGAGTTGACACAGCCCGAGGACCAGACGGGCGACCCCGGTCCTGTCGAGCCTCCCAGGGAACCCTCCCCGCAACCCGAGGCCTCTGTGGAGCCGACGCCAGAACCCGACGACCGACCACCGGCGCCCGGTCCGTCGTCGGGTCTTTCTTTCTCTGAAGTTAAGGAGCTTTTCACTTATTGGTGGGATACCATCAAAAAGGACGCGGTCCCCACCCCACCTCCTCCTCCTCCTAGGCCGGTTACTCCTCCGGTTCCTGCGCTCCCTTCTCCATCCGGGTCTGCAGGCCGGTTACCTCCTCCCCGGGAGCCCAGGATCCCTACAAGGGGGAGACCACATAAAAGGAGACCTCCGTCCAGATTCTCTTCTGGGTCACCCAGCCCTAAGAGACCCAGAAGACGCCGCCGTTCGCCTTCGACGGAGGACACGGGATCAGAGTTTTCAACAGGATCTAGATCCCCATCTCCCCTCCACATCCCTTCTCCGGACCCACGTGAGCTTCCAAGGTCTCCTCCGGATGACCCTTCGTTCTCGGACATCATGAGACACATCCAAGAGAACATGGGATGGGATGCGGAAGAGTTAGACCGAAGGCTACGCCTTGCGAAATATCTTCGGCAGAAGGACCCCAAGCCTGTGGTGGTGCCACCCTTGGTAGACACTTTCGTGGACGTCACCAAGGCAGCGTGGAAGCGTCCACACTCACTCCCAGCGATGCCGAAGAAAGCTGACCGCCTATACAAGGCTCCAAGGGAAGACCAGTACTTGGCTCAGCATCCTCAGGCCGACTCTCTGGTCATAACAGCCTCTTATGACCAGTCCCAGAGACCGCAACATTTGAGCACTCTGCCACCGGACCCGGAGTCCAAACAGTTGGACGCTATGGGTAGGCGCACGTATGCTTCCGCTACTTGCGCCATCAGATCCCTGAATTACTTGACCCACATGGTGCAGTTCCAAAATGCCCTGTGGGAGCAGGGTCTGGATCTGGCTGAGAAGTTGCCAGAAGGTGAGCAGAAGGAGGAGATGCTGCAGCTCCTCCGGACGGGTTCGGACGTGGGGACCCAAGTGCTACGAGCCGCGTATGACTCCGCGGACTCCTCGGCCCGAGCAGCAGCTTCAGGTGTATGCCTCCGGAGACACTCTTGGCTCCGTGTCTCCGGCTTTACCCCGGACGTCCACAAAAACATCATGGACGCCCCATTCGAGGGAGAAGTTCTCTTTGGGAGCCCTCTGAGAGGTCATCACCAAGCTTCAAGAGGCCGGGAAGGCGGTGAGGTCGGTCCAGGCGATGTACCGACCGAGGCTTAGTTCCTTCGTAGGAACCAAAGCCATTTTAGTGGATGGGCACAGAGACAACAGTCCCGCAGCGGCCCACAACAGAGGGGCTCTGGTTCCCGCAGAGCCAGGGTAGACAGCCTGCGGGCCGAGGTCAACGCCCAGCTAAACCGGCCCAGCTTGCAGGCCCCTCCGCCGCCACAGCCTGACTCCTTTCCGGTCCCCGGCCCTCAGGATCAACGGGACATCAGGGTCGGGGGTCGCACTGCGAAGTACCTGCCAGGATGGCAGTCCATAACCACCGACCGGTAGGTTCTCCAGTTGGTCGAAAGAGGCCACTTTATAGAATTCGCAGAAAAGCCACCCTCGAGGCCTCCTCTGCTCTCCCGTTACTCGGGTCAGCACAAGCCTCTGATCAGGCAAGAAATACTCGCACTCCTGCAAAAGGGGGCGACAGAGTATGTCGGGAGAACCAGAGAGGATACGGGTACTACTCCCACTTCTTCCTGGTTCCAAAGAAAACAGGGGACCTCCGTCCGATTCTGGACCTCAGCGACCTCAATATGTCGGTCGCCTACAAAAAATTCCGCATGGTGACTCTTCCGGGTCTTATTCCCATGCTAAAGAGGGACGCATTTTTAGCGTCCCTAGACATGCAGGATGCATACCTGCACATCCCTGTATCTCAGGCGCACAGGAGGTTCCTGCGCTTCGAGTTTCTCGGCCACCACTTTCAGTTCGAGCACTTCCATTAGGACTGTCTTAAGCCCCCAGGGTCTTTACCAAATGCATGGCGACATTGGCAGCGTCCCCTAAGGAGAGAGGCCATTATGTGTTCCCGTGCTGAGACGATTGGCTTCTCATAGCGCCTCAGAGAGGCGTTGTTAATCGCTATCCAGAGTACCCAGGATCTGTTGCGGTCTCTGGGCATCTTGATCAATTCGAGTCTCTCCTGGTACCGTCGCAGAAACTGCAGTTCGTAGGCGCGTCCTGGACACCGTTCAGGGAAAGCATTTCTTCAGGCGACAGGCGGGCGCATCAGATCCCTCATCAGGGATCTTCGTCGAAAAGACCGTCCCAGCCAGGTCGGTCCTTAGCCACTCGGACACATGGCTGCAGCCATTCCGACCATCCCTTTCGCAAGGCTCCACATGCGGGTAACTCAGTGGATGATCAAGGTGCAACGGGACTAAAGGCAAGACCATATGCAGCATCCGGTCAGAATCACGAACGCCGTGATTCGAGACTGGCAATGGTGGCTAGACCCAGGGACACTCTCTACGGGTGTCCCGTTTATAGCGCCGTCCCCGGAGGTAATCCTCACCACAGACGCCTCAGGACTAGGGTGGGGAGCACATATGGACAGGGTGAAGTCCCAGGGAATGTGGACCCCTCAGGAGGCTCACCTTCATATCAACGTTCTAGAGATGAGGGCGGTCCTTTATGCCCTGCAGGCATTTCAGTCAGAGATCTCGCTGAGTACTCTCCTGCTACAGATAGACAACACGGCGGTGATGTATTACCTCAACAAACAAGGAGGCGCACACTCTTACCCCCTTTGCAGGGAGGTTATGAGGGTGTGGGATTGGGTAATCTGACACGGCACGAACCTGATCACAATACATGTTCCCGGGGTGGACAACACAATTGCAGACGGCCTGAGTCATTCCCAGGCCAGAGTCCACGAGTGGGAACTTCTTCAGGAGGTAGCAGAGGATCTGTTTCTTGATGGGAACTCCAGAATTGGACTTTGATAAGCTTCCCATCCAACATAAAACTGACCAATTTTGCTCACTAGATCCAGGGCCTGGTGTTTTCTGGCGAGACGCGTTGTCCCTCTCCTGGGCGGACAGATTCCTCTATGCTTTCCCTCCCTTCCCGTTGATCCAGAGAGTTCTTCTCAAACTGCACAGGGAGCATGCAACAATGATCCTGGTGGCCCCTTTCTGGCCCAGACAGATCTGGTTCCCTTTGCTAATACAGCTATCCCGGGAACCTCCGCTCCTATTGCCGTTCAGCTCCCATCTCTTGTCTCAGGAGGAGGGTTCACTGGTCCACCCGGACTTACGATCACTGAACCTGCATGCATGGCTCCTAGAGACATAGCCATTTTGCGACACGGGGTCTCGCAAGAGGTTGCGGAAGTTCTTTCTGCAGCCAGAAAGCCGACAACGCATGCGACGTATGCCATGAAATGGCGCCGTTTTTGTCTGTGGTCGCAAGCACGCGGCCTTTCCCCTTTAGGTTGTCCGGTGAAAGCGGTGTTAGAGTACCTGCTCTCCCTTTTCCGTTCGGGTCTCGCCTACTCCTCTATTAAGGTGCACCTCTGTGCCATTTCAGCTTATCACCTTCCGGTGGGACAGCGCACAGTGGCACAATTAGATGTCTGTCGAGAATTCCTGAGAGGGGTGTTACATCTTAGGCCACCCATTAAAGACCCAGTGCCTCCATGGGACTTACTCTTTGTCCTGGAGCAACTCACGCTCCCCCCCTTTGAACCTGCCGCGGATTGCGAGCTGCGTTTTCTGTCGTGGAAAACGTTGTTTTTAGTTGCTGTTACGTCAGCGAGAAGAGTTTCTGAGCTTCATGCTCTCATGTGTAAGGAGCCTTATTTGATTTTCCACCGGGACAGAGTATGCCTGAGGATGAATCCTAAATTCTTGCCTAAGGTGGTTTCCACACTCACTCTCAATCAGGACATTGACTTGCCTGTCTACTTCCCTAATTATTCTAATAGAGGAGAGGCGCTGCTCCACACCCTGGATGTTCACCGCAGCTTAAGGTACTACCTGAGCAGAACTAAGCAGCTTCGTAAGTCGGAGCAACTCTTCGTTTCCTTTACTGAAAGGATGATGGGCCAACCAGTATCGAAACAGTCCCCTTCTTGCTGGCTTGTCCAGTGCATATCATACTACTATGATATCAAACAAAAGCCCCTCCCGGGATCAGTCCGGGGCCATTCCACTAGGGGAGTGGCCACCTCCTTTGCAGCACTTTGTAACGTCTCCACTTCTGCCATTTGTGCTGCAGCCACTTGGAGCTCTGTACATACCTTTATCAGGCGTTATAGCCTGGACATCGCTCACGGCGAAGAGCCGGCTTCGGCCTGGCTGTGCTACAGGGTCTCCTGTCCTAGGATCAGGACCTGGAATGAACTCTCTAGTTTCCTCCTCCCAGAGTGTTTGCAAGCGCTACTGCTTGGGAATCAGTCCTAATGGTGTTACCTGCTGCAAGAGCTGTGTCTCGAAGTAAGATAGTACAGTTACGTAAGAACTTACCGTAACAGTAGATCTTCGAGAACAGCTTTGCAGCAGGTACTCCCGCCCACCTTCCCCTTGGAGGAGCATGGCTTCTCAAGCCTTTTAACAGGATTTTTCCTTTTGTCTTCTGAGGTGGATCCTCGGTCTCCCATTTTGATGTCATCCTGCGGCCGGAAGTCTCCAGCGGGAGAACTGGGGAATCTGGCGAGACCGCCCCCTTATGTACTACGCCTGACGTCAGAGGCGGGACCGACGTCGGGGACGGTCCCCGCTGAAGATAGCTAGCTAGAAGTTTTCCGTGGGGTCCTGACGCCTGCCTGCTTCAGTCCTAATGATGTTACCTGCTGCAAGAGCTGTTCTCGAAGATCTACTGTTACGGTAAGTTCTTACGTAACTGTACTTTTCTTTTACTGCCTCTACTGATTGTCAGTTTAGATCTAGTTTATTGTTAAAGTAGTTGTTTTTTCTCGGTTCCTCGCGATTCGGCATAACCATGAGGGATCCGAGTTAGTTTAGTTTTATTTTCGGTTCTCTGACTAAAGAACCTATATAATTATCACTAAATTTTTGGTCCTTACAAACTTTATTTGTAACCGTTTTTATCAGTTACAGAACCGCTGAACCGGTTCATATTTCATCTCCCTGCTCGGTTCCTCCGGTTCCCTATCTGTTCCGGAACCGACCGCAAAAAAAAATAATTTTAAAAGCTGTTTAAATAACCGCAACAGTATCTGTTATTTAGCGGTTGGTGTTTTTCCTCTTTGCTTTTCACCATGACAGAGAAACCTAAGAAGAGAACCGGGGAACCCGGGTTTAAAAACTGTTTAAAGTGTGGAGATGTGTTTGCTAAGGCAGACAAGCACACCTTCTGTGTAGCTTGTCTGGGTTTCGAACATCTGGACCAGGAATGTGAGATATGTAAAACTTTTCCAGATAAAACTGTGGAAAAGTGCCTTGAACAGCTCAATAAAAAGTTTCCTTGGGGTCCCCCAGTCTGTTGTGGCTGAACCCACAAGTGCTACTACCCCTGCCCCTGTTACGGGCGAAAAAGGGGCAAAAAGAGGAAAAGAACCAGCTGACTCTCCGGTTTCCTCAAAGAAAACAAAGAAACTTAAACATGCAGAACCCTCTCCTGTTAACCCAGGGACTTCTGCGCAGGTGTCTGTAATGCCTTCAGCTCAGGAGACAGCTCAGGCGTTCAGAATTATTCAGGCTCTGCAGAGCATCATCCCTCAGCCTCCTGCCCCCTCACAGGGTCCCCAGGTTGCTAGTATTGTGTTGCTCTCTGCACAGGAGCAACTATATTTTGAAGAGGATGATGAGCCTTATGAGGAGGATGAACCTATCCCTCCAGAGGTGTCCCCTGAGCAGGATTTTGGCTCGCTTCCCAGGGTATCGGAGGATTTTTCCTCCCATTTTTCCTTTGTAAGGAAAATGGCAGATGCCTTGGATATCGCCACAACAGAGCAAGTGGAGGATGAGGAGGAAATTGAGTACCTTAATATGATGGGTTTAACACCCACAAAGGCCCTCCTCCTCTCCCGGTATATACATTTTTTAAGAAGGATGCTATGAAGCTCCTACAGACCCCTAATTCTATTCCTCCAATCGAAGGAGAATAGACAAAAAGTACCAGTTGGATAGGGACGGAGCTGACTTCCTCTTCTCCCATCCTGACCATCAAGATGACAGCCTGGTTAAAGAATTGGCTGGAGAATAGGACACAGAGAGTAATAGTAAATGGAGTCCACTCAGAAGAAAGGAGGGTTACTAGCGGGGTACCGCAGGGTTCAGTATTAGGACCAGTCCTCTTCAATGTCTTTATAAGCGACATTGCAGAAGGACTGGAAGGAAAAGTATGTCTCTTTGCAGATGACACTAAGATCTGCAACAGAGTTGATGCACAGGGTGGGGTGGAAAGGATGAGAAGGGACTTGGCAAGGTTAGAGGAATGGTCAAATGTATGGCAGCTTAGATTCAGTGCTAAGAAGTGCAAGGTAATGCACCTGGGAAACAAAAACCCAGGGGAAGAGTACACAATGGGGGTGAGATACTAACAACAACAAAATGGAAAAGGACCTGGGGTAGTCATATCAGATGACCTAAAGGTGGGCAAGCAATGTGAGAAGGCAGCAAGGAGGGTTGGGGGATACTGGGATGCATAAGGAGAGGCATCACCAGTAGAAAACAGGAAGTTATTATCCCTCTGTACAGACAGCTGGTGAGACCCCATCTGGAGTACTGTGTGCAGTTCTGAGACCCAATCTCCTAAAGACATAGACAGGATGGAAGCTGTCCAGAGGAGGGAGAACTAAAATGGTGCAGGGTCTGCACCGGAAGACATATGAAGAGACTTAAGGAGCTTAATATGTATAGCCTCGAGGAAAGGAGGGAGAGGGGGACATGATAGAAACTTTCAAGTACCTCAAGGGAATCAACAAAGTCCAAGAGGGTAGCATCTTTCAAAAAGAGGTGTGCAAGAACAAGAGGGCACAATTTGAAGATAGAGGGGCGCTCAGAGGTAATTTAAGAAGTATTTTTTCACAGAGAGGGTTGTGGATGCATGGAATGGCCTTCCGGAGGAGGTTGTGAGTCAAAATCAGTGGTGGAATTCAAGCATGCATGGGATAGTCATAAGGCAATTCTGGGGGGTTGGGGTAGAAAGAAGTAGGCTGCTGGTTAACTAGGATCTGCAGCTTATCCAGTAGGTAGGGAAATGGGCAGACTGGGTGGGCCAAGCGGTCCTTATCTGCCGTCAAATTCTATGTTTCTATGTAATACAACAGGCAGCCTGTGATAAAGCTAAAGTCCCTCTGTCCTCACACCCACCGGACAAGGACTCTAGAAAATTGGACAGTATGGCCAAAAAGGGCTATTTGTCAGCCTCACTGGCCATGAGACAGGCTACTTTCCAAGCTTATGCTGCCCAGTATCAGATATCCCTGTGGCAGTCGGTATTGGCAATGTCCATGAAGGCCACCTCACCCTTGTCAGATGACCTGGCTGAAACTGCCAGGTTTGGGCTAGAGGCGGCTAAGTACCAGTTCCAGATGGCTGCTGATTTGAATGACACTGCAGCCAGATGGATGGCTAACACAGTGGCTCAGAGGAGGTTTGCTTGGCTTAGGGCTACAAACCTCACTCAGGATACCCAATCGAAGGCCCTGGATTTTCCATTAGAAGGAAGTTCACTCTTTGGGGAATCCACGGTGGCCTATATGAAAAAGGTGGATGAATATAAGGCTACTTATAGAAGTAACTCTGCCAGAGACAGAGCTTCTTCATCCACCAGGCCCTATGGAAGGGGGGCCAGGGGTCGCTTCTCCTTTCGATCCAGACTTTTTTCCAGCCAGTAGCCATGCCCCAATACCAGCAGTACCCCCAACAGGGCTACTCTAGAGTAGGGTAGAAGGGGTTCTAGGCGAGGGTCTCAGGCACAACCTCAACTCCAGCCTAAACAGAACCCCTGAGATGCAGGCCGCCTCCTCCCTACCTGTCGGAGGCAGACTGTCCCATTTCCTCCACCTTTGGTCAACCATCACCACAGACAAGTGGGTGTTGGAGGCAGTGTGCAAAGGTTTGTCTCTGGACTTCAAATTTCTTCCTCAAAAAAATTCCAGGGTTTCCATCTCTCCTCCCCTAGCACAGACTTCAATGCTAGAGGCAGAGGTTCAGAGCTGCTACAGCTCAGAGCAGTGGAATCAGTTCCTACAACCCTGAAGGAAGGGTTTTACTCCAGATGCTTAAAGAAAAATGGGGAGTGGCAGCCAATTTTGGATCTCAGTGCTTTAAACAAGCCCTGAAAAAGCCAAAGTTGAAAATGGTAACTTTGGCTCGGATTCTGCCAACAATCCAAAAAGGGACTGGCTGGCATCTCGGACTTACAAGACGCCTATTTTCACATCCCTACAAAGAATCTTTCAGGAAATATCTCAGATTCAGACTCCCATCAGGTCATTATCAGTTTGCAACCCTGCCTTGGCCTTTCCTTGGCACCAAGGGTGTTTACAAAATGCCTAGCAGCTGTGGTGGCATTTCTTCGAAGACAGGGAGTGACTGTTTTCCCATATCTGGACGACTGGCTGGTGGTGGGCAAATCACCAGAACAAGTCAGAACCTCTCTAAAGCTCACACAGGATCTTTTGGAGTCCTTGGGTTTCATAATAAACCAGAAAAAATCTGTCTTAACCCCTACACAGACGTTACAGTTCATGGGGCAAAGATCAGTACTCTACAGGCCAGGCCTTTTTGCCACTGGACAGGGTGCAAAGCCTTCAGGCCATAGCAAATTCCTTCAGGTTGCACAGGCACAAAACAGCCAGGCAATTCCTGCAGCTCTTGGGTCATATGGCTGCATCCACAGGCACAGTGCAGGGTCCAGGTTTCACATGAGAGACATCCAGTTTCATCTCAGGAATCACTAGAGTCAGAAAAAAGATCCTTTTTCAAAACTCATTCCAGTGACAAGGCCTCTGTTACAAGCCCTTTTGTGGTGGAAAAAGGAATCCAACCTAAGGCAAGGAGTCCCTTTTCAGAAGGAGGATCCTTCACTAGTCCTCACGACAGATGCATCCCTTCTGGGCTGGGGCGCCCATCTGGGGGAGCACACAACTCAGGGTACCTGGACAGAAGCAGAGTCCCTCCAGAATATAAACTTGCTGGAACTCAGAGCAGTACGGCTGTCACTAAATGTTTTCTCTACTCTGGTGATGGGCAAGGTGGTACAGGTCAGAACAGACAATACCACCACTGTGTACTACATAAACAAGTGGGGAGGCACCAGATCAGGTCCCCTATGCACAGAGGCCATGAAAATTTGGACTCTGGCATATTCTCTAAAGGTGTCCCTGCAAGCAATCCATCTGCCAGGAAAGGACAATATCTTGGCAGACACACTGAGTCGAATCAGTCAGTCTCATCATGAATGGACACTGAACAATCAGGTGGTGCAGGTAATTTTCAGGAGGTGGGGCATTCCAGAGATAGACTTGTTCGCATCCCACCAGAACCACCAGTTGCCTCAGTATTGCTACAGACCACCAGCCCAGGGCACAATCTCTCTGGACGCCCTGGTACTGGACTGGTCAGGCAAGTTTCTTTATGACTTCCCCCCCCTTTTCCTCTAGTTTTCAGAGTACTACTGAAGCTCAAATCCCTCTCAGCTTCTCTGATCTTGATAGCTCCAGATTGGGCCAGGCAGCCATGGTACTCTCTTCTGCTCTCCATGTCAGTGAGCAAACCAATAAGTTTGCCTCTCCGGCACAATCTCCTGTTCTCCAATCAGGGAACATTGTTGTACCCAAATCTCAAGTCCCTCCACCTCAAGGCATAGCTCTTGAGGGATTAGAGTATGCAGACCTAAACCTTTCTGAAGCTGTATTAACTATCTTGAAAGGTTATAGGAAGCCCTCCACTAAGAAAACGTATTCTGCTAAGTGGAAAAGATTTTCCCTTTGGTGCTCTGGTAGGAATTGCGCCCCAAATTACACATGAGTCTCAGTGGTGTTGGATTATCTGACTCACTTACATTCACAAGGTCTACAACCCAGTTCTCTAAGGGTTCATCTTGCAGCAGTGCCTGCATACCTTTCCGCTAGGACAAAGGTGTCAGCATCAGATCCCATTTTCAAAAGATTTTTTAAAGGCCTTTTTGCATCCTCCTCACAGGGCACCAGTGCCCGCTTGGGATCTTAATATAGGTATAGCTAGTTAATGAGTGCTCCTTTTGAGCCCATGGCTACAGCCCATTTAAAGTATGTTACCTGGAAAACAGTTTTTCAAACACCATGAAGTCTTGCTATATTATAACAATAGCAGTCAGCCACTGCAGCTGAACTGCCCCGGAGAGGAAGGAGTTAACTCCAGAAGATCTGGAGTTCTACCACAGCGAGAGGCGCTGTGCTAAGCCTATCTGGCAGTTTCAAATGAAACTGTCAGATTCTTCTCGCTTCACTGAACAGTCGCTCCGAGATCAGCTCCTTCAGCTCGGTTCATTCTCGGTTCAAGCGTATTTTTGGTTCATTTGAACCGGCAAAGGTTATTATTTTTACCGCATTTGGTTTTAAAGCTCTATCTGGTAACCATAAGTACTAAAATTTAAGTCTGTGTGGAAATTAATTATCGGTTCGGTTTTGAACCGATCGGTTGGTTTTTCTGCATTTTAAAAGTGTACAGTGGGTTTTAAGTGCGGTTCCCGGTTCTTATCGGTTCCTAAAAACGAATTATAACGGTTTTTAAAATACCGTGACACGGTTAGGAACCGATAAGGGTGTCTTGCTGCTACTGCCATCAAAAGGGCAAGTTTTGGTTAGGCTGGCATTATGTCTGAGAAACCCAAAGAAAACCGGGCACACTGGGTTTCAACACTGTGATGTCTGTGGGGCGCCTTTGCCAAGGCTGACCCACACACCACTTGTGTTTATTGTCTGGGGCTGACCACCTCTGTCAGACTGGGTGTGTAAAATTTCCTGCAGCCACCCTGGAGAAGAGATTGGGCAGGCTCAGGGACGAGGCAAAAGTCCGCTGACCGGATGGCCAGCCCGGTCCAGTACCCACTGGACCAGAGGGGATGCCCTCTGACCAGGCGAGACTTCCTCGGCAAAGGAAGGCTGGTTCAGAGGAACCAGTCCCAAGTAAAAGACAGAAATCAGTAGTCTGGAGTCCAAAATTGTGTCTCCAACTGCTGCAGAGATAGCTAAAGCCATTCAGATTGTCCAGTCACTGTCTCAGGGCTGTAGAACCACCAACAGCTGGTAAAAGGTTGGTTCGTTCAGTCCCAGTGGTTCAGGATTTTGAAGTTGAGGATTTTTATGAACCACAGGAGGGGGAGGAGGAATTTGATCAATATATGTGTGGCTGGGGGGGTCTGGACGTGCCCATTGAACCGGACATTTCTCCAGACAGACCTTTAGAATCTTCTCCTATTCTGTCTGAGTCCCTTCTTTCTTTATTTTTTACAAAAGGTTGCAGAAACCCTCCAGCTCTTTTAGAGGGCTGTGGATGAGCAAGAGGAGCCTGATTATGTGGAAATGATGGATATTCCAGAGTCTAGGAGGTTGTCTATTCCTTTGCATGTCATTTAGAAGCAAACAACAAAGATTTTAAAAATCCTCATTCTGTCCCTCCTGTAGATAAAAAATGGATAGAAGGTATACTTTGTCAGGCTCGGATACAGACTTCCTTACTGAGCAGTGTAGTCATGTAGGTGTGGTACAAGCTGCAGCCTGTGACAAGGCTAATATTCCTCTGGCCTCACATCCTCCTGATAAGGATTCCAGGAAGATTGATGCCATGGCGAAGAAACAGTATATGGCAGCTTCTTTGGGACTCAGGCAGGCAAATTATTGGCTTATGTAGCTAGATATCAGAAATCTAGGTGGGACACAGTATTGCAGTTAATAAGCAGGCCCATGGCCAGCTGGCTGAGTGAGTTGGAACAGGTGGCTGCTGATGGCATTGAAGCCTCTAAAGTTCAATTTCATACTGCTGTTGATGTTAATGATGTTTCTTCTAGGTCATGGCCACTTCTGTAGCTTCCCGTAGGTTGGCATGGCTCAGATGCACTAATCTGTCCCAAGATACCCAGTCAAAGGCTATGGATTTTCCTGTAGTGGGAAATTCTCTTTTTGGGGAGCAAACAGAAAACTATATGAAAAAGATAGATGAATACAGAACTACCTACAAAAGTGCCCAGGCTAAGGAGAAGCATGCCATGCCACAAAGGCATGCTCCCAGAGGTAGGGGCAGGCCCTTTTCCAGGCCTTTTACCAATTTCAAGCCGCCTCTGCTGTCTACGCAGAGGGTTTCTTCAGAGGCAGGGGTAGACGTGGCACAAGTGGAGCCGTCCCCTCCCTCAACCAAAGGCTGCTGCTAAGCAGGCACCCTGATGGGGTGTCCAGGGCCGATTCTCCTGTACCCAGTGGGGGCAGGTTGGCCTATTTCAGCGAACTGGCTGTCCCTAACTACGGACAGATGGGTTCTGGAGGTAATAGGGCAGGGTCTGGTTCTCAGCTTCAAACACTTTCCAAAGATGAGAGCCAGGCATTTTCCACCTGCAAATCCTTCAGAAGCCCTTGCTTTGGAAGCAGAGGTTTCTGCTCTGCTGGACTGCAAAGCAGTGGAAAGGGTTCCTCCTTGCCATCAGGGCAAGGGGCTTTATTCAAGATACTTTCTTACCCCAAAGACAGGAGAATGGCCCATTCTAGATTTAAGATACTTGAACAAGCATCTGTTGAAACCAAAGTTCAAAATGTTGACTCTGGCAATGATATTGCCTTCCCTAAGGCCAGGGACTGGCTAGCTTCCTGGACCTCAAGGATGCCTATTTTCATGTTCTGATCAGGCCTTCTCACCGAAAGTACCTCAGGTTCGAACTGCCCTCAGGCCACTACCAGTTCAGGGCAATGCCCTTCGGCCTTACCTCTGCGCCAAGGGTATTCACAAAATGTCTCGCTGTAGTAGTGGCTCACTTAAGAAGGCAAGGGGTTGCTGTGTTTCCCTACCTGGACGACTGGCTCATTGTGGGTCAGTCTCCAGGTCAGGTGAAATCCCACTTGCAAGTCACCCAGCAGCTTCTCACTTCCCTGGGATTCCTGCTAAACTTACCAAAGTCAGTTCTGGAACCAGTTCAGGTCCTAACTTTCATAGGCGCAGAATTGAACACAAGGTTAGCCAGGGCTTTCTTCCCTCGGAAAGGGTGGACAGACTCATCGCCCTGGCATCCTCCTTTACCCTGCGGGTCTCTCGACCAGCAAGGCATTTTCTGCAACTCCTCGGGCACATGGCTGCTTCCACAGCTGTCGTGCAGGAGCAAGATTCCAGATGAGGACATTCAGTTCCATTTGAGGGCCTATTGGTCTCAAGGAAGGACCCCTTACCAAGTTGGTCCCAGTTACTCAAACTCTGATCCTAGCCCTCCACTGGTGGCAGGTCCAGAGCAATTTAAGACAGGGGTTCCTTCATTCCCATTTCTCACTCCCTCACCCTCACCACGGATGCCTCCCTGTTAGGGTGGGGGGCTCACTGAGCGACCTTGCCACTCAGAGGTATGGTCCTCGAGTCTCTGCTCCACATCAGTCTTTTGGAACTCAGGCTGTCTTTTAGCTCTTCGGGTGTTTTCAGATTCTGTCCAGAACAAAGTGGTTCAAGTCAGGACAGACAATACCACCACAATGTGGTACATCAACAAGCAAGGGGCACTCGGTCTTCAGCCTTGTGCACAAGCAATGAAGTTGTGGTCTCTGGCTTACTCCTAGACACCTCCCTGATAGCGGTTCATCTCCCAGGGAAGGACAATGTCCTGGACGGACACCCTCAGCAGAATTTCTCAGGGCCATCACGAATGGGCTCTGAATCCACAAGTGCTGGGGTCTGTCTTTGCCAGATGGGGCACCTCAGATAGATCTTTCGCAGCCCCAGACAACCACCAACTTCCTCTTTTTCTGTTGCAGGCCTCCAGTTCTGGGCTCAGTCCTCTGGACGCCTTTCTGTTGGACTGGAAGGGAAGTTCCTGTATGCCTTTCCCCTTTCCTCTCCTTTTCAGGGTACTAGTAAAATCAGATCTCAACCTTGCAGAGTGATTCTGATTGCCCCAGATTGAGCCAGACAGCCCTGGTACCCTCTGCTCCTGTCCTTGGCAGTCCACCCTGCCCTGAGCCTGCCAAGGTCCACGACTTACTGGCCTGTGCACAGGGAGAGTGTGGTATCCGGACCTCAAATCCCTCCGCCTCAAGGCTTGGCTCTTGAGGAGCTAGAATTGCTGACTTACACCTTTCTCAAGGTGTCATGGATATTTTAAAGGCTTCAAGGAAGCCTTCCACTAGGAGCCACTTATAATTCTAAGTGGAAGAGGTTTTCCATCTGGTGCTCTGAGAGGCAGATTATCCCAGAATCTGCTGATCTTCCCATTCTACTGGACTATTTGGTCCATCTGAATTCCCTAGGCCTTAGACCAGCTACCCTGAAGGTTCATCTGGCAGCTGTCTCTGCTTTGTGTCAGCAGGAAGCCTGCCTCCCTTTCTTCTCACCTGGTGTTCTCAAGTTTTTTAAAGGGTTACTTCACTAACCTCCTTTTGGGAACCAGCTCCCGCCTGGGACCTGAATATTTGCATTGCTCAGTTAATGCAACCCCCTTTGAGCCTCTGTCTTCTGCAGAGCTCAAGTATTTAACTTGGAAAACCGTTTTCCTAGTAGCTATCACCTCTGCCAGACGCATAAGTGAGCTACAGGCCCTGTCAGTGGAAGAAGATTTTATCTCTTTCCACAGAGATAAGGTAGTCCTTAGGACTAATAGAAAGTTTTTGCCTAAGGTGGTTTCTGATTTCCACCTGAATCAATCTATCTCTCCCAGTATTTTTCACTGAGCATTCTTCCTCAAGTGAGAGGAGACTGCACAGCTTGGATGTCAAAGAGCCTTAAGCTACTATTTAGAGCGCACCAGAGGTCATGAGTTGAATCCTCCAACTCTTTCTTACCTATGGCGAGGTTGGCAAAGGAAACCTGCCACTAAGAGAACAATTGCAAGAGGATTGTTTCTTGTATCAATTCTGTTATCAGAAACTGGGTAGAGTACCCCCTCAGGATTGAGGGCCCACTCCACCAGGGTACAGCTGCGTCTCTAGCGGCTGCTAGAGACATCCCATTCTGGAGATTTGTCAAGCTGCTACCTGGAAGACAGTTCACACCTTTACCAAGCATTATTCCCTGGATGTCCAGTCCAGGAGAGATGCTCGGTTTGGCACAGCTGTGCTTCAAAGCCTATTTCCTAAGTAGGTTCTGACCCTCCTCCATGGAGGTACTGCTGTGTAATCTGCTATTGTTATAATATAGCAAGACTTCATGGTGTTTGAAGAAAAAAATTACTCACCTTAGTAATTGCTTTTCTTCTCATGGAGTCTTATATATATAACCACCCTCCTCCTGCCCCTCTCAGAACTTCTACTTGGGTAGGGTGGCAATGGTGCAAGCACTGTGTCATGCCATTGTAGTTTTCCCTTACCCTCTTTTCCTTTGGGTTAGGGATCTAGATTGTTTCATTTAGGTTATTTATATTGCCCCTTCCTGGACTTGAGTCTTTGGGGAAGGGGGGTTCATATTAGCTTGTCAAGGGTGGTAAAAGCGAACCATAATACCATCAATTTTTGTTGTTATGGCTCTGAGTGTTTCTTTGTTCTTTATATTGTTGTTATTACTACTAGTAGGTAGCCATGGGCTAGTGTAGTTTTTCCACACAGACTTTCCGTCCTTTGATGTTAGCTCCAGTAAAGATCTGACAGTTTCATTTGAAACTGCCAGATAGAAACTTTAGCACAGCGCCTCGCTGTAGAACTCCAGATCTTCTGGAGTTAACTCCTTCCTCTCCGGGGCAGTTCAGCTGCAGTGGCTGACTGCTATTGTTATAATATAGCAAGACTCCATGAGAAGAAAAGCAATTACTAAGGTGAGTAATTTTTTCTTCTGGTAGCAGTTACCTCAGCAAGAAGAATCAGCAAGCTTCAGGCTCTCTGTGTTGACCAGGACTACATCTCCTTTCAAAGAGATAAGGTAGTCCTCAGAACAAACAGACAGTTCCTTCCCAAGGTCGTTTCAGACGTTCATCTGAACCAATCAATCATTCTGCCTGTCTTTTTCACAGACCATACAAGCTCTGGTGAAAGAAGACTCCACAGTCTGGATGTGAAAAGAGCTCTCAGCTATTACATGACAGCTACTAAGGGCCATAGGCAAGACAAAAAACAACTTTTCCTTACATATGGGGATGTCGGAATGGGCAAACCAGCCTCAAAAAGATCCATTTCGCGATGGATTGTCCTGTGTATTCAATTCTGCTGCACTAGAGCAGGTAGGAGTCCCAGCTGGGCTGAGGCACACTCTTAAGAGGAACAGCTGCCAGTCTTGCAGCTGCTAGGGAGGTTCCATTATTGGATATTTGTAAAGCAGCTACTTGGAAATCAGCACACACCTTTACAAAGCATTACAACTTGGATGTTTTGTCCAGAAGTGATGCCAGGTTTGGCACAGCAGTCCTGCAAAGTCTGTTTCTAAAATAAGTTCTGTGCCCACCTCCAGAAGTACTGCTTGGTAGTCTGCACAAAGTTATGAATATCCTGAGCATTACTGGGGTTAGAAGAAAAAATTACTTAGCATAGTAATCTTCTTTCTTCCCAGTGATGCTCAGATATTCATAACTCCCTCCCATCCTCCCCTTCCAGAACTTCAGCCTCTGTATTCCACATGCTAGTGCCACATAGCCATACCCTTCTGGGTACACTTCTTTATACCAGATGGATTTTAACAGAATTTTCTGTCTCTCTTGTTTTCTCACTGTCTGGTGAACACCATTGTTATTTGATGTAGTTCCTCCTTAGGAGTTTTTTTGGGTAAATTGTTTTTATTAGGGTAATCCTAAAAAATGTTTTAATTAATTAGCTGTTGGATTTTTTCATAATGCCTGACTTCCAGGCTTCTTACAAATCTGAAGGGTTTAGAACACTACAGTTGGTAGAGGCAGTATTTGAAAGATGCTCACGTTAAAGAATTCTACCATTTGCATGTGTTCCATCTCTCCGGGCAGTCCAACCCACCAAGCTGACTGCACAAAGTTATGAATATCTGAGCATCACTGGGAAGAAAGAAGATTACTATGGTAAGTAATTTTTTCATCTGTGTGTCTCAGAAGACGTGCTTGGCTCAGATGTACTAGCCTTTCATAGGATACCCAGACTAAGGCTATGGATTTTCCTGTAGTAGGTAACTCTGTTTGGGGAGCAGACAGAGGCTTACATGAAGAAAATGGGTGAATACAGGACCACGTACAGGAGTGCACAGGCCAAAGAAAGGCAAGCCACTACGCACAAGCAGCAGTCTAGGGGCTGGGGCAGGCCCTTTCAAAGGCCTTTTTACCAAGCCCAGGCCTCCTCTCCCTTCCCACGGAGGGGGTTCTTCAGAGGGAAGGGCAGGAGGGGGATGAGGAGAGCTGCTCCCTCCTCCTCTCAGTCTAAGGCTCCTGCCAAGCAGAAACCCTGATGTGTCAGCCCGGGTCAACTCCCCATTTACAGTAGGAGGCAGGCTGGCTTACTACTTCCGGGCCTGGAAGTCTGTGACCTCAGACAAGTGGGTCCTGGAAGTAGTAAGCCAGGGATTGGTCCTCAGCTTCAAAAAATTTCCAAAAAAGAGGGCCAAGTCTTTTCCTCGTCACTCTCAGAAACCATTGCCCTAGAGGAAGAGTTTCTCTCTTCTAGCTCTCAGGCTATAGAGAGGTTCCTACTCGGCACAGGGAAAAGGACTGTACTCCAGGTACTTCCTTACCCCAAAGAAAACAGGGGAGTGGCGAACCATCCTAGACCTAAGGTACCTGAACAAACACATTTCAAAGCCCAAATTCAAAATGGTAACTCTGGGAATAATCCTTCCCTTTCTAAGGCCAGGGGATTGGCTAGCATCTCTAGACCTCAAGGATGCCTACTTCCATATTCCTGTCAGGTGCTCCCACAAAAAATACCTCAGGTTCGAGTTGCCTTCAGGCCATTACCAATTCAGAGCTATGCCATTCGGCCTAACATCAGCTCCACGGGTGTTCACAAAGTGCCTTGCAGTAGTGGTGGCTTACCTCAGAAGATAGGGTATCACCATCTTCCCATATCTGGACGACTGGCGCTTAGTGGGTCAGTCACCTTTACAGGTCAAGTCAGCTCTTCAAACTACCCAGGACCTACTCAGCTCCTTGGGGTTTCTTCTCAATCTTCCAAAGTCTGTCCTCGAACCAGTTCAACTTCTCACCTTTATAGGCATAGAGTTGGACACTGTACAAGCAAAAGCCTTCCTTCCCCTGGCAAGGGTGAAGGCCCTAGTTGATCTCGCTTCCTCCTTTCGACCTCAGGTCTCCTGCCCAGCAAGACAGTTCCTCCAGCTCCTGGGCCACATGGCAGCTTCCACGGCAGTGGTGCAGGGAGCCAGGTTCCAGATGAGGGACATTCAGTTTCATCCAAGGTCTTTTTGGTCTCCAAAGAAGGATTCACTTACCAAACTGATCCCAGTGACTCAGGCTCTGGTCCAAGCTTTCCAGTGGTGCCTGTACCAGGACAACCTCAGACAAGGGGTTCCATTTCTCCCTCAAGTCCCATCAGTAGTTCTAACTATGGATGCTTCTCTCCTAGGGTGGGGAGCCCACCTGGGAGCCCTGACAGCTCAAGGAGTCTGGTCCCCTCAAGAGTCTCTCCTTCATATTAATCTCGTGGAACTCAGGGCAGTTTTCCTAGCCCTGCAGACCTTCTCGGATTCAGTCAAGGGCAAGGTGGTCCAAGTCAGAATGGACAACACCACCACCACAATGTGGTACATCAACAGGCAGGGAGGCACTCGGTCCTTGGCCTTGTGCACAGAAGCCATGAAGCTGTGGTCTCTGGCCTGTTCTCTTCAGACTTCTCTGTTAGCAGTTCACCTTTCTGGGAAGAACAACATACTAGCAGATGCTCTGAGCAGGATATCACAGGGACACCACGAATGGTCCCTGGATCCTCACATACTGAAGGTCATCTTCTCTAGGTGGGGCACTCTAGAGATAGATCGCTTTGCAGCACCGGACAATCATCAACTTCCTCTGTTTTGTTGCAGACCTCCAGTCCTGGGGATGGTTCCCCAGGATGCCCTCATTTTGGACTGGAAGGGCAGGTTTCTCTATGCCTTCCCTCCCTTCCCTCTGCTGTTCAGAGTTCTGATCAAGATCAGGACTCAACCTTGCACAGTGATACCAATGGCTCCAGATTGGGCCAGACAGCCGTGGTATCCTCTACTGCTGTCCTTGTCAATGTCACGTTCCCTGTCTCTGTCCAGGACATACAATCTCCTGTCCTCCTCCCAGGGGCGGATCTGGTACCCCAATCTCCAGTCTCTCAATCTCAAGGCCTGGCTCTTGAAGAGTTAGAATATGCAGCACTACATCTTTCTCAGGGAGTTCTGGATATTCTGAAGGTCTCCAGGAAACCTTCCACTAGAAAAACTTACAACTCCAAATGGAAAAGGTTCAGTATTTGGTGCTCTCAGAAAGGCATCCTGTCTGACTCTGCAGACATTTCCACAACGTTAGACTATCTAGTTCATCTGAATGGTCTAGGCCTTAAGCCTGCCACTCTGAAGGTTCATCTAGCAGCTGTCTCTGCAATCCTCTCAGCAGGGAAGGGCTCTTCCCTGGCATCTCATCCTGTTTTCAGAAAGTTTTTCAAAGGACTGGTTTACATTAACCTTCCCTTTAGGGAGCCCACTCTGCCTTGGGATCTTAATGTCTGCATAGCTCAGCTTATGCAGCCACCCTTTGAACCTCTGACTTCGGCCGAATTGAAGTACTTGACCTGGAAAACTGTGTTCCTGGTAGCTGTTACTTCTGCCAGGCAGATTAGTGAGTTACAGGCTCTGTCAGTTGAACCTGACTTCATCTCCTTCCATAGGGACAAAATGGTCCTAAGAACCAATAGGAGGTTCTCGCCCAAAGTGGTATCGGATTTTCATCTGAACCAGTCTATCTCTCCCTGTGTTTTTCACTGATCATTCTTCTTCGGGTGAAAGAAGGTTACACAGTCTGGACGTTAAGAGGGCCCTTAGCTACTACATTGAGCATACTAAGGCACATTGAAATGACTGTCTTCAATTGTTTCTCACTTATGGTGAAGTGGGGAAAGGTAAGCCTGCCACTAAAAGAACTATTGCCAGGTGGATTGTTTCTTGTATACAATTCTGTTATGACAAGTTGGGTAGAATGCCCCCTTCAGGCCTGAGGGCTCATTTGACTAGGGGTACAGCTGCTTCTCTAGCTGCGGCCAGAGATATACCTTTGTTAGAGATCTGTAAAGGAGCCACCTGGAAAACAGTACATACTTTTAGCAAGCATTACAACCTGGACATCCAGGCTAGGAGTGATGCTAGGTTTGGCACAGCAGTACTGCAGAGCCTCTTCCCAAAGTAGGTTCTGCATTCCCTCCTCCATAGGGAACTGCTTGGTAGTCTGCATTATGCCTGAATACAGCAAGACTTCATGTTGTTTGAAGAAAAAATTAGTAATGTAATGTTGTTTCTTCTAATGGAGTCTTGCTGTATTCAGACCTCCCCCTACCTCCCCTCTCAGAACCTGGGTTTTTGGGAAGTGGGCTGGCAGAATACAGTGTTGCACCTCAGGGGTGTACCTTGTACCCTCCCTCTTGGGTGGGGTGGATGTTGTTATTATTTTTCTGGTGTTTTATACTTAAATATTGTCACTACCTTTCCTTCTTGGGTTCTCGACTTGAGTCTTTTGGGCCCAGAAAGAATTTTTTGCCCTTTGGCTATATGTTGAACAGTTTCCATACTATAGTATGTTAGTTAGTGTGCTCGTAAGAATCTGATGGTTACACTGAGAAGTACCACAGACAGAGGTTTGAAAACCGAGCTCGAGCTCAACGGTCTATGCTTCTGCATAGAGTTAACTCTTTCCTCTCCAGGGCAGTTCAAGTGCTGGGGCTAACTGCATTATGTCTGAATACAGCAAGATTCCATTAGAAGAAACAACATTACTATGGTGAGTAATTTTTTCCTGTTGCATATTGTCTAGGCCACTAGAGGGGAAGGGGGGGGGTTACAGTATCCCGGAGGGCTGTACCCAGGTTAGCCTTGTTACTAACAACCCTGTCCTCCCGGTGGAGGCACCCATTTTAGTACCCAGGCCCATTAACCTGCAACTAGCCAAGCAGGTAGGGGTTACACTAAGGTATTACATTGATCGTACCAAGGACTGCAGTAAGTCCTCTCAGTTTTTTGTTTCATTTGCCTCTGGGAAAGAGGGCACCCCGTGTCTAAACGGTTTCTATCCAAGTGACTGGCACATTGTATTACATTCTGTTATAGGAGGTATAGTGAGGAACCTGTTTGTGATAACTTCACAAAGGTTTGGCCACTTCTGTTGCTTGTTTCAAAAATGGCCCTCCTGGGCTGGCCCGGTGGCGTAGAGGGCTGACAGCACCTCAAACCACGCCTGCGACTCCGGGTTCAGGAATGGACTCAGGTCGCTGGGGGTCAGCAGGGGGAGGATAGGATCGAGCATCCGTAGGACTGCTCCTATCCTGGGTTGGGTTTGGGGATGGCCTCGCTCAGCAGCGGCCCCCAGTGGCAACTGGAGGCACTACATGAGCAGCGCATAGGGGAACCTAGAAAAGCGGAAATACCGCTCAGTGGTTGCTGGATGACGTCTTTCTGTCCCCGACACCTCCAGTGCCTTCCGAGAGCCTCCTTCTCCTCAGCAGCATCCCTGGGCCCTATGAGAGTACGCTGGGCTGTCCTCCTTCCAGTGCCTTCCCTCTCAGAGGAGAGGGACCCGCTCGGCAAAGGGTTACGTCTGGGATATCCCAGGGGACTGGCTGCAATGTGAGGAGTTGAAGAGGCTCGGGTAAGGTCAGTGGGGTTAGGAGGGAATTGCGGAGCCTGAAGGCGTGGGGGTCACCAGAACATGACAGGGGGAATAAACAAGATAAAAAAAAAATGGCCCTGCTGCTGACATATGTGCTGCAGTCACGTGGAGCAGAGGTCACACTTTCACTAAACATTATAGTCTGTACATTGTCTCTCATAGATATTTTGGTTTGGGGCTTGCTGACCTGCAAGGGCTTTCTGTCCTGATTACATATCAGACTGTACCATCCTCCCAGTTTACTTTGTACTGCTTGTGAGTCGTTCCAAAGGTGTAGCCTAATGGAGATATCCTTGATTACGTAAGAACTTATTGTAACAGTAGATCTTCAAGATAATCTCTTGTATTAGGTCATGATGTACTCTTCCCCTGTCCCTCTTTCGATTTCATTGAGGGTTATATCAGATGCAGTGCCTAAAGCCTTACTCCATGCATCCTGTTCTTCAGTCTCATACCTCCTCTTGTATGTCTGGTACTGATCTAATCACCTGGTTCCTCATGGATAGAAGCCCAGCAAGGATAATCTCTGGCAGGGAACCAAGGAGCGTTGGGGCCACCCACGTTTTATATGGATGTCAGCGCTGCACGTCATTGTGGCTGGCCCGTCAGCTAAAAACATTTTGCAGGTGGTCCTGACACCGACAGCTTACAGTTCCAAGGTGTGGCCTAATGCATGAGAGTCTCTCAAAGATGTGCTGTTAACATTAAGTTCTTATGTAACTGTTCTTTTCAATAAGTACACCAGCTGAGCCAGTGGAAAAGTCTGTGGGGCTAGTGGATTTTCCCAGTCACCAGCCTTGCTGGCTAGTGGTTGCAGAACTTAATTTTGACCCCTGAGGAGGCGTTACTAGATCATCAGAGTAATGTGCTGAATGAGGATCTAGAAGCAGATGGTGAAAATGTTGAGGCTGAGTAGCAAGAGGTTATCCATTTGTAGGGAGGGAGATGGGGCTGTAGCTGCAGTGAAATAAAGAAAAAAAAAAAACTTAATGAGGAGTGAAGAAGTATTACGGCATTAACTAGAGTAACAGTGGGGCAGTGGACAACCGAAAGCCTAAAAAAGTAATAATTCTGGCAAGACTGACAGTAAAGGCAAGGTAAGAAAGTTGAAGCGAACATGAGATTTTTTTTAATTATTATTTTTGTAACATAGAAGAGGTAAGACTGAAACAGAAGTGGGAATGGGAGCCAGTTCAGAACAAGAGGGAAAACAAGAGGGCAATAAGAGGATTCTAAATCTAATAAAGAAAAATAGAACTAAAGGCCAGCGGCAAAAAAAGGGGAAGGCCATTTCAAGGAGAGAGACACAAAATACTAGTCCCCAAATATTATCTGACCTTTTTGAAGATATGAATGGTTAGAATCATACTTCACAACAGTGTTATTTCTAGCCCTGATATTGATGTACAGTTATGTCAAGCTATGGAAACTGAATGCGAGTCGACCATGCTGAGCTGATTCTGTGTATTCATTTTAGGAAAAAAACAAATTCCTGCCTCTAGGTGTTAGTGTTAGCCTTTTCAGAGAAATTTTATATATATATATTTTTTACTTTTTATATATTTCCGTTTCAAACTACAGATTTACAAATTTACACATTAGTGTACATACATTACACATTCCCCTGCAAGGAACTTATGACATACATACTTATAAAAATGGGGGGGAACTAACTAACTACTGAACTGGTTTATTTATGTATGTATGTATGTATTTATTTATTTCAAAAGTTTTAACAGGAAAGATATACTGAGCTGAATAGCAGCTCATTTCCAGATGCGTCTTAGGGGATAGGGGACAAGGAAGAAGGAAATATAACAAAAAATGGCAGCAGTAAACTATACAGTGAGAAGAAGAAGGAAGCGTAATAAACGAGCAGATTATATATATGATAAAGTATGGAGTGCAGTGCGTAGCGAGAATTTTACACACACCCGAGTTGTTGGATGGCACTTCGTCCGATGGGTTATGCAGCCATCCAGCAACGAGGTTATGTGTAAAATTCAAGTTTGATTTATTTATTTGAGGGCTCGCATTTTTTTGGCGCTTTCTTTCACACAAAAAAGTGTATTAAATGCCATAATTAACACTCGTTTATTAAAGGAATAATGCCTGACAGGGTGGGTGTTATGCTGGGATAACATCCCACCTCGGGTAGTTGGGCCCGAGGCCACCGGCTGAGGGCATCAACACCAGAGGTTGGATGTTATCCCAGCATAACACCCACCCTGGAGGGCATTATTCCTATTATACAGTGGCTCATTGTTTTATACAGAAAAACATTTTTTTAAAGAATTTTTATTAGTGTTTAAAAATATTTTTTTAAGAAAAGATGCAAACAATCATCAAGTAAAAAAAGAGCCTATCTATGAGCTCATCACCTAGTTGATCAGCAGGGATGTTATGCCAAGATAACATCCCTGCTATGATGGCCAACTGACCAATCAGGAGTAAGGATTCTTTCTTGCCATTGTATAATACAGCATTTAATACACAGCTCTTTGGGGGAAAAGCAATATAAACATTTTAGCATTTACAATTTACACAATTGCATTTATAAGTTGTGGATAGTTGACAATATAACACAGTAATGTACTCATCATATTTATGGCCTCAGGCACCTAATAGTCAGGATAGCTTGTAGTTTACTAAAACTACCAGACGATCAGACCTGGTAATAAAGATCAGTATGGTCCTGCTATATCCCAAATAATGGTGTGCATAGAAAAGATGCAACTAGAACATATTATAAAAACATATTAATATAAAAGTTTGCAAAAACCAGTTATACCCGCTCACGACCATTCATTGCAGTGCAGCATCCACTGTAGTGTGAGACTTGGTGCCGCTCAGAGTCCCAGTGCAGTTTAAATTGCAACAAGAGAAAAGAAAACTTAAGTGTCATAACATCCAGCACATGCCTCGAAACACTGCACCCAGCTCCTCATCAGGGAAGAACTACCCAGGAGGACAAAAGGATGAGGAAGGATGCCATTTTATCATATAATCGCCCACGCCTTGTATCATTCATATAGTTAATATAGCATCCAGAACTTCCCAAGAGCAATAACCCCACAGTCCCAAACTGATAAAAACATCGAAACATCACAGCCAGACAATGATATCAGAATTTAGTTTATCATCTTCAGGGTTTTAAATAACTCTAAAAATTGATTAGCGTTTTGCTCATAAAAGTTCTAAAACATTGTGAAAATGCATATCACTTTCCTCACTCTGTTTAACAAACATGACACTTCTAGAAAATCTATATAAATGCTTTCTGTACAGTTAGTATTGTCCCAAGAAAAAAACTGCTAATCAATTATTTAAAACCCTGATCTTCCTCCTCAGCCGATGAAAAACCTCCTCACATGGTTGATAAATAGGTTCATCCAAGCATGTCGGCCAACTCTCTTGGAGTAGAATGCTGTCTTGGTGAACAGTATAAATTGGCATGAGTAGCGTGTGTAAAACATTCTGCTGGCAAAGCTGGACCCTGACTCTGTCAGATTGTTTGCAGGACTGTCTTGCTGCTTTACTCAGATCTGTAAACAGGCTTACCTTAGTTCCTTCAATCATAATATCCTTTTCCGTTGCCTGCTGCTACACTTGGTCTCATGCACATTCCAGACATAACCACTAAGGCTGTTCGGGGCTCTGGTATCTCTGCATCATTCTGTCGAGGAGCCACTCTGAACACTTTCCCCACATCCATCAGCTCCACCTATGGACCGTCTCTCTGCCCTTCTGTCAGTTAGTCTGACATAAATAAAAGAAAGAATCTTCCCTCAGGCTCCTCTGGGAGCGCAGCTATCCCCACGTTGGTAGCTGTGGTTTATGAATATAGACATATGCGAATATTGCCAGCAGAAGGAGGCCTAGTGGTCCATCAAGTCTTTTTGGTTTTGCGGAGCCCTTTATCAGTGACTTGCGGAGGGCTCCACCCCTCCCACCTCCATCCAGGCCCTGATTAATTCTTGAGTACCTCTAGGTGCCCTTGCAAGAGAGCATTTTCCTTAGTAAGTTGTACTAAAGCTTTTTGTATGGTCCCATGGCTGCAGTGGATTCGGTCACAGCCATTTGCATACAATTTACATGCTGCTCAACCATGATCGTCTGATACATGAACAAGCCCATATTTTATCTGTGGAGGACACAATTTACACAGTTGTTCAATTTATTTAACTTCAAATTTTTTTGTTTTCAAAGGAAAAACAACATACAGTTAATACCTCCTACCAGGCAAACAATACTAAGCACACAGGCGCTAACCAGTGGCAGACAGTAAAAGGGTAGCCTCACTAGTCTGATGTAAGGAGCGGGGGGTACTCCAAACATAGCTGCACCTTGCAATAATGTGGCGATCTTGCGACTGTAAGGTAGTCCAAAAATAGTTTATAATCAACCTGAGGCTGTTGTGATCCCATTTCAAACATATATTAGTTACAAGGTTGTAATCCAATTGTTTCAATAAATAAATAAATAGTAGTAGCACTCCATCCCCCCTCCCCCCACAGAACTAGTAGACTCTCACAGTATCAGTCAATCAAAATATTTATTTGTCTAGGCGAATATTGTTGAGCAGGGCGCGTTTGCAAGATGGACCTGGTTAGAATAAAATCTCAGTACACATCACAAAAAAAGGGGAATAATACGTGTATATACACAACACAACAAGGTAATACATTTAGGTGACAGTTTTAAAGGCATCAGACAATAATATAAATGGACATATAGCATAATTCATTTATAAGTTGCAACAACATATATACGTGACGATATTGTGGTGATTGCAGATTAAGTGACAGGATGTCAAATTTGAGTTTGGAGGGGTAACAGTGGAGGTAGGGACTAAGGTAGGCTTGGAAGTATGAAGGCAGACGGTAGGGGGGGGTAGGTCACCAACTAAACAGGGCCAGGAAACATCCTCACCATATTATCAGATAACTGTGATGAAGGTCAGCTAAGTAAGTCAACAGAAATGAATGGCAGTAGAAGGATGGTAATATAAGACGTGCAACCTAGTCCACAGGATAAAAGACAGACAGCATAGTGTACCAGGAGGCATATTGAAATACTCAACTTTAAACAAATGAACTACCGCCTAATGAGGCAGTAGCACCATATTTAATATATTAAACTGTTCAACGTCATATCGTACGGGTAATTGCAATTACCTAAGACCTGTTTAACAAAGTTAACAAAACTTAAGTCACACAACAAGATCAAAGACTGTACATCTGTAATTAAGCCCAGCATGCCCTCTAACACATTATGAGGTATCACTACTGAATACCAAAGCTCTGTAGCCTGACACCCGGAAGCCCAAGATGAAGATCCCCGACACCAAAAATTCCGACAGTGGGATTTTGCCCATGGTGGATTTAGTTATAATAATTACAAGAGATGCGGGGGGCAAAGCCCCCGAAACATGAAAAAACAGTCTACCACGGGCAAAATATTACTGTCGGAATTTTCGTTGTTGGGATCTTCGTCTCGGGGCTTCCGGCTGTCAGGCTAGAGAGTTTTGGTATTCAGTAGTAGATTCTATTAGGACTACCACCAGACTGCCAAGATGACTTCTTTAAGATCCAAGTCTGCCAGCAAGTCCCAGGCAACCAACACCGAGTGGTGAAGAAACATGAACACTTAATGCTTATCTGGTTCAAGTGTCTCCCTCCAAGTCCTCTTCGTCCAGTAGGTGAGCCGCTGCAAACTCCCTCTCAAAGGCTTTGACCTTCCTTCCAGTTTCCAAGGGATCCATGTATTAATGGGTATGGTCGCCATGTTGTAAGCAAAGGCGAGCTGGCATCATGAGGGAGTGCATAATCCCCAAGCTACGAAGATGTTCCCGGCCTGCATCAAATTTCTTTCTCCAAGCCCGGGTAGCAAAGGAAAATCTGGGAACAGGTGCACAGTTTTCCAATTAAAGATGAAATGCTGCGATTCTCTTGCAGCTTGCAGGAAGGTGCCCCAGACAGTCACTCCCATGGTGACTATGAGAACCATTCTGGGTAGGTTGGGCTGATTGGAGGATGCTCGTGGAGAAGTCCAGTAGACCCGTACAAAGAAAGGAGTTGTGCCAATGCCACCCTCCACCCCCAATGCACCAGGAAGCCAGTTCTGCAAGAAGGCGATAAGATCTGTGCCTTAGCTGCCTTCCGGAAGCCCAACCAAACGAAGGTTCACAGCCCGCTAAGTGTTCTCAAGGACCTCCAGACGATATCTAAGTTGGCTGTTTTCTTGTGCCAATTTGTTAGTGGCAGTTAATGCTTTCACAACGTGAGCTTCTGAGGCAGAGGCTGTTTTGGTGGCTGCTTCGATTTTAATATCTTGTTCCCCCATGTCTCATAGAATCTCCTCGACTTTGCCATCAGTAACCTTCATGGAGAATTCCAAGGTGGTTCACTAGATTGCGAGGCCTCAGCAGGCACTGTTGGGGCCTGCTGCTCTGAGGATGATGGATGTTTAGATCTGCCGGTGCCACTTTTATTTGAGCAACCCATGATCATTTCTGGTCTTGTTCAGTTTCTCATAGTGTAAGCCGTTCGATGCAACAAATGAAGAGTTCTAAGCGGAGAAAAGTTTCAAGTATTTTACTCAAGTCCAAAGTCTGCAGAGGCGAGGTGAAGTATGTCTAGCTAGCGAGAGTGCTCAACAGCACCCCCCAGTTGTTCGATTTTTAAACTCCCAACCAACCAGGCTAGTCTCTCCTTAGGCAGATAGGCCTCTTTCATACTCACAGGCCGGGGCCTTCCTTCACTGCAGAGTCTTATCGATTTAGTGCTGTCCCAACTGAGACTGGAAGTCTTAAGCCAGCCCATTGTTGATGAAACACATAAAGAAATGAGAGAATTTGTGAAAGAGACATCTAGGTGTTTTTGGTGCAGTGGTTAGAGCTCAGTAGTGTTCGGGGGGCATGGGTTCAGTTCCCATAGGTCGTATTATTTCTTTCTCACTACAGTTTGTGAAAGAGGCATCAGAATTACAACAAAGGTGTAGTAAATCTCTTTAAATGTAGATGTATACAGTGGAGCTTTAAGCACACATCTCCATTCCTGTTGAGATGCAGTCCCCAGCCCCCCTGAAGAAATTATCATAAAGGTGACCTGCAAATTAAGGAGGCAGTATAACGCAGTGGTTTAATACTCTGAGCTGCAAACCTGGAGACCTGGGTTTGAATCCCACAGCCCCCACTTGCATACTGTGACCATGAGCAAGTTACTTAACTTCCTTGTGCTCCCAGGTCGCACCTGTAAACAAGTTTCAGCCTAGTGTGTCTCTCGTGGTTAAAAAATAAATTAATTAAATACTGTAGCCAGCTTCCATGCCACAGGCAGGAGTTTGAGGCTGCGATCAGTAACATTTTTGGAATAATCTGTACATTATAAAATGCTGCTGAAACTTTTCAGCAAATACGGAAGTGTCGCCAGGTCCCAATCGTGCGGGTGTAAGTTTTTATGGGTATTCCACTCATTTAGTGACGTTGCAAGCAGCAGTGGAGGAGGGCTTAATATTCTTATTTTATTGCTTTCACGGTGGGTCTTACAGCAGTGACCCCTTCTGCGTCTACCTTTGGAACCATTTAGGAACAACTGATAATAACAACTTTGAGAAACATCAGGGCTGCTGTTACGCTTTTTATTTTGAAGGTTAACATAGAAACATAAACATTGATGGCAGAAGGAGACCGCTAGGCGCATCTAGTCTGCCCATTTGTTTTAGACCTGTTGTGACACTCTAGTTGCCTTTTGTAGTCAGGGCTCCCTTGTGTCTATCCCATGCATTCTTGAATCCCCCCATAGTGTTGACCCCTACAGCCACTTGGGGCAGGCTGTTCCAAATGTCCACCACTCTTTCTGTGAAGAAAAACTTCCTGATGTTGATAGAGAACCTTCCCTCCTTGCAGCCTGAGGTCATGTCCCCTGGTCCTGGAGCTCTTCTTGAAGTGAAAAAGTTCCTGTTCCTGTACCTTGTTAATGCCTTTTATGTACTTGACTGTTTCAATCATGTCCCCTCTCTCTGTCCTCTGCTCCAGGGAGTACATATTCAGTTCCCTAAGTCATTCCTCGTAGGACCTGTACTGCAGACCCTGACTCATTTTTGTCGCCTTTCTCTATATGTACTGCAGACCCTGAATCATTTTTGTCACTTTTCTCTGTACTGTTTTCACCCGGTCAATGTCCTTCCTGAGGTGAGGCCTCCAGAATTGGACTCCGTATTCCAGGTGAGGCCTGACCAGCGATCTATACAGTGGTAGTACCACCTCTCTCATCCTGATTGTGATTCCCCTCCTAGTGCAGCCCAGCATTTTGTTAGCCTTCATTGTTGCCTTCTCACACTGCTTACTAACCTTCAAGTCATCTGAGATTATGATGTCCAGATGTCGTTCCTGGTTTGAGACTGCCAGTCTTTCGCCTCCTAGGTAATATTCCTTTCTTGTATTTTTCTTTCTTATGTGCATGACCTTGCACTTATTGGCATTAAATCTCAGCTGCCACACTCTAGACCATTCTTCTAGTTTCTTGAGGTCAGCGTCCATCTTGCTGACTCCTTCTGGGGTGTCCAGCCTGCTACATATCTTGGTGTCATCTGCAAACAGACACACCTTCCCTTTCAGTCCGTCAGTAATGTCTGCTATAAAAACACTGAAGAGCACAAACCCTAGCATTGAGCCCTGGGGCACCCTGCTGGTCACCCTGCCTTCCATCGATTGTGCTCCATTAACCTGTACCCTCTGGGTTCTACCTTGTAACCAGTTTTGTACCCATCTGACTACTTCTGGAGCAACCCCTGTGTGGTCAAGCATCTTTACCAGCCTTCTGTGTGGAACCGAGTCGAAGGTCTTACTAAAGTCTAGGTAGACCACATCCACTGCCCCACCGTCGTCCACGATTTTTTGTAGTGTAGTCAAAAAACTCTAGCAGATTTGTCTGGCATGACCTACCTGCTGTGAAACCATGCTGTTTAGGGTCTTGTTGGCCACTAATTTCGAGGATTGCTATGATCCTCTGTTTGAGTAGTGTCTCCATTAGTTTCCCTACTATAGACGTGAGGCTCACTGGTCTGTAATTACTAGCCTTTTCGCAACTGCCTGATTTGTGAAGGGTTATGGACTATAGGGAGAAACAGTTGGGGGCCCCGTTTCATTTAGAGAATCCCTCTATTACAGGCAAAGGGGCATTGCTGTGTCCTCCCCCTCACTGTTATGTGCCAGCTGTCCATTATTACAAGGGGTGACCCTCATTTTATCCTTCAGAATTACTCTGCCATATATGGAAAAGGTGCTGGAAACCTACACTTAAGAGCAAAAATTGTGTATAGTTCCACATTGAGTGCTAGTGTCCCATGTCCCGCATGTGTCGGTACCGAAGACCAACCCCTTCAATATTGTAAAACCCTGGCCCATCCATATGAGCCCCACCACCTTCCCGAACCAGTCTTTAATTCTCCTTCTCCCAGTTAGTGTGATTTAAAAAAATTATTATTTACTTTGTCCCATGAAGTGCGCCCATCCTGTTCTTCAGTTTCTCATCACCAAGCCTGAATGCTAGTAATCTCACCATATCGCTCAGAGTGCTGTGGGATGAGATTACTGGCATTCGGGCCTGGTGGTGAGAGAGAAAAGATGAGGAGCTATGCGTTGTAAGGGACAAAGTAAATAATGCATTTCTAAATCATACCAAGTGGGAGGAGGGGAGTCACAGACCGGGTGAGAAAGGAGAGTGGGTGGGGCTCAGATGGACATGGGGTGGCTTTTACTATATTGAAAGAGGGAAACCTTGCCCAAGTGAGCATGCATCTTGATGATGCACATCAGGTACCTGCACACATCCTGAGCTGCTTACTGAGCGTAAAGTATGCAGGAACCTGTGTCCACGATAGCCTTGAACATATTTTGAAAATAGAATAGATAAAATGTTTTCTTTCTGAAGTTGCCCCTTATTTATCTCCCTGTCAACATGGCCCATTCTCCTCTCCACCTACAAACCCTGTCCCCTTTCTTTCCTGCCTCACCCTATCCCTTCTCTCCTAGGTATGCCTATTAGTGTTCACCCTCTTCCTCAGCGATATGCCCCCACCTGACTCTATTTGCCCACTATCCTTCCCCACCCCCCATTAACAACCCCTGGCTGTACCTTTAACAAAGCCTCCTCTGGCTGCTAAATCTGCTCCACCATTGCCTTAAAAATTGCTTGCCTCTAGATGTAACATGTTACCACTTAAACACTGTGTCACACCCCAGGGTGCTGATGTCATCCCCTCCCTAGCACTTTACTGCAACAAAATGCTCCAGTGTATCCTGCCTACCTTTTTTTTGCACTTATTCCTTTATCTGTAACTGTTGTCTGTGTAACCTCAACCTCTGCATAAAGTGACCAGTATATGGCACCATATACTGTTTTTACCTGTATGCATGTCCTGTTATGTTTACTCTGACTTGGAACCTTTGTAAACGAGCCCATTTTGGCTCAAAGGTATTAATCTGAATCTGAAATAAAAATAAATAAAATAAATTCTTTATTAAAGATATCTGCATGAAAAACTGGCCATTGTACTTGTACAGTTCATCGGCTCATTCCTCCCCCCTCTTATAGTTATGTTACATCCTCACCTAGATGACTTGGCTCCTCCACAGTGGTGTCCATAGAGAACCCCTGTCACTCCATACAGAGTAACACACAGTTCTGGAAAGGTGTGGGCAGTCAGCCTCTGTGGCACCTGAGACTGTCAGCATCATAATGCTTGCTCAGGGGGGTTTCTCCTTATTTTCTGAATGTTGGACGCCAATAACAAGGGCCCTATGGTATGTATGCACAAGCAACTATGTTGTATGGCCCAGGATCCAGTTGATGTCCGCTCACGTGCCATTTTATCACCTGTGGTTATCCAGGTGGCGGTGTTGCAGCAGAGATTACAACTGTTCCTCCCTAGAGGAGGAGCACATCCCCTTGGACGCTCTAGCCTCCTTCCTACCCCTAGCCAGTCCCCGATGTCCCAGGCTCATTCCAGAATCCTAGTTACTGGTATCGCGAGCAGTAGCCCTGCCACTGTGCCAGTGGGCCAGTTGGTTGATTTCCCCACGTAATGTAATAATTCTCTCATTGTGATATCACAAAGGAAGTAAGAATGGCGTTACAAGGAATATAGATTATGGCTTCAGGTGGTGGTTAAGCAGTCAGAATAGATGAAGGCATTGACTAAAGTCCTTTTTTACAGTTATCCTTAAAGGATAAAAAGCTATATGAAACAAAGCATATATGAAATATAAACTGAGTTGTCTGTATAAAGATGGAAGACATAACAAGGTGTATGTACACTGTTGTGGGCTAAAGGCAGGCCTTGCATGCGTTGCGAAGCACATCGCTGAATGCCTTCAGCCACTTGAGAAGTGCCGTTATTTGTCAACATTGTACACATTGAAGTGTATTATTGTGAGTATAAAATGCATCCTAATTTAACAATAAGTAAAATACTAGCTTTAGGTAAAGACATTTTTTTAATAGTTATTACAGCAAAGAACAAATAGCTAACCTCTAACATTTGGCTAATAACAGGTCACCTGAATGTATGGATGCTATGAAAAGCAAGAAATCCAAATTCTAAAATTGTATGTTTATAGGACCTTCGCGTATTTTTCTGTATCGACGTATGTGGACATAGAGTAGTACATGCAAACTGTGTTGATGTGACTTGACCATGTTGACGTGAATGGGACTCTAAGCTTTCTTAAAACGTATTAAGTTCCTAGCCGTAATAGTTCTCATTTTTTTTTTTAATGAAAGCTTGGACTCTATTCTGCATTGTTGAGTCATATGCCGGCTTTTAATAATTTTTTTTAATACAGTTACCAGATTTTGGATCATATTGAGCATAAATCCCAAAGTCCTCCTCTTGCACAAGTGTGGTGACCACTCTGTCCTTGGTATTGCCATCCTATCTCCCATACTAAACTTTCTGACCTCCAGGAAAAGCTGGAGCTCTCTCAAAATCCCCCTTTCATTGACTTATTCTCCTTTCTCAGCCTAGCTTCAGGAAGACCCATTCTTCTGTTTCATTCTTTGGCTTGCTGGTAACCATCATGAAGAGGAAAGATCAAGCCATGTTCATTTCTGCAGTGTTTGTCAACCTGGCCATGGCTTTTGACACTGTTGCTCACCCCACCCCTTTGCCCTAAACAAGCTGGCGAAGGCTGAGCTTTCTAACCTTGCAGTGAAGATCTTCGGCTGTGGAGGAGAGATTCCAAGTGGTTATTGTTATTTAGTTGTAACCACCCTATAAATGGGGGTTCCCAAAAAGTCTTCCTTGAGCTTGCCTAAATGCTCACTGCCAGGCTGGTGTCCTGCATTTTAGCAGTTTAAATGTGATTACCAGAGCCTGTATAGCCTCTGTGTACTGTCTCTTTAAGAGCTGTCTGATTGCAGCTCTTGTAATCTGAGAGGGGAGCTCTGTTGAAAGATGTAAATATTTACTGAAAATCATTTAGAGTGATAATGATAATGTAGTTTGTCTAACCTGCTTTCTTTGTAGCAAGGACTGTTTTGTTTCCACTGTCTTGGTCCTGGACTGCAAATTGGACCGAACAGTACTGGTGGGACCTAAAATGTAGCCGGACTACAGGAGCTGTCTGAATTGAAAATCTGTAGGAACTTCAGTTTGGAGCTTTTTTGCACCTTTTTTGCAACTTAAGGGGGAGCTTTTGCTTTGACTGACAGCCAAATCAGCCAACCAGATCTTTTGGATCTTGGGGAAGTCCCGGGCTGCTTGCAGTTTTCAATTAGTTCTGAGCTAGGAAGTGAAATAAGAGGAGCTGAAGTGATTCTGAGCAGCAATCCTGAGTGGATTCGCATAGGAGGACTGTGAAAAGGCTGAGTTCTTGGCTTACATGTCTACCGTACCTGCTGCTCCTGAGAGGGAGAGGAGAGAATTATTGTGGACTAAATCCAAGTTTGTGTGACTAAAGTAAGCTACTGAAGTGGGCCAGGCTCATCCTGAAGAAGTCAGAAGATTTTGCTGAATGCGATCGGCCTGTCAGGAGTTCCAGCTACCCCTAAGCTCCCGGTGTATGCAGAGACTTTCAGATTGTGACCGGGGAGCGCTTTGCCTGGTACAGTAGAATTCCCGTACATGCAAATGTGCTATGAGCTGCTAGTGGGTTGTGAGTTAGTTCCCCACTGTGTGAATTGTGTTCTGCTTGCTGGAAGCTGTATCCAGCCCAAAACGAACTGCATCTGAATTTGTCTCCATGTGGTCTGGGCTTTGATAGACTGGCCCAGCCAGACTACCCACTGCACAGAGAAGCCATCGACGAGAGACCTGCCTGGGAATCAGCCCCCTGCTCCACGCTAGAACAGGAATGACGCCTGTGCGACTCGTGTGGGCCCTGCTTCTCCTGGCATTCCAGATCAACCACCTGCAGTCTCAATTTTTGTCCAGCCTGTGTCCAGTCTTGGGTATTGTGAGTAAATACCAGGGTAGCTCCCTGCAACAACAGCTTAATATGAGTGTGTCATCCGATTGTCTTGTTGTTTCATTTCCTTTACGAACTGAGCCCTCTGACTCCAGATTACAAATATTGTGTACTGTGCATGTTGTGTTTTCCATCACAGGGCCCCAACCCTGGGCAATTGTCCTGGCTAGCCCATCTCTTCTTCACCTGGGTACCCAGAGGTGGACTGTGTGGGAGGACTCAAAGCGCATGCATAACTGCTTGATTGATATAATCTTTAAGTTAATTAACCTGATTTTGCCCTTCCCTTGTTCAAGTCCCCTGAATAAATCAAATCTAACTTTTTCTGCATGTAATCTGACTGTGGTTCCAGTTTGTGCACAAAGTACTGTACTGTTGCTATTTGCTGTGCCTAACCCTGTTTTACAGGGGGTCCCCAGGGTCAAGCCAGAGGAACCAGCCCTGGTAGTAAGAGCAAACAGTGTGGGTACTTGTGTGGCGTACCAGGGGTATTGCGAAAGTGATTATTGTACAGTGTTCAGGCCACTAGAGGGGAAAGAGGGGGGTTACAGTGTCCCGGAGGGCTGTGCCCAGGTTAGCTTGACCACTACCAACCCTGACCTCCGGGTGGAGGCACCCATTTCAGAACTCAGGCCCCTTAACCTGCTACTAGCTAAGCAGGCAGGGGTAGTAGCCCCTGGGATAGCGCCACCTAGGGGTTACATAGTTGTTGAATTTTAGTAACTGGGTAGGCCCACTCTGACCAGAGGTCCCTTTTTCAGGGGTGACCTAGAATTACTTACAGGCAGATGCACAGACAGAACAAGTACAGTCATTTACAAGGGATCGGAATTAATTATAGGCAAAATATACAGGCAATAAACGTACAAGACTTTTTTTTTTTTCAGTTTGAAGTTAGGGTAACATAATATATGCAGTACATGGAGCATTGAAGGCACATACACGCTCCTATTAAGTCAGGTGTCCTCAAGGCTGTATTCTACGCCCCGTCCCATTCTTGATCTTTCTGAATGACTTCCCTCCACAAACATCCATATATATGCAGATAGGGACCCTCAGCACCTTAGCTGACATTGCGGCTCTTTGCTGGTTTTGCTCAAACCAGCTTGTCCTCAGCCGGAGCAGTGGCACTGAGGCTTGAGGCGCTGGACGCCACACCTCGTGCCACGTCAGCGACCCGGGTTCAGGAACGAGCCCAGGCTGCTGGAGGTTGGCAGGGGTGAGAGAGGATCGAGCATCTGTAGGACTGCTTTCCTCTCCCAGGGAGGGATCCAGGGACAGCCCAGCAGCGCAGCAACCCCCGGTGGAGACTGGAGGCACTGCTGTGCTCAGGGGCTAAAGCAGTTGGATGCAGAACTGCGGCGGACGACATCAGATGACATTGCACATCTGGGCTCGGGGGGGGGGGTAAGGTATACCAAAGAAAACCCTGCTGGTGGGGTTGGGCGAAGGCACCACGAACACCGAAGCCACACTCCAAGACCGGGCATCTCTCCTCGCAAGCCCCTCCCTGTCCGCCTGGCAGATTAGATTATAGATGGAGTGCCCTGGGAGGATAGGGCATCCCTACCTTGGAGGGTGCAGAGCCGGGGGACCTGCCAGATCGGTTCGGGGCGAGGAGTAGTATGTGCTTCAGGTAGGAGGTAGAGCTCCAAGGGTGAGTGGCTGCTGGAGAGAGTTCCCCTCTAGGCGGGGCATAAAAAGAGTTTGAATAAAAAAAAAAAAAAAAAGCTTGTCCTCGATGCCAAAATAATGTTCTGTTTTTTGTTTTTTTTTGTTGCTCCACCACCAACCGGCTCCCTTCAGCCCTGCCCCTACCACCCAGCCCCGTCATCTGCCCCAGAACATACCTGCACCCACGGCTCCTCATGTATGACCCCTCCCTCACACAGGAACGGCCACCCAGAGGTGGACCTCCACCCTGAGCGGAGTTAGAGCATGGTCTGGGAGAGGGCAGTCCCGGTGACTATGCGGGACCTGCGGCAGGCAGCATCCTGAACAGTTACAATGTTTTTTTTTTAGGTTTTCTCAAGGCGCAGCATGCAGTGATGTCGTGGCATGGCTGCCAATGTATGCCCCACCTCCCCGTGCTGTCAAGCTCCGACACTGCTAGAGCCCCTTTCCTCTGTGAGGGATAAGTCATGTGCCAGGTGCTATCCCAACCCACCCCCCAGAGGAGGAGAGCAGTCCCCAGGACGTTCCATCCTCTTCTGCCCCGGCCAGACCTCCAATAGCCCGGGCCTGTTTCTGAACCCAGGACGGCGGCATCACAAGCAGAAGTTCTACCGTTGTGTCGGCGGGCCGGTCAGATGGTCTGTTTGACCTTTGGAACCAGGCAACAGCTGGCCATACTCCAGTCCACCCTGTTCTTCAAGATCCTGGCTAGATCTTACTTCGAGAGGGCTCTTACAGTAGGTATTCACAGATAGGACTAAGCCCGCCAGGCGTTAAGACCCCACGGAAAACTTCTAGCTAGCAGTCTCTGGCAGAGGACTGCCCCCACGTCAGGTGACCCACGCCCGCCTTCTAGTTCTTTCCGGCCGTCGGCTTGTGAAAGTTACTCACGGTAGAACAGCACTCATTAGTGCCTTCGTCAGTTGTAAAGTTTTGACTTTTTCTACCCTTTTCTTGATGTTCTCCTTTTTTTGTTCATACTATCTGCTGTGTATGTCTTCCCCGACACCCTCCGAATCGCATAAAAAAAAAAGTGCAACTCGTGTGGTTCCCAGCTTCCACACAAGGACTGCCACTCCTTGTGCCTCTTCCATTGAGGCCCAGACCACCCCGTGGAGGAGTGCCAACACTGGCAGACATTCAACTCGGCTACCCGAAAGCGTAGGCAGCAGTCCCTGGAAGCCCATCTCCTCAAAAAGAAAATGGCATCTATGGAGAAGGAGTTGAAGAAACTTAGGCAGGCGTCAACCTCCCCCGAAGGCCACAAAAAGAAGCGTGACAAGGGGAAGTTGGAGTCGCAGCCTTACAGGTATCATCCCCTTCAGGGGATCACTCCTCAACTGCCATCTTGGTGGCTACCAAGAAGGCGTCGCCCCTCCCATGGCGCTTGCGCTTGGGCCCTTCGGGAGCCTCCGGGGTAAAGGAGGTCTCCCCTCCCATCAAGGCCGCTCCTCCACCACGGCTTTCTGGTTCGAGCAGGTCCGGTAGGTCAGACGTCAGCAGCCCTGTCCGGGCGGGCGTCAGTGGGACTAAGTTGCTCACCTCCTCGGGTGATTGCCCAGCCCACCCCCCTTCCGACAAGGCCGCCACTCCTTCAAGGCCTTCCTCAGATAGGGAGTCCGATAAGTCGGATGCCGGCTTCTCAGACGTCCACCCGGACACTGCTGACAAGGCGGCCGCCGGCTCCTCAGACGACCGCCCCGTTAACCTGCCTGCGTCAGACCCTATCGTCACGCCTGACACCCCAGGCTCTCCGCAGTGGATAACCCTGTTTCCTACTGAGGTCCCCGCATCCCCTCGGTTCACAGCCAGGGATTTCAGTCCTCCTTCCCCGGTTGAGACCGACGACCTTGGGACGCTGTCATAAGGGGTCCCCCCTCCTACGACAGACCCTCAAATGCCAGACCCGCTGCCACTGTCAGGCATCCCTTTGCCCGACGGAAGACCTGTTCCTTTGTCAGGACCATCGGACCCATTCGGCGGTCTCTCTACGCTGTGCCTGACCCCCTGGGACTAACGCTTCCTCTGTCCAGTCCACCAGCAGGGCCTCTGGCACCGGGGTATCCGAAGCCAGGCTTCCCGCCATCGGGCTACAGGTACTCTTATTATGGGTACCCGCACTACCCGTATCTGAGCACCCCCCCCTCTCCGCCGGCAGATCTGATGGAGACCTTGGCCTCCTGGTGGGCTGAGGCCAAGGCTCAGCTCACTAAGGAGGTTGAGAGTCATCTTCTGACGTCAGTCCCTATAGCGGACCCCCTACAACGAAGATGGAAGACTCCCTCCCCTTTACCCGACACCAGAGGAAAACCTTCTGGTGCCCAGGGTGGGGAGGACACGCATCCCTGGGAGCTTCCCAGAAGGGTCGTTCCTCCTCCTCCCAGGGAGGAGTCTTCCTCTTCTTCTACCTCAGGGCAATCTGATTCTGAGTCCGACCACTCTGATCTTGGGGACGAGCCCCATACTCCAGAACGCCCAAGGCCGAGGGACCCTCCGAAGTCACCTCCGGAGGACCCTTCCTTTCTGGAGCTATTGAGGAAGGTCCAGGAGACATGTCAGTGGCAATCAGTGGAGCCAGATCCACAGCGTAAGAAGCTCGCTGCTCATTTGGATCTGCCTGAGACCATTCCTACACTGATTCCACCCTGAATAGAACCTCACGCTGTCTTGTTTCCACTATTTGGAAATTACCATCTACGCTAGTCCCTCTTCCGAGGAAGGCAGATAGGCTATAGCAGGCTCCGGAGGGTAAAGACTTCTTTAGTCTTTACCCCAAGGCAGATCTGGTTGTGATCAGCGCCGCCCATGGCCGCTCCAAAAACCCCAAACACCTGAGCTCGTCCCCACCTGACAAGGAATCTCAACTTCTGGATAAGTACAGGAAGAAGAAGATTTACTCCTCTTCGACCCTTGGCATCAGGGCCCTCAACTATGTCGGCCACATGGAGGATTTCCAGAAGTCCATCCTCAGCTAGGTGGAATCCAAGCTGGACTCCCTTCCTGATTCACAAACTAAGCAGGAACTGGGAGACCTGGTCCGTTCCACTTATTCGACCTGTAGGCACATGCTTCGTGCCACCTGCGATGCGGTGGACACAGCTGGCAGGAGCTCAGCTTTTGCTGTAGGCTTACGGCATCATGCCTGGCTCCCTGTGTCAGGATTGGTCCCTGAAGTACAGTCCGCTATACAGGATGCTTCCTTCAGGGGTTCATTGCTGTTTTGAGGTGATGTCAAGGACATCGTAACTGAACTGCAGGAGAAGGGCACTGCTCTGAAGTCGGTCCAGACTTTGTACAGGCCCCCTCAGGGGCAGTGACGTCCTTTTCATCGCCAAACCCGACAACAACAGAAGCCCAATCAAGGAAAGCGCGCAAACAAACGTCAGGCCCCTTCAGCAACTAAGACTCCCCAAGCAAAAAGTCCGCAGGAGCCTCGGCTGCTGCGCTGCCCCACACCTCCTGACTCTCTGCCTCTCCCCCTGCCTTTTGCCATTCCAGAGGAACCAGTAGGGGGAGATTCTCCTCCCATCTACCAGGTTGGGAGAGGATAACATCGGACGCTTGGGTGCTTCAGCTAATATCGGCCGGACACTCGATAGAATTTCTACAGAAACCTCCTCGAAAACCTACCCCTCAGTCATCTTACTCTCTGCAACATCTTCCTCTGGTTCTAGAAGAAATCCTATCCTTTCTGTCGAAGGCGGCGATATAACAAGTCCCCACTCATCTTTGGGGGGCGGGTTACTATTCCCATTTCTTTCTAGTTCAAAAGAAAATGGGATACTTGAGGCCAATCCTAGACCTCAGCTCCCTGAACATGTTCGTGGAGTACAAACACTTTGGAATGCTCTCATTGCAGAGCCTTCTACCCCTACTCTGGCAGGGACAGTGGCTACGTGCTCTGAATATGCAGGATGCGTACCTGCATATCCCCATATGCCCTTCCCATCACAAATACCTCCATTTTTGCTTTTGGGGGACCTACCAGTTCAAGGCCCTCCCATTTGGTCTCTCCTCAGCTCCCCTAGTATTTACCAAATGGCTGTTGGTGGTAGCGGCCCACCTGCATACCCAGGGCGTGCAGGTCTTCCTGTACCTGGACGATTGGCTCTGGGTAGCCCCTTCCAAGGAAGAACTCCTGCACTCCCTTTCCCTTACCCTGAAGGTTTTTACCAGCCTGGGTATTACCATCAACCAGGCCATGTCCCACTTGGTCCCTTGCCAACGCCTCCAGTTTATAGGGGCGATACTGGACACGGCCATAGGCAAAGCCTTTTTGCCTCCAGACAGGGTCGAGACCCTTCAGAATCAGTTCTCGTCTTCTGTCTGGTCACAGACAGGTCGGAGCCGGGTCAGTCCTCTGCCTCCTCAGGCTCATGGGGGCTGCTATTCCGACAGTTCCGTTTGCTCGGCTCCATATGAGTATCCCTCAGTAGACGCTCCGGTCACAGTGGGACCAAACCACGGACGATCGAGACCAAGAGGTACTAGTGTCGGATCCCATGAGCAGGGACTTGCACTGGTGGATGGTTCAGGAGAAACTGTGTCTGGGAGTTCCATTCTGCATTGCTCCTTCTTCCCAGATGTTGACAACGATGCATCAGGGGAGGGCTGGGGTGCCCACCTAGAGTCTCACAGGACTCAGAGCAGCTGGCCCCTGTTCAAGCAGAAACTTCACATAAATGTGCTCAAGCTGAGAGTAGTCCTATATGCCTTACAGGCTCTTTTTCCCTTCATTCTTCCCGGTCATCATCTGATCCAGTCAGACAAGATGTGTGTAGTTTGGTACCTCAACAAACAGGGAGGAACTTGTTCTAGCCCCTGTACTGGGAGGCGATGAGAGTCTGGTATTGGGCAGCCCAGCACAACCTTCACCTGACCACAGTTCACGTTCCGGGAGTAGAAAACACCCTGGCAGATTAACTCAGTCGATCCTCAGCCAGGGCTCACGAATGGGAGTTAGACCAACAGGTTGTAAAACGACATCTTTCGGCAGTGGGGGACACCTCAGGTAGGCCTCTTCGCCTCCCCCTAAAATGTAAAACTTCCTGCCTTTTGCTCACTCGCTCCAGGGCGAGACGTTTTCTGGAGGGATGCTCTATTTCTCTCTGCTGGAGGGACAGATTCATTTATGCCTTCCCTCCCATTCCTTTGATTCCGAGGGTCCTGAACAAACTCGGATCAGAAGGGGGCTCGGATGATTCTCCTCGCCCCCTTCTGGCCCAGGCAAGTTTGGTTCTGTCTTCTGCAATAGTTTTCTGAGGAACCTCCTCCTCCTCTCTCACAGCACTTGTTGACCCAGGATCAGGGGACCCTTGTTCACCCAAGTCTCAAATCCCTTCATCTCCATGCATGGCTCCTGCAGACGTAGCTGAAGCCTGCTTCGCGGAATCTCTCCTTTAGTAGTGGACATTTTGGTGGAGGTGAGGAAGCCTCCCACCAGGACCACCTACGCTATGAAGTGGAAACTGTTTTCCATCTGGGCATATTCTAAAGACTTAGAGCCTTTCTTGTGCCCAGCCAACGAAGTCCTGGATTACATGTGTCACCTCTTCGACCTGGGTCTCAGCCATTCCTCTTTAAAAGTCCATATGGCAGCTATCTCAGTCTACCACATTCCCTTTGGAGACAGGACATTTGCTCAGTTGGAAGTCTCTAAAACTTTTCTTAGAGGGGTTCTCCACTTGAGACCCGCCATCTGCAATCTTGCCCCTCCATGGGCTTTGAATTTTATCTTAGAGAAACTCACACTACCTCCCTTTGAGCCAGCAGCAGAAGCAGACTTGAAGTTCCTTTCTTGGAAGACGCTCTTCTAGTGGCCATCACTTGTGCTCAGCATATTTCTGAGCTCCAGGCCTTGATGTGTAAAATCCCATATTTGATTTTCCACAAGGAACATGTGGCTGTACGCACCAACTCTAAATTTCTGCCTAAGGTGGTGACTGAATCTACGCTGAATCAATCCATTGAGGCACCGGCTTTCTTTACGCAACACTCCAATCAAGGGGAGTACTTCTTACACACTCTGGATGTTCTCAGAATCCTGAGATACTACACCAATTGGACTAAGGATCTCAGGAAGACTGATCAGCTTTTTGTCTCTTTCGCTCACAAACGAGAAGGCAATGCTGTTTCCAAGCAGTGCCTTTCCAAATGGTTGGCCAATTGTATCACTTTCTTTTACAACAAGTACAACCAGTGGCGAAGCCAGGTTTGGGAGCATTTGGGGGGGGGGCATTCAGTCAGTCGTGGGCTCCACAATGGGCACTAAACATTGAATAAAGATGGTGGTGGGGCACCACTACTCTCACTGGGGCAGCCAGGAGGGTGACTGCCCCCAGCCCTAGCTCCGCCACTGAGTACAACAAGACCCTACTGGGTCAGGTCAGAGGTCACTCCACTAGGGGGTAGCTGCCTCTGCTGCTTGTTTCAGGAATGTGTCTGCGGCAGACATCTGCGCAGCCGCAACCTGGACTTTGGTCCATACCTTTACAAAACACTACAGTTTGGACATTGCCTCTTGCTGTAGAGCAGGCTTCGGGTTGGCTGTTCTGCAGGGTCTCCTTTCATGAGACCTGCTTAGCCCAGAGGGTTATGTTATGGATGACAATCCTCCTCCTGTTTTTTTTCTCTTTGTTCCAGACTGCTTGGGATTCAGTCCTATCTGTGACTACCTACTGCAAGAGCCCTCTCAAAGTAAGATAGTACAGTTACGTAAGAACTTACCGTAACAGTAGATCTTCGAAAGAGGCTCTTGCAGTAGGTATTAACCTCCCGCCCTCTGTCCCCCTTAGTCTCTTTTCTTCCTTTCCATGAATGCATATCCTCTTCTCTCTTGTCTTGCCTCTTTTGGCCTTTGGCGGGAAAAAAATGGAAGGCAGGCGTGGGGGACCACCCCTTTATACCAACGTCGTCTGACGCCGGTCATCTGATGTGGGGGTGGTCCCCTGCCAGAGACTGCTAGCTAGATGTTTTCCGTGGGGTCCTGACGCCTGGCGGCTTAGTCCTATCTGTGAATACCTACTGCAAGAGCCTCTCTCGAAGATCTACTGTTACAATAAGTTCTTACGTAACTGTACTTTCTCCTCTTGCAGAAGATTTTCCTTTTGCATAAGTCCCCACTTTTAAATACTTGTGGTTCTGGGCGGATTAAGACCTTGATTTCTTCTACCACATTTACACCTCATAAAAAAAACAACAAAGCTTGTATATCTCTATCTGCATGTCACAAATTTGTTGTAAAAAGGATTCTAAATACTGTACCTAGTTTATTACTACCTGGATTTAGTTTACTGTCCACAGTTAGGCAGATTCATAGCAGTCCTCAGGAAGATTAGGCAGGCACGTGCCCTAAGTTAAGTGAATAGGATCCACAGGACTGAAGACCTCAAGACAGCATCATGATGACTGAGCAAGTGGATGCTGTAGTAGAAAATGAATGTTTATACATTTGACCAGGTAGCAGCCCTACATGTTTCAGAAATGAGAATGTACCTGGCAGCAGCAACAGAGGCAGTGGTATATCTGGTGGAGTGAGTATTAAACACCATAGGCGACTCCACAGTCAACCTGTAAAACAGAGTGATGCAGGAGCTTATCAACGTGCCATTCACCTGTTTGACTGCTGGTGTGCTTAGGATATGCTAAAATGATGGCCAGGTGCACATTGAAGAACACTGCTCACAACCTTCCATGAGACAGGGACCAGAGGTTGTCAAGAATGTGCAAATGGAGAAGGAGAGGATAGTAATCCACACTTCTAGCACCAACGTAAGAACCTGGTTGATTTGCAAGTATATGTCTTGAGAGCCAGCTTATCGAAAAATGCTTCCAGCACCCTGAGAATATCCTGTAAAAGCCCAAAGGCCTGGAACTCTAGCTGTTCAATGGTTGGGTGCATGGATTACAGGTCTGGATACCATCTTTTTTTTTTTCCCTCATTTCTTTTTAGGCCTCCCGAGCTATGGGCAGGGGGATAATCACCTATTCTAGGGACATGGATATGTTGTTCATCCACACTTATTGGCAGGTTCCTTGCCGCTTTAAATCTTGCCGGAAGGTCTTCAAGCTAGCTCCTCCCACCCACCCGGGTGGTAAAACTCTCGGCTCCGCCCCATGACGCCAGATCTTCCTTACCGCTTGGAAGCTCAGGTTCCCTCCTTAACGCTCTGCGATTAAGTTTTGGGCCTAAAATCGCCGGTTTCAAAAAAAACCTTTATAACTTTCTCGGTCTTCCCTTCAGCAGGCTGCGATGGACAAATTGACCTTGATTTCTGCTGGAGATGTCCCTGTGGGCAGAAGATGTCTCGGACGGACCCGCACTCCACGTGCCTTATTGCCTTGGCCAGGAGCACGACCCGCAGGCTTACGACCTGTGTTCCTCCTTTCTCGGTCTACGCCCCCGAGGACCGCGCTGCCCGCTACTTCTGGGATGCCCCGAAGAAGATTTCCTCGGTCAAATCCAAAGAGGCCCGACTGGCGGTTCCGGCTGCGGGATCCGCCCGAACAACTAGAAGGTTGGTCGCCTTGAGCAGGCGGCTCAGGCCTTGACTTCCTAACCTACGGCCTTTGTCCCTCTATCAGCTCGGGTCCTCATATTCAGCTTCCTTCAGGAGCTTTGCTTGACCCTCTCAACTAGGCGAGGGTCCTACTTCTTGAGTCCGTTTCATCGGTCGAAGAAGTCTAAGAGCAAGTCTCATCGTCGACGCTCTTGGGAGCGGGAAAGATCCCCCTTCCCTCGTCGACAATCGACTTCGGTCGAATTCTCGTTCCGCCACTGGCTTCACGGTGCCCCCGTCAGGCCAGGTGACTGAGACTCCCGCCGACGAGGTCGAGATTTTTCTCGACCGGTTAGACGGGTTGTCGGCTGGAGAAGCCGAGATTCCCTCCTCCCCGGTTCCCCCGGTGAGGGTTGAGGATATCGTCGGCTCTCCGTACCGGTGAATCAGGAGCCGTCGGTTTGCTGACGGCAGACGAGGATCGCGATTCGGCTCCGCCTCCACCGACTCTCGGCCCTAGCCGAGTTTCACCGATCTCGGTCCGGACATCTTCTGGTCCAGCCGTCCCGTCGACACACGGTCTCGGTCTCGGCATCAAGCGCAAGCGGCGCCGCCGCTCTTCCTCTTCTTCCTCGGCCGAGGAGGGAAGGCTTCGGCATAAGCTACGCCGAAAATACGAGGACCTCATGTGGCAACAAATTTTTCTGGCCAATAAGCAGGCTCAGGCCTCTTCTCCAGCCATTAAGTGGTTGCCACCGGACCAGGTAGTGGTCGAGGAGCCTGTTTCCAGGCCAGTTGTCCGACCTATTCCGGCTGCCCCACCAATTGTGGTGGAACCGCCTCCACCTCAGCCGACAGCTGGGGCTCCGACGAAAGATTCGCGGTTGGCCCAAGGCCTTCCCCGTAGGCTGTCGGTCACTCACGCCTGACAAGCCTCGGCAAGTGGAGGGTGGCTCAGGCTCCAGGCAGCTATTCGACAACCTCCGGAGTCGGATGACTCCTCCTGTTCTCCAGCGCCTTGACTTGGAGTCCTCTGGGGGGCAGTCAGTGGACGATAGCCCTTCGTCCTTCCTAGGACTTCTTAGGCTCATCTCAGAATCCACTGGGATGAAGCTTGAACCCGTATCCAAACGGGCCAGATATCCTCTCACCGAGATTCTGGACCGAGGGGATTCTCCCACGGAGGCCTTTCCAGTGGCCGAAGCCATTGTCGGGCCGGCCCTGGAACTTTGGCAGCGTCCAGCTTCCTGTCCTGCGCCTTCGGCCAGGATGGCCAGGAAGTATGCGGTCCCTACTGGCTCTCTGTCCGGGTTTTCTGAACACCCCTCGGCTGAAGGGCTGGTCACGGACAGTGTTTTCCGGCGTGCCGGTAATGCCAGGGACGTGGACAAACCGCCCGACAAAGAGTCCAAGAAATTGGACTACTCGGGGCGGAAAGTGTATGCTGCCTCTTCTCTCGGCCTTCGTCAGGCCAGTTCGGCCGTCCTCATGGCACATTTCTCCCATGCCCTGTTGGGTTCCCTGGATGAGGCGGTCCCTCATCTTCCGTGACCTGCAGACCACGGTCAAGCAGGTGCGGGATCAGGCAGGCAGTAGCCAAACAACAGCTCCAGACTGCTCTGGATATAGGAGACTCATGTGCCCAGTCAGTGGTGGCCGCTGTGGCCATGCGTCGTGAGCGTGGCTGCGAATATCCACCTTTAGCGGATACCAGCACAAGCTGGCGGACGTTCCTTTCCTGGGAACAGACCTGTTCGCCCTGGTGGAAGGCCACCTCCAGAGGATCGAAAATCCAATGCCACCTTGGATTCGGTCTCGTCCGCACAGAGGACAAGGGTCATAAGCCCCAGCCCAAGTCCTTTCGTCCTCTACTCCCGCCCACACGCCCGCCCAACAACAGCGCCAGGGCCAGCAGGCTAGACCTTGTATTCCAAGCCCAAGCCATCGGCTTCCTCTAAGGAAGCAAGGAGGAAAAGGCCGGGTGGTCCCCAGGCGGTCCTTCCTCCAAGCCTGCTAAGTGACGGGCTGAGGGGTGTCACCCCCATCCCCGTCACCTCGCCCCTGGTTCCCCCCGTGGGGGGACGGCTCCGACACTTCCTTTCCGCCTGGTCCGCTGTTACCACGGACAGGTGGGTTTTGGAGGTGGTGGGAAGAGGCCTGCCTCTGGAATTCGAGCAGGCTCCACCCTTCAGAGCCGTCGCCCCGCGGGGGGCTTTGGGGTCCCCAGAATCTCTACAGGCTCGTCGAGCCGACATCGCCCTCCTCCTTCAAAAAGGGTGATAAAAGAGATAGAGGACCCTTCACCAGAACCAGGGTTCGTGTCCAGGTACTTCCTGGTCCCGAAACGGACGTGGGGCTGGCGCCCCATCTTAGACCTACACGACCTGAACAAGTTCCTAAGGTCTCGAACCTTCAGAATGGTCACTCTGGCTCAGATAATACCATCTCTGGAACACGGCATGTGGTTCTGTTCTCTGGACTTCCAGGACGCGTTCTTTCACGTCCCTATCCGTCCGTCTCATCAGAGATTCCTCCGCTTCAGAGCGGAGGATCCCTCGGAATTCAGGCCATGCCTTCGACCTTTCTTCAGCTCCAGGGTCTTCACCAAATGCATTACAGCGGTGACAGCTTTCCTCTGGCCGAGGGTCAGGTGTACCCTTACCTGGACGATTGGCTGATAGCAGCCCCCTCCAGGTTGGAGGTGGAGCGGTCCAGAAATCTGGCCCTCCGGGTTTGCTCTCAACTGGGCCTCCTGGTCAACGAGGCCAAGTCGGAACTCGAGCCGAAGCAGGTGATATCCTTCATTGGGGCAGAGCTCGACTCTCTTCGAGCCAGAGCACGGCTCCCGGCGGACAGGGCCGAGGTTCTTACCTCCTTTGCCCAATCATTTCTGGTTGGGCAATCGCGCCCTGCCCAGGACTTCCTGCAACTCCTGGGTCTTATGGCGGCCTGTACCAGCGTAGTCCGTTGGGCACGCTGGCACATGCGCCTCCAGTGGGGTCTGGCCAGCCAGTGGTCACAGCGTTGAACCCTCTGGACCAGCAGCTGTGGGCGACCCAGGAGATGTGGAACGCCTCCAGTGGTGGACTGTTCCGTCCCATCTGCAGGAGGGTATCCCGTTTGTCCGCCCCGAGCCGACGGTCTCCCTATCGACCGACGCCTCTTTGATGGGTTGGGGTGCCCATCTGGGGGAACACCGAGCGCACGGCCTCTGGTCCCCGCGGGAGTCCCGATGCCATATCAACCTGCTGGAGCTCCGTGCAGTCCGCCTAGCTCTCACCGCCTTTGCTCCGTTTCTCCGGGGTCAAGTGGTCCGAGTCCAGACGGACAATACCACGACCATGTACTATCTAAACCGCCAGGGCGGGACGCGCTCCTTGCCTCTATGCAAGGAAGCTCTCCGCATCTGGTCACTAGTGCGCAGCCTGGAGGCGGATCTCCTGGCCATTCATGTGGCAGGAGCCTCCAACACCCTGGCCAATGCCCTGAGCCGGATAGGGGCTGCATCGACGAGTGGTCTCTCCTGCCGGAGATGGTATAAGACCTGTTCTCCGCTGGGGCACACCTCTGGTGGATCTGTTTGCCTCCAGGAGAACGCGAGCTGAGGCTGTTTCATGCCCGCCTCAGCAGGGCTCGCTGCAGGGATGCCTTTTCGAGGCCGTGACCCCGGCCCTTTACGCCTTTCCCCTGCTCCTGATTCACAGGGTCCTGCTGAAAGCGAGGAGGACAAGGCGCAGGTGATTCTGATAGCCCCAGACTGGCCTCGCCAGTTCTGGTACCCAGATCTCCTCAGTCTCAGCTCCAGGACTCAGCGGCAGCTTCCAGCTTCGCCTCGGACCTGCTCTCAGTCAATCAGGGAAGGTGTTCCATCTGACCTTCAATCCCTGCACCTGACGGCCTGGTTCCTGAGCTGCCAGAGTTCCAGGCCTTGGGTCTTTCCCGACGAGGTCCTCAACGCGTTGAGGCGTCCAGTAAGGAGTCCACCAGAAAATGCTATGCCTTCAAATGGAAGAGGTTCTCCATTTGGTGTCGGGGAAAAGGGTTGGACCCTTTCTCGTGTCCTGGCGTAGCATTTTGGACTATCTATGGTCCCTATCTAGTCAAGGGCTTGGGTCGACGACCCTTAAGGTGCACCTGGCAGCCATTTGCCACCGGGCGCGGGGCTGGCCTAGCAGTCAGTGGCGAGGAAAGTGGTCGGGAGCTTTTCAAAGGCCTTGATCACATTTCCTCCAGTGCGGGAACCCCACCTCCGTGGATTTACTGCTGGTACTGGCAAAACTCATGGGCAAGCCATTCGAACCAATGCACAGGTGTGGTCTCCCCCACCTGTCGTGGAAAACCGCCTTCTTGGTGGCTATCACGTCAGCCAGAAGGATGGGAGAACTCCAGGCGCTAAGCATCGAGTCTCCTTACCTGGTCTTCCACAGGGACAAGGTTGTCCTACGCCCCCACCCGAGATTCCTTCCGAAGGTGGTGTCGGAGTTTCACCTTAATCAGGTATTGACTCTGCCGGTGTTCTACCCCAATCACACCTCGGAGGTCAATATAGGCTCCATACCTGGACCCCAGAAGGGCGCCGCTATTATAAGGAGTTTCACGGCTGATTCGGGGAGAGGTTCGCCAGCTGTTTGTCACTCACGCTGAAGCCGCACCTGGCAGACCTGCAGCCAAGCGGACGATAGGCAGATGGGTCACCTCCTGCATAAATCTCTGCTATGAGTTAGCGGGCATGGAGCCTCCCAGAGGGATGAGCGCTCATTCTACCCGCCATACTGCTGCATCGGTGGCTGCTTCCAGGGATGTCCCTATCCAGGAGATCTGCAGGGCTGCTACCTGGAAGTCAGCACACACCTTTATTCCCACTACCACATCGGCCTTGAGTCACGCTGGGATGCTGGTTTGGGGCCTCGGTTCTCCAATCTTTGTTCCCCAAGTAAGTATTAGGGGTGTGCGCTTGCCTCCCTCCTCCCGGAGAACTGCTAGAGGTCTGCAATAAGTGTGGATGAACAACATATCCATGTCCCTAGAAATACAGGTTACTCACCTGTAACAGGAGTTCTAGGAGTGGTATATGTTGTTCATCCACATGAACCTCACCCGACTTCTCTGCTTCGACAAGACAACCTGAGTCTTCCAGCGGCCAGATCTGGCGCCATGGGGCGGAGCCGAGTTTTACCACCCGGTGGGTGGGAGGAGCTAGCTTGAAGACCTTCCGCAAGATTTAAAGCGCAAGGAACCTGCCAATAAGTGTGGATGAACAACATATACCATTCCTAGAACTCCTGTTACAGGTGAGTAACCTGTATTTCAGTGCCCTTCTCATTTCGTTTTAGGCCTCTCAAACTACGAGCGTGGGATATACCCCCTATTCAGTGCCTGGACTGCCATCCCAGCATGACCCATAGCTTGCTCCCTATGTTGCAGCTTGGGGAGGGCTGGGGGAGAGACCAAAATCCGCCAGAGTCCCCAGCTGTGGCTTGCACCTGGGGCATCATTTGGGAGGCAGTCCAGGGGCATCACGGAGCTCCATGACCAGGGTTTTTTCTTTTGTGTGGTTCCCCAGGAGACACGGTTGTGTAGTGATGTCAGCGCAGGATTGGCGCACTCCCGAACCCGTCCCACAGATGTCTGAAGACGCCTCTGCAAGCCAGGCGGTCCTGGCTGCTGGACTCCCAGTCTCCACTGGATGTCACTAGCATGCATGGCAACCCCTCCCCACCCCAAGGCGGAGAGCTGTCCATGGGACGCTCATCCAACCTCTCGTGACTGACCCTCGGACACCCCGTGCTGGCTTCTTAACCTGGGTCATCAGCACCACAGGGGGTAGCACTACCGTTGTGCCGGCGGACTGGCTCTATCTGGATACCATCTTGATACCTGATTTCTAAAGCAGTGTGACTGTGTCACAAAAAATTAATTTCCTTTGAATGACTCTGTGCTCTTATTGTCTTAGAAAGATTTGGGAGATAATAAACAAAAACTAAAGTTTATATTCCTAACAGCTATATAAATGCAGTGGATTGGAGACAAGGAACCATATAACATTTGTTGTATATGAGGGTATAGTTCTAATGAAAAAAATAGGTATAACTTTAATACTGAGCTGTGTATGAAATTTCTGTAGGCTTGCCTGCCACACACAGATGGAAGTTGAAGAGTTACTTGCTCTACAGCGTACGTAAATTGGCATGCAGTTGCACTTTTAAGCACCCAGTCTTGTTTTCTGTCTTTGTAGCTAAAGATTTCATGCACAGAAGTCCAGTCTTTAACCCCTGATGTCTACATGATTGTACAGATTTGCTGGGCATTGAAAGATCTTACTTTAAGAGGGTTCCTTCAGTAGGTCATCACTGATAGGACTGGTGCCACCTGGCATCGGGCCACATGGCAGACTTTTCTAGCAATCCCTGATGGGGGACCACACACCCGACATCACGTGACCGTCAGCGTGACTGTATATAGTGGGCAGTCCCCACGCCCGCCCACCAGTTCTTTCCCGCCGTCACCTCGTGTCAGTCACATTGCAGACTTCCATATGGCGATTGTTGTGAAAGTATCTTGCGTCGGAAATTCCTTCACCAAAAATTCTTCCTTTTTTCAACTCTTCATTGATGTCTTCACCTAAGAAGAAGTGCTTGTCCTGTTGCACGCAGATCCCACACAAAGATGGTCACCTCAAGTGCGTCCTCAGGGTGGTCTGGACCTAGACAGTCTCCTCCTGCCTGGAGTGCCAGACCATCAACCCAGCCAAGAAGAAAAGGAGGCAGCATGCTTTGGAGGCCCATCTCTTGAAAGCCTGCTTGGCTTCTCTAGAGAAGAAGATTGACCGTTTGAGGGGAGTCCTCGGCAGGTAAATCTTCTCCATTGAAGAAGCACAATGAGAAGTCTAGGGAGCGGGAGCTCTCCGTGGACGAGCAAGGACCAGCCGCTGCCCAGAAAATCGGACGATAAGTCTGGTAAAACCACAGCGGGTCAGTTGATCATCTTCTCCTCCGACTACCGCACTGCGCCAGCCGATAAGTCGACCCCTGGCTCCTCCAGGGACCACGGGCAGCCAGTAAGCTGGCTCTCCAGCCAGTGAGGACCTGCCCGGCACCCAGCGATAAGTCGGCCGGGGGCTCCTCCTCCGCCTGATGCCACCTGCTAAGACGCCCGTCCCTGACGGCCACACAGGTGTGGTTCCCCCGTTGGGGCCTAACGGCACCTCACCTGACTTCCTGGAACCAGGGGGAGAAAGCCCCTCTCCCCCCTCTTCAACGGCGTGTACCTCTGGCGAAGACAGCAGAGAACCACTTGATGTAGTCGATTCCACGGAGTCAACTCCACGTTCTCCTCTCGGGGTCAAAGGGAAGGAGGCTCGCTGAGGGTTGAAGCACTGATGCCACACCTCGCTCCACACCGGTGACCTGGGTTTGGGAACGGACTCGGGTCACCGGGGGTCGGCCGGGGCGGAGAGGGGTAGAGTGTCCATGGGACAGCTCTCTCTCTGGGGAGGGAGGGGTCTTCAGTTGCTGGTGCACTTGTGGCCCCTGGTGGAGGCAGGGGAAGGTGTACTGGCACTGAACTTGGAGGGGTGAGTTGGGGCACGATGCCGGGCGGGAGCACGTGCGGACGCATACGCGCCCTCCCCCCCCCCGGCGTCATTGCACGCTTCACCACACTGCCACAGAAAAAGGGAAAACATGGCGGAACAGTCGCAGCGGCTTGATGGCCATCTATGGGATGCCCGGTCAGGGGGCATTGCTGCATTGCTGGATCCTGGTTCGGTCAGGGAGTGAAGGGGGACTCTCCACCGCCCTGCCGCAGGGGTAATTGGCAGCGGGGGCTCCACTGGGCCAGGAGAGGACCGGACAGAGGAACAGGATGACTGGATGTGTGAGGCAGACTGGGAAGCCAAGGTAAAAAGGACTAACTAAAAAAAAAAAAAAGGGAAGGTGGCTCCTCCTGAGCCAGCAGGCCTTACCATCAGGGTCCCTCCTCCACCTTTTGTGCGGGATCCCTGCAGCGCTGACTCCAGCCAACATCCCGCCAAAGGACCTGGCGAACCTTACTTCTACGCTGGATGTCCCGACGACTGTTGCTCTCCTGGGACCTAGCGATGGACCCCAGCCATTGGCTCCAACACCAGACATCCTGACGACAGTCCTTCAGCCTGGACCTATTGATCGGCCTCAGCCGTTAGCTCTGACGCCAGATCCGGTCCTGCCGTCAGGGCGTCTTCATCTGGTTCCGACGCTGGCCCCTTATCTGGCACCGGCTTGGGTGGTGCCAGTTCCGACGTCGGTCCCTGTGACGTGGGCTGTCCCAACGCCAGATCCCCAGTCTGTATACACAATGGCAGGTCCGACGTGGGTACCCCCGCCGCCAGACCTGATGATGGGGATCTACTCCAGACCTCGAACTGTCCCTCACTACCCGCTGGGGTTCCCAGGGGACCACTACCCGGCTGGTCCCCCTCCAGACTGGAGTCATTATGGACAGTTTTACCCTGGGTTCAGTCCCTACTCTCACTACAAGGGATTCCAGGACTATCATTACCCTCCCACACCGGTATTGCCACCTCCCTCCCCCAGCCCCCAACCTCCTTCACCACCCCCTCCACCTCCTCTGGTTGCACCGGATTTCGAGACCTTGATTCAGTCTTGGTGGCAGGGGGCTCGGTCTGAGTTGGTGTCGGACCTGGAGACGAGACTCCCTCTCCCACAGTCTTCCAGGTCCCCTTCCCTGAGCAGTTCTTCTGTGGCTACGGTGCATGTCTCGGGGAAGACTTGTCAGGATGTCTCACTCCCGGATATCCATTACCGTCCTGACAAAGCGGTAGACGATGATGATGAGGGGGCCGACGATTCTACTGAGGAGATCCCGGAGGAGCCTGAGGTCCCGTCAGGCAAGGTTCCCCGAAATCCCCTCCAGAGGACCCCACCTTTTCGGACCTCCTGAGGTCCATGAAGGATTTCTTTGACTGGGAGTCAGAGGATCAGGACCCGGTGAGACAGAGACTTGCCGAGCATCTGGACTTAGAGTCTCTGTCTCCGGTCCCCATTCCTCCATGGATTGGACCTCATCAGGACCTCACCTCTACATCTGGCAGGTGCCTCATTCTCTCCCGGCGTTTCCCAAGAGGGCAGACAGAATTTACTGGGTGCCACAGGATGCCCCGTTCTTGAAAACTCATCCTAAGGCTGACTCTGTTGTCATTTCTGCCGCTCATGACCGCTCCGCCACACTCAAGCACATGAGCACATCTCCTCTGGACAAAGAATTGAGGCAGATGGACCAGTTCGGGAAAAAGATCTATTCTTTGGCCACATGTGCCCTTTAGTCCCTTAACTCTCTGGCCCATATGGTGTCTCACCAAAAAGCTACCTTGGCCAGGTTAGAGGCTCAGGTCCAGGCCATGGATCCCTCGACCTTAAAGGAGGAAGTTGTCAAGAATCTTCACCTCTTCAAGTTCTCTTGTAGACATTCTTTGCGAACCATGTATGACTCAGTTGATTCTATGGCATGCACCTCGGCAACGGTCATTGTCCTTAGACTGCACTCCTGGCTTTGCCTTTCTGGACTTGCTAACGAGGTCCAGTCGGCAATTCAAGATGCCCCCTTCAGGGGCTCAGTACTCTTTGATGGGGACACCAAGGACATTATCACTGACTTGTAGGACTGAGGTCTTGCCCTCAGGTCAGTGAGGTCCATGTACCGATCGGGCAACCAACAACAGCAGCCCTTTTGGAAAAGGACCTGGAGGCAGAGAAAGCAGACCCCGGCATGCCGCCAGAGAAAGTGTAAGGCCACGGGTACAGCCATCCCTCCTGCTTCCAATAACCAGAGATGAGCAGGGGTCCTCCCCTGAACGATCCAGACACTTCCTGACTTCCCATCCCACCGCCTCCCCAGTCTCGGCCGAGAGAGCAGGAGAAATGTGGTTTGCCCGCCATGTGCAGGAGTGGAGGGCGATCACCTCCGACGAATGGGTCGTGTAGCTAGTGTCCATCGGACACACGACAGAGTTTTTAGACTTTCCTCCAGAAACTCCACCAAAAAGATCCTCCTACTCAAGGGATCAGTCTCTTCTCGTCCAAGAAGGGGTGAACAGTCTCTTGCTTAAGGAAGCAATAGAGCACGTTCCCCTCTGGCAAAGGGGAAAGGGGTTTTGCTCCCATTTTTTCCTGGTTCCAAAAAAGACCGGGGATTTCAGACCAATACTTGACTTAAACAACTTAAACCAGTTCGTTGAGTACAGAAAATTTCGGATGCTGACACTGCAGAGCCTCCTTCCACTCCTTCTGGAGAATCTTTAGTTCTAGGAGCGTGGATATGTTGTTCATCCACACTCTCTGGCATGTCCCTTTCCACCTTTAAATCTATCCGGAAAGTCTTCGAGCTGGCTCCTCCCACACACCCGTGTGGTAAATACCTCGGCTCCGCCCCATGATGCCAGATCTTCCTTTCCACTGGAAGATTCAGGTTCCCTCGTGCTACTTCTGCAGTATGTAGGCCCTGGATTCTCAATGATGGTTTTCACCGCAATTGCTTTCTCTAAAACTCATTAGAGTTTACGATACCGATCCGAGCGCATTGGACATGGAGGACAAGTCATCCTCCGGATTTCACCGGTGTCCCTGCGGACAGAAAATGTCGCGCACCGATCCCCACCTCTCCTGTGTCTACTGCTTGGGTGTCGTACATGACACCACTTCTTGCACCATCTGTCTGGCCTTCCATCCCAACATCCTGGACGACCGCAAGGCACGTCTAAAATTGGGGAGACCAGAGCTTTGCAATCCACTGGTGAAATGGAAGGAGGCAAGGTGGGCGGTTTCTGCGGCTGCAGGATCCGTCGAGCAGCTCAAGCAGATGGCGGCTTTCGAAGAGGAAGCTGATCAAGCTTCGGCCAGCCGGAGTTTTTTCGTGCCTCTTAACCTTGGCTCTACCTTCACTGGGTCCTTTTGGGAGCTGTGCCAGTCTCTTCCCAGCAGGGGTGAGGCGCCCTCGGGCTCACACTCCTCCTACCTTAGGAAAAGGGACAAGGGCCCCAAGTCTTCTTCATCCCAAAGGAGACATTCCTGGGACTGAGAGAGGTCCAATTCTCAGGAACTTGCGGTCTCAACCTCGGTCGAGATCGCTTCCTCGGCCGCCAGCTTCTCTGACCTTCCGTCAGTCCAAGGCACCAAGACCGAGGAAACGGCTGAACCGGCCGAGATTTCTCGCAACCCGATTGAACCTTTGTCGCAGACTCCGGTCGACGACTCCTTGGAATGGACACCTGTCCTTTCCTTCCCCAACGTGGAGACCTAGCCCTGGGGTATCTTAATCAAGGGAAAGGTGCCAGAACCTCGGTTCTCCCCGACTCCGTCGGTCTTTATCGAGGACCAGGACCCCTTCAGTCAAAAAACTGAAAAAAGGTCACAAGCACTCCAGGAAGAGGCGTCGCCACTGATCCTCATCCTCCTCGGACGAGAAGAGACTTTGACGAAAGCTCCGTCAACGTTATGAGGATCTCATGTGGCAACAGCTGATTCTGACTTATCAAAAGCTGGCTCCTCTGGCAACACCAGCCATTACTTGGCCCCAGCCACTTAGGCCGACGCCGACCCTTCCGGAACTGAAGATCTCAGTTCCTCCACCCATAGGGCCAGCATGCATTCCAGCTCCAGTTTTGGTCTCCCCAACGATTTTGGTGGAACCACCGCCTAAGCAGCCTCAGGAAGGGGTTCCCTCGAAAGAGGATCGGACGGACACCGGCCTCCCCGTCGTCTGTCCATTACTATTATCCCCAGTCACCCTCAGCGTATCGAGGGAGACATAGGTGGGAGACCTTTATATCCCAACTCTTCGGACTCGGATGCCACTGGTCTGCACTCGCATCCGGGGGATGACTAGTCATCAGTGGCAGGCTTGGAGGAAGGTCCTTCCTTTTTTCAAGGCATCCTCCGCCTAATTTCCGAATCGGCTGGAATGCCCTTGGAGTCCATCCAAAAGAAGGTGCAATTCCCTCTCACGGATATCCTCAAGAGGGGGGATACTCCAAAGGAGGCATTTCCAGTGGCCGAAGCCATTGTTGGCCCGGCCCTTGAGCTATGGCAACGCCCTGCCTCCTGCCCAGCTCTGTCTGCCCGCATGGCCTGCAAGTATATGGTACCCATGGGGTCCCTGGTGGGTTTCACAGAGCATCCCTCGGCCGAGAGCCTTGTGACTGCTTCTGTGTTTAGTCGCATGGGTAGCTTAGCTGACACTGACCGCCCTCCGGACAAGGAGTCCAAGAATATGTACCATTCTGCCCAGAAGGTTTATGCGGCCTCATCCTTGGGCCTTCGTCAGGCCAACTCGGCTGTGATCATGGCACACTTCTCTCATGCCCTCTTGGGGTCACTAGATGAAGTCCTCCCTCATCTTCCAGTGGACATGCAGAGCACGGTGAAGCAGGTCCTTGACCAGGGTCATGCTGTTGTGAAACAGCAGCTTCAGACAGCCCTGGACATTGGAGATTCTTGTGCCCGCTCCTTAGCAGCCGCAGTGGCCACTTGCCGCAGGGCCTGGCTGAGGTTATCCTCCTTCCCGGCAGATACTCAGCACAAGTTAGCTGATATGCCCTTCCTTGGCACCGACCTCTTCGGTCTGGGAGTGGCAAGTCACCTCCAGCGAATAGAGCAGTTCAGTGCCACCTTGGATGCTACCTCTGCAAAGGGTTCTTCGGGCAAGAACCTGCAGAAGTGCAAGAAGAAGCCCTTTCAGCACTCTTCCTCTGCGGTTAGGCAGCCCTCCTATGAAGGAGGTCAGCAGCAACAACAGGCTCAAGCTTGGCACCCCAGGCCCAAGCAGGGTCCTCAACAGCTTCATAAAGGAGGCCGAGGTGCCAGTCCAGGAGCCTCCTCCTCCTCTAAGCCTGCTCAGTGACGGGTCAGGGGCTGCCACCCCTACACCCGTCACGCCGGCTCTGGGTCCTCCTGTGAGGGGCCGGCTACGTCACTTTCTTTCCGCCTGGTCCAGTATCACTTCGGACAGGTGGGTTCTGGAAGTGGTCGGCCAAGGACTGCCTCTAGAATTTGAGCTGTACCCTCCAAGCTGAGCCCACACCCCTCGGGAGGAAAGGATCTCAGCTTGCACTCAGTCGGCCCTTCGGGGCGACATTGCTCAGCTCCTCCGCAAGGAGGCGGTAGCTCCAGTGCCGGATCCTCCTACAGACCCAGGCTTCGTGTCCAGGTACTTCCTGGTTCCCAAGCGGACGGGGGGTTGGTGCCCCATCCTAGATCTCCATGACCTGAATCAATACCTCAGGTCTCGCACCTTCCGGATGGTAACTCTGAACCAGATCATACCATCTCTGGAGCGAAACATGTAGTTCTGTTCACTGGATCTACAGGATGTGTTCTTTCACGTCCTAGTCCGTCCGTCCCACCAGCGGTTCTTCCACTTCAGGGTCGAAGGGACCCTGTACGAGTTCCGAGCCATGCCATTCCGCCTGTCATCGGCCCCTTGGGTCTTCACCAAGTTCATTGCAGTGGTGGCAGCCCATCTTCGGTGTCGAGGAGTTTAGATATACCCCTATCTCGACGACTGGCTCCTGGTGGGTTCCTCCTTTCAGGAGGTGGAGAGGTCCAGGGATCTGGCCCTTCAAACCTGCTCCCAACTAGGCCTCCTGATCAACGAGGCCAAGTCGGAACTCGTGCCCTCTCAGGTGATGGGCTTTATCAGGGCAGAGCTCGACTCTCGTCAAGCCAGAGCTCAGCTCCCGGTGGACAGGGCAGTGGTTCTCTCCTCCTTTGCCCAATAATTTCTGGTTGAGCACTTGCGCCCTGCCCAGGACTTTCTGCGCTTTCTGGGCTACATGGCGACGTGCACCTTGGTGGTCCGTTGGGCCCAGTGGCACATGCGCCCCCTCCAATGGGAGCTGGCCGCCCAGTGGACTCAGCGATATGGTCACTTCGACCAGCTGATTACTGTAACCCAGAAGATGTGGGATGCTATCCAATGGTGGACCATCCCAGACCAATTGCAGGAAGGAGTCCCATTTGTCCGCCCCAAGCCGACGGTCGTCCTTATGATTGATGCCTCTCTCATGGGCCGGGGAGCCCACATGGGGGACAACAGGGCCCATGGGTTCTGGACCCCCGAGGAGTCCCGATATCACATCAACCTGTTGGAGCTCAGAGCAGTCAGACTGGCCCTGTCAGCTTTCGCTCCTTAGCTCCGGGGTCAAGTGGTTCAAGTCCAGATGGACAATACCACGACCATGTACTACCTGAACAAACAGGGCAGCACACACTCCCGTCTGCTATGCAAGGAGATGCTCCGAATCTGGACTCCTGTCAGCCGGTTGGAGGCGGATCTCCTTGCCATCCATGTGGCAGGAGCCTCGAACCAACTGGCGGATGCTCTCAGCCTCATAGGCCAGACATCTCACGAGTGGTCTCTCCATCCAGAGGTAGCTCACAATCTGTTCTCCTGTTGGGGCAAACCGTTGGTGGACCTGTTTGCCTCCAGGGAGAACACCAAGCTGAGACTGTACCATGCCCACCCCCCCCTCAGCAGGGCTTGCTGCAGGGGGATGCCTTCTCGAGGCTGTGGACCCCAGGCCTCCTCTACGCCTTCCCTCCATTTCCCTTGATCCACAAGGTGCTACTCAAGGTGAGGAGGGACAAGGCAAAGGTGATTCTGGTAGCCCCAGATTGACCCCACCATTTCTGGTATCCAGATCTCCTCAGCCTCAGCTGCAGGGTCCCAGAGCAGCTTTGTACACGCCCGGACCTGATAACATTGAACCAGGGAAAGGTATTCCATCTGAACCTTCAATCCCTGCACCTCATAGCCTGGTACCTGAGTGGCTAGAGTTCCAGGCTCTGGGTCTTTCCGAGGATGTCTACAGTGTGGTGGAGGCATCTCGTAAGGAATCGACCAGGAAATGTTATGCCTTCAAATGGAAAAAGTTTTTCATTTGGTGTCAGGGTAAGAGTCTGGACCCCTTATCCTGCTCTGTGGCTAACATTTTAGACTACCTTTGGTCTCTCTCCAAAGGGGGTCTACGGTCATCGACCCTTAGGGTGCACCTGGCAACCATTTCTGCTTACCGGGCGCCAGGCCGGTCAGCCAACATTGGCACAGAAGACAGTGGTCGTGCTTTTTCAAAGGCCTGGATCACATATCCCCTCCGGTGCGTGATCCTCCTCCTCCGTGGGATCTCTTGCTGGTTTTGGCAAAGCTCATGGGCAAGCCATTCGAACCCATGCACAAGTGTGAGCTCTCACACTTGTCGTGGAAGACAGCCTTCCTGGTAGCTATCACGTCAGCCAGAAGGACAGTGGACTCCCCTTATCTGATCTTTCACAGGGACAAAGTTGTCCTGCGCCCCCTCCCAAAATTCCTTCCAAAGGTGGTGCCAGAGTTTCACCTTAACCAGGTGTTGACCCTGCCGATATACTACCCTAACTACACCTCGGCCGCCGAGTACAGGCTCCATGCTTTTGAACTCAGACGTGCTTTCTCCTATTATAAGGAGAGGACGGCAGAATTTCCGGGAGAGGTTCGCCAACTGTTTGTCACCTACGCTGAAGCCGCTTCTGGCAGACCCGCAGCAAAGTGGACCATTGCTAGATGGATTGCATCATGCATAGGTCTGTGCTATGAATTGGTGGGCAAGGAGCCTCCCAGAGGGATAAGAGCTCATTCTACCCGCCATACGGCTGCATCGGTGACTGCTTCCAGGGACATCCCTATCCAGGAGATCTGTCAGGCTGCTACCTGGAAGTCAGCAAACACCTTCATTACCCACTACCACATTGACCTTGAGTCACGCCGGGATGCTGGTTTTGGGGCCTCTGTTCTCCAATCTCTGTTTCCTAAATAGGGGGTGTGCACCTTGCCTCCCTCCTCCCAGAGAACTGCTTGGATTCTGCCAGAGAGTGTGGATGAACAACATATCCACGCTCCTAGAAGAACATGTTACTCACCTGTAACAGTAGTTCTAGGAGTGGTATATGCTGTTCATCCACACACACCCACCCGACCTCCCCGGCTTTAGGCACACCATCTTGTTTCCAGCGGGCTAAGATCTGGCATCATGGTGCGGAGCCGAGGTATTTACCACCCAGGTGGGTGGGAGGAGCCAGCGTGAAGACTTTCCAGCCAGATTTAAAGGGGAAGGGACATGCCAGAGCATGTGGGTGAACAACATATACCACTCCTAGAACTACTGTTACAGGTGAGTAACCTGTTCTTGTGCGCTCTGGGCATGCAAGATGCTTACCTACATATCCTCATCTTCACCAGCCACCGCCTGTTCCTGTGGTTTCAGTTCCAGAGGGAATGCTTCTAGTTCTGAGTGCTCCCCTTTGGCCTGTCCTTGGCACCCCGGGTGTTTACCAAGTGCCTGGCAGTGGTTGCGACCTTCTTACGCTGCAGGGGCATTGCGGTTTTCCCTTACCTGGATGACTGGCTGATCTCAGCCCCATCCAGGGACTCCTTACTAGAGGCTCTTTCTTTCACTTTAGACCTATTCAACAGGATAGGGATTGCCGTCAGTATTCCCAAGTCCTCTTTGACCTCTGCCCAGAAACTTCAGTTCATTAGGGCAGTTTTGGATATGGTCTGCTGCAGATCCTTCCTTCCTCCAGACAGGTGGAGACACTGATCTGTCAGGCTTCCAAAGTGGCTTCTTCCAGGAACATCCCGGCACGGGAGATTCTGCGCCTTCTCGGCCTGATGGTAGCTTCCATCACCACTGTTCCCCTCACGTGGCTCCACATGAGGGTCACTCAGTGGTCCTTGCGCGTGCAGTGGGATCAACTCCTGGATGACCCGGATCATCCGCTGCTGGTCTCCTCAGTGGTTCAGAAAGAATTGCTTTGGTGGAGGGCTCCCTGAAATCTTTCTTTGGGTCTTCCCTTCAGAAACCCAGCTCCCTCAGCATCCCTGACCACATATGCCTCGAATATGGGATGGGGAGCATATCTAGGGGAACACCAAGCCCAAGGACTGTGGTCCAGCTTGGAGACTGCATTACATAACAACGTTCTGGAGATGAGGGCTGTCCTGTACACCTTAAAGGCCTTCCAGACCCTCTTTTCCAAGGGATCACTGCTGGTCCAAACGGACAGCATGTCAGTAGTTTGGTACCTCAACAAACAAGGAGGAACCCGCTCATATCCCTTGTGCAGGGAGGCGATGCGGGTGTGGAACTGGGTGATTCAGCACAATCTGGCCCTCATGGCCGTGCACGTGCCAGGCATTCTAAATGTCCTGGCGGACAGTCTCAGCAGATCTCAGACCCTAGCACATGAGTGGGAATTACATGAGGAAGTGGCGGAATCCCTCTTCCTACATTGGGGGCGTCCAGAAATCGACCTTTTCACCTCCAAATTCAATGCAAAACTCCCCAGTGTTTGCTCGCTCGTTCCAGGGCATGGTGCTTTCTGGCATGACACGCTGTCTCTCTCAGACAGGGACATTTTTGTACGCCTTTCCTCCATTTCCCATTTTCCAGCCGGTCCTCCTCAAGCTTCAAGCAGAGAGGGCAAAGATGATTCTCATCGCTTCTCTCTGGCCGAGCCAGATCTGGTTCCCGCTGCTGCAACAGCTTTCCAGGGAACCACTGGTTCCATTTCCAGTGACTCACGACCTCCTGACTCAGGATCAAGGCCGACTGTTACATCCGGGTCTCAGGACTCTGCATCTTCATGCATGGCCCCTGCAGACATAGCGATCTCTTGCTTTTGGGTCTCCTCCTGGGTTACTCCGGTCCTCATTGGGGCTAGGAAACCCTCTACTCGTTCCACTTATGCCATGAAGTGGAAATGGTTTTCAATGTGGGTGACTGCTAGTGGTTGGAACCCCTTATCATGTTCTGCCCCTCAAGTCATGGAATACCTCCTTCACCTGTCAGACTCCAGTCTTTCATATTCACCGTTGAAGGTCCACCTTTCGGCTATTTAGGCGTACCATGAGCTAGTGGATGGTAAACCCATGGCTCAGTTGGAAGTTTAAAAAATTTCTGAAAGGGATTCTCCATCTGAAACCCCCCATCCGCAGCCCAACTTCTCCTTGGAATTTGAACTTAATTTTGGAAAAGCTTACCCTGCCTCCTTTTGAGCCAGCTATGAGCTGTGATTTGCGCTTCCTTTCCTGGAAGGCATTGCTCCTGGTTGCCATCACGTCAGCCTGGAGGATTTCGGGACTTCATGCTCTGGTTTGTAAGGAGCCCTATCTGATTTTCCACAGGGACCGGGTGGTCCTCAGAACAAATCTGAAGTTTCTTCCCAAGGTGGTGTGAGAAGCCATGCTGAACCAATCAGTAGAGCTTCCTGTATACTGTCCTTCCCCCTCTAACAGAGGTGAGGCACTCCTCCATACCATGGACGTATATCGGATTCTTCGTTGTTACACTCACTAACGCTCACTGTTACACTAAAGAATTCTGTAGCTTTGATCAGCTTTTTGTTTCTTTTGCCACAAAATCGAATGGCAAACTGTTTTTTAAGCAGGGCCTTTCCAAATGGTTAGGCAACTGAATTAGGTATTGTTACCAGAAGTATGAAAAACCTCTGCCGGGTACCATCAGAGGTCATTCTACTAGGGGCATGGCTGCTTCTCCTGCCTTTTTTCGAAATGTCTCTGCGGCTGATATCTGTGCCGCAGCCACTTGGAGTTCTGTCATACCTTTACCAAACACTACAGTCTAGACATTGCTTCTAGGCGGAGGGCTGGTTTCGGCATAGCTGTGTTACAGGGCCTTCTGTCCTAGGCTGGGTCTATTCTGGATTCCAGTTTTTCCATTGGAGTTATTATTCCTCCTCCCTAGTTTCTCTCGGTCTCTCTTTGGAGGGACTGCTTGGGACTCTGTCCTATAAGTGATGAGCTACTGAAAGAACCCTATCCAAGTAAGATACTACGATTACATAGAAATTTACTGTACAGTAGATCTTCGAGAGTTGTTCCTTCAGTAGGTCATATTTTTCCCTCCTTCTTTCCCCTCATTATGTGTTTACAGGGTCTCCAAATCCTGTTTGCTCCCGCTGTCAGGCCTCTTCCCAGATCTGGCGGGAGAACTGGATTGCTAGAAAAGTCTGCTGTGTGGCCCGACACCAGGTGGCAGCAGTCCTGTAAGTGATGACCTACTGAAGACTCTCTCTAAGATCTACTGTTACGGTAAGTTCCTACATATCTGTACTATCTCCTCTCTGGTTGCCCACCCAAGTGCTGTAGCAGAGGTGTCTACAAGGAACAGTAGGTTGCACTTGTGCTGCAGCTTAGGCAGGGGCCAACTGGTAAAATACTGGGGAAGGGGTCATAGGCTAGAAAAATGGACTGAAATGAAAAGCTGAAGAAAAAAAAAAGAGGAGAGGAGAGGCACAGGAAGGAAGCCGCAGCAGCCATTGCAAGGGCATTACCAAGCCTGGTTTCCCAAATTCAGGTTCTCCAGCCAGGGGACAGAAAGTGGTGCCCCTTCAAAAGCTTCCCAGTGACAGGTCAAGGGGTGTCTGCCTACCACATGTCCAGTCCCTGACCCAGCTCCCATTGGGGGTTGATTCGTTGCTTCTGGCCAACTGGTATGTCATTATTATGGACAGGTGGATTGTCGAGGTGGTAGGCTGAGGGTTGCCAATGTTCTTCACGGTTCTTCCGCCTTACCGATCCCACACTCTGAGGTAGTCCTCAGTGTCCCAGGACTTGCTTTCCACCCTAAGGGGAACATTGCTCCGCTCCTTGTGAAAGGGACTATAACCTGTCACCCAGATGTCCTGGCAAGTCAGGGGTGCATGTCCAGATACTTCCTGGTCCCGAAATGAACAGGGGATTGGTGCCCCATACTGGATCAGCACAATCTCAATAATTTCATGCGGAAGCGCAAGTTCCGGATGGTCATTCTGAACCAGATTGTATCTTCCTTGGAGCAGGGCATATGGTTCTGCTGCAAAGCAACAAAACCGTGCTCCAAAAACCAAGAGCAGACAGCCAGTTTTGGTGCTTTGAACCATACTGGTTCTTCCTTAGGGGGCGGAGCCACATCTATCAAGCTCTTCTCAAACAGTAGGAGCTTAAAGAGCCAGTGGCCCACCAGTATCAGTTCATCGATGTGAATACTTAGCCAACGTGTTACTATTTTTGAAACAGTGATATATAAAATGCCCTTCATTCTAAAACTCCCTATAATAAATGCCCAATATTGAAAGCTGAGAAAATGAAAAGAAGGTTACCAGTGATATATGGAAAAGGTGGTGGTGGGGGGCAGAGCAGAAACAGAAACAACAAAATCCCAGACAAGCTGAGAAACAAAAGTTACAAAAAAGATGTGGGGGTGGGGTGACCTAGATGAACAGGCATGCCACCAAAACTGCTAATACTACATACACAAAATCAGATAAAATCCATAGAATAGTTAAGTTCTTCCATTAGTGCAGACGTATAAAAGACACAGAACAAATAAGGTAAATTTAATAACCATACTAAGTAATCTATCATAATGCTGAATTCAGACATACATGACTCTAGTAACTCAAACTGATGTATCAGTAAAGCGATTTTGAATGAAAAATCTGATTATCCAAAAAATATTTCTGTGATTCTGCTCCCTGGACCTCCAGGATGCATTCTTCCACATCCCAGTCTGTCTGTCCCACTGGCGGTACCTTTGGTTCTACGCAGAAGGGGTTCTCTGTCAGTTTTATGTCATGCTCTTTGGCCTGCTGTTCATGCCCAGGGTGTTCACCAAGTGCATGGCAGTGGTGGCAGCCTTCCTACAGCACCAGGGTATCCGGGTTTACCCCTACCTGGACTGGCTGATAGCCAGGCCATCCAAAGAGGCAGTGGAGCAGTCCAGGAATCTGGTCCTCCTTACCTGCGGAGACATAGCCCTCTTGGTCAACTCAGCCAAGTTTGAACTAATCCCCTCACAGGAGATTCACTTCATCAAGGCAGAGCTAGACTTCCTGTGGGTCACGGCCTGCCTCCCTGTGGACTGGGCACTGGATCTTACCTCCTTTGTTCAGTCATTTCTGGTTGGGCACTTGCACCCTGCCTGGGACTTTCTGCAGCAGCTGGGATACATGGCATCCTGCATGAGTTGGGTCCAGTGGGCCAGTCGGCAGATGTGCACCTGCAGTGGGAGTTGGGCCGTCGTTGGTTCCAGCACCTAGGACACTTGGATCAGCCAGTCACAGTGACCCAGCCAGTGTGGGATGCCATCCAGTGGTGGCTGATCCCGAACATCTGGAGGAAGACGTTCTGTTTGTCCACTCGCAGCTGACCATCGCTCTCATGATGGACACATCTCTGGTGGGGAGCGCACTTGGTTGACCACAGGCCCCCTGGGTTCTGCTCACCCAGGGAGTACCGGCACCACATCAACCTGCTGGAGCTCCATGCAGTGTGACTTGCTGTGATAGAATTCACTTCTCTAGTCAGGGGTCAGGTCATGCAAGTTTAGATGAAGAACACCACTGCCATGTTCTAGCCGAACAGGCAGGGTGGCATGCACTCCCTTCCCTTGTGTCAGGAGATCTTTCGTATCTGGACCCTGTCGTGCAGCCTGGGTACAGATCTCCTGACAATTCCTCTCACTAGAGTGGACAATCAGCTGGCCGATGCTTTCAGCCAGGTGGGCAAGATGTCGAACGAGTGGTCCCTATATCAAGTGGTGGTGAACCACCTGTTCTCCCTGTGGGGTACACCTCTGGTGAACCTGTTTGCCTCCCAGGAGAACGCAGAACTGAGGCTGCTGTTTGTCTCCCCCACCCCCACAACAATCCGGGACACTGGTGGGAGATGCCTTCGCAAGGCCCTGGATCCCAGGCCTCGTGTTCACCTCTCCTCCTTTCTCCCTTGATCCAGAAGGTGGTGGTCAAGGTCCGGAAGGATAAGGTACAGATGATCCTGGTAGCTCCAGACTGGCCACAGCAGTTCTGGTATCAGAATCTCCTCAGCCTCAGCAGCAGTCCTCCATGGTTGTTGCCTTTTCTTCCAGATCTACTGACCAGACAACAGGGGAAAGTCCTGCACCTGGACCTTCAGTCTGTACACCTCACAGCCTGGTTTCTGAGTGCCTAGAGTTCCAGGCCTTGGGTCTGTCGGAGAATGTGCTCCTCATTGTGAAGGCCTCCCAAAAAGAGTTGACTCACCAGTGCTACACCTTTAAATAGAACAGGTTTCCATTTAGTGTCAGGGCAATGAGCTCGAGTCCCTTGTCTGCCCTGTGGCTAGTATCCTCGAGTACCTCTGATCACTTTTCCAGCTGGGGCTGCAAGTGATGACCCTCAACGTGCACATGGCAACCATCTCCACATACCGGGTGCAGGACGGGTTGTCGATGGTGTCCTATGAGAAGGTGGTTGGGTGCTTTTGCAAGGGCCTGGATCACCTGTTCCCTCCGATGTGTGACCTACCACCACCGTGGGACCTACTGCTGGTGCTGGGCTGTGCTCATGGGCAAGCCATTTGAACGTATGCACAGGTGTGAAATGTCACATCTGTCATGGAAGCCTGCCTTCTTGGTGACCTCATGTCAGCCAGAAGGATTAGTGGGCTCCAGGCGCTCTTCGGTGGAGTCGCCATATCTAGTCTTCCACAGGGACAAGGTTGTCCTTTTCCCTGCCCGAAGGTCTTCCCAAAGGTAGTATCAGAGTTCCACTTTAATCAGGTGATGAACCTTCCGGCATATTTTACTAACCCATTTTCGGAGGCGATAGCAAGCTGCATATTTTGAACCTGCAGTAGGCGCTCTCCTATTGTGTAGAGTGGACAGCTGGAGTTTAGGGTGAGGCTTGCCAGCTGTTTATCACTTACACTGAAGCCACATCTGGCAGACTGGCAGCCAAGCAGATGATTGGTAGGTGGATTACATCTGCGTCGACCTGTGCTATAGGTTGGCTGGTAAGGAGCCTCCACAGGACTTGAGGCTCATTCCACCAGACATACTGCTGCCTCGGTGGTGACTTTCAGGGACAGCCGTCTCCAGGAAATCTACAGGGCTGCTACCTGGAAGTCAGCACACACCATCATCTCCCATTATAGTATCAACCTTGAGTCTCCTCAGGATGCTGCAGTTGAGACCTCAGTTCACCAATCTCTGTTCGCCAAGTAGGGGTGCGCACCTTGCCCTCTCCTCCTGGAAATCTGCCATTGTGTGGGATAAGTAAACTATATCCACGTCCCTAGAAAAATAGGTTACTCATCTGTAACCATAGTTCTAGGGGTGGTATATAGTTCATATCCACACCACCCACCCGACCTACCCTGGCAAGTGGCACAGGGATCCCTGCTTCCAGCGTACAAGATGTGACATCATGGGGTGGAGCCGGAGCATATACCAGCCAGGTTGTGGTATTAGCCTAGCTTAAGGACGTTCTGATGAATTGACTCTTCCAGTGGAAATGCCAGTATGTGGATGTGAACTATATACCACTCCCAAGAACTACAGATCTTACTTCGAGAGGGCTCTTGCAGTAGGTAATTACATATAGGACTGAAGCCGGCAGGCGTCTGGACCCCACGGAAAAATTTCTAGCTAGCAGTCTCTGGCGAGGGACCGCCCCATGTCAGGTGACTGGCGTCAGGAGACGTCGATATAAAGGGGCGGTCCCTCACGCCTGCCTTCCAGTTCTTTCCTGCCATTAGCTCATGCCAGCGCCTCGTGGTAAAGTTCCTTGCTCGACAGATTCTAACGTCGGTATTTTCACTGAGTAGTTTTCAATTTTTTACCTTCAGTCGGCAGGTATTCGTCAGTGTATGTTGTCCCCTACACCCTCCGAGCACAAAAACAAGTGCAACTCATGCGGTGCCCAACTCCCGCACAAGGACGGCCATTCCCTGTTCCTTTTTTGCTTAGGCCCCGACCATCCGGTGGAGAAGTGCCAGCACTGCCTCAGCTTTAACACGGCCACCCGAAGATGGCGGCAGCAGTCCCTGGAGGCCCATATCTTGAAAAAGAAAAGGAGCTCCATGGAGAAGGAATTGAAAAAGCTCCAGCAGGCATCCATCTCCCCTGAAGGCCATCGCAAGAAAAAAGATAAAGAAAAGCACCGGGACAAGGGTTCCTCGTCCACCGCGACTTCCTCGGGAATCGCCGTGCTAAAGGTAACACCCCCCTTCCGGGGACCGCGCTGCGATGACCGCTTTAGAGGCTTCTAAGGCGGCATCAGCCCACCCGTCTGGCTCGCGTTCTGGCCCTTCGGGCGCCTCCGGGCTTTTGGAGGCCTCCGCTCCCGGTAAAGCCATGATTTTGCAGCCTACTGGTGTGAGCAGCTCCAGTAAGCCAGACATTGGCTCCTCCGACACCCGCATGGAGAAGGTTGGTAAGTCGCCCGACCCTTCAGGGTGGCGCGCAACCCCTGTTCCACCCAACCAGGCCGCCCCTCCATCGCGGCCTGCCTCCGGCGATTGGTCCGTTAAGTCGGATGCCAGCCCCTCTGGATCCCGCTGATAAGCCGCACATCGGTTCATCCGATGTCCGCATAGCGGAAGAGCTGACGCCGGACCCTCCCATGTCTGTCGTTCCTGGCTCCCCGCAGCCTTCGCTGTCCTCTGGGAACCCTGAGTCTCCTCAGCCCGACCCAGAGGATTTCTCTCCTCCATCCCCGGGCGACGCTGAGTTTCCTGTTCCACCTCCATCAGATCGCCCACCTGCTGGTTCGACCAATCTGACGTTGGTTCCCCGGTCGCCGGCTCTGACGCCGGTATTGCCGACTCCGGGCGACATCCCGCTTCCGGATGCCGCTCCAGCGCCGGACCCTTCACCCCTCGGGCCTTCTGCTCCAGATCCGCCCGTGGGGCCTCCAGCTGGGCCGTCTGCTCCGGTAGCCCCCCCGGTTCCCAGGTATCTGACTCTGTCGTATCCGACGCCGTCTTACCAGGGGCCGCAGTATCCGACGCCCCAGTACCCAGCGCCAACCTATCCGATGCCGGGCTTCCCACCGTCTGGTTACGGATACGCCCCTTATGGGTATAACCCATACCCATATCTCCCTCCTCCACCTCCACAGCCCCCCAATCGCCGGTGGACTTGCAGGAGACTCTGGCCTCCTGGTGAGCTGAAGCCAAGACTCAGCTCACCAGAGAGGTGGAGAGTCGTCTTCCGACAACGGTGCCAGTCCCGGTTCCCATACGTCCACGACAACAAACTCCCTTCCCACCTCTGGACACCAGGGCCAAACCCTCTGAGTCCAGAGAGGGGCAGGACACGCTTCCCCGTGGGCTTCCCAAGGGGTCCGTTCCTCCCCCTTGCCGGGAGAGGGAGTCTACCTCTTCCTCATCTTCTTCCTCCTTGGACGCCTCTGATGCTTCTGACAGTTGTTCTTCTTCATCTTCTTCTTCTTCCTTGGATGCTTCTAACTGTTGTTCGAGCAAGACGACGAGCCTCGCTCTCCATCCAAGCCCAGGCCAAGGACTCCTATGAAGTCTCCTCCGGAGGATACTTCCTTCACGGAGTTGCAACGCAAGATCCAGGAGGTACATAAGTGGCACTCCTTGGAGCCAGACCCCCAGCGTAAAAAGCTCGCTGAGCATCTGGATCTGCCCGTGACAGCTTCCACCTTGGTGCCACCCTGGATCGAGCCTCATGCCGACCTTATCACCACTATATGGAAACAGCCGTCGGCCTCAGCCCCACTTCCTAGGAAGCTGAACAGGCTATACCAGGCTCCCGAGGGTGTTGACTATTTAGATTCTCATCCTCGAGCTGACTCGGTTGTGATTAGTGCCGCTCATGGCCGGTCAGCTCACCCCAAACATCTTAGCTCGTCTCTACCCGACAAGGAATCCCGCCTTCTGGACCAGTATGTCAAGAAGATTTTCGCTTCTTCCACTCTGGGTATTAGGGCCCTTAATTATGTAGGTCACATGGGGAATTGCCAGAAGGCGATGCTCAGTGAGGTGGAATCTAAATTGGACTCCCTTACGGACTCTCAAATCAAGCAGGAAGTGGCTGACCTTGTCCGCTCTGCACATTCGGCCAGTCGGCACATGCTTCGTGCGACCTACGATGCAGTGGACACTGCCGGTAGGAGCTCAACTTTCACCATAGGCTTATGGCGTCATGTAGCTCAAGTGTCAGGGTTGGTCCCGGTGCAGTCCCCAGTGAGAGCGCCCTTCCGGGTTCAGGTGCTGTTGGGTGATGTCAAGGACATCATCACCGACCTGCAGGAGAAGGGCGCACTAAAGTCTGTGGACTTTATGTATCATCCCCATCAATGCAGCGCCGTCCCTTTCACAGGCGGACGCCCAAGCGAGACCCCAGGGAAAGCGGGCCACTAAACATCGGGCCTCCCCAGCTGCCAAGCCCCGCCCCCAGCCCAAAACAGCAGCGGGAGCTTCAGCTGCGGCGCTGCCCCACACCACCTGACTCCTTCCCTCTCCCACAGCCTCCGGGCTATCCGGAGGAACCGGTAGGAGGGAGGTTTTCCCTCCACCTTCCGGGCTGGGAGAGGATAACATCAAATTCTTGGGTGCTCCAGCTAATCGCAGAAGGACACTCAATAGAGTTTCTACAGAAACCACCTCGTCACCCTCCCCCAAGGTCGTTGTATTCTCGGGAACATCATCTTCTGGTCCAGGAAGAGATTTCAGCACTTTTGCTGAAAGAGGCGATAGAACCCGTCCCCCTCCTCTGCAAGGAATGGGTTACTATTCCCACTTCTTCCTGGTCCCAAAGAAGACAGGAGAGGTCAGGCCTATTCTAGATCTCGGTTCCCTGAACTTATTCGTGGAATACAAGAGGTTCAGAATGCTCTCACTGCAGAGCCTTCTGCCCCTCCTTCGATCAGGTCAGTGGCTATGCACTCTGGATATGCAGGATGCTTACCAGCACATATCTATCTGCCCTTTTCACCGCAAATATCTCCGTTTTGCTTTTCAGGGGGACCACTACCAGTTCAGGTCACTCCCATTTGGCCTTTCCTCGGCTCCCCGAGTATTTACCAAATGCCTTGCGGAGCTGGTGGCCTTCCTGCGTACCCAAGGAGTACAGGTTTTCCCGTACCTGGATGATTGACTCCTGGTGGCCCCATCCAGGGAGGAACTCCTGCACTCCCTCTCCCTTACCCAGCAGGTCTTTGCCTGTCTGGGTATTACCATCAACCTTTTCAAGTCTCACTTGATCCCATCCCAGAGGCTCCAGTTTATCAGGGCGATACTGGACACGACCTTAGGCAGGGCCTTCCTGCCACCAGACAGGGCTGCCACACTCCAGACTCAGGTAAGCCTGTTGTCCGGCCGCAGGCGAGTCAGTGCAAGGTCGGTTCTTCGCCTCCTCGGGCTTATGGCGGCTTCTATCCCAACAGTCCCTTGCGCATGGCTTCACATGAGGGTCTCTCAGTAGGCACGTCGCTGTCAATGGGATCAGTTGGCAAACAACTTGGACCAGTTGGTCCTAGTCTCCTCTCCCATGGTTCGAGATTTGCAGTGGTGGATGGTTCGAGAGAACCTTCTTCGGGGAGTTCCATTCTTCCTTCCTCCCCCCTCCCAGACTCTGACCACAGATGCCTCGGGCAAAGGTTGGGGAGCCCATCTCGGTCCACATCGGACCCAGGGCTCTTGGTCCAAGCTCGAACAATCCCTGCACATCAGTGTACTCGAGCTTTGGGCTGTGCTGTATACTCTCCAGGCTCTCCACCTGCATCTTCTTCCAGGCCACCTAGCCGTCCAGATGGACAATATGTGTGTGGTATGGTACATCATCAAATAGGGCAGGACTCGGTCCTACCCTCTCTGCAGGGAAGCGATGAGAGTTTGGGATTGGACAGTGCAACACGACCTTCACCTCACGGCAATTCATGTTCCGGGGGTCGAGAACTCCTTAGCAGGCAAACTGTCGCTCATCTGCTCAGGCTCACAAGTGGGAACTGGATCAGGGGTCCTAGATAATATCTTCCTACATTGGGGAACACCTCAGGTGGACCTGTTCACTTCACCTCTAAATGTAAAGCTTCCCGACTTCTGCTCGCTCGTTCAAGAGCGAGGCATTTTCTGGAGAGACGCTCTGTCTCTAGATTGGAAGGACAGATTTGTCTATGCCTTCCCCCCGATTCCTCTGATCCCACGTGTCTTGCAGGAACTCAGTTCAGAAGGAGCACGAATGAGTCTGATCACTCCTTTCTGGCCCAGGCAAGTTTGGTTCTCTCTTCTGCAACAATACTCAGAGGAACCTCCTCTTCCTCTTCCTCTGTCACGAATTTTACTGACCCAGGATCAGGGGACCCTGGTCCATCCAGGTCTCAAGTCCCTTCAACTACATGCGTGGCTCCTGCAGACAAAGCTCAAACCTGCTTTGGGGTTTCTCCCCAGGTGGCAGAGATCTTGGTGGAGGCCAGGAAACCCTCCACTAGGTCTACTTATGCCATGAAGCGGAAACAGTTCACAGTCTGGGCCGCTTCAAAAGGCTTCGAGCCTTTCTCCTGCTCGGTTGGGTGACTGCTGGAGTACCTGCGCCATCTCTTTGACCTGGGTCTTAGTCACTCATCTCTGAAGGTACACATGGTGGCCATTTCAGTCTACCGTGTTCCCTTCGCAGATAGGACGTTTGCTCAACTGGAAGTCTCTAAGACTTTCCTCAGAGTGGATCTTCACTTGAGACCCCCTATCCGAGTTCCCGCCCCTCCTTGGGATTTGAACTTCATTCTTGAGAAACTTACTTTACCTCGTTTTGAACCGGCAGCCTCAGCAGACATGAAGTTCCTTTCATGGAAGACGCTCTTCCTAGTGGCCATTACCTCTGCTCGGAGGATTTCCAAGCTCCAGGCCCTGATGTGTAAAATCCCGTGCCTGATTTTTCACAAGGAACGTGTGGCTCTGCACACCAATCCTAAGTTTCTCCCAAAGGTGGCAGCGGAATCTACATTGAACCAGTCCATAGAGTTGCCCGCTTTCTTTACGCAGTACTCCAATCAGGGGGAATATCTACTTCACACTATGGACGTTCACCGGATCCTGAGATACTACACTAACAGAACAAAGGATCTCAGAAAGACTGATCAACTGTTTGTCTCTTTTGCCCCCAAAAGAGAAGGCAATGCTGTTTCCAAGCAATGCCTGTCTAAATGGTTGGCTCATTGCATCGCCTTCTGTTATGAAAAGTACAACAAGACCCTTCCGGGTCAAGTAAGAGGACACTCCACCAGAGGGGTTGCTGCCTTGGTGGCATGTTTCAAGAACGTGTCAGCGGCAGACATCTGTGCTGCCGCCACTTGGACTTCTGTCCATACATTTACAAAACATTACAGTTTGGATATTGCCTCTCGCCGTAGAGCAGGCTTCAGGCTCGCTGTTCTGCAAGGCCTCCTTTCTTAAGGCCTTCACAGCTAGAGGATCTGCTTTGAGTAGCTTTCCTCCTCTCGTGTGCTTCTTCTTCCAGACTGCTTGGGACTCAGTCCTGTATATAATTACCTACTGCAAGAGCCTTCTCGAAGTAAGATAGTTCAGTTACGTAAGAACTTACCATAACAGTAGATCTTCAAGAGAGGCTCTTGCAGTAGGTAATACCTTCCGCCTCCATCAGCCTGTTTTTCAGCTCCTTTCCAGTGAGGGAAATATTCGCTCTCCTCGCCTGGCCTCTTGGCCTGTGGTGGAAAGAATCTGAAGCATGGAGTGAGAGATCAGCTTTATACCGACGCCTCCTGGACGCCGGTCACCTGATCGTGGGCTGTCCCTCTCCAGAGACTGCTAGCTAGAAATTTTTCCATGGGGTCCTGACGCCTGCCGGCTTCAGTCCTATATGTAATTACCTACTGCAAGAGCCTCTCTCGAAGATCTACTGTTGCGGTAAGTTCTTACGTAACTGTACTTTACAGGTGAGTAATCTGTTTTTTTAGCGTTAAGCTCTAGAGTTGTCCCTGAAAGTTACCAACTACATGTGTTGAAGAACAATTCTTTCATTTTGTTCCAGTGACACTATACGTTTCTACATTCCCAGAGGTTGTGCAGTATATCTGCTTTTTGTTCATTACATTTCTTGCACTTACCATCTATTTTTCCCCATTTTGAAGAGATGAACTGGTGTAAAGTACAGATTTTTTTGAAGTTATGTATTTGTATGGTCTTATGATTTTTATAAGCAAAGCTCGTACAGAAATTTTCCTAATCTCTTCCCATTTCCATTCATCGTTATCAGTATTTAACAATTTTTACCATTTACCTTTTTGGTTTCAGAGGCTTCAGTAGCTACCTATTCAAACATGAAGTCTTGCTGTATTCTGACTATATGCAGTTAGCCCCAGCGCTTGAATTGCTCCGGAGAGGAAAGGGTTAACGCTGTGCAGCAGCATAGAACTTTGAGCTCAAGCTCAGTTTTCAAACCTCTGTCTCTGGTCATCTCAGTGTAACCATCAGATTCTTTACTCCACCTAACTGTGAAGTTGCTCTGGAGATTTCTCCTTCGCTTCAGTTCGGTGTAGTAAAAATCATTCGGTTTATTCAACCAGTTTCATTATTTTTTTGGTATCAAATTGCTGTCTATGGTACAGGTAGTATAAGTAGGTGGATAGTGGAATATTTGGTGTAGAAATTGTTTTTCTTCGGTTTCCTATTGGTCGGTCCGGTTGGGAACCGAAACAGATTTGTATTTCTTAGTCCTTGTGTGGTGTTCAGTTCCTATCGGTTTCAAAAAAACTAATTTTTTCTCATTTTTTTTCCACAATCCATGACACGGTTGGTAACTGATAGGTAGTGTTACCTGGCGTGAAGGCTGTTAAGGGTAACTTCTAGAAAGGCTATGTCTGGGAAACCCAAGGAAAAAAAAACAGTCCCACTGGGTTTCAACACTGCACTGAGTGTGGGGAGGCTTTTGCCAAAGCTGATCCCCACCTCATATGTGTGTATTGTCTGGGGTTTGACCACCTCACAACAGACTGCCAGATTTGTAAAAATTTTCCCAAAGCCACTTTAGGTAAAGATGAAGTAGGTTGAAGGAAAAGGAGGTGGAGAAGTTCTCTGATCCAGATGGCCATCCCAGTTCGGTTCTGACCGAACCTGAGGAGGTGCCTGCTGAACCGGGCAATACCTCCTCGGGCAAAAGGAGAGCCAATTCCGAGGGATCGGGTCTGTCTAAAAAGAAAAGGAAGTCCGCTGGTTCGGATCCCATCCCGCTGATCCCAACCACTGAGGAAATTGCTAAAGCAATAAGTATAGTTCAGTTGCTTCGACCAGTTCCTTCCGAACCGACACCTCCAGGTAAGCGATCGGTTCGGATGGTTCCAACTCCATCGGATTATGATCTGGATGTTTTCTATGATGTGGAGTGGGAGGGAGACAAAGAGTTGCCTGATGATGATGATGATAATGATAAAGATTTTGGTGGCCTAGATGAGCCTATAGAGCCTGACATCTCCCCAGACAGGCCTACCAGTGTCTTCCCCCCAGGCTTTCTGAGTCACCTTCCCACTTTTTGTTTTACAAAAAAGTGGCTGACACTCTCCAGCTCCGAGTTGTGGAAGCTGCTGTGGAGGACGAAGAACCTGGTTATGTAGAGATGATGGACGTCCCAGAGCCCAAGAGGCTGTCTATCCCTCCACATAAATCTTTAGGGAAACAGACATAAAAAATCTTACAAGTACCTACTTCTATACCCCCTGTGGATAAGAAAGTGGACAGGAGGTATATGTTATCAGGTTCTGGTACAGAGTTGCTATATAACCATTGCAGCCATGTTGGGGTAGTGCAGGTTGCAACCTGTGACAGGGTTAATATTCATTTGGCATCACACCCCCCAGATAAGGATTCCAGAAAGGTGGATGCCATGGCCATAAAACAGTACTTGGCATCCTTCTTGGGACTCGGGATGCTTATATGGCCTATACAGCCAGATACCAGAAGTCCAGGTGGAATACGGTTCTGGAACTGTCTAAAAAGGCTCCCCCCGCTAGCCAGAGAGCTGGAGGAGGTGGCTGCTGATGGAATTAAGGCATTCAAGGTGCTATTTCATGCTGCTGTGGACTCTAATGATGTGGCATCAAGAATCATAGCTACATCTGGCTCCCTTAGAAGATTTGCTTGGCTCAGGTATACTAGCCTTTCACAGGATACTCAGGCTAAGGCCATGGATTTCCCTTTTGCTGGTGATTCTCTGTTTGGGGAGCAGAGTCTTACATGGAAAAGATGGACGAGTACAGGAACACCTATAGGAGTGCAATGGCCAAAGAAAGGCAAGCCACTCCTCAGAAGCAGCAGTCTAGGGCAGGCCTTTTTACCAAGCCCAGGCTTCCTCTTCATTTCAACAGAGGGGCTTCTTTAGAGGGAGAGGTAGAAGAGGAATGAGCAGGGCTGCATCCTCTTCTCAGTCCAAAGCTCCTGCCAAACAGACACCCTGATGTGTCAGCTCGGGTCGCCTCCCCTATTCTAGTAGCGGGCAGGCTGGCTTCATACTTCCAGGCCTGGAAGTCTATTACTTCAGACAAATGGGTCCTGGAAGTGGTAAGCCAGGGACTGGCACTCAGTTTCAAAAGATTCCCCAACTTGAGGGTCAGATGTTTTCTACCTGCAACACCTTCAGAAACAATTGCCTTAGAGGCAGAAGTTTCTTCTCTAATAACCCTAAAAGCTATAGAGAAGGTTCCTCCACAGCACAAGGGCAAAGGACTGTATTCCAGATACTTCCTTACCCCAAAAAAGACAGGGGAGTGGCGACCCATCCTAGACTTGAGATATCTGAACAAACACATTACAAAACCAAAATTCAAAATGGTGACTCTGGGAATAATTCTTCCCTCTCCGAGGCCAGGACACTGGCTAGCCTCCCTGGACCTCAAGAATGCCTATTTCCATATTCCTGTCAGGTGCTCCCACAGAAAGTACCTCAGGTTCGTGTTACCCTCAGGTCATTACCAGTTCAGAGCCATGCCCTTCGGCTTGACATCGGCACCAAGGGTGTTCACAAAATGCCTTGTACTAGTGGTAGCCTTTCTCGGAAGGCAGTGCATATCAGTCTTACCTTACCTAGATGACTGGCTCATTATAGGCCAGTCCTCAGACCAGGTCAAGTCAGCTCTACAGGTCACTCAAAATCTTCTTAGTTCTCTAGGATTCCTTCTCAATCTTTCCAAGTCAGTTCTTGAACCAGTACAGCTCCTTACCTTCATAGGGGTAGAGCTGGATACTATTCAAGCAAAGGCCTTCCTCCCGTGCCCAAGAGTAAAGGCCCTTGCAGATCTGGCTTCTTCTTTTTGACCTCTGGTGTCTCGCCCAGCTAGACATTTTCTTCAACTCCTAGGCCACATGACAGCTTCCACTGCAGTGGTTCAGAGAGCCAGGTTCTAGATGAGGGACATTCAGTTCCACTTAAGGTCCTTTAGGTCTCAGAAAAAAAAGACTCTCACCAAACTGATTCCTTTGATTCAGACTCTCGTCCAAGCTCTCCAGTGCTGGTTGAATCAGGACAGTCTCAGACAGGGTGTCCCATTCCTCAGTCTAGCACCCTCAGTGGTCCTGACCACAGATGCTTCACTCCTGGGGTGGGGAGCCCATCTAGGGGCTCTCACTGCACAGGGTACTTGGTCACAGCAAGAGTATCTCCTTCATTTCAGTCTTCTGGAGCTCAGAGCTGTGTTTCTAGCCCTTCAGGCATTCTCAGAATCAGTCAAAGGCAAAGTGGTGCGATCAGGATGGACAACACCACTACAATGTGGTATATAAACAAGCAAGGGGGCACCCAGTCCACGGCCTTGTGCACAGAGGCCATGAAACTATGGTCTCTTGCTTACTCACTTCAGACTTCTCTGACAGCAGTTCATCTTCCAGGGAAAGACAGTGTGCTGGCAGATGCCTTAAGCAGGATATCTCAGGGTCACCACGGGTGGTCCCTGAACTCTCATGTCCTTCAGGTAATTTTCAGGAGATGGGGCACTCCAGAGATAGACCTCTTTGCAGCCCCAGACAATCATCAACTTCCTCTGTTCTGCTGTAGACCTCCAGTCCTGGGGACTTCCTCTAGATGCTCTCCTGCTAGACTAGACAGGCAGGTTTCTTTATGCCTTTCCATTGATATTCAGAGTACTGATTCAAGATCAGGTCTGAACCCTGCACAGTGATCCTGGTGGCTCCAGATTGGGCCAGGCAACCATGGTATCCTCTGCTGCTGTCTCTAGCAGTGTCAATTCCCCTGTTTCTACTCAGGAGACATGACCTCCTGACCTCCTCTCGGGAGGATTTGGTATCCCAATCCCCGGCCTCTCAGACTCGAGGCCTGGTTCTTGAGGAGTTGGAATATGCAAGCCTGCATCTTTCCCAAGGGGTAATGTATATCCTTAAGGTTTCTAAGAAACCATCCACCAGAAAAACTTGCAATTATAAATTGAAAAGATTCAGTGTTTGGTGTTCTCAGAGAGACATACAGCCGGATTCTGTGGGCATTGCCACAGCCCTGGATTGTCTGGTTCATCTTAATGGGTTAGGCCTTAGGCCTGCTACCCTTAAAGTTCACCTAGCAGCTGTTTCTGCATTTCTTTCTGCAGGGAAGGGATCTTCCCTGGCATCTTATCCTGTTTTCAGTAAGTTTTTCAAAGGTCTGGTTCACATAAACCCTCTTTTCAGGGAGCCTACTCCAGCTTGGGACTTGAATATCTGCATTGCACAGCTTATGCAACCCCCGAACCATTGTCCTCTGCTGAGCTTAAGTACTTGACCTGGAAGACTGTGTTCCTGGTAGCTATTACCTCTGTCAGGAGAATCAGTGAATTACAGGCCTTGTCAGTGGAACCTGACTTAATTTCTTTCCATAGGGATAAGGTGGTCCTTAGGACGAATAGAAAATGTCTTCCTAAAGTGGTTTTGGTTTTTCATCTGAACCAATCCATGTCTCTGCCTGTGTTTTTCACTGGCCATTCTTCTTCTTGGGAGAGAAGATTGCACAGTCTGGATGTAAAGAGGGAACTTAGCTATTATATAGAGCATACGAAGGCCCATAGGAATGATTGTCTTCTGTTATTTCTCACTTATGGGGAAGTGGGAAAAGGTAGACCTGCTACTAAGAGAACAATTGCTAGGTGGATTGTCTCCTGTATTCAGTTCTGCTATTCAAAGTTAGACAAAGAGCCTCCCTCAGGCCTGAGGGCTCACTCGACCAGGGGTACAGCTGCCTTTTTGGCAGCTGCTAGAGATATCCCCATGGTAGACATTTGTAAAGCAGCTACCTGGAAAACAGTCCACATATTCACCAAGCATTACTCTCTGGACACCCAGACTAGGAGTGATGCTAGGTTTGGTACAGCAGTATTGCAGAACCTGTTCCCAAAGTGAGGTTCTGTTATTCCCCCCCCTCAAGGGGAGCTGCTTGGTAGTCTATATATAGTCAGAATACAGCAAGACTTCATGTTGTTTGAAGAAAACATTACTCACCATAGTAATGTTGTTTCTTCTAATGGAGTCTTGCTGTATTCTGACCTCCCTACCTGCCTCCCTTCTCAGAACCTAGTCTTCAAACAACATGAAGTCTTGATGTATTCTGACCATTGCAGTGATATCCAACCTTTGAACTGCCCCGGAGAGGAAAGAGTTAACTTTCCATGCAAGGCATAGAGTGCTGAGCTCGAGCTCAGTTGAGACTCTGTCTGTTGTTGTTTGAACCCAAACCGCCAGATTTTTTACTCCACCTCACTGAACAGTCGCTCCGGAGATTTCTCCTTTGCTCAGTTCAATTTAGTCGGTTAAAGTGTCGTTTTTTCCCTCGGTTTCAACCGAATTTATTCCATCTAACCTGTCAGTTCAGTCTCTCTCTGTGGTACCGTGAGTACTAGATAGGTTTATTATTGTTTGCTTCTGTGAGGAACTTGTAAACTTCGGATCGGTTCGGTTTGAACCGATCAGGTTTGTTAAAAAAAAAGTTTGTTCTACTTTTTAGAGTGTGGTAACCGGTCCTTATCGGTTCTAAAAAACGGATTTCTTTACGTTTTTTTCCACGACCCCTAACACTGTCAGGAACCGATAAGGGTGTCTTGCCTGGCGGATTGCCGAAAAAAGGGTAAGTTTGGTTAGGACTGGCCGTGTCTGAGAAACCCAAGAGAAAAACCCGGCCCACTGGGTTTCAACACTGTAGTGTGTGTGGGGAAGCCTTTGCTAAGGCTGACCCCCACACCACCTGTGTTTATTGTCTGGGGTTTGACCACCTCGATTCAGACTGCCAGATTTGCAAAAGCTTTCCCACAGCTACCCTGGAAAAGAGAGTAGGTAGGCTGAGGGAAGGGGAGGCCAAAAAGTCCGCTGACCCGAATGGCCAGCCTAGTTCGGTTCCAACCGATCCAGAAGGAGTGCCCTCTGACCAGGGCGAAACTTCTTCGGGCAAAAGGAGACCAACTCTGAGGAGTCGGTTCCGGTTAAAAGAAAAAGAAGGGATAAGTCAGCCGGTTCGGATCCACAAGTTCTTTCTCCGACCGCTGATGAAATAGCCAAAGCGATAAGGATTGTTCAGTCGCTAACTCCGGTTCTGACTGAACCGGCCCATCGGTTAGGGGCTCGGTTCGGTCGGTTCCCTGGTTCCGGATTATAACTTAGAGGATTTTTATGAACCGGAGGAGGAGGAAGGAGAGTATGAGGATAGTGATGGTGATTATGAAAGTCTGGATGTGCCCATTGACCCGGACATCTCCCCAGACAGACCTTCAGGGGTTTCTCCTCCTAGGCTTTCTGAGTCCCCTTCCCACTTTATGTTTTACAAAAAAGTGGCTGAAACTCTTCAGCTTCCTGTGGAGGAAGCAGTAGAGGATCAGGAGGAACCTGATTATGTTGAGATGATGGACATCCCAGAGTCCAGGAGGCTGTCTATTCCCCTCCATAAATCTTTTGGGAAACAGACATTTAAAATTTTAGAGACTTCTAATTCTATACCTCCTGTGGACAAGAGAATGGACAAGAGGTATACTCTTTCAGGCTCAGATACGGAGTTCCTTTTCCAGCAATGCAGCCATGTTGGGGGTAGTGCAGGCTGCTGCCTGTGATAAGGCAAATATACCCTTGGCTTCACACCCCCCAGATAAGGACTCCAGGAGGATTGATGCCATGGCAAAGAAACAGTACATGGCAGCATCTTTGGGACTCAGGCAGGCTAATTATATGGCCTATACAGCTAGATACCAGAAGTCTAGATGGGACACTGTGATGGCTCTAGCTAAACAGGTCCCTGGCCAGCTGCCAAGGAGCTGGAGCAGGTGGCTGCAGATGGTATTGAGGCATCCAAGGTGCAATTTCATGCTGCAGTGGACTCCAGTGATGTTTCATCTAGAGTCATGGCTACATCTGTGGCCCTTCGTAGGATGGCTTGGCTCAGATGTTACTGGCCTGTCTCAGGATACCCAGACTAAGGCCATGGATTTTCCTGTTGTGGGTAATTCTCTGTTTGGGGAGCAGACAGAGAACTACATGAAGAAAATGGATGAATACAGGGCCCCTATAGGAGTGCTCAGGCCAAGGAAAGGCAAGTCATTCCCCAGAGGCAGCATTCCAGGGGTAGGGGCAGGCCTTTTCATAGGCCTTTCTACCAAGCCCAGGCCTCCTCTTCCACCTTTGCCCAGAGGGGTTTTTTCAGAGGGAGAGGCAGACGGGGTACAAGCAGGCCTGCTACCACCCCTCAGCCTAAAGCCCCTGCCAAACAGGCACCCTGATGGGTTTGCCCGGGCTGATTCTCCACTACCCGTAAGGGGCAGGCTGGCTTACTTTGTCCAGGACTGGATGTCTTAACATCAGACAAATGGGTCCTGGAAGTAGTAAGCTGGGATTGGTTCTCAGCTTCAAACAATTTCCCAAGATGAGAACCAGGTCCTTTCCACCTGCAAATCCTTCAGAGGCACTTGCCCTAGAGGCAGAGGTCTCTTCCTCTTGGCTCTGAGAGCCATAGAAAGGTTCCACCCTACACAAGGGAAAAGGATTGTACTCCAGGTACTTCCTAACTCCCAAAAGACAGGAGAATGGCGGCCCATCCTGGATCTCAGATATTTAAACAAGCACCTTTTAAAGCCAAAGTTCAAAATGGTGACTCTGGGAGTAATTCTACCCTCTTAAGGCCAGGGGACTGGCTAGTTTCCCTGGACCTCAGGGATGCCTATTTCCACATTTTCATCAGATGCTCTCACAGAAAGTATCTCGGGTTCGAGTTGCCCTCAGGCCACTATCAATTCAGAGCAATGCCCTTTGGCTTAACATCAGCTCCAAGGGTGTTCACAAAATGCCTGGCAGTAGTGGTTGCTTTCCTAAGGAAAAAAAAGATCTCCATCTTTCCATACCTGGACGACTGGCTCATAGTAAATCAGTCTCCAGACCAAGTCAAGTCACACCTACAGATAACTCAGCAACTGCTCACTTCTCTAGGATTCCTTCTGAATCTTTCAAAGTCAGTTCTAGAGCAAGTGCAGCTCCTCACCTTCATAGGGGCAGAGCTGGATACAATAAAGGCAAGAGCCTTCCTTCCCCTGGACAGGGCAGGGACCCTTGTTACACTGGCCTCTTCATTCGCCCTCCAGGTGCCTCGACCAGCAAGGCATTTTCTGCAGCTCCTGGGCCACATGGCTGCCTCTACAGCAGTGGTCCAAGGAGCAAGATTTCCGATGAGGGACATTCAGTTCCACTTAAGAGCCTTCTGGTCCCAGAGAAAGGATTCTCTGACCAAGCTAATCCCAGTGACTCGAACCCTGATCCAGGCTTTGCAATGGTGGCAGGATCAGGACAACCTAAGGCAAGGAGTTCCCTTTGTCACTCAATCTCATTCTCTAACTCTACCACAGATGCTCACCTCTTGGGCTGGGAGCCCACTTGGGGATCTGACCACCCAAGGGTTGTGGTCACCTCAAGAATCTCTGCTTCACATCAATCTCTTAGAACTCAGAGCAGTGTTTCTAGCACTTCAAGTTTTTTCCAAGTCTGTTCAGAACAAAGTAGTTCAGATCAGGACAGACAATACCACCACAATGTGGTACATCAACAAGCAGGGGGGCACTCAGTCTACGGCCTTGTGCACAGAGGCAATGAAGTTGTGGTCTCTGGCCTATTCCCTGAATACCTCTCTGATAAGAGTGCACCTCCCAGGGAAGGACAATGTCCTGGCAGATGCCCTCTCAGCAGGATATCTCAGGGCCATCACAAATGGTCCCTAGATCCCTTGATTTTGAAGGTGATCTTCTCCAGATGGGGCACCCCACAGATAGATCTTTTTGCAGCCCCAGACAATCACCAACTTCCTCTTTTTTGCTGCAGACCCCCAGTGTTTGGCTCAGTCCCCCTGGATGCCCTAGTTCTCAATTGGGAAGGGAAGTTCCTGTATGCTCCCCATTCAAGGTACTAGTCAAAATCAGGTCTCAACCCTGCAAAGTGATTCTGACTGGGCCAGACGGGCCTGGTACCCTCTCTTGCTGTCCTTAGCAGTCCACCTTCCCCTGTCTCTTCCCAGGAATTGCAACCTGTTAACATGTTCTCAGGGGAGGGTTTGGTATCCGAATCTCAAATCTCTCAATCTCAAGGCCTGGCTCTTGAAGAGTTAGAGTTTGCTGATTTGCATCTCTCTCAAGGTGTTCTGGATATTTTAAAAGCTTCTCGAAAGCCTTCCACCAGAAAGACCTACAACTCCAAATGGAAAAGGTTTACTATTTGGTGCTCTGGAAGCATATTTCTCCAGAGTCTGCTGGGTTGCTTACAGTCCTTGACTATATGGTTCTCTCAATAGCTTGGGGCTCAGACCAGCTACACTTAGAGTGCATCTGGCAGCTGTCTCTGCCTTCTTGTCAGCAGGCAAGCACTCTTCCTTTCAGCTCATCCTGTATTCTGTAAATTCTTCAAGGGATTGCTGCATACCAATCCTCCTTCAGGGACCCTGCCCTGTTTGGGACCTTAATGTTTGCATTGCTCAGCTTATGCAACCCCCTTTTGAGCCTTTGTCCTCAGCAGAGCTTAAGTACTTGACTTGGAAAACTGTGTTCTTGGTAGCCATTACTTCTGCCAGATGCATAAGTGAGTTACAGGCCCTGTCAGTGGAGCCTGATTTTTATCTCTTTCCATAGAGATAAGGTGGTCCTCAGGACTAATGGGAAGTTTTTGCCTAAGGTGGTTTCAGATTTCCACCTTAACCAGTCTATGTCTCTTCCTGTTTTCTTCACTGACCATTCCTGCTCTGGGGAGAGGAGGCTGCACAGCTTGGATGTGGAAAGGGCCCTTAGCTACTACATAGAGCGCACCAAGGGTCACAGGTTTGACTCCCTCCAACTGTTCCTCACTTATGGTGAGGTTGGTAAGGGAAAACCTGCCACTAAGAGATCTATTGCCAGGTGGATTGTCTCTTGTATACAATTTTGCTATGAAAAATTAGGTAGGATCCCACCCTCAGGCCTGAGGGCTCACTCTACCAGAAGTACAGCTGCTTCTGGCCGCTGCCAGGGATATTCCTATCTTAGAGATTTGTCAAGCAGCTACCTGGAAAACAGTACATACTTTCACCAAGCATTACTCTCTGGATATCCAGGCTAGGAGTGATGCTCAGTTTGGCACAGCAGTGCTTCAGAGCCTGTTCCCGAAGTAGGTTCTGTCCCTCCTCCATGGAAGTACTGCTTGGTAGTCTGCAATAGTCAGAATACAGCAAGACTTCATGTTGTTTGAAGAAAAAATTACTCACCTTAGTAATGTTGTTTCTTCTAATGGAGTCTTGCTGTATTCTGACCTCCCCACTGCTTCCCTCTCAGAACCTGGGTTTTGGGATGTGGGTGGGCAGGAACAGTGTTGGCACCCTAGAGGTGCCCCCTTTCTCACCCTCTTATTTTTGGGAATGTGTTGTGTTTTGTTTTTTGGGTTTCCTGACTTGAGTCTTTGCCTTGGAACCAAAAAACCTTTTTATTAGATTTAGTTGCCAGTTGGCTAGTGTAAGTTTACAGTTTCCACACAGGACGCCCAGTGAGTTTAGCTCATAAAGATCTGGCGGTTTGGGTTCAAACAACAACAGACAGAGTCTCAACCGAGCTCGAGCTCAGTGTTCCATGCCTTGCATGGAAAGTTAACTCTTTCCTCTCCGGGGCAGTTCAAAGGTTGGATATCACTGCAATAGTCAGAATACAGCAAGACTCCATTAGAAGAAACAACATTACTAAGGTGAGTATTTTTTTCTTTTGGGATGTGGGTTGGCAATTTAGTGTTGCACACCAGAGGTGTACCTTTGTACCTCTCTTTTTCTTGGTAAGGTCTTTCTTTATTGTTATTGTTTATATATTTTTCACCATCTACACAAGTTTTCTTGGGTTCTTGACTTGAGTCTTTCTGGACCCAAGCATTGTTGCCTATGGCTTAAAGTTTTTAAACAATTTCTATAGCTATTAGTTAGTATATGCGTGTAAGAATCTGACGGTTACACTGAGAAGTACCACAGGCAGAGGTTTAAAAACCGAGCTCGAGCTCAATGGTCTAGACTTCTGCATAGAGTTAACTCTTTCCTCTCTGGGGCAGTTCAAGTGCTTGGGCTAACTGAATATAGTCAGAATACAGCAAGACTCAATTAGAAGAAACGACATTACTATGGTGAGTAATTTTTTTTTCATCTGGTACGTGCTGTATATTATTTAATTTATTTTTTTAACTTTATTGAGTTAGAAATGACCATACAGTTAGTTTTCTGATAGTCCACAAAAAAAGATTTTCAAGGACAAGGGGGCATGATATGAAGCTGGAAGGGGGGAGACTTGGAGGAAATGTGAGGAAATACTTCTTTACGGAAAGGGTGGTGGTTGGCTGGACCAGCCTCCCAGCAGAGGTGGTAGGCACAGAAATGGTAACAGGTTTCAAACACACATGAGATAGGCACAAGGGAACCTTAGTAACCGGGGGTGGGGGGGTTAGGCCGGAGATCAGTTAGAGTCCTGCGGTCGCTCAATAGACAGAGACTTAGGGCAGACTTCGTGGGCCACGAGGTCCTTTTCTTGCTGACAGCTTCTATGTTTCTGGACATAGTACATGAAAATTCAGGACATAGTAAACCAATAAGGGTGCCCAGTCTCTTTAATACATGCAGGTGAATGTAACGTACTCTGTCAGTAAGACATGTCCTTGGGGGTAAACCAACATACTAGATATCACTCTAGTTACCATTTATAAAACTACTGAATGAATGCTGTTTTTCTGAGTACATGAGCTGCTTAAAAAATGCTAAGAAAATGTGAAAATCAATAAAGTCCAGAGTTTCTGGTTCCTAGAAAAAGGAAAGCCAAGTGATTCATGAGTATATGACAGTTTATATCAACAAAGGTATTACTCGAATGGGACTCTTACTCAGCAGTACAGTTGCTCATATTGGACCGTACCCAAGAGGGAATGCTGGTGGTTTTCACTGGTGTAGAAACTACTTAACTTAGAAGAGATTCAGAATAAAGTGGAGCAAAACATCGCTGTAAATGATCTGAGTGTCCACAATGTTGTTGCAATAAAAATTATAACCCACTTAAACTAATATTGACCTGCAGCATAAAGAACTACCAAAAGTTGGTGCCCACTGTGTACCTCTCATCGATCAAAAAGTAACTTGGAAAGAAAATGTCACTAAGTCTTTAAAAATACATGTGGGTTGTTTAGTTCAGTCAGTGATATTTCTTAAGGCAAACCTGTACTGCCCTACAAACTGTTTCAGGTTTCTTCTTCTGCTTTGGACTCCGACTGCAGCAGCTCATTCCTCTGACGTTTAGGTGGAGCATGGCGCTGAGCCTATTTTAAAGCTTCAGTTGGGTCGGAGAACACATACACTTATCCCTGATGTATGATCTGAAGCGGAGCGGGGAAAATCCAGTCGTGAGAGACATCCGCCTTTCTCAGGATGGCCTGTACCCTGTTGGACCTCTTTTTTTCCTAGTTGTGTAGCTGAGATCAGGGTACAGGCAGACTTGTTGGCCATCTTTCAGGACTGTCTTTTTGTACTGTGCTAGCGCCAAAACAAAGTCCCTAATCCCAGTAGTGTCAAGGAACATGACGATCACCTTGGGAGGCTCAAGTTTGTCCTGTCGTCCCGTAGCAGCCACATGCCATGCCTTCTTGGTAGTGAGTTGGCAGTCAATATAAGGCTCACTGAGCTGGTTCTTTAGCTACTCCTTAAGGAATCACAGCAAGTGGTCTCCCTCGCAGCTCTCCAGCATACCAACAATCCTGTTATTCGCCACCTTGCTAGTTTTCTGAGGGTTCAGGTTTAGATCTAAGATTTGTATTCAATTTTATTTAATTGGCTGCGGCACCTAGAGCTGCCTTCGGACGTTATTTTGTCTCTAATGTGTCAGTTTTAATAAAGCTCACATAGGTCTCCAAAGTGGCAACCTGTTAAAGAATCAGATTTGTCAGCTAAACCAGTGACTGTTATAATCAGACAATTTTCATGCCGAGACCATGTAAAGTTTCTTCTGCTTCATCTTAGTTGCAGCTGTGGCGCAGCCTGGGACAGGTGTTGTGGTTGGGGGTCCAGGAGTTTTTGCTTTTAGCTCCCTTCTGAAGGGGGTTGTCTTTCTTTGGGTTCCCCATTCTTGACACCAACATAGAGATGTTGATAGGGAGAAGCGCAGGGGTAAATGGAGAAAATGACAAATGCAGTAAGGACAGGGATGGGGCAAAAAGGGGTAAGGCCATCAAGAAATGGAGGGTGATGAGTACCAGTGGCCGTAGTCTGGGCAACACGCTCCCTGAACTGGTGGCCTTGATGGAAGAGGGATGCCTGGATATTGTAGCAGTCACAGAAACATGGTACACAGAGAACCATTACTGGGATGTTAACATACCAGGGTACACAACCTACAGGAGAGACAGGGAGGGCAGAAGTGTGGGGGGGTAGCTATCTATGTAAGGGAAGGGATAAAAGCAACTGAACAAAAGAGTAAACAGGGAGGAGAGGAGGCACTGTGGGTCACCTTAGAGACTGGAAATGGCACCACAGTCCGCACAGGGGTTGTATATAGACCCCCATGTCGGGGAAGGAATGAACAAGGATATGATAGAAGGCATACTTAGGATGGCAGAGAAAGGGGAGATACTGTTGATGGGGGACCTTAACATGCCAGATGTTAACTCGAGCACCTTTGCGGCAGCCACATCCAAACGCAGGGCCATTCTTGATGCCCTTCAGGTGGCATGCTTCAAACAGCTAGTTTTGGAACCTACTCATGAGGGAGCAATCTTAGACCTCGTACTCTCAAATGGGGACAGTGAGAGGATCTCAGATCTAGAAGTGGGTAGCCATTTGGGAACAAGTGACCACCAAACAGTGTGGTTCACGATAAACTCAGCTACAGAGTCAAGCCATACAAAAGTGAAGGTTCTGGACTTCAGGAGGGCTGACTTTGGCAAGATGAGAGAGTGCCTTAGAAAAGCACTAGCAAACAGGCTAGAAGGGAGGGGTGGAGCAACAATGGGGAAATATCAAAACTGCCATCACAGAGGCAACAAGCCTTTGTGTGAAGCAAATAAATCTAAACAAAAGAAAAAGCCACTATGGTTCTCAAAAGAGGTGGCGGTGAAGGTTACGGAGAAAAAGATAGCATTTAGGAAGTATAAGGAAACACAGAAGGAGCAGGACAGAGAACTGTACCAGTTAAGGCAGAAGGAAGCAGGGAGGGTAGTCAGAATAGCAAAGGCATAAACTGAGGAAAACATAGCTAACTTGGTTAAAAAGGGGGATAAAACCTTTTATAGGTGTAACCCCTAGATGGCGCTATCCCAGGGGCTACTACCCCTGCCTGATTTGCCACTAACAGGTTGAGGGGCCTGGATCCAATGGCGGGTGCCTCCACCCAGAGGTCAGGGTTTGCAATAGTTAAACTAACTTGTCACAGCCCTCTGGACACTGCAACCCCTTTTCTTCCCACTAGTGGCCCACACAATATATCAGAATTACCTTCACAGTATACACTTACCCCCAGGTCTGGTTCGGCACTGGGACCTCCTGTGAAATGAGATACAGTGCAACAATCACAGTACAGTACTTTAACATAGACAAATACCTCAGGCAGTATAACTTTGCTGAAACAAGCAGCTCTGATTTATTTAGGGGATATAACAAGGACAGGGGAAATCAGGTTAATTAGCTTATCACTCTAATAATCTACCTATGGCTCTGTGCACAGGCTTATCCCTATCAGTTACTGTCCCTGGGTACCCAAGCCCAGTGGCTAGTCCAAACTGTGGCAGCTGGTAGGGGCCCTTTCACAGAGAAAAGGAGAATTAAACAGTCAGCAGTACAGTAATTCCATTTGGATTTAATGTGGCAATTCAACAGGGAGCGACCTTGAATTAGTACTCACGACCTCCAAATAAGATAGGGTCCTTCAATGTCAGCAGGGCTCACTTGAGGTACACAAACCTCTTCACACATCCATATAAAAGAAAGCACTATACCAGGCAGGCTGCATCTGTATCCGATCGCAATTACTGCACAATACCCGGAGAACACACAGCAGATTCAGTTCCTGACAGACCGAGTGCAATTTCAGCAATTCCTCCAGTCTTCTACAGGGTGAGCCTGGTTTCTACTCTTCAGAGATCCTTTGATTCTTTTCACAGGACGGATTCAGTCCTAACAAGCTGTTACACAAGCTGCAGACCGAACTCTGGGCCTCATACACGCTTTTTGACTAAACTGCACACTGAAAAGCACAGGGCTCCTTCCTTCTTCACTGCCAAAGCTCAACTCAAACTCCAACCGACAAAACCGGGCACTTCCTTTGAGTTCCTCCCAGTTCTTGACTGGATTGGCTGTCACTCACAATAGACTGCTGCTGTTGGTCCAAAAAGGCACTGAAGTCTAAACTACATCTCCCAGAGTCACTGCCCATACAATCCTCTTGTGGCTGGCTCAGATTATGAGTCCAAGTTCTGATTCGTTCAAGGCACCATTTTAGAGCTAGCTTACCCCACACTGATTGGTCCAGTTCAGCAGTTCAAAACTAGAATGGGGAACTAGCAGACACAGTTCTGACTGCAAAGAAAGCAGGTTAGACAAACTGTAATTTCATTATTACTCTAAATAATTTTGGCAAACAGTTACATCTTTCAGATAGGTTCCTTTGCACTCTAGTGACTGCAAAATGAAGTGAATTGGCAGCAGCTCGAGTGGTACTCAGAGAAGCACACAGTCCCCCATACTAACTAATTATGTCTGCAAGCAGACAGCTCTTAAAGAGACAGTACCAGAGGTTCTAAAAACACTCACTGATAAATGGCTTAAACGCCAAACACCATTCAGGCTTGGAGCATTCAAGCAAGCTCCTGAAGTTCTTGGGAACCCCCATTTGCAGGGGGGTTACATAGGTATATCAGGGAGCGTAGAAAGACAAAGGGAAGGATAGTGAGGCTGAATAGAATGGATGGTGGGTGGGCAGAGAGTGACAGTGAAATAGCAGGGATACTGAATGAATACTTCTGTTCAGTATTCACAAAAGAGGACGTGGGGGAGGTGCCTAATCCAATTAACAGAAGCACTCTGGCGAGGGGAGTCGATCCCAGTCCTTTCACAGAAGAAAGGGTTCTGAAAGAACTCCTAAAACTGAAGGTGGACAAAGCAATGGGGCCAGATGGAATTCACCCCAAAATTCTAAAAGAATTAAGCAGAGAACTAGTAACACCACTGACTACCCTTTTTAACAAATCATGGGAGGATGGTGTGGTACCTGAGGACTGGAAGAAGGCGGATGTGATTCCCCTTCACAAAAGTGGGACCAAGACAGAGGCAGGAAACTACAGACCTGTCAGTTTGACCTCTGTGGTAGGGAAAGTGATGGAATCACTTCTGAAGGAAAGAATTGTTGAGTACCTAGAGGCCAGTGGGGCACAGGACCCAAGGCAGCATGGATTCACAGCAGGAAGGTCATGTCAGACAAATCTAATCGATTTCTTTGACTAGGTGACCAAAGTAGTAGACCAGGGAGGGGCTGTGGACATGGCCTACCTAGACTTTAGCAAGGCATTTGACACAGTCCCACACAAAAGATTAGTAGTCAAATTAACCAGCCTGGGAGTGGGTCCCAGGGTGGTAGCCTGGGTACAACATTGGCTGAACAACAGGACACAGAAGGTAATTGTAAATGGCGTCCACTCTGAAGAAAGAGGGGTTACTAGTGGGGTACCGCAGGGTTCAGTCCTTTTTATTGTCTTTATAAGTGACATTGCAGAGGGACTGGAATGAAAAGTATGCCTCTTTGCAGATGACACAAAGATCTGCAACAGGGTTGATACACAAGGAGGCATGGAAAGGATGAGAAGGGACTTGGCAAGGTTGGAGGAATGATCAGAAGTATGGCAGCTTGGATTCAATGCAAAGAAGTGCAAGGTAATGCACCTGGGAAACAAAAACCCAGGGGAAGATTACACAATGGGGGTGGGGGTAGTAACAACAACAAAAATGGAAAGGGACCTGAGGGTAATCATATCAGATGACCTTACAGTGCCTCCAGAAAGTATTCAACCCCCTTGGATCTTGTCACATTTTGTTGTGTTACTACCAGAATTATTAATGCATTGAAATGATTTTTTCCCCCCTTGATTCACACAGCATACTCAACAATTTAAAGGGGCAAAAATATTTTTATTGTGTAACAAAAATTTATGAAACATTAAAAACTGAAATATCTTGTTTACTTAAGTATTCACCCCCCTGAGTCAATACTTTGTAGAAGCGCCTTTGTCAGCAGTTACAGCTTTGAGTCTTCTTGGGTATGTCTGTATCAGCTTTGCACATCTGGATTTGGGGATTTTTCACCCGTTCTTCCTTGCAGATTTGCTCAAGCTCTGTCAAGTTGGATGGGGAACGTCGGTGAACAGCAATCTTTCCACAGATTCTCAATGGGATTCAAGTCTGGGCTTTGTCTGGGCCACTCAAGGACATTCACCTTCTTGTTCTAAAGCCACTCCAGTGTTGCTTTGGCTGTATGCTTGGGGTCGTTGTCCCATTGGAACGTAAATCTTCACCCCAGTCCAAGGTCTATTGCAGACTGATGCAGGTTGCAGCCTGTATTTGGCTCCATTCATTGTTCCCTCTATCCTGACAAGTGCCCAAGTCCCTGCCACTGAAAAGCATCCCCATAACATGATGCTGCCACCACCATGCTTCATGGTAGGGATTGTGTTACACAGGTGATGAGCTGTGTTCGGTTTGCGTCAGGCATAGCGCTCTGCATTCAGGCCAAAGAGTTCAATTTTTGTTTCATCAGACCAGGGAATCTTTTGCCACATGGTCTCAGGGTCTGCCACGTGCCTTCTTGCAAACTCCAGGCATGCTATTATGTGGCCTTTTCTCAGGAATGGCTTTCGTCTAGTCACTCTCCCATAGAGGCTACATCTGTGAAGTGCTGCAGAGATTGTTGTCCTCTGACAGGTTCTCCCATCTCAGCCATGAAACCCGTAGTTCTGTCAGGGTGGTCATTGGGTTCTTGGTCACTTCCCTGACCAAGGTCCTTCTTGCCTGGTTGCTCAGTTTCGGAGGACGGCCTGCTATAGGTAGAGTCTGGGTGGTTCCGTAATCTTTCCATTTCCTAATGATGGAATTGACTGTGCTCCTGGCAACTTTCAACACCCTAGAAATGTTTTTATACCCCTCCCCAGATCTGTGCCTCCTCACAGTTCTATCACGGAGTTCTACGGACAGCTCCTTGGTCTTCATGGTAGAGTTTCTGCTTTGACATGCACTGTCAACAGTGGGACCTTATATATACAGGTGTATTTCCTCTGAAATCATGTCAACCATTTGAACTGACCACAGGTGGACTCCATTCAAGTTTTAGAGTGATCTCACAAGGAAATTGGATGCACCTGAGCTCAATTTGGAGTGTCATAGCAAAGGGGGTGAATACTTATCAAATCAAGACATTTCAGGTTTTTATTTTTAATTACATGTACAAAAAATTCCAGAAGTTTCATTCCACTTTGACATTGTAGAGTAATTTGTGTAGATACGTTACAAAAAAATCCCATATAAACGTATTTTAATTTAAGTTTGCAGTATCACAAAATGTGACAAAATCCAAGGGGGGTGAATACGTTCTGAAGGCACTGTAAGGTTGGCAAGCAATGTGAGAAGGCGGAAGGGAGGGCTGGGGGGATACTGGGATGTATAGGGAGAGGTATCACCAGCAGAAAACAGGAAGTTGTTATCCCCCTGTACAAACAGTTGGTGAGACCCCATCTGGAGTACTGCGTCCAGATCTGGAGACCCCATCTCCGCAAGGACATAGACAGGATGGAGGCAGTTCAGAGGAGGGCAACTAAAATGGTGCAGGGTCTGCAAGAGAAGCCATACGAGGAGAGACTAAAGGAGCTTAATATGTATACACTTGAGGAAAGGAGGGAGAGAGGGGACATGATAGAAACATTTAAGTACCTCAGTGGAATCAACAAAGTCCAAGAGGGTAGCATCTTTCAGAAAAAGAGATGTGCAAGAACAAGGGGACACAATTTAAAGATAGAGGGTGACGGCTCATGGGCAATGTGAGGAAGTATTTTTTCACAGAGAGGGTGATGGACACATGGAACAGCCTTCCTGAGGAGGTTGTGGGGTCTAAACTGTGGAAGAATTCAAGAATGCATGGGACAGACATAAGGCAATTTTGTGGGGGCTAGGAAGAAATAGGCTGTTGGTTAAATAGGATCTGCAGCTTATCGCCTATCATCTATTTCGTCTGGCATCTCCTTCTCTGAGATCCTGCCAGTCTGGGAGAGGGAGCAGATGGATGGAAGGTCAGAGAAGGGAGATAGGGAGCTAAACACGTGGCTCAAGGGCTGGTGCCAGGAAAAAGGACACAGATTTGTAGGAACTGGCAACAGTTCTGGGAGCGAAAATTTTTAAATTTGATGGACTGCATCTGACTAAAGAGGGAGTCAGTGCATTGGGGCAGAAGTTTGACGCCTTTGCAATATTTAAATCTAAGGTCAGAGAGGGGTGCAGCACCCCATACGCCGAATGGGAAGAACACCCTCCCCTCAAGCTAGTGGTCAAACAGGAATTCAGCATGTTTGCCGCTCATTTGCATCACCAGGTAAGAAAAAGGTTTGTCTCCCATACGATGCACAGGGTAATGCCAAACTTCACCCAACAACTAACACACCAAAATTTGGCCAATGGAAAATCATGTACACAAATGCTCACAGCCTGGGAAATAAGATCCCAGACCTGCAGGCAATAATGTCAGAGGCTAAACTGGACATAGTAGCAATTAGAGAGACGTGGTTTACCAGTAACCACACTTGGGAGACTTCAGTACCTGGCTATGTATTGTTCAAAAGAGACCGAGGTGCAAAAAGGGGGGGAGGAGTGGCCCTGTATGTTAATGAAAATATCAAAGCTACAGAAATTCAGAATACACATAAGGAGCCAGAAGAACTGTGGGTCACCCTGAAACAGGAAATGGGACAGCCATGAGAACTGGGGTTGTCTACAGGCCCCAGACCAGAGGGAGGACATAGACACATTACTGTTAGAAGATATACAAAACATGACAGCTAAAGGGAGGTTCTGATAATGGGAGACTTCAACATGCCGGATACAGATTGGTCAATACCAGCAGGAACATCTGCCAGAACTAGACTCATAGTGGATTCCTGCAGGGGAGGGCCTCAAACAACTGGTACAGCAACCCACAAGAGACAGGGCTATCCTAGATCTAGTACTGACTAACAAAGAAGGGATCACAGATCTCCAGGTAGAAGGTCACCTGGGGCCAGTGACCATCACATGGTATGGTTCAATTTGGCTACTACATCTAAATCATCCCATTCCAAGGCAAAAATATGGGACTTCAGAGGAGCTGACTTTGAGAAGATGGCCAACAGAGTTAAGCTAGCCCTGACAAAAAGAAACACATGTGAGGGGGTACAGGCAAAGAGGGCAAGCATTAAGGATGCAATACTTGAAGCAACATCCCATTGTGTTAGAAAAGGAAGTGCAAAAGAAGAAGGAAACCACTTTGGTTCTCAAATACAGTAGCAGAAAAGGTCAGAGCCAAAAGGCTGGCCTTCAGGAAATATAAGGGAACACAGCGGGATGAAGATAGGGAGGCATACCAAACTGCCCTAAGGGAAGCAGGTAAGGCAGTAAGCAGGCAAAGTCCCAAACTGAGGAAACACTAGCACTAACAGTAAAGAAGGTGACAAGACTTTCTATAGATACATTAGTGAAAGGAGAAAGTCCAGAGGGGGATTGCTAAGCTTAATGGAGAAAAGGAGCATGTGAGGAGGAGGACCCTGTAAAGGCATCTATCCTAAATAGATACTTTTGCTCAGTATTTACTGAAGGTAGGGCAGGGCCCACAGCTCAGCATCATGGACACAGGGGAGGGAGGTGAGCACTACTCCCTTCACAAAATAAAGGGTCCTACAAGAGCTTGCTAAGCTCAGGGTGATAAGGCAATGGGACCTGATGGCATATATCCCAGGGTACTTAAGGAGCTAAAGGAGGAACTAGCAGAGCCATTAGCAGAATTGTTTAGTGAGTCTCTGAGCACAGGAGAGGTCCCAGAAGACTGGAGAAGGGTTTATGTGATCCCGCCCCACAAGAGTGGTAGCAGGAGGAGGCGGGAACTACAGACCGGCCGTCTTACCTCAGTAGTGGGCAAGATTATGGAGGCACTCCTTAAGAAAAGGATAGTGCAACACCTGGAATCCATAGGGACACAGGATCCAAGACAGCATGGGTTTACAAAGGAAGGTCCTGTCAAACTAATCTCATAGATTTCTTCGACTGGGTAACCAGAGTGGTGGACCAAGGGGAGCAGTTGATGTCGCCTACCTTGACTTCAGCAAAGCTTTGACACTGTTCCCATAGAAGATTGATAAATAAGCTGGGTAGGCTCGGGGTGGGTCAAGTTGGTCAACTGGGTGGCAAACTGTGACGGGCAGAAAACAGAGAGTAGTGGTAAATGGTATACAGTCAGAAGAGATGCAAGTCACAAGTGGGGTACCTCAGGGATCAGTCCTGGGGCCAGTCCTCTTCAACATCTTCATTAGTGACCTTGCAGATGGACTAGAGGGTAAGGCTCATCTGTTTGCAGATGACACCAAGATCTGCAACAGAGTAGATGATCCAGATGGGGTGGGCAGAATGAGAAGAGATCTGGATAAACTAGCAGAATAGTCAGAAGAGTGGCAACTGGGATTTAATGCAAAGAAGTGCAAAACCATGCACATAGGGAAGAGAAACCCTGAAGCCACCTATAGGCTGGGAGGAGTTGCTAGCAGTCACAAAGGAAGAAAGAGACTTGGGCCATCATCACTGATGACCTAAAATCATCCAAGCAGACCTCTAAAGCAGTAGGTAAGGCTAGGGGGTGTTAGGTGTATTAGTAGGGTATCACAAGTCGTAAGAGGGAGGTAATAATCCTCTGTACAAGACACTGGTTAGGCCCCATCTGGAGTACTGCGGCAGTATTGGAGGCCACACCTTCACAAGGACATTAACCAAATTGAGGCAGTCCAGAGAAGGGCAACCAAAATGGTGCAGGGACTGCATCAGAAGACATATGAGGACAGATTAACGGAGCTCAATATGTATACCCTTGAGCAAAGGAGGGAGAGAGGTGATATGATCGAGGTATTCAAACACCTTAAGGGCATAAACAAGGTGAAAGAGTCTAACATGTTTAAATATAAGAAAAATAGCAGGACAAGAGGACACAGCATGAGATTAGAGGAGGCCGATTAAGGGGAATGTGAGGAAATTCTTTTTCACAGAAAGGGTGGTGGATGCATGGAATGGCTTACCACAAGAAGTGGTGGCTATGAATACAGTGCAGGGCTTCAAACAGGCATGGGATAGGCATAAGGGAGCAATACAAATGACTATGAATAGATAGGCCACTGACAGAGCAAAGGCCGATGGCACATTTATAAGGTAGAAAAAGAAATGGGCAGACTGGATGGGCCTTGCGGTCCTTATCTGCCGTCAACTTCTATGTTTCTATGTATCCTCTAGGTAGGGATATGGGCAGACTAGGTGGGCCAAGCGGTCCTTATCTGCCGTCAAAGTCTATGTTTCTATGTTGTTCAGTAGGGAGCCCAGGATAAAGTGGAGCACTTTCTCTCTTTCAAATTTGTCCAAAAATGTGAGTTTTAATGTGAATTTAAAACTGTGTTGTGAAGAGCTTTAGTCCTGAGCGGCCATCTTGCTCAGGCTCCTCAGGGCCCCCCATTTCTGCATTATTTGTATTTCCTACCCACTTTGACAGTTGAAAAATCCTGTTGGCTAGAACAAAAAGTAGCAAATTTTACGTTTCTCAGCCTCCCATGTCTTTTGACTTCGTCAGTTTTTCATATGATAGCTTCATTTACTTATCAGCCCATGTAAATTTGTTATGGAGCAAATGAGTTTTCGAGAACCATTGTTTTGGAATAGTTCCTGGAGTCATGCTAAGAACATATATTATGCATAGCAGGATGTTCATTTTTATTATGTCTGTTGTATTCTAGTATCCAATGGGCAGCTTGTTCCAACTGACTAAAGGTCTTTTCAGTTTTGTTTTTAAGGTCTGATATATTGTTAGTGATAGATCTTCTTTGAGGATCTCTCTCTTTCATCAGGTTACACCTATGGAACTACCGTTGTAGGTGCCAGGATCACTCAGAAGCTTTTTTGTAGCAGTCTGTTAGGGGCCACCCACTCCGATGTCATTACATCGACATTGCCCTGCTGTATGTATGTGGGCGGCCCTGCTCCTATCTCAGTTCTTTCCTGCCATCGACCTAACGCGCATGGACTCCACGGAAGCTTCGTTGTTCAGTCGACTGCTAAAAGTTTACTTACCATTTAATGGTTGGCCACTGTGTTACTTTTTGTTACAGGAAGAACAGCAAGGACCTTTCAGGAGTTGTTCATGGCCAGTCAACCAGAGGCATGGCCACTTTGGTTACTTGTTTCAGGAATGTTTCAGCTGCTGAAATCTGTGATGCTGCTACTTGGAGTACTGTCCACACTTTCACAAAGCACTACTTTTTTTATTTATTTATTTACTTACTGATTCGTAAAAGACTTTGAGCGCAAGCTCTTTTACAAAGGTTCCAGTCATAGATTGCAAAACAAAGAACAATAGGAGAAAACAAAGGTACATTACAGTGAACAATACAGCTTGGATTCAGAATTTACAGAATAACTCAAAACATAGGTACAAGTTAAAATAATAAGAAAAACACTTTATGAGGGGTGTGGGGGGGGATAAGCAGCCACAGAGTGCCTGTCAGTAGTTCACAGAGACGGAGATAACTGTCAGTAGGATGAAGAAATGAGGTGCGAGAGAGAGGTATGTAATGCGGTGGAGGTGAAGGGTGGGGGAAGAAGGGCGATAAGGTATAGGGATAAATGGTGGGGTGAGGGGAGGCTGAGTGGAAAAGACATGCTAAAGTAAATGGTAGGGTGTGAGGGGGCATGGTCAGGCAGCCTGCATTAGTAGTGACTGTTAGGGAAACTCATGGGACTGTGAGTTGGGGGAGGGTGGGGTGGTGGGTGCTGATGGAGCATGATGCAGACTGGTTGCTGAGGCAAGTCATGAGAAGAGACAGAGGGAAGGGGTAACTGAGGCCTGCCTAGTGCTTGCTGCGGGGCAGAGAGAGCAGGTGTGGCTGGACTTAGGGGCACGTACACTTGGAAAGTGTTACTAGGTGCTGTTTGAGGTCAGTTTTGAATTGTGCCAGACAATTGGTGGCCAAGAGGTGCCCAGGGAGTTCATTCATCCACAGGGGGCCCCAGTAGACAAATGCACGTTGCCCAAGTGAGGTGCGATGGAAGGGGATAGCCAAGGCTCCTCTAGTATTCCCTCTGGTGTCCTGTAACGAGTTAACCGCCTTGATCAAATTGCCTACACAAGGTGGTGTGTTACCCAGTAGAGCCTTCTTCCCTAGGATGCAAGTCTGGAATTTGACCCTGTTCTTAATGACAGCCAGTGTGCACGTTTGTACAGAGTCCAGGTGTGAGTGCCATGCTCAACATCCAGGGTGAGTCTGCAGGCTTTGTTGAGCGCAGTCTAAACCCTCTTGGGCGCTGTATCCATTGCCGCCCCATAGATCACTAGTCCATAGTCAATAGTAGATATAATTGAACTGTGGACTGAGAGGCAGAGGGCCCCCGGAGAGAGGTGTTGTCTGTGCCTGTACAGGACACCAATCTTGGTATTGACTGCCTCGACCAAAGAGTCAGTATGGTGCACAAATGTGAGGGGATCATCTATTATGACCCCAGATTCTTGAACTACAGTCTGGGCATTGCCTCAAGGAGGCAGGCGGGATTCGGCATAGCTGTGTTACAAGGCCTTCTTTCTCAGGCTTTTGGCCTCCTGCCACCCAGACTGTCTCGCTGTCAGAACTGCTTGGGCCACACAGGCCCGGTGGTGCTGAGAACTTAGGTGCTGGACGCCTTACCTTATACCACGCCGGCGACCCATGTTCGGGAACAAGCACGGGCCACTGGGGGTTGGCCAGGGAAGAGAAGGATTGAGCACCCGACAGCTGCCTCCTTCTCGGGGACATCTGCATGCTCCCGCCACTCTGTCGCCTCCTTGGGGAGCCCGGTGGAAGGTGCGGTAGATGGGGGAAGCAGTGAGGAAACAGGGAAGACGGCAGAGGGTGGAGCAGGAGGCGCTGCCTCAGCTGCCTCACCCTTGGCTCTCATTGTACGCCACATCTGGGGATCGAATACAAGGGAAAATACTCCTCTAGCCTAGATGATGACTCCTCAGTGTGTGCTTCTCAAGATCGCTAGCAGACTCCGTGTACCGGATCAAACCACGCCAGAAACGAGTTAGTTGGTGAGTCGGGGCCCCTCCCCACCCTACACCGGGGGGTTAACCAGGCATCATAATTCAGGTGGTATCTGGTACTCTAGGGGCAGATCCCAATGACGAAGGTGGGACACACACAACTTAGAGGAAGTCTGAAGGAGTGGAAAGAGGGGGCAGTAAGCAGCATGGAAAAAGATCTAGAGAAAAAAAAAAAGAACTGCTTCTGCCCCATTCCATAGATATGACGTGATGAAAGAGATATCCCAGAAGAAGATAGAAAAGTTACGTAAGAACTTACCATAACAGTAGATCTTCGAGGGAATCACTTTCATCAGGTCAAGCTGTCCCACCCTTCGTCCCCCTTCTGTCTCTGGACTGGCAGTCCAGCTGCTCCAACCCTTTTTGCAGCTGGGCACCTTTTCTTTCTCCTCGGTTCCCTACTAGGAGGCCTAGCTCCCGGGTGAGTAAAGAACTGAGGAGGGAGTGGGGCTGCCCACGTATACATAGCAGGGTGACGTCGCTGTATGACGTCAGAGTGGGTGGCCCCTAATAGACTGCTACAGAAAAAGCTTCCATGTGACAGTGACTCAAAGCTGGGTGCAGTGGTGGATGGGGAGGAGGGGAGGGTGGTCTTGCAGGAGGACCTGGAGGCTCTGGAAAGGTGGTCGGGAAAACAGAAACTAAAATTCAATGTGGGGAAGTGCAAGGTTCTGCACCTGGGAGTCAGAAATCCAGGCCAGGGATATACCCTGGGAGGAGACATGGTTCAAGTCATGGAGGGTGAGAGGTACCGGGGGGTAGTGGTAGATGTCAGAATGAGCAACTCAGAGACCTGTAGGAGGGCAGCGGCAAGGGCAAATAGGATACTGGGATGCATCGCCAGGGGTATTGCCTCCAGAAAGGCAGAAGTGATCCTTCCACTGTACAACTGCTTGGTTAGGCCACACCTGGAGTATTGTGTACAGTTTTGGAGACCACATTTAAAGAGGGACATTACACTCCTAGAGAGGGTCCATAGGAGGGCAACCAAAATGATCTGGGGCCTGGAGGAGAGGACCTATGAGGACAGGCTCAAGGAGCTCAACATGTACACCCTGGAGGAGAGGAGGGACAGGGGGACATGATAGAGGTCCTTAAGTGCATGAAAGGGATCAGTAAAGGAGGTCCAGTCAGGGTGCTCCAAAGGAAGGAGGGTGGGGCAGCAAGAGGTCACGGGTGTAAGCTGGAAGGGGGTAGGCTCAGAGGGGAGAGCAGGAGATGTTATTTCACTGAAGGGTGGTGGAGCCATGGAATGCACTGCCCAGGGAGCTGATAGAGGCAGAGACTGTGGATGGGTGTAAGAGGGGATGGTACAGGTACAGGGGGAGGGTAAATCTGACCAGGCCCAATACAGGTGGAACATCTGGGACTGGGGACAGTAAAACCCAAGGGGGAAGGGGGGACACACCGAAATCGGCTCTCAGTGCGGGTGCTGAAAATCAAGCAGACTCGAGAGAGACCGTTAGGTCTATTCTGCTGACATTTTAGTGTGTTAGTATGATCCTGGTGCCAACGGTGGTAGTTCCATAGTTGTGACCTGGTGAAAGAGATTCCCTCGATGATTTACTGTTACGGTAAGTTCTTACGTAACTGTTCTTTCTGTTAAATTCTGTACATATTTTAATTCCCAAATAATCTGTGTGGTTAGAATGGCCAATTGATGCCAAAATGTGTAATGCCCTGTTTGAGGTAGAAGCCGTTAAGAGATTTTTTCTGTTAATTGTGTATCCAGAAATTTTGCCGAGGTCGAGTATTGCAGGGATAGTTTTGATGGGATTTTGCACAGACAAAAGTAGGTCATCTGCATAAAGCGAACAAGTAAATTTTTTCCCACTGTATTGAATCCCTGCTACTGTAAGATCACTATTTAGTTTCCATTAGGGTCTAGGGGCAAGATAAATATGAGCAGAAACAGGGATTACCCTTGTTTCGTTCCTCTATATAGTGGAACCATTGTGACTGTGCAATGCATTGGTTAGTACTGATGCATTTGGGCTTCTGTATAGCAGCCTAACCCATTTAATAAAATTCTACGGAAAACTATATAATGCTAAAGAATCAAGTATACGTTTCCAATTTATTATATCAAATACCTGTTCGGTGTCAATTGGCAAGAGAGCCATAGGAGTCTTAGAAATCTCTGCCAGTGTAATTAGATGCATAATTTTCCACATATTGTTAGCAGAGTATCTTCCCTTAAGCAATCTGTCTGTGTTGGACCCACTAACGATGGGATGCATTATTCTGTTCTTGATATTAGTACCATGGCTAAGATTTTATCTGAATTTACTAATGTTATAGGTCTAAAATTCTTACAAAATTTGATATTCTTGTCTGGCTTTGTTCTAACGAGAGTGACAATGAACCTCTCTCCATGCATCGTTAAACACACGTGCTAGTGTTGGTGCAATTAGATCCTTATGTATTTCATATATACTACACTATTTTTAATTCAGTAGTCTATGTAGATGGGTCGTTCAGGATAGCTTTTAGTATCCTGCAAAAAGTTGTTCTTTTGTAGTAGTCACATCCGTACTGCAGCAGAACGACTTTTTTTTATGTGCACTAAGGATATCACACTACATAGCCATTCGATAGCCGCCAACTCCTGCTCTAAGTGTCAAGCTGAGGTACGTGACAAACTATCACTCTGCTTTGAAAGAAAATGTTACATCATGTACAACTCACACATACCTTTTTTTTCCTTCTATAGGCAGTGTGTGGGGGGGGTAGAGGATGGCATCATCATGTTAGGATGAGCAGTCGGAGGGCAGTCGCCAAGGTCGCTGTGGGTGTCCATGAAGAGGGGGTGCTGGGGAGATTGAGCCAACCTGTAACGTTGCAGTTTGTTGATTGTGTGTGAGATGAGAGGGAGTAGTGACATGTCCTTCTTGCTCCATACACTATATAAAATAGTGTATGTGAACTCCTATACACAAAAAGGCTCTGCCTATACCTCATGGTTACCATGACAACTGAAGGACCTCTAGCTTCTCTCTCTCTCGGTCCTTGTCGCCTTGTGACCACTGGGGTGGGGGAATAGCTTTGTTATGTTTGGGTTCCCATACACTATTCTATATATTATTGTTTCACCTTTTTGGCTTTAACTGCCTTTATTTCTGTTGTAAACTCTTATCTGTCCCATTGTTCACTTGCAGATTCTAAGTGAAAATAATGTGTTCTAAGTGAAAATGTTTTATCTCGTTTAGAAAATCGAATGAATTCATTAATTCATTTACCACTGGTATGGTGTGTGTACATATAGGGAATATGCCACAGGATATGCAGGAAAACATTTTTATTCACTTTGGAATGTTGTCTGTAATGCTGCCTAGCAAAGAGGGGTGCAGCCCTGAGTGCAAGGCTGGCATCATTGTCGTCACTAGAGTAAAATAAAACATTCTTCCCTGGATGTCCTATAGAATGTCCTGTTTATACCATTTAACCAGTGACTGTCTGATGTCCAAATCCATGCATAGTTTTACTCCTTTGTTTTTAATGTACAGTATGTCAGAAGTTTGAAAAAAGGGTTCCTGGGGTTTCATCCTATTGGTGATGTGTCATTCATTTAAATAGTGTCTTTACTGGCAGTAAGAGTGCTTGCTAGATGTGTGCAACTTCTGTGATTTAAAAGGGTGCAGGCACACAAGTGAAGTCACAGTGATTGTAGCGGAGAATAAACAAGTTCCAAGGGAGAAAAATGTGTTATTCCCCTTGAGGAGAATAACAGAGCACAGTAACCACATTTATTCGGAACTGTTATTTATCCCTGCCTTGGTATAAATCAAGTTTTAATATATTTATAGGAGCAGTAAGTCATGCTCTTATGGTTAGAAGAGTGCCTCATTTTGCATTCTTTTGGTGCTGTATCTGCTCCTCTTCATTTTGCAGCTTTTTCGATCACCCTAAGAATGCACAGAAACATTCCTTTAACCATAAGAGTGCTCCTCCATGCTCCTATAAATACAGATAATCTTAAAATAAGTTTCCACAGTATGGAAGCATGAGCTTCCCTCCAAGAGAGTCACAGCCCAAGTGAGACAGTCTTGTAGATCTCGTGGATACCAAGGGAATGGTTTCCAGAGTAACATGAAGCTTATGAGAGCTCTGAGGAAATCATCCCTCCACCGCATTATATACTGTGGTTCCCAGAAGATTTATTCATGTGCTCATTTCCCATTTTAAATCTCCAGGACAGAAAAATCAGCCCTGTGAACAAAATAGAATACACAGTTTGTTTATGAAACTCAAAACACCCTGGTTTCCCGCTTATGCAGATGCATTCCACTTAATTTGGCAGAGCTGTTTTATTCAACAGTTTATTCTCTAACACACTCATGAGTGGAAGGAAAATTGACACTTGCAGCATTCTGTGCTGCATGCATTTTCCAGTAATTCACTGAAAAACCTTGTAGGCCAGCATGAGGGAAAAGATTCACCATGTTCTTTTGAGTATGAAGGGGGCTCAAGGTCTGAGGAAAATCCCAGGACTACCGTTTCATTTATTCTTACTCCTTTAATTTAAGGATGTTTAAAGGAGAACTGCACTGAATCTGTAGGTCATTTCCCCTTTAGAAGCTGATTTTAAATGCTGGCTCCTTTCTCTTACTGTTTAGTATCCACAGACTTTTTGATTACCCTAGTAGATGTTTCTGATTTACACACTGGTGTTAAGCACAACTTAAAGGAAAACTGTCTAAATCCATGCCCCCGCCCCTGAAAGGCTTACCCCCGATTCAGCTTTATATTTAGAAAAGCAAGTTTTTCTTGCACTGCCACTTACTTTATTTTTATTCTGAAAAGTCCGTGAACTGAGAATATGGTGGACTCTCTGGGGCTTCATTTACTGTAAAAGTGTGGTGCCGCACTGCTCGCTGCGGTACATTTTGTATTGAAAGCGAGGCGGTGCGACATCTAACCAGCAAATGGAGCCCCCCCAGCTGACAGCCATGTTCCCCGGTCTGAGACTTCAGGAATAAAGAAAATGAGAAATAATGGCACTGAAAAAACAGCTTTCTAAGTAAAAAAGCTGACTCGGGTAAGTGCTTGGGTAGGCTGAGGTCGGTCAATTTAGACAGTTTTCCTTTAAGGAACTGTATGATATAGTCTGTGTCCCTTGCTCAGCTCTTCCATTGTTGGTGCAGTGCATCCATGTTCTCCTGTTGAACTCTGTAGTTGAAGGGAGGACATAAACAACATCATACAGTTCTAAAATGGCAGTTAATACCAGTGTGTAAATCTGAAACACCCACAGAAGTTACTAAAAGGCCCATATAAATGGAATGATGACACAACTAGTGCCAGTATTTAAGAAACGGCTTCTACTGGGAAAAAATGCTTTTAAGTTCAGCACAGTTTTCCTTTAATCATGGTTGACATTTCAGTCTAACAATAGGGTATTTTCAGGGAAGTCCCGAGGGCAGCATTACAGCAAACCAAGTAACGCTGGAATAGGCAAACAATATAGTACATACATGCATCTAGTTTTATTGTTGGCTGTTAATTTATAGTGTTTGTTTTGTCATGTCTGTTGAAAGTTATCTATATTTGGAAAAATGTAATCAACTTTAATTAAAAAAAAAAAAAACATAAGAACATACAGTGGGCTAGCTCCTACAGCTTTATCAGTTTGGCCATAGAGCCTCTGCAGGGACTTCTTATTCCCCAGTGATAAGGGGTCATGATGTTTGGCTTCATAACAAAAAACATTCCTGGCCTTCTCTGCTGCTCTGCTTAGGTTTGAGTCCAGTAGCCTTGCCTTGGGCTGTTTCTACACTACAGTGCAACATTGAAGAACTGCAAGTCCCTCCCCCAAAGTAATTATGTGCAAAGCTGTTTCTAATCTTTTCGTTTTTTACAGGTGTTTATACTAGCAGTGATGTGGCAGCACCTTTGCCGACTGCAGTTTGTAGCTCAAGCTGCAGCACCCCACTTTCCAGTTCAAATGTACCTCTGCAAGCTTCGGCCCATTTGCAGCAGCAGCAGATAGGTGTATCATCATTGCCAGGCACTGCCTCTGTGACTACTGTTGTGTCTTCAACTCAGGTAGGAAATAATAAGTACACCTAAGATGGAATGACAGTGGAAGTTTTCTTTTGGATCAGTTGTTGCATTTTCCTTAGCAAAATGGGTTGTCAGTTTTCAAACCAAGGAATGACCAGCTGTAAGCAGTGCTAGTGTTTGCACTGAAATGTATTCTACAGGGGGTGACCTGGCTGAAATGCAGCTTTACAGTCTAACACATAGAGAACAGACACACGGAGGCAACTAGGCATTATATTTATTTATTTACGAGATTTACCAGGAAGGCATACTGAGCTAAGAGCTCGATTCCAGATGCGACCTGGGGGCCGAGACCCAATTACATACATGGAATATATACATATGCAGTACATTTTGGGAAGCCAAGGCTTTCCTATTAACATTTGGTTGAAAGAATACAGGCAGGGGTGGATACATACAGTGTAGAGAATGAGTGGGTCATATACATTACATATACATTTATAGTACAACAAGCAATAGTATTTAGTCGTTAGTTATAACAGGAGCAGCTGGAGGAGAAATGGGCTCTAAGTAGAAGGTTGCGTTGGCAGTAATAGTAATAGCTAGATAATTTACCACTAGAAAAAGTAATAAATACTTTGTTCAGACCCGTAATAAATACTTCGGTCAGACCCATGGTGTAAATGGGAATCAGAAACAAGAGCATATTTAAGTGAAATTAAATGAGGTTGTTTTTTTTTTATTTGTTTTTTGATTCACTGGGAAAATTCCATATAACATCCGAACACGCCCTTCCCAGGATCTTCTCTGTTGGCCTGATACCTGTTCCAGAGTCGGTCACTGCCATCCATGCCACCAAACGCCTTCAACCTGCCCCCAAGTAGCCTCTAGCAGCATGATGATGATGGGAGGGATTGACACATCTCTGCAACTGCTGGGCATGGAATATCGTTTGCCTATGCCTTCATTTTTCTACCAATGAAGGGATTTTTTCCCCATTAGGGCCCACCCACCTCCGTCCCTAAAATATTTTTGTATGCATTTGTGAACATCCAGGGTATGTAGGGGGAAAGGTGCCTGTTGACGAATGCCAACTGCCAGACATCCCCTAGGTGTCGCTACTACAGGAGCCCAATGGAGTCTCCACATCCCAGAAGATAATCCTCTCATATGCTGTCTTACCTCTCCTGCCAGCCTCTACTTCTGCCGTCCCAGGTCTCTACGCAAACCCAGGTAACCAATGTGCATGTGACAAGATAGTTACAGGACATTTGTTCCAAAATGACTTGTAATGCCTCACTGTCATGAGATCAGATGGCTTAGGCAATGTGAGTTACATGGTCATTTACTGTACGAATTCCTGCTTGGGTGACTTCTGCTGAGCCACCAGGAAGAAGTAATGTATCAGTAGACATCTCCCTTCCAGAGGTAGGAGGTGTCTGAGGTGGATGCTTACAGTCACCTCTGCCACTTGATGTTTAATAGCCTGATGATGTTTTGCTGGATCAAAAACTGTTTGACTAATCGCCGTCCCTCTGGCACAGCGACAAGGCATCTGCTTGTGGTGCCGACATCCCAGGTTTGGAGACGGACTCGGAAGTCGGAGGGCCAGCCAAGGGGAAGAGGATTGAGCATCGCAGAGATTGCCTCTTCTTCTCGGGGGTGTCTGGCACTCTGCGGACCTCTGGCAGAGGCTTGGGGTACCCGCTGTTGCTGGCACCTCACGATGGGGCGGTGGATGCTGGCCGTCACTGCACGCTCCTCGTCACTCAGGGTTCTCTCGACAGCATTCAAAAAATCTGTCCTCTGCCCTTGACGTCCTGCCAGGGGCTGCTCCCGTGGTCCCACCCTGGGGGTAAGCCAGGGTTGAGTGCCCATTGGCCTCCTGGGGTAAGCCTGGGCATGGGTGGGGGTGGCATGCGGGGCAGGGGCCGATCCTCCAAAGGGGGCTGGGGAAAAGAAGAAAAAAAAAAATGCTTGACTAATAGAAACTAGGGGGTGGTCCCAAATGGTAAATTCTCTGAAGACACAGTAGTGACTAGTGGACTAGCAGAGGGTTCAGTCCTGGGGCCTATACTGTTCAACAGTGACACATGCAAAGGTATTCAGGGCATGGCAGGCCTATTCACAGATGATACAAAGCTGTGTGAGAGGGTTGACAGTGAAGATGGCGTTAACATTAGACAGGATGTGAGAAGCGTGTGGCAGTGATCGCATATCTGACTGTCGAAATTAGTGCCAAAATGTCTAAGGTGATGCATTACAGGGTAAAGAATCCTGAAACAGTTTACTATACTGATGGGACACCAGTTGAGCAAGGAGGAGGAGAAAGACCTGGGGTGATAAGAAATAACTTAAAACCATCTTTTCTGTGTAGTAAGGCATATGGGAGAGCTTATAAGGTGATGAGGAGCGGGATTACTAGCAGAAGGAAGAGACTGATGCTGTGTAGATAATGGTCTGGCCGCACCTGGAGTAGTATGTGCAGTTCTGGGGTCTGCATCTAAGAATGATAAGGATAGATGAGATACAGTGCAGAGAAGGGACACAAAGATGATTCATGAAAAACAAGGCAAAATATATGAAGAAAGACTGAAAACTCTTTAACATGAACTTGCTGGAGATGGAGGATAGCTGGAAGAAGGGGACATGTTAAGAGACATTTCAAGTTCTTGAGTGAGCTCAGTAGAGTGGACACAGCAAGTTTATTTAATCTGAGAAATGGAAAGTCCACCAGGGGTCATGTGTTACATTTTTAAATGAGGAGGTTCAAAAAGACATTAGAAAGCATTATTTCACAGAAAAGATGGTAGATGAGTATGATGCATTTTTGTCTGTGGAGGCAGACGATATCCAGATTCAAGAGAAACAGGGATGCATTTAAGGGAGTTAAATGACAGGATATTCTTGAAAGGAGAGAAGAGTATGAGGGAAATTATCGTTGGAAAGATTTTGAGTAGGGGATCTTGGGACAGACTAGAAGGACTGTTCAAGTCTTTTTCTGTCTTCTGTTTCTTTCCCAGACCTGGGGCATGAATCCAGATCCGCTGCATGGTAAGCAAACATGCTTCCTGTGTGGTCATTGAAAGGTCACATAACAGCGTGTTTCTGTATCTCTCCATGTTGCCCATGGGAAGTATTTACTATATAGGTTTATGTATGGTAGCCAGGGATTTCCCCCATGAAAGTCCCTCCCGTCTCCCTTTGTATTATGTCCATCATGCTGGTTCCAGCCTGCAGGGGTGAGGGCTGACATATGGTCACTCATGACTTCAAGGCCATTCCTCTGTTCACAGGTGGCACTCCAGATGTACGGTGGACTTCAGCCTTATCTGGTGTCTTAAGAGCACTGTCTCCATAGCACTACCAGGATGCCATCATGCAAATATCCTGGGACTGGGAGTCATAATCACAACACAAACCTGGGTCTCCCTTGCTGTTGCCACGGGGCCGGGGCACAACATTTTGGGACAAACTTTTTATCAGAGAGAAAATTACTCTGAAGAGTTACAGTGTGCTTAAAACATAATATTCTCTTTTGTTTTCTTTTTGGCTGTCTCCCCACAAATGGGATACCACACAAGTTGTTCCCAGATCTGTGTTGTGACTGCAGTGCCTTTGCAACTTACCCTATGTTGTGGATGTTACATCATAGGTTACATAACTTAATCTGCTAGCATCATCTTGTGTATTGTAGGAGGCCTGATTTGATCCTGTGTATGTTGCAAAAAATTTAAATAACTTAAGGGAAACTAGGTAACAGTAACAACATTCTCAGACAAGAGTTTGCATTTCTGCTGTTGCATATATTTTTCTCCCATTTTGTGCCCATGGCAAATTTCTTTCAGAGCGGGGTCTTCAGTGAGGGTAGCTGTTATGGAGCAGTGGGCGCCGTGTACAAGAAAAGCATTGTTGTTGTTGGTGCTGGTTCCTGACCTTCAGGTTGGTTGAGCTGGTGCCATCTTCTGTGCTGCTGGACTTAAACGCTCAACTGATGTTGACCCCAGTCTCCGAGCTAGGGCCATCGTTGGTGCCACCGACGCCTACTCCACCTGTGGTGTTGTCTCCGATCTTTCTGGGACAGGGTAGACATGGTTGTCGGTGCCACATCCAGCGCTGAGGTTTCGCCCTTTGGGCCCTACCTCAGGGTCAGCACTGGTGTTGCCTATTGTGTCGTTTGGACCTTTGTTGCCTGGGTTGGTCCTGTCAGGACCAATCCCAGGGTTGTTCTTGGTGCCGCTGACCATGCCATTCCCAGGACCCTACCTTCTTCTGTTCTGGTGTTGCCAAGGCTGTGTCTTCTGCCGTCACCCATTACAGTCCCCTTCTGCCCTCCCAGGATAGAAGGAGTTGAGTCTGATCCAGACCTCCTCCTCATGGATGGGGAGGATGAGGACTCGTGTTACAGTCCAGATAACCTGGAACCGGTTCCCCTCACCGTACCTCAAGAGGATCTTTCCTTTCAGTCTGTGCTCAGAAGTCCTGTCAGGGCCAATCCCAGGGTCGTTCATGGTGCTGCTGACCGTGCCGTTCCCAGTACCCTACCTCCTTCTGTTCTGTGTTGCCAAGGCCGTGTCTCCTGCCGTCGCCCATTACAGTCCCCTTCTACCCTCCCAGGATAGAAGGAGATGAGTCTGATCCAGACCTCCTCCTCATGGATGGGGAGGACGAGGACTTGTGCCACAGTCCAGATAACCCGGAACTGATTCCCCTCACCGTACCGCAAGAGGATCTTTCCTTTCAGTCTCTGCTCAGAAATGCACATAAAATCTTAAATGTCAAGCCAGGAGCCATAGACCAGGCTAGGCACCTCCAACTAGAGTTTCTTAATGTGTCTAATATCCTGGTTTCTCTAGTTCCTCCCCTCCAGCCAGCCATACATAATCTCTCAGAGACAGCCTGCTGTTGTGGCAGCTGTCCCCAAACAGGCAGACAGAAAATATGTGGCGCCTATAACTAAGGCCACATATTTTTCTAAGCCAGTAGCAGATGCCATTGTCATTTTGGCTGAAATTAACAAAGCCATAGTGCTCAAAGAGGTCATCGCAGACCCCACTAGCAAGGAGTCGGGGATGGCTGGACACCATAGACAAGCAGGTGTATGCTTTGGTTACCCTTGGCATGAGGCCAGTTACCAAGGCCACTTCTCTAAGTATGAATATGCCCTTAGATGCAAGCTAAAATCTCTAGCACAGACTCTGCCAGATACAGAAGCAAAACAGGAAATGCTACTTGCTGTTAAATAGGACATTGAATCTAAGAGCCACCTCGCACCACAGCTGCTGGCATTTGCATCAGGCGGCGTTCCTTGCTATGGACTGCTGGTTTCACCCTGGACATCCAACAAGAGATTATGAATGTGCCCTTTAATGGCATCTATCTGTTTGGACAGCAGGCGGAGCAGTCTCTTAGAGAGTCTAGTGAAACAAGAATGACTCTTCAGGCCGGCTCCTTACAACTCACAAAGGGGTAGAGGACACGGCTCCTTCCACAGCAAGCAGTTTTTTCATGGCAGAGGGGCCTGAAACAATAGATCTCCACCTCCCCAGGCCCAAAAGAAAGTGTATCCAAGGGCACAGGTGCCAGATGTGATCAGTGCCACCATCTGAAGCTCCGGTCCCAGGTCTGCTTTGACTGACTGAAGTGGACCACTCTTCCCCAGTAGTGGGACACCTCACTCAGTTTTGCCATTTGTTGGAATCCATTTTGATGGACAAATGAGTTTTAAGGATCATCCAAGAGGAGTACTTCCTGGAATTGTTGGAACCCTCCTTCCTGGACAGTCCTACTAGAAGGCAACTCTCCTTGTCTGCTGCTGTGTCAGAGCTTCTGACATGGGAGATTTCATTCCTACTGAGAAACAGGGCAGAGAAAATAGTGTCAGAACAGAACACAGGGTTCTGCCTTCACTGTTTCCTCATACTAAAGAAATCGAGGGGCATGCACAGTGGGGACAGCGCTAACATGCACCAAAAGGGCAAAAGTTGCATCCTGCCCAAAATTTACCCCTCTTTTCCTTTGCCAGTGGGTCCAAATTGATGCACCTACTGTATAACAATATCTAAAGGAAGGGAACGTGAACTATTCAGAATCTGCCACTGATAATGTTTTGACCCAGAAGGTTCCTCTTTAGAGCCACATTTTTTAAACCAGTGGGTCCAGTTCGACCCATATTTTAAACCTCCCAGCTCTGTCGCAGGTGCACCCTGTTCTCAGTTTAAGGAAACTGAAAAAAATACATGGATCATAAAACATTCAAAATTATTTATCTGGGATTTTTGCTATTTTACATGAAACACCATTATTTACTAGCATTATTAGACGTGCAGGATGCATACCAACACATGCAGGTGCACCCCAACCACCACAGTTACCTCATTTTCTAACCCCAGTAATAACTCGGGTATTCATAACTTCTGCAGTGTGCCTTTAAGACTGAGCTGCCCAAAGAGATGGAATGCTATGCAAATGATGGATTCTTTGCACGTGCTGATTTTCAAACACAGCCTCTAACCAACTGCCTTGCTTCTAAACCTTCAGATTTCTCTCTCCGCCTGTCAAGACCAGAAGCCTGGAGTTTCTCTCGTCATCATCTAGTCCTGACTCATTAAATTTCATAAAATACATAAGTATTTTTATCCTTTTTTCTCATACTGTCTCTAACTAGTGATCTTACTTCGAGAGGGCTCTTGCAGTAGGTAATTACATATAGGACTGATGCTGGCCGGCGGCAGGACCCCACGGAAAAACCTCTAGCTAGCAGTCCCTGGCAGGGATCGCCCCCACGTCAGGTGACCAGCGTCAGACGACGTCGGTATAAAGGGGCGGTCCCAGATGCCCGCCTTCCAGTTCTTTCCACCATCAGCTCGTGCACTATCCAGTGAAGTTCACAACGCTCAGTCCTGTTGCTTCATCGTTTTTTCCGAAAAGTATCAGTATTTTGTATTTTCTTCGTCAGGTGAACGTCGGTATATGTCGTCCCCTTCAAAAAATAAGTGCGACTCGTGCGGCGCCTAACTGCCTCACAAAGATGGTCACTTGCTCTGCCTTTTCTGTTTAGGCCCCGACCACACGGTCGACAAGTGTCCACACTTCAACTCGGCCACCTGCGGACGACGCCAGCAGTCTCTAGAAGCCCATCTCCTCAAAAAGAAGATGTCTGCGATGGAGAAGGAGTTGAAGAAGCTTCGGCAGGCGTCGACCTCCCCTAAGGGACACAAGAAGCGGGACAAAGAAAGGCACCGGGAGAAGGCCTCCTCCTCTGCGACGTCGGCCGGAGCCGCGGCCAAGGTAACGTCCCCTCCGGGGGATCGCCCGACGGCAGCCTCCAAGGCTTTGGAGGAGGTGTCAGCCCGCCCATCGGGTTCGCGTTCGAGCCCGCCGGGTGCCTCTGGGCAAAAGGAGGCTTCAGCCCCCAGTACCGCTGCAGGCTTGCGGCCTACTGGTACGGGCGCCTCCCACAAGCCGGACGTCGGCTCCTCCGACGTCCCCGGAGAAGGCCGGCAAGACGCCCGACCCTTCGGAGCGGTGCACGGCAGCGTCCTCCTCGGACCGGGCCTCTTCACATCCTCGGCCCGCCTCCGACTAGGGACCCCCAAAGTCGCACGTGAGCTCCTCTGACGTGCGCTGGGCCTCGGAGCCTACGGCAGACCCTGCTCCGTCTGTCGTCCCAGGTTCCCCGCAGCCTTCGCTGCCGTTCGGGGAGCCCGAGTCCCCCCTGCCTGACCCTGGGGACTTTTCCCCTCCGTCCCCGGGCGAGGCTCGGGATGCTGGTCCTCCGTCTGATCCCCTTCCTACAGAGCCAGATCTGATGCCGGCTGCCTGGACGCCGGCCCCAGCACCGGCTCCCCCGATGCCAGCGGGGGATATTCCTCTCCCATCAGGCCGTCCACTCCACGGGCCTATCACGGTTGATCCGCCCGTGGAGTTCCCTACTGGGCCGTCTGCTCCGGCAGCTCCTCCGGTGCCTGGGTATCCGCCGTCTTATCTGACACCGGTTTTCCCGGGTCCACAGTATCCTGCGCCGCAGTACCCGGCGCCAACTCCACTGATGCCGCAGTACTTGGCTCCGGTATTCCTGCAGCCGGGTTACGGATACTCTCCTTACGGATTTCAGCCGTACAACTATCCCCCCCTCCTCCTCCACCGCCCCCTAGGCCGCTGGTGGATCTCCAGGAGACTGTGGCCTCCTGGTGGGCTGAGCCAAGGCTCAGCTCACCTGCGAGTCGAGAGCCGCTCACGGCAATGGTGCCACCCCGGCCCTGCACGCCCCAGACGCACACTCCCTCCCGCCTCCGGATTCCCGGCTTTGCCCTCGGGATCAGAGAGGGCAGGACACGCGTCCAGGATCCCCCTAAGGAACCCGTTCCTCCCCTAGACGAGCCAGGAGTCTTACTCTGCTTCAAATTCCTCTTCTTCTCTCTCGGACTCCTCCGGTGGTTGTTCTGAAAGAGCGACAGCACGCCTCCATCCAAGCCCGGCTGAGGACTCCTCCGAAGTTCCTCCGGAGGATCCTTCCTTCACGGAGTTGCCCAGAAGTCCATCAGTGGCGTTCCTTAGAGCCAGATCCTCAGCGGGTTAAACTCGCCGAACATCTGGACTTGCCCCTTACGGCCCCTACTCTAGTGCCACCCTGGATCGAGCCTCACGCCCACCTTGTTTCCACCATTTTGAAACAACGGTCGGCCTTAGCCCCACTTCCTCGGAAGTCCAACAGGCTATACCAGGATCCGGAGGGTGTAGACTTTTTAGACTCTCACCCCCGTGCAGACTCGGTTGTGATTAGCGCTGCTTACGGCCGGTCAGCACACCCGAAACATTTGAGCTTGTCTCCCCCAGATAAGGAATCTCGCCTTCTGGATCAGTATGGAAGGAAGATCTATGCTTCTTCCACACTGGGGATTAGGGCCCTAAATTATGTAGCACATATGGGGGATTACCAGAAGGCTGTCCTTACCCAGGCGGAATCCAAGATTGACTCCTTGCCTGACTCCCAAGTCAAGCAGGAGTTAGCTGACCTGGTCCGTCTCTGCCGCTTGGCCAGTCGTCACATTCTGAGGATGACCCACGATGCAGTGGACACCGAGACGGAGCTCTGTGTTCGGCCAGAAGTCTTCAAGCGCCATGCATGGCTCCTTGTGTCAGGTCTGGTCCCGGAGGTGCAGCCAGCAATCCAAGAAGCACTTTCAGAGGTTCTGTGCTTTGGTGGTGATGTCAAGGACATCATCACTGACTTAGAGGAGAAGGACGGCCCTTAAATCTGTTGATTCAATGTACCATCCCCATCACCCACAGCGCCGTCCCTTTCACAGATGCAGCCGCCTCGTGTAAACCTCAGGGAAGGCGGGCCACTAAATGGGCCTCAAGCTGCCAGGCCCCCGCCCAAAAGCAGCAGGTGCCCGAGCTGAGACGCTGCCTCACACCACCTGACTCCTTCCCTCTCCCACCGCCTCCGGACGCCCCGGAGGAACCGGTAGGAGGGAGATTCTCCCTCCACCTTCCGGGTTGGGAGAGGATAACATCGGATTCATGGATGCTTCAGATCATAGCAGAGGGGCACTCCATAGAGTTTCTGCAAAAACCTCCACGTCACCCCCCCCTGAACTCCTCTTACTCAAGGGACCATCTTCCTTTGGTCAAGGAAGAAATTTCTTCTCTCCTTGTGAAGCAGGCCATAGAGCCCATCCCCCCCTCACCCTCACGGGACAGGTTACTATTCCCATTTCTTCCTTGTACCAAAGAAGATGGGAGATCTCAGACCCATTCTCGATCTCAGCTCCCTGAACCTATATGTGGAATACAAGAGGTTCAGGATGCTCTCCCTTCAGACCCTCTTGCCCCTGCTTCGGCCGGGCCAATGGCTGTGCACTATGGATATGCAGGACGCATACCTGCACATCCCCATTCTCTCTCGCACCGAAAGTACCTCAGATTGCATTCCAGGGGACTACTACCACCAAAATTCCTTTGGTCTTTCCTGCCCCCAGTCTTTACTAAATGCCCATGTGGTAGCGCCCACCTGTGTACTTTGGGAGTTCAGGTTTTTCCTACCCGGACCCATTGCCTGGCGGCCCGCGTCCAGGGAGGAACCCTGCATTTTTCTCTCCTCACCCAGCAGGTTTCACTGGCCTGGGTATCACATCAACCATTCCAAGTCTCACCTGGATCCTTCTCAGAGACTCCAGTTCATCGGGGCAATCTCATACGACAATGTGCAGGGCCTTCCTGCCTCCGGACAAGGGGGCTCCTGATCCCAGAGTTCCCTTCATCGAATACAGGAGGGTTCCGGCGAGGTCGGTGTCTGTCTCATGGGGCTCATGGCAGCGCCATCCCATCGGTTCTGCGCGCATGCCTCCACATGAGGATCTCTCAGTGGACTCTCCGCTCTCAGTGGGATCAACTGGTAGATGACCTAGATCATCTGGTAATGATCTCCTCGCCGATGATAAGGGACTTGCAATGGTGGATGGTTCGAGAGAACCTATTCCGGGGGGTCCCCTTTTTTCATCCTCCCCCCGCTCAGACTCTGACCACGGACGCTTCAGGCGAAGGTTGGGGAGCCCATCTGGGTCCTCACCGAACCCAGGGCTTATGGTCAAAATTGGAGTTGGTTCTCCACATCAACGTGCTCGAGCTTCAAGCAGTGCTGTATGCTCTCCAGGCCCTTCACTAATACATCCTTCCCGGTCACCTAGCCGTCCAAACGGACAACATGTGCGTGGTGTGGTACATAAACAAGCAGGGAGGGACTCGGTCCTACCCGCTATGCAGGGAAGCGATGAGGGTTTGGGAATGGGCAACTCTTCGCAACCTTCACCTCACGGCGATCCATGTTCCGGGAGTCAACACTGTCCTGGCAGACAAGCTAAGTCGTTCTTCGGCTCTGCCACACGAGTGGGAACCGGATCAAAAAGTTCTAAAAAGCATCTTCCAAATTTGGGGGACTCCACAGATAGACCTGTTCGCCTCCTCCCAAAATGCAAAGCTTCCAACCTTTTGCTCGCTCGCTCCAGAGCGAGGCGCTTTCTGGAGCGACGCTCTGTCTCTAAACTGGAAGGACAGATTCGTCTATGCTTTCCCCCCAATTCCTCTGGTCCCTCGCGTGTTGCAGAAACTGGCATTGGAAGGAACAAGAATGATTCTGATCGCTCCTTTCTGGCCCAGGCAAATCTAGTTCTCTCTTCTACAACAGTACTCAGAGGTTCCTCCTCTTCCTCTATCTCAAGGATTGCTGACCCAGGATCAGGGGACCCTGGTCCATCCGGGACTAAAGTCTCTTCAACTTCATGCATGGCTCCTGCAGACCTAGCCCAATCTCGCTTTGGCGTCTCTCCTGAGGTGTGTCGAGATTCTGGTGGAGGCTAGAAAAGCCTCCACTAGGTCCACTACATCATGAAATGGAAAAGATTTTCCATTTGGGCTGCATCCAGGAACGTGGAGCCCTTTTCCTGTCCTGTAGCCATTCTGCTTGATTACCTGCGCCATCTTTTCGACCTGGGTCTCAGTCACTCCTCTTTGAAAGTCCATATGGCAGCTATTTCAGCCTACCATGTCCCTTTCACTGATAAGGCATTTGCCCAACTGGAGGTATCCAAACTTTTCTCAGAGGGGCTTCATCTCGGCCCCTGTCCGACTCCAGCTCCCCTTGGGACTTGAACTTTGTCCTCAGAAACTTACCCTTCCTCCTTTTGAGCCTGTGGCTTCCGCAGACTTGAAGTTTTTATCGTGGAAGACGCTCTTCTTGGTGGCCATTACTTCTGCTCGCAGAATTTCTGAGCTCCAGGCCCTGATGTGCAAAATCCCTTATCTGATTTTTCACAAAGAACGAGTAGCTCTTCGCACGAATCCTAAGTTCCTCCCGAAGGTGGTAGCGGAATCTACCTTAAATCAGTCTATTGAATTACCTGCCTTTTTCACGCAGTACTCCAACCAAGGAGAATACTTGCTCCATACCATGGATGTCCACGGGATTCTGAGATACTACACTGATAGGACTAAGGATCTCAGAAAGACTGATCAGTTGTTCGTCTCTTTGCTCACAAAAGAGAAGGCAATGCTGTTTCTAAGCAATGCCTATCAAAGTGGTTGGCTCATTGCATCACTTTCTGTTATGACAAGTACAACAAGACCCTACCGGGTCAAGTCAGAGGTCACTCCACTCGTGGAGTAGCAGCCTCTGCGGCTTGTTTCAAGGACGTGTCTGCAGCAGACATCTGTGCTGCTGCCACTTGGACTTCCGTCCATACCTTTACTAAACATTACAGTTTGGACATTGCCTCTCGCCGGAGAGCAGGCTTCGGGTTAGCTGTCTTGAGGCTTGCAAGGTTATTTGCTACTTCTTGGAGTAGTTCCTCCTCCCGGTGCCTTTCTTTTGTTCCAGACTGCTTGGGATTCTGTCCTATATGTAATTACCTACTGCAAGAGCCCTCTTGAAGTAAGATAGTACAGTTACGTAAGAACTTACCGTAACAGTAGCTCTTCGAGAGAGGCTCTTGCAGTAGGTAATACCTTCCCGCCTTCCATCCCTCTAGGCTTTTTCAGCTCCTTTTCCATTGAGGGAAATATCTGCTTCTCTCTCATTCGGGCCTGTGGCGGGAAAGAACTGGAAGGCGGGCGTCTGGGACCGCTCCTTTATACCGACGTCGCCTGACGCCCGGTCACCTGATGGGGCGGTCCCGCCAGGACCGCTAGCTAGAGGTTTTTTCCAGGGGGTCCTGCCGCCGCCAGCGTCAGTCCTATATGTAATTACCTACTGCAAGAGCCTCTCTCGAAGATCTACTGTTACGGTAAGTTCTTACGTAACTGTACTTTATTAGTTACTAAACCATTGTTTTAGTTCTAAATTCTTTGTTTTCTCGGTTTCTCCCGGTTCACTATAACCGGTGGGGAACCAGGGCTTTCTTTAGTGTTTTCGGAGTTCCCTAAGGAACTCCGTTAGTTTTACCTAAATTTAAAGTTTTTATATTTTATTTGAACCGCTAACTCCAGTTCAGTTTCTCGATTCGGTTCCGGTTCCAGTAAGTTTTTCTCGGTTCAGGAACCGACCGCTAACACTAAATAAAGTTTTGAAACCTTTTTTATTTAGCTGTTATTTACTAATTCTGTTTTTCCTCTCAGAATGTCTGAAAAACTGAAAAGAAGAACCAGTGAACCCGGTTTTAAACCATGTACTGATTGTGGTGAGATTTTTGCTAAAGCAGACAAGCACAACTTTTGTGTGGTCTGTCTGAGTTTTGAACATTTAAAAACAGACTGTGATATTTGTAAAACTTTTCCAGAAAAAACTGTGGAAAAGCGCCTAAAAAGGGTAAAGAAACAGATGTTTGTTTCAAAGGGTCCCTTTGGCTCTGATCTATGCCTGTGGGTGAAACCACATCAATTTCAACTGTTGTAACTGCCACCCTTGAGACAGATACTCAAGCAGTTTCAAAGAGGCTTGCTGAACCATCTGACTCTCCGGTTCCCTCAAAAAAGTCTAAAAAGACTAAGCACACAGAACCCCCGCTGAGAAGCCTTTGGGGACTTCTGTACCTGCAATAAAAATGCCAAGTGCAGAAGAGATTGCACAAGCCTTCTGTGTGATCCAGGCTTTACAAGGGCTGGCTGCCCCTTTGCCTCAGACACCATTCAGACAGATTGGCTCTTCTTCTCAGTCTTCTGTTTATGAGCAAGAAGAATACCTGGATGTTGAGGAGGAGGAGGAAGAGGACCCCATCAAACCGGAGGCTTCCCCTGAACACGAATTTGGTTCTGCTCCTAGGGCATCAGAGGATTTTTCCTCTCACTTCACTTTTATAAGGAAAATGGTGGATGCCTTAGACATCCCCACAAGTGAAGTTATTGAGGATGAAGAAGTAGAATATATGGAAATGATGGGGTTAACACCCACCAAAATGTTTCTTCTACCCAATAATAAATTCTTTAAAAAAGATGCCTTAAAATACTGCAGACTCCTAGTACTGTCCCACCTTTGGATAAAAGGTTGGACAAAAAGTACCAACTGGAAGGACGGTGCAGAATTTTTATTCTCTCACCTTGACCACCAAGGAGTAGTGCAGGTGGCCCCTTTGACAAGGCAAGGGTCCCATTAGCCTCCCATCCTCCAGACAAGAATTCAAGGAAAATAGATGGCATGGCCAAGAAAGGCCATCTCTCGGCTTCTTTGGCCATCAGACAGGTCAATTTCCAGGCCCATGCTGCACAATACCAGAAATCACTCTGGCAATCAGTGCTTGCCAAGTCTGAAAAGGTACAGTCTCCTGTCTCAGCTGACTTAGCTGAAACAGCTAGATTTGGTCTGGAAGCAGCCAAGTATCAATTTCAGATGGCTGCAGATTCTAACAACACAGCTGCCAGGTGGATGGCAAACACTGTGGCTCAGAGGTGGTTTGCTTGGTTGAGAGCCACAAACCTAACCCAGGATACTCAGACCAAAGCTTTAGATTTTCCACTTGAGGAACATTCCCTCTTTAGGCAAATGACAGAGACTTACGTGAAAAAGATGGATGAGTATAAAACCACCTACAGAAGCAATTCCGCAAGGGAAAAAGCTTCCCCATCCACTAGACTCTATGGAAGGGGAGGCAGGGGCAGAGCCTTTCAAAGGAGGCCCTTCTTTCAACCCATGGCTACAACCCCATACCAGCAGTATCCACAGCAAGGATACTTTAGGGGAAGGAGCAGACGGGGTTCCAGGCATGGTTCCCAGTCCCAGGCTCAGTCCCAAGCAAAACAGGCACCCTGACATGTCTGTACAGGCCACCTCCCTACTGCCTGCAGGAGGCAGACTGGCTCACTATTTTCATGTTTGGAAAAACATCACTACAGACAAGTGGGTTGTGGAGGTAGTGAGTCGGGCTGTTTCTGACTTTCAAATCCCTTCCTCCCTTAAGAACTCGAGTTTTCAAGCCATTTTCAAATCCAGAAAGAAAACTCATGGAAGCAGAGGTTCAAAAGCTGATCCTTGCTTGAGCAGTAGCACCAGTGCCAACAGGTTTAAAGCGAAAGGGACTTTATTCAACATACTTTCTTACCACAAAGGAAAATTGGGAGTGGCGGCCCATATTAGACCTCAGGGTCTTAAACAGATACCAAACAAAGACAAAGTACAAAATGGTAACCTTGGCACCGATTCTGCTAACCCTCCAAAAAGGAGATTGGTTGGCATCACTGGACCTAAAAGATGCCTGTTTCCACATCCCCATAAGGGAGTCTCACAGAAAATACCTCAGGTTCAGGCTCCCTTCAGGTCACTATCAATTCTCAACACTGCCATTTGGCCTCACTTCAGCACCAAGGGTGTTTACAAAGTGCCTGGCAGTAGTGGTGGCACACCTTTGAAAGCAGGGTGTCACCGTTTTTCCGTACCTAGATGATTGGCTGGTACTGGGAAAGTCCCCCAGCATGTCAGGGAGCAGCTGCTTCTTACTCAGGAACTCCTGAAGTCTCTAGGATTCATAATATATCAAAAGAAGTCAGTTCTGCAACCCTCTCGGATATTGCAGTTTATAGGAGCTGAGCTAAATACCCTGCAGGGGTAGGGATTACCTGCCACTAGACAGGGCAAGAAGTATCCAACACTTGGCAGGTTCATTTGTCCTGAACAAGTCAAAAACTGTAAGACAGTTCCTTCAACTATTGGGCCACATGGCGGCTGCCATTGGCACAGTACTAGGGTCCAGGTTCCAGATGAGGGACATCCAGTTTCATCTAAAGGCTCACTGGTGCCAGAAAAGAGACCCTCTTTCAAAATTCATTCCAGTAACGGGAACTCTTGTTACATGCTCTCGAATGGTGGAAAGAGGAAAGCAACCTGAGAGAGGGGGGTTCCTTTCCAACAGGAGCTCACATCAGTAACTCTTACAACGGAGGCATCACTTTTGGGGTGGGTGCTCATCTGGGGGATCACACTAACCAAGGCACATGGTCAAGTGCGGAGTCACTCTTGCACATAAACCTGCTGGAGCTCAGAGCAGTTTTGTTAGTACTGAAGGCCTTCACGCCTCTGCGCTACAAGGCAAGGTGGTACAGATCAGAACAGACAATACCACCACCATGTACTACATAAACAAGCAGGAAGGGACAAGGTCCAGTCCTCTCTGCATAGAATCTATGAAAATATGGAGTCTGGCGTACTCCTTGGGAATTTCTCTCCAAGCCATTCATCTGTCAGGCAAGGACAATACCTTGGCAGACACCCTGAGTCGGATCAGCCAGGCCCGTCACGAATGGACCCTGAACGGGCAAGTGGTGCAGGTAATTTTCAAGAGGTGGGGAACCTCAGAGGTGGACTTGTTTGCATCCCACCAGAACCATCACCTACCAAAATACTGTTATAGGCCACCAGAGAGGGGAGCAATCCCTCTGGATGCCTTAATTCTAGATTGGTCAGGGAAGTATCTGTATGCTTTCCCTCCCTTCCCTCTGGTATACAGAGTTTTGCTCAAGCTCAGGTCCCAGCCAGCATCCATGATCTTTTTAGCACCAGATTGGTCCAGGCAGCCATGGTACTCTCTGCTACTCCCCATGTCTGTGGCCAAGCCAGTACATTTATTTATTTATTATCAAGGGGGTAAGGCCATCAGGAAATGGAGGGTAATGAGTACCAATGCCCGTAGTCTGGGCAACAAGCTCCCTGAGCTGGTGGCCTTAATGGAAGAGGGATGCCTGGATATCGTAGCAGTCACAGAAACATGGTACACAGAGAACCATGACTGGGATGTTAACATACCAGGGTACATAACCTACAGGAGAGACAGGCAGGGGAGAAGAGGGAGAGGAGTAGCTCTCTATGTAAAGGAAGGGATAAAAGCAACTGAACAAAAGAGTAAACAGGGAGGAGAGGAGGCACTGTGGGTCACCTTGGAGACTGGAAAGGGCACCACAATCCGCACAGGGGTTGTGTACAGACCCCCATGTCAGGGGAAGGGAAGGAATGGACAAGGATATGATAGAAGGCATTCTTAGAATGGCAGAGAAAGGGGAGATACTGTTGATGGGAGACCTGAATATGCCAGATGTTAACTGGAGCACATTTGCTGCAGCCACATCCAAGAGCAGGGCCATTCTTGACGCCCCTACAGGTGGCAGGCATTAGACAGCTAGTTTCGAACCCACTGTGAGGAGCAATCTTAGACCTCATTCTCTCAACGGGGCAGTGAGAGGATCTCAGATCTAGAAGTGGGTTGCCATCTGAGACAAGTGACCATCAAACAGTGTGGTTCACGTTAAACTCAGCTACAGAGTCAATCCATACAAAAGTGAGGGTACTGGACTTTGGAGGGCTGACTTTGGCAAGATGGGAGAGTGCTCAGAAAGCACTAGCAAACAGGCTAGAAGGAGGTGTGGAGCAACAGTGGGAATTATCAAAACTGCCATCACAGAGGCAACAAGCCTTTGTGTGAAGCAAATAAACAAATCAAAATGAAAGAAAAAGCCACTATGGTTCTCAAGAGGTGGCTGTGAAAGTGAGGAAGAAAAGATAGCATTCTAGAAGTATAAGGAAACACAGAAGGAGCAGGACAGAGAGCTGCACCAGTTAAGGCAGAAAGAAGCAGGGAGGGAAGTCAGAATAGCAAAGGCCCAAACTGAGGAAAAGATAGCCAACCTCAGTTAAGAAGGGGATAAACCTTTTAGGTACATCAGCGAGTAGAGAAGACAAAGGGAGGGATAGTGAGGCTGAATAGAATAAACGGTGGGTGGGCAGAGGGGAAAGAAAAGCAGGAATACTGAACGAATATTTCTGCTCAGTATTCACAAAAGAGGAGGGGAAGTGCCTAATCCAATTAACAGAAGCACTTTGATAGGGGGTCGATCCCAGTCCTTTCACAGAAGAAAGGGTTCTGCAAGAACTCATAAACTGAAGTTGGACAAAGCAATGGGTCCTGATGAATTCACCCCAGAATTCTAAAAGAATTAAGGAAGGAACTAGTGAAACCACTGGCTACTCTTTAATAAATCATGGGAGGATGGTGGTACCTCAGGACTGGAGGAAGGCGGATGTGATTCCCCTCACAAAGTGGGACCAAGACAGAGGCAGGAAACTACAGACCTGTCAGTCTGACCTCTGTGGTAGGGAAAGTGATGGAGTCACTTCTGAAGGAAAGAATAGTTGAGTACCTAGAGGTCAGTGGAGCACAGGATCCAAGGCAGCATGGGTTCTAGCGGGAAGGTCATGTCAGACGAATCTAATAGATTTCTTTGACTGGGTGACCAAAGTAGTAGACCAGGGAGGGCTGTGGACATGGCCTACCTAGACTTTAGCAAGGCATTTGACACAGTCCTACACAAAAGATTATTAGTCAAATTAACCAGCCTGGTAAAACATTGGCTGGACAACAGGACACAGAAGGTAATTGTAAATGGAGTCCACTTGAAGAAAGGGCGTTACTAGTGGGGTACCGTGAGGGTCAGTATTGGTCCAGTCCTTTTAATGTCTTCATCAGTGACATTGCAGAGGGACTGGAAGGAAAAGTATGCCTTTTTGCAGATGACACAAAGATCTGCAACAGGGTTGATACACAAGGAGGCGTGGAAAGGATGAAAAGGGACTTGGCAAGGTTGGAGGAATGGTGTGACGTATGGCAGCTAGGATTCAATGCAAAAAAGTGCAAAATAATGCACCTGGGAAACAAGAACCCAGGGGAAGAATACACAATGGGTGGGGAGGTAGTAATAACAACAACAAAACAGGAAAGGGACCTGGGGGTAATCATATCAGATGACCTTAAGGTTAGCAAGCAATGTGAGAAGGCAGTAGGGAGGGCCGGGGGTATACTGAGATGTATAGGAGAGGCATCAGCAGCAGAAAACAGGAAGTTGTTATCCTCTGTACAGACAGTTGGTGAGACCCCATCTGGAATACTGTGTCCAGTTTTGGAGACCCCATCTCCGCAAGGACATAGACAGGATAGAGGCAGTTCAGAGGAGGGCACTAAAATGGTGCAGGGTCTGCAAGAGAAGCTGTATGAGGAGAGACTAAAGGAGCTTAATATGTATACCCTTGAGGAAAGAAGGGAGAGGGGGGACATGATAGAAACTTTCAGGTACCTCAAGGGAATCAACAAAGTCCAAGAGGGTAGCATCTTTCAGAAAAAGAGACTTGCAAGAACAAGGGGACACAATTTAAAGATAGAAGGAGGGCAGTTCAGGGGCAATGTGAGGAAGTATTATTTCACAGAGAGGGTAGTGGATGCATGGAACAGCCTTCCTGAGGAAGTTGTGGAGTCTAAAACTGTGGAAGAATTCAAGAATGCATGGGACAGACATAAGGCAATTCTTGTGGGGGGCAGGAAGATATAGGCTGTTGGTTAAATAGGATCTGCGGCCTATCCTGTAGGTAGGGAAATGGGCAGACTAGATGGGCCTAGCGGTCCTTATCTGCCGTCAAAGTCTATATTCTATATTTCTATGTTATTTATTGAAACATATCAGAATTTACAACCTTTGAGTCAGAGACTCCTTTACAAAGGCTCCACGTCAGAGTACTACAGAGTACAGATACAGACTGAACAACAGGTCATCAAATGGTAAACAGTGCACACAGAAGTGTAATAAACATAGGCCATTAGTGCAAAAAGTAAGACCTAGGCTAAACATGGTTCTAACAGTAGGTCTTTGAGGCAGGACCAACATAGTAGTAAGTCCTTTGTCATAATTTGGCCTAACATGATTGGGGGGGGTCAGAAACAGTCACAGGTAGTCTCCAGCTGGATATGTTCCCAAAGGAGAGATTTGAAATGGCCTAGTTTGCTGCAGACAGTAACATTGAATATCCTCTCTAAATATCTATATCTGTTTCAATGCCTCCCGATTTATATCCCTAAAACCCAGTTCCGGGATTGGCACAGAATAGTACTAAAGTTTATCTGGAACAACAAGAAACCTAGAATAGGGGCTAGAGTACTTCAGATGAATAGGGCGAATGGGGGCAGATCGCTTCCAGATTTAGAAGATTATTACCTGGCTACACAGATAAAGAGGGTTCTTCAATGGGCCACCCCACATACTCTGCTAACTGGAAAGATATGGAGGAATTGAGGAAGAGGGGCGAGGCCTCCATTGGGAGTCTGCGCTATTCAAATTGAGACCTTTAGGGCTTACCCCCCCCCCCCGCTCCTGGGATTGGTACGAGATACCTTGAGGGCGCACACAGAGCCTGGCAGAAGTATAAAATAAAGTATTCCCTCTGGCCTCTTTACAGGCCCTGCTGGATGTTAACTTTGCACCAGCAGCTACTAGACCACACCTTTAAAACGGGAGAGACTGGGGCTAATACATATTAAACAATTTATGACAGGTGGCTGTGGTAACAGGTTTTCAGACCTTGGTGACTCAATTATGGGCTGCTAAGAGAGGACTTTTCCGTATCTCCAAATCAGGGATTACATTCATCACTGTCGTAGAGCGGCCCTCCACTCGAGGGATGCCTCCCCCTTTGTGGAGACTCTCTCTCTATGATGTTGTCCTTGGGGAAAACCCTGGGCCTTATCTCCACCATATATAGAGCTTTGGCAGAACTTAAAAAGGATTTTCTGGAAAGGGTCAGGAGTAAGTGGAGAGAGGAAGGAGGTGCCTGTCTCAGAGAGATTAATTGGGATCTGGTCTTTAAATGGGCCTCTAAAACAACTAATTCCCCCTTCTGGCAGGAGTTTAGCTGGAAGGTCAGGGTACGATATTTCCTCTCCCCACTCTCATTGAGCCGGAGAAGTCCTGACAGGGACGCATCATGTTGAGGGGTGTGAGGAGGAAAGCAGGCTATTTACACATTATGTGGGCATGCCCACGATTGGGTACTTATTGAGGGGACTCACCAAAGCGCCACTGGCAGTATTTGGACTGGAACCTATTTTAGACTGGCCATGTCTCATTTTGGGAGAGCTACCCAGGGGCCTGACGGGAGCAGACTCAATATATCTGTGGTCCCTCCTACTGGTGGCAGCTCATAAGACTATCACTAAATTGTGGTTAAAGCTGGACGCTCACGGTGGCCACCTGGACTCTCATAGTCCAAGGAATTATGGCATGGAGGAGTTGACGACAAAATAAATGATAGAATCCCGCTTATATCCGGAGATGGGCCAGATGGGAAATGTGGAAGGAAGTGAATGTAGCAGAAACACACTTCAGCTGTTGTAGAGGCTCTTCCCCAATTAGTGTTAGAGGAAGAACGGGAGGGAGGGCCCATTCCTCAAAGCATTAATCTGGCCTTGAATTGGTTACGGGCTAAATGTGGCTGCCGCCTGTAGAGGGTCATTGGGGAGGAAGGAAAGTGAAAGAGAAGTGGGTGCTCCTAAGATAATGAATCGGGGCTGCTGGTTTGAAATGTATACTTACTCTCATCTCCTAATAACCGGTTGACTAATTAGATGTGAATGCTGGAGTGAGGAGAAAGATGTTGATTATCTCATCCGAATTATATTAATTCATTGTACAAGAATGGAAATTGTCTGACCTGCCTGTATCAATTGTACCTGCTGGTTAATAATAAACTTGAATTTAAAAAAAAAAAAAAAAAAAGAAATGGCCTAGTTTGGATTCAGTGAGTAAGGTCTTGGGGAGTGCGTTAGACGAGAGAGAGGCCCGGTAGAGAAAAGTTCTTTGCCCCATCGTGCTTTTGCAGAGAGGGACATGGAAGGGGGATTTCTCAGAGTTGCGTGAGCGTTTGGCGATTCGAGCTGGTTGCAGTAGCGATGTGAGACCTGTGGGGTTAGACCAACCTTGATTTTTTTTTTTAGCAAAGAGACAGGTCTGGTACTTCAGTCGCCCATCGAAATTGAGCCAAGCGGTGCAGGCGTAAAGCGTACATATGTGGGTTAGACGGTCGCAGCCTGTGGCCAGTGTACAGGCCTTATTCAGGGCAATCCTGATCTTATTGAGGGCTGTGTTGTCAGCTGCGCCATAGATCAAGATTCCATAATCGATTAGTGAGAGGACAGATGAGGAGATTGCTAGTTGAAGGATGTCAGGGGGAAGACACTTTCCCAGAAGGCACAATCTGTTAACCTCCAGGCAGGGGAGGCTCCTCTACCTGAACCTCAGATCCCTCAGGCTCAATGCCTGGCTCTTGAGGACATAGAATATGCAGGACTAAACCTTCTGAAGGTGTTCTGGATATTTTGAAAGGCTACAGGAAGCCCTCCACTAAGAAAACTTATTCTGCAAAATGGAAAAGGTTTTCCATCTGGTGTTCCACACAGGATATTGAACCAACGCAGGCTGGGATATCAGTCATGTTGGACTATCTTACTCATTTACATTCTTTGGGTCTTCAGGCCAGTACACTGAATGTACATTTGGCTGTAGCTTCTACTTGCATTTCAGCCAGGCAAAAGTTCTCATTGGCTTCAGATCCTATTTTCAAAAGGTTCTTTAAGGGCCTCTCTCATTTGCACTCTCTTCACAGGAAACCAGTGCCTGCATGGGATCTTAATGTGTGTATAGCCAAGCTCGTGGGACCCCCTTTTGAGTGTATGTATGTATGTCTTCAGCTCATCTAAAATGTGTCACTTGGAAAACAGTTTTTCTAGTGGCAGTGACTTCTGCCAGAAGAATCAGTGAGCTTCAGGCTCTTTGTGTAGACAAGAACTACATTTCTTTCTACAATGACAAAGTGGTCCTGAGAACAAACAGGAAATTTCTCCCCAGAGTGGTTTCGGATTTCCATCTGAACCAAAACATTACCCTACCTGTATTTTTTTACTGAACACTCTACCTCTGGTGAAAGGAGGCTCCACAGTTTGGATGTTAAAAGAGCCCTTAGTTATTACATGACAGCCGCTAAGAGCCATAGGCAGGGCAGAAAATAGCTGTTCCTGACTTATGGGGATGTGGGAAAAGGTAACCCAGCCTCTAGAAGGTCCATTTCTTGCTGGATATAGTTCAGTGCATCCGGTTTTGTTACTCTGAAGCGGGAAGGGAACCCCCAGCAGGGTTGAGGGCCCATTCCAGAAGGGGCACAGCTGCTACCTTAGCAGCTGCCAGGGATGTTCCATTAATGGACATCTGTAAAGCAGCTACCTGAAAATCAGTATACACCTTCACAAAGCATTATGGTTTGGACATCTTGTCCAGGAGTGATGCCAGATTTGGCACAGCAGTCCTGCAGAGTCTGTTTCCAAAATAGGTTTTGTGCCCACCTCCAAAGGTACTGCTTCGTAGTCTACAGAAGTTATGAATGCCTGAGTATTACTGGGGTTAGAAGAAAAAATTACTCACCATAGTAATCTTGTTTCTTCCCAGTGATACTCAGGTATTCATAACTACCCACCCTGCCTCCCCTTCAAGAACCAGTAGCCTCTGCATTCCTGGGAATATGTATCTGGCCTACTATGTGGATGCCACAATCAGGCACTAGTGTTTGTAATTGTGTTCTTCTTCTCCTTCAGGTGATTCTGATATTCAGGAGTATGGTGTTTTGGTTTACCCTCAATTCTGGGATTTTTGACCTCCCGTTGGAGGATTTTTATGGGGTGTTACTTAATTATTACTATAATTCCAATCATTTGGGTGGTAGGTATAACTTCGTAGTTCCGAGACCTGTCTTTCCAGGCTCCAAGGAAATCTGAAGGTTTAGAACCAAGGCAGTTGGTTAGAGGCAGTGTTTGAAAATCAGCAAATGCAAAGATTCCATCATTTGCATAGCATTTCATCTCTCCGGGTAGCTCAGTCTTAAAGGGACACTGCAGAAGTTATGACTACCCGAGTATCACTGGGAAGAAACAAGATTACTATGGTGAGGTTTTTTTTTCTTCTGTGTGAAGGGGCAACACTATAAGTTCAGAGTCCAGTCCTTTGGGCTTTCCTCCGTGCTATGAATCTTTGCAGAGTGCTTAGCAGTACTCTTAGAGCACCTCAGAGAGCTAGGACTACAAGTCTTCCCTTACCCGGACGACTGGTTCCTAACAAGCCTGTCCAGACAGGAGACAGCAGGCAGTGGCCACTGTCTCTCAGTTTCTGGCATCCGTGGGAGTCCTGCTGAACCTTGCCAAGTCTCAGCTGGAGTACTCCCAGATACTGCTGTTCAGTGGAGCTATTCTGGACATAACCTGAACTTGGGCCTTCCCTTCAGACAGCTAAGTACCAACAATCTTGCAAATGGCTTGCTTAATCATGGAACATAAGACTGTACCAGTTCACTCCATGCAGTACATGCTGGGACTCATGGCATCCTGTGTTCACAGTACCCCTAGCAAGGTTGCACATGAGGACAATTCTGTGGATGCCCAGTACCCCATAGTCTCAGGCATCACGCCCTCTGAACTACCCCATTCAGGTGACCAAACCTCTGGTGAGGTGCCTCGTGGTGATAAGTGGAGCAAAACCTCCTCCAAGGCTTCCCCTTCTCCCTGCTGGAGCCAGAGGCGGTTCTCACTACAGATCCCTCCTTACTAGGGTGGGGAGATCACTGCCAAGATTTCCAGATACAAGGGGTCTAAGATTTGTCTAAAACACATCTCCACATTAATGTGCTAGAGATGCGTGCTGTGGAAAGACAGTCCTCCAGATGGACAAGTCTGTCATGTACTATGTCCAAACAAAGAGTACACTCTTACCCTCTCTTCAGGGAGGCAATGAGAGTTTGTGGATGTAGAAGGGACCCTGCTCCAAGCAATTTATCTGCTGGGAATACAAAATACTTGGACAGATAAGTTACATTGAACAACTGCAGATCCTCACAAGTGGTCACTAGCACCAGACATTGTGAGATCGCTATTCCACGAGTAGGACACCCCAGATGTGGCCCTTTTTGTATCCCCACTCAACACCAAAGTGCCACAATTCTGCATCGGAAATCCAGGACCTGGCAGAGTCACGTGATGCCTTCTAGCTAAACAGCCGCACACCCGACTTGCTCCTTCTTCCCCCGGCTTTACCGACAGTTCTTTTCGGTATCAGTGCATCGCTACTATCTGTAACTTACTCGGCTACCTCTCGGAAAGCATCTGGTCATTAATTCGTCCCAATTCCGACCTTCTTCTGCCTGGGATGGACACCGAGATGCGGCAGGCCTTGCCCTCACGTACCCCGCCTGCATCCCCGGAAAAAGGTAGCAAGAAATCCAAATCCCGTGGAGCCTCCTCTACCTGCGCTGCTGCTTCGACCTCGCAGCCTTCCCCGCTATCAGAGGAGCGCTGCTTGGCTGAAATGCAACCTCTGAGGGAGCTAATGCATACTTTTACAGAGGAATTAAAAACATTGCAGGGAGATCTGAATGTTACCCCGAGGAGAGCTGGAGATGTGGAAGCTCAGGTCACATCTGTGGAGGGACAGAACCAATACACAGCTTGATGCCTTGAAACAGAGACTAGCAAAAGTAGAAGGGAAATTGGAAGATCTTGAGGGGAGAAGTACACGCAATAACTTGCTCATTTTTGGCTTGGCAGAGGAAGCAGAGACCTCCTCCCCAGTTCTATTCAGCCAGAAGCTGCTAGAGAAAATTGCAGGGCCCTCTCCTAATCATCCCTGTTATATAGTTGGAAGGGTGCACCGTTCATTGCAGGCTCAGTCAAGGCAAGGTGAACCCCCATGCCCCATGATCATTAAATTGCTGAATTATTTAGATAAACAGCATATCCTTCAGAGGTGTCGGGAGATCAAAGAGATATCCTGGGAGGGCCAGCGCTTTTGCATCTTGCAAGACCTGCAAGCTTCTGTGCGGCAGAAAAGGGCCACATTGCACTCAGTGGTGACAAAGCTTCTGGCAGCATCTATTAGATTTAAAATGATGTATCCTGCTAAGCTGCAAGTATTCTGCAAGGACACTTGGTATTCCTTTGAGTCGGCAGATCAAGGAAGAGCTGCAGTGTTTGCTCCCTGAACTTTTTAGCACTCCCTGATTTTTCATCCTGTAGGCCTAGATCCCTGAATAAGATAGCTGGGATGCAAGTTCAGTTTTAGATGGTGATGTTGTTTGGCATTATGATGAGGGGCCACACTACTAACATTGCTTCCAGGGACTACACTCTATGATTTTCCTCCTCCCGCGGCTACATGGATCTGACAACACTATATCTCAATGGACTCAGTCCTACTGCGCCTGTCACTGTGTGCAACTGTTTTGTTTGGTGGACTGGACTGCTGGACTGGCATCTGGGAGGGGAAGGGAGGGGGCCTTTAATAATACTTGAACCGTTCTTGTTGTGTGGTTTTCCTATTGATGAGGTTTGGGGCATTTGCTTGGTTTGGTTCTATATTTGGTATCTCTTATTCCGATATTTTATTTTATGGCATGATTTCTGGGTAGCCCATTGGCTTACCCTTCAATTCTGACAGTTTCTGCTGGGTTTCAATATCTGGCTATAATCTCTGAATATTGAGTTACTGGGTGGGGGGGTAGACAAAAGGGGTTGTATCTGGCTTGCTGGTGGGGCTGACATGAGCTAAGCAATGGGAGATTTTATTTCTCCAATCTTTCTACATGGTATGTTGTTATGTCTTCTGGGATTGTGTAATGGAGAGAGTTGGGAGGGGGAAGGGGACCTTTTTGGATTTTTTGTGCCTTTGGGGGGAAGGGTGGGTTGTGGGAGGTATTAAGGGGAGTGGAGGAGGAAGGGTTTCAGAGCAGCAAGTTACACTCTAGATTGGGCAGGAAAATTAACATATTATGGGTTGACACTACCTAATAGAGGGTGTGGCTAATCCACTAAAGTTTGTATCTTGGAATGTTAAAAGGGCACTGTCAGCTTTATCCCTTGTTTTTACACCTGCTTGCATCAGTGTCTTTCAATTTACCAATCTATGTCTTATCCCCCAAATAAACTTCCCATGTATGCCAGAACGGTGATCCTCACTGTATTTTGAAATTTTTACAAGTTTCAACATTCCAACGTCCCGGCTAAAACTACTTAGTGCTCCGGAAGCAGTGGTATGCTGAGAGCGCACCTGTGACACAGAGCAACGACACGAACACAAATTTTTTACATACCCACTCTAAATAGTTACCTGCAGCATATCTTTCAATATCCTGAATTTAAGTTGGCATGTTTTAAGTAAAACCAAGCACCAGTAGTGCCAGTAAATACATTTAAACACTGGTGCCGAAATCCCCCACCTGCGCGAATGTGGACCACTCCAGGTGCCAAAATCCCACGCATGAGCAATAGCAGGGTGGCACAGCGATCTCGCGCATGCGCAGGACTAGCCCACATTCACACAGGCACGGGATTTCGGCACCAGTAGAAAGGACTGCTCTCCTCTCTCGGGGGAGGGAGAACATGTTATCCTGCTCATTGACTGCCCTCTGGAAATGGCTGGAGGGCAGTACTGGTTGGGAGACACACGCCGATGTCATGACATCGGAGGGAGGGGGGACGGGAGAAAACAGGCAAAATTGAGCCCTGGCAGGCTCAGTGATGCTCCCAGCATCCGCGGGGTTCGCCCCAGCGATCTGGATTGGCCCTTTGGGAGGAGGGCCGCCTATCTCCCAGGCCCTGCCGCGGGGGCAGTCCGGGGTGGCAATAGGGATGTCGGGAGCTGGAGGGTTAATCTCCTCATGAGGGGAGGCTGCAGCTCCTGCCAGGGGCTCCCCAGAGGGGTAACAAAAGTCCGAATGAAAAAGGGCAGTCGTCAAGGGATGCTCAGTCCTCCTTCATGCAGTCAGCCCTCGTGCGACCCAGGTCTATTCCTGAACCTGGTTTACAGCATGGCGACAGGTGGTGTGCTCAGGCCCTCAAAACTCCACATAACATGGCCAGCACTGCATTTCTTATTTTAAGGAAAAATACTAAAAATCTGATAGGACGATGGTGGGGAATCAGGAATCATGGTTGGACCTGGAAAGGGATGCGCTGCTGGTAAAGCAATCTGAGGTGCTTTACCATTGTATATCGCGTTATATCGTGCTGCATGATAACTGCGATAATGTTTTTTTGCAACAATAAGTTCTAGGGATGTGGATATGTTGTTCAATCCACACTTTGTGGCAGGTTCCTTGCCGCTTTAAATGTTGCCGGAAGGTCTTCAAGCTGGCTCCTCCCACCCACCCGGGTGGTAAAACCCTTGGCTCCGCCCCATGACGCCAGATCTTCCTTACCGCTTGGAAACTCAGGTTCCCTCCTTTGCGCTTTGCGTTTTAGGCCTAGATCCACACTCTACGGAATTTCCAAAACTAACTTTAAAATTTACAAGTCTCCGGTCTTCGTCTTCCCTTGCGGCTGCGATGGACAAATCGACTCCCGGCTTCCATCGGTGCCCATGTGGGAAGAAGATGTCCCGGACTGATCCGCACTCCACGTGCGTCTACTACCTGGGGCTTGGCCACGATTCGCAGGCTTGCGAATTGTGCAAGTCCTTTTCGGCTTCGGTCTAGGAGGACCGCGTTGCCAGACTTCTTCTCGGGCGCCCCAAAAAACGGTACCCGCCGGTCAAGTCTAAGGAGGCCCATTGGGTGGTGTCTGCGGCGGCGGGCTTCATGGAACAATTGGAGCAGATGATCGCCCTCGAGGAGGAGGCGGCCCAGGTCGCTTCTTCTTCCTCCTCGGCCACAGCATTTATCCCGCTCTCCTTGGGCTCCTCCTACACTGCTTCCTTTAAGGAGCTTTGCTAATCCCTCTCCACTAAGGGAGAAGGGCCATCGGGACATTCCGGTCGGTCCAGAAAGAAGGACCCTAAAGGTAAGTCCCACGTTCGGCGTTCATGGGAGCGAGAGAGATCCCCTTCACCGGACAATCGACTCTCAACTTTGGTCGAGGTTGCGGCTGCGGCCACTGGCTTCACGGTGTTCCTGTCAGGTCAGCTGGCCGAGACATCCGTCGTTGCGGTCGAGATTTTTCTCAACCCGTTGGACAGTTTGTTGACTGGAGAAGCCGACAGTCCTTCACCGGTTCCCCCAGTGGTTACTGAGGATTTGCCTGTGCCAAAGTCCCCGGTTAAGGTCCCTGCACCAAAGGAGGGGTGGGTTTCCCTCGTTCCCTCTTTGACCCACCCTTGGAATCCCCGAAGGTCTCGGTCCTCTTCCAGGTCCAGCCAGTCCCACCGACGTCGGCGGTCTCGGTCTTGGCACCATGGAAAGTGGCATCGCTGCTCGTCCTCGTCATCCTCTTCGGAGGAAGGCGCCAGCGCAAGTTACATCGGTGCTATGAGGACTTGATGTGGCAGCAACTTTTACTGACCGGTAACAAGTCGACTCCGTCGCCTTCTCCGGCCATTAAGTGGCTGTCACCGGAACGGCTGAAACAACCCCTCGTGGTAGTCGAGGACCTGCCTCCTGCACCGGTTGTTCAGCCAAAACCGGCTGCTCCACCCATTGTAGTGGAACCTCCGCCCCCACAACCGAAGACTGGGGCCCCGACCAAGGATTCTCGGTCAGGTCAGGGCTTGCCCCATAGGTTGTCGGTCACCCTCACTCCTGATCAGTCTCAGCAGGTGCAGGCGCCCGGCAGCTGTTTGCAGATTCCTCGGAGTCTGACGCGACGACTCCTCCCTGTTCTCCAGGCCGCTTGACCTGGAGACTGCAGGGGGCCAGTCGGTGGACGAGAGCCCATCCTCGTTTTTGGGTATGCTTCGACTCATCTCGGAGTCTACTGGGATGCAGCTCGAACCCGTTCAAAAATGGGCCAAGTATCCCCTTACGGAGATACTGGACCGAAAGGATTCCCCTACGGAGGCCTTTCCGGTGGCCGAAGCCATTGTTGGCCCGGCCCTGGAGCTGTGGCAGCGGCCAGCATCTTGTCCCGTGCCTTTGGCCAGGATGGCTCGATAGTACGTGGTCCCCACCGGTTCACTCTCCGGTTTCTCGGAGCACCCCTCTGTGAAGGGGTTGGTGACCGATAGTGTTTTCTGGCGCTCTGGGAACACTCGGGATGTGGACAAACCGCCCGATAAGGAATCCAAAAAATTGGGTTACTCAGGGTGGAAGGTTTACGCTGCTTCCTCCCTAGGCCTTCTTCAGGCTAGCTTGGCCGTCCTGATGGCACATTTCTCACACGCCCTTATGGGCTCCCTGGATGAGGTGATTCCTTATCTCCCGGCTGACCTTCAGATGACGGTCAAGCAGGTGCAGGATCAGGGAAGGGCGGTGGCTAAACAGCAGCTCCAAACTTCTTTGGACATCGGTGACTCTTGTGCCTGGTCAGTAGCAGCCGCAATAGCCATGCATGGCAGAGCTTGGCTGCAGATCTCCACCTTCACGGCGGACACCCAGCACAAGCTGGCAGACGTTCCCTTCCTGGGCATCACCCTGTTCGGGCCCGGAGTGGAAGGCCACTTACAGAGGCTTGAGAAGTCCAGTGCCACCTTGGACTCAGTCACGTCTTCCCAGAAGGACAAAGGCCACCCGCAGCAGCATAAGCCCTTTTGCTCCTGCGGCACATCCAGCCCAGCAACACAAGCATCAGGGCCAGCAGGCTCACACTTGGCACCCCAAGGCCAAGTCTGCTGCTTCCTCTAGTAGGAAGCCTGGAGACAAGGGTCCAGGAGGTCCCTCAGCGGGCCCTTCCTCCAAGCCTGACCAGTGATGGGTTGAGGGGTGTCACCCCCAACCTCATCACTCCTCCCTGGGTTCCCCCATGGAGGGACGGCTCCGCCACTTCTTATCCGCCTGGTCCGCTATCACCATGGACCGCTGGCTGTTGGGAGTGGTTGGCAGGGGTCTGCCTCTAGAATTCGAGCAGTTCCTCCATATTGAGCCGTTTTCCATGGGGCTACGGATTCAAGAGAGCCTCGGTCAGCTCGTCGAGCCGACATTGTCTTGCTCCTCCAGAAGGAGGTGGTCAGAGAGGTGGCGGACCCTTCTCCAGACCCAGGGTTTGTGTCCAGGTACTTCCTGATCCCAAAACGGATGGGGGCTGGCGCCTCATTCTCGACCTGCATGACCTGAACAAGTTCCTAAGGCCTCGCACCTTCAGGATGGTCACTCTAGCTCAGATCATTCCATCCTTGGAACCAAGTATGTGGTTCTGTTCTCTGGACCTTCAGGATGCGTTCTTTCACGTCCCAATCCGTCCGTCTCATCAGTGATTCCTCCGCTTCCGAGCAGAGAGATCTTTCTACGAGTTCCGGGCCATGCCCTTCAGCCTCTCTCCAGCTCCCAGGGTCTTCACCAAATTCATGGCAGTGGTGACAGCATTCTTGCGGCGCCGAGGGGTCCGGGTGTACCCTTACATGGACGACTGGCTGATTGCAGCCCCCTCCAGGTTGGAGGTGGAGCGGTCCAGGGATCTGGCCCTCCAGGTCTGCTCTCAGATTTGCCTCCTCATCAACAAGGCCAAATCGGAACTCGTGCCATCGCAGGTGATTCAGTTCATCAGGGCAGAGCTCGACTCTCTTCGAGCAAGAGCCCAGCTCCCGGTGGACAGGGCCGAGGTCCTTTACTCCTTTGCCCAATCATTTCTGGTTGGGCAATTGTGCCCTGCCCAGGACTTCCTGCACCAGCATGGTCCGTTGGGCCTGCTGGCATATGCGTCCCCTGCAATGGGGACTGGCCAGCCAGTGGTCACAGCACTCCGGTCCTCTGGACCAGCCGGTGACAGTGACCCAGGAGATGTGGGATGGCCTGCAGTGGTGGCTCGTCCCAGCTCACCTGCAGGAGGGTATCCCGTTCGTCCACCCGTGCCGACGGTCACTCTAACGACCGATGCCTCTCTGATGGGTTGGGGTGCCCATCCGGGAGCTCAGAGCCCACAGCCTCTGGTCCTCTCAGGAGTCTCGATGCCACATCAACCTGCTGGAGTTTCGGTGGTTCAACTAGCCATCCTGCTTTGCCGCTCCGTTTGTACGGGGTCAGGTGGTTCAGGTCCAGACGGACAACACCACGACCATGTACTATCTCAACCGTCAGGGCAGGACGCACTCCTTTCCTCTGTGCAAGGAGGCTGTCCACATCTGGTCTCGTGATCAGCCTGGAGGCGGATCTCCTAGCCATCCATGTGGCAGGAGCCTCCAACAGTCTGGCCGATGCCCTAACCTGGATAGGCGCTGCTTCTCATGAGTGGTCTCTCCTGCCGGAGGTAGTACAAGACCTGTTCTCCCATTGGGGCTACCCTCAGGTGGACCTGTTTGCCTCCAGGGAGAATCGAATCTGAGGCTGTTTCATGCCCGCCCCCTCAGCAGGGCTCGCTGCAGGGGATGCCTTCTCGGCCTGGACCCCGGCCTCTTCTGCACCTTCCCTCCATTTCCCTTGATCCACAAGGTGCTTCACAAGGCGAAGAGGGACAAGGCACAGGTGATTCTGGTAGCCCTAGACTGGCCCTGCCAGTTCTGGTACCCAGATCTCCTCAGCCTCAGCTCCAGGCTCCCGAGGCGGCTTCCAGCCCGCCCGGACCTGCTCTCAGTCGACAAGGGGAAGGTTCTCCACCCAGACCTTCAATCCCTGCACCTGATGGCCTAGTTCCTGAGTGGCTAGAGTTCCAGGCCTTGGGTCTTTCCAACGAGGTCCTCAACGTCGTTGAGGCATCCCGTAAGGAGTCGACCAGAAAATGCTATGCCTTCAGATGGAAGAGAATCTCCATTTGGTGTCAGGACAAGGGGTTGGACCCTTCTTCCTGTTTCTTGGCTAGCATTCTGGACTACCTGTGTTCCCTTTCTCAGCTAGGGCTTCAGTCGATCACCTTTAAGGTGCACCTGGCAGCCATCTCTGCTTACGGGGCGCGGGCCGGCAAGCAGTCTGTGGTGCAGGAGAAGGTGGTCGGGTGCTTTTTCAAAGGCCTAGACCACATATCCCCTCCAGTAAAAGAACCTCCACCTCCGTGGGATCTACTGCTGGTATTGGCTAAGCTCATGGGCAAGCCATTCGAACCGATGCACAGGTGTGACATCTCTCACCTGTCGTGGAAGACCGCCTTCTTGGTGTCTGTCATGTCAGCCAGAAGGATGGGACAGCTCCAGGCGCTTTCCATTGAGTCTCCTTATCTGGTCTTCCACAGGGACAAGGTTGTCCTGCGCCCCCAACCGAAATTCCTTCCGAAGGTGGTGTCGGAGTTTCACCTTAACCAGGTGTTGACTCTGCTGGTGTTCTACCCCAGTCACACCTTGGAGGCCGAGTATAGGCTCCATACTTTGGACTCTAGAAGAGCGCTGTCTTATTATAAGGAGCGAACGGCCAAAGTTCGGGGAGAAGTTCCCCAGCTGTTTGTCACCAGCGCTGAAGCCGCACCTGGCAGACCTGCAGCCAAGCGGACGATAGGCAGGTGGGTCACCTCCTGCATAGATCTCTGCTATAGGTTGGCGGGCATGGAGCCTCCCAAAGGGATAAGAGCTCATTCTACCCACCATACCGCTGCTTCGGTGGCTGCTTCTAAGGACGTCCCTATACAGGAAATCTGCAGGGCTGCTACCTGGAAGTCAGCACGCACCTTCATTTCCCATTACCACATTGACCTAGAGTCATGCTGGTTTTGGGACCTCAGTTCTCCAGTCCTTATTCCCTAAGTAGGGGGTGTGCGCCTTGCCTCCCTCCTCCCGGAGAACTGCTAGGAGTCTGCCACAAAGTGTGGATTGAACAACATATCCACGTCCCTAGAAACACAGGTTACTCCTGTAACAGGAGTTCTAGGAGTGGTATATGTTGTTCATCCCTACGACCCACCCAACCTCCCGCTTGACGCGGCACCTGGCTTCCAGGGGCTAGATCTGGCGCCATGGGCAGAGCCATGGTTTTACCACCCGGTAGGTGGGAGGAGCCAGCTTGAAGACCTTCCGGCAACATTAAAAGCGACAAGGAACCTGCCACAAAGTGTGGATGAACAACATATACCACTCCTAGAACTCCTGTTACAGGTGAGTAAGCTGTATTTATTGTCAGTGGTAATTATCATGATATATCGTCGTATTGTGTTATTGTGGCATCCCTAGTACAGAGACTGGACTTATCCCCGTTCGGCGTTCTCTGCGAGATATGGTTCAAACTGTAGGGTTATGTGACCCGTGATGGCTTCTGCACCTGCAGGACCGTGTATTCACATATTATTCCTCAGCCAATGATTCCTACTCAAGGCTAGATTCCATACTAACTAGTGCCTCTCTTTTCCCTGGTGTAATTGAAGGGGAGATTGGCTCTCACATCCTCTGTGACCACTCTTTGGTATGGCTTTCGCTTTTTTTGTCTTCCGACAAAGAGAAGGACACAGTATGGAAATTTAATAATCAATTGCTGGCAGACAAATTCCTGGTTGATCGGACTAAAGATCACATCATTTCTTTTGATCACCAAAACTCCGGTTCTATAGAAAAGGTAGATTTGGAATGGGCTGCATGCAAGTGCTACATCCAGGGGTAAATTAGTTGCATGGCATCAGAACAGAAAAAGGTTCAAATGACATTAGCAAATGACCTCCTCCAGCAAATTGCATCTATTGGAAATTCCCTTTCCCCTCAATCCTCAGAAGAGGAATTGCAGAAGCTGACAATCTTAAGAGGTAAATATGCGGCCTGGATGAAAGAGAAACCAGAGTATGCCCTCTTAAAAACTAAAGCGAGATACATTGACCAGGGAGATAAGGTGAGGCGCCTACTGGCTCACCGACTACAACAGGTTGAGTCCTCCAGGCTGATAACTGCGATTTGTGCTAAGGATGGGTCCCTTGTATCTTCTCTACGAGAAATCGCCCAGAAATTCGCCACTTTTTATGGTGAGCTATATGGTTCCCATCCTTCTGGCAAATCGCATTCTGACCTGGTATCCTACCTCCGACAATGCCACTTACCACGTCTAATTCTGGACCAACAGTCACTGTTTTCCAGACCCATTTCTATCTTGGAGATTCGGCAGGCTATAGCCAGCCTGGCTCTGGACAAGTCCCCAGGTCCGGATGGGTTTACCCCTAATTTCTACAAGACCTTTGCAGAGCAGTTGTTGCCTCTCTTGTCTTGTTTCTTTGCATATATTCATGCGCACGGTGTCTCTGATCCAGGTCTTTTGGAAGTGCTCTTTGTGGTACTTATAAAGCCTGACAAACCCCCAGAGTCTGTGAGCAACTACTGACCCATATCCCCTGATCAACTGTGATATTAAAATCTTAGCTGCCAGGGTGCTCCTTGTATGGGAAGATCTTTTGTCCCATGAGCAGGTGGGATTCGTACCCAGTAGATCTTCCTTGGATCATTTCCAGAAACTGTCGCATATCCTCTCTGCGTCGGTGGGGGCACCAGTGACCCTCAGGCCTTGGTGTCCCTGGACGCAGAGAAGGCTTTCGACCAAGTGGATTGGTCTTTTCTGTATGCGACTCCTGAGGGTTTTGGATTCCCATATGATTTTATCAGGTGGGTAGAAATCCTGTATTCCTCGTCAACCGCTAAAGTTTACTGTAATGGGGTCTTATCGACCTCAATCCCTCTTTGATCTAGCACACGTCAGGGATGCCCACTCTCGCCCCTTCTCTTTAATTTATATCTGGAGCCCTTACTTCGGAGGCTTCATTTGGCCCCAGAGGTAACGGGTATCCTGATAGGCCCCATTTCTTTCTTGATGTCTGTCTATGTGGATGACATTCTGCTCCATCTCACTTACCTGGATACCTCTCTCCTTGCAGCACTTACAGTTATCAAGGAATATGGCGCATTCTCTGGCTACAGGCTTAATCTCAGCACAACAGAGGTTCTTCCCCTCACAGTTACAATTAACAAGCAGGAGGTGGTCTCTAGGGGCATGACATGGGCTCCACTATCACTTATGTATCTGGGTCTGTTCCTAGCCAAAGACCAGTCCCAGATGTGCAAACTTAATTTAGAGGACCTTATGCATAAGGTGCAACAAGATTTGCACCACTGGCAGGCTCTTCCTCTCTCACTTTGGGGTCTCATCTCTATTATTAAGATGAATGTGCTCCCGAGATTTTTCTAACTTCTCCATATGTTGAATTTTTGGTTACCACCGAAATGGTTTCAGAGGATACATCAAGTTATCACCAAATTCATTTGGCAAAATAAAGTCCAGAGAAGGGCCTATTGGAAAAATGCAACCCCAAAATGTATAGGAGGCATTAAGCTTCCCTACTTTTTGATGTATTATTTCTCCAGTCATTTCAGCAGACTGCTTCAGTGGTTTCTCCCCTCAGTCACTGAACCACCAGTCAGCTATAGACCCCCTTGGTTGGACGTGGAAATCTCCCTATTGCAACAGAATGGTCTGGATCTGCCTTCCTTGCGGGTATGTTCCATGGGCTAATCTTCCCGCTAAAGTAAAGGACTCTGTTATGGTTATAGTGTATTCACAGTTTTGGGCCTCAGTAAAATCTCCCATTTCAAACTGCATCTCTCAGCCTGTCCTCCGTAACCCAAACCTCAAAATAGGTGGAAGACCCATCAAGAGGGACTGGCTTCCTGTTCCAGAATCCCTGACGGTTAAGGATCTGCTCGAGGCGGGTGTTTTAAGGTCCTCAGATGCACTATTGCAACAGCTTGGCCTAAATCAGAGATATATATATTTAAGGTGTTCTAACTAAGGCTTGCGTTAGTACAGTGGTTTGGGCTGGGCTCCTGGACCAGTGATTTTTCAGAGTTTTTTTCAGCCTGTATTCCCCTCGTGTCTCAAAGATATGCAGTGTCCTCTCTATGTCAAGTGCTTTTCTCTCAGGATGCTTCAGGGATCGATGGATCCTCTTCATATTGGGACAAAGTGTTCACTCTCCACAGCAGTGGAAGAGTATATGGGAAGGTACATACCACTATGTAGGTCAGTATAGGTTGTGCCTCATTCAGTTTAATATCTTGAATAACATGTATTATACACCACAAAAACTGGCGCGAACGGGGCCCTCCCAGACCTCCACTTGCACCAGGTGTGGGAGTGAGGAAGGCTCTCTCCTTCACATTTTCTGGTCCTATCCTAGGATTGCCCCTTTATGGAAGCTAGTAGAATACAGGGCTGATCCCTTGTTTGGAATACAGGGATTGTTCAAGCCGGAGATTTGTGTCCTGAAGGGTTCTGGCCTCAATTCCTATCTTAGAACGTAGATACTCGATGACTCTAATTTCTTTATCTTTAAAAAAAAAAAGTAGTCCTCAGACATTCGGTGGACCAAACTACGATTTCTTATAACGAGTGGTTCAAACAACATGAAGTCTTGCTGTATTCTGACTATTGCAGTTAGCCCCAGCATTTAAACTGCCCCGGAGAACAAAGGGTTAACTTTCTATGCAGAGCATAGAATGCTGAGCTCGAGCTCGGTTGAGGTCTCTGTCTGGAGCCCTTTGAAATCCAACCGTCAGATTCTTTACTCTGCCTCATTGAACAGTTGCTCCGGAGATTTCTCCTTCAGCTCGGTTAAGTTGTCGTTTTTTATCGAATTTATTTCCGCATAGTCTGTTCAGTCTCTGTCTATGGTACCGTGAGTACTAGATAGGTTTTGTTCTGTTTTTCTGTGTGGAAATTGTAGAGTGTTAGATCGGTTCGGCTGAACCGATCATTTGTATTGAATCCTTGTGTTTTACTTTAGAGTGTGGTTACCGTTCTTATCAGTTCTTAAAAAAGTGTTTTGAACATTTTTTCAAACACCATGTTGATAGGGAACCAAGGAGTCTTGCCTGGCAGTTGCCATAAAAAGGGTAAGTTTGGTTAGGTTGGCCATGTCTGAGAAACCCAAGAAAAAAAACGGGCCCACTGGGTTTCAACACTGCAGTGAGTGTGGGGAGGTCTTGGCTAAGGCCGACCCCCACACCACCTGTGTTTATTGTCTGGGGTTTGAACACCTCGATTCAGACTGCCAAATTTGTAAAAAAATTTCCTAACTCTACCCTTGAAAAGAGACTAGGTAGACTGAGGGAAAAGGAGGCTGAGAAGTCCGCTGATCCGGATGGCCAGCCCGGTTCGGTTCCAGAAGGAGTGCCCTCTGACCAGGGCGATACTTCTTCGGGCAAGAGGAGAACCGATCCTGAGGGGTCGGTTCCTACAAAAAGGAAACGCAAGAAAAATCTACCTGTTCGGATCCAGAGGTTCATGTTCTGACCACCGAGGAAATAGCCAGAGCGATTCAAATTGTGGAATCGCTTTGCCCGGTCCCGACTGATCCGGCACCTTTTCGCAGGGGTTCGGTTCGGTCGGTTCCCCCGGTTCAAGATTATACCTCTGAAGATTTTTATGAACCGGAGTTTGTGGAGGAGGGGGAGTTTGAAGATGATGGTGATGATGATGAAAGTCTGGACGTGCCTGTGGAACCGGACATCTCCCCAGTACAGACCTTCTGGTGTATCCCCCTCCTAGGCTTTTTGAGTCCCCTTCCTATTTTTTGTTTTACAGAAAAGTGGCTGAAACCCTCCAGCTTCCTATGGAGGAGGCAATGGAGGATCAGGAGGAGCCTGATTATGTGGAAATGATGGACATCCCAGAGTCCAGGAGGCTGTCTATTCCCCTTCACAGATTCTTTGGGAAACGGACACAAAAAATCCTGAAGTCTCCCAATTCTGTACCCCCTGTTGACAGAAGGATGGACAAGAGGTACACACTATCAGGCTCAGATACGGAGTTTTTATACCGGCAATGCAGCCATGTTGGAGTAGTGCAGGCTGCTGCCTGTGACAAGGCAAACATTCCCTTGGCTTCACACCCCCCAGATAAAGACTCCAGGAAGATTGATGTCATGGCAAAAAAACAGTACATGGCATCTTCCTTGGGAGTCAGGCAGGCAAATTATATGGCCCTATACAGCCAGGTACCAGAAGTCCAGGTGGGACACTGTACTGGCACTGGCTAAACAGGCCTCCTCCCCAGCTAACCAAGGAGCTGGAGGAGGTGGCTGCAGATGGGATTGAAGCATCAAAAGTTCAGTTTCATGCTGCTGTGGACTCCAGTAATGTGTCATCAAGAGTCATGGCTACATCTGTGGCTCTTGGGAGAATGGCATGGCTCAGATGTACTAGCCTTTTACAGGATACCCAGGCTAAGGCCATGGATTTTCCTGTAGTGGGTAATTCTCTGTTTGGGGAGCAGACAGAGAATTACATGAAGAAAATGGATGAGTACAGGACCACTTACAGGAGTGCTCAGGCCAAAGAGAGGCAGGCAACTCCTCAAAGGCAGCAGTCTAGGGGCAGGGGCAGCCCTTTTCATAGGCCTTTCTACCAGCCACAGGCCTCTCTTCCTTTTCACAGAGGGGGTTCTTCAGAAGGAGAGGCAGAAGGGGGATGAGCAGGGCTGCATCCACTCCTCAGCCTAAGGCCCCTGCCAAGCAGACACCCTGATGGGCCTGCCTGGGTCGACTCTCCTATTCCAATAGGGGTCAGGCTGACTTACTTCGTCCAGGACTGGATGTCTGTTACATCAGACAAGTGGGTCCTGGATGTAGTAGGCCAGGGACTGGTTCTCAGCTTCAAAAAATTTCTGAAGATGAGAGCCAGATCTTTTCCACCTGCAGGTCTCTCAGAAACCCTTGCCCTAGAGGCAGAGGTTTCATTTCTGCTGGCTTTAAGAGCCATAGAGAGAGTACCTACCCTACACTGGGGCAAAGGTCTGTACTCCAGGTACTTCCTTACCCCAAAAAAGACAGGGGAGTGGTGACCCATCCTAGACCTAAGATACCTAAACAAACATCTTTTAAAACCAAGGTTCAAGATGGTAACTCTTGGAATAATCCTTCCCTCTCAAAGGCCAGGGGACTGGCTAGGCTCCCTGGACCTCAAAGATGCCTATTTTCACATTCCCATCAGGTGCTCCCACAGAAAGTACCTCAGGTTCGAGTTGCCCTCAGGCCACTATCAGTTCAGAGCAATGCCTTTTGGCCTAACTTCAGCCCTAAGGGTCTTCACAAAGTGCCTGGCAGTAGTAGTTGCCTTTCTAAGGAGGCAGAAGATTTCCATTTTTCCATATCTGGACGACTGGCTCATAGTGGGCCAGTCCCCAGACCAAGTCAGGTCAGACCTGCAAGTGACCCAGCAAGTGCTTACTTTTCTAGGATTTCTTCTCAACCTTCCCAAGTCAGTTCTCGAGCCAATTCAGCTCCTTACCTTTATAGGGGCAGAGCTGGATACTGTCAAAGCAAGCGCCTTTCTTCCCCTGGAAAGGGCAAGAGTTCTTATAAAACTGGCTTCTTCCTTCAGCCTTCAGGTGTCTCGACCAGCAAGGCATTTCCTTCAGCTCTTGGGTCACATGGCAGCCTCTACAGCAGTGGTCCAAGGGGCAAGATTCCAGATGAGGGACATTCAGTTCCATCTGAGGGTCTTTTGGTCCCAAAAGAAGGATTCCCTTACCAAAGTGATCCCAGTGACCCGGACCCTGATCCAAGCCCTTCAGTGGTGGCAGGATCAGGACAATCTAAGGCAAGGGGTCCCATTTGCCACTCAGTCTCATTCAGTGGTCCTTACCATGGATGCTTCCCTTTTGGGGTAGGGAGCTCATCTTTGGGCTCTCACAGCTCAGGGACTGTGGTACCCTCAGGAATCTCTTCTCCATATCAATCTCCTGGAACTCAGGGCAGTTTTTCTGGCCTTGCAAGCTTTCTCTCAGTCAGTGCAGAACAAGGTGGTTCAAGTCAGAACAGACAACACCACCATGATGTGGTACATCAACAAGCAGGGAGGCACGCTGTCTACGGCCTTGTGCACAGAAGCCATGAAGTTGTGGTCCCTGGCTTATTCCCTGCAAACCTCTCTGATAGTAGTCCACCTTCCAGGGAAGGACAATGTGCTAGCAGATGCACTGAGCAGGATTTCACAGGGCCATCTCGCATGGTCCCTGGACCCTCTGATCTTGAAGGTGATTTTTTCAAGGTGGGGCACTCCAGAGATAGATCTCTTTGCAGCCCCAGACAATCGCCAACTTCCTCTCTTTTGTTGCAGACCCCCAGTCTTGGGCACAGTCCCTCTGGATGCTCTGATTGTGAACTGAGAAGGAAAATTTCTGTATGCTTTCCCTCCCTTTCCTCTACTGTTCAAAGTTTTAGTCAAGATAAAGTCAAAACCTTGCAAAGTGATTCTGATTGCTCCAGATTGGGCCAGACAGCCTTGGTACCCCTGTTACTGTCCCTAGCAGTCCATCTTCCCCTGTCTCTTCCCAGGAATTACAACGTGTTAACCTCCTCTTAGGTGAGGATTTGGTACCCCCAATCTTCAGTCTCTCAATCTCAAGGCGTGGCTCCTGAAGAGTTAGAGTATGCAGATTTGCATCTGTCTCGGAGGTTCTGGACATCCTCAAAGCCTCTCGAAAGCCTGCCACTAGAAAGACCTATAACTCCAAATGGAAGAGATTCAGCATTTGGTGTTCTAAGCAGCATATTTCCCCAGACACTGCTGAATTGCCTATAGTTCTGGATTATACGGTCCATCTTAACGGCCTAGGCCTCAGACCAGCTACTCTCAAAGTACACTTGTTAGCTGTCTCTGCTTTTCTGTCAGTGGGGAAGTCTTCCTCACTATCATCTCATCCTGTGTTCTATAAATTTTTCAAAGGATTGCTTCATGCCAGTCCTCCATTCAGAGACCCTGCCCCTACCTGGGATTTAAATGTTTGTATTGCTCAATTGATGCAACCTCCCTTTGAGCCTATGTCCTCAGTAGAGCTTAAGTACTTGACTTGGAAAACTGTGTTTTTAGTAGCCATTATCTCTGCCAGACGTATCAGTGAACTGCAAGCCCTGTCAGTGGAACCTGATTTTATCTTCTTTCATAGGGATAAAGTGAGAACCAATAGAAGGTTCTTGCCCAAAGTGGTTTCAGATTTTCACCTGAACCAGTCTGTCTCTTCCTGTTTTCTTCACTGATCATTCCTCTTCAGGAGAGAGGAGGCTACACAGTTTAGATGTTTAAAGGGCCCTTAGCTACTATATAGAGCGTACCAAGGGTCACAGGTTTGATTCCCTCCAGCTGTTCCTCACTTATGGAGAAGTGGGGAAGGGCAAACCTGCCACCAAGAGAACTATTGCCAGGTGGATTGTATCTTGTATACAATTCTGCTATGAGAAACTAGGAAAAATTCCACCCTCAGGCCTGAGGGCTCACTCCACCAGAGGTACAGCTGCTTCCCTGGCTCCTGCCAGGGATATTCCTCTCTTAGAAATTTGTCAAGCAGCCACCTGGGAAACAGTCCATACCTTTACCAAGCATTACTCTCTGGATATCCAGGCTAGGAGTGGTGCTCGGTTTGGCACAGCAGTACTTCAGAGCCTATTCCCAGAGTAGGTTCTGTCCCTCCTCCATGGAGGTACTGCTTGGTAGTCTGCAATAGTCAGAATACAGCAAGACTTCATGTTGTTTGAAGAAAAAAATACTCACCTTAGTAATTATGTTTCTTCTAATGGAGTCTTGCTGTATTCTGACCTCCCTCCCTGCCTCCCCTCTCAGAACCTGTTTTTGGGAAGTGGGTGGGCAGGTGCAGTGTTGCATCTCAGGGGTGCTCCTTTTACCCCCTCCTCTTTTTGTTTGGGTGTTTATTTTATCTTTATTCTTATTTGGATTGGTTTTTGGTTTTGGCTTTCCTGACTTGAGTCTTCCTTTGGGGATCCAAAACTTTTTGTTGCCAGTTGGCTAGTAAAAATTTTACAATTTCCACATAGAATAGTTAGTGAGTTTTTGCTTGTAAGAATCTGACAGTTGGATTTCAAAGGGCTCCAGACAGAGACCTCAACCGAGCTCGAGCTCAGCATTCTATGCTCTGCATATAAAGTTAACCCTTTGTTCTCTGGGGCAGTTTAAAGGCTGGGGCTAACTGCAATAGTTAGAATACAGCAAGACTCCATTAGAAGAAACATAATTACTAAGGTGAGTAATTTTTTCTTACAGGAGCTACTCTGTAATTTACAGGTAGAGCACTTGATTGCCCGTCTAAAATCTAATTCAAAGGCCTTTGGTAGGAAATGGGGCAAAATATACACTTCATATACTGATGGTAACAAGTAAATACTACAGTACCAAGTGCTTCAGAGAGACTTGCCTGATAGCTCATACTTTCTCTCCCTTCATTAATCCATATATCGCCCATTTAACTAGCATGCTCCTCTGCCATATTGGTCAGATTGCCTCGGGAGAAGGGGTGGGTGGGATTAATTGGAGGGTGGGGGAGGGTGAGGCTTACATGCCTCCGGGTGGGGTATATATGGTCAACTTTATCGTGTCATTGTTCTCATGCCATGTTTATATGTTCCATACATTCAATAAAGTATAATAAATAAAAAAAAGAAATCCAGGGCCTACCATTTTCTGTCAGGACGCATTCAGACTACCATAGCATAATCTGATTCTGTATGCATTCCCTCTCATTCAAAGAATGTTGTTTAAGCTGGAGGCACATGGTGGAAAGATGATCCTAGTGGCCTCCTGTTGGCCTTGGCAGATATGGTTGCAGTCACGAAGTAGGTTACATAATTCACCTGAACAGTCGGATAAATATTCAATCCAGTGTACTGAAAACACTATTTAGTGTAGGTCCCACCTCCTTAGTACCTGCATGAGGGAGCCTAGTTCCAACGTAACCAACTTTAGTACACCCATAATGACATACCAGAAATAGTTGCAGTCATCCAGAGAGGCGGAAGGACAGCCCCTTCGGGGGGGGGTGGATCATCCGGTCCAGTCCTTATAGTCGGTTAGCTTTAAAGAGCAGGTTCTGGGTAGTTGCCTGCCCCAGCCTGCTCAACGACTTACCCCCTCAGTAGCGTTGTCACCAAGTGTGGCATAAAAAGTCATTGTATTTTAAAAGCTACCTCCCTCAATTAGTCCCTATTAGTTGATCGATTGCTTTGATTGAATAAAATCCCGACACCAAAGAGTATAAAACTATTAGAAAATGCCAGCCCCATGCAAGTAAATGGGGCGCGCTCACGCAGCCTTCGTTTTGTGACATCACACAACTGGGCTGCATAGGCTGACATGGGGGAGGGGGGTGTTTTCAGGACCAGGAAGTCATTTTTGGCCCTGGGTGCCAATTTCAATTTTACGAGGGATGTAGCTTTTAAAATACATAGCGTTTTTATGCCACACTTGGCGACAGTGCTACTGAGGGGGTAAGTCATCGAGCAGACTTGGGGAGAGCAGCACCATGCAGGGTAGGAACCTGCTCTTTAAATGATCCCTTCCAACCAAGAGACCTGTGCAGGGTCCATACAGACAGTTGAAATAATGTACTTTACATTTCGAGAATGTGACCCTTGAACAAAATTTGGATCTCTGCTCATGGAATAAATAAGTCAGGTATTCCACCGAGAGGAACAGAAGTACTTTGTCCTCTGTAATGGGCTCCTCGCTGACCCCACCAGCAAGCCTCTGCTGGTCATCATGTTTTAGTCTGGTAGAGGCCTCTGTGTTCTCAGCCTGAATACCGAACAGAAATAATTGTTTTAGCAGATTCGCCTTGCATGTCTCATCCTGTTCCTGTTCCTCCCCCATTTTCACTTCTGTCAACAAAGAACTTGCCCTTACTGTAATATAATGGGCAAACACAGTGCTAGTGAGGATATTTATTTTTTCTGCCCAATGTAAGATTCAAAATGCCAATTTATAGCAACAAAGTACTTTTGTTTTGTGTTGCTTCTGCTATATATATATATATATATATATATATATATATATAAACACGCCTTGTCACCCTACCTGACCATCTCCGCCAGCCAGAGGTGGCTCCAAAGGGGGGCATGAGGGACTGAAGCCTCTCTGAAGTTTTATTTTTTTTTTCTTCAATAAATTAAGCAATTATTCTTAACCAGTAATAACTTTTTTTTAATATAAATTAATCCATCCTGCTATTTAGGTCTAGAGCTTCCCCTGCCACCAACCTTAGTTCTGTGTCTGCCTTTGTCTGCCTCACTGCATTGTTGGCGTTTCTCGTCATTTCCTGGTATGCTCCCTATCATTGTCTGTCTGTCTGACTTCCCTTATAGTTATGTAGTGTCCACAGACTGGAAGAGCTAAAGTTTGAATCTTAGACCTTTTCTTAAATGACTGTGCTGAGTGTTTTTAGACACTTTAGCCTGTAAAAGTTAAAAGGAAAAAAATTCAATTGTTCTCTCATAGAATGCCCAGCTTAGAAATGGAACATTCAGAACAGAATTGTTTTGAACTGAAATAAGTAGTTTTTCAATGCATCTCTGTAGTTAGATGAGAGAGTACACATAATCAAACAGCATGCCACTGCTTTAAAATCTCTGGTCCCATCAAGGGACATTACCTGTTGAAACTGGCTTGCAGCAGAGAAGGCCATGAAGAAAAGACAGCAGCAAAAGACAAAAGTGGAAAGAAAAAGAGCCAAGGTACTGTACAGGCTGGTACAAGAGAACTGAAGTGGAATATAGAGAACACTGATTGGGCAACCATGCACAACCAACCTGTGCCACAATAGAGGGGTACTGGTTACATCAGACCTTGAGAGCGAAGCTCGAGAGGCGTGATATAATCAGAAGCCTGAGGTGGCAGCTCGGGCTAGTTGGGCTTGTGGTTGCCCAACCAGTATTTTTTATAGTGTACAGTTTTTATTTTTAGTGTTTATTTGGGGGGAAAAATTTACAGTGCTCTCGCAGCAGACAGACAGTTTCAGTTCAGAACTTGAACTGATAGCTGTGCAGGCAGCAGTCCTGTGAAAAACACCAGCTGCTTCAAGGATTTCTGGTCAGTTGGAACCTTGTTGCACCACAGAAGGGTACAACCGCATTCCATGACCTTAGAACTGTGGTACAGCAAGGTTTCAGCTGGCATGGAAAGCCATGCAGAACAAACCCTCATTATACACTATATAGAGAATAATGTATGGGACTCTATAATAAGTTTTGTAAACTCTTCGAGAGGTCATCATGGTGGCGTTTGGAACCTCGAGAGCGAAGATTGAGAGTTTCCGTCACCATGACAACCTCAAGAAGAGTTTTCGGACTTGTTAGAGTGTATAGAGTCCTATACATTTTCTTTTATAGTGTGTGGGCTACTATCTACTTTTGGTACCAAAAACAGCAAAATATGCATGGTCTGAGGCTGAACACCAACCATCTACTGTTATTCAGACTAGCTAACAAATACTCTGAGACCGCAGCTTTGCAAATTTAAATTTTACTCACGGAACATGAAGTTTTCATTGGTCGGGAACATCAGGTGCTCGACATGAGGCAGTTGGAAACATTACAATTACATAAGAATTAAAACACTGAATTATAACTGAGTTAATATTAAATGCCTAGTCCAACCACTGCACTTGGGAAACAAAAGTTAAACTAAAAATCCAGATCGGGGATAGAAACATGGGCATCATGTAGACACGTTTGCATGTGACCTCCCAGAAACCACAGCGTGACCTGTAAAGGAAAACAAAAATATTTTCAGCCAGAGGACACAGGAAGTTAGTTAGTACTTTGGGGTAAACAGCAGCCAACATTTTTGTTTTTCTTTTAGATCAGGACTCACACTTTGAATTTTACTGCTCGATTAACTGCCAGATGTTGTTGTGAACTGAAGCTTGAGAATGCGCCTCGCACTTTCAGAACGCAGTGCAAGGTTCTAAGTTGTTATGCTGCAGTAGCTACGTGCCTAGTGCAGCATAACTTTTTGTCAGGGATAGATTTTCATTTATAACAATGTTCTACCATACATTATAAAACAGTAAACGAAGATAAATGAAATCTTGAAATAAAAGTGACAAGAAATTGCAACACACAAAAGGTTGTGAATTAAGGGAACAGTGTGAAGAAATGGATTTGAAGAAATCAGAAAAGGAAGGCAGTGAAAAGGTAAAGACTTAAATAGAGCAGCTAAAAATATGTAGCAGACACAACCGAAAGAGACCTAGAAGGAGTAAGGTTTTGAGAGTAAAAAAAAAAATCAAACAGATAAAGTTACTAAAGGGATATTGTCAGCTTTTGACTGACTTTTAGCCCCTTTTGAAATAAGTGCATGCAGCCGTGATATGCCTATTTGAAGGGTTATTTGCTGCCAGAAGGCATTCCATACACTAACCAGTGTTAAGTTGTAGCAGCGACCAGCTCTTATCCCTGACAGCCCAGTGCTGACGCACGTTCACAGTGTCAAGATGGTGCCGAAGTGCCGGGAAACTCATCCATGGACAAGATAGGCAAATTTTAAACACTGCGAGTTTAGTGCATTTTCCAAAAATGTATGGTGAACTGAGCTTAGAAAAGTAACTGATTGCAGAAATGAACATTGGATCATACAGAATTTTGGCTTTGAAAAGTTAAGCTGTGACACTTGGCATACGTATCAGCACACCCCCTGAGGAAGACTATCTTGTTGAAGTGCCTGGGCTTGTCGGGCTACTTCTGGGACAGCCGAGATGCATCACATTGTATATATGGATATTTTCTTCTTGTACAGATTTGCACTGAATTAGCATCTTTTTGCATCTGAAATAAAATGTGACATAAGGAAGCAACTGGAGTGCTTATCTTTTTGTTTTTGGGGCAATGCCAGGCCTGTTGCCCGAATCCCAAGTTCAGGGGCCTAAAAGAAGCGGAGATGGGGAAGGGGTACCCCTCCAGCTTCAGCGGCCGGTGCCCTCTCCAAAGCTTCCCAGTGACAGGTTCAGTCCCTGACCCAGCTCCCAGGTGGAGATTGGCTGTGCCACTTTTGGACACATTGGTCCGTCTTTACTAGGGACAAGTGGGTACTAGAGAGGGTTGCCTCTAGACTTGCTTCAGTGTCGGCTGGAAGCAGGGACATTCCTCAGGCAACTAGTAAGGCAGTCCACTCGTGAGGGAGCAGTGTTTGGACTGGTACTCACCAACAGGGACAGCATTGTGGAAGTCGAGGAAGGGGACAACCTGGGGTCCAGTGATCACCATATGGTGTGATTCAGTATAACTGCTGAGCCAGAATGGAACCACACTAAGGGAGAGCGGGGGAGCAGGAGGCAAAGGACCCTATGAAAGACACCTTAGAAGACAAGAACTTATCCGTAACTCGCCTGGTAACAGAAATTAATCCCGGAATATAAAGAGGGACTAGCAGGAACACAAAGGGAGGTCAACAAAACCAGATGGAAGCAGATCACAGTAACATGCCTACTGGGAAGGGACTAGAGGAAAAACATGGAGTTAAGGGGGAGGAATTAAAAAACTGGTAGACAGAATGTGGAAAGCCATGCAACCTGGAAAATAACATCTCAGACCTAATGGGCTTGATATCAGAAACAGACTTGGACACTGTCACTGTTACTGAGACATGGTACACAGTGAACCATGTCTGGGACATAGCTGTGCCAGGTATGCTCTATTCCGAAAAGACATGGTAGGAAAAAAGGGAGGAGCAGAGGCTGTCTACATTAGGGAAGAAATTAAAGCTACAGAAAGTACAGGGCGTAGGGGAGGAAGTAGAGGCACTGAGAGTCACGCTGGAAACAGGGAATAGTACTGCCATTCGAGCAGGTGTGATCTACAGACCTTTGGCACAGGAGGAGGAGTTGGACAATGAGCTAGTGGAAATCATCCACGAAGTGGCAGCAGAAGGGAATTGCTCATGGGAGACTTCAATTTGCCTGATGTCATTTGGAGCACCCATACTGCAGCCACAGCAAGGAGCAGAAACGTACTGGAAGCTCTTCAGGGGGCGGGACTAAGGCAGCTAGTGGTAGAACACACCCATGAGGGGGCAGTATTGGACCTGGTGCTCACCAACGGGGACAAAGTGAGGGAATGTAGAAGTGGGAAATCACCTGGGATCCAGCGATCCCAGTACCGTGTGGTTTAACATGAGGATAGTAGAGGAATCCAACTACTCAAGGGCAAGGGTCCTGGATTTCAGAAGGGTAGATTTTGCAAAACTAGAGGTATGTCTTAAAAACGCCCTGGGTAGAGTGGGAAAGGGGGATGTAGAGGAGCAATGGGCACATCTTAAGGGAAGCCATGAGTCTATGCATTAGGCAAATAAGAGACAAAGAGGAGGAAAAAAACACTCTGGTCCTGAAACGAGATGGCAGGAAGGATGAGGGGAAAAAAAGGTTAGCTTTCAGAAAATAGAAAGAAACATGGAGGGAGGAGGACAGAGGTATGTATCTGGAAAAGCTAAAGGAAAGTAGGGAAAGCAGTCAGAAAAGCCAAAACACAGACAGGAAAGAATAGCCAAGGCAATTAAGAAAGGAGACAGGATCTTTTTTAGATGCATTAGAGCAACAGTTCTCAAACTTTGTCATAGTGAGCCTCCCCTAAGCCATGGAAAAGATCACGAGCCTCCTCCAAAATACTGAAATATTTTGGGCCTCCCATAGAAAAATAGCTGGCTCTCATGTTGTCATGTGTAACCTCCCCCAAATCAGGACAACCTACTTGCTCCAATATTTTCACTCTTGAACCATTGTTACCCCTTATTGCCATACCTTCATGGGTCAGACTGCTTTTTCTGTTTCCCCTTTATCTGGAATAACCTTCCTGCTGACCTCTGCCTCTCACTCTGCTCTTAAGCAACTTCCCAGGGATCATTTTGCATCCTCCTGCTCTTATTCCTAGTACCTGTATGGTTTACTCTTGTGTTTGGACAGTTCTGCTGCCAGTCTAATTGATCAATTGTTTCTTGCATTTTTAGTTTATTGTTCTTAATTTGTTTGCACTTTTATTCATTTTGTATTGCTTGAGTGTTCTGCAGTTAGAATCTGAATTATATTCTCTCACTACCCTTCCCTGGGTACACCTGATATAAGCCATGGCTCAGTGTGCAGTACCTTCCCTGGTCACAGACTTGTGAATAAATACATACATTCACCTACTAGTATCCTCTTTGTTTGCCTTATCACTTCACACAAAATCTGTAAAGTTCAGAATTGAAATATAATACTTTTCAAGACTTGCTTGAGCCTCCTCTGGAGCAGGTTGGGGCCTCCCCAGGGAGGCTGGCCTCACCATTTGAGAACCCCTGCTAGAGAAAGAGAAACCAAGGGTGGGATTGTGAGACTAAAAAGGGAAGGGGGTCAGTAGAAGGGGACCAGGAAAAGAAAATCCTGAACAAATATTTTTGTTCAGTGTTCACAGTAGAAAAGGAGGGGGAGGATCCACAGCTGGGTGTTAAGATAGCTCATTCACAGTACAGGAGTCCTAAAGGAACTAGAAAAAGTGAAAGTAGATAAGGCAGTGGGGCAGAACGGAATGTATCCCAGAATTCTAAAGGAACTTAGACCAGAGCTAGCAGCGCTATTGACAGCCTTGTTCAACAAATCATTAGAAACAGGTATGGTGCCTGCAGATTGGAAGAGGGTGAATGTTGTCCCTCCCCATAAGAGCGGGAGTAGGCAGGAGGCTGGTAACTATAGGCCAGTCAGCCTAACCTCAGTGGTGGGGAAATTGATGGAATCATTGCTCAAGGAAAAGATTGTGACATACCTTGAATCTTGCAGACAGCAGGATCTGAGACAGCATGGTTTCACAGCAGGCATTTCTTGCCACACAAACCTAATAGATTTCTTCAACTGGGTGACAAGGGAGACAGATCAGGGAGGGGCTGTAGATGTGGCCTACGCAAATTTTAGCAAAGCCTTTGATACCATCCCACATGAAAGGCTAATAAACAAGTTGAACAGCCTGGGAGTCGGATCCGGAATGGTAAACTAGATTAGAAATTGGTTGAGCGGTAGGACACAAAGGGTGGTAGTGAACAGAGTTCAGTCTGTAGAGAGGGAGGTAACCAGCGGTGTTTCCCAGGAATCTGTGCTAGGCCCAGTCTTCTTTAATATGTTCATAAGTAACATTGCAGAGGGGCTGGAGGGGAAGGTGTACATACGACACAGAGATCTGCAATAGGGTGGGCACTCCGGGGTGTGAGTGGAAAAAATGAGAAGGGACCTGGGCAAGCTGGAGGAATGGTCAAACGCATGGCAGCCAGCTGGCCCGGTGGTACTGAGGGTTGAGGCACTGGACGACACACCTTGCACCACGCCAGCGACCTGGGTTCGGGAATGAGCAAGGGTTGTTGGGGGCCGGCAGGGGGTGTGTGTGAGAGCAAGGATCAAACTGAGCCTCCTCTCCCAGGGAGGATGTGGAGGCTACCTGCCCTTGCTGCCACCCGTTGGAGGAGGATGGCAGATCGGGCTGAGGAACTCGGCGATCGCCAGATGAGGGGCGGAAGGGCCGATCTGGTGCCAGGGCAGCGTGGTGCACCCAACGCTGCACGCACGCCATGTGCTGGGGTCTTGGGCACTGGAGAAAAGGGGAAAAACACTGTGTATCCTCACGCCAAGTAGGTGGGAGGTGGTGACAGGGGTCAAACAGCTAAATAAAAAAACGAATGGCAGCTGAGATTCCATGCAAAAAAAGTGCAAAATTATGCACTTAGGGCACAGGAACCCGAGGGAGGAGTAGTCCGTGGAGGAGGGGTGGTACTGTCTGCCACTAAACAGGAGTTGGATTTAGGAGTGATTATATCTGAGGACCTAAAGGTGGCTGGACAGTGTGAGAAGGCAGCTAGAGGTGCCAGAGGGATGTTGGGGTGCATAGGGAGAGGCATCACCAGCAGAAAAAGGGAGGTGGTGTTGCCACTGTACAGATCACTAATGAGACCTTATCTAGAGTACAGTGTCCAGTTTAGGAAGCCTCATCTCAAGAAGGACATGGACAGAGTAGAGGCAGTACAGAGAAGGGCTACAAAAATGGTACAGGGGCTGCCCCAGAAGTCCTATGACGAGAGGCTAAAAGACCTCAATATGTATTTTCTGGAAATTAGGGAGGGGAGAACCTGATAGAGATGTTCAAATACCTTAAAGGGATTAATAAGTCACGGGGGGTTAACATCTTTTAGAAAAAAGCATGGACAAAAACTAAGGGACATGACATGAAGTTGGAGGTAGAATCGGGTAATGTGAGGAAGTACTTCTTTACAGAAAGGGTGGTGGATGCATGAATAGCCTTCCTACGGGGGTGGTGGGGTCAAAAACGGTGAAGGAATTAAAAAATGCGTGGGATAGACGCAAGTGAATACTAGAAACGTGGAAGAGTGGGAAAGCTGCAGATCAGCTACAGTCTTCAGCGTAAGTAAAAGGTAGGGAAAATGGGCAGATTTGATGGGCCAGGTGAACCTTATCTGATGACAGATTTTATATATCCATGAAGGTCTTGGACTTAAGGAGGGCTGACTTTACAAAGATGGGAGAATGCCTCAGGGAGGCCCTGGCAGGGGGGAGGACATGGGTGGAGTGGAGAAACAGTGGGCAGCACTAAAAAGGGCCATAGGGAAGGCAGCAAAGCTCTGCATCAGGCAAGTAAGCAAAAGCAAGAGGAAAAAGAGGCCTCTATGGTTCTCAAAAGAGGTGACGGGGAAGGTAAGGGCAAAAAAGTTTGCATTCAGGAATTATAAGGAGACACAGAGGGAGGAGGATAGGGAGGTGTATCACGAGATGCAGAGGGAGGCAGGGAAAGCAGTGCAAAGGTGCAAACAGGAGAAAATGGCACAGGCGGTAATGAAAGGGGATAAGACAGTTTTCAGATATGTAAGTGAAAGGAAAAAACTGGGAGGGATTGGAAGACTAAGGAGGGAAGGGGAGGAATGTGTGGAGGGGGACCAGGAAAAAGCAGGCATCCTGAACAAACATTTTTGTTCAGTGTTCACAGAGGAAGGGGAAAGTGAAGGACCACAGATAAGTGACAGGCGTATCGAAGTAATAGAGGTGGACACTAGTCCATTCACAGAGGAGAGAGTCAGGAAGGAACTTGCAAATCTGAAAGTGGATAGGGCAGTGGTGCCAGACGGGATACATCCAAGGATATTGAAGGAGCTCAGAGAGGTACTGGCTGCACCTCTGGCAGTCCTGTTCAACCACTCACTGGAGACGGGAGTGGTCCCAGAGGACTGGAAATGTAGTCCTACTTCACAAAAGTGGTAGCAGGGAGGAAGCTGGAAACTACAGGTCAGTCAGCCTGTCTTCAGTGGTGGGTGAAATTAAAGGAATCACCTGAAGGAAAGGGTTGTGGAATATCTTGATACCACCAACTTGCAGGATCCGAGGCAGCTTGGATTCACGGGGTCATGTCAAACAAATCTAATAGGTTTCTTTGATTGGGTGACCAGGGAAGTAAATCAGGGTGGAGTGGTGGATGTGGCCCACCTAAGTTTCAGTAAGGCCTTCAAACCGTTTCACATAGGAGAGTAGTAAACAAGCTGGGCAGCCTGGGAGTGGGGTCATAAGTGGTAAATTGGGTAAGGAATTGGTTGAGGGATAGGCATCAGAGTGTGGTGATAAATGGAGTTCACTCGGAGGAAGGGAGGGTGACCAGCAGAGTGCCATAAGGATCAGTACTGGGACTGTCCTCTTTAATGTATTTATTAGTGGCATTGCAGAGGGACTAGAAAGGAAGGCGTGCCTTTTTGCAGATGACTCTGATATCTGCAATGGGGTAGACACTCCATGGGGTGGAAGAAATGAATAGGAATCTAGGAAAGCTTGAGGAGTGGTCAAGAATGTGACAACTAAGTTTCAATGCAAAGAAGTGCAAAGTCATGCACTTAGGGCATAGAAACCCAGGGGCAGAGTACAAGGGTAGGGGAAGTGGTACTGATGACCACTAAACAGGAAAGAGACCTGGGGATAATCATATCTGTTGACCTAAATGTGGCCAGACAGTATAACAAGGCTGTGGGGAGAGCCAGTGGGATGCTAGGGTGCATAGGGAGGGGTATCACCAGCAGAAAGAGGGAGGTGATGATACCACTGTATAAATACTAACATACTAAAGAAGCCAGCAGAATAGGCCAAATGGTCTGTCTTGTCTGCTCGAAAGCCAGCAACCTAATGGCTGCTTGCCTTACCACCCCACCCCCAGCCCCCAACAGGGTCCTTTTTAGTTTCAGTTTCCCCTTGTACATATCCCACCCCCTCTTGAATCCCTCCTCCACCAGGCTCCCAGGCAGCACATGCCACGGTTCCACCACCCTCTCAGTGAAAAAATGTCTCCTACGCTCCCCTCTGTAATTTCCCCCCTCCAGCTTCCATCCATGGCCCCTGGTTGTTCTCCCCCCTTCTTAAGCCTAAAGAGCTCCTTGGTTCCACTCCTGGTTATTCCTTTTACATACTTGAAAATCTCTATCATATCTCCCCTATCCCTCCTCTCCTCTAGTGAGTAAAACCCAAGCTCCTCTAGTCTCTCCTCATAAGGCTTCCCCCCTCCATGCCCCGAATCATCCTGGTCGCTCTCCTCTGAACCGTCTCCAGCAGCGCTATATCCTTCTTCTGATGAGGTCTCCAGAACTGTACACAGTACTCGAGCTGCGGCCTACCTAACCAAGGCATTATACAGAGGGAGGATCACCTCCCTCCCTCTGGACGCAAGTCCCCTGGCTATGCAGCCCAGTATCCTGTTCGCTTTGGCTGCAGTTCTTCCACAATTTTCAGAGTTATTCATTTTGACATCTATCACCACCCCTAAATCTTTCTCCCAGTGTGACTAGTAGTGTGACCCCCACCCCAGGATGTATTCATGACCCGGGTTATTTACCCCCAAATGAAGTACCTTACATTTCCTAGCATTAAATTTCAGTCCCCACCTCCTTGACCACCCCTCCAGAGTATCCAGATCCCCCTGGACCACCTCCCTCGCTTCTTCACAATCCACCAGAGCTCCCAGTTTTGAGTTGTCCGCAAAGAGACTCAACCTATTCCTAACCCCCCTTCCTATATCCGAGACATAAGCGTTAAACAATAGCGGCCCCAATACCGAGCTCTGAGAGACCCCACTAATTAACTTCCTAGGAGAAGACAATTTCCCACCCACCATTACCCTCTAAACTCCCCGAGAGCCAATTTTCAACCCAATTTAACTCCTGCCCTCCCACCCCCATCTCTCCCAGCTTTATTAATAGCCCATAGTGTGGTACTGAATCAAACGCCTTGCTGAAATCTAGATATAGGACGTCCACCGGCCTATGTCTATCCAAGGCCCTCATCACCCAGTCATAAAACTCTACAAGATTGGACTGACACGATCTCCCTGGAACAAAGCCATACTGTTTATCATCTTGATGTCCTAACCATTCTAGCTGCCTCTCCGTCCTCTCCTTGATAAAGCCCTCCATTGCTTTGCCCACCACAGACGTTAGACTTACAGATCTATAATTCCCCATCTCTTCTCTGGACCCCCCTTTATGAATAGGCACTATGTAAGCCACCCTCCAGTCTTGGGACACCCATCCTGTCTGCAAAGAGATGTTAAAGAGTGCAGCCAGTGGACCTGCCAGCTCTTCCGCCAATTCCTTAACAACCCTTAGGTGTAGGCCATCTGGCCGTGGCGCCTTACCAGTCTTTAACTTTCGAAGGGCCTCCCTCACCCTGTCTACTGTGATTTCTTCCCCTCACTCAACCTCCCCACCCCCTTCTGAATCTGGTCCTAATTGTACCCTAGCCTCATTTCGTCCACTGGCCTCAGACCGACTTCTCACCTTGGCTGAATACTCATCCCTACCATCAGCCTGTAGGGACCCCAGTCCCCATCTGAAAAGATTGAGGCAAAGTACTCATTAAGCACCTCTGCCTGTTTCCCTGCTTCCTGAGCCCACCCCCCCATAATTTTTATCCTATTAATCTGCGTCCTCTCGTTTCATTTCTCTCTTATATATCTATAGAATCCCTCCCCCCCGCCGTATATTCCTAGCCAGGTTTTGCTCCATCCCTGCCTTGGCTTCCCTCACCACTCTGGTGACTCTCCTGGCTGCTATTTCATACTCGCCTTGCTCCTTGTCCCCCCTCAAGCGTTTAAACTGTGCATAAGCAGCCTTTTTATCCCTCACTGCCTCCTGCACCTCCCTAGTCCACCAACATAGCTTACTGGTTGTACCATGCTTCCGCATTAATTTTGTACAGTACTTAGTAGCCTCCTTTACCCCTTTTTTAATGATCTCCCAGCATCCATGTCCAGCCTAATCTTGTCCAGCTTCTCTCTAAGAATCCTACCCATGCCCACGAAATCTGCTCCCAAAGTCTGCCACTTCTGTGTTAGTACGATTTTCCTCACCTCCTATATACAGCAGAAACCAGACAGTGGCATGGTCACCACCCACCAATGGACTGCACACCTCCAGGCTTCTTATCTGATCACTGTCCACTAGGACAGCATCCAATATCTGCCCCTCTCTAATAGGTTCCCCCACTTGTTGAACCAGGAAAGCATCTTGAAAAACATCCATCAGTCGCTGTTCCCTGGCTACAGAGGATGTCATGGTGTCCCAGTCCACCCCTGGCATATTAAGGTCTTCCATGACCACCACCCTACCCCTACCAAGGTCACAATGACCCTTGATGTTCTCAACCAGTTTATCCTCCAAAGCCTCCTCAATTGAGGGAGGCCTGTATACCACCCCTAATTTCAATTTTTTTCCTCCCCTAGTTTGCAAGGTTACCCAGATCGCCTCCACTCCTCCTTCAGCCTCCTCCACTCCACTAATCACAACATCATTTCTGACTATCAGCTGTATTTCTGAAATCATTGGTGAGACCTCGCCTGGAGTACTATGTTCAGTTCTGGAGACTACATCTCCAGAAGTACATAGACAGAGTAGAGGTGATCCAGAGGAAGGCAGCAATAATGATGCATGGTCTGTACCAGAGACCATATGAAGCAAGACTAAAGGACCTTAATATATATACCCTGGCGGAAAGGGTGGATATGAGAGACTTTCAAATACCTCATGGGTATAAATAAGGTATAAGAGGGAAGCACTTTTCAGAAAAAAAAGATGCTCAACAACAAGGGGACATGCTGTGAAGCTGGTGTTGGGTAGACTCGGGAAACATGAGTAAGTACTTCTTCACAGACAGAGTAGCTGATGCCTGGAACAGCCTTCCAGCGGAGGTGGTGGGGGCGAAAACTGTTTCGGGATTCAAGAACGCATGGGATAGGCATGAGGGAACCTTAGTCATTAGGGAAGGGAGGGACAATCCAGAGATCAAGTAAGGTCTACAGTGTTACAGTAGGTAGGGAAAATGGGCAGACTGGGTGAGCCGAGAGGTCCTTATCTGCCATCAAACTCTGTGTTTTTATGTTTCTATGACTTCGAGACTCTCCATCCTCACTGACTCCACGATCCTCGGGAGTCCATGTTGTCACAGGATACTGTGTCTGCCCTCAGGGAGGATGTTGCTCAGCTCCTTGCCAGAGGAGCAATGGCTTGTGTCCCAGATGCCTGGCAGTTCAGGGGTACCTGTCCAGGTACTTCCTTGTCCCGAAACAGACGGGGGATAACATCCCATATTGGATCTGCATGACCTGAACTCATTCATGTGGAAGCACAAGGTCCAAATGGTCAATCTGAGCCAGATTATACCATCCCTGGAGCAATGCATGTAGTTCTGCTCCCTGGATCTTCAGGACACATTCCTCCACATCCTGGCCCATTCGTCCCACTGTCAGTTCCTGTAGTTCCACGCAGAAGGGGTCTTGTAGCAGTTGCAGGTCATGCCCTTTGGCCTCTTGTCTGCACCCAGGGTCTTCACCAAGTGCATGGCGGTGGTGACAGCTTTCCTGCGGTGCAAGGGCATCAGGGTGTACCCTACCTGAACAACTGACTGATAGCCAGGCCATCCCATGAGACCATTGAGGGGTCCAGAGATCTGGCCCAGACAAGTTCGAACTGATCACCTTGCAAGAGATCAACTTCATCGGGGCAGAGCTAGACTCCCTGTGGGCCAAGGCCCATTTCCCTGCAGACTGAGCTCAGGACCTTACTGCTTTATCCAATCATTTCAGATTGGGCTCTTGCGCCCTGCCCGGGATTTCCTTAGGTTGCTGTGGTACATGGCATCCACCACCAGTGTGATCAGTTGGGCACATTGGTGGATGCACCACCTGCATTGAGAGCTGGGCCACCAGTGGTCTCAACACCTAGGTCACCTGGACCAGCCGGTACTTGTGACTTAGTCGATGTGGGACGTCATGCAGTGGTGACTGATCCCACAATATCTGGAGGAGGGAATCTCATTTGTCTGCCCAGAGCCGACCATAATGCCCATACGAAGAAGCCAGCAGAAGAAGGTCATTTGGTCTATCAAGTCTGCTCGTATCACAGGGTCCACAGCTTGAGCTAATGTCCCTGCCCTTCCTCCACATTCCTCCCAGCCTCCCTACCGATGATCCTTACCTTCCTTCTATGCCTATCTCAGCCTCTCTTAAAGCTGCCCACTGTCTTCAATGAGATTACCTCTTCCAGCAGCGCATTTCAAGTGTCCACCACCCTCTCTGTAAAGAAGTGCTTCCTGACCTCCCTCCTAAACCTCCTACCCTCCAGCTTAAGACTGTGCCCCCTCGTATCATCATTGCCACTCAGCTTAAAGAGACTCTCCATATCAACTTTATTTATCCCTTTCAAGTACTTCAAGGTCCCAATCATGTCCCCTCTCTCTCCTGTCTTCCAGGGAATACATGTTCAGTGCCCTCAACTGTTCCTCGTGTGCCTTACCCTGCTGACCGGCTATCGTCTTTGTAGCCCTCCTCTGGACCTTCTCCAGCAGGTTAATGTCCTTTTTGAGGTGTGGGCACCAGTAATGAAATCCATACTCTAGATGTGGCCTTATCAGTGATCTGTACAAGGGCAGTATAACCTCCTCTCTCCTACTACTGAGTCTCCTAGATATGCATCCCAGCATCTTGTTTGCCTTTACTGCTGCTTTCTTGCACTGCATGGAGTGCTTCAGGTCACTAGTGATCATTACTCCCAGGTCCTTCTCCTCCTCTGATGCAGTACTCAGACTCCAACCAGGTAGTACTTTGTCCTGGGATTCTGGGCTCCAATATGCATAACTTTGCATTTCTTGTCATTGAAGCCAAGCTGCCAGATCCTGGACCACCTCCCCAGCTTTTTCCAGATCTTCCTGTAGGTCCTGTATCCCTTCAGCTGTGTCCACTCTCCCACAGAGCTTGGTGTCTTCCTCGAATAGGCACATTTTGCCCTTAATGCCATCCCCAGTGTCATTGATGAAGACATTGAACAACACCGGTCCCAGCACCAAGCCCTGCAGGACCACACTGGTTACCTCTCTACTGCCAGATAACTCTTCCCCCCTCCCACAACCATGCTCTGGGTTCTGTCCCTCAGCCAGTTTTCCACCCATCTGGCCATCTTTTCCCTAACCCCAAGATCCATCAACTTCCTGATCAACCTTTTGTGGGGCACAGAGTCGAAGGCCTTGCTGAAATCAAGATAGAGGATGTCCACCGCTTGGCCCCTGTCTACTGTCTTAGTGACAAAGTCAAAGAAGTCAATCAGATTTGTTTGACACAATCTCCTCCCCATGAACCCATGCTGCCTCTCATCCTGCAGACCGTGCTCCTCTGGATATTCCACCAACATTTCCTTTAGTATGGTCTCCATGAGCTTGCCCGTAGTGGAGGTCTGACTGGTCTGTAATTCCCTGGGTCATCCTTGGGACCGCTTTTGTGGAGGAGGAGCACTACATGTGTTGTTCTCCCAGTCCTGCGGTACCACGCCTGACCCTAGTGAACTATTAAATAGTTCTGCCAGTGGCCCTGCCAGCTCCTCAACCAGTTCCTTTATTACTCTTGGATGTACTCCGTCTAGGCCTAGTGATTTGTTCACCTTCAGTGCCAGCAGCCCCTCCCTCACTCTATCCTCCTGTATCACTACATCTGGGTTCTACTTCCGCCCCACTCTTCTTTTCCCTCCTGAAGGCACTGGTCCATCCTTCTCCCTGTTGAAGATGGAAAAGAAGTATTCATTAAGTATCTCTGCTTTTCCTCCATTATCCTCCACCCTTTTCCTAATCCTAACAATCCCTTCCTTCTTGTCCCTTTTCTCACTTATATAGCGAAAGAAAGCCTTCTCCCCTTTTTAATTGCTTCAGCTATCTGCAGCTCCTTCTACGCCTTTGCTCACATGACTCTCATACTTGCCTCACTAGCCAACCTTAGGTAATTTTCCCTGTCCACCTCTCTTGCTCTTCTTGAATTTTCTGTTGGGCAACCTCTTTTCCCTTACTGCCTGGGCAGCCCCAGAATTGAACCAGCTGGGCGCTTTGGCCCTTGTGTTCTTCCTCCTGAGCCTAACGCACTCATCTGTGGCAACCAGTATTCCTTCCTGAGTGACGGACCACCTTTGTTCCACCCCCATATCTGCTCTGATGCCCACCAGATGGCTCCTTAGCACTTTTCCCATTTTCCTGAAGTCTGCCCTCCTGAAATCCAAGATTTTGGTCTTAGTCAGGATGCTTTCCCTGCCCATATCCAACTGGAACCACACTGTGCAATGGTAACTTCCACTTAGTGGCTCCCTGACCATTATTTCCTGTACATGCTCCCCATTTGTGAGCACCAATCTGTATCTGGCATGTTGAAGTCTCCCATTATCAGAACCTCCCCTTTAGCTGTCATGTTTTGTATATCTTCTAACAGTAATGTGTCTGTGTCCTCCCCCTGGTTTGGAGGCCTGTAGACAACCCCAGTTCGCATGGCTGTCCTGTTTCCATGGTGACCCACAGTTCTTCTGGCTCCTTATGTGTATTCTGAATTTCTATAGCTTTGATATTTTCATTGACATAAAGGGCCCCCCTTTTTGCACCTCGATCTCTTCTGAACATTACATAGGGTACTCCTATGTACTCCTGAAGTCTCCCAAATGTGGTTACTAGTGAACCATGTCTCGCTAATGGCTACTATGTCCAGTTTAGCCTCTGCCATTGTTGCCTGCAGGTCTGGGATTTCGTTTCCCAGACCTGCAGGCAACAGTGTGTTTTGTTACATCAACAAGCAAGGGGGGACCCATTCCTGCTCTCTGTGCTGGGAAGCAATGAGGGTCTGGTACTAGGCTCTAGAGCACAGTGTAGAACTGTTAGCCATTCATGTGCCAGGTGCCCAAAATGCCTTGGTGGACAGCCTTAGCAGGTCACAGTCCAAAATGCATGAGTGGGAGCTGCTAACCTCGGTCGCAGAAGACCTGTTTGACAGGTGGGGTCATCCAGAGTTGGACCTTTTTGCATCCCGACTCAGTGCAAAACTGCCGTGTTTCTGCTTGCTAGATCCAAGGCCTGGAGTTTTCAGGCAAGATGCATTGTCCCTCTCCTGGAAAGGCAGGATCTTACTTCGAGAGGGTTCCTGCAGTAGGTCATCACATATAGGACTGTGCACTCTGACGGCAGGACCGCACAGCAAGTTTTTCCAGCAATGCCTGGTGGGGGACCGCCCACCTGAAATCATGTGATGGACATCAGCGTGCCCCTATATAGTGGGAGGTCCCCACACCCGCCTTCCAGTTCTTTCCCGCCGTCGACCTGTGCTAGTACCTCATGGTAAACTGCAGCTTAGTCAATCAGCATCTTTTTTCTTTTCTTTCTCAAATTCATTCCGAATTTTTGGCCCGTTTATGTCTTCTACACCTGCAACTCCGAAGGCAGAGAAGAAGTGTGACAAGTGTGGGGCCCAGATTTCCCACAAAGACGGTCATCATCACTGTCTCTTCTGCCTAGGCCCGAATAACGACACCGTGTATTGTCTCGACTGTCAGCCCTTCAACCAGGCCACTCACAAACGATGACAACAGCAGGCTCTGGAGGCCCATCTGCTAAAAATCAGAATGGCTACTCTTGAGAAGGATATGCAGAAACTTTGGTACACAGCTTCTTCCCCTTCTTCGGAGTCGAAGAAGAAGAAAGACAAGGAGAGGCACAAGGAAAGGGAGCGCCCAGAGGACTGGGACCGATCCTCTTCTAGTAGGCCTTCAACCAGCAAGGCCCCTTCCCCGCCGCCCACCCTCATGGTGACCCAGGCAGCTTTGGGGATGACCTCCAGTGCTTCTGCCGTCTTCTTTCCAGTTTCCACTGGTAAGTCGTCCGCCAGCTCCTCCGGTGAATGCCTGGTACCTTCCGGTAAGTCGGACCCCGGCTGCTCCAGGGCCTGCCCAGTTGTCATTAAGCCGGACTCCCATCAGAAACCACCAGTAGTCCACCCGACTTTGACCAATAAGCCGGTCGAGGGTCCCCCCCCCCACTCTGCCCAGTCCCTGTTTCATCCAGTCAGTCGGTCGTTCAAGTTTCGGGCGACCACTCGGACGTCGCTCACCCGTCAGAGGCTGCCGCTGACATTTCCAAAGTCTGGTCAAGTGCACTGGCTTCTCTAACAGTCAGCCCCCTCCAAGTCATCCCCCTCCTCCCCACAAGCTTCCTGGACGGGAGCCTTCCTCTCCGCCTCCCCAAGTGGAATCTCCTGTCCCAGATCCTGTGCCTGGCACGGAGGAGAAAGAGGGACCCCTGGATTTGGTCTTTTCCTCGCCCACTCCAGTAGTGGTTCCCCAGCCCCCCCGCCCCGGATGCCCTCCTAAAGCTTCCCACGCTGGATCCCCTGCCTTCAGGGGCCCCTAGGCTTTCTTCTCTGATGCTGGGTCCATCCATTACCCAGACGTCGGGGCACCTTCTGTCAGTTGCCCCCCTTCTGAGACAAGGGGCACCGTCGGATGCCTTTCGTCAGCTCCCTCCGTCGGGACCTTCCTTTCAGCCCTTGACGCAAGGCCTGACGTTTCCTGGCCTGACGTCTGATCCCCAGACGTCAGGTATTCCGACATACACTATTCTTATGTCAGCTCCTCTGATGACAGCTGTCCCAACATCATCTACTCTATCGTCGGGTATATTTCCCGGCCCTTCCAGGCCACCAGGTCAAGACCCCACGCCAGGCTTCCTGCATTTTTCCAGGCACCAGGCGCCTGTTCTTCTGCCATCGGGTCCAGCGATTGGATTCTTCTCCCATGTTTACTATCCTGGGTACCAGAACTCGGGTTACCCCTAATACCAAGGGTTACTCTCACCAACAGTAACCGGGTTTGGGAGCACATTTTTATCCGCCTCTGCCCAACCCACCTCCTCCACCATCTCCTCAACAGGACTGTCAGTCACTGATCCAGTCCTGGTGGAAGGATGCCAGGTCCCAACTGGTTTCTGACTTAGAGCGCAGGCTACTGAGTCCAGTGGTCATGCCTCCCCGTTCCTCATCGCCTGTTAGCTCATAGCACTCTACAGTGCACATTTCTTGCACAACTCTGCAGGAGGTCACCCTTCCAGATTTTGGGACCCCAGAAGGAGAGGATCCTCCTGACTCCGATGACACATCAGAATCCTCCTCAGATTAACTGTCCCCCCCCTTCCCCCAAGGGCAAAGAATCTCCCAAATCTCCTCTGGAGCACCCCTCTTTCTGTGAACTCCTCCGCATAATCCAACACTCTTTAGTGGTTCGAATGCTGAGGAGCAGGACCCTAAGAGAAACCATCTAGCTAAACATGTAGACTTAGAAGCTCTCTCTCTCCCATCCCGGTTCCTCTCTGGACAGCTCCACGTGAAGACCTAACTACCACTATTTGGCAGCTGCCACACTCTGTCCTGGTTGTCCCCAAGAAAGTGGACCAAATTTATCATTCACCCAAAGGCGTCTCGTTTCTGGATTCCCATCCCAAGGTGGACTCCCACTCAGCCACCCCCAAGCACATGAGCACCTCCCCCCACAGATAAGGAATTCAGGCAGCTGGACCAATTTGGGAAGAAGGTGTACTCCTCTGCCACGTGAGCCCTTCGTTCATTAAACTATGTGGCGCACATGGTGTCCTTTCCGAAGGCCACCATGGCCAAGCTTGAGGCCCGTATTATGGCCATGGAGGACTCTGAGCTCAAAGAGGAGCTCGCAAAGGAGTTTCGCCTGTCGAAAATATAATGCAGGCATGCACTACGGGCCGCTTACGACTCGGTGGCCCATTCTTCAGTCACAGCCGTATGCCCCAGGAGACATGCTTGGTTGCGGATCTCCGGTCCCTCGACGGATGTTCAAGCAGCTATACAGGACACCCCCTTCCAGGGATCCATCCTGTTTGGAGGGGACACTAAAAGATATAATCCCGGCTCTCCAAGACAGCGGGCAGGCCCTTGGATTTGTTCAATCAATGTATCGGACAGGTTCTCAAAAGAAGCAGCCTTTTCGACACCAATTTAAGCGTCAAGGTAAGCAACCCGCCTCCCGGAAGCAGACCAAGAGGCGTGCCATGGGTTCCTCTTTTTCATCTCCCCCAGCTGCCAAGTCCCAAAGAGCGGCGGGAGGGTCCCTACCATCTCGCCTCTCAGCTTCCTGACTTACACCATCCTACCTCTCCTCCACCTCTAAATGTGGAGCCAGTGAGAGGTTCGCCCTCCATGTGCAGGTGTGAAAGGGCATCACAACAGACGCATGGGTTCTGCAGCTCATATCAAAAGGACACACCTTGGAGTTTCCCCCAAGACACTCCACTGGGTCGCTCACATTACTCCCTGCACCAGGCTCCTCTGATCGAGGAAGAAATCAGGGCCCTGAGACAGAGGGCTGCCATAGAAACCACCCCTCTGTCCCAGAGAGGAAAGGGGTTTTACTCCCAATTTTTCCAGGTCCCAAAACAGATGGGCAACCTCAGACCCATCCTGGATCTCAGCAGTCTGAATTTTTTCATCGAATACAAAAGGTTCCACATGCTGATAGTGCAAGGTCTCCTGCCCCTTCAACAGAAGGACCGTTGGCTCTGTGCACTGGATATGCAGGATGCCTACCTGCATATTCTGGTCTTCCTGGGCCACCACTGTTTCCTGCGGTTTTGCTTCCAGAGGGAGCACTTTCAGTTTACAGCACTCCCCTCTGGGCTTTCCTCAGCACCCAGGGTTCTTACCAAGTGCCTAGCGGTGGTGGCAGTGGCCTTACGCCGTCAGGGCATAGCAGCATTCCTTTACCTGGATGACTGACTATTGACAGCTCCATCCAAGGACAGCCTTCTGGATTCCCTCTCAGTCACTCTGGACCTTTTCTCGAGACTAGGGATCACTGTCAGCTCCCCAAGTCATCCCTGACCCCCTCCCAGAACCTTCAGTTCATCAGGGTAGTCTTGAATACATTTCAGTACAGAGCCTCTCTACCCTCTGACAAAGCAGAGACTCTCCGGGAACAGGTCAACTTCACTGTATGTTCCAGATTTCTTCCTGCCAGGTTATTGCTGCGCCTGTTGGGCCTGGTGGCAGCCTTCATCTCCACAGCACCCTTAGCCAGGTTGCGCATGCGGATCACCCAGTAGACATTACGCGTCCAATGGGACCAGCGCTTGGATGACTTGGACCATCCTGTTCTGGTTTCCAGCGCGCTCAAGAAGGATCTCCTATGGTGGGTAGATCCTCAGAATTTGTCCAGGGGACTTCCCTTTCAAAGTTCCCCACCTCTTTGGACCCTCACCACAGACACCTCCTGTCTGGGTTGGGGAGTGCACCTGGGGGAGCCATCAAACTCAGGGTTTGTGGTCTCAGTTGGAAATGTCCTTACACATCAACATTCTGGAGATGGGGGCGGTTCTTTATGCCCTTCAGGCTTTTCAAACCATCCTATCAGGGAGAACGCTGCTGATCCAGACAGACAACATGTCAGTGGTCTGGTACATCAACAAGCAGGGAGGCACCTGATCGTACCCCCTACACAGGTAGGCGATGTGGGTGTGGAATTGGGCAGTCCAACATGCCCTGTGTCTCACAGCCGTGCACGTTCCAGACGTTCATAGCATCCTCGCGGACAACCTCAGTCGGATGTCTTCTCTCGCACATGAATGGGAATTAAGTTAGGAAGTAGTAGATTCTCTCTTTCTGAAATGGGGTCGTCCAGAGCTAGATCTGTTTGCCTACCCATCCATCGCAAAGCTTCACAGCTTTTGCTCGCTCATTCCAGAGCCTGGTGCTTTCTGGCACGAAGCGTTATCGCTCTGTTGGTCTGGGTAATTTATGTACACCTTCCCTCCCTTTCCCATTCTGCAGACAGTACTTCTAAAGCTTCAGGCAGAGGGAGCTTGGATGATCCTCATAGCTCCTCTCTGGCCAAGGCAAGTCTGGTTTCCGCTAATGCAGCAGCTGGCAGCGGAACCCCCAGTTCCCCTTCCTCTCTGACATGATTTGTTGACTCAGGATCAAGGCAGGCTAGTGCATCCGGATTTCAGGACCCTACATCTTCATGCGTGGCTCCTTCAGACATAATTCAGTCTCACTTCAGGGTCTCCCAGAAGGTGGCTCAGGTCCTGGAGGAAGCCAGGAAACCTTCTACCAGGTCCATGTATGCGATGAAATGGAAGCGTTCTTCCATTAGGGCAACGTCCAAGGGTTGGGATCCCTTTACTTGCTCAGCTCCACAGTTTATGGAATATCTGTTACATCTGTCAGACTGTGGTCTGCCTTACTACTCTCTTAAGGTCCACTTGTCGGCTATCTCAGCCTACCATGTGCCAGTGGACGGGAAACCTGTGGCACAGTTGGAGGTCTCTAAAACCTTTTTGAAAGGGATTCTCCATCTCAAACCTCCCATCTGTAACCCCACCCCACCTTGGGATTTGAATTTTATGTTAGAGAAGCTTACGCTTCCTCCCTTTGAACCAGCGATGAGCTGTGACATAGAAACATAGACTTTGATGGCAGATAAGGACCGCTTGGCCCACCTAGTATGCCCATTTCCCTACCTACCAACATGCGCTACCTTTCCTGAAAGGCGCTATTTTTGGTTGTCTTATCTCTGCTTGCAGAATTTCCAAGCTTCAGGCCCTGATGCATAAAGAGCCTTATTTGATTTTTCATAAGGACCAGGCGGTCCTGCATACAGATCCTAAGTTTCTTCCCAGGGTGGTTTCTGAATTCACCTTAAACCAATCGGTGGAACTCCCTGTTTATTATCCTGTTCACTTGAATGGGGGCGGCTCTTCTTCACACTTTGGACGTGCATAGAATTCTGAGGTGTTACAGTATGTCCACTGAACCAAGGAATCAGAAAGTCTGATCAGCTTTTTGTCTCCTTCGCCCCCAAATCCTTGGGGTTGGCAGTATCTAAACGGCACCTATCCAAGTGGCTAGCTAACTACTACATCTGCTTCTGTTATCAGAAGTATGACAAGCCTCTTCCAGGGGAGGTCAGAGGTCACTCTACTAGAGGCATGGCTACCTCTACAGCGTTCCTAAGGAATGTTTCTGCAGCAGAGATTTGTGCAGCAGCAGCCTGGAGTTCGATCCATACCTTCACAAAGTAGTACAGTCTGGACATTGCCTCTAGGCGTAGGGCCAGGTTTGGCCTCGCCGTTCTGCAGGGCCTACTGTCCTAGGCCAGTCCTGTCCTGTTCTGTTCTTTCAGTTGCTCCTTCTCCCATGACTCTCTCAGTCTGTCTCAGAGTGACTGCTTGGGATTCAGTCCTATATATGATAACCTACAGCAGGAACCCTCTCAGAGTAAGATAGTTCAGTTACGTAAGAACTTACCGTAACAGTAGATCTTCGAGAGAGGTTCCTGCAGTAGGTCACCTTTTCCCTCCCTCCTTCCCCCAGTTTCTGCATTTCTTTCAGCTTATTCTGAACTGCACTCTGGAATTCTCATCCTTTCTCCTTTCTCATTCTCCTTGGATCTCTGGCGGGAGAACTGGAAGGCGGGCATGGGGACCGCCCACTATATAGGGTCACGCTGACGTCCGCCTCGTGACGTCGGGTGGGTGGTCCCCTGCCAGGCATTGCTGGAAAAGCGTGCCATGCAGTCCTGATACCAGGGGGTGCAGTCCTATATTTGATGACCTACTGCAGGAACCTCTCTTGAAGATCTACTGTTACGGTAAGTTCTTACGTAACTGTTCTTTTCTATATGCCTTCCCACCCTTTCCTTTGATTCAGAGGGTGCTCATCAAGCTGCAGATGGAGGGTGCCACCCTAATTCAGGTGGCTCCATTCTGGCTTCAGCAAATATGATTTCCATTACTGCAACAATTGTCTGTGGAATCTCCAATTCCCTTGCCCTTCTGCAGGGACCTTTTGACGCGGGCCCAGGGGACCCTGCTCCATCCAGACCTCAAGTCCCTCCACCTGCATACATGGCTCCTGAGGATATAGCCATTGCTCACTTTGGTGTGTCTCAAAAGGTGGCTGATATCCTGGTGGCTGCCAGAAAGTCTTCCACCAGGTCCACCTACTCTGTGAAATGGAAGAGGTTTTCTATCTGGGCTGCTTCTCATAGCCCCTTTCACCTGTCCAGTGAACCAAGTTCTGGAGTATCTCCTGACCTCGTCTGATGAGAGTCTCGTCTCTTAAAGTGAACCTGTGAGCCTCATCAGCCTTTCATGTTCCCATTGGTAGCCGTACTGTGGCACAGCTGAATGTGGACGTACTTTCCTGAGAGGCATTCTCCACTTGAAGCCTCCTATCCGGCACATTTTGAAGATAGAGGGGAGACTGCTCAGGGGCAGCGTGAGGAAGTATTTTTTCACAGAGAGGGTGGTGGACGCATGGAATGGCCCCCCTGAGGAGGTCATGGTGTCAAAAACTGTGGGGGAAATCAAGAATGCATGGGACAGACATAAGGCAATTACAGTGGGGGGGTAGGAGGAAGTAGGCTGGTGGTTAGCTAGGATCTGCAGCTTATTCAATAGGAAGGGAAATGGGCAGACTGGGTAAGCCATGCGATCCTTATCTGCCATCAAAGTTTATGTTTCTGTGTTTCTATCAGAACCTGACCCTGCCTCCTTGTGAGCCAGTTGCGTCTTGTGGGCTATGCTTTTTGTTGCAGAGAGCGTTATTTTTAGTTGCTATTACTTCTGCTTGAAGAATTTCAGAGCTACAGGCTCTCATGTGTGAACAGCCTTATTAGATTTTCCACAAACACCTGGTCTCCTTGTGTACTAACCATACGTTTCTTCCTAAGGTGGTATCTGAATTTACCCTAAACCAGTCCATCTACTTTCCTGTTTATTTTCCAGGGCATGCCAATCCAGGGGAAACATTGCTCCATACTTTGGATGTGCATAGAATTTTGCGTTATTATACACACCATATGAGGGACTGCAGGAAGTCCTCTCAGTTGTTTGTTTCAAAAGACATGAAGTCTTGCTGTATTCTGACAAGATGCAGTGTGACCGACCGGTTCAGCTACCCTGGAGAGTTAAGAGTTAAACCCCATGCAAATGCATAGAATGTTGAGCTCAAGCTTGATTTTCAAACCACTGTCCTCGATGCATTCTATGTAACTGACCAGATTCTTTACTCCGCTCGACTGTGAAGACACCTCGGAGACTGCTCCTCAACTTCTTCAGTTGAATTTTAGATTTCGACGGTTTTTCAAAATACTGTTTGTTTTCTTTAGTTTTTCAAACCTCTGTCCTGTGGTTACAGGTAGATTAGTCTCGGTTTACATCATTTTCAGTAAGTTTTCGGTTTCTGAATGGTTCATTGCAACCGGGAAGGACCAAAAGATCTTCTTTTCATTTCTTCTGGCAAATTTTTATTTTAGCATTTACTGTTTGTATCTGGGGGATCCGGTTCAAAGTTTTGGACTAAAAAACAATATTTTTCTCAGTTTTTAATGCAGGCGCTGAACCATCTGCTGCCTAAAACTTTGTCTCTCTTTTTACCTATCCTAACTAAAGCCACCAGGGGTAAATACTGTTATTTAAATGTTCTGTGTCCGGGCCTGACTAAGCCATTTCAGGTAAAGAGTGTTAAATGGCTTGCTTAACCGGGCCTAACTAAGCCACTTGGCTAAGCTCTAAATTTTGTCAAGGTATGTCACTGAAACCCAAGGGAAAAAATGGTCCCACTGGGTTTCAAATATGCCGCACCGAGTACGGGGAGCAATTTGCTAAGGCTGATCCACACTTAGTGTGTCTGTACTGCCTAGGGTTTGACCACCTGCAGTCAAACTGCGAAATTTGTAAGAATTTTCCTCAGTCTACCCTCGATAGACATTTGGGTAAACTGAGGGATAGAATGGCAGAGAAGTCTTCTGAGGAGACCCTGTCCAGTTCTAAAGACAAACTGGTTGAACTGAGCACCGAGCCCTTGGACCTCGGTCAGCAAAACCTCGTTGGAGAAAAAGGCCAGCAGATTCAGCCCCCTGATACGGGCCTTGTAAAAAAAAAAAGACTAGAAAAAGCAGTTCCGAACCACGTAAGCAAGTGGTGGCGACTCCAACCACTGAGGAAATCACAAAAGCTATCAGCATCGTCCAGTCATTGCAGCCCGTTTTCAACGAACAGGTTCAATGACCGTTAACCCATACCTCGGTTCAGATGCCTTTCAGTTCGGTTCCTTTAGGCTCTCTGGACCCAGAGGAGTTTTATGAGTCAGAGTATGAGGATTACGAAGAAGAGGATGACATGGGTGAACCAGCTGAGCCTGTGGTTTCCCCTGAACATGCTCAGTATGAGTCTCCCCCTCACCTTGCTGAAGATTCTACCTCCCCCCTTTACTTTCATGAGGCAGGTAGCAGAGACATTACAGTTGTCTGTGCAGGAGACCAGAGAGGAGGAGGAAGATGGTTACAAGGAGATATTGTATCTCCCTGTCTCCCAGGGGCTTATGATTCCCATTCATACCTGCAGTGTCAGTGGCTCAGTAGGTAGCATACTCGACTCTGAGCCCGGGAGATCAGAGGGCTGTGGGTTCAGTTCCCACATCTGGCACTTGGGTTAATATCCCAGTACTGACACTGTAATGCAGCATGAGAGGGGTGCTGCACTTCTGAGGTGCCATCTTTCGCATGAGACGTTAAAACCGAGGTCCCATCTGCCTGGATTGGTGGTAGTTCAGGTGGATGTTAAAGATCCCATGGCACTTATCGAAAAGAGTAGGGGAAAGTTTTATTGTAACAGAAATCGTACAGTAATACACAAAACAGGATCCAGAAATAAAAGAGAAAACATAGATTAACTAATTAACAGTCGTTCACGTCACAGCAAAATCAGAGTCTGTGACCCAAGGAAGGGCCTTCCTAAAGTTCCACCTCAGATAAATAACTACTTTCTTGCAGGTAGATATTCTTTAAGTCTTGTACAATTTTTTTCTCGAACTCAAAATACGTGCATTCTTTTTGTTGTAATGTAAACAAACACCTTGCCATCCAGATATTCCACTTAATAACAACAAATACAAGATTCAAAGTGTCAATATGCCAAAAGGACCACTGAGGGGAAAAAACCCCATAAACAATATTCAAATAGGAAACCGTCTGAAACAAGGGAAGTTTCCAGGTATGTGCCAAAAAAGACCACCAAGTCTGAATAAAAGAACATTCGAAAAATAAATGAGATATAGTTTCTGGTTGAGTTAAACATAACAATCTCGTGCACATTCGGTCTTGGAATTGCTTATGTTTATGATTTGCCTGTACGTTAATTCTTTCGTGGCAAGACAGCCAATGAAAGTCCCACATATGGACTGGCACCCTCTTACAATGTAACAAAAACAAAAGTGAAGGGATATATTGGCTGGGGCACTTATCGAAGGGCACCTGTATGGCACAGACTGTCGAAAGTAAAGTATTATATAATGATTTATGAGAAGAAGTCAATAACATCCGGGCCGATATCTTCCATTGTTTCAGACGTAAGAAAATATGCTTAACGTATATTGGTATTCCAACATTATGTCGTAACACAGTCAGGGTATTACATTCCCAATGGCGAAACCATAATCTACAAGAATCATAAAACCAAGGTTCCCACCCCCTTTGGGTGTTAATCAACAAAGGCCTAAAATTTGCTATGAGGAAAATACAGGTAAAAAATAACAGAGGATTAATCATATGCAAACCACCCTCTGCAATTGGCAAGTATGTCATATTCCTCTTGATTGGGTTCAGCCTACTCCCCCAAAATACTTGAAAAAACAGGCTAAGGACTGCAGTTTCTAATTGTTTAGGAATAGGGAATATATAACTCAAATAAAGGAAGGTTGGTATCAAATAAGATTTAATCAGAAAAACACGCTTCTTTTTCCCAAGTTGCCCTCTATTCCAGTAGGCCACCTTTAGTTTACCCTGTTGTAGTTTAACATCCCAATTGTAAAAATCAGAGTCCACTGTCCCAAAATAAACCCCCAAAATATGAATAGGGCCTTCAACCATACGTAAAGGACCTATATCGTCTGTAGGTGCTAAAGCAGAGCCTAACCGGACACCCACACTTTTAGCATAATTCAAAACTGTGCCAGAAAACATACCAAAATTAGAACATACCTGAAGAGAGATAACCACAGAGGGCTCATCAGCTACAAAGAAAGCAAACATCGTCAGCATCGCAATAGCTTTATAAAGGCGTAGGACAGAACTAGAAATAGCATGAATCTGAGAATGGGCATTCAACCGGCGAAGCAAAACATCCAGAAAAAAAACATACAATATAGGGCTCAGTGGGCACCCTTGGCGAACTCCTCTCTTAATGGGGATCATTGGTCCCACCCAACCATTTACTACTGGTACAACAGTGGCAGTTCTATAAAAACCACGAATCCAGCGAATTAAAACCGCCGGTACATGTGACAAACGAAGTGCTTCCCATAAAAAATCATGGTTAACTGAATCAAAGGCTGCTTTCTGATCCACGGAAACCACTAGTCCCGAAACCACATCGGCATAACCATGAGGAAACAATTCCTGGAGAAGAATCAGATGGTCAGAGATTCTTCTGTTAGGTACCAAACATGACTGTGCAAGATGCAAAACCACCTCTGCTATTCTCACTAGACGCTTAACAGTAATTTTCATTAATACCTTAAAATCAATATTCAACATACATAAATGGCGCCAATTTTCAAGGGAATGTAAACCCCTTTTTGTTTATATATATAAATCAAAGTACTCTTCGTAAAATCCAAAGGAAGAATTTCACATGTTACTAAGGAATTAAACACTAAAGTCAGTTCTGAAACCAAGTGGTCGCCCAGCACTTTATATAAGGCAGCCGGTAGTCCATCCGGACCAGGAGTCCTCTGTAAGGGTAAAGAGGAAATGGCCAATTTCAAATCCAGCTCTGTTATTGGTAAACATACTTGGTCCAAAATAGACTGTGAAGGGATTGAGATTTCAAGATCATTATATAAAATCGCAGGATCAACAGCGACTGCTGGAAAAGAAGAAAATAAAGCCAAACTATGATCTGTTACAATTTGACAAATATCTGACTGAGAAGTACATAGACCACCTATAGAATTAACTAGACACATCATAGTTTTTTGGGAAATTTGACGGGAATTTGCCTCAAAAGGGCATACAACATCATGTGTTCCAGCCGTACCAAATTTTTGTTGATAATAAAGCTGTCACGATTGCCGGGATTGGAAATTCAACATATCATCCTATACCAGTTTTACTTGCTGAGAAAGGTCATGCCCCGTCGTATAAGCAAAAGTTAATAAAGACTGAAGATGAACTCTCTTTTGCAAATAATCCAAGTACTCCCTTCTACATTTCTGATGGCTATAATTTTTCAAGAAAACAACCAAATCATGCTTGGTGTCCGACCACCACTGAATAGGGTCTGTATAACAGATAAAAACAGATTTACGGGTCTGGAGAAATGACAACAGAGACTGCGTAAAGGCCTGGACTTGTAACAGGGATGTGTTAAATTTCCAAAGTCTGGGTCCTTTATGAAAGGGAGCAACAGACCCTAAACCAACAGACAACAACTTATGGTCTGAAAATGCAACAGCTTGTACCGTGGCAGAAGCAATATTTAAAGTACGAGACAAAAACACAAAATCAATTTGAGTTGCCAATTTACCCTTCTGAAATGTAGGGGTATGTTGTTTTGTAAAGGACAAATAAGCGTCAGTCAAATGAGTGGTACGGACCAATTTCCCTAATTCCTGAGAATCACAAAACAATTTTCTAGTAGTTGCAAAAGAACTCTTATCTTGAAGACTTAATCCACAATTAAAATCACCAGAAAAAATTACTTGAAAAGAAGTATGCAAAAATGGACGGAGTAAAGAAAATAAAGCTATATGTGCCGTTTTAGTCTGAGAGGCATAAAGATTAATCACCCGATAGAGACAGGGCCCAATCACAAAATCTAGAATGAGTGCTCTACCCGGAGCCACATCATATAGTTTTAACAAACGGAACCCCGGGACATTAATTAAAATCCCCAGACCTGAACAGGAGTCTTGGCCTATGTGCATGTCGGATTTCCTGTGTGGTATGAAATCGGGTATCTTGCAATAAAAAAATTCCCAAAGGCAAAAGTCGTAAAAAAGGAAAAAACAGTCGCCTCTTCGTCACTCGCATCACACTATTTACATTAATAGTATGACAAGTAAAATGAGACATAATAGTTAAATAAGGCAGGAAAACTCATCACGACTTCCTTTTCCCAACCACCTTTTCCCTTTAAGTTTCACCCTGGCCTTCCGCTTTTGAGAGAGACCAGTACCTAGTTGGAAATGAGATTCAGTAGTTCCATCAGGGAGAGATGAAGCAATGGAGGAAGAGTCTGACTCGCCTCCAGCATCATCTGAGACAGGTTGGAGTAACTCAAAAGGGTTAGACAAAGGCACAGAAGAAGACTCCAGTACCACCAGAGGGGAAGGTAGTACCCGGGACATGTTTCTCATAGACCTCCGACATCCAACAGTGGCAGGTACCCGAGGAGAAGGAGGAGGGGGCATAGCGCTAGGACCTGGAAGAGGGTCAGGTACTGACAAAACAGGCTGGACAGGCCGAGAGGTATCTGAGGTCTTAATCAGAGTACTCTCAGAAAAGGAGACCACCGGGCCCGCTGTGCCTGGTTCTTCAACAGACACAGAGACCTGCATAGGAGGTTGTAAAACCGACGAAGGTGGTACTGCCGATGTGGCACGAATACGAGCCTTCTGTGCCTGCGTAATAATAAAACGCTGATCAACCCCACCATCATGAGAATCCTGATTATGGGCAGCCCAGTGACAATTCTGAAATGTATGTCCCAGTTCATCACAAAGGTTGCATTTGCACTCGTTCAAACAATGGGCCCCCACATGACCCAATTCATCACATATATTACATTTCATCTTGTCACACACATTACTGAGATGTGTGGGGTCACCACACCGGTAACAAGCCTTCGGCTGACCCGGGTAAAATAGGACCCCCCATCCCGACCTATAAAGAAAGAATTAGGCAAGTGTACAGGACCAGACTCAGTAGTGTTCAACAAAACCCTTATCTTCCATTCCTCTGTCCAAATATTTTCTGTATCCAGGATGGCCTCCGCCTGACCCTGGACGTTACAGCTCTGTTTCAACCAATAGATAACATCAGCCACATCAACACCCTCATTTCGGAACAAAACAGTGATGGTTTTAAAAGTGGGTTTTGAAAGAGGGATTGCCTGGAACGGGGTCCAAAGAGCAGTGTTCCTCAAAGCACGGTATTTCGTCCAGAAACATTCCAAGCCATGAGCTGTTTGAAAGCTAATATCAAAAGATGATTCACCAGAGATGTGAATCATCGCAGAAATTTCATGAGAAAAAAATTTTAATGAGTCCTTAAGAAGTGTACGAGCAACATATACACAATCTGGGAGCTCAGGTAACCCCCCCTTATAAACTAAACGTACTGCATTATATCTTTTTGCTGCTTGGATCGGAAACTTGAATAAAGAAGAAAACGAGCAACTCGGCTCAGTCTTTTTAGACATAGGTTGTTGCAAAACTGTACCTGCAGCTCCTCGGGATGTATCAGTAGAAAAAGCCCATAATTCTGGTCCTGGTAAATGTGCCAAAGTAGGGTTTTGTATGAAATCCAGTTCCTGTGGTAAGCTCAAGGGGTCGGGAGAGACTGCAGCCTTGTCTGCTATACTCTGTAACTCAGGGAAGTCGTCAGGACTGGGGGACCGCACAGGAGACGGACCGGAAATCCATCTCCCTGCAACCGGTTCCTGTACCCAGCCAGCACCCCACAGAGCCGTGTCCACGGACCAGGGAAGCTGTGTAAGGGAATCTACAATCTGGGGTACCGTCATCAAGGGAGGTGAGGTAGCGGTCTCCATTCCACGTATGTCATCCACCACAAATGATCGGGAGGCAGAGGATATAGCATCAACAACTGGCGCACTCGGGGCCTCGAAACACTCCTGTACATCTGCCGACGGGTGAGTCTCCATAGTATGTCCTCCCGAACCTCCTGGCACGACAGGAGGAGAAGTAACATGTCTCTTCAGCGTTATGGTCTTTCAAGGTTTGAAGTTCTTGACAGAGTTTACTTCTTGTGAGCGCAAAACTGCGTTCAGCATCAGCCAGACGTTCCCGCAACGCCTTCTCTGCATTACAAGCCACTTCATGATCTGAGGAGGAAAAATCCTCCATTACGGCACCTGTAGGCATAGAACAAGAGTCCACATCAGTATCAGGGAGCTGAGGTTCAGGCACTGTAGTCAGGACATGCAAGGTAGATTCCATAGTAGTACAATTCTGTGGTAAATCCTCTAGAAATTCACTGGCAGTCTCCACAAAATCAGAGGTGGGAGTCGAGACCAGAACTCCCACCTCCATTGCTTCCTCCACAGCAGGCACTGGGACGTCCGCCATCTTGAACAGAGGTTCTCCCTCTGAAGAGTAGGGGAATTTCCCCGGTGTCCTGACCAAATTTCCCTCACTCACTAAAAATACCACCAACAGCTTAATCTGGTTCAAGGTCAGTTGGCATTCATCTGTATTCCTCTCCCCTTGGTCGTGCCTGAAAATAGGCAGGATTTGTCTAGTGCACTTACTCGGTCAACAAAAATAAATAAATAAATAAGTCTTTCAAGAAACAGACCTCAAGAATCCTTCAGACCCCAAGTTCTGTCCCTCCAGTGGACAGGAAAGTGGATAGGAAATATGTGTTAGCTGGCAATGGCACTGATTTCCTAAGTAGCCACTGCAGTCATGTGGGGGTAGTACAAGCAGCAGCTTGTGAGAAAGCTGGCACCTCTCTAGCTTCTCATCTTCCTGATAAGGATTCAAGGAAAATGTATTCCTTAGCAAAGAAAGGGTATCTAGCTGCCTCCTTGGGGATCAGGCAGGCATCTTATATGGCCTACATGTCTAGATACCAGAAGTTTCTCTGGGAGTCAGTGGGACAGTTGGCTAAGAAGGCTCCTCCGGAACTGGCAGCAGATTTACAGGAGCCGTCAGTAATGGAGATCAGGTATCCAAATGTTAGTTCCACATGGCAGTGGATACCAATGATGCAGCCTCCCCGTCAATGGCTTCGGCCATTTCTCTCAGGAGGTTTTCATGGCTGAGACGTACAAATCTCTCCCAAGATACTCTGAACAATGCCTTTGATTTTCCCCTGGCACAGAATTCCTTGTTTGGGGAACAAACAGAGGCATATATGAAGAAGTTGAATGAGTACAGGGTAGCCTACATGAATGCGGCTGCCAAGGACAAGGTTGCCACCCCTCAAAAACAACATACTAGGGGAGGCAGAGGTAGGCCTCACCCCAGGCCTTTCTATCAGGCTCAGACCTTTCCTTCCTACCAACAGCCTAGGGATTACTTTAGGGGCAGAGGCAGAAGAGGCACTGGCCGTGCTGGTTCCACCTCTCAGTCTACTACACCCTCTAAACAGACACCCTGAGGTGTCTGTCTGGGCTGCCTCCCCACTACTAGTAGGGGGCAGGCTGGCCTATTACCTTCAGGCCTGGCAGTCCATCACTGCAGACAGGTGGATCCTGGAGGTAATATGCCGGGGGTGTTGCTCTCAGTTTCAAGCTGTTCCCAAAAACAGAAGCAAGATCATTCAGACCTGCTACCCTCTCAGAAACAGCCCTGTTGGAGGCAGAGGTTTCACCTACTTCAAGTCAAGGCAGTGGAGCCTGTTCCTTCTCGGCCCAAAGGAAAAGGATTGTACTCAATGTACTTTCTAACCCTGAAGAAAAATGGGGAGCGGCAGTCCATACTAGCTCTGATACACCTAAACAAGCACCTAACAAAGCCAAAGTTCAAGATGGTCACTCTGGCTATCATTTTACCTACTGTCAAGCAAGGGGATTGGTTAGCATCCCTAGATCTGAAGGATGCTTATTTCCACATTCCCATCCAGCAATCTCACAGAAAATACCTCGGGTTAAGACTACCTTCAGGTCATTACCAGTTCAGGGCCATGCCCTTTGGACTGACATCTGCTCCAAGGGCCTTCACAAAGTGCATGGCAGTAGTCGTGGCACATCTGACAAGGCAAGGAGTCACTGTTTTTCCCTACCTGGACGACTGGTTGGTAGTGGGTCACTTCCCATAACAGGTGGAGGAAGCCTTGACTCTCACACAGGATACCTTCCAATCCTTGGGGTTCTTGGTGAATCTCAAGAAATCAGTTCTGAAACCTGTCCAGATCTTAGATTTCATAGGAGCAGAGCTGGACACGATCCAACCAAAGACCTTCCTGCCCTCAGGCAGGGCGGACACCTTGGTTCAGTTGGCATGGTCCTTCCGTCTTCAGGTCCCTCGCCCAATGAGGTATTTCCTACAGCTCCTGGGCCACATGGCTGCTACCACAGCAGTAGTCCCAGGGACCAGATTTCAGGTAAGGGACATCCAATTCCATTTGAGGTCCTTTTGGTCCCATAAGAGGGATTCTCTGTCTAAACTAATACCAGTAACCACCACTTTGCTGCAGGCACTTCAGTGATGGCAGGACAGGGGCAACCTCAGGGCAGGAGTCCCCTTTCTGCAACAAGCTCCTTTAGTGGTGCTGACCACAGATGCCTCACTACTAGGGCGGGGAGCTCACCTAAGGGAACACACTGCTCAGAGAACATGGCTCCAGCAGGAGTCCCTTCTGCACATAAATCTGCTGGAGCTCAGAGCAGTGTTCCTAGCACTTCGGTCCTTCGCCAAGATGCTACAGGGCAAGGTGTTGCAGGTCAGAACAGACCAACACCACCACTGTGCACTACATCAGCAAACAGGGAGGAACAAGATCTTCAGTGCTGTGCACAGAGGCCATGGAGATCTGGAATCTGGCTTACTCCCTAAATGTGTCCCTATCAGCAGTCCACCTGCCAGGGAAGGACAGTGTCCTGGCAGATGCTCTCAGCAGGATCAGCCAAGACCATCACGAATGTACCCTGAACAGACAAATCCTGTCAACAATCTTCAGAAGATTGGGCACTCCAGAGACTGCTCTCTTTGCAACCCCAGACAATCTTCAGTTTCCCCAGTTCTGTTGCAGGCCGCCAGTACTGGACTCAGTGCTTCTGGATGAACAGCTTCTGGATTGGTCAGGCACATTTCTATATGCCTTTCCTCCATTCCCTCTGATACTCAGAGTTTTAATCAAACTCAGGGCTCAGCCAGCCACTATGATTCTGATTGCTCCGGATTGGGCCAGACAGCCATTGAGCTCGATGCTGTTGTCCCTGTCAGTGGCCAATCCAGTTTGCCTCCCCAGGAGGCACAACCTGCTGACATCATCCCAAGGGAGGATTCTGTCCCTCCGGCTCAAGGTTTGGTTCTTGAAGACTTAGAGTATGCAGGCCTGCATCTCTCGGAAGGAGTCCTAGACATCCTTAGGGTTTCTATGAAGCCCTCCACCAGGAGGATTTACACTTCCAAATGGAAGAGATTCTCCATCTGGTGTTCCCAGAAGGACATGGACCCACAGGATGCCAGCCTGGCAGCCCTGATGGGTTACTTGGTTCACCTTCAATCCCTGGGTTTGCAGCCTTCCACCCTGAAGAGGTGCATCTGGCAGCTGTTTCTGCCTATTTGTCAGCTGGGAAGGGCCTTCCCTAGCTGCCCCATCCTATTTTTAAGAAGTTCTTAAAGGGGTTGCTCCATCTTCACCCTCCTGACATGGAGCCTACCACTTCTTGGGACCTAAACATCTGCATAGCTCAGCTTATGCAGCCCCTTTTTGAACCCATGTTCTCAGCAGAACTCAAATTCCTGACATGGAAGACCATGTTTTTGGTGGCCATCACCTCTGCCAGGAGGATCAGTGAGCTTCAGGCCCTGTCAATAGAACGCAACTACATTGCCTCTCACAGGGACAAGATTGTTCTAAGAACTAATAGGAAGTTCCTCCCCAAAGTGGTCTGGAACTTCCATTTGAATCAGTCCATAATGTTGCCTGTCTTTTTCACTGATCATTCCAGTTCAGGTGAACGCAGGCTGCATAGCCTGGATGTAAAAAGGTCCATCAGCTATTATATCTACAGGACAAAAGACCATAGGAAGGACTGTAATCAGTTGTTCCTTACCTATGGCGAGGTGAGTAAAGGCAAGCCAACCACAAAGAGGACCATTTCCAGATGGATTGTGGCTTGCATCCAGTTTTGCTATGGCAAGCTGGGTAAGGAGCCACCAGTGGGCCTGAGGGCTCACCCTACTAGGGGGACAACTGCTTCCATAGCAGCTGCTGCTCACACATTCACCAAGCACTACTGCCTGGACACCCCGGGCCAGGAGTGATGCCAGGTTTGGCACAGCAGTATTGCAGAGCCTATTCCCTAAGTAGGTTCTGTGCCCACCTTCATGGGGCACTGCTTGGTAGTCTGCGTGTTAGAATACAGCAAGACTTCATGTTGTTTGAAGAAAAAATCACTTACCATAGTAATCTTGTTTCTTCTAATGGAGTTTTGCTATATTCTGACCACCCACCCTGCCTTCTGTCTAGAACCTAGAGAAGCGGGGTCTCTGCACTCCAGTTGTTAGTTCCTATACCCACCAGTATGTGGTGTTTTTTTCTGGGCATCGGTGACTTGAGTCTTCTCTAGGCCCTATTGTTGTGTGTATTTACCCCTTGGGGTGTTGGTTATACTTACGGTTTATTTTTTTATTCTTTTGGCCATTTGGCATTTCTTATTAGTAGCTACATAAGAATCTGGTCAGTTACACAGAATGTACCGAGGACAGTGGTTTGAAAACCGAGCTCGAGCTCAACGTTCTATGCATTTGCATAGGGTAGTTAACTCTTAACTTTCCGGGGCAGCTGAACCCGGTCGATCATACTGCATATTGTCAGAATACAGCAAGATTCTATTAGAAGAAACAAGATTACTATGGTAAGTAATTTTTTCTTCTTTCACCTCTGGCAGAGAGGGTGCTCCAGTTTCAAAACCGTGCTTGTCCAAATGGTTGGCAAACTGTTATTTTATTGTTACAGGAAGCATGATAAGGAACTTCCTGGGGTTGTTAAGGGCCATTACACCAGGGGCATGGCCACTTCAGTTACCTGTTTCAGGGGCGTGTCTGCAGCTGAGATTTGTGCTGCTGCCACTTGGAGTACTGTCCACACTTTCACCAAGCACTACAGTCTGGACATTGCCTCCGGAAGAAGGGCAGTCTTTGACATAGCTGTGCTCCAGGGCCTTCTTTCTTAGGCCCAGGCCTCTGGCCTCCTGCCACCCAGACTGTCCTTGCTCTTAGCACTACTCGGGACTCGTACCATAGGTGTGACCTTATAAGCAAGATATCCCTGGAGAAAATAGAACAGTTACGTAAGAACTTACCGTAACAGTTGATCTTCGAGGGAATCTCTGTCATTAGGTCATGCTGTCACTCCCTCAATCCCCCTTTTTTTCTCTCTCTCTCTCTTTCTCTTTATAGCTTGCTGCTCCAGCCTTTCTGTTAACTGAGCACCTTCTCTCTCGGTTCCCTGGTGGGACTCCTGTATCCCATGGCCTTTGGCTAAAGAAAGAATTGAGGAGGGCACGGGGCCGCCTGCGCTTATATAAGGTGTGTGACGTCAGAGCCTGACATTCGCGTGGGCAGCCCGTAATAGACTGCTGCCAAAAAAAGCTTCTGTGGGATCCTGACTCCTGACGGCCAGGTTTCATAGGTGTGACCTGATGACAGAGATTCCCTCGGAGATCTACTGTCGCAGTAAGTTCTTACATAACTGCTCTTTCAAACAACATGAAGTCTTGCTGTATTCTGACAATTGCAGTGATTCCCAACCTTTGAACTGCCTCGGAGAACAAAGAGTTAACTTTCTATGCAGGGCATAGAATGCTGAGCTCGAGCTTGGTTGAAGTCTCTGTCTGGAGTGTTTTGAACTTAAACTGTCAGATTCTTTACTCCGCCTCACTGAACGGTCGCTCCGGGGATTTCTCCTTCAGCTCGGTTCGAAAGTCGGTTAAAGTTTCAGTTTTCGTCGTTTTTTTAAACCGAAAAAGTTATCGGCATAGTCGGTTCAGTCTCTTTCTGTGGTGCCGTGAGTACTAGATAGGAATTGTTCTGTTTTTTTCTGTGTGGAACTTGTAAAAGTGCGGCTCGGTTCGGCTGAACCGGCCATTTGATAGTGAAATATTGTGTGTTACTTAGAGTGTGGTTATCAGTTCTTATCGGTTCTAATAAAAAACGTGTTTTGTGTGTTTTTTTCCAATACCCGTGACACGGTTAGGAACCGATAAGGAAGTCTTGCCTGGCGGTTGCCATGAAAAGGGTAAGTTGGTTAGGTTGGCCATGTCTGAGAAACGCAAGGAAAAAAAACGGGTCCACTGGGTTTCAACACTGCAGTGAGTGTGGGGAGGTCTTTGCTAAGGCCGATCCTCACCATCTGTGTTTATTGTCTGGGGTTTGACCACCTCGATTCAGACTGCCAGATATGTAAAACTTTCCCAAATCTACCCTTGAGAAGAGATTAGGTAGACTGAGGAAAAGGAGGCAGAAAGTCCGCTGACCGGATGACCAGCCGGTTCGGTTCGACCGAACCAGAAGAATGCCCTCTGACCAGGCGTGCTACTTCGGGCAAGGAGAGCCGATTCGAGGATCGGTTCGACAAAAAAAACACAAAGACAAATTGACCGTTTCGGATCCAGAAGTTCATGTTCCGACCGCCGAAGAGATAGCCAGAGTGATTCAGATTGTGGAATCGCTCCATCCGGTTCCTACTGATCCAGCTCCTTCTGGCAGGGGTTCGGTTCGGTTGGTTCCCCCGGTTCAAGATTATACCCTGGAAGATTTTTATGAACTGGAATTTGAAGAGGAAGGGGATTTTGAGGATGATGATGGAAGTGAGGGTCTGGATGTGCCTGTGGAACCAGACATCTCCCCAGACAGACCATCAGGCGTTTCCCCTCCAAGGCTTTCTGAGTCCCCTTCTCACTTTATGTTCTACAGAAAGGTGGCTGAAACCCTCCAGCTTCCTATGGAGGAGGCTGTGGAAGATCAAGAGGAGCCTGATTATGTAGAGATGATGGACATCCCAGAGTCCAGGAGACTGTCTATTCCCCTCCACAAATCTTTTAGGAAACAGACACAAAAATTCTAAAGTCTCCTAACACTATACCTCCTGTGGATAGAAGAATGGACAAGAGGTATACACTTTCAGGCTCAGACACGGAGTTCTTATATCAGCAATGCAGCCGTGTTGGGGTAGTGCAGGCTGCTGCCTGTGACAAGGCAAATATTCCCTTGGCTTCACACACCCCAGAGAAGGACTCCAGGAAGATTGATGCCATGGCAAAGAAGCAGTACATGGCATCTTCTTTGGGACTCAGGCAGTCGAATTACATGGCCTATACAGCCAGGTAACAGAAGTCCAGGTGGGACACTGTACTGGCACTGGCTAAACCGGCCTCCCCCCAGCTAGCCAAGGAGCTGGAGGCGGTGGCTGCAGATGGGATTGAGGCATCTAAGGTTCAGTTTCATGCTGCTGTGGACTCCAGTAATGTGTCATCAAGAGTCATGGCTACATCTGTGGCTCTTCAGAGGATGGCTTGGCTCAGATGTACTAGCCTCTCACAGGATACCCAGGCTAAGGCCATGGATTTCCCTGTGGTGGGTAATTCTCTGTTTGGGGAGCAGACGGAGAATTACATGAAGAAAATGGATGAGTACAGGACCACTTACAGGAGTGCTCAGGCCAAGGAGAGGCAGGCAACTCCTCAAAGGCAGCAGTCTAGGGGCAGGGGCAGGCCTTTTCAAAGGCCTTTTTACCAAGCACAGTCATCTTCTTCCTTTTCTCAGAGGGTGTTCTTCAGAGGGAGAGGCAGAAGGGGGATGAGCAGGGCTGCATCCACTCCTCAGCCTAAAGCCCCTGACAAGCAGACACCCTGATGGGCCTGCCCAGGTCGACTCTCCTATTCCAGTAGGGGGGCAGGCTGGCTTACTTTGTCCAGGACTGGATGTCTGTTACATCAGACAAGTGGGTCCTGGAAGTAGTAAGCCAGGGACTGGTTCTCAGCTTCAAAAAATTCCCAAAGATGAGAGCCAGATCTTTTCCACCTGCAAATCTCTCGGAAACCCTTGCCCTAGAAGCAGAGGTTTCTTCTCTCCTAGGTTTAAGAGCCATAGAGAGAGTACCTACCCTACACTGGGGCAAAGGACTGTACTCCAGGTACTTCCTGACCCCCAAAAAGACAGGGGAGTGGCGACCCATCCTAGACCTAAGATATCTAAACAAACATCTCTTAAAACCAAAGTTCAAGATGGTAACTCTGGGAGTAATCATTCCCTCTCTAAGGCCAGGGGACTGGCTAGCCTCCCTGGACCTCAAAGATGCCTACTTTCACATTCCCATCAGGTGCTCCCACAGAAAGTACCTTAGGTTCGAGTTGCCCTCAGGCCACTATCAGTTCAGAGCAATGCCCTTTGGCCTAACCTCAGCTCCAAGAGTTTTCACAAAGTGCCTGACCATAGTAGTTGCCTTTCTAAGAAGGCAAAAGATTTCCATTTTCCCATATCTGGATGATTGGCTAATAGTGGGTCAGTCTCCAGACCAAGTCAGGTCTCACCTGCAAGTGACCTAGCAAGTGCTCACTTCTCTAGGATTTCTTCTCAACCTTCCCAAGTCAGTTCTCGAACCTGTCCAGCTCCTTACCTTTATAGGGGCAGTGCTGGATACTGTCAAAGCAAGAGCCTTTCTTCCCCTGGAAAGGGCAAGAGTTCTTATAGAACTGGCTTCCTCCTTCAGCCTTCAGGTGTCTCGACCAGCAAGGCATTTCCTCCAGCTCTTGGGCCACATGGCAGCTTCAACAGCAGTGGTCTAAGGGGCAAGATTCCAGATGAAGGATATTCAGTTCCACCTGAGACCTTTTTGGTCTCAGAGGAAGGATTCCCTTACCAAACTGATCCCAGTGACTCTGACCTTGATCCAAGCCCTCCAGTAGTGGCAGGATCAGGACAATTTAAGACAAGGTGTTCCTTTTGTTGCTCAGCCTTGTTCAGTGGTCCTTACCACGGATGCTTCTCTTCTGGGCTGAGGAGCCCATCTGGGGTCCCTCACTGCCCAGGGCCTGTGGTCCCCCCAAGAATCCCTTCTCCACATCAATCTGCTAGAGCTCAGGGCAGTTTTTACGGCCCTAAAAGCTTTCCCTCAGTCAGTACAGAACAAGCTGGTTCAAGTCAGAACGGACAACACCACCACCATGTGGTACATCAACAAGCAGGGAGGCACTCGGTCCACGGCCTTGCGCACAGAAGCTATGAAGTTGTGGTCCCTGGCTTATTCCCTGCAAACCTCTCTTGTAGCAGTTCACCTTTCAGGCAAGGGCAATGTGCTAGCAGATACACTAAGCAGGATCTCTCAGGGCCATCACGAATGGTCCCTGGACCTTCAGGTGTTGAAAGTGATTTTTTCAAGGTGGGACACTCCAGAGATAGATCTCTTTGCAGCCCCAGACAATCACCAACTCACTCTCTTTTGTTGCAGACCTCCAGTCTTGGGCTCAGTCCCTCTGGACGCCCTGATTCTGAATTGGGAAGGGAAGTTTCTGTACGCCTTTCCCCCCTTCCCACTCCTGTTCAAAGTTTTGGTCAAAATAAGGTCTCAGCCTTGCAAGGTGATTCTGATTGCTCCAGATTGGGCCAGACAGCCCTGGTACCCCCTGTTGCTGTCCCTAGCAGTCCATTTTCTCCTGTCTCTTCCCAGGAATTACAACCTGTTAACATCTTCTCAGGAAAGGATTTGGTACCCCAATCTTCAGTCTCTCAATCTCAAGGCATGGCTTTTGGAGAGTTACAGTTTGCAGATTTGCATCTTTCCCAAGGGGTTCTGGATATCCTCAAGGCTTCTCAAAAGCCCTCCACCAGAAAGGCTTATAACTCCAAATGGAAGAGATTCAGCATTTGGTGTTCTAAGAAGCATATTTCTCCAGACACTGCTGGATTGCCTGCGGTTCTGGATTATATGGTCCATCTTAATGGCCTAGGTCTCAGACCAGCTACTGTCAAGGTACACTTGTCAGCTGTTTCTGCGTTTTTGTCTGTGGGGAAGTCTTCCTCACTATCTTCCCATCCTGTGTTCTGTAAATTTTTTAAAGGATTGCTTCACACCAATCCTCCTTTTAGAGACCCTGCCCCTGCCTGGGATTTGAATGTTTGCATTGCACAACTTATGCAACCCGCCTTTGAGCCTATGTCTTCAGCAAAACTTAAGTACTTGACTTGGAAAACTGTGTTCCTGGTAGCCATTACTTCTGCCAGGTGTATCAGTGAATTGCAAGCCCTGTCAGTGGAACCTGATTTTATCTCGTTTCACAGGATAAAGTAGTCCTTAGAACCAATAGAAGGTTCTTGCCCAAAGTGGTTTCAGACTTCCATTTAAACCAGCCTGTCTCTCTCCCTGTTTTCTTCACTGATCATTCTTCCTCAGGAGAGAGGAGGCTGCACAGTTTAGATGTTAAAAGAGCCCTTAGTTACTACGTATAGCGTACCAAGGGTCACAGGTTTGACTCCCTCCAGTTGTTCCTCACTTATGGAGAAGTGGGAAAGGGCAAATCTGCCACCAAAAGATCTGTTGCCAGGTGGATTGTGTCTTGTATACAATTCTGCTATGAAAAACTAGGAAAAACTCCACCTTCAGGCCTGAGGGCTCATTCCACAAGAGGTACAGCTGCTTCCCTGGCTGCTGCCAGGGATATCCCTCTCTTAGAAATTTGTCAAGCAGCCACCTGGAAAACAGTCCATACCTTTACCAAGCATTACTCTCTGGATATCCAGGCTAGGAGTGATGCTCGGTTTGGCACAGCAGTACTTAATAACCTATTCCCTAAGTAGGTTCTGTCCCTCCTCTTTGGAGGTACTGCTTGGTAGTCTGCAATTGTCAGAATACAGCAAGACTTCATGTTGTTTGAAGAAAAAATTACTCACCTTAGTAATTATGTTTCTTCTAATGGAGTCTTGCTGTATTCTGACCTCCCTTCCTGCCTCCCCTCTCAGAACCTGTTTTTGGGAAGTGGGTGGGCAAGTGCAGTGTTGCACCCCTGGGGTGTTTTTTGCTTGCACCCTCCTCCTTTTTGTTTGGGTGCTGATTTATTATTGTTATTTGTAGTAGATTGGTTTTTGGTTTTTGGGTTACCTGACTTGAGTCTTCCCTGGGAATCCAAAACTTTTTTCAGCCAGTTGGCTAGTAGGAATTTTTACAATTTCCACATAGAATTTTTAGTTAGTTGGGCTCGTAAGAATCTGACAGTTTAAGTTCAAAACACTCCAGACAGAGACTTCAACCGAGCTCGAGCTCAGCATTCTATGCCCTGCATAGAAAGCTAACTCTGTTCTCCGGGGCAGTTCAAAGGTTGGGAATCACTGCCATTGTCAGAATACAGCAAGACTCCATTAGAAGAAACATAATTACTAAGGTGAGTAATTTTTTCTTCTGGCACAGTTATATTGAACCACACCATATGATGATCACTGATCCCCAGGTGGCTACCCACCATGATGTCAGCAACACTGTCTCTGTTTGTCAGTACCAGGTCCAGTATTGCCCCCCACGAATTGGCTCCCTAACTAGTTGCCTGAGGAATGCCCCCTACAGGGAGAGCAGGATGTCCCTTCTTCCAATTGTTACCGCAGCTGGGAGGCTCCAATCCACGTCCAGTAGATTGAAGTCTCCCATCAGCAGTACCTCCCCCTTGCTTGCAATCCTTTGAATTGCTTCCAACATATCTTTATGTAACCCCCCTGCAAATGGGGGTTCCCAAAAGACTTCCAGGAGCTTGCTTGAATGCTCCAAGCCTGAATGGTGTTTGGCATTTAAGCCATTTATCAGTGAGTGTTTTTAGAGCCTCTGGTACTGTCTCTTTAAGAGCTGTCTGCTTGCAGACATAATTAGTTTGTATGGGGGACTGTGTGCTTCTCTGAGTACCACTTGAGCTGCTGCCAATTCACTTAATTTTTGCAGTCACTAGGAGTGCAAAGGAACCTATCTGAAAGATGTAACTGTTTACCAGAAATTATTTAGAGTAATAATGAAATGACAGTTTGTCTAACCTGCTTTCTTTGCAGTCAGAACTGTGTCTGCTAGTTCCCCATTCTAGTTTTGAACTGCTGAACTGGACCAATCAGTGTGGGGTAAGCTAGCTCTAAAATGGTGCCTTGGACGAATCAGAACTTGGACTCATAATCTGAGCCAGCCACAAGAGGATTGTATGGGCAGTGACTCTGGGAGATGTGTTTAGACTTCAGTGCCTTTTGGACCAACAGCAGCAGTCTATTGTGAGTGACAGCCAATCCAGTCAAGAACTGGGAGGAACTCAAAGGAAGTGCCCGGTTTTTGTCGGTTGGAGTTCAGTTGAGCTTTGGCAGTGAAGAAGGAAGGAGCCCTGTGCTTTTTCAGTGTGCAGTTTTAGTCAAAAAACGTGTGTAAGGCCCAGAGTTCCGGTCTGCAGCTTGTGTAACAGCTTGTTAGGACTGAATCCGTCCTGTGAAAAGAATCAAAGGATCTCTGAAGAGTAGAAACCAGGCTCACCCTGTGAAGACTGGAAGAATTGCTGAAATTGCACTCGGTCTGTCAGGAACTGAATCTGCTGTGTGTTCTCCCGGCATTGTGCAGTAATTGCGATCGGATACAGATGCAGCCTGCCTGGTATAGTACTTTCTTTTATATGGATGTGTGAAGAGGTTTGTGTACCTCAAGTGAGCCCTGCTGACATTGAAGGACCCTATCTTATTTGGAGGTCGTGAGTACTAATTCAGGGTTGCTCCTGTTGAATTGCCACATTAAATCCAAATGGAATTACTGTACTGCTGACTGTTTAATTCTCCTTTTCTCTGTGAAAGGGCCCCTACCAGCTGCCACGGTTTGGACTAGCCACTAGGCTTGGGAAACCCAGGGACAGTAACTGATAGGGATAGGCCTGTCACAGAGCCATAGGTAGATTATTAGAGTGATAAGCTAATTAACCTGATTTCCCCTGTCCTTGTTATATCCCTAAATAAATCAGAGCTGCTTGTTTCAGCAAAGTTATACTGCCCTGAGGTATTTGTCTATGTTAAAGTACTGTACTGTGATTGTTGCACTGTATCTCATTTCACAGGAGGTCCCAGTGCGGAACCAGACCTGGGGGTAAGTGTGTACTGTGAAGGTAATTCTGATATATTGTGTGGGCCACTAGTGGGAAGAAAGGGGTTGCAGTGTCCCAGAGGGCTGTGACCAAGTTAGTTTAACTATTGCAAACCCTGACCTCTGGGTGGAGGCACCGCCATTGGATCCAGGCCCTCAACCTGTTGTGGCAAATCAGGCAGGGTAGTAGCCCCTGGGATAGCGCCATCTAGGGTTACATCTTGGAGGCTCACCGCTGGGATTGTGTGTCCTCTAGTGGCCATATTTACGAACCACTGTTAAGAAAAAATGGGTACCCGACAGAAGTGGCTGTGCACCGGCTGGTGGAGTGGTGTACTGGGAGGAGATCGACCCCAAAATGCTATGCTTATCCTGGACATCCCCTGGGTATCAATACGGACACTGTGCAGGAGTACTTTCCAAGGTGGAAGGTTTACAAAACCCTGTGGTGGTGGGTCGGCATGCTAATCTGCTCACCCACACTTTCCTGGCCCTAGTAGAGTTTAAGGAGCCCATAGATAGCTCCAAAGTGCCACAGACCATTACCCCAGAGGAGCCCTCACTGCTTGGAGTGATAACTAAGGACAGTAAGACCCGAGGAATCAGCCCCACCACTATCTGAAACTTTTGAGAGAATTTGCTGAATGGTTGCTGGGAGAGGGAAAACTGTGGAGGACTTGAAGAAACTATTCTTGCCACCTGGGAGTGTTCTCCCCAACACCCTCTCCTGCTCCAGTGCCCGTATGGTGGCTGAACCAATGCAGACTCCTATTTCTGCACCTGCCATTAGTCACGACTCTTACCGAAGGTTGAGGATCTTCTCTGGCACCCTCCCACCCCCAAGGAGAGGATGACTGGGAGACCTGGATAGACTATGTTGCCCCAAGTGCTAGAATGGCAATGCTCGGAAGGTGAAAAGAAAGAGGGTTGGTGAGAGCCTCCGAGGTCCTGCCCTGGCTACCATCCGTGCTAAACGGGCCAGTAACCCTGAAGCGACTGCACAGGCCTATCTTGAGGCCTGGAGAATGTGTATGGGAGCCCAGATTCTGATGAGGACTATGGTGGAGAGTAAGAGATGCACAACAGTACCAAGGGAGTTGTTGTCTGTGTATGTATCTCGGCTGGAAAATTGTTGCAAGAATGCCTCAAGAAAGGTAGTTTGCCAGCGATTGAACTGGACCGAACCAGGCTGGACAGGATCATAAGTCTGCCCCCTTCTCAGAACTGCTGTTGCTTCAGTTACACCTGGCAGATCGACTGGAATCCCACCCTCCTATGATGAGTTAATGAGAGAATTGAGGAGTTGAGAAAAGGCGACCTCGGGAGGGACCTGCACCAATAGCTGCGGCTACGACCCGAGTGACTGAGGTGACCCATCAAGTGAAGTTCAGGGCAGAGGTTGGCAGTCAATGAGTGCTCTGACAAGGAAAAGATATGTCACAATGGGGCGAACTGTTGAGGAGATCCGAATTCAAAACAGTCCCTTTATGAAGGCCACGCCTGCAAGTACGGGCCCCTGACCTATATCCGACGCATCTGCTATGGGGTGGGGTACCCACCCATGTATCTCCTGCTGATAACAGCTCGAACTCGATTCCTTGACCATGGAAGTGGAGAAACTGACGAGATGTCTCCAAATGCTTATCACGCCGCAGACAGAGATGGCACCAAGGTTTCCAGTTAATAATACCCCGCCCTGGCTCCCAGTGTGGCGCCTCGCCAGCTCAAACTCCAGAAAGTATGTTTTGCTATAATTGTGGGAAAGATGGGCACATGAAAGGAATGCCAGTCCCCAAAGACACTGACAAAGTTGCATATAGGCTACAAGGAGAGCTTGGAGAAAGAAATCAGTGGTTAAGAGGTGCGACACATGATCCCAGTGAGGGCACCAAAATGCTAATTCACGTCCTTTGTGGCAAGGTCAGTTGCCCAGGCCCTACCGCCTCTCCAGACTGGTCCAGAATAGTGGGTCCCTCCATGGAGACCACTGTAAAGGTGAACGGAGTGTCTACAAGAGCTATATTAGACAGTGGCTCCAAGTGACAATTATGTTCCAAGATTGGTATCAGAAGCATTTGTCAGACGTACCCTTACAACCATTAGAAGGACTGCATGTATGGGGGTTAAGGTGAGAAGGCCTACCCTATTCCGGTATATCCGAATTTGGCTGTCTTTCCCACCTCCATTGGCTGGAGTGGCCGAACAAGTAGAGACCCTAGCCTTAGTGTGTCCCCCACTGGACTGTATGATGGTGTCCTTTGTTGATTGGAACAAATGCTCATATGTTCGGAAGGCTGGCACAGTTGTGTTATGAAAAACAGGGTCAAGACTAGTAGAGCTTTAAGAGTTCCGCTTTAATTAAGAAGGCCTATGAGGCACAGAGAGATGCTGAAAAAACAGAACCAGAGGAACCGGTCGAATTGTATGGAAGAAGGATCCTGAGTCTCTGATCCTGGCGCCAAATGCCCAGTGTACCTTACAGAAGAGGTCCGTATCAGAAAGGATGTTAAGAATAAAATATTAATGTTGGATGCACCAGGCGATGGAAAATTGCCAGAGGGACTGCTGGTCAAGCCTAGTATTTTGCCGCTAGAGCCCATGCTTATGCCAGAAGGGTAATGGTCCAAGTTCATAATGTGTCTGAAAGAGACATTCGAGGTAAACAGAGGTTGCATCTGGCTAATGTGCATTGTGCAGACACTGCAGTGCTACCCAGCAGCAAGAGTTCAAGGAAGAATGACAGAGTAACGCCTGACTTGTTTGATTTACGACCCCCGCTGCCAGCTGAATGGAAAGTGAAGATCAGTGAGAAGCTTGCCCAGAGAGACCAGGTGTTTTCTTTAAAGGAATGGGATGTAGGATGCGTGCAAGGAGCTGAGCACAATATCCGGCTGCATGACGGAAGACCATTTAGTGAGAGGTCTCGCGCCTGGCACCTGCTGACATAGATGATGTGAGACGGCATCTGCAAGAGATGTTAGCTGCTGGTGTAATACAAGAATCCAGAAGCCCTTATGCTTCCCCCATTGTGGTAGTGAGGAAAAAGAATGGAACAGTAAGGATGTGTGTGGATTATCGCACCTTAAACGGCGGACTATCCTGATCAGTACACAATGCCCGCATTCAGGATGCTTTGACTGCCTAAGCGGGAGCAAGTGGTTCTCTGTGCTGGATCTCGCGGTGGGTACTATCAGATCCCGATGGCCCCAGAGGACCGTGAAAAGACAGCCTTTATCTGTCGCTTGCTTCCTGAATTCATGAGGATGCCTCAAGGGATTTCAGGTGCCCCAGCCACTTTTCAACGATTGATGGAGCGTGCAGTGGGGACATGAACTTACTAGAGTGCCTGGTATACCTAGATGATGTTATTGTGTTTGGCAGCTCACTGGAGGAACATGAAGCAGATTATTTAAGGTATTGGACCGACTGGAGGACTTTGGCCTTAAACTGTCCATTGATAAGTGTCAATTTTTCAAACATCAGTAAAGTATGTGGGACACATAGTATCCACGAGGAATAGAGACCGACCCAAGTAAAGTTGAGGCCTTGACCACCTGGCTACAGCCCAAAATCTAAAAGAACTGCAAAGATTCCTGGGATTCTGTGGTTATTATCGCGCTTTATCAAGGACTATTCAAGAGTGATCCGCCCTTTACTTAACCTTACTCAAGGGTATCCCCAACCCACAAAAATACCAAAGTCAGCGTCCCTCAAGACTGAAGAGTGTATTTTCATCCGAGTGAAGTATTTGGGGCCCGCTGGACTCCTGATTGTGAGACTGCTTTTCATGAGATCATATATCAACTTACCCATGCTCCAGTGCTGGCCTATGCCGATCCAAGAAAACCTTACGTCCTGCACACTGATGCTAGCTTGCAAGGGTTGGGGGCTGTGTTGTACCAAGAGCACGAGAATGGCCTGAGACCAGTGGCCTTTGCCAGTAGAAGCCTGACCCCATCCGAAAAGAACTATCCTGTACATAAGTTAGAGTTCCTAGCTTTGAAGTGGGCTATTGTTGACCAATTCCATGAGTACTTGTATGGGGCTAAAATACTAGTAAAAACTGACAATAATCCTTTGACCTATGTGCAGACCTCAGCTAGTTGGATGCCACTGGCCATAAGTGGCTTTCTGCATTATCTACATATGACTATGCTCTCGAATACCGAGCAGGTCTGAACCACATAGATGCTGATGCTCTCTCCCGGAGGCCTGTTCCCCAGAATGATTGGGTCCGATTGGCAGAACCTGACATTCGGGCACTCTGCCGGAAGTTTGACAGGGAGGAACAAATGCCCACGGACGCAGTGGACTGCATGGTGGATTGCTTGGGAGCCTCTGAGAATTGCATACCTGCTGCTTATTGCCACTTTTCTGCAATAGACATTGGTGCACTGCCTCAGCTGGACAATGACAGTATTCGGCGGGCTCAATCCCATGATCCCATGATCAAAGCAGCTTTAGAAGCCCTCTATGCAGGAAAAGATGTGTCCAAATTACGCCCACTGATTTGAGAACTGCACTGTTATACAAAGAAGGTCCTAAGTTGAAACTGATCAATAAACTGTTATACAGAGAAACAGTAGACAGAGGGACAAGTAGACAAACAACAACTAGTGCTGCCCACTGCCTTCGAGACTCAGTACTGAGGTCCTTGCACAACCACATGGGCACCTTGGTATAGACAGAACACTTGACTTGGTGAGATCCAGATTCTATTGGCCTAAGATGGGGCTGATGTGGAGCAACACATTCGAACTTAGTCGCTGCTTACAGAGGAAAGCTTTGCCCCAGAGGGCTGCCCCCTTGTTAACATCACCACCAGTGCACCCATGGAGCTGGTCTGTATTGATTTTCTAAGTTTGGAGTCAGATCAAAGAAATATCAGTAATGTGCTGGTGGTCACTGACCATTTCACGAAGGATATGCCCAAGCTTTCCCCACCAAAGACCAGAAAGCATCCACTGTGGCCAAAGTACTTGTAGAAAACTTTTTTGTTCACTATGGGGCTCCACAAAGAATCCATTCTGATCAAGGGAGAGACTTTGAGAGTCGTCTGATCAAAGAGATGCTTTCTCTGTGGGGAGTGCGAAAGTCCAGAACCACTCCTTACCACCCCCAAGGGGACCCACAGCCTGAACGTTTCAACCGCACTTTGCTAGATATGCTAGGCACCCTGCACCCAAAGGACAAGCCTAGATGGAGCCAACAAATTAGCACCTGGTACATGCTTATAACTGCACCAAAAGTGATGCCACTGGATTCTCCCCTACCGCCTGATGTTTGGAAGAGAACTCGACTACCAGTAGATGTGTGTTTGGGGTCTCTCCTGATGGGGTTCAGGCTGACAACTATTTACAGTATGTGCAAAAGTTAAAGGCCCAGCTAACTCATGCGTACTAACTGGCTCAAACCATGGCTGCCAAAAGAAATCTAGCCAACAAAGAAAGGTATGATAAAAGGTGAAAGCACAGGAACTCCGGAGGAGATCGGGTATTGCTAAGAAATCTGGGATTGCATGGCAAGCACAAGATTGCTGACAGATGGCACCATCTCCCTCACATTGTAGTGGGCAAACTAGATGATCTGCCAGTGTACAAAGTAAGGCCTGAGAATAATTCAAAAGATGTAAAAACAATGCATAGAAATCATTTACTGCCCATTGGACAAATCTTAATTGAGTCTGAGCCCCTAGAAGATGCCCCCTCTGGACCAGTGACTAGAGCTGCTGCTAAGAAAAGATCAAGAAAGTCTGCACCTACAGAAGCAAAGTTAAAGTGTTCCCTCCACAAGTCCCAGTTGAGCATGACTGTCAGTCCATATCGGAAGAAAGTGAGAGTGACTTTGAATACTATCCTTCTTACGAACTGAGTCAATTGTTTGGGCAATCCCTAGTCAATACTGGAGACAAAGCTGGGCCTTCTGGACTGTTTAAGCCCCCAGCTTCATCCCTGGAGCCAATGCTCCCAGAAAGTGAAGTGCAAAGCATCAGATCAGATGAAATGGAATCATTGTGCATGGTTGAACTGTTTGAGCTTTCAGGGAGGAAAATGATAGATTGGGGCAGACTGGTGATACACCGAACAAGAAGAGTATTTTGAGTGCCCTGACAGTCCACTGCCAGTGTCCGAAAGCTCTCCATGCGAGCCAAATGTTGTGGACTCAGAAACTGTAACTCCTGGAGCTGAAAGTGCCCCAAGTTCTAGCCTCTCTACCCCATGGAGACTCCCCTGACAAGTGTGGACAATGCTGAAAATGAGGCTCAGAGTGCAGAGACTGTAACAGTTCCCCTAGAAAGACTGGTCGAGCTGTAAAGCCTGTGGTGCACCTCAGTTATGATTCCCTTGGGAGGCCTGTGGATTTGCCTCTCAATGTTGTCCATAAAGGAGTGTATGTGTCTGACTCATTGCCCAAACTGACGTCAGTGCTAACTCAAGTTACTTGTGTTGCCCTCTAAGTATGGTGCCCTTGCCCGTCCAGCCCCAAGGTAACTGATAGGAAGGGCCCCTCTTCAGGTTTCATGTACAAGAGGTAATAACTTGAGTTATGGTACAATGTGTATGTAATACTGTGTTAAGAGTGACGTACTGCAATGTTTCAGAAATGTGTTCTTGGTAAAATGATATATTGACTGATGATTACATATGCGAGCCTAATGCAAATGTATATGGTTGCAGTTGAAACTTATAGAATTACTTGAGCGCGGACGTCAAGCTTTCCCAGGCCAGGAAGGGTGTAACCCCCTGCAAATGGGGTTCCTCAAAGACTTCCAGGAGCTTGCTTGAATGCTCCAAGCCTGAATGGTGTTTGGCATTTAAGCCATTTATCAGTGAGTGTTTTTAGAGCCTCTGGTACTGTCTCTTTAAGAGCTGTCTGCTTGCAGACATAATTAGTTTGTATGGGGACTGTGTGCTTCTCTGAGTACCACTTGAGCTGCTGCCAATTCACTTAATTTTTGCAGTCACTAGGAGTGCAAGGGAACCTATCTGAAAGATGCAACTGTTTACCAGAAATTATTTAGAGTAATAATGAAATGACAGTTTGTCTAACCTGCTTTCTTTGCAGTCAGAACTGTGTCTGCTAGTTCCCATTCTAGTTTTGAACTGCTGAACTGGACCAATCAGTGTGGGGTAAGCTAGCTCTAAAATGGTGCCTTGGACGAATCAGAACTTGGACTCATAATCTGAGCCAGCCACAAGAGGATTGTATGGGCAGTGACTCTGGAGATGTAGTTTAGACTTCAGTGCCTTTTGGACCAACAGCAGCAGTCTATTGTGAGTGACAGCCAATCCAGTCAAGAACTGGGAGGAACTCAAAGGAAGTGCCGGTTTTGTCGGTTGGAGTTCAGTTGAGCTTTGGCAGTGAAGAAGGAAGGAGCCCTGTGCTTTTTCAGTGTGCAGTTTAGTCAAAAAGTGTGTAAGGCCCAGAGTTCCGGTCTGCAGCTTGTGTAACAGCTTGTTAGGACTGAATCCGTCCTGTGAAAAGAATCAAAGGATCTCTGAAGAGTAGAAACCAGGCTCACCCTGTAGAAGACTGGAAGAATTGCTGAAAATTGCACTCGGTCTGTCAGGAACTGAATCTGCTGTGTGTTCTCCTGGGTATTGTGCAGTAATTGCGATCGGGATACAGATGCAGCCTGCCTGGTATAGTACTTTCTTTTATATGGATGTGTGAAGAGGTTTGTGTACCTCAAGTGAGCCCTGCTGACATTGAAGGACCCTATCTTATTTGGAGGTCGTGAGTACTAATTCAGGGTTGCTCCCTGTTGAATTGCCGCATTAAATCCAAATGGAATTACTGTACTGCTGACTGTTTAATTCTCCTTTTCTCTGTGTGAAAGGCCCCTACCAGCTGCCACGGTTTGGACTAGCCACTAGGGCTTGGGTACCCAGGGACAGTAACTGATAGGGATAGGCCTGTGCACAGAGCCATAGATAGATTATTAGAGTGATAAGCTAATTAACCTGATTTCCCCTGTCCTTGTTATATCCCCTAAATAAATCAGAGCTGCTTGTTTCAGCAAAGTTATACTGCCTGAGGTATTTGTCTATGTTAAAGTACTGTACTGTGATTGTTGCACTGTATCTCATTTCACAGGAGGTCCCAGTGCCGGAACCAGACCTGGGGGTAAGTGTGTACTGTGAAGGTAATTCTGATATATTGTGTGGGCCACTAGTGGGAAGAAAGGGGGGTTGCAGTGTCCCAGAGGGCTGTGACCAAGTTAGTTTAACTATTGCAAACCCTGACCTCTGGGTGGAGGCACCCGCCATTGGATCCAGGCCCCTCAACCTGTTAGTGGCAAATCAGGCAGGGGTAGTAGCCCCTGGGATAGCGCCATCTAGGGGTTACATTTATCCACTTATACCCCTGTGCTGGAGGTTTGTAGATCACTCCTGTGCAAATAGCAGCCCCCTTCCGTGTCTCCAGGGTGACCCACAGTACTTCTGTTCTTCCCTGCTCCCCCTGTATTTCTGTAGCTGTTATGTTTTCCCTTACATAAAGAGCCACTCCTCCCCCTTTCTACCTACCCTGTCCCTTCTGAATAGAGCATAACTGGGTATGGCTATGTTCCAGTCCTGGTGTTCATTGAACCAGGACTCAGTAATCGGACTATGTCCAGGTCCACTTCTGCCATGGTGGCCTCTAGGTCTGTAATCTTATTGCCAAGACTTTGAGCATTTGCACACATGGCTCTCCAGATTGTACTGTCACCCCCTCTCATTTTACCCATTTGCCCTCCCTTATTTCCTCCACTATTCTTCTTAGTATCTCCCCTTCCTTATATACCATGGATTCTTATGTTCATTGGTTCCTTTTAGGATTTCTCTCCCTCTGGATTCCCACTACTGACCTTGTAAGCCTGTGGGGGTTGGGACAGTTTGTCTCCCTGCCGCCTTCCATCTTCCCACCTCGGCTGGTTTAAATGCTCGCCAATGCAGCATTTAAACTGTTTACTGAGGATCACGGTTGGATGGATGCAGGCTGTTGCTCCAGTACAGGCCTTTCAAACAACATGAAGTCTTGCTGTATTCTGACAATAGCAGTGAGTCCCAACCTTCGAACTGCCCCGGAGATGAAAGAGTTAACATTCCATGCCAGGCATGGAATGCTGAGCTCGAGCTCAGTTGAGACTCTGTCTGTTGCTGTTTTGAAGTCAAACCATCAGATTCTTTACTCCGCCTCACTGAACAGTCGCTCCGGAGATTTCTCCTTTGCTAGGTTCAATTTGTCGGTTAAAGTCTGTTTTTCTCGGTTTCCAAATGAATTTAAACTGCAACCTGTCGGTTCAGTCTCTGTCTGTGGTATTCATGAGTACTAGATAGGTTATATTGATTTTCTTTTCTGTGTGGAACTTGTAAACGTTTCATCGGTTCGGTTTGAACCGATTAGGTTGTTTAAAAATCTTTATTTCTACTTTTAGAGTGTGGTTACCGGTTCTTATCGGTTCTAAAAAAAAATGGATTTTATTACGGTTTTTCCACGACCCATAACACGGTCAGGAACCGATAAGAGTGTCTTGCCTGGTGGATTGCCATTAAAAGGGTAAGTTTTGTTAGGGCTGGCACCATGTCTGAGAAACCCAAAAGAAAAACCGGGCCCACTGGGTTTCAACACTGTAGTGTGTGTGGGGAAGTCTTTGCTAAGGCTGACCCCCACACCACCTGTGTTTATTGTCTGGGGTTTGACCACCTCAATTCAGACTGCCAGATTTGTAAAAATTTTCCTGCAGCTACCCTAGAAAAGAGAGTTGGTAGGCTCAGGGAAAGGGAGGCCAAAAAGTCCGCTGACCCGGATGGCCAGCCGGTTCGGTTCAAACCGAACCAGAAGAGTACCCTCTGACCAGGCGAAACTTCTTTGGGCAAAGGAGAACCGATTCGAGTCGGTTCTGGTTAAGAAGAACAAGAGGGAAAAATCAGCGGTGTGGATCCAAAGTTTCTTCTCCAACCGCTGATGAAATAGCCAAAGCGATAAAATTGTGCAGTCACTTTCCCGGTTCTGACGAACTGGCACCATCAGGAAGGCGCTCAGTTGGCCGGGTTCGGATTATGATTTGGAAGAATTTTATGAACGGAGGAGGAGGAAGGAGAGTATGAGGAAAGTGAATGGATGATGAAGTCTGATGTGCCCATTGACCCGGACATCTCCCAGACAGACCTTCAGGAGTGTCTCCTCCTAGGCTTTCTGAGTCTCCTCCCATTTCATGTTTTACAAGAAAGTGGCGAAACCCTTCAGCTTCCTATGGAAGAAGCTGTGGATGACCAGGAGGAGCCTGACTATGTGGAAATGATGGATATCCCAGAGTCCAGGAGGCTGTCTATTCCCTTACACAAGTCTTTTGGGAAACAGACATTTAAGATTTTAAAGACTCTTAATTCTATACTTCCTGTGGATAAAAGAATGGACAAGAGGTATACTCTGTCAGGCTCAGATACGGAGTTCCTTACCCAGCAATGCAGCCATATTGGGGTAGTGCAGGCTGCAGCCTGTGATAAGGCTAATATACCATTGGCTTCACACACCCCAGATAAGGACTCCAGGAGGATTGATGCCATGGCAAAGAAACCGTACATGGCAGCATCCTTGGGACTCAGGCAGGCCAATTATATGGCCTATACAGCTAGATATCAGAAATCTAGATGGGACACTGTCATAGCTTTAGCTAAACAGGTCCCTGACCAGCTTGCCAAGGAGCTGGAGCAGGTGGCTGCTGATGGTATTGAGGCATCCAAGGTGCAATTCCATGCTGCAGTGGACTCCAATGATGTTTCATCTAGAGTCATGGCTACATCTGTGGCCCTTCGTAGGATGGCTTGGCTCAGATGTACTAGCCTGTCTCAGGATACCCAGACTAAGGCCATGGAGTTTCCTGTTGTGGGTAATTCTCTGTTTGGGAAGCAAACAGAGAACTACATGAAGAAAATGGATGAATACAGGACCACCTATAGGAGTGCTCAGGCCAAGGAAAGGCAAGCCACTCCTCAGAGGCAGCATTCCAGGGGCAGGCCTTTTCCTAGGCCTTTCTACCAAGCCCAGGCCTCCTCTTCTGCCTATGCTCAGAGGGGGTTCTTTAGAGGGGGAGGCAGAAGGGATACAAGCAGACCTGCTTCCACCCCTCAGCCTAAACCCCCTGCCAAACAGCACCCTGATGGGTTTGCCAGGGCCGATTCTCCACCACCTGTAGGGGGCAGGCTGGCTTGCTTTGTCCAGGACTGGAAGTCTTTAACATCAGACAAATGGGTCCTGGAAGTAGTAGGCCAGGGACTGGTTCTCAGCTTCAAAAATTTCCAAAGATGAGAACCAGATCCTTTCCACCTGCAAATCCTTCAGAGGCACTTGCCCTAGAGGCAGAGGTCTCTTCCCTCTTGGCTCTCAGAGCTGTAGAAAGGGTTCCACCACTACACCAAGGGTAAGGACTGTACTCCAGGTACTTCCTCACTCCCAAAAAAACAGGAGAATGGCGGCCCATCCTGGCTCTCGGGTATTTAAACAAGCACCTTTTAAAGCCAAAGTTCAAAATGGTGACTTTGGGAATAATTCTACCCTCTCTAAGGCCAGGGGACTGGCTAGTCTCCCTGGACCTCAAGGATGCCTATTTCCATATTCTCATCAGAAGCTCCCATCGAAAGTACCTCAGGTTCGAGCTGCCCTCAGGCCATTACCAATTCAGAGCAATGCCCTTCAGCCTAATCTCTGCTCCAAGGGTGTTCACAAAATGCCTGGCAGTAGTAGTTGCTTCCCTAAGAAGGCAAAGATTGCCATCTTCCCATACCTGGACGACTGGCTCATAGTAGGCCAGTCCCCAGACCAAGTCGAGTTACACCTACAGATAACTCAGCAACTGCTCACCTCTCTAGGTTTCCTTCTGAATCTTTCAAAGTCAGTTCTAGAGCCTGTTCAGCTCCTCACCTTCATAGGGGCAGAGCTAGATACAGAAAAGGCCAGAGCCTTCCTTCCCCTGGACAGGGCAAGGACCCTTATCACACTGGCCTCTTCATTCACCCTACAGGTGTCTCGTCCAGCAAGGCATTTTCTGCAGCTCCTGGGGCGCATGGCTGCTTCTACAGCAGTGGTGCAGGGAGCAAGATTTCAGATGAGGGACATTCAGTTTCACTTGAGAGCCTTTTGGTCTCAGAAAAAGGACCCTCTTACCAAACTGGTACCAGTGACTCGAACCCTGATCCAGGCCTTGCAGTGGTGGCAGGATCAGGACAATCTAAGACAGGGAGTTCCTTTTGTCACTCAGTCTCACTCTTTAATCCTTACTACAGATGCCTCCCTCTTGGGGTGAGGGGCCCACTTGGGAGACCTGACCACCCAAGGGTTGTGGTCCCCTCAGGAATCTCTGCTTCACATCAATCTGTTGGAACTCATAGCAGTGTTTCTAGCACTTCAGGCTTTCTCCAAGTCTGTTCAGAACAAAGTTGTTCAGATCAGGACAGACAATACCACCACAATGTGGTATATCAACAAGCAAGGGGGCACTCGGTCTACGGCCTTGTGCACGGAAGCAATGAAGTTGTGGTCTCGGGCCTATTCCCTGAACACCTCCCTTACAGCAGTACACCTCCCAGGCAAGGACAATGTCCTGGCAGATGCTGTCAGCAGGATATCTCAGGGCCATCACGAATGGTCACTGGATCCCCTGGTTTTGGAGGTGATCTTCTCCAGATGGGGCACCCCACAGATAGATCTTTTTGCAGCCCCAGACAATCACCAACTTCCCCTTTTTTGCTGCAGGCCCCCAGTGTTGGGCTCTGTCCCCCTGGATGCCCTGGTTCTCAGTTGGGAAGGGAAGTTCCTGTATGCTTTTCCCCCCTTCCCTCTCCTGTTCAAGGTGGTAGTCAAAATCAGGTCTCAACCCTGCAAGGTGATTCTGATTGCTCCAGACTGGGCCAGACAGCCCTGGTACCCTCTCCTGTTGTCCTTAGCAGTCCACCTTCCCTTGTCTCTTCCCAGGAATTACAACCTGTTAACCTGTGCTCAGGGGAGGGTTTGGTACCCGAATCTCAAATCTCTCAATCTCAAGGTCTGGCTCTTGAAGAGTTAGAGTTTGCTGATTTACACCTCTCTCAAGGTGTTATGGATATTCTAAAGGCTTCTAGGAAGCCTTCCACCACAACTACTTATAATTCCAAATGGAAAAGATTCTCCATATGGTGCTCTGGGAAGCATATTTCCCCAGAGTCTGCGGACCTGCCCACAGTCCTTGACTGTATGGTCCATCTGAATAGCTTGGGACTCAGACCAGCTGCACTAAGGGTGCATCTGGCATCTGTCTCTGCTTTTCTTTCAGCAGGTAAACCCTCTTCTCTTTCAGCTCACCCTGTATTCTCCAAGTTTTTCAAGGGATTGCTTCATACCAATCCGCCATTCAGGGACCCTGCCCCTGCTTGGGACCTTAATGTTTGCATTGCTCAACTTATGCAACCCCCCTTTGAGTCTTTGTCCTCAGCAGAGCTTAAGTACTTGACTTGGAAAACTGTGTTCTCGGTGGCCATCACTTCTGCCAGGCGCATAAGCGAGTTACAAGCCCTGTCAGTGGAGCCTGATTTTATCTTTTTCCATTGAGATAAGGTGGTCCTCAGGACTAACAGTAAGTTTTTTACCTAAGGTGGTTTCAGACTTCCACCTTAACCAATTTATGTCTCTTCCTGTGTACTTCACTGACCATTCCTCCTCTGGTGAGAGGAGGTTGCACAGTTTGGATGTAAAAAGAGCCCTTAGCTACTACATAGAACGTACCAAGGGTCACTGGTTTGACTCCCTCCAACTGTTCCTCACTTATGGCGAGGTTGGTAAAGGGAAAACCTGCCACTAAAAGATCCATTGCCAGGTGGATTGTCTCTTGCATTCAATTTTGCTATGAAAAACTAGGTAAGATTCCACCCTCAGGCCTGAGGGCTCACCCTACCAGAGGTACAGCTGCTTCCCTAGCTGCTGCCAGGGATATTCCTATCTTAGAGATATGTCAAGCAGCTACTTGGAAAACAGTTCACACTTTTACCAAGCATTACTCTCTGGATATCCAGGCTAGGAGTGATGCTCGGTTTGGCACAGCTGTGCTTCAGAGCCTATTTCCTAAGTAGGTTCTGTCCCTCCTCCATGGAGGTACTGCTTGGTAGTCTGCTATTGTCAGAATACAGCAAGACTTCATGTTGTTTGAAGAAAAAATTACTCACCTTAGTAATGTTGTTTCTTCTAATGGAGTCTTACTGTATTCTGACCTCCTCCGCCTTCCCCTCTCAGAACCTTTGTTTTTGGGATATGGGTGGGCAGTAGCAGTTTTGGCACTCAGGAGGTGCCCCACCTTTTTTATTATCACCCTCTTTTCTTTGGGTGAGTGTGTGTTGTGTTTATTTCATTTTTTGGGTTTCCTGACTTGGTCTTTGTTTTGGGACCAAAAAATCTGTTGTTATATTTTAGTAGCCAGTTGGCTAGTGTAGGTTTACAGCTTCCACACAGGGCCTCAGTGTGTTTAGCTCATAAAGATCTGACGGTTTGACTTCAAACAGCAACAGACAGAGTCTCAACCGAGCTCGAGCTCAGCGTTCCATGCCTGGCATGGAAAGTTAACTCTTTCATCTCCGGGGCAGTTCGAAGGTTGGGACTCACTGCAATTGTCAGAATACAGCAAGACTCCATTAGAAGAAACAACATAACTAAGGTGAGTAATTTTTTCTTATCCCTCCTTCATGTAGCCTCCATCTGCACTGCCATCTGTAATCACCCAGGTGGTGGTAATACAGAAAAGCCTTTAGCACTCCCTCCTTGGAAGAGGAGAGCATCTTCTGGAATGCTCAGGTTCCTCCCTTTGCCAACCCTGTGATGCTCCAGGCTCAGGCCACAAACTCCTGCTTACTGCTGTGCCGAAAGGCTGATGCTTTGAAAATATTTTAGCAATAAATTTTCTTATTCTGTGTTTAAATAGGGATTCTGATCTGTATTTTATTTGGAAAATATAAATTATAATTTGTCTGAAAGAAGTTGATGCAGTGCCTCTAACTTTCTGTTAGAGGTTTGCTGAAAATGCCAGTCATATCAGAAGTATTGTTAAATATTTGCAGATGAGCTACAGTAGTTCAGGTGTGCTGCCAAGTGTAAGTGACTGAATCTAACACTAGATCTAGCTGGAGTTGAAGGTTTTGGCTTGGAGGGTGGGAGGGCATGAGCCACATGGCCAGTGGTGCACCATCTACCAGCAAGTCATGGGGCAGAATTGATGGTAGTGGGCCGGCCTAGTGTCATGGCAGTAGTGTAACACTGAGGTGAGGAGCTCGGCTTCCAAGGTGAGGGGAGTTGGGTGCAGCACATCCGTTGCATAACCCCCTACTCGCTGCCTGAGAAGCGGCACTAATGTTGACTGAAGGTAGGCACTTGATTACCCACCCTTCATTTCAGAGGAAGGGTGCAGCTTTGCTGACTGATAGTTTGCTGGGGCACAGGGGAGGAACCTTGAGTGAAAAAGAGGGTTATACTGGTAATTTTGAATAAATAATGGTGTTGGCTGTGCATGTTGCCGCTTATCCACCTTCATGGTTGGAGGAAGGATACAGGCAAAATAGTCACAGTTGTCTGGGGAAAGAATGAGGGAATATTTATAGTATGTGGTTCAGTGTTGCTCTGTATGAGAGTCCATACACTTCCTAATGTTGTTTGTACCACAGTAGTGATGTCAGAATGTTGCTGTCAGAATGCTGTTGTACTACGGAAGTGAAGCAAGAATGCTGTTGTACATTAGTGATGTCAGAATGCTGCTGTATTACAGTCCTGTCAGAATGCTGTTGTACTAGACAGTGGTGTCAAAATGCTGTAATACTCCAGTAGTGATGTCAGAACGCTGCTGTACCCTAGTGGTGATGTCAGAAGGGCTGGCAGTATAGCCTAGAGGTTAGAGTAACGAGCGGTGAATGAACTTGGTACATCCAGCAGACCAGACCTTGATTTGATTCTCACAACCTCCACTTGCATACTGTGTGACTCTGAGCAAGTCACTTAACCGTCCAGTGCTCCCAGGTCTCCCCTGAAAACAGGCACTTGTGCCTAGTAGACCTTACCCAGTTACCAAAGACTAAAATAAAATAAAAAAATAAATTAATTAAAAAAAAAAAGAATGCTGTTGTACCACAGTAGTGATATCAGACACTAAAAACATCACAAATTAACTGTTTATTAAAAGATGAATGATTAAAAACATTGCTAGCTTATGTTGCTATTTAAATGTTTGAAATCTTTTTTTTTTTTTTTTAATTATTATTTTTTATTTTTTTACTAGTAGTTTGTCACTCCTCCGTGGAGCCGATGGGTAGCTCCAGCCCTCCCTCGGAGGGACTCGTTCTCCTGCCCAACTGTCCCCTGCCCAACCAGATCCCCTACTTCCCTTGCGGATTGCCCCCCCAGGGCAGGGCCAAGGAGATGAGCACTGGCTTACCCCCTCTCGGAATACAAATCCAGATATCACGAGCGGCATCAAGCTGGGGAATGCGTCGGGCCATCATGAACCCCGTCGGCTCCCGGATTTTCCACTTTTCTCCCCTGGGCCCACAAACCATGCAGTGGATGGCCTGGCCCCCGCCTCTGCGGAAGCAGCTATACACCCTGGATGTGGGCCTTCCTCTTCTAGGCAACATGTCTGTGCTGACACCCAGCCACTGCTGGGTGCCAGTCTACAGCACGTCGCACTGTCCCCCCTCCCCGAGGAAGGAAAGCTGTCTACGACGCTCAATCCTTCCTCATCCCTGCTGACTCCCGAGCGATCCAAGTTTGTTCCCGAACCTGGGTCGCCGGCGCGGCACGAGTTGTGGCAACCAGCGCCACCAAACCAGCCCTAAATGTTTTAAATCTTAACCTGTTTTCTGTTTATTTGACCACAGTTCAAGACTTAGAGTTAGAAAAAGGAATAAATTAATTAATACAAACGTATGCTATACAAAATGTTTTATGGGCAACCATGTGCAAACATCGAAACATTGACAGTGTTGGCAAAAAAAGACTGTTGATCAATCCATCTGGTCTGCCCTGTGGACAGCCATACACAACAAGGCTGATGTTTCCATCTTGTGGTGAGAAGACATCCTAGAGAACTCTCAAGCTTTGCTCTCTAGGTCTATGGTATCATCCCACCCCTTGATGGAAATGCAGTCTTGTTGTGTACAGTTGCCTGTACAGGTAGTCTATATATATATGGTAGTCTGTTAAAGTAGTTTTCATCTTGATAGCAAGACATCTCTAACCAGATGTATTGTAGTCAGCATTATATGTAAGCAGAGTTTCTTCAGAATAAATTGTTAGTCTTGTAGTGAAAAAAAAAAATTCAATGTTAGAAATATTTAAAGAATAATTAAATCACAACGTCGTCTCTGCTTGTAAGGCAGTTCCATCATAGCACAAACACTGATTGCATACAGTATGCAGTTTAAAATCAGTTTATAGCCTGTGGAGAAAAATTAGGTTTTCACATAATTTTTCTTCGGAGCAAAAGATTCTGTAATAAAGTTTTTAGTTGCAGTACTTGCTTACATTTAGCTCTTATGCAACTCAGTTTCACTGTATAGACTTTGTCATTTACATTTGGTTGCTGGAAATTGAATTGATAATTTTCGGGGGGAAGAGAGAATAAGTACTTGTTTTAACTAATATTGTAATCAAGAATGGAAAATTTCAGTTTGTGAATGGTGAAATTGTAGGTTTCTGTTTATTCTCATATGTCAAATTGTAGACTCTTAAAAAGTAAAGTGGAATCTCATTTCCCTCTTCATACATCATAATTGTGTGTTCTGGGAGCAAAAGGAATTTACAGCTACAGGGAAAATTCTTCTGCAACATGTGACTTGATTGGAAGAACAAAGGAAGCATAGTTGCAAGTAATCCAATCTTCAATCCAATTAAAATCTTCATTTTTCATACTTTTTCATGGTCCAATCAGGCTGTTCTTTACAGACAAATATAATTATCCTGCAAAACACAAAGGCTGTTGCATGATTTTGTGCACTGTTGCATTCAGAGAGTTGCATCACTTGGTCTGGCAATAAATGCTCTCTGCCTTCGAGACGAAGCTTATTTAGCTTGGCTTATCTTGTGCTGCTGTAGCAACCATCAGTCTCCAGGCAACTAAGGCACATTGACCTCTTCATTGAGTAGAGTGTAGCAGTACTTCAGTGTAGCTGCCAGAGACAATAGTGATGAGGCTGAATGTGGAAAGCATACTGTCTAAACATGCATTCTCCAGTCTGCCTCAGTGTAAGCAGTAAAAGGGAACTATATGAAAATATCAGGAAATACCATAAGTAATAGAGTACTTAACATCAGGACTTAGTGGTAAACGTGGGTGTAGAGCATACCATTTTATGGTTAGTTTTAATGCCGAAGTACAGAATGTGTGCTTAAGCTGTAATCTTCTTGATAACTAGTATGGCCAGTTAATTGAGAGAAATAACGTACTGTGGTTTATGGTAACACAATACTGCTAATAACAGTGCTGCACATTGATTGTGGTGCATGCTGCAAGTCTGGCTGTTGTGAAGAGGCACTTGCGTGCTTTATGTGAAGTCATTGGTCCCTGTATTAAATGCCCAAGGATTTGGAATTTCAGTTTTTGTGAAGATCTTTCTACAAGACAGCATCCATAATTATTGTTGTGTAATATAAATGGGAGGAAAGTCTACTGCATATATGGGGCAGTAGATTCAATAACAGTTCATATTCTTATGTCATCAGTGAAGAAAAAGCCAAATATCTTGTTGATGACATGCTTACAGAAATATGAAAGCACTGCTAAGTATTCTGTAGATGGAATGTTCAGATGTGTTTATGAATATTATTTGGTATTTAGCGAAAATGTTTCTTTCCTTTTATCCGGCTTATCTAGCAGGCTTTTTTTTTTTTTTTTTGTATAATATTTTTATTAAGCTTTAATGTAAGAGACACTCACAGAAAGCATCCACACAAAGGTGGGTCCAGGAATACAGAACAAGATCAGTACATTAACTTCCCAGCTATATGCTCACCCACATCTGGGGGGAATTACCCATATATAAGACAGAACTATAACGTAACGCCTGCAGCTTATGGAGAGCCACTGAGGGACATTTACCACCAGCTGACTTCTCATGGGCCTGCTAGTGTGTGAGCCTTCGGCCCACCCCCCTCTGCAAATGATATAATTTATATATTGTAATAGCTCCAAACCTACTCTTAACCCTTAACAATTAGGTAAATAAGCAGCTGTACCCCGTTAACCCATCAGGGAATTCACAAAATGGCTGCAGTTCCAATGCTGTAGAACCTATCTTAATTTAAAGCAAAGGGTTTAATCAAACAGTATATTTTAATACAAAACCTTAGTGCGTATAAGCGCGCCCTCAAAATCCGCCACATGGACCTACCATACTCAGCCCACAGCCATAGTAATTCTGTGCCAGCGAGAGGATGGGGGGACACTAGTCATTAAACATATTTTATTAGCCAAAAAAAATATCAAATATTAAGTAGAGCCCCCCCCTTAATCCCTCACATGCAGTACCGTCCCAAAGAAAGTGACGAGACGAAGGCCAAGCAGGAAACGGTAACTACAGTCTCGGGTGAAGTCCACTAAAAGATCACTCTCCCTCAGAAACATTAACTTTATGTCCCTGGGAACTCTCCTTGTCCATAAGCCCCAACAGCTCCTCAGCCTCCGACGGTGCATTAAACAAATATTGCCTGTCCTTCCACATGACTCGAAGCCTGGCTGGATGGATAAACTGGTGAGGAATTTTCCTTTGTTGAAGCCGAGTCCGGATCCCATCAAAAGCTCTACGATGCATTCGGGTCTCATAAGACAAGTCTGGGTATATGTATAGTAATGTGTCCCCATATTTAAGATTCCTTCTTCGCCTTGAGCAGTCAGTATTCTGTCCTGACACCCGAACAGACAACCACCAGTGTTCGCGAGCCATTTTGTGCTTGCAGCATTCTACGAGGGGAGAGTCGAAAGGCCCGATCTAAGGAGAGCGGCGGCTCATCCTCACCCCATCCGAAGATCTCCGGTAAGAAAGTTTTAACAAAATCCAGTGGGTCCTCTCCCTCTTCCATTTCTTGCAACCCTAATATTCGGATATTTTGCTCCCTCGCTTGGTTCTCCAGGGTCTCAGTACGTCTCCAGAGCGCGGTGGTATCCCCTATGAGTTTGATTGACCCGTCCATTGTTCTATTTAGGTTCCGCTCCAATTTGGAGACTGTCTGCTGAGTGAGCTCTATTTTACTTTCCAGTGCTGTCAGTTGGCTCAAATTTTCAGTCCAAATCCTGGACTGTCTGGACTAACTGCATCAGCGTGGAATTCACCATAGCCAGGGACACTTCCTCTGCCTCGGCAACACCCGAGGCTGCTGCTGCTCCGGCCTGAGTAGGCTCGCCTCCCTTCTTGTTTTTAGGCTGGAAAAAGTCTGATGAAGCAGCTGCCGATCCCTTAGTCTTCCCCATTTTAATCACAGCCACGTCTACAGGGATCCCAGGGCATCCAAAATCTTATAAAGGGCGCAAAGTACCGATTTTAATACCAGAAATTGAAAAAAAGATAACGGAGCTTCATAAGTTTGCTGCCTCCAAGATGGCAGCTCATGCCCCAGGTTTTTTTTTGTTGTTGAAAAGCGCTGTTGTTATGGAGTTCTTTTGGACTATGCTGCTGCACTTTGGAGATTAGAAATGGAAACTGGTATATTTTTCACTCTAGTAATACTACAGTATTGGTGTTGCCAATTGAGAAAGTCTACTAGCTGTAGCAATGTGTATACTGTGCCATTATTTCCAGTTATACAGTAATTTGAAAATTGTTGTGTGTCAGACATTCATTGATGTAACGGTACATAGATTTTTCTACAGAAAGAAATCTATAGTCCCCGAAGTACTAATACACCTTTGTTTTTAAGAATTGTGTTTGGGGAAAAAAAATGACAGTTAACAGGGAAATATGGATGAACAGCTTTTTATCTAGATACTTAACACGTTGATGCCTTGGGGACTGAACAGTAGAAATTGGTTCTTTCCTGAGGTTGTTATTAGGAACTATTGGATTAATGGTGATATTAGCCCCAGGAAAGGACTGGCTTCTATTTCAGATTATTCCCTTCAGAAATCCAAGGTTTAACAGGTCTTTTGTAAACCCATTCATTGGGCCTCATCCTCCAATAATGTCTGTAGGGGAAGTTATGATGGGCTTCAGCTATAGGCAAGGGCAGGGTGCTTTAAAGCCCCTAGAGGCATTAGGTGATGATGACTAAAACCCTCAGGATAAGGGGCTCATTACACTTATAAACAACAATAGGAAAACACATGAGGCAAAAAAAGAAAAAAAATGTGAAAAAGTGCATTTCCTATAAATCAACCCTAATTCAGCCAATCAGCTTTTTTTTTTTTTATTTCTTTTTATTAAAAGAAAAAGTTTTTTTTCCACATAGGTACACAAAGGATATTACAGAGATTGTGTAATTGATTTTTTTGAGGCATAATACATTTCAAGACCTTACAGATATATTATTTCTTGAACAGCTAATTATTTAGACTTACTAGTAGGTAATATATGAGGTACATAGCAACTCAAGGTTAGTTCATCTGAATGAATAGTGGCCTCTAGTTTGGGTTGTTTCTATATACTAAGATCTGTTACGAAACTATATATTGGGTCCACACCCTCCATTTCAGCAATCGTGGTGTGGAGCCTTCCTGGTGTTCAGCATTAAAGGTTTCGGCTTTATAAATATCTGCCATTATTCAGCCAATCAGCTTTGATGATTTCCTTGTGCAGTAGGCCCTCTTATAACCCCTAAATGGTCTGTTGCACAGCATTTGGAAACATTGAGTGGCTGTGTTCCACTTTCAAAAATAAGGTAAAGGTTGTCTTTTTAATAGAGAAAACATTTTTAAACCACTGTCTGTTTTCACAGACATCGTGGCTTGGCTGATTTATAACATGCAGGGCTTAAAATTCGTTTTGGGCTGGGGGGGTTGCAGGATCTCACGTCTTTAAACCCAGTCTTGCAATCTTGGTAACGTGAGGGGAGAGATCCCCCTCCTTCAAAAATCATGATTTGTACTATTTTTTGCCAATTACTGAATTATTCACGACACAGCCATTTTTTGAACAAAAAAAAGAATAACTTCCCGCTTAAATTTTAGTAATCCTCCTACATGTAAGGTCCCTGGGGGGAGGGGGGATGGATCCCCCTGTGCCACAGTAGTGGATTTTAAGCCCTGATATGCATATATGATCATGAAAAAGAAATTGAGGGGTATAAACTTTATTCCTGTTGTAGAAAATATAGGAAAGGAGGTGGTCTGGCAATATATATACATAAGGATATTGCCACAGAAGAAATCAAATGTGATATAGGACAAATAGAGCTTATATGGGTTCATTTATTACCCATAAATAGACCTAAAATTATGATGGGCCTCCTTTATAGGCCCCCATCCATGTCACGGGAAGATGATAATGTTTTATTAAGTATTCTTAGTAATTTGGACCCTTCAAAGAGGCTATTGTTAACTGGTGACTTCAACCTACCCAATATTAATTGGACTAAAGGTACAGGCTCTTGCCCCCTAGAAAGACAGTATATAGATGTCATGGATCAAGGGGGTCTTGAGCAGCTGGTCCTAGAATGTACAAGGGGCAATAATATCCTTGATCTAATTTTTACAAATATGGGGGAAATAATTAACTCAGTGGAAGTACGTACCCCTTTAGGAAACAGTGATCATAACACTGTATCTTTTAATATTAAGGAAATTCAGTTTAGCAAACCTACGGGAATCACCACTAAGTTGAATATTGGGAAAGCTGATTTCTATAAAATGAAAATGGAATTGGGTAAATGGGTGTTGGGGGACTTAAACATGCCAGGAACAGACTGGGAGACTATGACATCCTCTCTGACCAGGGAACAGAGGTTGTTGGATGTCTTTCAAGACGCGTTCCTAACTCAGCAGGTGAGGGAACCGACCAGGGAGGCACGGGTACTGGATGTGGTCCTGGCAGACAGTGACCAGATTGGGGGCCTGGAGGTAAGGGACCTATTGGCGGAGAGTGACCATGCCACGGTCTGGTTCTGCCTGGACCTAGGAGGGGTAGAAGGCTGCACAAAGACGGAAGTAACCAACTTCAGGGGGGCGGATTTTAAGGAAATGGGAAGGATCCTTAAGGAGCATTTGGATGGGATTGGGTCAGACATGGACGCTGATAGTAGGTGGGAAATCATCAGGAGAGGGGTGCAGGATGCTACCAGCACCTGTGCAAGAGTAAGACGAAAATGCGGTAGGGCCCAAAAACCCTGTTGGTGGACCAGGGAGGTCCAGGAGGTGGTGCGGGGAAAGAAAGCAGCCTATAAGCAATTCAAGTGCTCAAGGAGTGAAAGGGATCGAGGGGAGTACGAGCTGATGGCTAGAAGGACCACTAGAGTGGTGAGGGCGGCTAAGGCAAGGAAGGAGCAGAACCTGGCCAGGGAAATTAGGAGAGGGAACAAGGGGTTCTTTAGATACATTGGGGAAAAATGAAGGGTGAAGGGGCAGATTAGCAGGATTAAATCAGGGGAGAGATGGGCACAAGACCCGGGGGAGCAGGCTGAGGTACTAAATGAGTACTTCACCTCAGTTTTCACCAGGGAAAATGGGGGTGCTGCATCAACATGGGAGGAGACAGAGATACTGAGGAGGGGGACCCTCACTACCGGGCAGGTCTGGGGAGAGGGGAGGCATCACTGGCAGGTGGGGGAGGGCTAAGCAGGGAGAAGGGTACGGAAGTGGAAATCACAGCAGAGAGAGTGAGGAAGCCCTCAGCTCCCTTAAGACGGAGAAAGCACCGGGGCCGAATAAATTACATCCCAGAGTGCTGAAGGAACTTGCAGATGTCCTGGCAAAACCCCTGGCAGAGCTTTTCACCATCTCTCTGAGGACAGGGTGGGTGCCCCAAGACTGGAAGGTGGCGCATATAGTGCCTGTCCACAAGGGGGGATCAAGGGAGGTGGCAGGGAACTACAGGCCTGTCAGCCTGACATCGGTGGTGGGCAAGGTGATGGAGGGCATTGTCAAGGAGAGGCTGGGGGGGGCCTGAATAAGTCAGGGTGCCTGGACGATAGACAGCATGGATTCATCCTGGGGAAATCGTGTCAGACAAACCTGGTGGAGTTCTATGACTGGGTGACAAGTGCCTTGGACCTGGGTAGACCAGTGGATGTCCTCTTTCTAGACTTCAGCAAGGCATTTGACTCTGTTCCTCACGTGGGTCTGTTGGATAAGCTGGGAGAAATGGGGTGGGGAACCAGATGATCAGATGGATAGGCAATTGGCTCCAGGACCGGACCCAGAGGGTCGAAGTTGGTGGGATAGTCTCATCCCCCAAGGAGGGTCATTAGTGGGTCCCACAGGATCAGTCCTTGGGCCCTTCTGTTCAACGCCCACGATCTGACATAAGGACAGGAATCAGGAGTGAGATGAGTCTCTTTGCAGATGACTTGAAACTGGGGGCGGTGGTGGATGGGAGGAGGGAGGGTGGCCTACAGGGGGACCTGAGGCTCTGGAAGATGGTCTAGAAAGTGGAAGCTGAGGTTCAATGCAGGAAATGCAAGGTACTCCACCTGGGAGCCAGAAACCCAGGCCAAGTGTACACCCTGGGGGAAATGCTACAAGTCTCGATGGCTGAGAGGGACCTGGGGTGGTGGTGGATGTCAAGATGAACAACTCTGAGACTTGTAGGAGGGCAGCAGCTAAGGCCAACAGGATGCTGGGATGCATCGCTAGGGGATCACCTCCAGAAGGAGGGAAGTGATACTCCCTCTGTATAACTGCTTGGTGAGGCCACACCTTGAGTACTGCGTGTGCTTGGAGGCCACACTAAAAGGGACATTATCCTCCTGGAGAGGGTCCAGAGGAGGGCAACCAAAATGATTTGGGGCTTGGGGACAGGACCTATGAGGAGAGGCTCAAGAGCTAAATATGTACATATTGGAGAGAGAAGGGACCGGGGGACATGATAGAGGTCTTTAGGTACATGAAGAGGATAAATAGGGAGGAACAGTCGGGTGCTTCAAGGAAGGAAGAAGGGGCCACTAGAGGGCATGGGTGGAAGCTGGAGGGGAAGATCTAGGGAGAAAGGAGGAGGTCTACCACTGAGAGGGTGGTGGAGCCATGGAATGCACTGCCTAGGGGCTAGTGGGAGGCAGAGACAGTGGAGGGGTTCAAGAGGGGTGGGACAGGTACAGGGAAGGGTTCTGGAAGCAAAATCCAATGCAGCAAGAATATCCGGAACTGGGAAGGGAGAAGCCAGAGAAGGCGAGAGGGACAGCAAGGTCAGCACCCAGGCTGGGGACTGACCAAACGAGCAGACACGAAAGACCGTTAGGCCTATTCTGCTGGCATTTTAGTATGTTAGTAAATGGGATTGGAGATCAGAATTTGCCAACAAATCTGTACAGTCCACATGGGATTCTTTAAGAAATAAAATAGATAAATTGACAACAGAATTTGTACCTACTATTACTAAATATCATAGGGTCAGAACTACTAAACCTGCATGGCTTACTACATCAATAAAAAAATTAATAAACAAAAAAAATAGGTTATATAAGAAGTTAAAAGTTCTATGTTCTGACAAATTAAGTAGTGAATATAAGCAAACCCTAAATAAAGTTAAAGTAACCATAAGAAAAGCAAAAGCCTTATATGAGATAAATCTTGCAAATAGAGTTCATGATAATAAAAAAGCATTCTTTTCTTATATTAATAACCGGAAAAAGACTCCCAATAGTATAGGTCCCTTTCTCACTGTAGGGAGGCTCCCAGCAACCAATCAGCAAATGGCTAATATCCAGAACAATTTTTTTTGTTCAGTATATAAGCATAAAGATTCAGATGCACATAGTACAAGTAGACCCTTTGAACCAGGAACAGTAACTCTGAACCCAGAAAATATATATAAACAAATAATTGGTTTAAATATTAATAAATCTCCTGGCCCTGATGGGATGCATCCTAAAATATTGAGGGAATTAGCTGATATGTTGACCCAACCTATAACGCATATTTTCCAATTATCAGGGATCAGGGAGGGTGAGGAGGGTGGAACAGAGGCACACCCAGTCAGTTGTTCCACTCCACAATCCATACACCATTCTGGGGGAGCACAGCTCCCCTATGGATGCACCCATGGAGGAGATTAAGGAGGCTGAGGACACCTGTCACAAGGGAGGCCCACAGGAGGGAGGCAAAGGATGTCACAAAGAAAGGAAGCAGCTCCTGGTGGGGACCAATTATTAGGGGATAGAACTGGGGAGCAGGGAAACTGAAGTAAAGTGCCTGCCTGGTGCCATGGCTTGTAGGGACAGGAAGCGATCCTCAGGATCACGAGAACAGCTGCACGGAGTCTCGAGCTGGATGTCATTGTCCACCTAGGGACAAATGACTTGGCTCAACATGAGATTAGAGCAGTGCAGAAGGACTTTAGAACTGGGAGGCCTAAGACAAGTAGCACACACAGTAACCTTCTCAGAGGTGCTGCCTGTAAATGGCATGAGTGAGGCAAGGGTACTTTGCACCATGCAGTTTAATGAGTGGTTGAAAAAATGGTGTGGAGCACAGGGGTTTGGCTTCATTGGGGACTGGGGTTCCACCTGGAGGGACACCAGCCTATACTGGCAGGATGGTCTGCATCTGTCCAGGAAGGGAACAAGTCTTTTGAGCAATCGGTTTAAATGCTTCATTGGCAAGCTTTTAAACTAGTCAAGGGGGGAGGCACTGATGAGCAGCAGGAAAATCCCAGCCTCTCCCTACAAAACAGGGTACTAAATGAGAAAAAGACCGAGGTAGAAAGGTCAGTGGGGGATGCTGCAACAGAAAGTAAAGCTATCAAAAATGGAGAGCAATGAGTACCAATGCACGTAGTCTGGAGTAACAAGCTTCCTGAATTAGTGGCCTTGATGGAGGAGGAACATCTGATATTGTGGCAGTCACAGAAACATGGTTCAGACAAAACCATGACTGGGACATAAACATACCAGGATACACTATCTACAGGAGGGACAGGGAGGGTAAAAGGAGGAGGAGTAGCTCTTTACATAAGGGAAGGAATCAAAGTAACAGAACAAAAGAGAAAACAGGAGGAGAAGAAGCACTGTGGGTAAATTTGAGACCGCAATGGCACCACAATCTGCACAGGGTTGATACAGACTCTTCTCAGGGGAGGAAATGGACAAGGAAATGATAGAAAGTATACTTAGTATGGCAAAAGGGAGATATTGCTGATGGGTGATCTGAATATGCCAGATGTTAACTGGAGTGCAGTTGCCACAGCCACTCAAGAGTGGGATTATTCTAGATGCCCTACAGGGGCATGCCTTAGACAACTAGTATTGAGCCCACTCGAGAGGAGCAATCTAGACCTGGTTCTCTCAAATGGAGATGAAGAGAGGATCACAGATGTAGAACTGGGTAGCCATCTGGGAACTAGCGACCATCGAACAGTATGGTTCACAATAAACACAGCAATAGAGTCAAGCCATACAAAGGCAAAGGTACTGGACTTTAGGAGGGCTGACTTTGCCAAAATGGGTAAGTGCCTAAGGAATGCACTAGCACATGGGCAGGAAGGAGGGTGAAGAACAATGGGGAATAATCAAACTGCCATCACAGAGGCAACAAGCCTTTTGTGAAGCAAATAAACAAAACTAAACGATGTAAGAAACCACTATGGTTCTCAAAGGAAGTGGCAGTGAAGGTTCAAGAGAAAAGAAAGCTTTCAGGAAGTACAAGGAATCGCAGAAGGAGCAGGACAGAGAACTGTATCAGTTAAAGCAAAAGGAAGCTGGGAAGGCAGTCAGAACAGCAAAGGCCCAAACCGAGGAAAAGATAGCCAACTCAGTTAAGAAGGGGATAAAACCTTTTATAGGTACATCAGGAACGAAAAGGAAGACCAAGGGAGGATAGTGAGGCTTAATAAGGAGGGTGGGCAGAGGAGACTGTGAAAAGGCAGAGATACTAAACAAATATTTTTGCTCAGTATTTACAAAGGAGGGGTACCTAGAACAAACAGTAGAAACACACTGGATACAGAAGTTGATACCAGCCCATTTACAGAAGAAAGGGTTCTGAAAGAACTCTTAAAACTGAAGGTGGACAAAGCAATGGGGCCTGATGGGATTCATCCCAGAATTCTAAAAGAACTAAGGGTAGAATTAGTGACACCACTGACTACCCTGTTTAACAAATCATGGGAGGATGGGGTGGTACCCGAGGACTGGAGGAGGGCAGATGTGATTCCCCTTCACAAAAGTGGGAGCAAGGCAGAAGCAGGAAACTACAGACCTGTTAGTTTAACCTCAGTGGTAGGGAAAATGATGGAATCACTTCTGAAGGAAAGAATTGTCAAGTATCTAGAGGCCAGAGGGGCACAGGACCCAAGGCAGCATGGATTCACAGCAGGAAGGTCATGACAGACAAATCTGATAGATTTCTTTGACTGGGTGACCAAAGTAGTAGGGAGGGGCTGTGGACATGGCCTACCTAGACTTTAGCAAGGCATTTGACACAGTCCCACACAAAAGATTAATATACAAGTTAGCTAGCCTGGGAGTGGGTCCCAAGATGACAGCCTGGGTAAAAAATTGGCTGGAAAATAGGACACAGAGAGTAATAGTAAATGGAGTCCACTCTGATGAAAGGGGTTACTAGTGGGATACCCTTGAGGGTTCAGTATTAGGACCAGTCCTCTTCAATGTCTTTAATGTTTACACTGCAGAGGAACTGGAAGGAAAAGTATGTCTCTTTGCAGATGACACAAAGATCTGCAACAGAGTTGATGCACAAGGTGGGGTGGAAAGGATGAAAAGGGACTTGGCAAGGTTAGAAGAATGGTCAAATGTATGGCAGCTTAGATTCAATGCTAAGAAGTGCAAGGTAATGCACCTGGGAAACAAAAACCCAGGGGAAGAGTACACAATGGGGGGTGAGATACTAACAACAACAAAAATGGAAAGGGACCTGGGGGTAGTCATATCAGATGACCTAAAGGTGGGCAAGCAATGTGAGAGGGCAGCAGTGAGGGCTGGGGGGATATTGGGATGCATAGGGAGAGGCATCACCAGTAGAAAACAGGAAGTTATTATCCCTCTGTACAGACAGCTGGTCAGACCCCATCTGGAGTACTGCCTGCAGTTCTGGAGACCCAGTCTTCGAAAAGACATAGACAGGATGGAAGCTGTCCAGAGGAGGGCAACTAAAATGGAGCAGGGTCTGCACCGGGAGACATATGAAGAGAGACTAAAGATGCTTAATATGTATAGCCTCGAGGAAAGGAGGGAGAGGGGGGACATGATAGAAACTTTCAAGTACCTCAAGGGAATCAACAAAGTCCAAGAGGGTAGCATCTTTCAAAAAAAGAGGTGTGCAAGAACAAGGGGGCAGAATTTGAAGATGGGGGGCGCTCAGAGGTAATTTAAGGAAGTATTTTTTCACAGAGAGGGTTGTGGATGCATGGAACGGCCTTCCGGAGGAGGTCGTGGAGTCAAAAACAGTGGTGGAATTCAAGCTTGCATGGGACAGTCATAAGGCAATTCTAGGGGATGGGGGTAGGAAAAAGTAGGCTGCTGGTTAACTAGGATCTGCAGCTTATCCAGTAGGCAGGGAAATGGGCAGACTGGGTGGGCCAAGCGGTCCTTATCTGCCGTCAAATTCTATGTTTCTATCTATAAATTCCGTCTCTGTTCCTCAGGATTGGAAATTAGCAAATATAGTACCCATCTTAAAAAAAGGACCCAGTACCCTCCCAGGAAACTTTTAGGCCCATTAGTTTGACCTCAATATTGGGGAAACTCTTAGAGGGAATAATTAAAGATATATTTATGGAACATATGGAAGGAAGAAATATAATACATCCATTTCAACATGGTTTTGTACGAAATAGATCCTGTCAGTCTAATTTGTTGTCCTTTTATGAGACAGTGAATAGGGAACTGGATGCTGGGAATCCTGTGGATGTGGTGTTTTTAGATTTCGCCAAAGCTTTTGATAAATTACCTCATAAAGAACTTTTGTCAGCATTGGAGAATACAAAACTGCCTCGTAACATTTGTAGATGGGTTTCAAATTGGTTACAGGATAGAAAGCAGAGGGTGGTCATTAATGGGGAATTTTCAGATTGGGCTCCAGTCTTAAGTGGAGTTCCCCAAGGTTCAGTTTTGTGGGCCAGTTTGTTTAATTTGTATATAACTTCATTACAAATCAATAATAAGAATGTATGGATGTACAAATTTGCTGATGACTGCAGATCATGAGTTCCAAAAGATGATGATCAAAGAGAAGCACTTCAACAAACCCTTGACTTAATAAATAAATGGACCAACTCTAATAAACTTGAACTAAACATATCCAAATGCAAGGTTATGCACCTGGGTAAGAAAAATAAAAAGCAACTTACCTATTGGATAAAATAAATTTGGGAATAGCTACTCATGGAAAAGGACCTCGGTATCACAATCACTAATGACCTAAAATTTAGAGTACACTGTAGGAATCAATTAAAGAAAGCAACCCAGATCCTAAACTGTATACTGAAACATAGCGAGCAGGAGGAGTGAGGTTCTGGTTCCTCTGTATGTTGCATTGGTCAGACCACACTTGGAGTACTGTGCGAGGGTTTGGGCTCCATATAATAGGGAGGATATACTTGCAATTGAGGGAGTACAGAGAAGACTAACTAAACAAATAAAGGGACTTAAGAATAAAGAATACCATGAAAGATTAGAGAGACTGAATCTTTTTTCTCTATATTATCGTAGAATAAGGGGCGATCTACGTTTCCTATATAAAAATATAAAGGACGTAGATTTATTAAAAGATCTGGGTATTATACAAAACTGTGGGAGAACTAGCACAAGGAAGCACACTGAACAACTTTGTCAACAGACTTGGGTGCACAATTTTAGGCTTAAATTGGTATAGCCTAAGAGTGGTTGGGGTATGGAATAACTTACCAACAGAAATCATAACCAGTTCTACAATGAACGAATTTAAAAATGGGATAGACAAACACTTTGGTGATAGTAAATTTCTTTTTAAATAATTTAAATTAATGGAAGACGAGCCTAATAGGATAGTTGCGACTATCCTCGGCTTGATTAAACCTATGAACCTATGGTGTCACACTCCTATGGTTACAAGCTTCTTCTGCATTCTGAAGGTGTCAAAACCACTTCCTATTGGTTTGCATTTCTCGTACCCTAAGAATGTGTGATGGGACACTCTTGTAACCATGAGAGTGCTGCTCATTGGCTATATAATGGGTTTATAAAAACACATTATATATTTGTTATGAACATAATAGAGTTGTATGGTTCTAAAATGGGTTGGAACAAAATTCTGTATTGTGATTGGCTGATACACATCCTGACCTGTGTAACTATTACCTGACAAACGCACACGCTGGAACTACACACCTTAATCTCTCATTCACACATCATTACTGTCCCTTTTTAAAAATAAATTTGTTGCAGTAAGATTGGGATGCAGGACTTGTGAATGAGCTGGAGAATATGACCACTGAGTAAAATGAAAAAATGCTCTGCATGAGTGCACCTGGGAACCTCATGCCTCTACTCCTCCCTTTCCATCCTCCCTCTGCCCACATATCGCCAGGCTCACTGTACCTCCTTCATTTCCAAATACTGGTTTGGTTCCCTTACCTCTCCTGTTCCCTCCATTCCAGGTATTATTCTCATCTCCTAAACTCTGCTGCTCTGCTGGGCCATCTGCCTTCTGTCGACTTCACTCACTCTGGAACAAACTCATCTCCTCCTTCTCTTGCTCCCTCAGGCACCAGTTTAAACCAGGGGTGTAGCTAGGCATTTCAGATTTGTACACCAACCTGCCACACTGCTACCCCGTACCCTACTGTTGTTCATGCCTGCCCCCCTATGACTCGAGTCCAGCATTCCTTGCTCCAGTCAGATAATTCCCACACTAGACCTGCTCTCTGTCTGCGCTGCTAGTGTAGTGCTTGCTGCCCGCTGGTAGACACCACTGACTGCACCACGAGTCCAAGACCATGGCAGAAATTTTTTTTCTGTCCCCGGCAGGTAGCAGATCTGTTCTTCTGTCTGCTGCTCCTCAGTTTTCTACTGCTTCTCTCACTCCCAGTACAATTGAACTAATAGTATGGCTTCTAACTTTGCGGGGACATTTAAACTCACTGATGCAGACTTGCCACACACCCTACCAGATGCCTCAGCCAATCACTATGCAGGCGGACCATGCAGGCCTAATTGAGACCTCCAGCTTCACCGTGGTCCACTCTGCCACCCTCCCCCCGCCAAAACAAAGCTGAAAGAGAAACGGAAAAGCCTGCAAAGCCAAACAAAGGAATTTAAACGTGATGGACTAGAGAGGGCAGAGCAATGCTGGCCAGCTTGTTTGCTACCCCCTGCTGCCGAACATGGTATGCCATGGCTTACTTGGAGTATCAGTAGCTACATCCTTGGTTTAAACTCCGACCCCACCCTACCTGCTTCTGTTATCGTTCCTCCAGTCACCTCCTTGGCCTTCTTCAAACGTCATTGGTTGGGATTCCGGCTGGGTCTCCATTACCTGCATATTTGTTGCACTTCCTCACCACCACTGCTTCACCATGGGGTTAGGCTTAAGCTTGTCGACTGGTCTCTCGCCTGTTTTCAGTTAGTAATTGCACGCTGTGTATTTTTGTTTTACTTTGCACATGAACTGGAGTCTCATATTGAGCTGAGACCACACTTTGTTTCTGTAACAATTTATTATTGTATCTACTCATTTTTGTGCTAACTTACATACCAAATGTTATATTTAATTTTTGTGAATTGTACTGCTATTTTTCCTGTTCCTGTCAACTGTATCACACCTGGAAATGAGCCTTGGATGAGTGTGCCTCTCCTAGTTACCAATTTCCAAATAATAAATAGAAAATGCAAGTATATCTCTTCCTTCATTTCCAGTGACCCATCTACTGAAAATCCACACCAGTATTGAAGTTTCCTTCCTTTCAGTGTATGTGTGCACCCTCCCCCCGCATTACATTTAATACATATAAAGCCCAGCCCCACCCTGGTATGCCAGTGTCTTAATGTAAATTGGTAAAATTACCTCTGTGGTGTTCTGACACTGGAGTTTCGGCCGACCATTAACTCCATTAACATCAAGGACCCACTTCGATCCTCTGGTGTGGGCTCCAGTCATGCATGAGTGCACCTGGGATCCTTGTGCCCTCAACACAATAGTTTACTGTACATGCAACATGACTACATCTTCAGATTGCATTGTCATAAACACATCACTGGTACTGTCTGGAGTTTTCTAGGAAGAAATTACTGTGTATTATTTCTTAAGGAAATGTTAGATTCTCTTGCATTAGAACAATTTATATGGTTATGATTTTTAAATAAATTAAAACAATGAAGTCCATCGGGGCATGCTTAACAGCCCAAATGTAATTTATTTATTTATTGAAGTCTAGGATAACACCACTTGAGCTCAGAGCTCTTTACATAGGTTCCACATCATGATAACAATACAAACGGAGTGGTACAAATTACAGTGGTAGTGGATACAGCAGATACAACAGGGTAGTACATGTTACAGAGGAAGTTAGGATATGGGAAACGGGGGCTAACAAAACATTTACGGGTATAAGATGCCCGAAAGGAGAAAACCAATCAATTGTCTGCAGAGAAATAGGGTTAGCAGTAGGTAAGTGCAAGAAGAGGAGGAGCCCTAGTGCCAAACGAGCAAGTGTTATTACGAGTAATTAAACCATGGGGGGTATGAGGCTAGCAGGTGAGGGGGAGAGGGAAGAGGTAAGGAGGGAGGAGACTCGGGAGGGGAGGGAGTAAGAGGGTAGGAGTGGAGAGGGTCTCAAGGGGAGAATTAGGGGTAGGGTGAGGAGGTGGGGATGGGAAAGGGGGACAAGGCAAAGGGAGGGGGAGGGCTGGGGGAAGAGCAGGGAATACTAGAGAGGAGAAAGGGAGGCAAAGCTATGGGTGACAGTCGCAACAGGCTGCATTTAGTAGGAGTTGCTTGAGGTGGACTTTGAAAACACCCAGTGTAGGCACATGCACAAGATCCGCCTGAAGGGAGTTGAACCAAAGCGGGGCACGGTGTGCAAAAGACCTTTGGAAGTGCGACATTTAGGCGTAATGAAGGTCTGACGTTCAGAGTTGCGTGTGCGCCGCGGTTTAATGCGAGGCACCAGGAGTTGACTAACCCCAGTTGGAAGCGTCCCAAGGCTGAGCTTTTTTTGGCAGAAGGCAGGTTTGGAATTTAAGCCGAACATTAAGCGGGAACCATTGTGCCTTGGGATACAGGTCACAGGTATGAGTCAGCCTAGGTGCCCCTAGGGTTAGCCGGCAGGCTTTGTTTAAGGCAGTTTTTAGGCGCCTGAGGGCAGTGTTAGTGACGGAGCCATAGATAGGCAGGCCGTAGTCAGCGGGTGAGCTCACAGAGCTGTGGATGGCTATTTTAAGGGCTTCAGGGGTTCAGATTGTGCCTATGATGATAGAGCAGCCCAATACGTTTATTGATTGCTTTGGCCATATTTTCAATGTGGCGAGTGTAGGACAACAAGTTGTCAATAGTCAAGGTATTTAAAATGTTGGACCAGATCCAGGGAGGTCGCAGCAACATTGCATATTGATAATGGGTTGCCATGATGCTTGTTTAGGGGGCTGGAGAACAGCATGGTTTTAGTTTCTTTTATAATTCATGATTACTTTATGATCTATGAACCACTTCTCAAGATTAGTAAAGTCATTTTGGAGTTGCTGCTCAGGTTCAGTAGGATTTGAGCCATGCGTGAAGACAACTGTGTTATCAGCATAAAGTAGAATGTGGCAGTGGCTGGCTTGAGGGAGATTATTCAGGAATAAGCCGAATAGGAGGGGACCCAGTATAAATCCCTGAGGGACACCCCAGCAGACAGGCTTGCTATCCAAGTGGGTTGAGACGATTCTAACTTGCTGGGATCTGCAGTCCAAGTAGCTGCAGAACCACGAAACTGCCTCGGGAGCCAGGCCCGTTGTGGCAAGTTGCTCAGTTAGGAGGGCACGATTAACAGTATCGAATGCTTTGATCAGATCATGCGAACATATGAAATTTGCCAGCAGATGAAGGCCTAGAGGTCTATCAAGTCTGCTCGAATGTGCAGCTAGCACCCCTTATTCTGCAGCTGCCCCTCCCTTCCACCCTTCCCCTTCATTAACCCTCCCTTGTCCTGTCCCATCCCCTTTGATGCAGTCCACTGTTCTACTAGATACCACTTCTGCAGGTAACGATTCCACCCAGCCACCACCCTCTCTGTAAAAGTGTCTCCTCATCTCCTCCTGAACCTTCCTCCCTCCAGTCTCATATCATGGCCCCTGGTGGCCCTCCCCTCCCTTACTTTGAACAGCCCCTCTGTACCTGTCTTGTTTATTTCTTTCATGTATTTAAAGGTTTCAATGATGTCACCCCTGTCCCTCCTCTCCTCCAAAGAGTACATGTTCAACTCCCTCAACCTCCTCTCGTATGATAAGTCCCCCAGACCCTTGATCATCTTTGTCGCCCTGCGCTGCACCCCCTCCAGTAACTTAATGTCCCTCTTCAGATACGGGCACCAGTACTGCATGCAGTACTCCAGGTGCAGTGTAACTAATGACCTATACAGTGGCAGAATCACCTCCTCTCTCTTCGAGGATATACCCCTTGCAATACAACACAGCATTTTGTTGGCCTTTGCAGCTGCCTTCCTACATTGTGCCGAGTTGTTCATTGACCCTGTAATGAGCACACCCAGATCCTTCTCCTCCTCTGTCTGGGCTAGCTGCACTCCCCCTAGCTGGTAACTCCTCCTTGGGTTCTTCATCCCAAAATGCAGCACCTTGCACTTTCGGCATTAAACCCCAGTTGCCAGGTATCTGACCAGGTTTCAAGCTTTGCCAGATCATCCTGCAAACCCTGCCATCCCCTAGGTCATCCACCACCGCGCCTACCTTGGTATCATCAGCAGACAGACTGATCTTGCTCTTGATGTCCCATGATATGTCTGCAATGAATATCCCAAACAACAGTGGTCCCAACACCGAGCCCTGTGGAACACCGCTCATCACTGCCCTTGGGTGTGAGAGCCCCACCCACCACCACCCTCTGTTGCCTTCCCTGAAGCCAGTTTCCTACCCATCTCACCAGCTTTCACCCGCCCCTGTGCTTACTAACTTCCTTCCTGGCCTTCCATGCGGCACCGAGTCGAATGCCTTACTGAAGTCCAGATACAGGACATCCACTGCATGCCCCCTGTCCAGTTGCCTAGTTACCCAGTCATATAACTCCACCAGGTTGGTTTGGCAGGATCTACCACATATGAAGCCATGCTGTCTGCTGTCCTGTAGTCCTTTGGCCTCTAGGAGGGCCACCAGCCTCTCCTTCAGGATAGTCTCCATTAGCTTACCCACGATGGATGTGAGGCTCACTGGTCTGTAGTTTCCGGTTCATCCTTGGGGCCACTCTTGTGGAGAGGCACCACATGAGCCATCCTTCAGTCCTGAGGTACACACCCGAATGTAGTGAGGCATTAAATAGGTCTGCCAAAGGTCCTGCAAGCACCTCTGCCAGCTCCTTCAGTACCCTGGGGTGGATGCCATCTGGGCCTGGCGCCTTGTCCACCCTCAGTGCCTTCAAAGCCTCTCGAACTCTGCCCTCCATGATTTCCCCATCTGTCACCCCTCCGCCTGTTTCTGCCATTTCTCCCCCCTTGGGTGTCACCCCCTCTTCTCATTAGTAAATACTGAGCAGAAGTACTCATTTAGTGCTTCTGCCTTATCACACCCTGCTTCCATCCCACCCCCCTCCTTCCTAATCCTTACTATGTGGTCCTTACAGCTCCTTTTCTTCCTGATGTACTTAAAGATAAAGATTGCCCCGAAAAGTTGTCCACGATCAAGAGAATTGTGGATGTGACCCATGAACTCTAAAAGAGCAGTGGTGGTGCTATGCTGAGTTCTAAAGCCATGCTGTTCAGGGCAGAGGAGTTTGTACTTGTCAAGGTATTCAACTAGTTGGTCCGCAACTATTCGTTCAAGGGCCTTCGACAGTGGTGGTAGCAAGGAGATGGGTCTGTAGTTCTCTGTAAGGGCACAGTCCCCACTCTTGTGTACAGAAGTGACTATCGCAGCTTTCCATTTTGAGGGAATACCGCCAGTCAAAGTGACAAGTTGAGGATGCGGGTAAGTGGGGACAGGACTTCTTCCAATGAGCGTGAGATTAATTTCAGATCAAGGGTTTCCCCACTGAATCTCCCCTTACCGAGCACCTACGAGAGGCATTTCCTTGCATCCCCAATAGAGATGGCCTTGAACTGAAAGAGGGGATACGCAGAGGGCTGTGGGCCTACGACGGGGTTGCCCGGATGGAAGAAATCAGGAGGGAGGACGTGACTAAAGTCTGTGAAGGTGTCAGCTATTGTTTTGGGGTCAAGGATGGTGGAACCATTTACACTGATCATGTCAGGAGTCATTTTGGGCTCCTTGCCAGTAACCTCTCTAAGGTTTGCCCAGAACGTACAGCCATCATTCCAGTGTTTGGACAGGGCAGCCTTGTAGTAGAGGTTCTTGGCTATACGGATGGCCCTAGTGCAGCTATTTCTGGCTTGTTTGTACTTTAGGATGTCCGACTGCTTCCCTGTGGCTCTAGCTATAAGCCAGAGAAGATCTCGGTTTTTCATAAGACCCAAGATGTCAGGGCTCATCCAGGGGATGTAATGGCCCTTAACTTTCCTCTTTTTAATGGGGGCATAGGTGTCACAGATAGTATTGAAGAGGAGGATGAGGTGGTCCAACGCCCTCTCCACGTCAGGAACCCCATACACAGCTGACCAATTGGCATACCGGAGATCAGCTCTTAGTCGGCTTGACCAGGCCTGAGGACTCTGTTAGTGACTGTTCTGGGAGGGGGTTTGGTGAATTTATTGGTCCAGTTGAACATGACGGGAGTGGTCACTGATATTGTCTGGGAGGACAGAGGCATTAGAGGTGTGCTCTGGACAGTTGGTGAATACCCAGTCAAGCAGGGTGTAATGCAAAAAAGAAACATTGTTCGGTAACAAGATATTTGGAGTTGACAGTTTTCATGAATGGAAAACTGGAATATAAGAATTCTTATTTATTCTACTTTTGGAAATACTTTTGCAAGAAGGCACACTGAGCAGATCTTCTCATTTCCAGGTGCATCTATGGGAAGGAGTAGGAATATGCTGCAAATCCAACAAGGTATCATGGTGATACATTACAGAGATGATATGAGCTCAGGTATAAGGAAAGGGGAAATTGTTTAACCAGGAAAGGCACAATAAGCCGAAGCTTGTTTCCAGGTGTGACCTGGGAGCACAAGGAAGTTAAGTAACTTGCTCAGGGTCACACAGTATGCAAGTGGGGTCTGTGGGATTCAAACCCATGTCTCCAGGTTTATAGCCCACTGCCCTTAACCACTACGCTATACTTGATTAAATAACTAATGTAAGATCAGCCTACGGGAAGAATGGCAACACCACCTAATTTCCGATCGTGGCCAAGTTGACAATCCAGTGTCAAGTAGGTGCACTGGGAGACATGAGAAACACCTAGTGGAATTTGTGTATGTCTTCCCCACCATGCACAAACACACACAAACTTCAAACTTCGTGGTTCAGGGCTGGTTACCATCACATCGATCTGAAAAGCGCTGGTCAAGCAGTGCAAGAAGTAGAAGTGAGAAAAAGTTCAGGGGTTGTCATCATCCCTTAAGAAGAAAATATATATTTTTTTTAAACATCAATTCATCCTCAAACGTCATCTATTTAGATAGGAGTCCCAAAACATGGGTTACAGTTTGTAGTCGGGCTGTTTTGCTTGTGTCAAAACAGTTCTGGACAGTAAAAAAGTAAAATGATTTATTTACAGACACAGTGTTTCAAACTGAATATCAGTCTGACTGTAGGTACACATATACCTAGACAGACAGAGACATATATAGGCAGTGGAACAACATAACACTTGTCAAAAACAACTGTATTTTCCAGGAACTAAATCAGTAGTTCATGTACCTTATAAACAGAGAGATAAATAGTTTTACTCAGCCATGCCAGAGTCCTGTCTGTCAAGTGTAACTGTGGGTTCAGTTTGGAACCCTGCTTTCTGTTTTCAGAACGTTTAACCCCCGGAGGACATGGAAGCATAGACAGTGCTGGCAACCTTCAAGTTGTCTGAGATTATGATTCCCAGTACTCGTTCCTGGTTTGAGGCTGCCAGTCTTTTGCGTCCTACATAATACTCCTTTCCTGGATTTTTTTATTTTTCCTATGTGCATGACCTTGCACTTTTTGTAGCATTAAATCTTAGCTGCCACACTCAGGTCTAAGGTGTCAAGATCTTATTCTTCCTGATGAAGAAGAGGAAGAGCCCCTCTGCTCAGACAGGTCCACAGACTCTCTTCGGTGAGTGAAGATTCTGTCAAACACACTCCTAGTTCTCCTCCAGAGGACCTTACTTTCTTCAATATTATGAAGCAGTTGTCCTCAGCCATGGGCTTCCATACCGAGGAGGAGAATGCCACCAGGAAATATCTGGTGGATTTCCTGGAGATCCCAGAGTCCCTTCCCAAGATATTTCCTCCTATTTTGCCTGCTCTGAGGAATGCTACTACTGCAGCATGGCACATGCCTGACACAGTGCCAGCCAAGCCCTGCAGGGCTGATATTCTTTATCATGCCCTTCAGGGTTTTCCACATTATGCTGCACAGCCTGAAACAGATTATGTGATACTAAAGGCAGCTCATGACAGTTCTAAGGTGTCAAACACATTAGCTCCGCCACCCACCCCCACCACAAAGAGTCTTGCAGAATTGATCTCTGGGGAAAGAGAGTTTATGCCTCTTCCATCCTTGGTCTGAGGATTGCCAGCTACTTCTCTCATATGGATACGGTTAAGTACCAGATTGCCAACTGGAAGAAGGGCAAGGCCGCTGCCCAGGCCCTTCCAGATGGTACCCAAAAGCAGGAGGTTCTTAGATGCTTGCAAACTGCTGAAGATGTTAGCAAACACCTTTTGCAGGCCCTCTGTGATATCTCAGATACTATTGTCAGGGCTGCTGCCACTGGCATTTGCCTCCGTAGGCACTCCTGGCTTAGGGTCTCGGGCTTTGCAGCAGACGTTCAACAGAAGGTGCTGAATGCCCCCTTCAGTGGCTCAAAACTGTTTGGGCCAGATGTCCAGAACATCATTATTTTTTTTTTTTTTTTTTTTAACTTTTCTCTCTATGCCCCCTTCTCGCTGTACTAGATTCCTTTCTTCGGGGATCCCCAGGCTGCGTATTCAAACAACATGAAGTCTTGCTATATTATAGACATTAGCAGTTTGTTCCAGCTCTAGAACTGCCCCAGAGTGAAATGGTTAAAACCATTCCAAAATAGAATTTTGGCACGAGAGCAGCTCTATCTGTGTCATTTCAAACTTGAACTGTCAGATTCTTTACTCCGCCTCAGTGAACAGTCGCTCCGGAGATTTCTCCTTCTGCTCTGTTCATTTCTCGTTTAAAGTGTTTTCTCGGTTGATTTAACCGAGAATAGTTTTATTTTAACAGCAAAACCGCTCGGTTCAAGCTCTATCTGTGGTAACCGTAAGTAAATGAAGGTTTTGTCTGTGTGGAACTTGTAAGTTATCGGTTCGGTTTTGAACCGATCAGTGGGTTTAAAACTCATTTAAAACTAAAAGTTACTATTTTAGAGTGCGGTTTCTGTTTCTTATCGGTTCTAAAAAAAACGGATTTATTACGGTTTTTTCCAATACCCGTGACACGGTTAGGAACCGATAAGGGTGTCTTGCCTGGCACTGCCGTTAAAAGGGCAAGTTTTTGGTTAGGCTGGCATTATGTCTAAGAAACCCAAAAGAAAAACCGGGCCCACTGGGTTTCAACACTGTGATGTTTGTGGGGAAGTCTTTGCCAAGGCTGACCCACACACCACATGTGTTTATTGTCTGGGGTTTGACCACCTCCAGTCAGACTGCCAGGTATGTAAGAATTTCCCTGCAGCCACCCTGGAAAAAAGATTGGGCAGGCTCAGGGAACGAGAGGCCAAAAAGTCCGCTGACCCGGATGGCCAGCCCGGTTCGGTGAGGAACCAATTCCAGTAAAGAAAACAAGAAAATCAGCAGGTCTGGAGTCCAAAATTCCTTCTCCAACTGCTGCCGAGATAGCAAAAGCCATACAAATTGTCCAGTCACTGTCTCAGGGTCCGTCCGAACCACCACTATCTGGTAAAAGGTCGGTTTGTCCGGTCCCAGTGGTTCAGGATTATGATATTGAGGAATTTTATGAACCAGAGGAGGGGAGGAGGATTATGAACAGTGTGAATGTGGCTGGGAAGGTCTGGGTGTGCCCATTGAACCGACATCTCCCCAGACAGACCTTTAGAATCTCCCTATGCTGTCTGAGTCCCCATCTCATTTTATGTTTTATAAAAGTTGTTGAAACCTCCAGCTTCCTTTAGAAGAGGCTGTGGATGAGCAAGAGGAGCCTGATTTTGTAGAAATGATGGATATTCCAGAGTCTAGGAGATTGTCTATTCCTTTACATAAGTCTTTTAGGAAACAAACAATTAAAATTTTAAAAGCTCTAATTCTGTGCCTCCTGTAGATAAAAAGATGGACAGAAGGTATACATTGTCAGGCCCTGATACAGAATTCCTTTCTCAGCAATGCAGTCATGTTAGTAGTTCAGGCTGCTGCCTGTGATAAAGTTATATTCCCTTGGCTTCACATCCTCCTGACAAGGATTCCAGGAAGATTGATGCCATGGCAAAAACAGTATATGGCAGCCTCTGGGACTCAGGCAAGCAAATTATATGGCTTATGTAGCTAGGTGTCAGAAATCTAGATGGGATACTGTTATGCAATTGGCCAAGCAGGCCCATGGCCAGCTGGCTAGTGAACTAGAACAGGTGGCTGCTGATGGCATTGAAGCCTCTAAGGTTCAGTTTCATGCTGCTGTGGATGTTAATGATGTTTCCTCTAGGGTCATGGCCACATCTGTAGCTTTTCGTAGGTTGGCCTGGCTCAGGTGTACTAGTTTGTCACAGGATACCCAGACTAAGGCTATGGATTTTCCTGTTGTGGGAAATTCTCTGTTTGGAGAGCAGACAGAGAATTACATGAAGAAGATGGATGAATATAGGACTACTTACAAGAGTGCCCAGGCTAAGGAGCGGCAAGCCACCTCAAAGGCATGCCCCCAGGGGTAGGGGTAGGCCTTTCACAGGCTTTCTACCAGACTCAGGCCTCCTCTGCCTTTGCTCAGAGGGCTTCTTCAGAGGCAGGGCAGACGCGGGTGGGCAGACCTGCTTCCACCCCCAGCCTAAAGCTCCAGGAAACAGGCACCCTGATGGGGTGCCCAGGGCCGATTCTCCTGTACCAGTGGGGGGCAGGCTGGCTTACTTCAGTCAGAATTGGGCTTCTTTAACCTCAGACAAGTGGGTTCTGGAAGTAGTAGCCAGGATCTGGTTCTCAGCTTCAAAAGTTTCCCAAGTTGAGAAGCAGACTTTTCACCTGCAAGTGCTTCAGAGACCCTCGCTCTGGAAACAGAGGTCTCATCCCTGTTAGCTCTCAGAGCAGTAGAAAGGGTTCCTTCCTGCATCAGGGCAGGGGTCTGTATTCCAGATACTTCCTACCCAAAAGACAGGAGAATGGCGGCCCATTTTAGATCTCACATATCTGAACAAGCATCTTCTGAAACCAAAGTTCAAAATGGTAACTCTGGCAATGATTTTTCCTTTCCTAAGGCCAGGGACTGGCTAGCCTCCCTGGACCTCAAGGATGCCTATTTCCATGTCCTAATCAGAAGATCCCATCGAAAGTACCTCAGATTCGAACTGCCCTCAGGTCATTACCAGTTCAGAGCAATGCCCTTCGGCCTTACCTCTGCTCCAAGGGTATTCACAAGTGTCTAGCAGTGGCAGTGGCCCACTTAAGGAGGCAGAGGATTGCTGTTTTTCCCTATCTAGACGACTGGCTCATTGTAGGCCAGTCCCCAGAACAGGTAAAATCTCACCTGCAGGTCACCCAGCAGCTTCTCACCCTTGGTTTTCTGCTAAACCTACCAAAGTCGGTTCTGGAACCAGTCCAGGTACTCACCTTTATAGGGGCAGAATTGGACACAAAGCTAGCCAGAGCCTTTCTTCCCCCAGAAAGGGTAAGGAATTTAGTGGCTGTGGCCTCTTCCTTCACTCTGCAGGTCTCTCGACCAGCAAGACACTTTCTGCAGCTCCTGGGGCACATGGCTGCATCCACAGCTGTGTGTGCAGGGAGCCAGATTTCAGATGAGAGATTCAGTTTCACTTGAGAACCTTTTGTCTCAGAGAAGAGACCCCTTCCAAGTTGGTCCCAGTGACTCGAACCTTGATCCTAGCTCTCCAGTGGTGGCAGGATCAGAGCAATTTAAGAGCTGGGGTCCCTTCATTTCCCTCTCACGACTTGACTCTCACTACAGATGCTTCCTTCTGGTGGGAGCCCACATGGGCGACCTTTCCACTCAGGGAGTTTGGTCCCCCAGGAATCTCTGCTCCACATCAATTTGCTGGAACTCAGAGCTGTCTTTTAGCTCTTCGCTTTTTCGGCATCTGTCCACGACAAGGTGATACAAGTCAGAACAGACAACACCACAACAATGTGGTACATCAACAAACAGGGGCACTCGGTCTCGGCCTTGTGCACCGAGGCAATGAAGTTGTGGTCTCTGGCCTATTCCCTGAACACTTCTCTCATAGCAGTTCATCTTCCAGGGAAGGACAATGTCCTAGCGGATGCCCTCAGCAGGATTTCCCAGGGCCATCACGAATGGTCCCTGGATCCTCAAGTGCTGGGATAGTTTTTGCCAGGTGGGGCATCCCTCAGATAGATCTTTTGCAGCCCCAGACAATCACAAACTTCTCTGTTCTGTTGCAGGCCTCCGTGCTGGGCCCAGTTCTCTGGATGCCCTTCTTCTGGATTGGGAGGAAGTTCCTTCATGCTTCCCCTTCTCCTATTCAAAGTACTAGTCAAAATCGGATCTCAGCCTTGCAGGGTGATTCTGATTGCCCCGGATTGGGCCAGGCAGCCCTGGTACCACTCTTTCTGTCTCTGACAGTCCATCTTCCCCTGTGCCTCCCCAGGAATCACAATCTGTTGACTTGTGCCCAGGGAAGGTTTGGTATCCAGACCTCATCCCTCAACCTCAAGGCCTGGCTCTTGAGGAGTTAGAGTTTGCTGATTTACACTCTCTCAGGGTGTTCTTGAGATCCTAAAGGCTTCCAGAAAGCCTTCCACTAGGGCTACTTATAGTTCTAAATGGAAAAGGTTTTCTATTTGGTGTGCTGGGAAAATATTTCCAGAATCTGCTGAATTGCCCATTTTGTTAGATTACATGGTCCATCTTAATTCCTTGGGTCTCAGACCAGCTACCCTGAGAGTTCATTTGGCAGCTGTGTCTGCTTTTGTGTCAGCAGGAAAGTCATCCCTCTTTCCTTCATCCTGTGTTTTCCAAGTTTTTAAGGGGTTACTCCATACTAATCCTCCCTTTTCGGAACCGCCCCTGCTTTGGGACCTTAATGTTTGCATTGCCCAGTTAATGCAACTCTTTTGAACCTCTGTCTTCTGCAGAGCTTAAGTACCTAACTTGAAAACTGTTTTCTAGTGGCTACACTTCTGCCAGACGATAAGTGAATTGCAAGCCTTTCAGTGGAGACTGACTTTATTTCTTTCCACAGGGATAAGGTAGTCCTTAGGACTAATAGGAAGTTTTACCTCTAGGTGGTTTCAGATTTCATCTTAATCAATCTATCTCCCTTCCAGTATTTTTCACTGATCACTCCTCTTCGGGTGAGAGGAGGTTGCACAGCCTGGATGTTAAGAGAGCTCTTAGTTATTATATAGAGCGCACCAAAGGTCACAGGTTCGAATCCCTCCAACTTTTCCTTACCTATGGTGAAGTTGGGAAAGGCAAACCTGCCACTAAGAGATCAATAGCCAGGTGGATTGTCTCTTGTATCCAATTTTGTTATCAGAAAGTGGGCAGAGCCCCCGGTTTGAGGCTCATTCTACCAGGGGTACAGCTAGCGCTCTAACTGCTGCCAGAGATATCCCTTTATTAGAGATTTGCCAGGCTGCTACTTGGAAACGGTATCACTTTTTACTAACATTACTCCCGGATGTCCAGGCCAGAGAGATGCTCGGGTTACACTAGCTGTTCTTCAGGAGCCTATTCCCTAAGTAGGTTCTGCCCTCCTCCATGGAGGTACTGCTGTGTATTCTGTTAATGTTCTGTAACATAGCAAGACTTCATGTTGTTTGAAGAAAAATTACTCACCTTAGTAATGTTGTTTCTTCTAATGGAGTCTTGCTATATTATAGACCTCCCCCAACCTGCCCCTCTCAGAACCTCTACTTAGTGGGGTGCGGCAACTTAGTGTGGCACTACTTATGTCCTGTTAGCATTTTGTCCCCTTTGGGAGTTTGGGGGTGTGTATGTGTACGCGTGTGTGTGTTTTATTATACTTATGTTCCATTTTCATATTATTAGAATGGTGTTAGTATTTCTGGTCCCCTGATTTGAGTCTTGGGTGTTGGGACCATCAGTGTTTGTTATTATTTAGGTAGCCATTTGGCTAGTGTAGGTTACAGCTTCCACACAGACCTTAGTGAGTTTGTCTCGTAAAGATCTGACAGTTCAAGTTTGAAATGACACAGATAGAGCTGCTCTCATGCCAAAATTCTATTTTGGAATGGTTTTAACCATTTCACTCCGGGGCAGTTCTAGAGCTGGAACAAACTGCTAATGTTTATAATATAGCAAGACTCCATTAGAAGAAACAACATTACTAAGTGAGTAATTTTTTCTTCCCGTAGTCCCGCCCCAGGTACCTCCCTCCGGGAGCTGGTTTAGCCTTTCCCCATCCTGCCTCGGTTTACCCCCCGGGCGGGGAGGAGAGGGACCCCCCCCTTTAGTCCCCCCTCACACCTCAAGTATGCGTTGGAAGGCGTCACCAGCCCCATCTATGGAGCCTAGTTAAGGGTTATCTTGGGACATCCGGGTCCCGTCTACAGGAGTCCAGCACAGGGTTTTTCCGCTTTCCTGGTCCCAGCCCACAGGACGTCTGCACGCAAGGGGGGCCATGGAGCGACGTCCTGCCTCCCTTATATGCTGTCTCGCTGCACCTCCACCTGTGGTCACCCAGCTGGCGGTATTGCAGCGGGACCCACATCCCACCCCACCCGGAGGAGGAGAGTAGCCCCTAGGCGCTCAATCCTCCTCCCCCCAGCTGGCCCTCCAGCCACCCGAGTCCGTTCCCGAACCCGGGTCACTGGCACCACAAGCGGTAGCCCTACTGCTACGCCGGCGGGCCGGCGTCAGAACATCATTATTGATTTGTAGGCCTCTGGCAGGGAGCGCCCTCACTTCCGTAAGGGGTCCTACAGGCCAGGAGCAGCCACTCGGCCCCAAGGCAAATGCAGGGCCTCTGCTGCCTTGCCTGCCCCCTCCATTGCAGGAGCTGCGTCCAAGCATCCTAGAGGTAATGGAGCAGCCCCAGTGACTTGATCCACCTCTGTTTGACTCCTTGCTAAGACCCCCCCCCTTCCAGTCCCCAACCAAGAGGAGGTGGTCATCTCAATCAATGGAGAACCATTACATCAGATGCCTGGATTCTTCAAATCATAGAACGGAGTCACACTCTGGAGCTCACCGAGCAATCCCCAGAGACAACTCCTGTGCCTTCCACCTACCCCCCTGGCCCACCTGTTTGTTCTCCAGGAGGAGGTATTTTTATTTATTTATTTTATTTGTTAAAATCTCAGAATTACAGACCATTGAGTCAGGGACTTGTTTACAAAGGCTCCACATCATAAAATAACAGTAACAGAGTAGAGTAATCATAATACAAATACAATTGGTATATAAAGGAAGGCAAGAAAATACAGTAATGCAATAATACAACACAGTGCAAAATAAACAGCAAAATATTCGTGTAGAGCAATATTAGGCAGCAGCAGGAGTGCAGTAAAGTAGGAGTGCATGAGGCAGTAAAATAACCAGAAAAGAAGAAGTGAGAAACAGCGGAAAGGAAAGGACAGTATAGAGAAGTGCCAAAATTACTGGGAGTTATTCATGGGAGAAGGAAGCCAAGATAACTAAGGGGGTAGGCAAGAGGATAAACACACTGGCAGGAATTGGGATAAGAGTGTCCAGGAGTCAGAGGAGGAGAGGCAGTCCAGAGGACCTTGTCACACAGAAGAAAATAAGGAGGAAACAAAGAGAAATGAGGGAAGGGAATCCAATACAGAGGAGTGGGGAAGGGAAGATGAGTTGGGGGAGGGTAGGAAGAAAGTGGAAGGGGGATAAGTGTAAATAAATGGGCAGAGGGACATGGAAGAGAAGGTAGGGTGAGTGGGACAACTGGAAGTACAATTGGGAGAAGAATAGGGGCAGGCGAGTGGGTGAAAGAAGTAGGTGCTAGGAACAGTCACAGCTGTTTGAAGTAAGAAGATGCTGCCAGAGTTTAAGTTTAAAGGGGCCTAGCTTCATTTCAGAGGGAACCTCAGTAGGAAGATTTTAACTGCACGGGGACCCTAAACATGAAGCCCTCTGCCCTTGAGAAGTCCTACAGAAAGGGACAAGAAAGGTTGATTTAGTGGAACTGCAAGTAGCCCGAGGGGCAGGGGCAGCAGTGAGAAGCTGCTAGGCAAACATCTGAGAGGGGCCAAGGGGCTAACTTTCGAGCAAGTAGACAGGTGTGGTATTGCAGTCTTCCCTCAAGATTCAGCCAGTTTGCTTGTTCATAGAGACTGCAGGTGTGGGTGAGCCTATGTCCATCGACCATTAGCCGACAAACTTTGTTAAGGGCGATCTTGTACCTGATTAGTGTCGTTTCGGTTGCAGAGCCATAGATAACATGTACAGTCCCTTCTGCACAAACAGGTCATCAAGCCAGTGCCCAGTCACCAAAGAAATGAGGGGTTTTATTCCAGATTCTTCCTGGTCCCCAAAAGAACTGGGGATCTGAGTCCCGTCTTAGATCTCAAGGTCCTCCATCTTTATTTCCAGTACAAAAAGTTCAGAATGGTGACTTTTGCCAGGCCTCATGCCCCTTCTCAAGCAGGGTAAATGGCTATGTTCCCTGGACATACAGTAAGCTCACCTGGACATCTTGGTATTTCCATCCCACAAAAGGTCCATCTGGTTTCTTTTCCAGGGTGAGCACTACCAATTCAAGGTGCTGCCCTATGACTTGTCCTGTGTGCCACAGGTCTTTACCAAGTGTTTAGCAGCAGTGGCTGTGGCCCTCAGGATTCAGGGACTGTATGTTTTCCCTTATCTGGACGATTGGCTCCTAAAGGCCCCGTTCAGGGAACAGCTCCTGCAGACTCTGGAGAGAACTTTTCAGTTATTTCTCTCTCTGGGCATCACGGTCACTTTGCTCAAGTCAGTCCTAGTCCCATCTCAAAGACTGCATTACATAGCGGTGGTTCTAGACTCTGCACAGTGAAAGGCCTTCTTGCCTCAGAACAGGGTAGAGTGCCTTATTGCCAAGGCTCAGGAGATTGCCCAGCGCTGTTGTAGTCTTGCCAGGGTGTACTTGAGGCTGTTTGGGCTGACGGTGGCAGCCATATCTACTGTTCTACTAGCTAGGCTCCACCTGTGCATCCTCCAGTGAACTCTCCGTGTACAATGGGACTAGCGCACGGATGAACTAAATCATTTAGTGCTGTTTTCCTCCTCAGTCTGCAGAGTGCTGCAGTGGTGGATGGACCCCCTGAATCTGCTGTAACGGGTCCATTTCAGATCTCCCCCCCCCCCCAGCAAATTCTCAACACGGCTGATTCCGGTCTGGGCTGGGGAGCTCATCTGGATCCCATTCAAAATCATAGCTCTTGTTCCCAGATTGAAACCTCCCTGCATATCAATGTCCTGGCGATGCGGGCGGTTCTGCACGCCATGCAGTCCTTCCAGAACTATATACTTCCAGGTCAGCTGTTGCTTCAGTCCGACAGCCTCAGTGTAGTGTATTACATCAATGGAGGGGGGACGCATTCGTATGCCCTTTGTAGGGAGGTCATGAGAGTGTGGTACTGGGCGTTGGACCACAGTCTAACTTTTTCAGCGGTTCACATCCCGGGAGTGCTAAACACTCTGGTGGACAGTGGGAGCTTCTCTCGTCCATTGCAGAAGATCTATTCGACGGATGGGGTTGTCCACAGTTGGACATTTGTGCGTCCCCACTCTACATAAAACTGCCCAATTTCTGCTTGCTAGATCCAGGGCCTGGAGTTTTCTGGCGAGATGTGTTGTCCCTCTCCTGGAGCGGGAGGTTCCTTTACGCCTTCCCTCCATTTCCTCTGATTCAGAGGGTACTCATCAAACTGCAGATGGAAGGGGTCAGCATGATACTGGTAGCTCTGGCCTAGACAGATATGGTTTCTATTACTACAGCAGCTGGTGGAGGAGCCTCCAGTCCCTCTCCCTCTCTGCAGGAACCTGCTGACCCAGGCTCAGGAAACCCTGGTCCATCCCAACCTCAGGTCCCTCCATCTGCATGTTTGGCTTCTGAGAATGTAGCCATCGCCAGATTTTGGGTTTCCAACAGGGTAGTGGATGTTCTAGTGGCCACTTGGAAACCCTCTACTCGAGTCACTTATGCTATGAAGTGGAAGAGGTTTGCCATCTGGGCTGCCAAACATAATCTGGACCCTTTCACTTGTACAGTGAACCAGATTCTGGACTACCTGTTATCGCTGTCGGATTCAGATCTCCAGTACCCCTCCCTCAAGGTGCACCTTTCGGCATCTCTGCCTTCCACGAGCCAGTGGGTTGACCGCACCATAGCTCAGCTGGATGTTTCCTGTACTTTCTTGAGGGGCATCCTGCATCTGAAACTCCCCAATCCATACCCCTGTCCCAGCTTGGGATTTGAATTTTGTTTTAGAGAAGTTGACCCTGTCTCCTTTTGAGCCAGCTGCGACTTGCAAATTACATTTCTCTCTTGGAAAGCATTATTTTTGAAAGCTATTACTTCTGCTCGAAAGGATTTCCGAGCTTTAGGCCCTCTGGTGTGAGGAGCCTTATTTGATTTTTCACAAAGACAGGGTGTCTTTGCACACAAACCTTAAGTTTCTCTCTAAGGTGGTGTCTGAGTTTACTCTCAACCAATCTATCCATCTCCCTGTTTATTTTAGTGAGCTTGCCAATCGAGGGGAAGCACTGCTCCATACGCTAGATGTGCGCAGAACTTTGAAGTATTACCTGCTCCGAACCAAGGAATGTAAAAAGTAGTTGTTTCTTTTACCCCAGGAAGAGAAGTATGCTCAGGTTTCTAAACAATGTTTGTCTAAATGGTTGACAAATTGCATGTGTTCTGCTACAATGAGTATGGCAAACAGTTGCCTGGAGTGGTAAAAGCTTATTCCACAAGAGGCATGGCTACCTCTGTGGCCTGTTTTCATGGGGTCTCAGCCGTTGACATTTGTGCAGCTGCCACCTGGAGTACCGTCCATACTTTCACCAAGCACTACAGTCTGGACAGTTCAAGAGCCCTTGCAGGATTTGGCCTGGCTGTGCTGCAGTGCCTCCTTTCTTAATTTATGGTTGGCTTTCCTCCCAGACTGTCTACCTGCACCTGTAACTGCTTAGGCCTCATTTCTGTGGTGTGACCTGATGACTGAGATACCCCGAAGAAGATAGAACAGTTACGTAAGAACTCAGGTCGGTCTTCCCTCTCACCATCCCCCTTTTGGGGGCCCCTTTCCTGGAACTGGCTATCTTGTGTATCCAGCCTTTCTTATTGGCCTGGGCACCTCTCTCTCCTCAATACCCCATAGCTAGAGCAATGCTCACTTTGTCTCTAGGGGAAAGAACTGAGGAGGGAGATGGGTCTGCTCATGCCTTTATATGGTTGGTGACGTGAGAAGATGACATCAGTGTGGGTGGCCCCAGTTGTACTGCTGAAAATCTTCAGTGTGGATCCTGCTTCACCGTTGGTGAAGTTCCTAGGGTGTGGCATGACGACTGAGATCCCCTCTAAGATCTACTGTTATGGTATGTTCTTACGTAACTGTTCTGTCTCTATCACAGCACCCCTCTCCCATCTGATCTCAAGCAAGTACATGTTTAGTGCCTTGAGAAGTTCCTCATAAGATCTGCCCTGCTGGCCCTGTATCATCTTGGTCATCCTTCATTACACCACCTCTAGCCTGTCCTTATCTTTCTCGAGGTGAGGACTCGAGAACTGGGCACAGTACTCCTGGTGTGGCCTTAACGTTTATACATAAAGAGGCAGGCCATGTAAATCTCATAGAGCAGAGTGGATAGACCAGGCCTCCTCCTTCTACTGACAGTTTTCTGTGTTTTTGTGAAGAAGATGTATGTCTGATCTAGTGCTGGTGGGACACATCATACCATGTGCAGTCCTGAGGGCCAAATGTTGTTCCAAAATACCATTCATTTGTTTTCCATGCTGATGGGAGGCGAACCTGAGATCTGGAAAAAGATGTATGGGGATTCTTCAAAATGTTGCTCTCCCAACTCCGTCAGAGAGGCTTCCAGTCTGGACATGATTTATTTATTTAGTTTTTGTTAAGCAGGTAACTACACTAGATGAAAAATGCCTAATCTTCCCCTTGTCAATTTTCACCATTCATTACTGCTGGAGTGTAAGCCGGAGGCGTGCACCTGCCATGGGAGCTTTATTTATTTATTTTGAAGGGAGGACTCTGCGCTAAGCACACGGGGATGCCATAGACGACGACTCCATCCCAGTTCTGTTTCTCTCGCCATCGAGGTCGCACCTGCTGCGCAAGTAAACAAATTTCATCTGCGCCATAGGTCGTCACCTCTCGACACCGCCTTTCGCCAGCCTTCATCCCGATTCTGAACCGCCCAACACCATTGGAAATCCAGTAAGCCTGTTCCTTTTATTTCTTCCGACAGTGCCGGGCTCTGTTGCAGTAGTTTGTTTTTTTTGCATCATGTCTGGTTCTGGGGCCAAAAGAAAATCCAAAGCAGGCCGTGCCCCCATGCATCAGTGCCCCTGTTGCCGGAATTTTTCCATTTCGGACCGGCATGATGTTTGTGTCTGTTGCCTGGGACCCAACTGCGATATGGACCACTGCGACGCCTGATTCTCCATGGTCTGCCGTGTTCTGGAAATCCGCACATTTAAAGTCGGCAAGGCACCGACGACTTTCGAAGGACGACAGCATTCGCGGGTCTCGCAGGCTAGAAGAACTCCAGGTCCCTACCTGGGTCTATAAGGCCCGGCGAGGAGGGGGGCCTCTTCCAGTTCCATCCTTGCCGAGGAGGAGGCCTCTTGTGCGGTGCCAGAGGAGCAGTGTGGTTCCCCCGGGGTCATGTTGCTGGAGCCACATGATCCCTCTTCGGAGGTGCAAGCTCCCCCAGTGTCACGGCCCATGGTTGCTGGGCCTGGCATTGATGGACCCTCGACACCACCAGGCAGCGCCGTCCTGGATCACGGCATCGGTGATCGGACGGTGTTGTTTCATAGCGGTGCTGCTTGCTTTCCCATGGTTGCTAGCCTGGAGGTCCGCCTGGCCACCTTCCCTTCAGAGGGGGATGACTCGGAGGCGGACCCGGACTGCAGCCTGACTTTTCCGGGTTGGAGAACTCCATGGGACACAGTGCCAGATGGCCCAGCATCCCTATCCCCAAGTCCCCAGAGTCATTTGCCTTGGAGGATCCTTTGGCTGGGGGTGGCCACAGATCCCTTGAGGGTGACAATTCAGGAGTCCGGGGTTGGGTACCCTCCTCTGGGGGGGTCCAGGCGGCTGCCATCTGTGGTGTTGCTGTGGACCTTCAGTGGGGGTGGGAGCCCTCACTTCTTTAGCCCCCTTCGGGGGGTCTCCAGAATCGAGAAAACCAATTTCACTGGGACCGAGGAAGAAGGCTGCCTCTAAATCCAAGGGGTTGAGGGGTCGGGTGAGGTGCGGCGGCTTCCTTCATCCACCCTGCGGAGGGGGGGGTGAGAGGAGTCGTAGTGCTGAGTCCCATCCTTCTCTTAATGTTTCGGAGGCACACTTGGTTGGTAGTGCAGAGGGTTGCCCTTCTGGACACTTGCAACCCCAGACGCGTCACAGGGGAGACTCCCCTTCAGGGCTGTTCCGGAGTTTGCCTTCCCAGACTCCAACTTCACAGCCCGGTATGACTTCAGGGCCGCCTTGCACTGTGGAATCAGTCCCTGGGTCTCAGAGCCCTGGCAGATGTCGGACATACTCAGTATGGTGCCCATCGCCCATCCCTCTGCAGACACCCCCTCCACTCCCAGGTCATGTGGGCCCTGAGGGGCCTTTAACCTGGGAGATGTTTAGAGCCACTGTGGAGGCCTTTCCTTCCTATGTTAGGGCCATGGATGAATGGGTCTTCCACCTGTCCTCTCCACTGCAGGAGTCCTCTGGATATTCGAGCTCCTTGTCTTCCTCATCTCCCTCTTCCGAGGGAGGGGAACATTCTGTCCACCTGTCCTCCAATGCTGATTTCACTGAATATCAGTGGTTCCTTTCGAGGCTAGTACAAGAGCTTCGCATCTCCCATGTTCTGAGGACCAGTGCCGAGCAAGAGGCGCGTTCATTCCTTAGTGAATTTACTGCTCACCACCTAGTGGTGCCCTCCTGGCCTATCCCCTTCCTGGAGGTATATCCATACCTGGCAGTCTACAGCTGCCCTTTCTCCAGCCCCGGACTGCAGGAGACAGTATTGTGCCCCCATTCTAGGTTTTCACCACCTCCTCGGCCTGACGCCCCTAGACACTCCCACCGGGCCTCAACGCCTGGTGCACAACCGATTCCCTGAATTCACCGTGGATGAAGGTTTTCTTCAGCTCGTGTGTTGATGTGCATAGGTTGACATCAGGCGCACTACGCTGCCTATAACAGGCATCTGTGGTCGATGTTGGCTCAGGTGCTAGCATCTTTGCCTGATACGGAGTAATCTAGACAGGCCATTGCCCTCTCTGCTTAGAGTCTGGAGCTCACAAGGCACCAGGCAAGGACATCTTATGATGCAAGTGAGCTGGCTTTCCAGACTGGCAGGGACAGCGATCTGCATTAGGCAGATGGCGTGGCTTCGTCTATCCAGATTGTCACCCGTTGCCCAGCGTAGGATAATCTCCTCCACTTTCCAGGGGACCTGTTTTTTCCTGCAGGGCAAGGAGGATCCTTCAGGGGCGCCCTCCATCTCCCTGGCCACAGGGGACACCTCCTCGTCCTGAGCAGCCTTAGGCCTTGCTCGGTCTAGTAAGGCTAGGGTCTCCCCCTCCTGCGTCTCACCCGCAGGAGGCTGAGGGGTCTGTTACTCAGCGCCAGCCAGGTCCCCTTTGGGGGCTTGGTACTCACCCAGCAGTAATGAATAGTGAAGATTGACAAGGGAAGATAGAAAATTGCGTACCTACAGTAATTCTTGATCTTCTTATATCTTCATCATTCATTACTGATTCCCACCTCCATCCCTCATGGGCCTCAGTTCTTGACGCCTCCACCCTTCTGGCCTCCCTCCTAGAGGCCAGTTGGGGCTGAGTCCCCTGGTATCTCAGAGCTCTCGTTCCTCCTCTAATCGTCACAGAGCGCTCACTGAAGGATGGCCAGTAGGGTCTTCGCCCTAAATCCTCTGAGCGAACGCCCTCTGATTCTCTTTACGTTTCTAGGGTGTCCCCCTGCTTGGGGCTTGAATAATCCTCTGGCTTATGTCACCCGCTAGCTGTCTTACTTCTTGGCAGTCCTAAGACCGTCCATGGGAGTTTTTCCTCCCTCTCTGTTCTTATGACATGGTTGTCCCGTGGTTCTCTTTTGAAGTGGGGACTACTCCAGTACTTCCATGGAAACCATTCTTCCAGATTTCTTCCATACGCCTAATTCAGGACTCACTCCTCTTCTGAGCAGGACTGTTAACCTTTCCAGGGACAGTCGGTGAGGTCTAGGATTAAGTTTCACTAACATTTTGGATAAAGGGGGTGAGGAAGGGTCTGTCTTCGCCAAGTCTGACAAGACCATTTATTCCCTTCAGACCTTGGTTCAATAACTCCTTGACTGGCGGGATCCTTGCTCCCTTGTCTTCAGTCCCACTGGGATTTGAAACTCTCATGCCAGTGGTCTTCCAATTTAATGTGGCAGACAGCCCTTCTCCTCTCCCCCTTTAAAACAACATGAAGTCTTGCTGTATTCTGACAATCTGCAGTTAGCTCCAGCCTTTAAACTGCCCCGGAGAATATAGGGTTAATTTTCTATGCAGTACATAGAACTTTGAGCTCGAGCTCGGTTGAGGTCTCTGTCTGCAGCCCTTTGAAACCCAACCGTCAGATTCTTTACTCTACCTCACTGAACAGTTGCTCCAGAGATTTCTCCTTCAGCTCAGTTCAAAAGTCTGTTAAAGTGTCGGTTTTAAGCCGAAATTATTCCGAATTTGTTCCACATTGTCGGTTCAGGCTCTGTCTGCGGTACCGTGAGTACTAGATAGTTATTTTCATTACTTGTGGAAATTGTAAGTTTTTTCGATCGGTTCAGCTGAACCGATCCTACATACTGAATCCTTGTACTTTTCTTTAGTGTGTGGTTACCGGTCCTTATCGGTTCTGAAAAACGCGTGTTTTAAACGCTTTTTTCCATACTCGTGATACGGTTAGGAACCGATAATGAGTCTTGCCTGGCGGTTGCTGAAAAAGGTAAGTTTGGTTAGGTTGGCCGTGTCTGAGAAACCCAAGAAAAAAACGGGCCCACTGGGTTTCAACACTGCAGTGAGTGTCGGAAGTCTTTATAAGGCTGACCCCCACACCACCTGTGTTTATTGTCTGGGGTTTGAACACCTCAATACAGACTGCCAAATTTGTAAAAATTTTCCTAAGTCTACCCTGGAAAAGAGATTAGGTAGACTTAGGGAAAAGGAGGCCAAGAAGTCCACTGACCCGGATGGCCAGCCCGGTTCGGTTCTGACTGAACCAGAAGGAGTGCCCTCTGACCAGGGCGATACTTCTTCTGGCAAGAGGATAGCCGATCCTGAGGGATCGATTCCTACAAAAAGGAAAAGGAAAGACAAATCAGCTGGTTCGGATCCAGAGGTTCATGTTCTGACCGCTGATGAGACTGCCCAAGCGATTTGGATAGTTGAATCGCTTCGCCCGGTTCTGCCCAATCAGGCTCCGTTGGCTAGGGATTTGGTTCAGTCGGTTCCACTAGTTCAGGAATATGCCACTGAAGATTTTTATGAATCAGAATTTGAGGAGGAGGGGAATTATGAACAAGAGGATGATGATGATGGAGCAGAAAGTCTGGATGTGCCCATTGAACCGGACATCTCCCCAGACAGACCTTCTGGTGTTTCCCCTCCTAGGCTCTCTGAGTCCCCTTCCCACTACGTGTTCTACAGGAAAGTGGCTGAAACTCTTCAGCTCCCTATGGAGGAAGCTACAGAGGATCAAGAGGAGCCTGATTTTGTAGAGATGATGGACATCCCAGAGTTCAGGAGACTGTCTGTTCCCTTGTACAAATCATTTGGGAAACAGACACAAAAAATTTTAAAGTCTCCTAATTCTGTACCTCCTGTTGATAGAAGAATGGATAAGAGGTACACTTTATCAGGCTCAGACATGGAGTTTTTCTGCCAGCAATGCAGCCATGTTGGAGTCATGCAGGCTGCAGCCTGTGACAGGGCTAATGTTCCCTTGGCTTCAAACCCCCCAGATAGACTCCAGGAGGATGGATGCCTTGGCAAAGAAGCAATACATGGCATCCTCTTTGGGACTCAGGCAGGCTAATTATATGGTCTGTACAGCCAGGTTCCAGAAGTCCAGGTGGGACACTGTACTGGCACTGGCTAAACAGCCCTCCCCCCAGCTGGCCAAGGAGCTGGAAGAGGTGGCTGTGGATGGGATTGAGGCATCTAGAGTCATGGCTACATCTGTGGCTCTTCAGAGAATGGCTTGGCTCAGATGTACTAGCCTCTCACAGGACACCCAGGCTAAGGCCATGGATTTTCCTGTGGAAGGTAATTCTCTGTTTGGGGAGCAGACAAAGAATTACATGAAAAAGATGGAAGAATATAGGACCACTTATAGAAGTGCACAGGCCAAGGAGAGGCGGACAACTCCTCAAAGGCAGCATTCTAGGGGCAGGGGCAGGCCTTTTCATAGGCCTTTCTACCAGGCACAGGCCTCTTCTCCCTTTTCACAGAGGGGGTTCTTCAGAGGGAGAGGCAGAAGGGGGATGAGCAGGGCTGCATCCATCCCTCAGCCCAGGCCCCTGCCAAGCAGACACCCTGATGGGTCTGCCCAGGTCGACTCTCCTATCCCTGTAGGGGGCAGGCTGGCTTACTTCGTCCAGGACTGGGTGTCTGTTACTTCAGACAAGTGGGTCCTGGAAGTAGTAAGCCTGGGACTGGTTCTCAGCTTCAAAAAATTTCCGAAGATGAGAGCCAGATCTTTTCCACCTGCAAGTCTCTCCAAGACCCTTGCCCTAGAGGCAGAGGTTTCATCTCTTCTGGCCTTAGAGGCCATAGAGAGAGTTCCTACCCTACACTGGGGCAAAGGTCTGTACTCCAGGTACTTCCTTACACCAAAAAAGACAGGGGAGTGGCGGCCCATCCTAGATCTAAGATACCTGAACAAACTTCTTTTAAAACCAAGGTTCAAGATGGTGACTCTGGGAATAATTCTTCCCTCTCTAAGACCAGAGGACTGGCTAGCCTCCCTGGACTGCAAAGATGCCTACTTTCACATCTCTGCCAGGTGCTCCCACAGAAAGTACTTCAGGTTCAAGTTGCTGTCAGGCCATTACCAGTTCAAAGTAATGCCCTTTGGCCTAACATCAGCTCCAAGGGTTTTTACAAAATGCCTGGCAGTAGTAGTGGCCTTTTTAAGAAGGCAAAAGATTTCCGTTTTTCCATATCTGGACGACTGGCGCATAGTGGGTCAGTCCTCAGGCCAAGTCAAGTCAGACTTGCAAGTCACCCAGCAAGTGCTCACTTCCCTGGGATTTCTTCTCAACCTTCCCAAATCAGTTCTCGAACCAGTGCAGCTTCTTACCTTTATAGGGGCAGAGCTAGACAATTTCAAAGCAGGAGCCTTTCTTCCCCTGGAAAGGGCAAGAGTTCTTATAGAACTGGCTTCTTTTAGCCTTCAGGTGTCCCGACCAGTAAGGCATTTCCTTCAGCTCTTGGGCTACGTGGCAGCTTCTACAGCAGTGGTCCAAGGGGCAAGATTTCAGATGAGGGACATTCAGTTCCATCTGAGGGCCTTTTGGTCCCAAAGGAAGGACCCTCTTACCAAACTGATTCCAGCGACTCTGACACTGATCCAAGCTCTTCAGTGGTGGCAGGATCAGGACAATTTAAGGCAAGGGGTCCCATTTGTCACTCAGTCTCATTCAGTGGTTCTTACCATGGATGCTTCCCTTTTGGGGTGGGGAGCTCATCTGGGGGCTCTCACAGCTCAGGGACTATGGTCCCCTCCGGAGTCCCTTCTCCATATCACTCTCCTGGAACTCAGGGCAGTTTTTCTGGCCTTGCAAGCCTTCTCTCAGTCTGTGCAGAACAAGGTGGTTCCGGTCAGAACAGACACCACCACCACCATCATAAGGTACATCAACAAGCAGGGAGGCACTCAATCTATGGCCTTGTGCATGGAAGCCATGCTGTTGTGGTCCCTGGCTTATTCCCTGCAGACCTCTTTGATAGCAGTCCACATTCCAAGGAAGAACAATGTGCTAGCAGATGCACTGAGCAGGATCTCCCAGAGCCATCACGAATGGTCCCTGGATCCCCTGGTGTTGAAAGTGATTTTTTCAAGGTGGGACACTCCAGAGATAGATCTCTTTGCAGCCCCAGACAATCACCAACTTCCTCTCTTTTGTTGCAGACCCCCAGTCTTGGGTTCAGTCCCCCTGGATGCTCTGGTTTTGAACTGGGAAGGGACATTTCTGTATGCCTTTCCACCCTTTCCTCTACCGTTCAAGGTTCTAGTCAAGGTAAGGTCACAACCTTGCAAAGTGATTCTGATTGCTCCAGACTGGGCCAGGCAGCCTTGGTACCCCCTGTTGCTGTCTCTAGCAGTCCATCTTCCCCTATCTCTTCCCAGGAATTACAACGTGTTAACCTCCTCTCAGGGGAGGATTTGGTACCCCAATCTTTGATCTCTCAATCTCAAGGCATGGCTCTTGAAGAGTTAGAGTATGCAGATTTGCATCTGTCTCGGGGGTTCTGGACATTCTCAAAGCTTCTCGAATGCCCTCCACCAGAAAGACTTATAACTTCAAATGGAAAAGATTCAGCATTTGGCGTTCCAAGAAGCATATTTACCCAGACACTGCTGAATTTTCTACAGTTCTGGATTATATGGTCCATCTTAATGGCCTAGGCCTCAGACCAGCTACTTGTCAGCTGTGTCTGCTTTTCTGTCAGTGGGGAAGTCTTCCTCACTATCATCCCATCCTGTGTTCTGTAAATTTTTCAAGGGATTGCTTCATACCAGTCCTCCCTTTAGGGATCCTGCCCCTGCCTGTTACTTAAATGTTTGCATTGTTCAGCTTATGCAACCTCCTTTCGAGCCTATATCCTCAGCAGTGCTTAAGTACTTGACTTTGAAATCTGTGTTTTTGGTAGCCATTACCTCTGCCAGACGTAACAGTGAGTTGCAAGCCCTGTCAGTGGAACCTGATTTTATCTCCGTCAGAGATAAAGTGGTCCTTAGAACCAATAGGAGGTTCTTGCCCAAAGTGGTTTCAGACTTGCACTTGAATCAGTCTCTCTCTCTCTTCCTGTCTTCTTCACTGATCATTCTTCCTCAGGAGAGAGGAGGCTACACAGTTTAGATGTTAAAAGAGCCCTTAGCTACTACATAGAGCGTACCAAGGGTCACAGGTTTGATTCCCTCCAGTTGTTCCTCACTTATGGGGAAGTGGGAAAGGGCAAACCTGCCACCAAGAGAACTATTGCCAGGTGGATTGTGTCTTGTATACAATTCTGCTATGAGAAACTGGGAAAGATTCCACCCTCAGGCCTGAGGGCTCACTCTACAGGAGGTACAGCTGCTGCCAGGGATATCCCTCTGTTGGAAATTTGTCAAGCAGCCACCTGGAAAGCAGTCCATACCTTTACCAAGCATTACTTGCATTAAAGCATTACAAGCATGAAAACATAAACTGAACTTACAAACTTAAATGGGCAGACTGGGTGGGCCATAGGCCCTTATCTGCCGACACTGTCTATGTATCTATATATTACTCTCTGGATATCCAGGCTAGGAGTGATGCTCGGTTTGGCACAGCAGTACTTCAGAGCCTATTCCCAAAGTAGGTTCTCTCCCTCCTCCATGGAGGTACTGCTTGGTTATCTGCAGATTGTCAGAATACAGCAAGACTTCATGTTGTTTGAAGAAAAAATTACTCACCTTAGTAATTGTGTTTCTTCTAATGGAGTCTTGCTGTATTCTGACCTCCCTTCCTGCCTCCCCTCTCAGAACCTGTTTTTGGGAAGTGGGTGGGCAGGTGCAGTGTTGCACCCCAGGGGTGTCTTCAGCACACCTTCCATGTTCCTGGGTGCTTGTATTATAATCTTTATTTTAGTTAGGTTTTGGTTTTGGGTTTTCTGATTTGAGTCTTCCTTTGGGAATCCAAAACCTTCTGTTGCCAGTTGGCTAGTAAATATTTTTACAATTTCCACATAGTTTAGTTAGTGAGTTTTTGCCCGTAAGAATCTGACGGTTGGGTTTCAAAGGGCTGCAGACAGAGACCTCAACTGAGCTCGAGCTCAGCGTTCTATGCACCTCATAGAAAATTAACCCTATACTGTCCGGGGCAGTTTAAAGGCTGGAGCTAACTGCAGATTGTCAGAATACAGCAGGACTCCACTAGAAGAAACAATTACTAAGGTGAGTATTTTTTTTCTTTTATCCCTTTCTTCCATCTCTACTCTTTTCCTTCTATCCTTTGTCTTCTCCCTTCTCCAAAATCGCCCAAGGATTGGGGTCCTATGGCCACTTAGGGTAGGCTTCTCTTTTTCTGTCCCCTAATCAGCTTATACCTTTTTCAGTTTATATCCTTTCCTTTTTTTATCCTTTGGCTCTCTTGCCTCACCCTTTTTTCTCTGAAACCTGTCTTTCTGCCTCTCCGGCTGAACAGAACTGGGATGGAGGAAGAGGAGTCTACGGCGCGTAACGATCAACCTGCATGCTTTACGCAGTGCGTCAGCTGCATGGGCGGCGCCATAGGTGCCAATTCCTCCCTCCACAAGAAAAACAAACTCCCATGGCGAGAGCGCACCTCCGGCTACACCCCAGCAGTAATGAATGGTGAAGATACAAGAGAAGATCAAGAATTACGGTTATGTAATTTTTATTTTTCGGGCACGACCAGGGAGATAAAAAAGTATGACTGAATGATACACAGACCATAGTAAGAAATCAACTTACAGAGCCAATAATCAAATGGGCATAAGTGCAGTTAATTACATCAAGTAACCAGTACAGTAGAACAGAGTAGATGCAGTTAGGTACATGTGCAAACATTCGTAGCTAGTCTTTGTCTCTTTATTTATAAACAGCTGATGTGAGGAGGCAGTATGTTTGCACAGTGGAAGCAAGTTCCAGTGTTTGGGAGCAAAATAGGTGAATTTAAGGTCACAAATTTTATGCAGCACTCACCTTCCAGTTTGTGCTCCACCAGTGCAGTTCTGCCCATGCAGTTTCCAGTTTTTTGTTTATCTTTTCTGTACTAACCAATGTTTTACACAGTTGTACAAAACTGACATTGTTTGTCACCAGAGGAAGAGTCACCTCATTGACAGGCTCCACACCTGCATGCCCCAGTATAGCAGTTGACTGTCAGTGATTATTTGGTTTCAAAAACTCTGAGGCACTGGTGACATGAAAGTAGGCACTTCAGTTGTGAGCTCTAGAAAAGATGCTAGCACTCCACTTAACAGTTGTCTGTGCCCTCAGAGTACTTTTGTTTTATTCTGTAGCTATTTTATAGCAGCTAGAAATACTGCACATGACACGATTTTGGAATGCTATATATAGAATAATGGATGGGGAAGTGTGTAATATGAGAATTTAATGCACACCCGAGGTGTGGGATGCTACATAAACCCCGAGGGTGAAGCCCGAGGGGTTTATCAAAGCATCCCACACCGAGGGTGTGCATTAAATTCTCATTATCGCATACCTTCCTATCTTTTATTTTATATAATTGCTGGTGAGAAATTTTTTCCAGCTTAAATGCTGTGCCCCCCCACCCAACAGACATAGTCTTTACACACACACACACACACACACACGTTATCTCTCTCTCTCCACACCCACACACACACACTTTATCTCTCTCTCTATACATACACACACACACACACACACACACAGTCTCTCTCCCTCTGTCATCCTGAAGAAATCCCCATGTGGCAGCTTCACTCTAGTTCTGGGGCACCAAATAAAGAAGCAGCAGCTCACTGCTCCCCCAGCTCCCACTCCAGATTCCCCAGTTGAACTGTGCAGCAATCGCCAGAGTCCCTCTCCCTCTTACCCTACTCTGCTCCCAGTTTCATTCTTTTTCAAATTTATAGCTGAAATTGCGATCGCGATTAGGCTCAAGGCTGTCGGGTTACCTGTGTTAGGCAGTTTACTGCAGATTCGCTCTGCTGACTTCTGTGTTCCCCAAAACTAGCTTAACTGCAGGATCAACCAGATACTTAAAAAAATAATTATATTTAAGGTAGGATTGACCAGATATATAAAAAAAAAAAAAACGATTACAGGAAGCTAATGATGAAACCGTGACGGTGCCACGCTAACATACGGAGCCGGAGAACTGCTTAGCCTGCCCAGATTCAAAACAGGAGCCAATGAGGGAGCGCTCCCTTTTAAAAGACAGAGCGCTTGAATGTCATAATAACCGACTGGTTATTACGACAAATATCAACTCGGTGAGCCCATTGAAAAAATTGCTCACCAGTAATTATATGTAGAATAATACATGGGGTGGTGTGTTTAATGAGAATTTTACACACACCCAAGGTGTTGGATGCTACCTACATAGCGTGGCTCTTCCTACTGTTATCCCCCCCTCCCCAGCCACCCCACCCCCACCCCATCAGCTCACTTTTGCCTCCCCATTTTTGCAGGATAAGTGGTTCCTCCCTACTTCCCTGTCCTCCCCCCTTTTCCCACAAGTTATGGCTCCTCCCAGCCAGTTCAAATTCCTTTCTAACCCATTTCTCTCTCTTTGTGTGATGAACCCATTATAGCTCATCCAACTCACCCCTATTTTTCCTCTTTCCTTTGACAGTGTCCCATTTCACTTATCTTTTTTAAGGTACAGTGATTTAAGTATCAACTCCTGCTTCCTGTCAAGTCATGCTCCTTAAATCTCTTTCTTTGCTTCATTTCTTCCTCATCTTAGCCTCCCCCCCCCCCAAAAAAAAATCTTCCCCTCTTATCCTCCCTCTTTACACAGCCCCCTCCTTGAGCAGTCTCTTGTCATCCACTTCCTCCCTTACCTCCCCTTGACTTCCGCCTCCTGGACCTAAAACCCCTGGTCTCCCGGACATTCTATTCTACCTCTCGTTTCCATGCTGGCTTGCTTGCTTTCAAGCATTCACCCCACTCCTTACCCTGGATGCTCTCTTTCCTCACCTCCAAGGTCCTAATTACTGTGTTGCTCCTACTAGCAGGTGATATCGAACGTAACCCAGGACCAGTTTCCTTCCTCCACTCCCAAGTTCCTTGTGGGCTGAAAATAGCCCATCTAAACATCAGGAGTCTCCTCCCGAAACTATCTTTACTGCAGCCTCTAGCTTTAGACCTCCGCCCTGACATTTTAATCATTACTGAATCATGGCTAAAATCCAATATTACTTTATTATTTTTTTTATAATTGTATTTTATTACATTTTTGATACTTTTAAAATACAGAATATGTAATTCATATGTAATTTACCTAGGTACAAAAAACAGGAAAGTTACATCTGTATATGCATTTAAATAATCTTGTCCATTTCATTAATTGGGGGGGGGTTATACAAACAATGACATTGCCCTTTTACTTTCAGAGACAAATGCTACTTGGAAGTATAAACTTCCATCTATCCATTTAATCAAACCTAGGTATATTTTATTTATAACAACATTCACTTCTCTCCAACTTATTCAAAAAATTCCAAAATTAGATGTGTATTATTTTCATTCCTCATATGTTCATTTTTCCTGTCACCTGTACAGCTTCTGCTACCATTACTAGTTCTTGGTCGGATAAAGTTAATGACTCTCCTTTCAAATGCAGCTACCAGCTGGTTCCATTCATACCTAATAGGAAGAACACAGTCCGATCGGATTAATGATACTAAATCCCCTCCCTTTTTGATCAACACTGGAGTTCCTCAGGGTTCTGTGTTGGGCCCACTGCTATTCTCTATTTTCCTGAATCTTCCCTCTGCATGCCCACTTACCTCCATCCACATGTATGCAGATGACACTGTCCTGTTTGCATCTGGCCCTTCCCCTGCTGATGTACCGCCCAAACTTCAGCATGACTTTGTGAAGGTTCAACTCTGTCTTCGCTCAAATCAGTTATTTTTGAATGTCAGGAAAACAGTCTCCATGTCCTTTGGCATGAGGCAGAGACTCTCAGCTCAGTTCCCTTCCTTCTTTTCACACCCTAGATGGGACTTTACTTGAGGACAACTCCTCTTTCAGTACCTCGGGGTCTGGCTTGATCATAACCTCACCTTTTCTGGGCACATTGACACCATCCACAAAAAGCTACACCCTAAACTGGGTGCCTTATACAGAAATCATGGTTGTATTCTGTTGCCGGCTCGCCGTGCCCTGGTCCAAAAAATTATCCTATCTATTTTTGACTATTTTGATGTAGTCCACAATGCTGCTCCCAAATCTTCCTTAATCAGGCTGGACTCTTTTTTTCCACTCCTTCTGCCGTTTCGCTCTTGACTGTTCTCCTCTTACCCATCATTGTACCCTATACCAGTCTGTCTCCCATCCTTCTCTAGCAGACAGACGCCATATCCATTGCGCCAACTTTCTTGCTAAATTCTGGTTTCACTCTTCTCCCCCACCTTTCCTCCTCTATTTCCCTCAAGATCATCGCTCCCTAATCATCCTGCACAGATCCACCTCGGTCAGCCACGCAGCATTCCCATACAATTTCCCAAAATTTTGGAAACCCCCCCATCCATCACACCACCTCCCCACAGGTCCCTAACTCCCTCCTTATAGACCTTCCCCCCCTTCCTGTAGATGTGCTTAATTTTCTACCTTTTCCATTTTTCTTCTGCAGTCATTTAATAGCTAGCACTTATCGTTTTCTTAATCTTGCCATCAATTGTTTAGTTTCTCCTAGCACTTTTCTTGGTTTGTTGCAGTGTTTACTATCTATTTTGCCGTTCTGTTTGTTTGTTTATATTATACATTATTTACTGTATTTTGTTCTATTAATGTTTTTACCAGTTATGCTTCTGTGTATCCCCATCCCCTCTCACCCAGGACGCATCTGAAAATGAGCATTTATTGCTCAGTATGCCTTTTCTGGTGAAACTTTTGAATAAATAAACCTCGAGCGCGAAGCTTGAGGGGTTTATTTAAGCATCCAGCACTGAGGGTGTGTGTAGAATTCAAGTTTTACACACCACCCCATGTTTTATTTTATATAATTGCTGGGGAGAGTTTTTTCACCACAGCAGTTATATAAAATAGAAACACATTACTATGCAGCTGCGGTCTGGTTGGATTCAAGTGGCTGTTGACACGTTAAAGCAGTTCATCCCAAGAATGTATTTAAATGAGCTAAGTTCATTTTTTTTTTATTTACTTACGTTGGAGTCTGAGTGGTGGTAAAGTGTCTGGCGTGACAAAGGGAAGGAAGATGGCGGCCATTGTATGCGTGGAGCGAGGGAAACCCAGTGCATGTTCGCCATTATAACCAGCTGGTTATAATGGCGAATTATAACCAGGTTTCCCTATGGGGAAAAAACACTCCCCGGTTATTTGTAATATTTTTACTCACAGTAAATATGTGTATGTGTGTGTGTATGTATATCTATCTGCGTAGTATGTTATCAGACTCTTTAAAGCAGCAGTGCAGAGAAAATGTTTTTCCAAAAAGCTGGTATTAACTACAGTTAATAAGAAATATAAGCATATCTGTCAAATCTTTTTTTGTGAATATCTTAAGAACTTTAAGCACAGTTATGACAGTCATTTACATATGGAGGGACAGTTGGCCTTCTGGAGTGCAGAAAGGATTATTCCATACATACTATTGAAAGGGTGAAAAATTGTCTCCCAGGACAGGATGGGGGCTTCACCACTTATTGCATTTCAAACCCATATCTGTAACATATACGTATAACAGCCTGTAATATAAAATTCACCAGGATAAGTGGCACAACTATGAGGTGGTGTGATGAAGGGGGGGGGGGCTCAAAAATACATTTTTTAGGTACCTCCTATGCAGCACATCTTGATTATTTTTTTCTCGCTCCTAACACTTATCTTATCTATAGTGCTTTTTCCAAACCAAATGTGGCAGCCAATTTTTGCTTTGAGAAAAATGTAAATGAAAACATTTACAAAATACTCACATTTTGATAGAACGAGAAAATGTTACAACAAAATAAAACTAGAAGATGCCTGGAATCTTTTATAGTAAGGGAAAAAATGCAGGGTCACATTTTTTGCCTAGATTCGTTGCCCTGCTTCTTTAAAAAGCAACATTTACTTACAGATAACACAGGGTAGTAGTAAAAAGAAAACACAAAATAACAAGATGTCATAGGATCTTTTGAGTATTTATTTATCTGAGCCAGCCTGGGGGCTGCACACTGGGAGACCTGAGTTTGCATCCCAATCCCAGGATCCCTGTTAGGCCAGAGGAGGTGAAGCATGGTACCCAGGGGATACACCGTTGCCTACAGGGAGAGTGACAGCTGCTGTGTGTCTGCCCGAGAACCTATGTTGAAGGGAGTTTCACATAGCAGGGGCTCCCTTTCCAGTCCCTCCCCTGAGATGTGTTCGGAGCTCAGGCCTGATGCTGACTTTCCTCCATGACCACCATGCTGGATGTTTGTCTCTGAGAGTTTGCATCTGAGGCTTTGCAGGTGGTGAAAGGAGAACTTATTCAGATCCAGCCTGCAGCAAAGGTACAGAGGGAACTTATTAAAGGGATAGCCACAATATATTAGGCACGTCTCTAAGAGCCACATGGAGTGGAAGGAAGGAAAGTAATTTTCTTTTTATATTGCTCCCTTCATAAAGACTACTGTATCCCAACGTGTTTGACGGTCCAGGAGAGGGCGGGGGAGAGTACTGCAGCCATTTCCAGCATACATGGAGAGTATTTTGTTATTCTTTATTAGTTTTTATATGAGAAGTTCATACACACATTAGGGCCATAGAACTCCACCCATTACAGAAAACTAGTTTAGGGAGGCCAGAGCATCTCAAATATGCATACAGCTGTTTTAAGACTTCTGAATCAACCCCTACAGTAAGCTGAAAGAATAAGAAGCACATTGACCCAAACGAGTAACAAAAGAGGGAAGAGTCTAAAACACAGAGAGATTTAAAGAGAGGTTATGAAATGGATACAAAGAATGCTGATTAGCTGGCACAGACTGACACCTGTATTTTTACCTCAGCCTATCTCACAAGGGAAAAAAGTACTGGTGGCAACGTGCCTGCCTATCCAATTACTAGACATTAATTGGCACAGCTGTCCTTTTTAAGTTTCTCATTTGCAAGTTTTGGAACTGTTTCTACCCTTAAAAAACAACATTATGCATACATAAAACATTGAATGAACTGTTATTCTGTTGTCTGTGTACAATTTTTTTTTTTAACATAAACCCTTTTATATGTACTTCATGATACTCCATTGTGTAAGTTAGGTAGAGATAACCGCATTTTCAGGGGCTGTAAGGCCCTTCACCTGTAGCATTGGGCTTCAATACACTTGTGGGGGTGCGGTTGTCTCAGCCTAACACCCTGTCACGTCTTATTAGTTACTTGAGCACAGAGAGGTTAAGGCTCAGCCTTAGGGCTGAGGGTAGAACTTGTGACATAACTGGAGAAAAATGAAAGATATACAATGACAGAATAATAAAAATGTTGTTAGAAGTTGTTTGAACATTTTAATTGTTGATTGTTACATTTTAAAAACCACCAGGCAGGGACAGTGCTGCCATGCACCAAAAGGGCAAAAGTTGCATCCTGCCTAGGAATGACCCCTCTTTCCTATTCCAGTTGGTCCAAATTGATCTACCTACTCTATAGCAATCTCTAAAGGAAGGGGAACACAAACTGTTCAGAATCTGCCATTGATGTGTTCTGAACCAGTAGGGTCTTCTTTTATTTACTTATTTATTAGAATTTCGGAGTTACACCTTTGAGCCAGTGGCTCTTTTACAAAGGTTCCACATCAGTATACAGAGATGGGTAGTACAAACTGTGCAAAATTAGCAGGCAAGTGATTAATTAATACAAATATATTAAGTTCAGGGATATTTAATTTGCACTCTTGACATATGGCATTATCCTATGCTCTCCAGATTCAAATATAACGGCAAATGACACTGGTTTCCACAGTTATAATTAAGAAAAATCAATATTTTATTTACACCTATACAATAAGCCATATTTTATTACACCAGTGGGTCCAGTGTGCCCCACATTTTTAACCCTCCCAGCACTGTCAGTGCCACCAGGAACTAAACACAGCTATATAAATTTGGCGTTGTGTATTTTTACATTTACTCATTCTGTAGTTAAATGTTCTTATGCCACTTGTATAAGACTCAGCTTCATCTTAACTGCATCCAGTCAACATATTGTCCACAAACTAGAATGAAAAATGTAGTTTGGTAATTTTTTTATTTCTACTAGGAATAAACTTTTGATAGGGTCAGTACTGTACTGCAAATTAATTAATGTAGCGACATTTTAGTCAAAAGTCCATAGCAATTTCACTTTATTGGCAGATATAGCTTCTACCCTGGTGATTTTTAATGATTAGATGTGCCCTTGTTGTACAGCGGGCAGCAGTTTAAATTAGTTTCAGTAGGTGTGCCATTAATTTTTCATTTTCCCTTTCAAATCCTACTGTGTTTCTCAGTTATAGCCATTCTTGCCTGACTTGAAGAGTGTTCAAGTGCTTTTGTTCTACATGTGGTGCAGTTTGAAACAATAATTTATATATCTGAATATAAACAAAAATGAGGGATAAGGATTTCTCATAAAATACACATTTAGTGAACATCCCACATACATATGTCACAATAAATGCTCAGCATTTTCCCCTAGTAGCAGTCCTTTAATTTCAAAGAAAGATGTATACAACTTGCACCATACAGTAGCTGTCCTTGTACACGTGTACACTTTTCAAAATCATAAACTAATTTATAGTTAAGGCTGGTGTCAAATACTACTAAAATCTAATTTGTAGGACTTTTAATCCTGTTAAAGAACACAGAATTAAATACTTTATTTGGAACATGTTGCTTTACAATGCACTATAACTTTTGCTGGAAAATGGAGATATAGTGAATGTTGACATTATGGAAGTTGTATTTGCCTGCAAAAAAAAAGTGACTTAAAAACTTTTTCAAGATAACATTTGCTGTAAATATTACATTTTCTGATAACGAGGCATTAATCCTTATCTCGACATTTTATTTTAAATTAATTGCTCATCAAGTAGATGTAATTCACCAGCCCACTTAGATGTTATCACAGTTCACACCAAGTACCTTGCACAGGCTTGTTGAGCACTATCGCAGCATGTTTTAGTAAGTTGGTGTTAATGTTTATTAATTTACACGTTTGGTCAGGAAACACATTGGCTCATTTCCAGGTACATCCTTTGTGGTTGGGTACAGAGGGAGGACAGATTAACAAGATATAAACAGTTGCAGTTTCAAATAAGATACAGGATAACAAAATAAACTACAAGCAAGGAATGTACAGATACAGGATAAATCTAAAAATGCAAGCTTGTTCAGCGCATAAAAAAAGAAATAAAAGATCTTCAACAGTATCTCGATAGAGCCGTAATACTTTGAACTGTAACCACTGGCATCGGGACCTCGCTGGAAGCTGTTGCAAGATTCGTCTGCTTACGTAATATTCCTACGTGCACAGCAGTGCTGACATTGCTTGCATAATCGGGCAGCCCCCAACTGTTTCAGTTTTTGCCCCTTAGAGTGAATATCGGACCACTGGACTTGTTTTCTGTCACCGTTTTTTGTTAAACTGCTGATGGTATTTGTTTTGATCTGGTAGCTCTCCTTTAGGAAAGTTGTCGCTAGTGTATGTCTTTGCCTAGTAAAGTGCTTTTTTTCCCCTGTGTAGATGCAGAAAGTGGATTTATCATGAATACGATCACAAATTGTGCGTTGTTTTGTTTAAGCCTAGCCCAAGATGTGAAAAAACTGCAGCATCTGCTAGGATTTCAGTCAGGCTACAGGAGACAGCTGTGTAAAGCTTTGGAACATTTTCTAGACAAGATGGACAGAGCTAATGCAGTGCCCAAGTTGCAGAATCCGCTAATTCTCTGAGTATCAGCTATCCAGATCCCTGCTCTCAAAACTGGGATATGTCTTTGTGCAGTACACTGGCAAAATATGTGGGTTCATCCTCTACTAGACCAGAACCCCACCCTGCTAAAGACTTGAGATCTGATTTCAGTAGTTCTGCATCTTCACACTTGCACTGCAGAGACTGGGTCATCAAGTATCAACTTGTTAATGATAGCACCGTTGCTACCTGTCATCATCATTCCCGGTGCTGTTCCGACAGAACACTTTAATTTGATAAATGCATTGCTGTTTTCTCTGCTGCATATTGTTCCCCCATCCACCTCCTCCTGTGTTACCGCCTATGCCCACTCCCCACCCCCCTTTCCTTACAGGAGAAGGAGGATGACTAGTAACCCTGACCTCCTGGATGATGAGAATTGGGGGAAGGAAGAGGCTGATCCTCACCCTCTGGGCTGGGGACATGGTTGGCTCTGCTGTATCCTCAGGCAGTGAGGAAATGATCCTTTATAGGTTACAATCTTCCAAAAATCAATCTTCATCATTGATTGCCACTTATGGGTATGAGCCAGAGACACTAGAACCCTGCAGGAGCTAGGCTTTTTGGAGCCGGCCACAGCTACCGGGCATGGTGCCTGCACACACCCCACATGGTGCCACATGCCAGCCAGTAACCATTGCTGGCTCCCTCACTAACCTAAGTTCTTTTCTCCTTGCTGTTGCATGCACACCGTGGGAGTGCAGCACCTCAGTTCGCCTCATTGCCACATTTTTCTACTGCGTCACCCTAATGATTTCTTTATTTGTGATGTTGCCTGTATTTCTTATTTTGCCTTGATGCCGAAATCTGTAGAAAAAAGGGCCAAGTCGTCGAAGAAAGTCTTGACAGCTGCCCAGTATGCGCCATTGCTTCTATGGGAACAGATGGCTGTTCTGGACAGGCGTCGGACATGTGCGGCCTGTTTTGGACTAGAGTATGACAAGGATGCGTGCAACGCCTACTTCTCCATGGTCCACTATACTCGAGAACCATGCACTGAGGTGAGGTCATCCAAGCCTCCCTTTGGAGGCAGGCGTCACACACATGCATCCAAGAACATGTCATTAAGCATTTCTTTTGGGCCTATTCCAGAGACATCTGGTTCGGTGGGAAGTGCAGAGTTCTCCTCGGTATTGTTAATGGTCAACTCCTTCTTAGTGGCTGACTGTGCACCCTTAACAGTCTGCCTGCCCTGAGCAGCAGATGTCCCTGGTAGCAAGGTCACAGCTGTATGTTCAGTCTACATCGGTGGACACCTCATTGTAATCCTCTGGCGTCACTCATGCTGTTGTCACTGTTCGCAGTGACAACATGGCGGATGGCACCAATGCTGATGCAGGCTACTTCCTGATGCTGTTCATCATGACAGGAGAGGGAGCGGCACCAAGGCTATTGTCTTCAGTGTTGCCAGTCTGGATGTTGTCACCGTCTGTGGTGTCACTAGCAACAGCGAGAAAAGTGGCAACTCCAGACACAATGACGGAGGTGGTGACAGCCATGGTGTTGGTCCTGAGTCTGGATCTGGCCAAGTTGCTGATGATGATTTCATCCCAGAGGTTGTTCCAGACTCTGGTGTCGTTTGTGACACCGAGAAGGTGATGACTCTAGGGACCACATCAAAGTCAGCACTAAGCATGGTGTTGAGGGCGATGCTGGCGATAGTGACGGGGATGACCCTGTCTCTGAGGCTGTCACTGATCCAAACCCTGGTGCCGGACATGGTGCCAACTTGGGGTTAGATAGCGGCCCAAGGACGGAGTTTTCTCTGGAACTGCTGGACTTCACCGCCACCAGTGATGATTGGGGTCACCCTGTGGGACCTGTATGGCTCTGCTGTCCTTGTCTGGGGGGGTTCCGTCCCCCCATGGTTACCATTTGAGTCACTCCTTGGGTGTAGGAGGACACCCTTTGGTCGACTCTGCTGGGCACTCCCCTCAGGCGAGGCCCCCCACGCTGTTCTGCAGCCCCATGGATGAGGCCCCAGAGACCTGCAGTCTGAACCCCTTTAGAGGTGCCTTGTCGATTCCTTGAATTGATGCCCTCGCTGATGTGGGCTGAGGGGTCTCTGACATGGAAATAACACCAGAATGGGTCAGAACCTTAGATGATTGGTACAGGGAGTCAGACAGGGTCCATTCCAGGTCCATCTCTCCAATACCGACCCTGCCTGGAGGCGGCACATCATCTCCATCCTCGTACTTCTGTGAGGGCAAGGGGATCATCTGTTCATCTCCCTTGTGCTTCTGCATATGCCCTGTACCAGTAATTTCTGGTGAAGATGATCCTAGTGCTTGACCTGAAAGTCCATACAAGTTGCGATTCTGTAGTCCTGCCATTGGGAGTTCTTCAGATTTCCAACATCCACACTAGTCATTTTTCCTTGCCCTTGGACGAGGCATCTAGAGCAGTATGGAGGCATTCCCTCTCCAATCAGGCCATCCCCTGGGACCTCCTCACACAGAATTGCGCACACTCGTGGCCAGGAGGTGAGGTACTTCACCCCTCCTTGGGACTTCAAGTACTGCTATCTGACCTCCATAGACAGATTCTGGTCAGATGTACACTCTTGGGTGGAACGCTTTTTTTCCTTTGCACACGCCCTTATGTACATCTCCACATATTATGCATATATGTTGACCTTTAACAATTGCCTGTGGTTACAGTTACACAGTCTGTTAGCTACACTGCCACTGAGCAAGACATTCAGGCAGGACATTGACCTTTCTTCCCAGGGTCTGGAGGTAGCACGGCAGCAGTTGAGGGCATCTTACGATGCCAGTGAGGTGGCCTCCAGCCTGGTAGAAACCCCTGTCTGCATTAGGCGGGCCGTTTGGCTTCATCTCTGCAACTGGCACCTTTAGCCTGGTGCATGGTGCTTAATTCACATTTTCAGGGTGCTGATTTCTTCTCCCCTATGGTCAGCAGGCAGGAACTGTCAGGAAACCCTCCTGCTCCTGTGCCATAGGAGTCCCACCGCCTGGCCCTTACCAGTCTCGGGTCTCGCCAGACATGTAAGGATCACCTGTCTTCAGGTTTTCTCCCTCACACAGAGGGCTGAAGGTATCTGTTACCTTCAGGGTGAGCCAACTCCTCCCTCAGAAAAGAAGGGCAAGCTTGGTACTTGGACTCATAAGTAGGAATCGATGGCGAAGACAGATTCTTGGCAGACACAAAAGTTATGTATTTACCATAACAGTTGACCTTTCAGAATATTGTCACCATTGTGTACGCCACCAGCCCCTGCTCTATAGCAGAGCCAGGGCCTCTGGGCAGATCACCCTGATAGCACTGGCCAGCACCATATAGTGCCATGGCATCTCCCGAGTTGTACGCAAATTGATGGGTTCCCTTTTCAACCTAACCAAAAAAAAAATGGAGGTAAGGGTTCCTTTTAGGGCAATCATACTTCCCAAAAAAGGTGAGAAAAGGTAGCTCCCTTCCTCCTTTTTCTTTGTTGTTATTGCCCTTCCTGCCTAGACTATATCCCTTTCCTGGGGTATATCCTTAGTTGTTAAATGCACTCTTTGCCTCTGGGTACTATCCATGCTAACTCAGCTTGCAGTTGCACTGTCTGTGTAATAGTGCTGGGCACTGGATTAGATCATGTTAGACTACTGTAGCTCTTACACAGGGTACATCCCTGTTGTTGCAGGAGAAGCAGGTCCTTTCTTCTGTTTTTTTTTTTTTTTCCTTCTTGCTGTGGCAGACTCGTCTTTTGGTTGGTATGCCCTCTTTTTTCTCTTATGCAAGCTTGGCTGTTAGCCCACTACCCTAAGGAGTACCTGGGGTAGTGAAGACATCACAGCTTCCATGGGCCGTTTGGCCTTACAGCTCCACATGCACATGAGATTCCTTCCTTTTTTCCCAAATGGGGGGAAAAGGGGACACATTTTGACTAGCTATTTAGTCAGTCCTCCATCACGTAGCATGGGGTTTTGGTTTTTCCTGGCGTCTTTGTGATTCATTCCTATTTTGGTACATTGCACCATCTTAATTGCCAGGTGGTTCCAATTCTGGGCATTCCCTCTTGCTTTACTGCCAGAGCTACATGCTTCAGGGCTGCTGCCTTAGAAAGCACTACGCATCTGCTGTCTGGCTAGTGGTGCTGAGGATCTGGTTCCATACCCAACTACCCCTGGTGCCACCTTCTGTTCCCTTTTTTTCCTTTATTTAAAGACTGGCAGTCGGGTTTTATTTTGTTGCTTGTTTGTATTTCTGCATCCTTTTCCTGTCCCTTTTGGCTAGGAAAATTCTTAGCTCTCTATTTTTCCCCGCTTTGTTTCTCTTCTGGCAAACAGAACTGAGGTGAGTGAGGGAGCCGGGAACAGTTATTGGCTGGCACACGGGTCCTGAATTCTCCTTTTAAGGACACCACACACTTTGGACCAGATGTTGAGGACATTTTCAATTATGTAGAAACCTCCCACCGAGTACTTACCATCATGGCTTTGGCAGGGCTTCTTTCACAGGAGCCTCGCATTAACTCTCTCTGTTATCAGGGATGTGGTTTTGCCACCCAGCAACTCATGGAGTGCCTCCTACAGAGCCTCCCAGGGATGTGGAAATGATGGCATTCAGTCGCCCCTCTCCTCTCCTTCAGACTCCCAACCCCCACAACAGGATCCCTCCCCAGACCCCGGTGGGGGCAGTATCTTACTGTTTCTGCACCACTGGAGGCTGTGACCACAGACAGATTGGTACTGGACATTGTCCAGCATGGGTGCACTCTGGAAATAGTGTCATGGCTTTTAGTGACATCTCCAAAGATGGGAGGCGTTGAGGGTGTGGGACTGGGCATGTACTAAATATTGACAGATGGGATTTATGCCATCATATCTGTCATACCCAAAGATGAAAAAGTCCCAGTCAGAGTTTGAGAATCCATGAAAAGCTCTTTAAATAAGGTATTTGGTTTATTGGTAGCTGGCAGCAGTAGGGAGATTTACTTGACTAAGTTTGTTCAATATCGAAACAACATTGCCACCATTTTATAGAACCTTGTGATGTAATGCAGAAACAAGCTGTGCCTGACAGGAATGTTCCCCTTTAAGACATCAGCAATGGACAAAAAAAAAAAAAAACAGTTTTCCAACTTTGTCATAGAAATAATCTGGGGAATCCACAGGGCATCTAATGCCTGGTTCTATAATACAAACCTGTTTTTTTTTTTTTTCTTCTTTCTTTCTGTTTACCTCCCCCTCAGCCAGTTGCTGGCCCCATCTCAGAGCCCATTGCTGCCCCAACACTGTCACCCCCGCAGTCCCCCAAGGCTTGCCTTACTCCTGGAGTTCTCCTTGTGGTATCCCATCTCCGTGATAAAGGTCCTCAGGCTTGGCTATGTCCTTCGAAGCGGTCAGGTTGGTTCTCAGGAGTGGGCCTGGGTAGGCGGGCTGCGGGTTCTGCAGACTGCACGGAGCTGTCATGCTGCAAGAGCTGACATGTTTTCTTCCTCACCACCTCCCTCTCCCCGGGAAAGCTGGCTGATGCGGACATGTTTATCTGTTCAGCCTATCAGCAGTCTCTATCCCTGATACCTGTACTTTGCCTGCACTGCCACCTCTTGACACCCAGGTGGCGGTAGCGCACTGATAATGGTTCCTCCTCACTCTCCAGAGGAGAAGAGCATGCTGTGGGACGCTGAGCCCTCCTGTCCTGGCTGGACCTCCAATCCATGCTCATTCCCGAACCCGGGTTGTCAGCGTTGCAAGCAGTAGCACTGTGCTGGTGCACTGGCTTTGGGTTCAGTTTTAGCATTGTTTGACTTGTTCAGTGCAGAATGCCCCAGGCTAGTGCAGCTAACCCCTCTACCTGTTCATCTTGACCAGCGCAGGTGATCTGTGATTGCCACTAAAGTTGTGACCCCAGAGCTAATTGCTGTCCACTCACTTGGCATAGTACTGGTGCTTCCAGAAGTAAAGATCACTTTATGGCTGCAGTGTGGGGGCTGAGCATGTCTTTTTCTGCCCAACTCTGTTTGTTGCCCTGAGGGTGAAGCAGGAATGTGGTAAAGCACAAGATGATGCCTGCAGAACTCCATCAGCTGTTGAGTTTGTGGGGTTCAGATTCCTTGACTGAACCGTCACAGCTGTAGTGGGGGGGGGACAGAGGGAGCAGCACAGAAATACGCAGTGAGGCAGCTGATGTGTGGAATTGGGGGGTGGGGCCTGTATGGCATGTAAAAATGACCCAAATGGTAATAAGATTTATTATTAAAAATGGAGCAGCATTCACCACTGTCGAATGTTTTCGCACACATGCAGGTGTGCTTTCTCATGGCCTCTTTTTATTAGTTTTATGCCACACAGAGGCAGTACGGGAGGCAATATAGCGCAGTGGTCTAAGGCTCTGAGCTGCAAATCTAGTGACATCCAGCAGACCAGAGCTGGGTTTGAATCCCACAGCTTCCACTTGCATACTGTGTGACCCTGAGCAAGTCACTTAACTTCTTTGTGCTCCCAGGTCGCTCCTGTAAATAAGCTGTCAGCTTAGTGTGCTATTCCTGGTTAAACAACTAAAAAAAAAAAAAATAAAGTTACATGCTGCAAGTACATTTATTTATTTGGTTTTTGTTTACCGGGTAAGTACACTAGACAACAATGTTGCCTATTTTCAGGCACGACCCGGGAGAGTACAGACAGGGGAGACCAGAGTCAACATTCTCACCTCATGATGCAGCATGAGGTGAGAACAAACATTTGAACAGTATACAGCCAGGCACAGTCATTATCAGTGATGACAAAGAGAAACAGATAACATTACATTCATTATTTTCATCTGATAATACATCAATGACTAAATTGAAATGACAAACAGCAAACAAAACTTAAATGAAGTAGCATTATAACAATAGGATTTCTGCTGGATGCGGGAAACTTTCAGATTTTGGAGACCAGCAGGAAATCAGTAAATGCTATAGGGAGGAGAAAATGCTAGGAGAGAGGCTCAAATTACAGCACAAGAGCAGCAGTCGGATTCTAATAGGTGTATCCGAAGACCCAGTTTAAAGGCCTTGTGGGATTTGGAGAGTTTGATGTGGGAGGGAATGGAGTTCCAGGAGCGGGGGGGGGCAGATATGGCGAAGGATCGTTCTCCTTTTTTTGTGAGATATCTGGGAATTTCAAGTTGGGTTTGAGCAGATGCCCTGAGGAGGTATGCTTGGGAGGGCTGAGTTAATAGTTCGGCAAGGTATTTAGGGGACACCGTTCTGATCATATTTTCAATTGTACAGCCCGCAGAATAGTGTCTGAGTGAGTCTGGGGAGAGCCAATTTAGTTTCGAGTAGAGCAGGCAATGATGGGTAAGTCTGTGAGCAGAGAGAGCAAATCTGCATATACTGTTATAGCAGGTGCTCCATTTCTGGAGCGCTCCTTTGCTAGCTTTAAGGTAAACCTGAGAGCAATATGTCAGAGCAGGGAGGAGAAATCCTTGTGCAATAGCAGGCCAGGCAGCATCATTGAGGGAGGACCTAATTTTAAAAGGCAAGACCAAGTTTTGAGTAAACTGTCTTACATGTAGCCTAATGTGGAGGTTAAAGTCAAGAGATGGGTCGAGAGTGACCTTAGATACCTGAAGGAAGTAACTAATCAAGAGGGGAGTCATCTAGAGAATGTGTCAATAAGTCTGAGTAAGAGATCTGATCTTTGACGGGGGCCAAAAAGCATAGTTACGGTTTTCTTAGCATTCATTAGGAGCCTGTTCTGTAGTAACCACTCCTGCAAGCAGTTGAAGTCTGCTTGAAGATGTGCTCTTACTGATAAGGGATCTTTACCACTGGAGAGAAGCACCATGTCATCAGCATAAAGGATCAATGAGGAGGAGCAGGGAAGGGAGGGCAAGTTGTTAATGAAAAGTGAGAAAAGTAGTGGGCCAAGAATAGATCCTTGGGGGACTCCAACAGAGGTAGGGGAAAGATTTGAGATGGCGGATTCAATTTGGACAAATTGCAACCTCCTGAGAGGTAGCTATCGAACCAGGAGATGGTCGACAGGTCAAAGCCAAGGCGGGACAGTTTGGAAAGTAGCAGAGAGTGATTCACAAGGTCAAATGCCTTTGTGAGATCGATAAATATGGCCCCAGTGAGCAGGCTCTTATCCATCGCTGTAAGGTAAGGACTGCATTTGTCAGCTGAAGTAGAGCAGTTGTGGTGCTGTGTCCTGTTCGGAATCCGTGCTGGGTAGGGGATATAAGGTTGTGAAGGTGCAGGTAATTTGTGACCAGAGTAGCGATGGTCTTCTCGAGAAGTTTATTTAGGGTAGAGAGAGAATGGCAATCGGTCTATAGTTTGTTTTTTCAATTCATTTTTATTCGAGAGTTTGGAATACATGCCATAAAATTTAGACATAATTTGATCTGTAAATTACATATGCACAACTATAATTTTCTGGATCTCTCATACATACTTTTTTCCTTCCTTATTCTTTTCCTTTTTTTTAATACAATAATCCATTATCTAGAGTCGGGTATCAGTTACTATCTGGCATCTAGACTTAAGTATAAGTGATTCTTCAATACTTATATATAGTGCAATAAGGGATAATTGTTCAGCTCATTACAAACTCCATTTTCTAACTTAACCTCCTTTCAACGATTAATATGGAAACAAAGAAAAAAGGGGGAAAATAAAAAACCGTAACAGTAAAACAAGAAACTATTCTACCCAGATTAGAGAGAGGGAACAGACAGACAGACTTGCAGTAGGGGACCATTCACACAGACAAATTTTATTTATTATTTTAATCCCCCCCCCCCTTTTATTTATTTATTTATTTATAAGGGGTGTTTTCTTTGGGGGGTGAGTGGTTTAGAGATGAGGGTGGAGACTAAGTGGGGGGATCTTATTAGGCACAAGGGGGGGAGGAGGAGACATCCAGTTCTGCCCTGCTCGTAGTCTTTAAAAAAAAAAATTTTTTTTTTTGTTTACCCTGTTTTCTCCCTCTCCTCCCTCCTTGAGATCTTCTGTTACCAGACTGGGGCCTGAATTCCGAAGAAGCCAGGGATTCCATACTTCCTTGAATTTCTCTTCTCAGAGACTCAGCCTCACTGTAAGGCGTTCCATCTCACAAATAGAATCCACTTTGCCACACCGTTCTGCTACTGTGGGCAGGTCCTTTTTGAGACAGTAGCGTGTGAGACATTTAAGAGCTGCTACCATAAAGATCTGGGCTAGCTTTCTCTGTGGGACTGGGAGCTGCAAGACTGTGGGTAAGCCTAGCACCCATTCAGTCATGTCTCCGGGTATGTTCACTCTCATTATGGCATTGATCGCCCTTCTCACCTCCTCCCAAAACCCCCAGATACCCGGGCAATCCCAAAAGATGTGCAGATGGGACCCTACAGAGCCACATTCTCTCCAACATTTATCCGAATTGGATCATTGGAAATGCTTTGTGACTTTTGGGGTGCAATCGGTCTGTTAGTTTGACATATTTTTGGTATCCCCTTTTTTGTGAACAGGGAAAACGCCAGCGGTTTTCCACAATGTTGGTACCGTTTGGGTTATTATGGAAAGATTAAAGATTCTTATAATAGGAACAGCAAGGGCAGGGACTGCCTGCTTCAAGAAGCTTGGCAGTAGCCCATCTGGGCCAGCAGATCCATAGGTGGATACTGATTTGAGGAGATGCAGCACTTCAGTGGAGGAGACTAATGTGAGACGAAAAGGGGTTTCATGCGAAAGTTACACCTCAGGAGGAGGTGAAAGAGGTTGGTTGAATTTCTCAGTGTATTCGGAGATCCGAGAATTGTGCATTAAGAGCATTAGCAATAGTCGGTAACTTATTACAGTTTGCGTCATTCAGTGTCATGTCAGTAATGGCCATCTTGGGCCTTTGCCCAATGAAATTTTTGATGTAATTCCAAAAACCCCTGGTATCACCCGCTGAAGATTGGAGAAGCTTAAGGCAGTAGTTCCTTTTAGCCTTCCGAATATCTTTTTTACAGGCATTTCTCAGTTGTCTATAGTTAACCCACTCTTCTGATTGTTGGGACTTCTTTGCCAAGGTCCAGGCCTTGTCTCTTTTTATCATGGCTCGAAGGAGGTCTTTTTTTAGCCATTTATTAGGGGAGCCCCTGAAACGCCTTTTTTTCAGAGGGATGTGCAGATCCTGAAGGGCAAGAAGCCGAGACATCAGGTATTCAAGTGCAGTGTTTACATCATCAGTGTGATAGATGGGAGACCAGTCTATATTATTAATATCCTCAAGTGCAGTTCAGTTTAGTTTGGCAAAATCCCGAAATTGAATGATTTTTTTTTTGGGGGGGGGGGTTAAGGCAGTGGCCATTCCAGATACAGAAAGTAGGCAGGTGATCACTAATAGACTCCAAAAAGGTCCCTGCAGCAATTATTTTATTTGCTCTATTTGTAGCCATTCAGTCCAGGAGAGATTGGCGCTCCGATTTGAAAGTGATGCCTGTAGAGCTAGAGATAAGTTGAGCGAGGTTAAGTCGGGCGAGAGCTTCAGTATATGTACCGGCGTGACTCCCTGATAGGTCTAGGTTGAAGTCTCCCATTAGTATGACTTCAGATCTACCCTTTAGAGTGGCCAGATAATCCAAGAGCCCATTTAAGCCAGGGAGAGCCCCTTTGGAGGATTGTAGGCACAGATCAGATTTAGCCTTTTAGCACCTGCTAGTTGTAGAATCGTATGCAGAGCTTCACAGTGATTTGTTATCCAAGACTGGAGTACAGAGACATTGAGATGCTCTTTATAATAAAGGGCAACTTCTCCACCCTTTTGTTTGGTGGGGCGATCGGATCTGGACAAGCTGTAGCCAGGTATTTTGTACATGGAATCAGGCATCTCTGGCCTGAGCCATGTTTCAGTTAGTCAAAGTATGTCCGGACAGTAGAGGGTTATCCAGGCTTCAAGTTCAGGAAAGTTTGCTGGTAAACTTCTGATATTCATGTGGGCAATTTTCATGACCTTAGTGGAGAACCATGAGGAGTCATCCGTGGACCTGGCATTCCAGTGGGGGCCAGGGTTAGATTCTATGTCTCCTGATAAGCATAAGCGCAGAAGCATCACCCAAACTTCTTTGTAGAATCTGTAATTGTGCTTGAGGTATTTGGGCATGCTAGGGGGGGTGGTAGAGAAAGAAATGCCCTAATGTGGAAGGATGAGTTATATGGAGGGACAGGTTAGGAGAAGGGAGCAAGGGTCTAGTTGGTATAAGGTTGGAGAAGACAAAGGAGAATTCTTCATGGCAGTGGGACCCAGGGTATCCAGCTGGTATGTTACATGAGAGATAGGAGAGGACGATTATGGTGGGTAGTAATCCTGATACCACCAGAAGTGACCATGGGCATGCAAGAGAGAACATTATGTATGCCATGTATGAAACTTCTGTCAATCAGAGGTGGATTGTCCCTTATAAGAGTAGAATGTAAGTGACAGAAATGGTGACTTAAGGGCAGGGTGATACCTATAGTGAAGGCAGTTTGAGTGAAACCCTTAGTGGCCAGATGTTGGCAGTCAGTTATACAAGTTATTCACAAGAGGCAGGTATTCCAATAGAGTGCAGTTTATGAGGAGCGGAGAGGAGCAGGGGGAATTTGAAAAGGTGAGGGGAAAAGATAAAACTGGGATACCCTCAGTCTGAGTTACTTTTCCAGACAAAATAAGTGTAGAACAGAGGCAACACAGAGAATAGGCAAGAGTGAGTGGAGGAAAAAAAAGGAAAGGACTGCCTCGCTGGTTTGAATTAGGACTGATGCAGCAAGGGGGAGGGGTAGGACTGCCCTTCAAGTGAGTTTATAGGTTGGTACAAAAGTGGTCAGGATTACTAGCGTATTTACTTAATGGTGGGGGTGGGCAGAAAATTTCAAGCCTGCAAACAGCTGCTGTATTAGAGGATCTGCTAAAATTAATTAAACAGCAGCTGCAGTGTACCAGAATCAGCAAAAGTTAATTAAATCAAGGTAGGCAGACTAGAGTGTATCGTAGGCAGTCTTGTGAGTCAAAATACATTAATTTCCTAGGGTTTAAAGTGGCTGCAGCAGCAAGTACTACAGCGCCAGGGAGCTGAACAGAAGAAAGGCGCCAAGGTTTAAAACCGAGCGCAGTCTTGAGATCACATGATACATCCAAAGGAAATAGCACTGAGTTAAATTATGTAAGGATTAATTAGTTATTTGGGAAATATATTAGGACAACAGCTCATGGAATGAAATCATTGCGTTGCACCATTGTATGAATAACCCATCAACGCCACAATAATTCACACCCAGGTAGATTATGTTGCACTTTGGCTGTGAGCTTTTCCATCCCATACATATCTGTCATTATTAAATTCTGCCATTGTTGAATCATTGGGGGGGGGGGGGGTAAAGGTGGGATCAGAGAGCCACAGCTTCATTATTACTTTTTCATCCACTAATACACAAATTGAAAGCAGAGTTCTAATATGTAACTACCTGTGTCCTTCTGGCGTATCCAAAAATAGAATCAGCTGAGGGGTTAGTTGTAAAGTGGGAGAGAATAAATCCCTCAATTCCTGTTGCAGGTCCGCCCAAAAATCTCGAAGTTTAGGGCATAACCATATAATGTAGGCATGCATACAGGAGTAATCTGGAAGTTGAATTTGGCCTGTTGAACCGATGTATAGAAAAAATGGGTAATACATTTCCAGGCATATTCTTTCCATATATAACACGATGTAGGTTTATGTACATATCTAAGATATAATTCCCGCTTATTAGTAGGTATCTCTGGTCCTAGATCTACCTGTCATCATGTTCTTTTTTTTTTTTTTTTCCTTGGCAGGACCACCGTTATTCCATCACCCCTAGTCACGGCCCCCAGAGACCTCCATCACCGCCTATAGCTGCCGAGGTCCCTCAGTCACCTCCCGCTTACCCCCCGGAAGGCGGGGCCGTGGCCACCTTCGTGACCACGGAACTATTATCTGGTCAGGGACCCGCAGCGACGGTGATGAAATGAGGTCCTCTGGGGAGGGCTTCATGCTCACGGTGGTCCTGCCTGCCTCCATTTTTCTTTGCTTTTCCTCCACGGAGGTGGGGACGTGCAATGACGCCAGCGTCCGCCCCGCCTCCCAGATGTTAAGCGTCGGCAGCGTGAGATCTCCTGGCCTCCGCCAGGAGTCCTCAGCGCTCTGAGTGCTGCCCCCACCTCCCCGAGGAGAAGGAGAGCAGTCCGTGGGACGCCTCCATCCTTCTCCTCAGTCGGTCTACCTAATTCGGTCCATTCCTGAACCCAGGCCGCCGCGTCAGAAGCAGAAGGCCCACTGCTGCGCCTAACGGGCCAGCCTGTCGTCATGTTCTAAGGTAATCTACATTTTCCCCTTCTATGTCCAATAATGCATTATATAAGTGAAAGATTAAACAATCTAGAGTGGTGACCTGCAATATTTGAAATACAGATGTTATTAATAGAGGGTGGGATTAGCCCTTTGGGCATTTCTCCCTTTGTTTCAGGAGAAAACTTTTCATTTGACTGTAGCAGAAGAAATCTGTAGGTCTTCATTGAAAGTTGGTTACTGTAGTTTGAAAATCAAGGAAATCAGTTCCTTGCATCACATGCAGGGGGCAATAAAGACCCAGTCATTCCACTGATCTGAAAAAAGTCAAGTTGAGCTGGGAGAAAATTGACATTATAGGCCAGGGCATTGAGGAGATATCTATAGGGAAGTATTGAGGGGTGTACCATAGTGGTATGCCATGCATCTAAAGACGTTGCTGTAAAGCGGTTTTCTAAGGGAGAGGTATAGGTTTGTGATTTTGGTTGTAGTACTCCTCATGTAAAGGGGGGGTGGGTCCGTTCTTCTTCAGTCAATTCTGTTGTCTTCTACAAGACTTTATATCTAGGAGAAAGCCAACAAAGCACAGTGCGCAACTGTGACACTCTGTGGTATCTACCCATACGTGGGAGTGCTAGTCCCACCTTGGATTTTGGCAACTGTAATGTCGAATATCTTATTTGTGGTTGATGAGGGGACCAAAGAAACTGAGAAATCATTTTGTCCCATAATCATAAATGTTTTTTTTCTTTTTTTTTTTCCAACTTTCTTTATCTGCCATGGCAGACCCCTGCTGTCCTCTGCCACCCTTACGTGACTCGGGATCTTTCATGTGCTATGCGCATCACGGCGGAACTCCAGGGTCGGCCTGACTCAAGTCCAGCGCCGTCCACCCTTCCCTTGGCCTAGCACCGTGCTCTCGGAGGTGACACTGCCACCTAGCCTCCACTGGGGGGCAGCCAAGCACCGAGAAGCCCTCCTGAACCCTCCTGAGGAGGAGAGCTGCCAGCCGGCAGCCACACAATGTCCTCCCCCCCCCCCCCGACGACCCAAGCTTATTCCCAAACCCTGGGTCACCGGCATGGCATGAGGTGTGGCGTCCAATGCTTCAACCCTTTGTACCACCGGGCCGGCATTCCATAATCATAACTGTTGCTGCTATATGGGTATCGGTAAAGACTGAGCTAAATATAGTACTCTAGGAAGAAGATTCATCTGGACACATTCCACTCTTTGGACCAGAGGAAGAGTGATTGAACTCCAGCTGTCCAAATCGACCTGGAAGGCTTCAATCAGTCAATCAATCAAATCTTTATTTATCCAGGCGGACACCGTTGAGCAAGCTCATTTACAAGGTGGACCTGCATCACACAAGGTCAGGTACAATACACATAAATACAGGCATTAGGGTAGAAACATAGGAGTATATAATAAAGCAAGCTAAGAAACAGTGAGACCAGCAGTCCATTTAGGCACACATTGTAATGTACTGTATCTAACTGTGTACGTGACATGGTTAAGGAAAGGCTGAGAAGAAAGGAGATTTAAGTGGAACCTCGAATAGGTGTAGGTTGCAAGGGGTAAGGGGGGGCAGGGGCAAGAGTCCTACTCGGTGGTACTGTACGGAATACCCGGTTATGGCTTAGGGCTAAAAGTTTAGGGTTGAAGGCTTCAGTGTCGACGAAGTCGCTCTCAGGGGCGGTGTATGGTCGAGGGATATGGGCGGCGGCTTCAATAGTGCCGGCCACCCGGAGACTGCGGATGCATGCGGCATCCAAGCTGGGACCCTGGCAGGTTCTCGGTATTCGGGGAGCGTAATCCGATCGAGCGGTCTCAGGTGGCGGCTTCAGAGGCGCCGACCGCCGATGACTATGGATCCTGTGGTGACTACACTGGGAGCTCTGTGGGGTCGATGGCACTTGGGGATCAGAGTCGGAGCAAGGGGTGGAGAGGCTTGGGAGATGGAAGGAATGATTAGGCAAGGGTGAGAAGGGTATAAGGTTTCTGCAGGGTAAAGTTTTTTAATGTGTGCGAGGAAAAAGACAATATGCAGAGAGGGAGTAGTTCATAGGCGGTGGAAGCAGTGACATACTTCTGTAATTGTTTTTGCATATAAAGTCTTGAACACTGCGATGCTTACTGGGGATCTTAGTTTCAGGAATTCTGTATGTCGTTCCGGGCTTCTGTAAGCAGAGTGATTTACATTACATAGCTGAGATATAGCCGAGGTAAGATGTATGCCAAGATATTTTAGGGAGAACAAATCCCATTTGAATTCAAACTGATCATTAATTTGCAGAGTCAGTTGATAATTAAATTGCAGAACTTCTGTTTTCCTGGTGTTAATTTTATACCCAGCACAGTTGCCAAACTCTGTAAGAATATACCATAGGGACGGAAGAGACGTATCTGGGTCCATGAGGTAGATCAAGAGGTCATCTGCGTAAAGAGCAAATCCTATTGTCTTCCCCCTAACTGTAATACCTTGCTGCCCTACTTTTAATAATAAATCTGTTTATTATCCTGTGACCAAGTCTGGGTCATTTTTACAACTCCAGTGGCTGTGAGCCGGCTTTTTTGTTCTTGTAATACTGTAGTGGTTGCTGGCTCCATCTAGGGAATCCCTTGTAGCCGCCTCTCCTCTGTTTGCCTGTATGGCATGAACCTTTTTAGCTGGCATTGTGGGCAGGCAGTGAAGAAAGAGCCGGATAGCTTTCATAACATAGGAATCCCTCACTTATGCTCAACAATCTGCATCATTCCTCTGGAATGAGCTGCTCTGGAGCCTTAGAGTTTCATGCTAATTAGGGAATTTTAGAATGAAATTCAGAAACTCTGCTGTGTAGTCAGCTCACCTCTGCTCTATATAATGGCAGATTTATTTCTATGCCCGAGAGGAAGCATCACCCCAAAGCCGCTCTTCGCTTGGCAAGACGTCTGCAGTCACTCTTGGTTTATTTTTCTTTCAGTGTTTTAGTTATTGCTTGAAAACTCTGTGTTAGGCAGTTTTTTTGTAGGAGCGGTTTTGTGATCTTTTCGGTCCCTCATTGAGTTCAGGGGGACTGAAGAATGTATTTTGTGAGCTGCGGTCCCCGCCTTTGGAACCGCATTTGATGTTGAGGAAAAAAAGTTGTTTGTTGTTGGTTGTTTTTCGATTTTTTTTTTTAAACCGGTTGCGATTCCTTGACTTTTACTCCTGGTTCCGATTCCGAGTGGGACCAAGATGATTATCTCACTTAGTTTTGGCGGTTCAAGGCTTATTTGGGAAAATGAAACACAGTTTCATTCTTTTGATTTTTGGTTCTCTAGTCGCGTTTTTATGTTTTGAAATTTATTCTGAAGTGTATCTTAGCTTTTTTTTTTTTTTTAGTTGCTCTGTATTTAGGGTTTTCAGGCATTTATGATTTCTCTGGTAATGATTGATTCACAGAAACCGGAGACTATTTTAGTTGTCTACCATTTCAATTTCTATTTTTAGCTCTGAACCACTTTGTATCAAAATTAGCAGTAGCTTAGTAATTTTCAGTTATTCAGTTTACAGAGAACAGAGCACTTTCACTTTCCGTTTCTGTCTGTTTCTTTTCACCTTAATTAATCGATTCCTGTTTCAGGAGCTGCAATTTGACCTTTGGCACAAATTTCTCAGTACAAGAGCCTTTTATTGTATTTTTTTTTTCTTAACTATTGGGCTCTCGTACTGCACTGTTTTGGGGAATTATTGTGAACTAATTAAGGTTCCCTCATATTGGTATGTCAGAGAGACCTAATGGACCTCCTGGCAAGGGCAGACTATCATGATCTTTGTTTAAAGTGTTTAGTGCTACAACACGACTTTATAAATTGTAAGTCCTGTCATATTTGTTATATATTTGCCCAGAAAGCTCATTTAAAAGGGTAAACATCTTAAAAAGAAGCATCCCTTCTCAGTCTGCCTCTGTGTCACTTAAAAATAATAAAAAAGGCTCTGAGGGTATCCACAATCGTGGTGGAAAGCACACATCAGAAGGGTCTATCTCTCCATGTACAGTAGCAAATAATGTAAATGGTGAGAAGAAAAAAGATAAAGCTGCACGGCCATCAGAAAGGCTTGGTAAAGATATTTCAATCAGGGTGTCCAAAAGGGGCAGCCATAAATCCAGTGATGGCAAAAAAAAAAAAAAAGGGAAGAAAAGAAAATAATGTCCTTTCCACTCCTTCTGCACAGAGAAAGGAGCAGGCAGATGGCACAGAAAAAAATGCCCTCAACAGAGGACATATCAAAAAAAGTGGCAATTTTTCCAAGCCGTTTAGGCCATGGAAAATTTTAATAAGATATCTGCCACCCCAGCTCAGGCTCTAGCTACTGTCCCCACCACTTACATGGGCGTAGCTAGGGTGGGTTTCCTGGGTGCTCAGAAACCCCCCACACACCTCCCACTTGCCGACTGTGTCCCACCAAAAAAATCTTTCATTTCTTTTAGCCAGAGACTCTGCACAGAGTCGAGTCACTCATGATGTGACCCCCCAGATTTACTTACAAACAGTCGATCTGCCTCCTGAAACCAAGGTTGTGCTGCCCTGCCCATGGCCCTAACTTTTATGACTGGCACCGCAATTCCCAGGCATTTAAACTTTAAAAAAAACCTTGATGGCCAGTCAGCTGATGAAGCCCTGCCTCCGCCGGCAGTGCTCGGCTTGCTCACGAAGAGGTCTCAGCCCACCCCGGCTCTGCATCACGTGTGATTACAGATTGGCAGTCACATGATGCTGAGAGCCGCCGCACGCCGAATGCACACACTCTCTTGGCAGTCTTCATTCCAGACCTGCTGCGGAGGTGCTCTGAGCAGCTAGCTTGCTGCCCATAGTGTGCTCAAGGCCGTAAGGCGGATTCAACATGGCAGCTGCAGTCTGGGAGATGGGGAAGTAATGGACAGCCTCAGCAGCAGGGGGGGCATCTCGGGGAAGGTCGCAGTAAGGAACTCGGGCCCCAACGTACTCACTGGGACAGGCAAAATTACAGGCCTTCAGTGAGATGGTCTTAGAAGCCTGGAGGCAGACGGTGACCGAGCTGGTGCAGCAATGAAGTCAGGAGGGAGGATATTTCAGGTAGCTGAAATAAAAATGCACTGCAGCTGAGCACTGAGGTGAAATGGGGCAAAAACTAACACTAAACATGGATTCGGAGGGAAAGGAAAAATTACCAATGCCGGGGCAACCTAACAATTTTCAGTGCTGTGGGCAGCTGAGCAGGCAATTAGATGGGGCTTACTTCTAACACAAAACATGATTTGGTGGGGTATAAGGAAAAATTAAGGCGGGTGGAGGGCATAAGGTGAGATTGTGGGGGGCAGAGGGGCAAGCTGCCCTGAGAAATTAGACCAGGACTTTTTTAAGAGCCCAGCCACCGTTCTCCAGTTATCATTTTTATTTTTTTAATATTGAATGGGCTCAGGGCTATGCCTGGACTGCCTGCACCTCTCTGGGGGAGGGAGGGGTGGCGGCGCAGTGCCGTGTCTCATAAACAAAAACTATCCCCTTTTCCGATTGGCTGCAAGCCTGCAACCATAGTAGCCTGCATGTTACAGCCAATCAGAGAGTGCTGCAAGCTGGCGCCATCGCGTGAGCAGTACTCCATTAGTGGCGCCATTTATTTGTCTGTGTGCCTTCCATGAAGGAGCAGCAGCAACATCCATGTAGCGTAGAGCTGAGGAGAGATAGCTATTCGAGGATGTCGAGCAGCAGTCGTTGGTTGTCTGTCAGGTGTCACCAGTGTCTCAGTCAGTCTAGTGTTCCCACCCTCCTCCTGTCCTGAATGGCCCGGTTTAAATACACCTCACCTGAGTCCTCTGACTACCTACTCTCTGTTTCTCAGTGCAGCCAACTGTGCTCTGGGCTCTCCCGCTGCCCTCTGAGCCTCCCATCCCTGAGAGCCTAGGAGGCCTGCAGCCACAAGGCCTCTACCACCGGACAGATCAGGTGGAGGAGCGAGTAGTACAATTACAGTGAGTCTGAGGCATGGCCAGGCTTGCCTGTACACCCAGCTGCTGTGTCCAGCAGGTCAGAAAAAGATTTACCGGGTTGTTGGCGAGTCCCACACCACGCCCATTGCCCACCAGTTCTACAGTCCACCGAGAGGGATTATTAGGTCAGTGAACAGCCAGGCCCAGAACAGTGAAGAAGCCGGCGGTCATGCAGGCTATAGCAGACCCATAATGCAACACGTTCATCTGGTGTCAGAAAAAATGAGTTACTGTCTCGTCGGGGGATTAATCGGGAGAGGAACGGGACTGTTGGGAGAGACTCGGCTACCTGACCTGCCTTCTTGGTCACTGTGCCCCTGCTGCATGCTGCCCTGTCTGTGCCCTTACTGATTTGGTGAGTAACTGTGCTAAGCTGGTTGTTGAAAATTACATCCCAGAAATGTGTCTTTTTAGGCGGGGGTTGTCTGTCCATGGCCATATGTCTGGGGGTGGGTGGAAGGTTTGCTGTCAGCTTATGTTTCTTTGGGTGGAGGGGATTTGCTGGCTGTTGAGGCTGTCCATGTTGGTGGGGTGGGTGGGGGCTTATTTGTTTGGTATGGTGCGGACACTGGTCATGTTGGTGGGGTGGGGACACTCAGTTGCTGTGCTACTGGTATGGTGGGGTTTGTTGGGGAAACTCACTAGATGGTCTGTGTTTGTGGGCTGGGGGATGGTCTGTTTTGTGGGGTTGGGGTCGGGGAGACAGTCTGTGTGCTTTGGGCTGACTCACTGAGAGGATGGGCAGTGTTTGGTGCTGGGGAGGGCCATGCTTTGTGGGGCTGGGGAGACGATCAGTGTTTGGGGCTGGGGTGGTTAGTGTTTGGGACTGGGAGGGCAGTCAGTGTTTGGTGGGGCTGGGTGGACAGTCTGTTTTCTATTCTGGGGTCTGGTGGGGTGGAGACACAGGCCATGGTGATGTGGGGACACTGGCTGTGATGGTGGGGTGGTGACATTAGCCATTGTTTGGTGGACTTGGCTGGCCATTTGTCTGGAGGGACTGTCCTTGTTTGCCTGCCGGGTGTCTTGTGGGGAGGAGGGAACTATTTGCTGGTCAGGTGTCTGGGGGGGGGGATCTTTCCATGTTGGCTTATGGGGGTGGAATGTCGGATTGCTGATTAGGTGTCTAGGACGGACTATCAATGTTGTTGGGGAGGGGAACCTCCGTATTTGCTAGCCAGGTGTTTGGGGGATTGTTCATGTTGGTGGGCGGGTGGAAATTCTGTGTTTGCTAGCTGTGTGTCAGGGGAGTTGGGGACTGTCCTTGGTGGGATATGGGGGACCATCCATGTTTGCTGGCTGCCTGGGTGTCTGGTGGGACTGTCCTTGTCGGTTGGGGAGTATTCTATGCTCGCTGTCTGGTGGGGAGGGGGACTGTCCAGGTGTCTTGGGGACTGTCCTTGTAGGTGAGGTAAAGGGGGGGACTGTCCATGTTTGCTGACTGGGTTTCTGGTGATCTGTCCGTGTTGGTTAGGAGTGGGGACTTTCTGTGCTTGCTGACTGGGTGTTAGCATATAAACATAAGTAAATGTTAAAACGTAATTTCCACCTCATCCTTTTCCTGTCAAGGGGTGTATCTCACTGACCTGTGCCCGTAGCTAGCATATGAACATTAATAAATGTTGAAACATTATTTCCCCCTCATCCTTTACCTGGCTGTAAAAGTAATCTTTCACTTTTTTTTTATTTCTCCGATCATCCACTGTGGAGGGGTGAAACAGACAGATTTCTTCACCTTGCTGTCTCTGTCTTCATTGCCTGGCAAACACAACCAAAGGGGTAGCTTTTTGTGTTCTCCCCCATACAGTGTTACAAGACTAGCAAAAAAAATCTTGCACTAAAATATGCACCCTAAAGAAATGATTATACTACTACCTGGCTATTGTTATAGCGACTACTGACTGGCCATGATTTTTTTGGGGGGGTTGGAACACTGGTCGTGTGTGTGGGTGGGGTTGTGGACACTGCTGGTTGTGTGTGTGTGTGTGTGTGTGTGTGGTTGGGGACACTGCTGATTGTGTGTGTGTGGGGTTGGGGACACTACTGGTCGTGTGTGTGTTGGGGTTGGGGACACTGCTGGTCGTGTGTGTGTGTTGGGGGTTGGGGACACTGCTGGTCATGTGTGTGTATGGTGTTGCAGACACTGGTCATTTGTGTGGGTGGGATTGGGGATACAGGCATTGTATGGGTGTGGTGGCAGCACTGTTGTGTGGGTGGGTGGAGGCACTGGCATTGTGTCGGTGGGGCGGGGTTGTAATTGTATACCAGGCAAACTGTGCTGACCGGTAGCTCAACATCTCTCTTTCCAGACAAAGAAAGAAACATAAACAAAATGCAGTACAAAATGTGGTTTTATTTATTTTTGTGTGCCTGTGATGGGGAGGCAGACCTGGATGCCTGGAGGAGGATACCAGATAAATGGAGCTGGAATGGTGTTGGTTGGGTGGGGTGGGGAGAGTGGCTGTGTTGGTGGGTGGACACAGAGTGTGGAGAGTGGCTGCAAGTCCATCAGGGTGCAGAGAGTAGCTGAGCTGGCCAGTCTGGGTGGAGATAGTGGCCTTGCAAGTCTGGGGTGGGGAGAGGGCTGTAGCTTTTTGCATGGACGCTTAATTCACTGTTGCTTGCTGTGCCTTCTGCTGCTCTGCCAGCTTTGTGCTGCTGTGCTGACCAGGGCAGACTGGACACATGCTGAAAAATGGTTCTGGCCACTGGTGATGGAGGAGGTAGGGGTGGATGGGCATACTGGCACAGAAATATTTTTTTCAACATGTATGCCAGTCTACTGGGTCCATGCCATGCTTACCTCCCTTGTACAAGGGGCTTCTGAGCACTAAAGATAAGTTTCTGTGTCAAAATTAGAACTGTTGAAAGTATGAAATACTACAGTATAAAAATTGTGCATGTTTATGTAGTTTCACCTTATTGTGTGGTTCAACAAGATGTTCTGTGGTCTCCTCCTCATTTAGCACCCTGACCTGTGACCTAGCTATCCCCCAGGGCAGGGGGATGGTCCGTTGTTTTGTGGTCTTTTGGTGGTTTGTTGGGCATTGTTAAAATGCATTGTTTCATTTACTGTGTTGTACTGCCTGGACCTGCTTTACCCTGTTTCTATCCTGAATGTAAACATGGTATAAAAAAAAGTTAATTTTTTGGTGGTGTGCGTGTCTGTCTGTCTGTGTCTGTGTGTAGAAGAATAGAAACACATGCTCGGACAAAAAAAACCTGTATTAAACCACATCAAACTGAAGCAACCATGTTTCATTTGTGCCCTTCAAAACTGTCAGATGAGACGATTTTGAAGTAGTCTGTCGGGGGGAAGGGGGGAAGCATCCACGGCATCCTGGGCTACCACAACTGGCCCTCCACACACTGTCATAGGTGATGCTAATAAAAACCACCAACCAAGTACTTACCTTTCAGGGTGGGTCCTGCGAGGCTGTGCGCAGGTATCTGGAGTCGTTGTTCCAGCAAACTTCCTGTGCCGCCTGTTCTCTTAGGTTATGTGATGTGACCACTTTTGTGCCAGGGCAGTCCGTGTTTGCTTGGATGGGGTTGTGTAACCCTGGGCATGGACAGAGATGGTATATTCCTTAGAAGCCCATGGGGAGAGAGAGGCTGTGGTGTGACCACACCATGCCCATGATCATCTTGAACAATTAGGGGATTTACATTGTTCTGTTGCACTGTCCCAGGTACATCAGCATGCTTGTTAAGAGCACCGCCTGAGGGATATCAAGCAGTCCTATGCTTATGTATGCAATGCTTGCTTGCTTGAGGAGAGCATTATCCTCGCTTTACCTTACCTAACCAGATTCAGGCATGTGACATTGAATAATATGGGGTGGGATGGGATGGGAGACTAATGAATTAACTTGGTTATAACAAAGAAAAGTGTTAACTTGGTGGTGAGCAATAATGCCTGATAGGCGTTGTGTCGCTGGGATAACGCCACGCCAGGTGGTTGGGCACGAAGTGCATCCAATACATAAGGCATGATGTTATTCTACCATGACACATACCCTGGAGGGCATTATTGCTATTATACAATGGCGTGTTGTTATACAGAATTTAAAAAAATAATTTTAAAGATGTTTTATTTGGTGTGGAAAAATATTTCTAGGGACATGGATATGTTGTTCATCCACACTGTCTGGCAGGTATCCTTGCTGCTTTAAATCTTGCCGAAGGTCTTCAAGTTGGCTCCTCCCACCCACCCGGTGGTAAAACTCGGCTCCGCCCCCATGACGCCAGATCTTCCTTTGCTTGAAGCTCAGGTTCCCTCCTTAACGCTTCGTGATAAGACTGGTTCCTAATTCTTTGAAAGTTCAAATCAAAAGTTTTTGCTAAAGACTTGTCTTCTTTTCCTCACGGCGCTGTGGTGGACAACCGACTCGGTTTCTGGAGGTGCCTCTTGCGGAGGAAGATGTCTGAGGACGGATCCGCACTCCATGTGCTGCTTCACTGCTTGGGCCTTGAGCACGACCGCAGAGGCCTGCGACTTGTGTTTTCCTTTTTTCGCCTACGCCCTTGAAGACCTGTATGCCCGATTACAACTGGGGCGCCCCCGAGAAAAGAATTCCGCTGGTTAAATCTAAAGAGGCCCGGTTGGCGGTGTCCGCGGCGGCGGGCTCGGCGGATCAGCTCGAACAGATGATCGCCCTCGAAGAGGAGGCAGCGCGGGCCGCTTCTACCTTGGCTGCGGCATTTGTCCCGCTCTCTCTCGGTGCCTCGTACTCGGCTTCTTTTAAGGAGCTTTGTCTGACCCTCTCGACGAAAGGTGAGGGTCCAACTTCTTCTGGACCCTTTTCCAGGTCCAAAAAGAGCAAAAGTAAGTCTCTCCGTCGACGCTCTTGGGAGCGGGAAAGATCCCCCTCCCCTTCTTGTCGACAGTCGACTTCGGTCGACCCCTCAGCTTCGGCCACTGGCTTCACGGTGTCCCCGTCAGGCCAGTTGACCGAGACTCCCGCCGACACGGTCGAGATTTTTCTCGACCCGTTAGACGGGTTGTCGGCTGGAGAAGTTGAGAATCTCCTCTCCCCGGTTCCCCCGGTGGGAGTTGAGGGATCCCGTCGCCCGTCCTGCGCCTGCCGGTTCCTGGAGCCTTCGTGGAATTGTCCTGAGCCGAGGGGAGTGCGCGATTCTCGACACTTCCTCGCCGTCTGGCCTAGCCGAGACTTAGTCTCGTCTTGACATCCTCATGTCCAGCCGATCCCGTCAATAGGCGGTCTCGCACATGCTGCAAGCCGGCGTCACGCTTCCTCCCTCCCTCGGACTGCAGGGGAGGCTTTGGCGTAAGTTGCGCTAGAGGTATGAGGAACTCGTGTGGCAACAGTTTCTTTGACCGGGAATAAGCCGACCCAGTCGCCTTCCCGCCATTAAGTGGTTGTCACCGAGCGGCCGAAACAATCCCTCGCTAGCCGAGGAGCCTGTTCATAGCCTGTTGTTCGTCACACCCAGCTGCCCCACCGATTCTGTGGAACTCCGCCTCCACAGCCGCTAGTTGGGGTTCACCAAAAATTCTCGTCGACTATGGGTTTGCCCTATAGGCTGTCTGTCACCCTCACTCCCGATAAACCCCGGCAGGTGGAGGTGGCTCAGTCCCGAGGCAGCTTTTGAGGACTTCTTCCAGTCCGAGGATGATTCTCCCTTTCTCCAAGCGCATTGACTTGGAGTCCTCGGAGGACAGTCAGTGGACTATAGCCCTTCATCCTTCTTAGGGTTGCTTGGCTCATCTCGGAGTCCACCGGATGAAGCTCGAACTGCTTTCAACGGGGCAGGCATCCTCACGGAGATTCTGGACCGAGGGGTTCTCTACGGAGGCCTTTCCGGTGGCTGAGGCCATAGTGGGTCCGCCATGGAGCTTTGGCAGCGCCCTGCTTCCTGCCCTGTGCCTTCGGCCAGAATGGCCAGGAAGTATGCGTCTGACCTGGTTCCCTGTCCGGGTTTCGAACACCCCTCTGCTGAGGGGTTATACCGCCAGCGCTCGCTTGCCCGGAACGCCAGGATGTGGATAAACCTCCGACAAGCGAATCCAAGAAATTGGATTATGCCGGGCGAAAGTCTATGCTGCGCGCCCTCTTGGCCTTCGGCTAGGCCAGTTCGGCCGCCCTCATGGCACATTTTTTCTCATGCCCTATTGGGCTCCCTGAATGAGGTCGTCCCTCATCTTCCCGCTGATCTGCAGACTCACGGTCAGGCAGGTGCAGGACCAGGGCAGGGCAGTGGCCAAACAGCAGCTCCAGACTGCTTTAGACATCGGGGACTCATGTGCCAGGTCGGGTGGCGGGCCGCAGTGGGCTATGCTGCTGGCCGGGCTTGGCTGAGGATATCCACCTTGCCTCGGATACCCAGCACAAGTTGGCGGATGTTCCCTTTGGGGACTGACTCTTTGGCCCTGGGGTGGAAGGTCACCTGCAGAGGATCGAGAAGTCCAATGCTACCTTGGACTCGGTCTCTTCCACTCAGAAGGACAAAGGCATAGTGGGACAGCCTAAGCCCATTCGTCCTTCTGCGCCACAAGGCCCGCCCAGCAACGCCAGGGGCCAGGCTCAGCTTGGCATCCCAAACCTGAAACCGCCGGGCTTCCTCCAACAGGAAGTGAGGGAGGAAAAGGCCCAGGAGGTCCTCGGCTGGTCCCTCCTCCTGCCTGCCCAGTGGACGGGCTGAGGGTGTCGCCCCCATCCCGTCACCTTGCCTCTGGTTGCTCCCGTGGGGGACGGCTCAACACTTTCCTTTCCACCTGGTCCGCTGTTACCACGGACAGGTGGGTACTGGAGGTAGTGGGAAAAGGCCTGCCTCTAGAATTCGAGCAGGCCCCGCCCTTCAGAGCCATCACACCTCGGGGGGCCTCGGGGTCCGCAGCCTCACTGGCGGCTCGTCGAGCCGACATTGCTCTCCTCCTCCAAAAGGAGGTGATCAGGGAGGTAGAGGACCCCCCCTCAGACCTGGGGTTCGTGTTCAGGTATTTTCTGGTTCCGGAACGGACGGAGGGCTGGCGCCCCATTCTCGACCTGCAGGACCTGAACAAGTTCCTAAGGTCTCGAACCTTCAGGATGGTCACTCTGGAGCAGATAATACCATCTCTGGAACACGGCGTGTGGTTCTGCTCTCTGGACCTACAGGACGCGTTCTTTCACGTCCCTATCCGTCCGTCACATCGGAGATTCCTTTGCTTTCGAGCGGAGGGATCCCTCTTCGAGATTCAAGCCATGCCCTTGGCTTATCTCCAGCTCCCAGGGTCTTCACCAAATGCATGGCAGTGGTGACAGCATTTCTGGGCGCCAGGGGTCCGGGTTACCTTACCTGGACGATTGGCTGATAGCAGCCCTCCAGACAGGAGGTGGAGCGGTCAGAGATCTGGCCCTCCAGGTTTGCTCTCAAGTCGGCCTTCTCATCAATGAGGCCAAGTTAGAACTCGAGCCGAAGCAGGTGATCCTGTTCATCGGGGCAGAGCTTGACTCTCTTCGAGCCAGAGCACAGCTCCCGGCGGACAGGGCCGAGGTTCTTACCTCCTTTGCCCAATCATTTCTGGTTGGGCAATCGCGCCCTGCCCGGGACTTCCTGCGCCTCCTGGGTCTCATGGCGGCCTGTACCAGCGTGGTCCGTTGGGCACGCTGGCACATGCGCCCCCTTCAGTGGGGACTGGCCAGCCAGTGGTCACAGCGCTGCGATCCATTGGACCAGCTAGTGATAGTGACCCAGGAGATGTGGAACGCTCTCCAGTGGTGGTCCGTTCCATCTCATCTGCAGGAGGGCATCCCGTTTGTCCACCCCGAGCCGACGGTCTCTCTATCGACCGATGCCTCTCTGATGGGTTGGGGTGCCCATCTGGGGGAACACCGAGTGCACGGCCTCTGGTCCCCGCGGGAGTCCCGATGCCACATCAACCTGCTGGAGCTCCGGCGGTTCCACCTAGCTCTCACCGCCTTTGCTCCCGTTTTCCCGGGTCCAAGTGGTCCGGAGTCCAGACCGGACAATACACGCGCCATGTATTACCTGAACCGCCAGGACGGGGGCCGCGCTCCATGCTTCTATGCAAGGAAGCTCTCCGCATTGGTCACTCAATGCGCAGCCTGGGCGGATCTCCTAGCCATTCATGTGGCAGGAGCCTCAACACCCTGGCCGATGCCCTGAGCCGGATAGGGGCTGCATCTCACGGTGGTCTCTCCTGCGGAGGTAGTACAAGATCTGTTCTCCCACTGGGGCACACCTCAGGTGGACCTGTTTGCCTCCAGGAGAACGCTGGAGTTGAGGCTGTTTCATGCCGCCCCCTCAGCAGGGCTCGCTGCAGGGGATGCCTTCTCGAGGCTCTGGACCCTGGGCCTCTTTACGCCTTTCCCCATTTCCCTTGATTCACAGTGCTTCTCAAGGCAAGGAGGGACAAAAGGCGCGAGGTGATTCTGATAGCCCCAGACTGGCCCGCCAGTTAGGCACCCAGATCTCTCCTCAGCCTCAGCTCCAGGCTCCGAGGCAGCTTCCAGCTCGCCCGGACCTGCTCTCAGTCAATCAGGGGAAGGTGTTCCATCGGGACCTTCAATCCCTGCACCCTGACGGCCTGGTTCCTGGCGGCTAGGAGTTCCAGGCCTTGGGTCTTTCCGACGAGGTCCTCAATGTTGTTGAGGCATCCCATGAGTCGACCAGAAAATGCTCGCCTTCAAATGGAAGAGATTTTCCATTTGGTGTCAGAACAAGGGCTTGGACCCTTCCTCCTGTTGTGTGGCAAGCATTTTGACTATTTATAGTCCCTTTCTAGTCAAGGGCTTAGGTTCGACGACCTAAAGGTGCACCTGGCAGCCATCTCTGCTTGCAGGCGGGCCGGGGGAGCAGTCGAGTAAGCGCGGGAAGGTGGTCTAGGCGCTTTTCAGGCCTTGATCACATTCCCCTCCGGTCAGAACCTCCACCTCGTGGGATTTCCTGCTGGTACTGGCAAAGCTCATGGGCAAGCCATTCGAACCAATGCACAGGTGTGATCTCTCACCTGTCATGGGAGGACCGCCTTCTTGGTGGCTATCATGTCAGCCAGAAGGATGGGAGAACTCAAGCTCTGCATTGAGTCTCCTTACCTGGTCTTCCACAGGGACCAAGGTTGTCCTGCGCCCCCACCGAAATTCCTTCCGAGGTGGTGTCGGAGTTTCACCTTAACCACGTGTTGACTCTGCCGGTGTTCTACCCCAATCACACCTCGGAGGCCGAATACAGGCTCAGTTCTTTGGACCCCTAGAAGGGCGCTCGCTTATTATAAGGCTGCGGCTGAAATTCGGGGAGAGGTTCGCCAGCTGTTTGTCACCTACGCTGAAGCCGCACCTGGCAGACCTGCAGCCAAGCGGACGATAGGCAGGTGGGTCACCTCCTGCATAGATCTCTGCTATAAGTTGGCGGGCATGGAGCCTCCCAGAGGATAAGAGCTCATTCCACCCCGTCATACTGCTGTATCGGTGGCTGCTTCAGGGACGTCCCTATCCAGGAAATCTGCAGGGCTGCTACCTGGAAGTCAGCACACACCTTTATTACCCATTACCACATCGACCTTGAGTCATGCCGGGATGCTGGTTTTGGGGCCTCGGTTCTCCAGTCTCTATTCCCTAAGTAGGGGGTGTGCGCCTTGCCTCCCTCCTCCCGGAGAACTGCTAGGAGTCTGCCAGACAGTGTGGATGAACAACATATCCATGTCCCTATAAATGCAGGTTACTCACCTGTAACAGGAGTTCTAGGAATGGTATATGTTGTTCATCCACACGACCCAACCGACCTCCCCGGCTTCGACGCACAACCTGAGCTTCCAGCGGGCCAGATCTGGCGTCATGGGGCGGAGCTGAGAGTTTTACCACCCGGGTGGGTGGGAGGAGCCAGCTTGAAGACCTTCCGGCAAGATTTAAAGCGGCAAGGATACCTGCCAGACAGTGTGGATGAACAACATATACCATTCCTAGAACTCCTGTTACAGGTGAGTAACCTGTATTTTTAAGAGAAGATACAAAAAAGCACACTAATGCTAACAATCATCAAGAGGTTCACGGACAGGCTGAGACTAGACCTGTGATGAATTGGATGTACTGGGATAACATCATGGGTCTAGCCCAAGACTGACCAATCAGAGGCCAGCATTCATTCTTGTCATCGTATAATCGCATTTTTTTATGTGATCTTTGTAAATAAGGGCTCATGCTGTGAGGATGCACATGCTGGGATGTTTTCCATACCATCCATGTTTATAGGTATACTGAGGTAGCACAGCCATTTGCTACATTTCCTTGAAACATGCTTTTTGCACTCCTCAAGGGTGGGAGGGCTAGCTCAAGCAGACATTTCAAGAAGTTTAGGATCCACTATAAGGGCTGGACTTGGAAGGGTTATGTAAGCAGCAAAGGGGGATGAGAGACTAGTGAGCTATCCACCTGGAGGTTCAGGAGGGGGAAAAATTAGGTCAAGACTGATTTGAATTGAAGCTGAGGGGAGGTCCTGTCCTCTTGAGAAGGAAGTTAAGTTCCTTACATATTTTCAACTTTACAAGTAAGTCCTCACTCCCAAGGCAGAAGAACGAAGAACTGAATACAAAACAGATCTCGGCAGTTTTTCTGACTCTGGTCTCAGGAGGAGTTGGGCCGAGAGCAGGCTGCAGTAAAACTGGTGGGGTGGGGAAGTGCTCTGACTTGGCCTGGGTTGGTCCCTCCCAGGAGTTATTCAGCTGTAGTCTTAAATATTTTTTGGGCATTATTTGATGCTGGTTGATTTGTTTGCATTACGCAAGCCACCCGCCCTCTTCACTGTCACGATACGCGAAAATCAGGACTTTTTTGTTACTTTGCCCCCCCTGTAAAAATAACTAACTACGCCCCTGGTGGAGGGCAATTTTGGTAAACTAAAAGTGGCCTAGAAGTGAGGATTTCTGTAATTCTGTGCTGATGCATCACACTGGGGCTGATGTGACCAGGGGGTCTAAGGTCAGGAAATGAAAACATGGCTGGCTGGCTGGTCACATCATGAACAACATAAACTAAGAGGGCTAAATAAAAATGATGATATGGGGTGATGGAAAAATGACCATGGGGAGGGGGTTCTCGACTTCTGGTTCACTGTTTTTTACTTCTCTTTATTCGCCTTATTTGTGCAGTAAATTTCTTCACGGATCCCTCAATCCTTCACAGCATCCCTTAACCTTCCCAGGAATATGCTCCTATAATGTCCCCCACCCAAAAAAAAAAAATTTAGAAGGAACCTGGCTGAAATACCTGGGACTGCAGGGATGGATGAGAGTGATGATTTGAATTTTGATACTTTTTGAGACTACAGTTATTGCTTAAAATGCACAAAACTGCACCATTTAACACCTACATTTTCAAAATTTTCCGGGGGGGGGGGCATGCCCCTGGAACCCCCTAGAAGTGTTTGGGAAACCCCCCACCACCAAATCCTGGCTATGCCCCTGACTTATAACGGGCACATCTGTGTAAGCACATTCTGCCCATTATAGGAGGTGGCAACTGTAACCAAGCGTGATGTTTTTTGATGGGAAAAAGGCAGTCCCTTAAAATTCTCAACCCACGTGCCGAGTCTGAATAATCCCAGTGGAGCGGCACATTAAAATACTGTGCGTTAGTGTATCATCTTCCCAGCAGCAGCAGGTAAGCTGTCAGGGCTGTCCATTTCTAGGGAATCAGTCATACTTACAGCAGCGTGAGAAGGGCTTACCAAATTTTGGTTTCCTTCACTTCCTTCTCTGCCATGTCATCTTCATTTTCCTCCACCCTTTGAGGTGATAATTGGCAGCTCAAAGCTACAGTACTCAACGATGATCATGGACTAGCAGGGTTCACAGCTTAGTGGCGCCTGTGATTACACCAGATTAAGGTGTTAATGGGCAGCTGAATGGTCTCGTCTAACGGCAGATCACATAGCTGACTCCTGCTGGCTGCTTGAAATAGCAGGCACATAGAAGTCGTTATATATGCAGCACTTTTTACTTTAGTTCCCTGTGGGAAAGGCGAAATGGAAACACCCGATATAGCTGACTGCCCGACCAAACTGCGGGCAGTATAAGTGGCATGTACTGTATCTGCCTGCGTAGGAGGAGGAAGAATATTCAGACCCCCAGGAATCCCTCACTGGGCTTACTGTTGCAATCAGCCTGTAGGTCTGAGTTGCTCTGGAGAGTGGAATTGTATGTAAATTAGGGAACTATGGAATGAAATTCAAATCTCTGCTGTGTGTTGGCATTCTAACCTGTTCTCCAGTATCAGATTTATTTCTTCGCCTGAGGAAGAAGTTGCCCCGAAAAGCTCTCTTCGTCTTGCTTCAGGTTTACGCGGTTTTGTTTTCATTATTTTTTAGTATTTTGTTTCGTTCTTCATATCTCTGCTGGTTTAGTTAGTTTAATGTAGTTTTTGCTTTCTTTGTTAATTTTAGCGTCTTTCTCCGGTTCCCCAGCTGTTTCCAGGAACCGGAGGGAAAAAAAAAACCTTTTTGTTGTATTTTTTCCCTTTTTAACTGCAAAAACTCTTGTCATCTTGCCTTTTAATTTTTATATTTGGTATCTTTTTTTCTGTATTTTTGAACTGTTTTTTGCCTTGGTTCCCTGATCCCCAGGAGCTGAGGTGTGTTGGTGTTTTTGGTATCTCTATTAAAAAAAAAAAAAAGAGAGAGAGATATGCGTTTTGTTAGTGGTTCGTTTTTTATTAAGGAACCAAACTGCAATCTTACTTTTTTCACTGTTGGGAACCATTTTTCTTGGGGTCTTGTCATGTTTGGCATTTTTGACAAGCCCAAGAACAGGACCTACATATTTTAAAAATTGTTTAAAGTGCTACTGGCTAAGGTGGACTGCCACGAGTTGTGTTTAAGGTGCCTGGGTCCTGAGTACCTTTTTTTCTGATTGTGAGCTTTGCTGTAAATTTTGTTCTAGAACTGTTAAGAAAAGTGCCAAAAAATAAAAAAAAATCATACTGGCTTTTCAGTCTGCCTCTATGTCACCTAAGCATACTGACAAGGGTTCTTTCTCCCATAGTAGTAAGCAGAAGGAAAGGGCTGCTAAAGATGTCCCAGAGTTTAGGACTCATGAGAGAGGGAACCTTGATGTAAGCAAACATAAAAGGCCCTCTGAGCAGGTTCTGGAAATGGTTATTCCCAGGACCCTCGGGGTTAGATGCTTTTGATAAACCCCTCAAGCTTCGCTCTCGGGGTTTATGTAGCATCTAACCCCTCGGGTGTGTGTAAACTTCTTGTTACACACCCCGACCCATACTTCATTCTGTATTTTATACTCAACTATGATGACAGGGTTACAGTCCGTAAGTACTATCAATAATACAGATAGAGCAATTGGAGCATTATTACCTTTGATCTTATCATTTCCTTATTGTGCATACGTATCTTCACACACACAAACACCCTTGCCCCTCCAGGTCCACTCCTCTTCCATTAAACCCCTGTTCGTCTTGGACTCAACTCACTCTGGTGTTTGACTCCCGATGCATTTCCATCCCCCTGGGCACAAGGGCCACTTGCCCTGTCTATGGACATCTACACTCGTCTGGGGTATTAGGGGGTGACTAGGATGTACTAGGCCATTATATAGTTGGGGTGGTGTAAGGTCCTAGGGTACAAAGTTTGGGTCTTTAGTCATGATGTACAGTATCCATCTACTCCACTTTATGGAGCAGGGATCTGAGTTTTCATTCAGATTATATGTGATTCTTTCTGACCTATATATACGGTTGACTATGCCTCTCCAATCAGTTATCGGGGGTATCAATGTGGTGAACCAGCATTTAGTGATGGCCTTCTTAGCGGCAAGGAGCAATATCCTGACTAAGTAGCGGCTGTGAGGGTTTCTTAGCTCACGTGGGAGGACATGTAGGATAAAGAGCTCCCCAGTCAGGGGTATCCTGTGCCTGAAGAGCTCTTCCAGTTCACCCTGTAAACCCTGCAGGAATGGTTGTAGCTTAGGACATGACCATAGCACATAGGAGTGATGGGCATTGGTTTCCCCACATTGGCACCAGCACGTTGATGATCTGGTGGTGTGACAAAAAGGAGCTGCGCTTACATCTATCCCTTGCTGATCTCTGCACTTGTTTTAATCCTCCCTAATCCACTCACCCGCCAGATGCTGCCTGGCCTAACTTTAACCTCCCTACCTCATAGCACTTCTTACCCTTACTATCTCCTTGAGAGCTAATCTACCCCAGCTCCCCCCTCCCCCACACTTGAGTCTTGTTTCAGAGGCCGTGATAATGCACCCTGCCCAGTCAGGAATTTGTTCTTGTCTTGTTTCACTGCCTATTTGAATCTTCATTGTTGTGACTAATTTGAACAATATTTATTTGCTGCTTTGTAGATTTTCTCTGCCTAAACATTTTATATGAATTGCATTGAGTGTTATTGTCCTGGCTGCTTGTATTCATTACTACTAATTGTTTTGACCTATGCTATTGTAATTTCATTGTACTCATGCTATGTACCTGTCTTTGATTGTTGTACTCTCCCTTGTCGTGCCTGAAAATAGTCATTTCATGGCTAGTGCACCTACTCAGTTAACAAAAACTAAATAAATAAATAAATAATGAGAGGTTAAAGCTGGGGTGCGGAAGAATCTTATGAGCAGCTGCCAGCAGAACAGTCTCCATGTATGAGAGCAGGTAATTCTAGAAGTTGTGAGGCATATAGTACCCCACAGCTGTGGGGTTATTTGGGTATCTAGCTCGGCACTCCATTTTTCCCACCATTACCCAGTACTTTCGCAGTTGTTTCCTTCAGGGATTTATAAAGGACCGAGATAGCATGTGGTAACTCACTGGCTTGCAGTAATTGTTGTAGCAACTTTACCAGGTGGGGATGCTTCCCAGGGCTGCGTACTGCTAGAGGGAGGGTATCATAATAGTGTCATATCTGTAGATACCGAAAAAAATCTGATTGTCGCAGGTGGGACTCCTGCCGGATCTCCCCAAACATCTTGAAGTGGGATCCCATTAAAAACTGTGTGAGTTTTGTAAGGTGTATGTGCCTCCAGTTACGAAACATATGGTCATTTAAGGCTGGAGCGAAATTCTCCAGCAGTTGTATCAGGCATAGCAACACCAGGAATGGGGTGAGCTTTAGGGATTTGCAGATGGAGTGCCAGGCTCGGATTTGGTATGGAATCCAGGGGTTTGAGGTGATCTGCCCCACTAGAGGAGGGTTTAGGTATAGGGTGGACCTTTTAAGCTCATATTGAGGCAATGCACTATCCTTTATCTCTCTCCAGTGAGCCGGGTCACCCCCATAAAGCGTTGGGTTATGAAAGACTGGTGGGAGGCCCAGTTATATAGTTTAAGGTTAGGGAGTGCGAGTCCTCCCTGTGTTTTAGGTAGAGAGTGAGTGTTGAGTTTAATTCTAGGGCTCCTGCCCGCCCAGATAAACCTGGTGATTACCCCATTCCACGAGCGGAATAGTTTAGTTGGCAGGTTGAGTGGGACATTCTGAAAGAGATAGAGAGCCCTAGGGAGAATCACCATCCTCACCACCTCAATTCTCTGAATCAAGTTCAGAGGGAGAATGCTTCATCTTTCGAGATCCTGCTTCATCTGTGTGGAGAATGGTTGGTAATTATTGCGAATGGCATCCTCTGCCTTATGCGGCAGATAGATGCCCAGATAGTTCAACTTATCAAGACCCCATCGGAATGGGTATCTCTCCTTAAATATCCTAGGAGGATTGAAGTGGAAGGCAAGAACATCTGTCTTGTTGGTGTTAAGCCGGTAGCCTTAGTAGGCTCCGAATTCCTCCAGAATGCGGAGGACTGCTGGAATGGCTTGTGTGGGGTCTGTGAGAAAGAGAAGTACATCGTCCGCATAGAGAGCTATACGATGTTCAGTTTCATCCATCAGTACTCCCGAGACTAGTCTTATTGCCTGAGCCAAAGGTTCAATAAAAATGGCAAAGAGCCTGGGAGACAGGGGGCAGCCCTGTCGTGTTCCCCTGAAGAGGGGGAAATAATCAGAGTGGTGACCAGACACTTTGACACACGCCTGGGGGGATGAGTATAGTGCCTGAATGGTGGCTATGAAGGGAGCCGGGAAACCCATTGTGGCCATAGTGGAGAAGAGGAAGGGCCATGACACGTGGTCAAAGGCTTTCTCAGCGTCTAGGCTGAGAAGGACAGATGGATCTTCATGGGTGTGCATTTCATGGACTAGGTGCAGGGCTCTGCAGGTGTTATCTGTGGTGGATCTGGAGCTTACAAAGCCTGTTTGGTCCAGATTTGTCAGTGTTGGGAGGACGGCATCCATTCTTCTGGCTAGCATGGACGTACGGTATTTGTAATCCATGTTGAGTACCGAGATCAGCCTAAATGAGCCGCATTGTAAAGGGTCTTTGTCAGGTTTCGGGATGAGCGAAATTATCACAGATGACCAGCTTGGGGGTGTCTCCCTGCAGAACCTCATTAAGGGCACATAGCAGTAGTTGGCTAATTGATTGTGAGATGCCTTTATAAAACTCTGCCCCATACCCGTCTGGACCTGGGGCTTTCTGCATCTTGGATCTGGTGATGGCCAGCGTCAATTTCTCTGGGATGATAGGAGTCAGCAGACTAGTCTGCTGGTCTAGGGTGAGTCTAGGCAGGTCCAGGGCTGACAGGAAGGTGTTGGGTACTGTGTCCGACGTGCGTTCTGGGGTGTAGAGATCCCTGTAATATTGGCAGAAAGCTTGGGTGATATTTTTAAGTTTAGGGTGGTGGGCTCCCATGGTTGGGTCTTTTATTACCACAATAGTGGACATTTTGCGTTGTTGGTGTAACCAATATGCCAATAAGCGGGAGGCTCTCGGGCCTATCTCGCCATATCTCTGCCGCAAGTACGTCAGTGCCTCCTCAGTCTGTTGGATGCAATCTGTGCTAGTACTGAGTGGTCACCTTACTGGTGTGCCCCTTGCAAAAATTGTAGTGTCTGTTCTAGCTGTGTTTGTCTCTCTTTGTGCGCTTTGGCTAGCGTGGCTATATGTTTTATTAGGTGGCCTCTAAGGACCGCCTTCAGAGTGTCCCACCGGATAGTTGTGGGGGTTTCAGGGTCTGAATTATCCCGATAATTTCCTTAATTTTCTCTTTGAGTAATTCTCTAAATAGTTCGCTTTTCATGTGAGCAGTGTTGAAGCTCCACCTAGTATTGCGCCTCTCTATGCCTAGGTCCGATGAGATTATTACAGGGGCATGATCTACATGTGCTATAATGCCTATTGTGGCACTGACCAGTGAGCCCAGACTCTTCTTCTGCGTGTAGCAATGATCTGTTTGTGTGTAGGTGCCGTGAACTGCTGAGTAGTATGAGTACCCCCTGTCCCTTGAGTGTAGGGATCGCCATACATCCAGCCAACCCACCTCCCGAACAGACTGTTTGAAGAATTTGTGTGGGGCTGGTTGCTTGCCCCTTGAGGCCTTGGTAGTGTCTAAGGAGGGACTTGGGGCAGTATTGAAATCCCCCGCCAGAATCAGAGTCCCCCTGGTCATTTCGACCACCTTATCGAGCAGGAGTTGGATTGTTGAAGAGTTTGAGCCCAGTGGGAGATATATATTAGCTAATGTTACTTCCCGCTCTTGCAAAATCCCCTGAACAGTTACTAGCCGTCCCTCTGTATCTGCCCGTTCCTTAACCATTCGGAAGGGAGTGTGGCCGGAGATAAGTATGGTGACCCCTTTTCTGCCCCCCCCCCAGTGCTGAGGAGAAGACCTGTGGGAAGCCCCTTCCCTTTAGTTTCCTGTGTTCCACAGGAGTCATTCAGGTTTCCTGCATATAAACAATTTCAGCTGTGGACTTCTTTAGTAGGGTGATAATCCTAGACCTTTTTATAGGGCTACCCAGGCCATTCACATTCAGGGAGTATAATTTCAAGTGCTTGCTTGTCATCTATAAAACATATAGATACAGAGTGACTTTCTGCATAGCTTGTGTTAACACTGACATAACTACTGCCAATATTGGTACAACCTTGTGACTGTTTGCTATCTTCCTAGGGTGCAGGTGCTCTGGGTGGGGAACTGGAGAGACCTAAACAACAGGGCGTCCATAACTAATGTCAGTGCACACGAAATATTAACCTTTACATCGTTAAGTGTTCAACTAGTGAACTTGGGAGGTAAATCTCCTCCGCCCTCTGGTGGTTACAGGCAAATCTTTGGGCCAACTGGGCTACTAAAACTAGCTTGATCCACAAGCAAACTACAGAAGTTCCATCAATATGGTCATTGCTCTTAACCCCAAAGAAGGCTCAAGGCCTACTTTTGTGTATCCCCCGTTTGACCAGGTGATCTCGTAACACTGTTTGTGTCAGTGGGGAAGAGGAAAGGGGTTTGGGGACATCGGCAGCTCCCCTGATCATCCCCTTTAATCCAGCGGTGTACTAAGGGAGAGTAACTGGGTGGACTACATTGTTGGGGAATGCTATCAGCCAACTCGATGGTGAGGAGAGGGAACAGCAGACGGCCCACATCTAGTACATTTCTCCCCCCCCCCCGCCCCCGGCAGGAGCAGAAGGTGGGGAGAGAAAAAAAGGGGAGAAAACACTCCTCCGACCTCGGTGGTACAGGAGTCCCAAACCATGAGCCCATTGATGTTACGCTTTCATTAATAGGCTATTCTGTGCTTCAAATCCTAACCCCCCACCCCATGGTTGTGTCTCCTTCCACTAGTTATTAGCAGGTTCTGTTAATAAAAGTGGTCCCAGTCTGATACATAAATAGTTATGGATCCCTTACCATTGAAGACTTCTGTTTGAGTTACCAATTGAGTCCAACACCAGCAATTGGGATCCTAAAAAGAAAGATTAGAAATAGTCTCCCTCGTAGAGAGGAGGGTCCGTGTTAGAAGGGTGTAATAACATGGGTGTTCGTGGGGGGAGCATATTCAGTGAGATTAGTAATGGGGTGGTAAAGCATTTGGGGGGCAGAATGAAGGCATTACTGTTAAAGGAAAAAGGAAAATTAGTGTAGACTGGGACTTATCTGAACAGGTAGCATTGGTTAGGTCCATCAGGGGAATGTTCGGTGAGGGCATGTGGGGTTAGAAAGTGTTCCAGAGTGCTCAGTCTCGACCACGGGCCCCCACTTTCCTTGTCAGTTCCCATTTGGTAGCATTCGGATGACCAGATCAGTCCTGTGGGATATTTATCCGTTTAGCTAGGCAGTCCTCATCGAGCTGTTCTGGGGCTGCCCAGCGTCGAGGAGTGCATCATGGTGGGCGCTGGCTGTGTCTGGCCGCGTAGGGTACTTGCAGTCTGTTGAATGGCTTCCCTCCCTTGTCATCTGCGAGAGTCCCGTTGTCCAGTATTCCAAACACGTTGAGCCAGTTTAGAGGCGATCAATGGCCTTTGTGCGTCTTGCCCCTGGGACACCTCAATATTGCGTTTCTTTAATTCGGTGGATGCCTCCGCTACTGTCTCGAAGGTCTGGGTCCCCTCTGGGAAATGCACCGTCAACTTTGCTGGGTACGGCGTTCTGAAGTGGAGCCCCGCTGCCTTTAGGGCCCTCAACACTGGAATGTACTGCTTACGGCGGCGCATGATCTCGGGAGCATAGTCGTTCTCAAGATAGAGCCTATTTGTACGGTATATAACTGTCCCATTTCCACACGGAGTGTAGCACAGTTTCCTTTTCTTGGAACTGGAGGAAACGCACTAGAATCATTCAGGGGCGTACTCCTGATGCCAGCCTTGGACCTAAAGTACGATGTGCTCTCTCTATTTCCATCGAGATGGTATCCAGTGTACTGATTGCATCCAGGATTAGTTGTTTTATAAAGATGAGCATGTCAGAGCCTTCTGCTCCCTCCGGTACCCCCGAAATGCAGATATTATTGCACCGATTACAGCTTTCGGCATCCTCGGCCCTTGCGTGCAGCCCTTGGACATTCTGATGCAGTTGCAGAATAGTGCACTCTGCGCTGTCTGCTCTCCGGTCTACCTCTGTGGCCTGAGTTTCGAGGGCCTCGTGTTGCTTTTCCAATTTAGAGATGTCCATGCGGTGCGCCGTGACATAGAAACATAGAAGTTGACGGCAGATAAGGACCGCAAGGCCCATCCAGTCTGCCCATTTGTTTTTCTACCTTATAAATGTGCCATCGGCCTTTGCTCTGTCAGTGGCCTCTCTATTCGTAGTCATTTGTATTGCTCCCTTATGCCTATCCCATGCCTGTTTGAAGCCCTGCACTGTATTCATAGCCACCACTTATTGTGGTAAGTCATTCCATGCATCCACCACCCTTTCTGTGAGAAAGAATTTCCTCACATTCCCCCTTAATCGGCCTCCCTCTAATCTCATGCTGTGTCCTCTTGTCCTGCTATTTTTCTTGTATTTAAACATGTTAGACTCTTTCACCTTGTTAATGCCCTTAAGGTGCTTGAATGCCTCGATCATATCACCTCTCTCCCTCCTTTGCTCAAGGGTATACATATTGAGCTCTGTTATCTGTCCTCATATGTCTTCTGATGCAGTCCCTGCACCATTTTGGTTGCTCTTCTCTGACTGCCTCAATTTGGTTAATGTCCTTGTGAAGGTGTGGCCCAATACTGCATGAGTACTCCAGATGGGGCTAACCAGTGTCTTGTAAGAGGGATTATTACCTCCCTCTTACGACTTGTGATACCCTTACTAATACATCCTAATACCCCCTAGCCTTACCTACTGCTTTAGAGGTCTGCTTGGATGATTTCAGGTCATCAGTGATGATGATACCCAAGTCTCTTTCTTCCTGTGTGACTGCTAGCAACTCCCCTCCCAGCCTATAGGTGGCTTCAGGGTTTCTCTTCCCTATGTGCATGATTTTGCACTTCTTTGCATTAAATCCCAGTTGCCACTCTTCTGACCATTTTGTCAGTTTATCCAGATCTCTTCTCATTCTGCCCACCCCATCTGGATTATCTACTCTGTTGCAGATCTTGGTGTCATCTGCAAACAGACAAGCCTTACCCTGTAGTTCATCTGCAAGGTCACTAATGAAGATGTTGAAGAGGACTGGCCCCAGGACTGATCCCTGAGGTACCCCACTTGTGACTTGCTTCTCTTCGACTGTATACCATTTACCACCACTCTTCTGCCCGTCACAACCAGTTTGCCACCCAGTTGACCAACTTCTGACCCACCCCGGCCTACCCAGCTTATTTATCAATCTTCTATGTGGAACAGTGTCAAAAGCTTTGCTGAAGTCAAGGTAGGCGACATCAACTGCTCCCCCTTGGTCCACCACTCTGGTTACCCAGTCAAAGAAATCTATGAGATTAGTTTGACAGGACCTTCCTTTTGTAAACCCATGCTGTCTTGGATCCTGTGCCCCTATGGATTCCAGGTGTTGCACTATCCTTTCCTTAAGGAGTGCTCCATAATCTTGCCCACTACTGAGGTAAGACTGACTGGTCTGTAGTTTCCCGCCTCCTCCCTGCTACCACTCTTGTGGAGCGGGATTACATGAGCCCTTCTCCAGTCTTCTGGGACCTCTCCTGTGCTCAGAGACTCACTAAACAGTTCTGCTAATGGCTCTGCTAGTTCCACCTTTAGCTCCTTAAGTACCCTGGGATGTATGCCATCAGGTCCCATTGCCTTATCTACCCTAAGCTTAGCAAGCTCTTGTAGGACCCTTTCTTTTGTGAAGGGAGTAGTGCTCACCTCCCTCCCCCCTGTGTCCATGATGCTGAGCTGTGGGCCCTGCCCTACCTTCTCTTCAGTAAATACTGAGCAAAAGTATCTATTTAGGATAGATGCCTTTACAGGGTCCTCCTCCTCACATGCTCCCTTTTCTCCGTTAGCTTAGCAATACCCCCTCTGGACTTTCTCCTTTCACTAATGTAACAGTAGATCTCATTTCTTTCCTAAAGTCCCTTAATTCATTGAGCACTAGGGACATTTGCCATTGTGTTGTAGTCAGGGGGAGATGCTTTGTCTGCGACCTGCCATGGCACAACGAGACCGATGCCTGCAAGCCCTCACTGCCTGAATGCCCCTCCGATAATCCACCTTCATCTCGTTCCTCATCTGGCTTAACGCTGCTTTGATCACCTCTCTTTGGCATTTCTGTGATCCTCCATTGCTTTAGTAGGGAATTGCTCAGCAGAAGCGTAGTTTTGGAGGAATTACTTGGGGCGAGTTGGGAGCTTGTTGGTTTAGGCTGCCATTGGGAGCGTGACATCACCAGAAGTCCTAAAAAGATTTCTTAAAGGCCGAAACCATTTGTACCCACCAGTGAGGGACCCTGTCCCTCCCTGGGACCTCAGTATATGCCTTGCCCAGCTCATGAAGGCTCCTTTCGAGCCCATGGAAACTGCTTACCTGAAGTTTGTCACATGGCAAACCACATTGCTTTTTGCAGTGACCTCTGCTGGGAAGGTAAATGAACTGCAAGCCCTCTACACCGAGCCAAATTACATAATTCCCCACAGGGATAAAGTAGTTCATAGAACCAGCAGAAAATTCCTTCCTAAGGTGGTATCTGAATTCCACCTGAATCAATCAGTGACCCTACCTGTACTCTATCCAGAGCATTCCAGCCCAGGTGATGAAAAGTTGCACAGCCTGGCCCTAAAGAAAGTCCTGACTATCTGCATAGACCGGACAAAAGATGTCAGGTTCCAGACTACACAGCTTTTCGTTATCTGTGGTGAGTATGGCAAAGAGATGCATCTCTCGCTAGGTAGTCTCTTGCATTCAGTCCTGCTGGGAAAATGCCACCAAGAGGCTTAAGAGCACACTCCTCAAGGAGTACCTCTACCTCTGTGGCGTACTCAACCAGCATACCATTGTTAGGCATTTGCAAAGCAGCTACCTGGAAAACAGTACACATCTTTAGAAAGCACTACTGTTTGGACATATATTCCAGAAGGGATGCGAGCTTTGGAACTGCTGTCTTACAGAAACTTTTTCCTAACTAGGTTCTGGTCCCATATAGTATATTGTAGTGTATACTGGAGACTTGGGTTTGAATCCCACAGTCCCCACTTGCATATTGTGTGACCCTGAGCAAGTCACTTAACTTCTTAAGGGATCCCTCACTATGTTTACACTCCCTTCCCTGCCTCCTCTTCCAGGACCTGAAATAGCTTCAAACAAGAATCTGTTACTTTTCATTGAGGTAACTTGAGCATTACTTTTACAGTTCCTACAATTTAAGTTCATTGTTAAGGTTTATATGACAGATTTTCTCAAGTCTACTTTCAGTTTATTTGGAGTTTTTTTTTAATTATTAAAAGAAATTTCAAAAGCTTTTTGGGTAGCCTTTTAGCTAGTTTCACTAGCCGCTGCTCCACTTTGGGTTGGAAACAGATCTCAAAAGTGACAAGAGTGGATCATGGCTACAGAGTTTGAGCCTATACTCCATATTCAAAAATTTGCATAGATTCTTTTTTTTTTTGTTGTTGTACTTATATTTTATTAGAGCTTAAGTAATAAAACATTATTTATGCATCCAGCCAGGTAGGCATTACAAAGAGAGCTAAGCTTGCATAAACAAGGACTTCATTTTTACAGTAACAACATCAGTAAACAGCCCCTGTACATTGTCACTACACCTGAGGGTAATCTAAATAATTCCAGCTCTACTTTTGTTAGTATAGAAACTGATTAAATATGTTATCCAATCACAATGTAACATACTGACTAGATTTAGCCATGAGCAGGGATCTACAGATCTTACTTCGAGAGGGCTCTTGCAGTAGGTAATTACAAATAGGACTTCTGAAGCCAGCAGTCATCAGGACCCCACGGAAAATTTTTTAGCTAGTAATCTCTGGCGGGGGACCGCCCCTTTATACTGACATCGTCTGATGTCGAGGCGGTCCCCCGCCAGAGACTACTAGCTAGAAATTTTTCCTTGGGGTCCTGACAACTGCCGCCTTCCAGTTCTTTCCCACTGTTAGCTCGTGCAGCACCTCGAGGTTAAGTTCACTGCTTTGCAGTCAATCGTCGATAGTTTTTACTGCCTATTTTCTACTTTCTTCTTGATTTTCATCAGCCTTACCTACAGCTGCCGTGTGTGTCATCCCCGACTCCCTTCAAGCACAAAAACAAGTGCGATTCTTGCGGCGCCCAGCTCCCACACAAGGACGGACATTCCCAGTGCCTTTTTTGTCTAGGCTTCGATCATCCCGTCGAGAAGCGCCAGCTCTGCCAGAAGTTTAACGTGAGCACCCGAAAGTGGAGGCAGCAGTCCCTGGAGGCCCACGTTCTTAAACAAAAAATGACCTCCATGGAAAAGGAACTGAAAAAACTTTGGTGGGCTTCGACTTCTCTGGAGGGCCACCACAAGAAGAAGCACCGGGACTGGGACTCCTCATCGGTCGCCGCGGCCTCGGCTGGGGTCACGGTGCTGCAGATAATGCCTCTCCTGGGAGGCAGCTCCGTGGCGGCCGTCTTGGAGGCTTCAAGACTGTCTCAATCCCTCCGTCGGGCTACTTTTCGGACCCTCGAGAACCTCTGGATCCAAGGGCAGCTCCCAGTAAGGTCACCGCCGTGCGGCCTTCGGGTTCGAGTGGCCCTGATAAGTCAGATGTCAGCTCCTCCGACGCCCACCTGGGTAAGGCTGCTAAGACGCCCGACCCTCCAGGGCAGCGCACGGCCTCCAAAGCACCCGCCAAGGCCGCCCCCCTTCAGGCCTTTGTCGGGCACTGGGTCCAATAAGTCAGATGCCAACTCCTCCGACATCCGCCCAGATCCTGTCGATAAGATGAACGTTGGCTCCTTCGACGTCCACTCGGCATAATAGCCGATGCTGGACCCTTCGGACCTGTCCGTCGTCCCAAGCTCACCGCAATGCTTGTTGCACTCCGAGGCACCAGCATCTCCTTTGCTGAATCCCGGGGATGATAATCCTTCTTCCCCCGGTGACAGGGAGGAGGTGGGTACGCTGCCGTTGGGTCTGTCTGTCGCTGGGCCGAATGATCTGACGCCGATGCTGGCCTGCCTGTCGTCCAACAATATCCCATTGCTGGACGCTTTACCTGCCGCCCGGCTGGTCTCCTGCTGCAGGCCCGCCTGCTGTGCCGTTTTTGGGGCCTTATGCTCCCGAAGACCTCCCAGGTCCCTGGGTATCCGACCCCATCATACCCAGGCCAACAGTATCCGGCACCCCAGTACCTGACGCCAGCCTACCTTATGCCACAGTACACGATGCCTCAGTACCTGACGCCGGGTTCCTGCCATTGGATTACGGATACTCGTCTTATGGATACCCTTAGTATCCGTATCCCCCTCCTCCTTCTCCACCGCTGGTGGACTTGAAGGAGACTCAGGCTTCCTGGTGGGCTGAGGCCAATGCTCAGCTCACTAGGGAGGTAAAGAGCCATCTTCAGATGCCGGTCCCAGTTCCAGACCCCCTATGTCGGAGACAAGAGACCCCATCCCCACCTCCGGATACCAGAGGCGAGCCCTCCGGTTCCAGGGCAGGGCAGGATACACTTCCCCGAGGGCTTCTCAAGGGGTCCGTTCCTCCCCCGCACCGGGAGGAGGAGTCTTCTTCCTCTTCATCCTCCTCAGATAACTCCGATGGTCTTTCCGACCCTGGTGATGAGTCCCGCACTCCGGACAAGCCCAGGCCAAGGACTCCTCTGAAGTCTCCTCCAGAGGATCCTTCCTTTACGGAGTTGCTGTGCAAAATCCAGGCAGTTGTTCAGTGGCATTCCTTGGAGCCGGATCCACAGCGCAAGAAACTTGCTGCGCACCTGGATCTGCCCGAGACCGCTCCTACCCTGGTGCCACCCTGGATTGAGCCTCATGCTGATCTTGTTTCCACCATTTGGAGGCAACCGTCTGCATTAGCCTCCCTTCCTAGGAAGTCAGACAGGCTCTATCAGGCTCCGGAGGGTGTTGGCTCTTTAAATTCACACCCTCGAGCCAATTTGGTCGTGATTAGCGCCGCTCACGGTCAGACGGCTAAAGCCAAGCACTTGAGCTCACCACCACTCGACAAGGAATCCCGCCTTCTGGACCAGTATGGGATGAAGGTCTATGCTTCTTCTATTCTGGGTATTAGGGCCCAGAATTATGTTGGTCATATGGGGGATTACCAAAAGGCGATCCTTAGCAAGGTGGAAGCTAAATTGGATTCCTTTCCCGAGTCTCAGACGAAGCAGGAAGTGGCGGATCTAGTCTGGTCTGCGCGTTCGACCAGTTGGCACATGTTTCATGCCACGTACGACGCAGTGGACGCTGCTGGTTGGAGCTTGGCTTTTGCCATGAGTTTGCGGCATCATGCCTGGCTCCGGGTGTCAGGTTTGGTCCCGGAGGTGCAGTCTGCTATCCAGGACGCACCCTTCAGGGGTTCAGTGCTGTTCGGTGGTGATGTCAAGGACATCATCACCAATCTGCAAGAGAAGGGTACTGTACTTAAGTCGGTTGACTCCATGTACAGACCCCCTCAGGCTCAGTGTTGTCCCTTTTGCAGACGTTCTCAGCAAAAGGCGAAACCTCAGGGAAAGCGGGCCAACAAACGGGCCTCTCTGGCTGCCAAGCCCCCCACCCCACCCAAAAAAGCAGTGGGGGCTTCAGCCGCGACGCTGCCCCACACCTTCTGACTCCTTTCCTCTCCCACAGCCTCTGGGCCTTCCAGAGGAACCAGTAGGAGGGAAATTCTGCCTCCATCTACCGGGTTGGGAGAGGATCACTTCAGGCACTTGGGTGCTCCAGCTGATCGCAGAAGGTCACTCAATAGAGTTTCTTCAGAAACCTCCTCAGAAACCCCCCCACCCCCAAGATTGTCTTACTCCCCAGAACATCATATTCTGGTTCAGGAAGAAATATTCTCTCTTCTTCTGAAGGAGGCAATAGAGCCCATTCCTCCACATCTTTGAGGGACGGGTTACTACTCCCATTTTTTCCTGGTCCCGAAAAAGTCAGAAGATGTGAGGCTGATTCTCAACCTCAGCTCCCTGAACTTGTTTGTGGAGTACAAAGGTTCAGGATGCTTTCTCTGCAGAGTTTTCTACCCCTTCTTCAGCTGGGACAGTGGCTGTGCGCTCTGGACATGCAGAATGCTTATCTGCATATCCCTATTCGCCCTTCCCACAGCATATACCTGCGTTTTGCGTTCCAGGGGGACCACTACCAGTTCAAGGCCCTCCCATTTGGTCTTTCCTCAGTGCCCCGAGTATTTACCAAATGCCTTTCGGTGGTAGCGGCCTACCTGCGTACCCAGGGGGTGCAGGTTTTCCCATACCTGGATGACTGACTCCTGGCAGCCTCATCCAGGGAGGAACTCCTGTGCTTCCTTTCCCTTACCCTGCAGGTCTTTGCCTGCCTGGATGTTACCATCAACCAGGCCAAGTCCCACCTGATCCCGTCCCAGAGGCTCCAGTTTATTGGGACAGTCCTGGACACAACCTCCGGCATGGCATTCCTGCCACTGGACAGGCGGGCCTCACTCCAGGTTCAGGTCAGCCTGTTGTCCAGCCACAGGCGGGTCAGCGCCAGGTCAGTCCTTCGCCTCCTCAGGCTCATGGCGGCTGCTGTTCCGACAGTCCCTCGCATTCGGCTCCACATGAGAATCTCTCAGTGGACACTTCGATCTCAGTGGGATCAGCTGGTGGACGACCTAGATCTGCTATTTCTGGTCTCCAGCCCTATGGCTCGGGACTTGCAGTGGTGGGCGGTTCAGGAGAACCTTTGCCGGGGACTTCCCTTCTGCCTTTCTCCCCCTCCCAGACGCTGACTACAGACACCTCAGGCAAGGGTTGGGGAGCCCATCTTGGGCCTCACAGGACCCAGGGCTCCTGGTCCAAGCTCGAAAAATCTGTCCACATCAATGTGCTCGAGCTTCGGGCCGTGCTCTGTGCTCTTCAGGCTCTGCATCTTTATCTGCTTCCTAGACATCTGGCTGTCTAGACGGACAAAATGTGTGTAGTCTGGTACATCAACAAACAGGGAGGAACTCTTTCCTACCCTCTCTGCAGGGAGGCGATGCGGGTTTGGAATGGTCAGTGCAGCACAACCTTCAGCTCATGGCTATTCACGTCCCGGGGGTCGAGAACACGTTGGCAGACCACCTCAGTCAGTCGTCTGCTCATGCCCACGAGTGGGAACTAGATTAGGGGGGTAGCAGACGACATGTTTCTATGTTTGCATCTCCTCTCAACGCAAAACGTCCCGCCTTCTGCTCGCTCGAGGGCGCAGCAATTTTTGGAGAGACACACTGTCTCTAGACTGGAAGGGAAGATTTGTCTATGCCTTCCCCCGATCCCCCTTGATTTCGAGGGTTTACAGAAACTCAGCTTGGAAGGAGCTTGCATGATTCTCATCGCTGTTTTCTGGCCCAGGCAAGTTTGGTTCTCTCTTCTGCAACAGTATTCAGAGGAACCTCCTCTTCCTCTTCCTCTGTCGCAACTTTTGCTGACCCAGGATCAGTGGACCCTGGTCCATCCAGGTCTCCGGTCCCTTCAGTTGCACGCGTGGCTCCTGCAGACGTAGCTCAAGCCCAATTCGGGGTTTCCCTGCTGGTGGCTGAGATTCTGGTGGAGGCCAGGAAGCCCTCCACTAGATCAACCTATGCCATGAAAAGGAAAAAGTTCTCTATTTGGGCCGCTTCCAAAGATTTCAAGCCTTTCTCATGCTCTGTTGGGCGGCTTTTGGATTACTTGCAACACCTGTTTGATCTGGGTCTCAGTCACTCCTCTCTGAAGGTTCACATGGCGGCCATCTCGGCGTACCATGTTCCTTTTGGAGACAGGACTTTTGCGCAACTGAAGGTCTCCAAGACCTTTCTTAGAGGGGTCCTCCACTTGAGACCCCCCCATTCGGGTTCCTGCCCCTCCGTGGGATTTGAATTTTATCCTTGAGAAGCTTACTCTGCCTCCTTTTGAGCCGGCAGCCTCAGCAGAACTAAAGTTCCTTTCATGGAAGACTCTGTCTTGTGGCCATTACTTCTGCTCGAAAGATTTCCGAGCTCCAGGCCCTCATGTGCAAAATCCCGTATTTGATTTTTCACAAGGAACGTGTGGCTCTGTGTACTAACCCCTAAGTTTCTTCCCAAGGTGGTAGCGGAATCTACGCTGAATCAATCCATAGAGCTGCCTGTTTTCTTTACGCAGCACTCCAATCAAGGGGAGTACCTCTTGCATACTTTGGATGTTCACAGAATTCTGAGATACTACACCTCCAGGACTAAGGATCTCAGGAAGACTGATCAACTGTTTGTCCCTTTTGCTTCTAAAAGAGAAGGCAACGCTGTTTCTAAGCAATGCCTGTCTAAATGGTTGGCTCATTGTTTCACTTTCTGTTACGACAAGTACAACAAGACCCTGCCGGGCCAAGTCAGAGGCCACTCCACCGGAGGGGTCGCTGCCTCTGCTGCTTGTTTCAAGAATGTGTCAGTGGCAGACATCTGTGCAGCCGCTACTTGAACTTCTGTCCATACCTTTATGAAACACTACAGTTTGGACATTGCCTCTCGCAATAGAGTGGGCTTCGGGTTGGCTGTTCTGCAAGGTCTTCTTTCCTAAGACCTTCATAGCCAGAGGGTCTACTTTTGGGTAGTTTTCCTCCTCCCGTTTGCTTCTGCTTGTTCCAGACTGCTTGGGACTCGATCCTGTTTGTAATTACCTACTGCAAGAGCCCTCTCGAAGTAAGATAGTACAGTTACTTAAAAACTTACCGTAACAGTAGATCTTCGAGAGAGGCTCTTGCAGTAGGTAATACCTTCCCGCCCTCCATCCCTCTAAGCTCTTTCATCTCCTTTTCCAGTGAGGGAAACCTCCGCTTTTATCTCGTCTTACCTTTTTTGGCCTTTGGCGGGAAAGAACTGGAAGGCGGGCATGGGGGACCACCCCTTTATACTGACGTCACCTGATGTCGGTCACCTGACATGGGGGCGGTCCCCCGACAGAGACTGCTAGCTAGAAATTTTTCCGTGGGGTCCTGACGCCTGCTGGCTTCAGTCCTATTTGTAATTACCTACTGCAAGAGCCTCTCTCGAAGATCTACTGTTACGGTAAGTTCTTATGTAACTGTACTTTATCAGTTAACACAGCTGTCATCCCTCTAGATAGGATTATGTGTCCCAATCCAAGTTTGTAACCTAAAATCAGGTAGCATCTGCCTCCTTAAAACCTGAAAAGAAAACTTTCAAGAAGAAAAGCAATACAAAATTGTGCACGAAACTAAGCGCATCTTTTTCATAAAAACAAAGTCTGTTAGTGTTTAGTAAGACCTATGCAGTCTTCAGTCAAAATATCATTTGTTTTTTTTTTGTTTTTTTGTTTGTTTTTTTTTTAACTAAAATTGAATTCCCAGACAGCCAAAGAAAGCCCTTTGCAAATAAACCCTTCCCTTCTAAATTACCATGGGGACTGGTTTTACTTATGAACTGCCCTTTAGTTGTTACCCACTATAAAAAAATGTGGAAGTCCCAACGTTAAGTCAAGAGAAAAATGCAAACGGAGCAGTCTTACAGTTACCAGTCTTCCTTCATAAGGTAGAGAAGTGAATCCCAGGTAAGACTGATTTTTAATCCTCTGTGTTTTCCTCGGATAGAGAATCGTCCCCTTTAGTGGAGAACTTGGTTTCCAGCTTTACCAGTAACTTGGCCGCATCAGTCGGATCTGAGAATTTATATACTTTTCCCCTTTAAACGACTCTCAGACTTGCAAGCATAAGCAAAACGTGGAATATGCCTAGGGCACGAAGACGAGACCGCACACCATCAAATACCTTTCTTCTGGATCTAGTCGCATAGCTAAGGTCAGGAAATATGTGCAGACGAGTTTCTTGCCATTGCAGGGGGCTAAGTTGTTTAAATCAAGTCTCTTTCCTCCGACGATCCCAATTCCAACAGAAGTGTTCTGGGAATAGCTTCACCGGTAGCTGCCCTGGGCCGCCCGACACGTGGGGAGATGCGATACAACTTTCTGATAGAGAAATCTTTTGCCATATTCAGTAATTGAGCCAACATAGTTTTTAAGTAAAGGCGTGGATTATCTCCTTCTAAGTTATCTGGCAGCCCCAAAATTCGAATGTTGGAAGAGCGGACAGCATTCTCTAAATTCTCCAGCCGTCGTCTTAGTAAGCCATTTTCCTTGGAGAATCCGGTTGAGACATCCATTGCCTTTTCAGCCATTTTAGTAGACCCTTTAGTGTCCTCAAATAGAACTGCCACTTTTGTATTCAGTTGCTTCAATTTGCTACTATATTCCTCTACTTTTTTGTCCAGACTCTGGACTGCACGGAGTAAAGCTGCGTTGAACGGTTGGGCCTTGGCACGATCCCCACCACATGGATGTTGATCTTTACTGCCACCCATCCCTGGGTCCTTCGAGTGGGTTCTTTCCGAATCTGCAGCTACCCTATTCCCGCGCACCATAATTGCAGCTGTCGGTGCATCCCTGGGGAAATTTTTGTATCTGCAGGCTCCAGACATCTCGCTGAGTGCTCCGGTTGCTATTAGGATAACAAAGATTGCTTATAAAAGGAACTAATATTGCTTTTTCGTCTTGAGAGCTGTAGAGCTACAAGGAAGAGATGCTCTCAGCTCGGCTGTTGGGCACACTCCATCAGAAATTTGTATAGATTCTATTTCTGGAGTGTCACTCTTGGCCAAGATGACTGCATGAAGTGTAAACATAGTGAGGGATCCCTTAAGAAACAACATTACTATGGTACTTTTTTCTTCTGATCCAGGGAATCCCTCACTGGATGTTTACACATATGCATTTCTTCCCAACGTAGAGAGATGCCCCAGAGATGGAACCTATTCTGATCAGTAGAATTTGGAACTAGGTTCAAACTCTGCCTGGTGTCGTGCTATAGTGTAGACAATTGGCTGAGATTTGTTTCTCCGCCTAAGGAGAGCTGTCGCCCCGAAGTTCAGCTCAAGTACTCTTTTTTCCATAAAGTGTATTATCTGTGTTGTTAATATCTAGGTAATGTTTTGATAACTCTCCATTAGTATAGGGTTTTTTTCTGTGTTTGGCTCATTTTAATACTTTCTCCGGTTTCCATTTCAGTTTCCAGGAACTGGAGAAGCCTGTGTAAGTGCAGTTCACACCTTTGGAGAACTGCTATTATTTCTGTTTATTTTTTTGCATTTTCATGAAATACAACTGCTTTTAGCAGTTCCTGTTTGTTTTAGGTTGCAGTCCCGTTTCTGAGGGAACCAGACCAAATTTCATCTCTACAATTTTCAACCGCTTTTGTGTTCATCATTATACAGTAGCTGTTTTACACCCATGCCTTACACTCTGTCACAGACAGTTCATACTGACTGTCCTTGGCTAAATGCCAGATCAGCTGCTCTGCTCAGACTCGCTAGTTGCATTTTCCAACCCTGAGCAATGCTGAATGCAGTAGTAAGTCGCCAACTGTAAGACAAGAGGAAGCAAGCTGCCAAACTGGTGATTTCTAAATGAACAATCCATACTGCTGCCTTGCCCTCACTTTATTTGACTTTTTTTTTTAATACTGGGGACCCATTTTATGAGCGCTGTAAGACACTGCAGTGTGTGTTTCTTGAGCCACACTTCCAGGTAGCTGAAGGCACTTGGCACAAGTGCCTCGTGCCTGACAACGGTATGTGATTTAGGAAAAAAAAAAACACACCCTTTTGTGTCTTATTGGTTGCATAATTTATTCAGGAGTTCTTTTCTTCCCCATCACTAAAATCCTTCCTCTGTGACTTCACCACTCACTCCTGAAGTTGCCGCTGATCCTGGGCCAATCCCACTGCTCCCCCCACAACAGCCCTAGTTTATTGGTCCAGTTCCCTCTCTGATTAGTCACATATTATACTGGCGATCTCCTTTCCCGCCCTCATTTTGCTGCCAGTTGCACTTTGCTGAACTGTTGCTATTGATGTGCTATGTTTTACACTACTTGCTTTGTGCTCCCTTTCAGTTGTCTACTGCATCATTTTTATTTTTTATAATTATTATTGCTTTATAATTGTCACATTACTAATGAAACTTATTACTGCATTCTCTACGTCCCCTCTTCCCCCAGGATGCATCTGGAAATGAGATGTTAGCTCAGTATGTTTTTCCTGGCAGAACTGTTGAGATAAATAAATAGTCGTGAAATAAGTAAATAAATAAATCTGTTCTGGACCCAGTCCAATCAGTGTTTATTAGAAGGCAGATTAAGAGCAAGAGCTGTCTTTCATAGCACAAACCAATGAGTTACATACAGTGTCAATGCATGGATACTGTAACTGCTCAGTGAAGGGTGCTGATTCAGCCGTAGCAGTCGTACCGGGAGTGTAGCAGGTTAAATATACAGTACTTGAATTGGTTAATTGGAATTATGGTGGCCATTTGTCCTGTTTTTAGTATGGTATCCCATGTATGTGGAACAGTGGCAGTGAAGGTACGTTCCCCAGATGTAGTGCAATTTTTTTGCAGATAAGTGGCCAGTTTGGAGGATCTGAGGCTGTATGTGGTAGGGTTTTTTGGAATTAGTTTGCATAGCAGGAAGGATGGGAGTGTGTTTATGAATCTGTATACATAGACACACCAGTATAGTTTCCTACGGAGTGCCAGAGAGGTCCAGCCCACTTCATCAATATAAGTAACAGTGATGGGTTCTCCATGATAGACCTGTTATGAATTTTAGGGCATTATGGTAGAGAGTCGAGCGTTCCCAGAAGGGAGTCAGATGCATTTCTATAAATGCAGTCCCCATAATCCAGTTTGGTTAGGAATAGGGATTTGACCAGATTTTTCCTATCAGGAAGGGTAACAAATCTTTAATTTCTATAAAAAAAAAAACAAACAGTAGGCCTTTCAATTTGTTGGACAGGTATAGGATGTGTGGGTGGATACCTAGATATTTGTAGGACTCGGCTGTAGTAATTATTGTACCTGCTAAGGACTAATCTGAAATTCCTCTGAACCAAATTTCCCAGCTCCTCCCCCCACATCTTCATATTACCCACTCCTTCAAATTAGCACAATGACTACTTTTTGATTACATTAGCCCAAGCCAAACAATTTTACTCTTGGTTGTCCCCCAGGAATCCTACCTAATCCCAGCCAACAGCCCTATATCAGGACTCCCTGCAGCTCCTTCCGCAACCACATCCTTCATAGGTGTCAGTAAAATCCAAGTAAACAAGCTACACATTTATTCTGGTACTAAGTACTCGCACTGAAGTGTACATCCCTCCATTTCAGCTGAAGCCCTGTAGCGCACACTCCCTAACTCTACCACTGCACCCTCAAGACCAGTAGTAATGTATACTTACCTTATAATACTTTGCTGCCTCTCACCTCCCATCATCTTCCCCTCCAATGCCACAAACTGGCTGCATATACCCAACACCCCCCACTCATTTTGCCCCTCTCTTCTCCCCTTCTTTCCTCCGCTCTCACCCCGCACTATCCCACCCCTCTCCATATGCCCCTCTCCTGTGAATTCACACCAGTGCCCTATCCACAAAAATGTTAGCAAACAAGCAAACGTTTCCTATGGTGCTCCTGCACTGCTCACAAATCCACCTTAAGCACCAGGGGGCGCAAACTACCAGCTACCTTCTCCCTCCTCATACTACTGCTCGCCAGGGAAGTTGAAACAAACCGTGGTCCTCCCGATACCCCCAACCGATGAACATAGGACATAGAAACATAGAAGGTGATGGCAGATAAGGACGCAAGACCCATCCAGTCTGCCCATTAAAACTCCCACAAAGGTCTAAGGTTAGTGCACATGAATGTAAGAAGCCTAGTACCAAAGCTGAACATAGTTACATGCAGACTGGCCTAACACTCCCCAGACATATTTTGGATCACAGAATCATGGCTATCAGCAAAGACCCCAGACTCCTCCTTAAGGATGCCCGACTACTCACTGTTCCGCCAGGATAGTGGCCAATGGGGAGGAGGGGTAGCAATCTGTGTAAAGCAAACATTTTCATGCTTGATCACCAAACAAGAGACCAGCCCTGGGTCCCATGAACTTATCCTTGCCCTCCTCTACCTCCCTTCTACACTCCCCATCTAGTTAGGTGTCATCGATGTCTCCCCGCAGCTAGCCCCTGACTCACTTATCTCATGCCTGTCCACCCTACCATCCCTGAACACAAATGGAGAATTAATACTAATGGGTGACTTCAGCTTGGACTGGCTCTCCCCCTGCTTCAAAGCCTCCATCAAAAAAATTGAAACTCTCAACCTCACCCAGCTGATCTCAGTGCCCACCGGCTATAATCCCCACTCCCCTAACCACTCTCTACCCGACTGGATTCTCTCCTTCCTCTCTCATAGAATCACCACAGCTGGAGTACTGTTAGACACACTAAGTGACCACTGCATCACTTACTGCATTAGGAAAACACATCTCCCTAGTTCGGCTCCCAAATACATAACAACCCTCCCTCTAAGCTCACTAGACACTGATGCCCTCCTGCATGACTTGATGCACATTGACTGGTCTCAAGTCTATTCGGCTAATGATGTTGACATAGCCCTTGCCTGTTTCCAGTCCACTTTCAGTCTGGTTTGGGACTCTCATGCCCCTCTTTATAAAACCAGAGTCAACAAATGTCACCATCCTTGGGTCTCATCCTCTCTTGTTGCCAAATGTAAAGCCCATGACAAGGCCTGGACACAATACAAGGCCACTCTGTCCCCCAAGCCCATCAAAAATGTAACACCCTCAGAAATACCTGCACCAAGGCCATCAGTCAAGCTAAGGCCGACTACTTCAAAACACACCTACAAAACGCTCAGCCCTCCTCTTTTTGGAAGGTGGTTCACTCCCTTATCGATCCCCCTGCACAAACCACAATGCCTACCTTAAAACAAGATGGCCTCCCCGATACTGACCTTGTCAATATAGCTGACATCCTGAATAAGTTCTTCACCACATGTGCTCTCCCAGACACCCACCCCAAGATACACCCAAACCTCTGTGCAAAACACCTTCCTCTTCGCACCCATATCCACGCAGGGATTCTGAAAGCCCTCTACTCCCTTAACACCTCAATATCCAGCCCCGACAGTATCCACCTCAAACTACTACGCCTATCAGCCCCCGTAATTGCTGCACCACTGACACATCTACTAAACCCTTTCTTCCACTCAGGAACCGTACCTCAAGCCTGGAAGACAACTAACGTGATCCCCCTACATAAAGGTGATGACCCCTCCCTACCAGGTAACTACCACCCTGTCTCCTTGCTCCCAGCCCTATCCAAAGTTCAGGAATCCCTTGTCCAATCCAGACTGTCAGAATTCCTTACTACATCTGGATTCCTTTCCCCATTTCAGTCCGGCTTCCATAAGCACCATTCTACCATCTCCTCCCTGCTACGTGTCACTGATCATGTTCATACTGCCATGGACCAAGGCCACCTAACTACTGCAGTCGTTGTTGACCTGGCCAAGGCCTTTGACTCTGTCTCCCATCCCCATCTACTTACAAAGCTCAAAGCTGCTGGCCTAGCTCTCCTCACCGTTTAGTGGTTCAAATCCTACCTAAGCGACAGACTCCAATCTGTCCGACTGGCCGACTCCTCTTTTGCCCTACTCCCCATACTCACCGACATACCACAAGGATCAGTCCTCGATCCCATCCTGTTATCAGTTTTTATCAGTGACCTCCCCTCTGCCTACCTCAGCTCCCGTTCACACATGCATGCGGATGACACCATCCTTTTTGCCTCCGGCCCAGTCCAAAATGATGTCCTCACCCTCCTACAGCGTGACATCCACAGCATGCAGTCCTGGTTCCAAGCAAACCAGCTGAAAATCAACACTACCCAAACAGTATCAATGATCTTCGGGTAAGCACAAAAACTGTCCAGAACACCCCAACCCCAGCTATTTATTTTTTATTTTATTTATGTAAGTCTCAGATTACATATACCTTTGAGCTAAGAGCTCTTTTACAAAGGTTCCACGTCAGTAGAAAGGACAAAAGATTAAACAGGACAGTAAAGTACGGTACAATAAAGTGTAAATAGGAGGTACAAAAATCATAATGGACACAAAATCATAATGAACAGTCAATGTAAAACAACAGAGACACATTATGCTAATCAGTTTCAGGCACAGAAAAATGCATACAGTACATTGATATCGGCCAGCAGGCTTTGTCAAGACTAACAAGGCACAGGGTGTAGAAAGGGATGGGAGGTGGTCTGGGAAGAGTAAGGGGGGGGTGGGAGTGGAGGACGCGAGGAGAGGTGGGGCAGGGGGAGGGGAGGAACGGTAGTGGGGATGCAGGGGAACAGGGGTAGGAGGCAAGAGTGCTAAGTTACTGTGAAAGAGATTGAGTGCTTAGATCTAGGTTTGGGAAAACATGGTTAAGGGAGACAGTCACAGCTGCTAGCTGTAGAGAGTAGTGACTGAAGCTTGGGTTTGAATGGGCCCAGCTTAGTTTCAGAGAAGAAGTCACTGTTGAAAACATTCATCCAGAGGGGGGCCCTGTAGGCGAACAGTCTTTGCTCCTGGGTGGTTCGGCGATGAGGAACCTGTAGGAGCTGAGATTCAGAACCTCAGGTGCGGCATGGATTACGAGGGGGGCTTAGAAGATCTTGTACTCCAGGTGGCAAGAGGCCTAAGGTTATTTTCTTGGCCATCAGGCACATTTGGTATTTGATGCAATTTTTAAGCTGTAGCCAACCGGTTAGGGCATAGAGGTCACGTGTGGGTGAGATGGTGGGCTCCTGAGATGAGACGACATGCCTTGTTAAGAGCAGTGGCGATATGCCGGAGGGCGGTATCGGTCACAGAGCCATAGATGATCAGTCCATAATCAATTATAGAATTAATAGAGCTCTGTACAGCTATCCTTAAGACTTCAGGGGTCAGAGATCGCCTGTGTCTGTAAAGTACACCAGTACGAATATTTACAGCTTTAGCAACGTTATCTATATGCACCCCATGTGATAGGTTGCTGTCTATGGTGACTTCAGGATACTTAAAGAATTGTGCCTGTTCGATGGCAGTACCAAGACAATTAGTGATAGTCAAAGGATGTTTACTGTGCTTGTCATGGGAGCTGCTGAAGAGCATAAGTTTAGTTTTTTTATAGTTAGTATCAACTTGTGATGACTAAACCATTTCTCTAACTAGGCAAATCTGAGTTGTAGCTGGTTTTCAAGGGTATAGGCTCCAGGTGAGTTGTGTAAATTAGAGCATCATATGCGTAGAGTAGGATTTGTTCAGGGCAGGAGCTTGGGAGCCTTTTTAGAAAGAGACTGAATAGGAGTGGGTCCAGGATGGACCCTTGAAGAACCCCAGAGCAACAGGTCTTGAGTCAGAGAAGATATCGACAGTTTTGACTTGTTGAGTGCGGTTGTCCAGATAACTTTTATACCAGGCAGTGGAGTCAGAGGAGAGCCTTGTATTAAGTAGTTGTTCTAGTAGTAGAGGGTGATGGACCATGTTGAATGCTTTTGTCAAGTCGATGAAGGTAGCACCAACTAATTGACCATGGTCCAGGGAGCTGTGTATAGAACTGGTGAATTCCATAAGGGCTGAGGTGGTGCTATGCCCTTTTCTGAACCCATGTTGTTGGGCACATTGGATCTTATGTTTGTCAAGATATTCAGTAAGCTGGTCAGCTACAGTGTGTTCAAGAGGCGTAGAGAGAGGTGGTAATATGGAGATAGGCTGGTAGTTCACGTGAAGAGTTCTGTCTCCACTTTTGTAGACCTGGGTAACCGTGGCTAATTTCCATTTATTGGGGAACTGTGTGAGTCCGAGTGAGAGGTTAAAGATCCTGGTTAAAGGCACTAACACTTCCTGAAGGGTAAGGGACAGCAGTTTGAGGTCAAGGGAGTCCTCACTGTGTCTAGATTTACCAATTGCTTTATGGAAGTATTTTCAGGCTTCATGCAGTGAGACTTCTTTGAAGTAGAATGGCAGGTTGACTGGTCATTGGGGGAGAGCTTACAGGATTGTCCGGGTGACATCTGCATCAAAAAAGCCGGGTGGAAGAACACTGCTAAGGTCCGTGAATGCCATATTAAAGGTATTAGTAATAGTTAGGGGGTCCAGAGTTGTAGTCCCATCAACGTCAAGTAAAGTGTGTGATGTTTTCGGGTTTTTCCGTGTAACATCTTTGATACTGTTCCAGAAAGCTTTACCATTGCAGCACATGTCAATAAGCACTCCCTTGTTGTATTTATTTTTCTCAAGGCGAATGGACCTTGTGCAGTGATTCCATGCTCTTTTGTATTTTTGAATATCCAATTGCATGCTAGTGGCTCGAGCCTGATGCTAGAGATAGTCCGTAGATTTCATATGAGCTAATAAGTCTGCCGGGAGCCAGGGGTTGCAAGGGTCTTTGATTTTCCACTTTTTTAGGGGTGCATGGGAGTGAGTCGCAGGCAGCATTAAAGATGGTGATGAAATAATTAAGTGCCGTTTTGACATCCTTCACGCTGTCGATGGGAGTCCAGTCTTGCACTCTAAGGAGGGATTTGAGGGGTTAAAGATGACCCCATGCTAGGACCCTGCTGGTGATCGTCTTTGGTGGAGGTTTGCAGAATTTGTTTGCCCACGTGCAGATGACAGGGGAATGGTCACTGAGCATGTCCAGGAGGACTGTAGTGTTAGTAATACAATCAGGTTGACTGGTTAGGACCCAGTCCAGTGGGCTGCTTGATTCCGTTTTGTACTTGGAGCTAGTCAGAGAGTTAACCAGCTGGGGAAAGTTTGTGGCAGAGATGGCATCCCTAAAGCCCCCATTCTCAGGTGCAAGCCAATTAATATTAAAATCTCCCATCAGAATCAGCTCCGAGCCAGGGGATTGGTTTCTGATAAAGTCCATGACAGAATTGAGACCCCTCCCTTGTTCTTTAGGGGGGATGTACACTGATGCTACAGTAAGTGCCTTATTATGGGCACCTAGCAGAATTTTGATAGCTAGTATTTGTGTGGTTGAACCAGCAGTAGGTTCCGGCAAGGGGTGTCCCATGAGCGACTCTTTGAGATAGATTGCACATCCCCCTCCTCTCTTGGTAGTTCTGTCCAGTCTGAAGATGGTATAACCTGGCAGGGCAATAGCTGTGTCAGAAATGTTTGGTGTGAGCCATGTTTCAGCAATTGTCAGGTAATCTGGATTGTGGTGGTTAACAAAGATTGGTAGAGCATCCAGTTTAGGGAGGAGACTGCAGATGTTCATAGCTGCTAAAGTAAGTAACCCCGGCCGCATTAAAGAGGCTGCCTTCTGTGGTGGGCTGGGGCCAGGGTTTCAGTGAATATTTCCAGACAGCAGTAACAACATAAGTATAAGTTTGAGCAGGCATAATCTTAACTACCTGTAGGTAAGTCTTGCCGTTCACCTCTGTCTGGTGTCCCAGCTTAGTTGTTGTTGGCGTTCCCAGAGGGTGGGCATGAAGGATGAGGGCACTCGGTTGCTGCTCTTTTTGTGGACCTCACCAAGGCCTTTGATCTTGTGGAGCACAATGTGCTCCCTAGTATTATGGACAAAATGCAATTTTCTTGTGAAGTGATTAGATGGTACTCCCATTACCTTGCAGACTGGTCACATGTAACAACTATTGAAGGTCATTCATCTTCTGTTAAGCCAATCAGTTGTGGTGTTCCCCATGGTTCCATACTGGGCCCACTTATTTTTTCTCTTCTCATGAATAATGCTCCACTCTCTTGTCCGTCTAGTTCTATTATAATGTACGCAGATGCCGCTGTCATTTATGAGGACAGCTCAACTCTAAAGAAGGCCCTGAATCAGCTTCAGGTTAATTTCGATTCATTTCAGAATTGGTTACTTGCTAATTCTCTTATGCTTAATTCAGCAAAAAACAAAAATAATACTTTTTACTAATAAAAAGTTTAAGTTGTCTGACCTTCCACCTGTCCACGATGTCAAAGGAAACATCATCGAATTAGTTGATTCATTCATATATCTGAGGCTCATTTTTTATGACAATCTTATCTTTGAACATCACATAATTTCTGTCATTAAAAAGGTACACCAAAGACTTGGATGTCTTTAGAGTCAAGCATTACTTAACAACCGAATCTAGGAGGCTCCTGGCACATAGTTTCTTTTTAGTGTCTTAGATTATGGGTTGGTGGTCTTTGCCCCTTTGAATTGTAAACTTCTTGGAAAGTTGACAGTCATGTACAATTCTATTTTAAGATTTATGCTTTTTGTCCCAGCCAGAACTCACCATTGTTTAATGTTAAAATCTTCCAACTGTCTTTCTCTGACAAATAGAATTATGTTTAAGATGTGTTTTTTTTTCTATTTAAAATCAAAGCTGGTTTGTTACCCACTTCAGTTAGTTCATATTTTTCTAAATATGTCAATTCTGACAGCACTAGAACTCAATCAAAGTTTTCATTTAATATTCCATTCTTCAAGAGAACTTCCGGACAACGTTCATTGCTATATAGGGGACCTAATTATTTTCACTCACTACCATGTGGTATATCAAATTGTACCTCTTTATTCTCTTTTAAATCAAAGTTGAAAAGGTACTTGCAGCTTTCTCAAGAATGTACCTGTTAAATGTCTAAGTGTTTATTGTTATAATGTATTGTATATGTTATTGTATTTTTCTTTTGTTTACTGTAATGGTTGTCGTCTGTGAAAACGGGCAGTTTGCTCATCAGACTTACAAGGGTAAAAAAGAAAATAAAAAAATGAAAATGAGAGTGATAAAGTATGGGGGCATGTTACCCATCCCTGAAGGTAAGCGTCAAACCAATCGTATGGCATAGAGCTACTATGTGCTGAGAGGATTGGATCTATCACCTCCTTAAACGGGACTCTACTTGAATTTGTCTTATCTTACAAGTACCTAGGCATGTGGCTAGATCCCCACCTAAATTTCACTACCCACATAGATGCCATCACTTCAAAGCTCTGCCCCAAATTAGGTATGCTGTATCACAACAGAGACTCCCTCCCACTCCAGTTAGACATGTCATTATTAAAATGATCACACCTGTCTTTGACTTGCAGATATAGTATACAGCACTGAACCTGCCTCTTCGCTATCCAGACTCAACATCCTCCTAAATGCCTTCTGCTGCTTCGCTACAAACTCCCTTCACAGAACGCACCACTGTTTCTTTTACTCCTCCCTCAGTGTCCCGCCTCTATCCCACTGCCGTCACATCCACTCAATATCCCTCATATCTAAATACGGTTCGGCCTACTATCCTCTTACGTCTCAGACAAACTATCTCCGGCTAGCTCGTCCCCCTACACCCTTCGTAGCAGGGATACACGCTTCGTCTCTTTTCACCCACCATCTTCAACAGCTGGCAAATCTGCTTTTTCCTTCAGACGCCCTTCCTTATGGAACCAACAAACCCTGCAACTAAGAAACACTCCTTCACACACCGCAATCAAGCAGAAAATCTGACTCCTACCCTTTCCCACGTGCTCCTGCCACTCCTAACCTTCCAACCTCCCCATCCCTCCTCTAAACTGCATATTATATGAATGCACTGTCAACCTTATCCAACTAGCTGAATCAGATATCCAATTTGTACTTTCTTTACATTATGCATGACTCAGCAATCTAGTAACTCAGTGTAAATACCTTACAATCTGGTATTGCCTATCTGTACTGCACTTGTATCTTGTACTCAGCTAGTAATCAAACATGAGTTCAGCATGTTTGTAGTTAATTTGGGTCATACCTGAAAATAGGCAAATTGTCTTGTCTAGTGTACTTACCTGGTTAACAAAAGCTAAATAAATAAATAAATTTGCATCACCAGGTAAGGAAATAGGTCCGTTTCCCCATACGATGCGCTGGGGAAACACCGGACCTCGCTCAACAACTAACGCACCGAAATCTGGCTGGTGGAAAATCATGTACACAAATGTCCGCAGTCTGGGAAACAAAAGATCCCAGACCTGGAGGCAATAATGACAAGAGGCTAAACTGGACATAGTAGCCATTAGCGAGACATGGTTCACCAGTAACCACAATTGGGAGACTTCAGTACCTGGCTATGTACTGTTCAGAAGAGGTCGAGGGGCAAAAGGGGAGTGGTCCTTTATGTCAGTGAAAATATCAAAGCTACAGAAATTCAAAATATACATAAGGAGCCAGAAGAACTGTGGGTCACCCTGGAAACAGGAAATGAGACAGCCATACGAACTGGGGTTGTCTGTAGGCCTCCAGACCAGGGGGAGGACACAGACACATTACTGTTAGAAGATGTACCAAAGATGACAGCTAAAGGGGAGGTTCTGCTAATGGGAGACTTCAACATGCCAGATACAGATTGGTCAATACCAGCAGGAACATCCGCCAGAACTAGACACACAGTGGATTCCCTGCAGGGGGAGGGCCTCAAACAGTTGGTACAACAACCCACAAGAGACCGGGCTATCCTGGATCTAGTACTGACTAACAGGGAAAGGATCACACATCTCCAGGTAGAAGGTCACCTGGGGGCCAGTGACCATCACATGGTATGGTTCAGTTTGGTCATTAGAACTAAATCAGCCCATTCCAAGACAAAAGTGTGGGACTTCAGAGGAGCTGACTTTGATAAGATGGCCAACAACGTTAAGCTAGCCCTGGCAAGACGAAATACAGGTGAAGGGGTACAGGCAAAGTGGGCAAGCATTAGAGATGCAATACTTGATCCCATTGTGTTAGAGAGAAAGGCAAGAGCAAAAGAAGGAGGAAGCCACTTTGGTTCTCAAAAACAGTAACAGAATAGATCCGAGCCAAAAGGTTGGCCTTCAGGAAATATAAGGGAACGCAGCGGGACGAAGATAGGGAGGCATACCAAACTTCCCTAAGGGAAGCAGGGAAGGCAGTAAGGCAGGCAAAGGCCCAAACCGAGGAAACAGTAGCACGGAACAGTAAAAGTAGGGGACAAGACTTTCTGTAGATACATTAATGAAAGGAGAAAGTCCAGAGGGGGTATTGCTAAGATTAAAGGGGATAAGGGGGAGTGTGTGAAGGAGGACCAAGGAAAAGCATCTATCCTAAATAGATATTTCTGCTCAGTATTTACTGAGGAGAAGGTAGGGCAGGGCCCACAGCTCAGCACCATGGACACGGGGGGGGGGGGTGCACCAGTCCCTTCCCGAAAGAGAAGGTCCTAAAAGAGCTCGCTAAGCTCAGGGTGGACAAGGCAATGGGACCTGATGACATACATCCCAGGGTACTAAAGGAGCTAAGACTGGAACCAGCAGAGCTATTAGCAGAACTGTTTAGTGAGTTTCTGAGCACAAGAGAGGTCCCAGAAGACTAGAGAAGGGCTCATGTGATCCTACTCCACAAGAGTGGTAGCAGGGAGGAGACAGGGAACTACAGACAAGTCAGTCTTACCTCATTAGTGGCAAGATTATGGAGGCACTCGTAAAGGAAAGGATAGTGCAACACCTGGAATCCATAGGAGCACAGGATCCAAGACAGCATGGGTTTACAGCAGGAAGGTCCTGTCGGACTAATCTCATAGATTTCTTTGACTGGGTAACCAGAGTGATGGACCAAGGGGGTGCAGTTGATGTCGCCTACCAAAGCTTTTGATACTGTTCCATATAGAAGATTGATTAATAAGCTGGGTAGGCTCAGGATAGGTCAGAGGTTGGTCAGCTGGGTGGCAAACTGGTTGGCGTGCAGAAAACAGAGAATGGTGGTAAATGGTATACAGTCAGATGAGATGCAAGTCACAAGTACGGTACCTCAGGGATCAGTCCTGGGACCAGTCCTCTTCAGTATCTTTATCAGTGACATTGCAGATGGACTGGAGTGTAAGGTTTGCCTGTTTGCAGATGACACCAAGATCTGCAACAGCATAGATGATCCACTTGGGGTGGGCAGCATGAGAAGGGATCTGGATAAACTGGCAAAATGGTCGGAAGACTGGCAACTGGGATTTAATGCAAAGAAGTGCAAGATCATGCACACGGAAGAGAAACCCTGAAGCTACCTATAGATTGGGAGGGGAGTTGCTGGCAATCACGGAAGACAAAGACTTGGGCATCATCATCATCATCACAGATGCAAATCACAAAATAACAGCTGCAACTCTGCCACAGAAACAAGCCCAACACTAGGGCAATGTTAAAAAATAATTTTTATTGAGATACAGAATAGCACCCCACCGTCGTCGTCACAGATGACCTGAAATTATCTAAGCAGACCACTTAAGCAGTAGGTAAGGCTAGAGGGATGTTGGAGTGTATTAGTAGGGATATCACAAGTCGTAAGAGGGAGGTAATAATTTCTCTTTACAAGACACTGGTTAGGTCCCATCTGCAGTACTGTGTGCAGTACTGGAGGCCACACCTGCTCAAGGACATTAACAAAATGGAGGCAGTCCAGAGAAGGGCACCCAAAATGGAGCAGGGATGCATCAGAAAACGTATGAGGACAGATTAAAGGAGCTCAGTATGTATACCCTAGAGCAAAGGAGAAAGAGAGGTGATATAATTGAAACTTTCAAACATCTTAAGGACATTAACAAGGTGAAAGAGTCTTAACATGTTTCAATATAAGAAAAAATGCAGGATAAGAGAACACAGCATTATATTAGAGGGAGGCCGATTAAGGGGTAATGTGAGGCAGTTCTTTTTCACAGAAAGGATGGTGGATGCATGGAACTGCCTACCTCAGTAAGTGGTGGATATAAATACAGTGCAGGGCTTCAGACAAGCATGGGCTAGGCATAAGGGACCAATACAGATAAGTATGAATAGATAGGCCTATGGCACATTCATAAAGTAGAAAAAATGGGCAGACTGGATGGGCCTTGTGGTCCTTATCTGCCGTCAACTTCTATGTTTCTATGTAAGAATGTATGTATTTCCTCTGTATGTAATTGTTTACCTCTATCCCTGGGTCGCACCTGGAAACGAGGCTCGGCTCAGTGTGCCTTTCCCGGTCATCACATTTTAAATAAATAAAATTTAAGTGAGAGAAGGGTAGTGTCTGCCATTTTTGGAGAACAGCATCCACTGCATTTTCTTTACCTTAAGGAGAAGTCTCAGTTCAGCTAGATCCTTCTGGATCAAATAGAAATTGCCTTGGATTGCACAGTCCTCTTCAGTATGTACACCAGTGACATGAGAGAGGGAATACAGGGCAGTTAGTGTCTATTCGCAGAATATACTAAACTCTGTGGTAGTGTTGACAACATCAGGGGGGTAAGGGAGTTGCACAGAGTCCGGCAAAGGCTGAAAAATGGGTCCAGAGTCTGACACCTGAAATTCAGTGCCAGAAAGTTCAAAGCTATGTACCTAGGAACAAAAACATCTGTCATCAAGGCACAGGTCAGGAAGCATAGGAAGACCAGGAGCAGTTTCAAAATTCGCAAATAGTGTTTTCTTTTTCTTAATAACAGCAAGATAAAAATAAAAACGATTCAGTATAACTATTTACAAAGGCAGTACAAACAGAGAAAACAAAGTCCTCCTGAGGGTATCGCTTAAATCCAAGTTTCAGTCTCTCACTCTCCTTGTCTCTGTCTAGCAAAAGCATTGCTGCTCGTTTTATGTCTTTGTCTGGGAACTCTTTAAGGAGAGCCTGCTTCTCACAGAATGTTCTTGTAAGTTTACAGAATGTTCTTGTCAGTTTCGTTTCTTGCAGGTGCAGCAAAACATTACATGGTGTTCCAGAACTGACCTCTTGTTGACAATTTTGCAAAGAGCTTAAAAACTGCATTTCAGGTTAACACCTTGAATTCCAACTAGCTTTTTGCAATCATTTCAACAGTATAACTATATACAGTTTTAAACAAAGGGATATCATGTCACATACAGTTTTACACAGAGATTCACATATATTTTTTATAACTGCAAATATGCAAGGGGGAAGAAAAGACAGAAATAGCAACGGAATGCAGAGAGAGATAGCGAGAGGTGAAGAACTGCAGAACCATTGAGTGATCAGTTCCTAGGTCTGGCAAGAAAATTTGGTTGCACAACCAGACAGAGAAGAGACAGAAAAGGAGAGGCTAGAACAGACCCTTGTGTTTAAAAACTCTGCATAACAAAGGGGGCAGGGCCTTATTCAGCCCTGTCACACACCCACCTCTTTAATAGGGAACCTGTTTTACAAAAACAGGTTTTCAAAACTTTCTTTTAATTATCTTCTAGCATTAGCATATAACTTTTACAGTTCAGTGTATATGCAGCATAGCAAACAAGTTTCAACTCACATTTTTTCAACCTTCGGAATTCTCAATTCCTAATCCATATCTTGACAGAAAATCAGCATTGACATTCTCTCCCCAGATTTGTGCATCATCTTCAGTTTAAATGGCTGTAGTGCCAGGTGCCACCGTGTGATTCTGGATTTTTTTCCTTCATTTGGTTAAGCCAGCAGAGAGGATTGTGATCTGCTACAAGTACAAAGTCAGCTCCTAGTAAGTAAAACTTGAGGGACTCCACGGCCCACTTTGCTACAAGGCATGCCTTTTCAGTGGTGGAGTACCTTTTCTCTCTGTCATGCAATTTCCTCTTTATATATAGAATGGGATGTTCCTTCCCATCTACGGTATATTTTGACTCAAGGCTTCATCTTGGCCTACCTCTGATGCATCTGTCTGTACCAAAAACTGTTTCTCAAAGTCTGGGCTTCTTAAAACAGTGGCTGAACATAATGCAGCCTTAATGGCTCGAAAAGCTTCATCACACTCTGGAGTCCATTTCACATTATTCAGGAATCGTTTCTTTGTGAGTTCAGTGAGGGGAGTAACTAATTTGGCAAAGCTGGGAACAAATCTCCGATAATAACCAGCCAGCCCTAAAAATGACCTGACATGTTTCTTAGTTTTGGGGACAGGGCTGTTAGCTACAGCTTCTATCTTAGAAATCTCTGGCTTGACTTCTCCATTTCCCAAAACATAGACCAAATATCTGGTTTCCTGCGTGCTCAGTGTACACTTGGTAGAATTAATTGTCAGACCTGCCTTTTTGATCGATTGGATAACTGCTCATAGGTGTTCCAGGTGGCTTATCCAGTCTGGACTGTACATCACGACATCATTTAGGTACACAGCACAATAACCAATGTGAGAGGATAAAATTACATCCATGTACTGCTGGAATGTAGCGGGTGCACCATGTAAATCAAACAGCATGGTGGTGAACTGATAGAATCCTGGAGTGGCAAATGCAGTTTTCTCTCTGGATTCTTTAGCTAGGGGGATTTGCCAGTAACCCTTGATGAGATCAAGGGTAATGATATGCTTGGCATTCCCCAGTCTGTCCACCAAATCATCTATTCTGGGCATAGGATAGTGTCAAATTCTGACACTTGATTACGTTTCCTAAAATCAAGGCAGATTCTTACACCCCTTCTTTTTTATTTACAGTCACCACTGGTGATGACCAAACACTTCTTGACTCTTCTGTGATACTCAATTCTTTAATTTTTTGTATTTCCTTAACTGCGTCCCCTCTTAACCGCTCTGGTAATTTGTATGTCTTCTCTAATAGGGCAAGTGTAACCCCCCTGCAAATGGGGGTTCCCAAAAGACTTCCAGGAGCTTGCTTGAATGCTCCAAGCCTGAATGGTGTTTGGCGTTTAAGCCACTTATCAGTGAGTGTTTTTAGAGCCTCTGGTACTGTCTCTTTAAGAGCTGTCTGCTTGCAGACATAATTAGTTTGTATGGGGGACTGTGTGTTTCTTTGATTGAGTACCACTCGAACTGCTGCCAATTCACTCCATTTTGCAGTCACTAGAGTGCAAAGGGAACCTATCTGAAAGATGTAACTGTTTGCCAGAAATCATTTACAGTAATAATGAAATTACAGTTTGTCTAACCTGCTTTCTTTGCAGTCAGAACTGTGTCTGCCTAGTTCTCCATTCTGGTTTTGAACTGCTGAACTGGACCAATCAGTGTGGGGTAAGCTAGCTCTAAAATGGTGCCTTGGACGAATCAGAACTTGGACTCATAATCTGAGCCAGCCACAAGAGGATTGTATGGGCAGTGACTCTGGGAGATGTAGTTTAGACTTCAGCACCTTTTGGACCAACAGCAGCAGTCTATTGTGAGTGACAGCCAATCCAGTCAAGAACTGGGAGGAACTCAAAGGAAGTGCCCGGTTTTGTCGGTTGGAGTTTGAGTTGAGCTTTGGCAGTGAAGAAGGAAGGAGCCCTGTGCTTTTTCAGTGTGCAGTTTTGTCAAAAAACGTGTGTAAGGCCCAGAGTTCCGGTCTGCAGCTTGTGTAACAGCTTGTTAGGACTGAATCCGTCCTGTGAAAAGAATCAAGGATCTCTGAAGAGTAGAAACCAGGCTCACCCTGTAGAAGACTGGAGGAATTGCTGAAAATTGCACTCGGTCTGTCAGAAATGAATCTGCTGTGTGTTCTCCCGGTATTGTGCAGTAGTGCGATCGGGATACAGATGCAGCCTGCCTGGTATAGTGCTTTCTTTTATATGGATGTGTGAAGAGGTTTGTGTACCTCAAGTGAGCCCTGCTGACATTGAAGGACCCTATCTTATTTGGAGGTCGTGAGTACTAATTCAGGGTCGCTCCCTGTTGAATTGCCACATTAAATCCAAATGGAATTACTGTACTGCTGACTGTTTAATTCTCCTTTTCTCTGTGAAAGGGCCCCTATCAGCTGCCACGGTTTGGACTAGCCACTAGGGCTTGGGTACCCAGGGACAGTAACTGATAGGGATAAGCCTGTGCACAGAGCCATAGGTAGATTATTAGAGTGATAAGCTAATTAACCTGATTTCCCCTGTCCTTGTTATATCCCCTAAATAAATCAGAGCTGCTTGTTTCAGCAAGTTATACTGCCTGAGGTATTTGTCTATGTTAAAGTACTGTACTGTGATTGTTGCACTGTATCTCATTTCACAGGAGGTCCCAGTGCCGGAACCAGACCTGGGGGTAAGTGTATACTGTGAAGGTAATTCTGATATATTGTGTGGGCCACTAGTGGGAAGAAAGGGGGGTTGCAGTGTCCCAGAGGGCTATGACCAAGTTAGTTTAACTATTGCAAACCCTGACCTCTGGGTGGAGGCACCCGCCATTGGATCCAGGCCCCTCAACCTGTTAGTGGCAAATCAGGCAGGGGTAGTAGCCCCTGGGATAGCGCCATCTAGGGGTTACACAAGCATTCCTTGTCACTATTATGTGCTCAACCCCTTTTCCTCAGCCTGGTACTGTGGTAAAGGTACTGTTAAATGTCTTTAGCATTTTACAAATTTCTGTGGTTCGGAGGTTAAGGAAACATTCACCTTTACAGTATCAGCAGTTACAGTTTGTTCCAGTCTGTCATAAACTACACCAATATCTTCATCAGTTTATGGTAAAACCAGCAAAACAGCTGTTGGTGTATTTTCTACCCATTTCTTAAGGAGGTTAGCATGGTATATCTTGGATTTTTCCAAACAGGGGTTGCAATCTCATAGTTAGCTGTGCCAGTACATCTAAGCACTTTATAAGGCCCTTGCCACTTCATTACCAGTTTATTTTCTGTAGTGGGTAACAGTAGCAAGACCTTTTCACCTGGTTAAGAAACTTTTTCTTTTACCCCATGGTCATAATACACCTTCGGCTGGTTTTGGACCTCTTCCTGATTACTATGGGTTATTTCAACATATTTTGCCAGCTTCTTTCTCAGAGCACATATGTAAGATGTAATAGATTGTTTCTGATGAGAATTATCTTCCCATGTTTCTTTTATTACGTGTAGTGGCCCTCTAGGTTATCTATCATACAGCATTTCAAATGATGAAAAGCCTGTTGATGCCTGTGGCACTTCTCTGTAAGCAAAAAGCAGGTACGGTAAGTATTGGTCCCAGCCTTTCCCTTCCCCGTTTACAAACCTTTTTAACAAGCATTTAAGAGTTTGATTAAAACATCAACAAGAACGTCTGTCTGATGGTGATAAGGGGAGGTTCTTATGGCAGTGATACCTAGTAGTCAGTACAGCTCCTTCAGTAATACAGCACCAAAATTACTACCCTCATCAGTAGTAATCTCTTTAGGTATGCCCACCCTGCTGCCACTTTTGGGGCTGTTACAATACGCATTGTAATTGCCTCTGGGTATTGAGTAACACAGTCACATACTACCAAAATGAATCAATTACCCTTTTTACTTTTGTCTAAGGGACCAATCACATCCATTGCAGTTCTCTCAAAAGGCTCATCTTTCAAGGGTAGAGGCACCAGGGGCACCTTGTCTTTTTAAGTCACTGGGGCTACTTTCTGACACTCCGTACAAGAACTGCAATAGGTAGCAGCGTCTTCATGAATTCCAGGCCAGTAAAATCTGTACAGCAATCTGGCAAGGGTGCGATTCCTCCCCGAGAGACCAGCCATAGGACTATCATGTGCTATCTGTAACAACTCAGATCTGTATTTTAGTGGTATAACCAATTATTCTATCTAGTCCTGTGTTTGAGGTTTAACCCAAACTCTGTACAGTAGCCTATTACATTTTCTAAACATAGGTTCACCATGTTTTGGTTTCACTTCCAGCTGCTTGAAATAATACTGGAGAGAAACATAGTTAGCTTGTTCTGAAAGAAAATCACAATTAGTGATCAGTTTAGTTTCAGCATTTCATGGTAACCCCATCAGTCTTTTGATGCCAATGTTTCTTCAGGCGTCTTCTTTCTTTCCTGGATTTCTGGATCTTAGAGCTGTGCTCAAACAAGTCTGAATCAAAATCAGCAAAAGGCTGGCCTGGTGGCGGAGAGGGCTGAGGCGCTGGTGCCTTACCTCACACCACGCTGGCAACCTAGGTTCGGGAATAAACTCGGGGCACTGGGGGCTGGCAGGGGAAGGAGAGGATTGAGCATCGGAGGACTGTTCTCCTCTCCTGGGGTGGGCTGGGTGGGAAGCCCACTCTGTGAGTGTCCTCCGTGGAGACCAGGGTACTATAAGAAGCGGCACAAGAGGGGACCAGAAAAGTGTGAAAATGCACACGTCGTCCGGGTGACGGCGGCCCACCTCCCTGCAACTCCCAGCCGAGATACCTCAGGCTGCATTTCCATGCCCTGGTAAAGCTGCAAGGGAGCGCTACGTGCGCTCTGGTCTCTCCTCCCGATGGCCCGGCAGGATATGGGAGAGAACCCCCCCCCCCCGCGAAGGGATACGTCCGGGGCATCGGAGCAGCTGGATGGTGGATTGGTCAGAGGAGGCAACGGCAGGTCTTGGCCACCCAAAGGAGAGGACAACAGCGGTCACGTCGGAGGAGGTATAAAGAAATGATGCAAAAAAAAAAAAAATCAGCAAAAGGAAAATAGTCCTCACCATATATTTTCTTTGCCTGAGCTCTTGTCACCACAACTGTTGAAATATCAGTATGTATGCCCTCTGTGATTAACTCAGTAAATCCTGGAAAGTCATTTCCAATAATCACAGGTACAGATAACTTAAGTACTACCCCCACTTTCATTTGGTGAGACACCCCATTAATAGAATCATTTGGCTGGTGGGATAGTATTGAGTGTCCCCTTGGATGCAGATGACACCAGTACCTAGTCTTTTTGGACATTATTTTCCCAGCACTTCAGTATACACTAGGGTCTGTCTGCCTCCTGAATCTGTAAGTCCCTTCAAGGTCTTATCTCCCACCTTCATATCTGTTAAGTACTTTCCTCTATTTGCTAAGGAAAAATCTGCTCCAGTGTCACTGTTCTTAAGGCAATTTCTTGCAATATGACCTGGCTTATTACAGTTATATTAAATAAAGTCTTTGGGTGCAGATTTGTTACCCCCACCAAAGTTCTTATCAGACTTGGATTTTAAATGGGGAAAAAGTGTGTGCTTGGCTGTTACCTCGCTGCTGTGGTATCTGTCTGGCCATTTGGTAGTCTTTAGCCAAAGAAACAGCCTTTTCACCACTTTCTGGTCGGTGTTCTTTTACCCAAAGCTGTACGTCTGCAGGTGGGATGTTGATGAACTGTTCCATTACAAATGTTTCAGTGATCTGTGGGAGTGTTTTGCCCTCTGGTTGGAGCCATTTCATAAGGAATTCTCTGAGTCAGGCGGAGGCTTCTCGAGGATTGTCAACTGTGTTGTACTTCAGAGACCAAAATCTCTGCCTGTGGGACTCTCCCGAGATGTCATACCTTTTCAGGATTTCTGTTTTCACCAGGTCATAGTTTTCTGACTGTGCAATGTCCTTATTGCTGTAGGCAAGTTGGACTTTCCCTGTCAGGCAAGGTACCAGTCTGATTGCCCATTGCTGCTTTGGTCACTGGCAGGCTACACCCTTTCAAAAGTTGTCAGGTGTGCTTCAGTATCATCTGAGGGACACAACTTTGTAAGTTTAAGGTCTTTTAAGTTGTTGGTATTGTTTTGCTCTGTTGGACCTGTGCCAGAGCCTCCAGCTTTGATAACTTGCAAGGCATCCAACCATCGCTGCTCCAGTCACTGCATTTCTTCTCTGCTGCTCCTGTTGCTGCATCTCTTCTGTCTGCTGCTCTGTCTCTTTTTGTTGTATGTACCACCATTGGAAAAAGGCAGTCAGGCTTTCAGGATCTGTAACTGCCTGTTCTTTTTTTTTTTCTATCACTGGCACTGGCTGTACAGTCTCAGCTTGGACTTCTGTCTTTGCTAGTTTGGCTGCCATCTTTCTGGTAATGACTCCTGGGCTTACTGCTGCAAAATCCATTCCTTTCTGCTATGCTTCCCTGGTACTAGGTCTAGTACCGACGCACAAAACTCCTGGCTTAGAGTATGCACAGCAGAAATCCCACTTAGGCCAACACCATCTTTCATCAAGGCACAGGTCAGGCAGCATAGGAAGACCAGGAGCAGTTTCAAAATTTACAAATAAAGTTTTATTTTTCTCAATAACAGCAAAATAAAAAACTATAAATTATTCAGTATAACTTTACAAAGGCAGTACAAACAGAGAAAACAAAGTCCTTCATCTGAGGGTATTGCTTAATTCCACATTTCAGTCTATTACTCTCCTCGTCTCTCTAGCAAAAGCATGGCTGCTCTTGTTTTAAGTCTTTGTCTGGGAACTTGTTAAGAGGGCCTGCTTCTCACATAATGTCCTTGTAAGTTTACAGAATGTTCTTGTCAGTTTTGTTCCTTGCAGGTGTAGCAAAACAGTACATGGTGTCCTAGAACTGACCTCTTGTTGACAATTCTGCAAAGGGCTTAAAAACTGCATCTCAGGTTAACACCTTGAGTTCCAACTAGCTTTTTGCAATAATTTCAACAGTATAGCTACGTACAGTTTTAAACAAAGGGATACAGTTTCACATACAGTTTTACACAGAGATTTACATATATTTTTTATAAATTTTGGGGAATCTCCAGTGACTGAATAGCAGGAATCTTTTGTTGTTGTTGTTGCCTCCATCACTTATAAAAGCTTAGTTTTAGGGATTTATCCCAAAGAATGGGGAAAGTATAGTTCAAACCCCAAGAATCCCTCGCTTAAGTTTAACAAGTGCAAGCATTCTCCTGGAATGAGCAGCTCCGGAACTTCTAGCAATGTATGCCAATTATGGAATTTGTAATGAAATTCTAACTCTGCCATGTGTTCATGCTCACCCCTGCATGATAATGTCAGATTTATTTCTCTGTTTGAAGCGAGCAGTCACCCTGAAGTCTTCTTGACACTTCTGGATGGTTTACAGTTTATTGTTTTTATATTTATTGTAATAATCATACTGTTTATTTAGTTTTCAATACTCTGCATTATTTAGGGTGTTATTTCTTTATATTTAGTATTTTACTACTGCCTCTGACTCCCGATCAGTTCCCAGGAGCCCTAGAAGGCCTTTTTTCAGCATGTTTCCCATTTTTAAGGAAACACTAATTTACTCTTTTAAGTTTAATAAAAAATACTATTTCAACTAACCGCTTTGCAGTTTTACACTTTTCTTGGGAACCGAGATGAGCTGCTCTTTGTGCTTTTAATTTATTGACAACTTTGAGGTGAAACTGTTATACCAGTTCATTTTTACTAGGAACCTAACTGCATTTATTATTAAGAAGCCCTTTTAAAAGCTGTTTGGGCTTATTTTAAATTTGATATTTCTCCTATTGGGAACCAGTTACTTTTTTTTTTAATTTCATGGACTTAAGTGTTTGGTATGACTGAAAGACCCAAAACAGAAGACAAGACCTAGAGGCTTTAAAATTGTCGTTTGTTTTCAGCTCCTGGCAAGGAAGACTGCTGCAAACTCTGTTTAAAATGCCTGGGTCCAGTCCACGAGTTTTCGGTTGTGATCTCTGTAAAAGGTTTTGCCTAAAACACAAGTTCGCCTCCTTGTCACCAAAAGACTCAGAGGAGTATCAAGCCCCTCAGAGTAAGCAGCAGTTCCTGTCCGAGGGGACAGAAAAAAAGATAAAGCTGCATGGATTAGAACTCAGGGTGTCTGAAAGGGGGAACCTAAATCCAGTAAAAATAAGAGCCTCAGTGCAGACGCTGGAGATGGTGCCTGCCAGGAGAAAGCAAAACAAAAAACATGGCCCTTTCTCTCCTCCTGAAGAAGGAAAGGAGCCGCCAGTGGACACAAGTAAAATTTCCTCTGTAGAGGACATGCCAAAGTATGGCAGTTCCTCTAGGCATTCCAGGCTATGGGGAGTTTCATGAAAATACCTGACCCCCTCCCCCTCCTAGACTCTGGTTCCATTCCCAGTGTCTGTGGAGGTGGAGGCTGAAATTTACTATGAAGACCGGGGGGAATGAGAACCCATAGAACAAGACAGTTCTGATGAGCAAGAATTTAGTTCTCCTCCTAGCCCTTCAGAGCACTACACTTCCCACTGTACCTTTGTAAGGCATATGGTAAACACCCTCAACATCTCCTCCCACAAGACTGAGGAAGATGAAGATTACGTAGAATTCATGGATATGATGGACTTGGCACTCCCAAGAAGGTTTATGTTGCCCATCAATAAATCCCTTAGGAAGGCCATATACAAGATTATATCTGCACTTACCTCGGCTGCTGGCATAGACCAGAACATTGAGAAAAAATATAAGGTGGACAAACAGGGCGCTGAGTACCTGTACTCCCACCCTGCCCATGAGAGAGTGGTCCAGACTACTGCCTGTGACAAGGTCAAAGTGCCCCTTTCCTCCCAGCATCCTGAGAAAGATTCCAAGAAACCAGTACCTCCGGTCCAGGTTGGGGAATTGCAGTTACCAGTTCATAGCCCTTCCTTGTTCACAGCCCCTCCCTTCAGCTTCTCCTCCGCTCCAAGAGTATTTACAAAGTGCCTAGCTGTGTGGCAGCACATTTGAGGAGGAAAGGGGTGGTGGCTTTTCCCTACCAGAATAACTGGTTGATCGCAGGAAAAAAAACATCATGAAGCAAGGTCCTCCATACTGCTGATATGGGACACATTGGAGGACCTGGGCTTCCCTCATAAACCTTCAGAAGTCACAAACGGAACCAGTTTAAGTTCTGGACTTTATTGTGCAGAGCTGGATACCCTGCAAGGGTAACAAATCTAATTACAACTGCAGAATCATTCAAGGCTGGTCAGCCAAGGCCTGCAAGGAACTTTCTAAGTCTGCTGGGTCAGATGGCCTCAGCCACTGTAGTGGTGCCAGGGCCCAGGTTCCAAATAAGGGACATTCAGTATCACTTAGGGGACATTGGTCCCAGAGGTGGGACCTTTTGTCCAAGCTAGTGTTTGTTACAAAAACTTTAAGAGCCCTGGAATGGTGGAAGGAAGAAGACAACCTCAGAGGAGGAATTCCTAATCTCCAGCAATCCCCTACAGTCATACTGACAACAGATTCCTCCCTCCTAGGATGGGGCGCACACCTAGAGGACCTTACAGTTTGTGGCACCTGGAGTACACAGGAGACTTTAGAGCACATTAATCTCCTGGAATTCAAGGCAGTTTACCTGCCATTGCAAGCTTTCTTTTCCCATATTCAGGGTCAGTCTGTTCAAATCAGGACAAACAACACCTTAGTAATGTATTACATAAACAAGCAGGGAGGAACAAGATCTTCAAAATTGTGCACAGAAGCCATCAAGATCTGGAACCTAGTTTACTCTCTGGAAGTTCAGCTTTCTGCAGTACACCTGCCAGGGAAAGACATTGTGCTGTTGGACTCCTCAAGCAGGATCAGACAGGGCAATCACAAATGGACCCTGAACCAGCCGGTGTTGGCATCAGTGTTCGGACAGTGAGATACACATAAAATTGTCCTGTTTGCATCCTGGGAGAATAGTCCATTCCCACTGTTTTTGTCTCAAACCTCCAGTTGTCAGCTCAGTCCCAGAGGATGCTCTAGTCCTCAGTTGGTCAGGGAAGTTTCTCTGTGCCTTCCCTCCAACATTCCCACTTTCACCGAGAGTCCTGATAAAGCCGAGAGAAGGGAGTTAGCAACAGTGACTTTCGTAGCTCCAGAATGGGCCAGGCAGACCTGGCATTCCATACTCCTGTCCCTCTCCAGCTGACTTCAAATCAACCTGCCCCTCTGAGGTACAGTCTGTTGACTCTGCCCTAGGGCGGGTTGAAATTCCCAGATATGAGAACTCTATGCCTCATAACATGGTTCTTGAAGAGTTAGAGTTCTCTGGTCTAAATCTTTCTGAAAAAATAATGGAAATGCTGAAGGTTTCTAGGAAACTGACAACAAGGAGAATTTCTGCTTCAAGGTGGAAAGGATTACCCTCCTAGACAGATCAGTCCCCTCTGGGCAGGCCTATCTATAGTCCTGGTCTACCTAGTCTACCTCCATTCCTTGGGACTAAAGCCTTCAACCCTGAAGATCCCTTTGACAGCAGTATCAGCCTGCACATCAACTGGCAAAGACAGGTCAGTGACCTCGTAACCCATTTGCAAAAAGTTTTTCAAGGGCTTAATTATCTATACCCCCTAGTGAGGGAACCTGTTCGTCCTTGGGTTTTGAAAATGTGCATTGCCCAACTGATGGAGGCCCCTTTCAAGCTCATGGTCACTGCTGCACTGAAGTATGTCACCTGGAAAACAGTTTCCCTGGTGGCAGTAACATCTGCCAGATGGATTAGTGACCTGCAAGCCTTCTGCACAGTTCTTAACTACACAGTTTTCCATAAGAAGGTAGTCATAAGAACAAACAAGAAATTACTTCCAAAAGTGGTGTTAGAATTCCGTCTGAATCAGTCAGTTGCCCTTCCAGTTTTCTTCACAGAACAAATCCAGCACAGGTGAGCAGAAGCTCCACAATCTGGTTGAGAAAAGGTTGCTGCATTACTACTTGGACCACACAAAGGACTAAGGTCCACTAACAGTCATCAGTTTGTTACCTGTGGTTAAGTGGGGAAAGGCAAAACCAGCATCCAAGGGAACTGTTTCTCGCTGGATCATCTCCTGCACACTCAACAAGAGGCACCTCTGCTTCTGTGGCAGCATCAAGAGGTATCCCCTTGCAAGAGATTTATAAAGCAGCTACCTAGAAAACTGGACACTTTCACTAAACACTACTGTCAGGACATACACTCCAGATGCCAGTTTTGGCACTGCTGTCTTGCAGAACCTTTTCCCTACTTAGGTTCTGTACCCAGCCTCCCGAGGTACTGCTGTGGAGTCTGCACATATTAAATTTAACTGAAAGGTTCCTGGGGTTTGAATTTAAAAAATGACTCAGTTTTGTAATGTTGTTTCTTCCAAAGGAATCCCTCAGTAAGTTTAAGGGAGACAGGAAAGTTGTGATGATTGGCAGCAGTCAGTAATGTTCCTGTTCACAGAAATTAAATTCATACCTCCTAATGATCTATATGTAACTGAATCTGAATACTGATGTGAAAACTGGGTTTTCAGTTGTTTTCTTTTTATGGGCAGCATTCTGTTACAGTTCTCTTCATGAAATCAGTTGTTTGGAATTTTTACGTCATAGTTTGTGTGCAGAAATCTAATCAAGCGCTCTTGATCTATCAGAACCATGCTTGAAGGTCAGTACTGAAACTGTTATGTAGTTATAACTCCAAATCACTTGTTCCGTGACGAGAGCTATAACAGAATGCTGCCCATAAAAAAGAAAACCCAAAATACAGTTTTTTTGGGGGTTTTTTCGCATTGTGTTTTATTCAAGTATAGTCATATGTGGATTGTTTAGGGGTATGAAAATCTGGATCCTGAGCACTTCTGGCTTATACAAAAGTTTTTTGTTTTTTTTTGTTGGTAACCATTTAGTGAGCTTTAGTGGTCACCACTCACCCTAGATTTAGAAATAAATCTGATGTTAGAGTGCAGGGGTAAGCTTGACCACACAGCAGAGTTTGAATTTCATTCTGAATTCCATAATTTCCATAAAATTAAGCTCTGGAGCTGCAGCCCATTCCAGGGGAATGATTGCACTTGTTAGTCTTAACGAGGGATCCCCCTTGAAAGAAACAACATTACTACGTTTTCACATGCTTTTCTACCAGGCACAGGCCTCCTCTCCTTTTTCCCAAAGGGGATTCTTCAGAGGGAGAGGCACAAGGGGGATGAGCAGGGCTGCATCCTCCTCTCAGCCTAATGCTCCTGCCAAGCAGACACCCTGATGTGTCAGCCCGCGTTGACTCCCCAATTCCTGTAGGAGGCAGGCTGGCTTACTACTTCCAGGATTGAAAGTCTGTTACCTCAGACAAATGGGTCCTGGAGGTAGTAAACCAGGGTCTGGCCCTCAGCTTCAAAAAATGTGCAAAGCTAAGGGTCAGGTCCTTTCCACCTGCAAACATCTCCGACACCATTGCCCTAGAGGCAGAGGTTTCATTTCTGCCGGCTCTCAGAGCCAGAGAGAGAGTTCCTACACTTCACAGGGGCGAAGGTCTGTATTCCAGATACTTCCTTAGCCCGAAAAAAACAGCGGCGTGGCGGCCCATCCTAGACTTAAGATACCTTAACAAGCACCTACTAAAGCCAAAATTAAAAATGATGACTCTGAGAATAATTCTTCCCTCTCTAAGGCCAGGGAACTGGCTAGCCTCCCTGGACCTAAAGGATGCCTACTTTCACATTCCCAGCAGGTGCTCCCACAGAAAGTACCTCAGGTTCGAACTCCCTTCAGGCCATTACCAGTTCAAAGCAATGCCCTTCAGCCAAACATCAGCTCCAAGGGTGTTTACAAAATGCCTAGCAGTAGTAGTAGCCTTTTTAAGGAAACAGAATATCTCCATATTCCCATTCCTGGATGACTGGATCATTGTGGGTCAGTCTCCAGACCAAGTCAAGTCAGATTTACAAGTGACCCAACAAGTGCTCACTTCTCTAGGATCCTTCCTCATTCTTCCCAAATCTGTTCTTGAACCAGTGCAACTCTTAACCTTCACAGGGGTAGAGTTGGATACTGTTAAAGCAAGAGCCTTTCTCCCTCTGGCAAGGGTAAAGGCCACCATAGAGCTGGCTTCCTCTTTCTATCTTCTGGTGTCTCGGCAAGCAAGGCATTTCCTTCAACTCCTGAGCCACGTGGCAGCTTTCACTGCAGTGGTCCAAGGGACCAGATTTCAGCTGAGGGACATCCAGTTCCATTTGAGGGCTTTTTGGTCTCAGAAAAAAGATCCTCTAACTAAGCTTATTCCAGTGACTCAGACCCTGATCCAGGCTCTCCATTGGTGGTTGGATCAGGACAACCTCAGGCAAGGAGTTCCATTCATCACGCAGTCTCATTCTGTGGTTCTAACCACGGATGCTTCTCTCCTGGGGTGGGGGAGCTCACCTGGGAGCTCTCACAGCTCAGGGACTGTGGTCCCCTCAGGAGTCTCTTCATATCAGTCTTCTGAAGCTTAGGGCAGTGTGCCTGGCTCTGCAAGCCTTCTTGGAATCAGTACAGATCAAGGTGGTTCAGGTCAGGATAGACAACACCACCACCACCATGTGGCACATCAACAAGCAGGGAGGCACTCTGTCCACGGCCTTGTGCACGGAAGCCATGAAATTATGGCCCCTGGCTTATTCTCTATAGACCTCTCTGGTAGCAGTCCACCTTCCAGGGAAGGACAGTGTGCTAACAGATGCATTGAGCAGGATTTCCCAGGTCCATCACGAGTGGTCCCTGGACTCCCTAGTGTTAAAAGTGATCTTTTCAAGGTGAGGCACTCCAAAGATGGATCTTTTTGCAGCCCCAGACAATCACCAACTTCCTGTCTTCTGTTGCAGACCCCCAGCCTTGGGTTCAGTCCCTCTGGATGGTCTAATTCTGGATTGGGAAGGGAAATTTATGTATGCCTTCCCTCCTTTTCCTCTACTGCTCAAAGTCCTGGTCAAGATAAGGTCACAGTCTTGCAAAGTGATCCTGATTGCTCCAGACTGTCTCAAGAAGTTCTGGACATTCTCAAAGCCTCTTGAAAACCTGCAACCAGAAAAACTTATGGAAAAGATTCAGCATTTGGTGTTCCAAGAAGCATATATTCCCAGATACTGCTGACTTGTCTACAGTTCTGGTTTACATGGTTCATCTTAATGGCCTAGGCCTCAGACCAGCTACCCTCAAAGTACACTTGTCAGCTGTTTCTGTTTTTCTGTCAGTGGGAAACCCCTCCTCACTGGCATCTCATTCTGTTTTCTGTAAATTCTTCAAAGGATTGCTTCATGCCAATCCCCCCCCCCTTTAGGGAATCCTACTCCTGCTTGGGATCTTAATGTGTGCATTGCTCAGCGTATGCAACCCCCTTTTGAGCCTTTGTCCTCTGCAGAGCTTAAGTACTTGACTTGGAAAACTGTGTTCCTGGTAGCTGTTACCTCTGCCAGGCGTATCAGTGAACTGCAAGCTCTGTCAGTGGAGCCTGATTTTATCTAATTGCATAGAAATAAGGTGATCCTTAGAACCAACAGGAGGTTCTTACCCAAAGTGGTTTCAGATTTTCATCTGAACCAATCCATGTCTCTTCCTGTATTTTTCACCGAACATTCTTCTTCAGGAGAGAGCAGATTGCACAATTTGGATGTTGAGGGCTCTTAGCTACTACATGGAGAGTACTAAGGCTCTTAGGTTTGACTCCCTTCAGTTCCTCATTTGTGGTGAAGTGGGGAAGGGCAAACCTGCTACAAAGAGATCTATTGCCAGATGAATTGTTTCTTGTATACAATTCCTCTATGAAAAGCTAGGTAAAGTACCCCCCTCAGGCCTGAGGGCTCATTTGACTAGAGGTACAGCTGCTTCTCTGGCTGCTACCAGAGATATACCCTTATTAGAGATATGCAAAGCAGCCACCTGGAAAACAGTCCATACATTCACCAAGCATTACTCTCTGGATATCCAGGTTAGGATTGATGCTAGGTTTGGTACAGCAGTACTGTAGAGCCTATTCCCAAAATAGGTTTGATACCCTCCTCCATGGAAGTACTGCTTGGTAGTCTGCATAATGTCAGAATACAGCAAGACTTCATGTTCTTTGAAGAAAAAATTACTCACCTTTGTAATTGTGTTTCTTCTAATGGAGTCTTGCTGTATTCTGACCTCTCTCCCTACCTCCCCTCTCAGAATCTGTTTTTTGGGAAGTGGGCTGGTAGGCGCAGTGTTGTACCTCAGGGGTGTACTTGGCACTCTTCCCTCAGGAGGATTGAGTTATTTATATGTTTTGGTAATTATTTTGTTCACTACTTGGTTTTTGGTTTTGGATTTCTCGACTTGAGTCTTTTGGGGATCCAAAATATTTGGTTGCCTTTTTGACTAGTAAATTTTACAATTTCCACATAGTGTTAGTTGGTAAGAATCTGAAGGTTACATTTCAAAGTGCAGCAGACAGAGGTCTGAACCGAGCTCGAGCTCAACGTTCTATGCGTTGGCATAGAGTTAACTCTTTCCTCTCCTGAGCAGTTCAAGTGCTGGGGCTAACTGCATAATGTCAAAATACAGCAAGACTCCATTAGAAGAAACATAATTACTAAGGTGAGTAATTTTTTCTTTTTGTTTCTGTTTTGTACAATTGTTTGTTTTGCAGTAAGAAATTCCTCTGCTTGTCTTCTGTAAGTGTCATTGAACTGTTAAACTTCAACCCGGACAGTAAACAGAGATGGAGAGAAGGAAACTGTTTAACTTCTCATCTGAAGGATGGCACCTCAACAGTGCCCCCCCCCCCATACAGCATTAGTGTCATTTACGAGAATTACCTCAAGTACCAGGTGTTGAGCTAGAGCTCACAACCTTTCGATTTTCTGGCCTCAGAAGGAACATGCTGCTTATTGAGCTTCTAACACTAATTATATATGACATAATATGACACTTATAACTGGACTGGATAAGGCAAATGAGGCTCACTCAGATAATACCTTAAATAGCTGAGCCAGGGCTAGCACAGTGGAGTGGCAGCTGCACGTCATGCGGTGGGAGTGTGCCCTGTTATTACATGGTAGACTGTTGTTCAAATTTGAGCCATGTTGTGAAATTGAGGTGTTTGACTTCTAGGGATGGCAGGTGCGGGCTACCTGGCTTTTTGCCCATTCCCGAATTGTGTAATCACAGGACAGCATTGGCATCCATTGCAGATGCACCTGTTGGTCCATCCTCTTGGCTGAACAAAGATTGCTGCTATGGTGACACTAGTTGTCCCTGCAGGGGAAAGTGGGAAATAAATGCATAGAAAAGAAAAAATTATTTCAAAAACAAAATGACAACATAAGTGTTATAAATCAGGTAAAAGATCATTATGGAACATTATATTAGATGTGCACACTCTCCTCCAATGACAAGCCAGAGTTACAAACAGTTATTTTTCGCAACAAACTCAGAACTGCCATGTTATTCTCAATTAAATGACTGCTGAGTGCTCGGAACAGTTATTTTATTGTCAATAAAATGATAGTCATTACATCATCCTACCTTGTAGTCTGATGGTATCACGTCAAGTCCGTATTGAACAAAGGAGCGTGGTCAAGAGTGTGTAGCATTTATGTTGAAAGATGGAACAGCGAAGTGTGCAAAATTGTGTTTGTGTGAGACCACATAGTTCTGAGGTGCTGGAACCGCATGGTGTCAGAGTTGCACAGAGGCTTCCGTGCTGTCTAACGGTGAATTTCACATGAGTGGTGGTCCATAGCAGCGTGGTGTTAGAATTAACAGATTTGTACGAGAAGCGAATTAGTTTTGACAAAGGAGTATGTGCAAGGCTTTTTCCCTGTAAACTGTTTTTGTTTTAGCTGGTTTTGAGAGGCGCGGTTTTGCCTTGCGGTGTTTTGATAGCTGTTTTTTTACCGCGCTGTATAATTTTTAGCTTAGCTGATGTGGAGCAGTAAATGCTAGCTCTAGAGTATTTTATTGAGATCATAAGCAATGGCACTCCCCAACACACACACATACTTGTTTTTTTTTTTGTTTGTTTTGTTTTACTGAGTTGTGAAATTTGAACATTTTTACTTCCCAGATATGTATACTGTGGACCAAAGATTTGAAAATCAGTAGCCAAAATCAGTGAGATAATGACCACTGGTTCTCAAATCCAGATGGCTGATGTGTCTGTGTCAGTGGCTCAGTAGGTAGCACACTCGCCTCTGAGGCCGGGAGAACAGAGCGCTGCGGGTTCAGTTCCCAAATCTGGCACTTGGGTTAATATCCCAGTACTGACACTGTAGTGCATAATGAGAGGGGTGCTGCACTTCTGAGGTGCAGTCTTTCTGATGAGACATTAAACCGAGGTCCCATCTGCCTGGATTGGTGGTAGTTCAGGTGGATGTTAAAGATCCCATGGCACTTATCAAAAAGAGTAGGGGAATTTCCCCGGTGTCCTGGCCAAATTTCCCTCATTCACTAAAAATACCACCAAAAGCTTAATCTGGTTCAAATTTAATTGCTTACCGTCTGTATAGCCCCCCGGTCGCCCCTGAAAAAGGGACTTCTAGGCCCAGTGGGCTTACCGGGTCAACAAACAAACTTGTGACCCACTGGGTTTAGAACTTCAGTGACAACTGATACATTCCTTAAGTTTGACCGCTGATTTACAAGTGCTGTTTTTCCATTTATCCCATATTACAACATTAGGCCACCTTACCGTAAAGGAATATACTTGTGACTAAAAGCCCCACACCTGAATGTGGGGTAGCTCCAGATTAACATATTTAGTGTGCAGTGAAAATTATTTCTTACTTTGCTGTCAATAAATTTTTATTTTAATTAGGCTGGCTGATCTCTGTGGCTGACTTCAGCCATGGGAGATTCAGTTTCCCGTACTGTAGCAAGGCACTTCTGAAAGGTCCTATCAGCTGGTCATCAATTCAGTTGTACCCCTGAGGCTAAGTATAGGTCCTGGCACCTGTACTTAGCTTAGGGAGTACAGTGGGACCTGTGGATCAGAGCTTTCCAGGGGTCAAGAACATTATAAGGGCTGGGAATTAGTTACTTCCAGCTTCTTCAGCGTAGCAGTTTAATTAAAATTACCATTTGCAGACCATTCTCAAACTCCCACCTCTAAATTTAGTGTCAAACCCACTGGCCACCTTCAACCATTGGTTCTCTTTGCTTGGTACTGCCTTGATGTTTGAGATGCCTTCCTGATGCTACATAATGCTGTGACATCATTTTTAATGTTTTGCCTGGTTACCTATAACAACCCTTCTGGCTAGTCATTTAGCAACTCCTGACACTGTCTCTTGTAGTATACGTTCACGTTTGATACCGATGCCCATTTTGTCTCCACCCCTTCTGCTTCCACTGTAATAGCACATAGATCTTCCTGGACATAAAGTCTCCCACCACTCATTCACATTAATGGGATCTATGCCAGAGGTGCTAGGACCCAGCGGGAGCAAACTTTTCAAGAGATTCAACGCCAGACGTGGAGCCGCGAGGAAGCGGCACCATGAGCCGTGGCTGGTGCGGTAAAGACTACCTCGACGTCGACCCTCCAACCGCCTCAGTTCCTTCTTTCCCGCCGTCGAGTGCGCTTCAGTGATGACGTCGCTCGACTGTCGGGAGTCAAACTTCAAACTAGCAGCATAGTTTTCAGTTTATTGTTTTGTAATTTATCTTCGAACAAGTACTGATTACATTTTATTTATCAATTATAAGAAAGAAGTCTTCAGCCATTCATTGACGGAGTCGACCATGAGCGGGTCAGGGGACGGTAGGGAGACTTCATATGAAAGCTGTTCAGTCGGCCGGGCTGGGTCCGGTCCGCCACCCTCTCTGGAGGGTGGGTCTGACAACGGATGGTCCAATACTCAGGGAGATGGGCGGTCACCCCGAAAGCATGAAAGGATACGGTCCCATTCTCTGCACCGTTCGGCCTCTAGCTCTTCTTCGGCACACAAGTCAAAAAAGAGAAGGCATCACTCGAGGTCCCCTTCTGGTATGTCTGCATGTCGACTGTCTCCTCTTCTCTGAGTCGCTGGCTTTAGTCTCCGGTGGCTGACCTCTTCGACATCGAAGCCCGTCCCCACCTTTTGGAGGGGCTTCCAATGAGCGGTTTGAAGAGTGGGCTGCTGTTATGAAGCAGTGGGTTCAGAGGTTGGTCTAGCTGCCTGACCCTGGTTACTCTGAGGCCTTCGGGCCGCTCAAGGGAGTTGGACCTTCCTAGTCGCATGGCGCTTTCTTCGGTGCCATCGACCCTATGCTCGGGTGTTTTCTCCCCTGACATGGCTGCAGCACAGGGGCCACACTGATGCCTCTATCTCCTGCCAGCTTCCCTTCTTTTCCCTCAAATTTTCAGAACCTTGGGACTCTCTCTCGGCGCTGTCCGCGGCACCGGAGACTCGGTGCTGACCGCAGCATCAGGGGGCCTGGCATCACCGCCCTCGGTGCCGGGGGCTTGATGTGGTGCGCTCTCCAGTGTCGGGGGGCTCCGTCTGCAGCGTCATGGGCTCCTTCGAGCGCTATGGCCTATGTCGGTGCTGGGTACTGGGCTGTTATAGATGGCACCGGCTTCCTTGTGTTCGGCACCATGTTCTTCGTCGGCGCCAATGCTTGGTGCGGCACCGTCCAGTCTCCACGGCTTTTCGACTCTGATTTTTTCCTCTTCTAATTTTCATTCTGATTTTCACCCCTTTCCTGTCCATACAGTCCCCTCTGACCCAGGTCTTCGGCTGCGTGATGATGTTGAAGGAGCAGGGATCAATCCTGCTGCAGAGCCTGTGGTCGTAGACCTTTTTCCTTTAAGTCTCTGCTGAAAAATTTAAATTCCACTCTTTCTCTCCAGACTACAGAAATCGATTCTGGGGAGCTTTTAAGACTCCAATACTTACATTTCCCAGAGATCCCTATGGATTTAACTCCTCCAGTACAACCATCTTTTGAGACTCTCTCTTAGATGGTATGGAGCAATCCTGCTCTCATCCCTTCTGTGGCTAAGTCCATAGATAGGAAGTATGCTTCTCCCAAGGATCGACCTATATTGGCCTCACAAGCCATTGCTGATCCCATTGTAGTCTTAGCAAAGAATGATAAAGCTGTCCTCCCTCAGGCATCTACAGCCCAGCCTATAAACAAAGAATCTTGCAAGATAGACACCTTAGGTAAGAGAGTCTTTGCTGCCTTCACCCTGGGTATGCGTACTGCCAGCTACCAGGGCTATTTTTCTCAATATGAATATGTTCTTTGGCATTCGCTCAAAAAGAAGCTCTGCCTGAGTCGGAAACTAATTCAGAGCTACATCAGACCATAACCAGGGTTATCAAGCCCAATAACCAACAGGTTAAAGCTGCAATGGACGCTTTTGATACTGCTTCCCGAGCGGCGGTGAGTATTTGTACCCATCGCCACTCTTGACTACGTACTTCAGGCTTCACGAATGATGCCCGACAACAGGTCATGGCTTTACCCTTTGACAGTATGTATCTGTTCGGGCCCCAGGTGGAGCAAGCTCTGGAGGCCACACAGAAGACTAGGTCGGCCATTAAGACAGCTCGACCAGCACCCGCCCCTTCTTGGGGGTGGTGCCAACAAGCGTCAGTTTCACAACCGTCAGTCCTTTCAGGGCAAAGGCACAGGAGGTTTTAACAAAAACCAAATCCCTCAGCCACAAAAGAAAATGCAGCAGAAGGCACAAGGCCCAAAAGCACCCAGTGCCACCTTCTGAGTTTCTGGCTCAGGTCCCGCCTCAACTGTCTGAAGGGAACTATTCCTCAGCGGTGGGAGGACATCTGACCAGTGGATATCTATAACATCAGACAAATGGGTCCTCCGGATAATCCGCAAGGGGTACTCGCTCAATCTTTCAGAAACCCCTCCAGATCATCCCCCAAAACGATAGCCCAGGCTGTCGACAGTACAGTCAGACCTTCTTGCTTCCGAGGTACAAGGCCTTTTAAACAACAGGGCAGTAGAAGTAGTTCTGCTGGATCAACGAAACACAGGATTCTACTCCCATTACTTTCTGGTTCCAAAGAAAACTGGTGGCATGCGCCCCCATTCTGGATCTCGGAAAGTTAAACAACATCCTTCACAAGAAAAAGTTCAAGATGATATCTCTAGGTACCCTTCTACCTTTGCTTCGTCAACACAATTGGCTAGCCTCCCTGGACATGCAGGATGCTTACCAACAAGTTCTTATACACCCAAAGCACCACAAATACCTGAGGTTTGTGGCTTTGGTAAACATTATCAGTTCAGAGTCCTGCCCTTTGGGCTATCCTCGGCGCCACAAGTTTTTACAAAGTGTTGAGTAGTTCTCACGGCGCATCTCAGGAAAATCGGAATTCAAGTTTTCCTGTATCTGAACTGCTGGCTTCTAGCAAGTTCCTGCAGACAAGAAACTCTGGACGCTGTAGCCACAGCTTCAGACTTCCTCACGTCTGTGGGAGTCCTGCTAAATCTCAACAAATCGCAGTTACAATCCTCCCAGAAACTCCCCTTCATAGGAACTCTTCTGGACACCTCCTGTGTGAAGGCTTTTCTCCCGGAGGACAGAAGGAGCGATATCCTTGAGATGGTCCGGTACATCAGAGAAAACAGCTCGGTTCGAGCTATCTCGATGCAACGGATGCTGGGTCTCATGGCATCCTCGGTGTTCACTGTACCCCTATCTCGTCTCCACATGAGACCCTCTCAGTGGGTGCTCAGTACTCAGTGGTCTCCAACCACTCACCCTCAGTCCTTTCCCATCAAGGTGACAGAACCTCTAAAGAGGTCACTCACCTGGTGGTCGCAGGAGGACAACCTTCTGGAAGGGTATCCCTTTGCTCCTGTGGATCATCAGATCTCCATTACCATGGATGCATCCCTAATGGGGTGGGGAGCTAACTGCCAGAATCTCCACACCCAGGGTACGTGGACTCAGGATGAATCGCAGCTTCACATAAACATCCTGGAAATGAGAGCTGTCCTCTTTGCAGTCCGGGCCTTGAAGGACATATTCTGTCACAAGAACATTCTCCTTCAAATGGACAGCAAAGAAGTGATGTATTACATCAACAAGCAGGGCGGTGCACACTCTTACCCATTATGCAGGGAACCTATGAGAGTGTAGGAATTGTGCCTGGAGCACAAGGCTCTAATCCACGTGATTTACCTGCTAGGCGTGCAGAACAAACTGGCAGACCGTCTCAGCAGAACGGAGACAGATCCGCACAAGTGGTCTCTCAACTAAACTGTCTCTCTTCTGCTCCAGAAATCCAGGATCCTGCCAATTTCTGTAAGGATGTGTTCAGGCTGCAGTGGACAAAACGCTTTCTATACGCCATTCCTCCTCTTCCCCCTAATTTAGAGGCTACTTCTCAAATTCGAGTCTCAGGGGAACAAAATGATTCTCATTGCCCCCTTCTGGCCTCTACAGATATGGTTCTCACTGCTCAGCAGTCTGTCGGACCCCAACCCGAAGGCACTTCCCCTTCAGACGAGCCTGCTGACCCAAGGTCCCGTGATCCATCCCAATCTGAAGGCTCTTCGCCTTCACACTTGGCTCCTGAAGAGATAGAGGTGAATAGGCTCAGTGTTTCCCATAGAGTTTCAGCTATTCTCTTGGCTGCGCATAAGCCAGCCACTAGAAAAACCTACACAGCCAAATGGAAGCATTTTTCTGTCTGATGTGCAATATCTTCTTCGAACCCTTTTTCCTGCCCACCGAATAAAGTCTTGGAGTACCTTTTAGACCTCTCAAATTCAGGTCTGCAGTACTCAACAGTCAGAGTTCATCTCTGTGCCATTTCAGCTTATCATGAGCCGGTACATTCCTTATCTCTGGCTCAGTTACCTGTAGTTAAGAGGTTTCTTAAGGATAATCTGCATACCAGACCCCCTATCAGACGTCCAGTCGCAGCCTGGTACATTAACCTTTTGCTAGACATGCTCACTCGGAAACCTTTCGAGCCTCTAGCTACCTGCGAGTTGAAGTTCCTCACTTGGAAAACGGCCTTCCTGGTGGCCATCACCTTGGCCCATAGAGTTTCTGAAATGCACGCTCTGGTCACAGACTCCCAGTACACTGTATTTCACAAGGACAAAGTAGTTCTTAGGACTCACCCTAAGTTTGTCCCTAAGGTTGTCTCAGAATTTCATCTAAACCAACCTTTAGTCCTGCCTACCTACTTTGCTAATTTTCAGAATGAAGGGGAACGTACCCTTCATTTTTTGGATGTTAAGAGAGCGCTGCGATTCTATCTGGATAGAACAAAAGAAATTCACAAGGCTCAATAACTGTTTGTTTCCTTCAGCGAGACCTGGCTGGGTCAACCTGTCACTGTTAGATGCATTTCAGCGTGGCTGGTGGCATGCCTCCGCCACTGCGATTCTATGGCACAGGTTAAGTTGGAAGGCAGAGTGTATGCTCACTCTACTAGAGCAGTCGCGGCATCTCTGGCGGAAATCCGCAATGTACCCATTGCAGATATTTGCAATACGGCTACACATGGAGCTCAGTGCATACTTTTGTTAAGCACTATGCTTTGGATGTGCGTGCCAGACGACATCTGTCGTTTGGTAGGACTATTCTTAACGGACTTCTGTCCTAAGTATGTGAGCTTATAGTTTTTCCTGCTGCCTGTCTCGGGGGGGAGGGGGAGGAGGGATTATTAGCTCAGTACTCTCCAATTCTTAAAGCCTTAAAACTAGCCATCACCTAGTCGGTGTTATCGCTGGCTGACTACGGGCTCCCAATTTACGCTGCTGCTGACGCCACTGCCTTATCTAAAGTCCAGACCGCTATTAACAAAGCCTGTAGGCTCCTTACCGCGCCCACAGCAGAACCCACACCTGTCTGCTATACTCTACCACAAATATACTCACTCTTGAGAAAAGACTGAAATATCAAACCTGCCTGCTGGCCAAAAAGTCCACGTCAGGCCTTGCCCTCCTGGGGTCTCTGGACCCTTGCAGCTGGCTACCCGATCCCTGCCTACCCCAGCTCCTCCACTGCCACCTTCATTGTTCCCAGGGCCAGGACCTCTGCTGCCAAAGATCCTTCCATCACTTGGCCCTGCATTGGTTCAACTCCTTCCTGAATCTATCTCCAAGATCCCGGGATTGGCGCTTCAAAACCACCCTCCGTAAGCATATTATTGACAGCGATGCTGTAAATGCTTGTATCTACCTAAACGGTCCTGCCCTAGCCCTCCCAGCCCCCTGGCACGGTTTTTAATATTACTATAATTGTCTAAGACTAATTGTTAGTTGTGTGATGTATCTATTGCTTTGTAACAATGCGTGTAACTTTACACATGTTTGTACCAGTATAGCTGCTGCCTGTAATCTTCAAGTGTGTTTATGTATCTCACCCGTATGTTCATCCCTGTCCCAAACTCCTTAATTGTTGTCTCCCCAAATGATGAGGTACCTTTGTAGCAGAGTCCATGACTCAAAGGTTGTAAAACTGATCTCTCCAATAAATAAATAAAATTCGTGTGAATGAGTGGTGGAGACTTGATGTCCAGGAAGATATGGAAATACGTCCTACCGTATTCTTGTATGCGCTGAAGTCTCCACCACTCATTCATACTCCACCATCCCCAAGCTCCGTCTCTGTTTTTGGTCTTCACTCCCTCAGTGGCTGGGTTGTAAAGACTCTATTGTTGACCCTTCTTACATGGGTCATTCGGACTATCTCATGTCTGATTTTGTTAGGTTTGTCCCTCTAGGTTAGTTACGCTGCACCTCCTGGGGGGGGTACTGAGGCGGTTGGAGGGTCGACAACTAGGTAGTCTTTACCGCACGAGCCACGGCTTGCGGTGCCGCTTCCTCATGGCTCCACCTCTGTCGCCGACCCTCTTGAAAAGTGTGCTCCCGCTGGGTCCTAGCACCTCCGGCATAGATCCCATTAGTGTGAATGAGTGGTGGAGACTTCGTCCAAGAAGATCAAGAATTACAGTAGGTATGTAATTTCCATTTATTGCTGCTAGCATTGCATAGTGCTGCTGAGTTTGCAGGTGTAGCAAATATAATACAGGGCTGGAAATAAATACTTAAAATCTGAAAGTGGGAGTAAATCATGCAAAAATGATAAAGTAGTCCCTTGCTATAATGAGCAAAACTAGGGCCTTACCTCAGGGTGGGACACATCAGTTTGTGAGCTAGTAGTCTGTTTGACCACCATTTCAAAATCTGGTAGCCAAATCAGAATTACTACTGGTCATCATTTTAAGAACTCAAAAGTCACTTCATGGGTAAGTAGCCAGTTGGCTGGAATTTTCAAGATCTGGTTGTTAAAACAATTCTTCTGCCGGCCCGGTGGCGCTGAGGGTTGGCGCTGGCTGCCACACCTTGCGCCACGCGGTGACGGGGTTCAGGAATGAGCCGGGTTGCTGAAGTCGGCAGGGAGGGGAGGATCAAGCGTACAGGATAGCTCTCCTCTCCCGGAGGGTTCCTGCTCAGCGTACCCTCTTGGCACCCGACCGACGCCACCAGAGAAGTTCGAGGTGTTGGGAGCCCACCTTGTCTCCACCTGGGGGGTAAACCGCAGCTACATGGGTGAAGGAGGGTTGACCAGGTAGGAGCGGACTATAGAGGGATGACTCCTAGGTGCGCCTGAGGAGACTAGAGCTGGAGGGAAGAGGAGGAATAAATAGAAAGTATAAAAAAAAAATTCTTCTGCTGACCATTAGCAACCTGGCTACCTGATTTTTCCCTACCTTGCCTTAACTTCTGCATGTTATTGCAAGAGACGCTATTAAAAATGCAAACTCAGATGCTGGTTTAGGTAAAAAAAGCAGTGTTTAATGGTTATATTGTACAACCGGTAAAATTAGTATGAAATATAATGTTTAATAATTATATTGTACAACAGTTAAAAACAGTATGTAATACTCATAAATTAGTTAAAAAAAGCTAATTCTCATTTTTAACATTTGTTACTTGATTTGTGACAGAGCACAAGAAATTAGTGATAGGTTTTGGACCCGTGTTGTTTCTGCCACACTATCATTCTCTTGCAGCAGAATCTGCCTGAGTTGTTTTGCCTTCAATGGGTCACAGTCCTCGCATTCTAGCCAGTGCAACGCAATCTTGAACTCTGATATGGCATCATGTTGGGATGGTTTTTCATTGTTTTCATTGTCCTCATCTTCCTCCTCCTTGTCCTCTGAATCCATCTTGTCTGGGGTGCTGGTGACTGCAGCCTCTATGTCCTCGTCTGATAATTGTTGGTAGGTCGCACAGTATCGTCGGCAGCCAGCCACGTCTCTATGACTGTTTCAGCCTCTGTATTGTTCCCAACAAAGTTCAGGTCTGTGGCTCTGCTTATGATCTCTCATGTTTTATCAGTTTTACTGACCCCTCGAGGGGCTGCAAAATCAGAATCATTGAAGGCGAGACCAAGTGTAGCCATCTAGCAGTGATGAACCGCATTGCCAATGACGTTCTCCCAGGACTCCTCGATCAGATGAATGATGTCCTTGTTACATATATAAAACATTCTGGTACTTCAGAGCTGTCACCAGCAGATACTAGGTCTTTTTCAGCAGTGCTTCTTAAATGTAGCTATGATGCTGCCATCCATAGGTTGAATGTGTGAATTCTTATTTTTGGTAAGAATAAAGCTCCGATTTCTCCATCTCTAGACTTCATTTCATGTTTAGGGGGGTGAGCGGGACATTTATCCAATAACAACAGGGCTTTCAGCAGTAGTTTCTGTTAGCGTAAATGTGCCCGTCCTAATGGGATGAAACTGTCAGGGAACCACGGTTTAAAAATTTCTGCTAGCATCCACGCATTACGGCTCTTACCATAAGTAACTAGTAGGGCATTTAAATTAACAAGATGGAAACAGTGTGAACTACAAAATTTGCCTATGCAAAGAGGCTTTATGTTATGCTTACCAGTAGCATTAGTGGCAGAAAGATTTATGTTGCCAGTAGCATAAGTGGCAGAAAGAAAAGTAAGTTGAAATCCCTTGTTGGCATTACTTTCTGATCTGGCAGTGACTCTGGTGTCTGGTAAGCAATGCCAAAAAAAGGCCAGTCTCTTCCACATTATTCACCTGATGACTGTATGCTTCTTAAGTCTGTCAACTCAGCCGTAACAGGGTCATCACACGAGCGCTGCTCACTAGTGATACACGGTATGCTGACGGTACAGTGAACCCCTGAACGTGAAGACCATCACAGAGACAGGAATCGGGCAATCAAGGTACCTTTGTGAATGAGCCTATGGCTCAAAGGTTTTCCAAACTGCTGTTTAAATAAAAAAATAAAAAAATCTCCTCATGTCATTGTAATGGTCTCTACTGGTGCCAGGGCTGCCTCGCCCGGTGTATTGCCCCCTTCCCTGAGACAGCTCCGACTTGGAGTTGTATCCCTAGAGTCCAGGTGGTGTGAGGGGCAGAACTTCCACATGGGTGGTTCAGGGCACCCCACCATAAAACACAGAGGCATCCCCGACAGTGCAATACTGACACTGCAGTGCGGCTGTCATCAAGGGATGTCGCGGCAGATATCGCAGCGTTATAGTAAAACCGTGATACTCATATTGTGTGGCATCTTAGAAAATACCACAACCAGCCAGTAGAATTCTTGAATGAACTTGTGTATCTGCCTTGGGAACTGATCAACTTTTTTTCTTAAAAGTGATCCAGATCAGACTGATATCCAGACAGACAGAGGGCTACGGTACCCAATCAGGGTGCCTAAGCATGAGCAGACTTGATAGATCAATAGGGCTACTCTGCTGGCATCTAGTATGTTATGTTAGTATGTTAGATACCAGGACTTCTTTGGCTTTCTGCTTCACGAACAATACTTGTTGTGGCCCAGTCAGTTTTCACTTAGTTGGCGTTGCGCATCTTCTTTTTAGCCAGCCCATGTGACACGTTGCAGTCAAGGGCGAAGTCCCTTAGTAAGCCCTCCTGTTTTATCAAAGTCCATATTGTAGATATGGAGTACCCCGGTTCTGCAGATGTCTTGGACAAACTTTCACCCTTTTTGAGTCTGTCCAAGATAGATAACTTTGTTTGAACATTGTAGCCTGAACACTTCATCGTGGCACTGAGTCTGTTTCCTCTTCCATTTGAGTCTGAACACACAACAGTATTTTATAGGGCTGCAAAACTGTAAATCGGCAGCATCTGTCAATAGTTAAACCTAATGGAAAAGGCTGGGGTCCATGAAACGCGTTCATGATAGTCAATTGTTCGCTACAGTGAGGAATCACTATAGTAAGATACTCTTTTACTCCCACTATCTGTTCCCCTGGAGCTTTCAAAAGCTTGATATAATTTGGGTAGTTGAATCTTCAGTGACTGGCATCCACTAAATATCCTAACTGGGTTGCCCATACGTAGCCATGAAATGTTAAGTTATGAGTGTTCCACTTTAAATTACATAGAATGTTTGGATTTATATTAATTTAAAAAAAATAACCCTATAAGTTTGCTGAAATTGTGGAATGTCTCTCCTATTTGGTTGTACATCCTCCTTAGGTCATCGCAGTATCCGTTCCATCCCACATCCATCAAGTTCCTTGCCTCAGCAACCATATACACAGCTTAGTCTTGTCATGCAGTTCTCAAAAGTAAAATTTTTTCCTCCAGTTTTCATCTAACCACTTGCCTGCTCTGCCCCCACCGATGCTGCAGCCCTATCTTTTGATGTTCCCTGAGGAATAGGCAGTGAACTTGCAACACAAATCTTCTTTGGCCTGCCACAGGGGTTGCTGTTGGAGTGGGAGGATTGCACTTCCCTCCTCTGGTCAGGAAACACTGGCACTAGCCACAGATGCAACCCCCACTTCCATGATGGTGGGCTGTCTGATAAGCCGAGAGCTGGGCTCGCTCCTGAGCCTGCATCGCTAGCATAATAGCATGACACGGTACTGCTGGGCCATCAGGGTGACCTGGCTGTTTATTCGTGGATGGAAACTTTGTATGCTAAAGTAGTAATTAAATGTAGGTCTATTAGATCTGAGAATCTAAAAGAAGAAATGTCATAGTTGAAGAGTTGGCACATATCATTTGGGACTGCATTTTATTTTTTTTTTAAAGCAAATCCTGTTTCTGACGGACGTTTCACATTCAGATTCCATTTAGTGTGTTTCCTAACATGCATATCTGTTTCCTTTCAGCTGGAATAGCTTACTAAGCAATCAAATGGGAAAGAATTAGTTATTTTTCAGTAGGGTGGTCTTAAAATTTTTAGTTACATCACATGACATGAAATTATTTACACATGAGTTTGCATGTTTTTTGTTGTTGGAACAGAGGTATTGATTAACCACAAACTTCTGAAAGGTTCCCATTGGATTTGCTTGTTCAGTCCTTCCTTGTTGGAGTATGAATGAAAGAAAGTTCAGTCATGGTTTACTACAATTAAACCCCTTCCCCTTCTTTATGCAGACCCAACTGTGGGCATTTCAGCATTAGCCTAAACAATGGTTCTGAATATGTTAAGCCCCTAACAATTAGGGAGCAGTTTTGGGCACTGAATAATGTCGAATGATGCAATTGAACCTGACAGCTTCAACAGTCAGCTTGCTCATGGGACCTGAAAGTTGTTCACACTTGGTTTCATCTCTCATCACACGCTGAGTATTAAAACCCTGCTGATGGGGAGCTGGAACAGAAATGGGGTCTGTTGTCAGAAGACCTTTGATAGTGGCAAACATATGAGGAACATGGCCACTTTTAAAATTTCAAGCCATTTGATATCTCCCGTTTTGAAATTATTAGGTAAACTTTGATGTGTGACTGACTAGTGAGCATTTGGTGAAATATGATTTAATACAAGTTTCGTTTAACTGTGGTGCTGTTGTATATATTTGGTCATCAGTTAATTACTATGATGAATTCCATGTTAATGCCACAACCCTTGTATATCGCCTCTTCCACATAATAAATGTTAACACTGTAGCTTTCCCACTAAACAAAGGTATCTTTTAAGATAGGCTGTGAAACTTTTTTAGAAGCATATTTCATGCTACATGATCATATACTAAATGTTTTTATATGGAAAAATGTTTCAAAAATATAAATGAAGTTTGTTTAAAGGGACAATTGCCTCTTTGGAGGGCCATTGTTACCAACCCATCTCTTTAGGGCCTTTTTAGCAAGGATTTGGATTTCCTAGAAACTAACATATCTGCTTTATGTTTTTCAGCTAAAACTCAATAAAAATGGTAATGTGCCCTTGTTCCCATATATGATCATGTTCAGCTAGTTGAGTATGTACTGATTTCAGTGAGTGTATTCCTTTGTAAATAGACTAAATTAAGACTATCATTGACTTAGCCGGCCTGGTGGCGCTGAGGGTTGAGGCGCTGGACACCATACCTCGTGCCACGCCAGTGACCCAGGTTTGGGAACGGACTCAGGCCGTTGGGGCTCAGCAGGGGTGGGTGTAGATTGAGCGTCTGGAGGACTGCTCTCCCTTACCAGGGAGGGTTTCAGGGTCTGTGCCACTTCTGATGCAGCGCAATGGAACATGCGGTGCTAGTGTATGCGGGGGCGGAGCTGCGGTATACGTCATTGCACGTCCGAGCTCGGGGGCAACAACCAGCAGAGAACATCCTGTCTTGGGGATAGGAACTCCTCCAGTGCTGTGCCACATTGCCACAGTCAGGCCCTTCAGCGAGATCCCCGACTCTGTCCGGCGCATTAAAATTGTAGATAGAGCATCAGGGTGATGACAGCCCCACCTCGGGGGGGGGGGGGTTCAGAGCCTGGGGATTCGCTGGGCTGGAGCGGGCCTGGTGAAGGGCTTCAGACAGGAAGGTAGAGTCGTTAGTGAGTGAGGCAGCTGGAGAGACTTCCCTGAATCAGGAGCAGAAATAGAACTGGAAAAAAAAAAAAAAGACCATTATTGACTTAAAGGAGAACTGTGTCGAACCTGTAAGTTACTTCTTCTTTAGAAGGTTTTTTTTAAATGCTGGTTTACATTCCATCACTGTTCCATATTCCATCTTTATTAGTCTTTTAATAAACACAGTGGGGATTTCGGTCGTACGTACTAGCGGTGAGTACCATTTTTAAACTCCATAATGAAGTTTATGTCCTTTTGAGCCACAGAATTCTATAGCATAACATAAATGTATTATGCCAACAATGTAAGAGCTGGCCCAGTAGTGCAGCATTGCACAACCGCCCATTATGCCGGTGACCTGGGTTTGGTAACGGTCTCTGGTCAGTTGAGTTGGTAGAGAGAGAGAGAGAGAATTGAGCATCCCAGGAGCAGCTCTCCTCTCTCCGGGGGTGGATACTGCATCTGGGTACTTGACAGTCACTTGGTGGAGGCCAGTTGCCCACACAGTGTTAGCAGATGAACAGAAGAGGGGCAGCCGCTGGACGCCAGTCACACATTTGTATATATAATTTGCACGCTGGCACCCTCTGGGAGAAAATCAGGAACTTCAGGAAAAAGCCCTTGTCCCCATGCCATGCAAGACCGTCGTGGCAGGCCACCCACCACTGGTGTGATTCTGGACAAGTAAGGAATAACCAATAAGTCCATGAGGTCAGTTTCAAGGATGGGGGTGTGCTGTCAGGCAAGTCGGAGGACAAGAATAAGCTTGATAAAAAAAAAATTAAAAAGTAAGCTGAACAAGGACAATAGCTAGCTATAAATGATGTTTGTGGATTGTCTTCTTTTGTCAGACAGCACTTTGTGTTTACTGTCTTCCCCTCTGAGTTGTAACAGACTGAAAAGTTTGAGAATGTAAGGATATGTCCCCTGTACCATCACGCGGTCTTTTCAATCTGTCCTACAGCTGGTAGACAGCTCCATGCTTAACAGTTAAAGGAGTAGTACACCCTCACATCTCATAAATGTTATTTGTTTCCTTGTCAACAGGTAACTCTTTTTGTGTAGCTGCTGGGGGATATATTTGTTTTAGTTTGTTTTCACTGCTCAAACCAATTCCTGTATCTTCCTGGACATAAGTCTCCACCACTCATTCACACTAGTGGGATTGGCGCCGGAGGCACTAAGACCCATCAGGAACAACTTTGCTGGGGTCGTGAGAGGCGGCCGCCCGCGAGGACCTGGCGCCGCGAGCAGCGGCTCGGGCGGTAATGACCATCTCGGCGACGACCCTCCAACCGCCTCAGTTCCTTTTTTCCCGCCGTCGAGTGCGCTTCAGTGACGACGTCGCTCGCCTGTCGGGAGTCAAACTTCAAACTAGCGCATAGTTTTCAGTTTGTTTTTTTGTAACATTATCACGATAGTAGTATCGCTTAGTTTTATTCTATTTTTCGTAAAATTTTTCTAATATTTAAATTTAACTTACTTGAAGAAGTCTCAGCCTACTGGAGCGAAGATGCAAACCATGAGCAGGTCAGGTGACGGTAGGGAGACTTCGTGTAAAGCTATTCAGTCAGCCGGGCTGGGTCGGTCAGCCTCCTTCTCCTCAGCGGGGTTCCGACTACGGTCAGTCCGATGCCGGGGGATGGGCGGTCCCCGCCGGCATAAAAATAAGCAGTCGCTTTCTCGGCGCGTTCAGCCTCGAGCTCTTCTTGACCCACAGGTCAAGAGGCATCACTAGATTAAGCCCTCTGGTATGTATATCTTTGGCGTCGTGAGGTCGGTTATCGTTGCTGGTTGCCGGTCTCCTTCTTGAGATGCCAGCCTTCCGATAATCGTCGTCCTCGACATGGAGCCCTCCCGCCTATAGGTAGGGCTCCAGATGAGCAGTTTCATCAGTGGGCCGCTCTTATGGAGCGATGGGCTCGGAGGTTGGTTCTTCTGCCTGGCTCGGTTACCTCGGAGCCCTCGGGCTCCTCCGGCGATCAGGTAGGGCGGTTGGACCTTCCTAGTCGCGCGGCGCCTTCTTCGGTGCTAGCGACTCCATGCTTAGGTGTTTCCCCCCCTCACATGGCTGCGGCGCAGGGGGCCTCACCGATGCCCTTATCTCCTGGTATTTTTCCTTCTCTTGTTTTCCAGGTTCCCGGGGCTTTTCCGGCGCCTTCTGCAAGGTCTGTGGCCGTGTCGGCGCCGTTTTCGGGGCCGCCGGAGCTTGCGGCGCCGTTGGCGGCGCCGCGTAGTCTCTCGGCGCCGTTGGTGGCGCGCGTTTTCTCAGCGCGCCCGGTAATGCCGTTGGATCGGAAGCGCCCGTTTGCGGCGTCGTCGCGCCGATCAGCGGCGTCGTCCGTGGCGCCCGTTAGCGGCGCGTCGCGGCGTCGTCCATGGCGCCGCCGAGGCGTTCGCGAGCAGCGTGCCTCTTGGCGCCGTGCGCCTCCTCGATGCCGTCTTCAGCCCGTTTTGCCGTCTCGGCGCGGCACGCCAGGGACTCTCCTTGTTTTCTGCCATTTCCTCCTCTCTAATTTCCCTCCTTTCCTGTCAAACAGTCCTTTCTGGACCATCAGGAGATGATGTTGAGCCTGACCAGACCTTGATTTGGGTGATGAAGTGGAGAAACAGGATCTTTCTTTGCTACAGAGCCTGTGGTGAGGACCTGTCCTTTAAGTCTCTGTTGAAGAACCTGGGATCCACTCTTTCTCTCCAGACTACAGACATCGATCCTGGGAAGATATTAAGACTCCAGTATCTTCATGCTTGGAGATCCCTCGGTTGACTCCTCCGATTCAGCCTTCCTTGAGGCGCTGTCTCAAATGGTATGGAATAACCCTGCTCTTATTCCCTCAGTGGCTAAATCCATTGATAAGAAGTATTCAGCTCCCAAGGATCGTCCCATTTGGCATCCCAAGCCTTTGCGGATCCTATTGTAGTCCTGGCAGAGAGACGACAAAGTCGTTCTTCCTCAAACTACTACAGCTCGACCTATTAACAAAGAGTCTCGTAAGATTGATACATTAGGTAAGAGAGTCTTTGCTGCCTCCACTCTAAGTATCGTGTGCCAGTTATCAAGGCTATTTTTCTCAGTATGAGTATATCCTGTGGCACTCTATGAAAAGAATGGTTGAAGCTCTTCCAGATTCGGATTCAAGTCAGAGCTTCTTCTGACCGTTATTAGAGGTATTGAGTCCAATAACCAACAGGTCAAAGCCGCCATGGACGCTTTCGACACTGCTTCTCGCTCAGCAACCGCGGGGATTTGTACTCGGCGCCATTCCTGGCTGCGTACTTCTGGCTTCACGAATGATGCTCAGCAGCAGGTGATGGCGCTGCCTTTTGATGGCTCCTTTCTTTTTGGCCCTCAGGTGGAGCAAGCCTTAGAGGCCACTCAGAAGACTAGATCGGCCATTAAGTTGGCCAGACCTCCGCCTGCCCCTCTGGGGCATGTGAACAGGCGTCAGTTTCATGATCGTCAGTCCTTCGAGGCAGAGGCAGGGAAGCTTCCATAAAAGCCAACCTGCCCAACCTCAAAAGAAGCGCGCATAAAGCGCGGGACCTAAAGCTCCCAGCGCTACCTTATAGTCGTTGGCCCAAGTTCCATCCACTCTGCCGGTGGAACTTTCTCCTCGGTGGGAGGTCGTCTGATGTACTTCTACAACCAGTGGAAGTCCATAACCTCAGACAAATGGGTTCTTGGATAATTCGCGAGGGTTACTCTCTCAATTTCTTGGAACCCCCGGTGTCCTCCCATACGACAACCAGGTTGTCGGCCTCTCAGTCAGATCTCCTCACGCGGAGATCCAGGGCCTTCTGAACAACAGGGCAATAGAACTGGTGCCCCGCATCTCTGAAACACAGGTTCTACTCCATTACTTTCTGGTTCCAAAGAAATCTGGGGATCGCCCTATTCTAGACCTCAGAAAGTTAAACTAATTCCTCCCCAGGGAGAAATTCAAAATGATTTCCCTAGGTACCCTGTTACCTTTGCTACATCAGCACGACTGGCTGGCCTCCCTGGATATGCAGGACGCTTACCAGCATATCCCCACACCGACCCACCGCAAGTTCCTCAGGTTTGTAGCTTTGGGTCAGCATTATCAGTTCAGAGTCCTGCCCTTTGGGCTATCCTCGGCGCCGCGAGTTTTTACAAAGTGTTGTGCAGTTCTCACGGCGCATCTCAGGAAAGTCGGACTCCGAGTGTTTCCCTACCTGGACGATTGGCTTCTAGCAAGCCCTTCCGGCCAAGGGACTTTGGAAGCCGTGCAAACGACTTCTCGTCTTCTCACGTCCATGGGAGTTCTGCTGAATTTGAAAAAATCTCAACTGCAACCCTCCCAGAGGCTCCTTTTCATAGGGACGCTTCTAGACACCCTCTTCAGCGAGGCTTTCCTTCCAGAGGACAGAAGACTCGACATCCTCCGTATGGCCCGTTACATCAGGGAGAACCAATCGGTTACAGCTCTCTCGATGCAGCGATGTTGGGTCTCATGGCGTCCTCGGTCTTCACTGTCCCTTTGGCCCGACTGCACATGAGAACCACCCAATGGATGCTCTCCACTCAGTGGTCCCCGACCTCTCACCCCAGTCTTATCCCATCAAGGTGACGGAGCCCCTTGAGGTCTCTCACCTGGTGGTCTCAGAAAGCAATCTCCTGGAAGGATTCCCTTTGCTCCCCGGATCATCAGATCTCCATCACCACAGATGCATCGCTAATGGGATGGGAGCTCACTGTCTCTCCTCCACACTCAAGGTGTATGGACTCAGTTGAAACTCATCTCCACATAAATGTCCTGGAGATGAGGCGGTCCTCTATGCAATCCGAGCTCTGAAGGATGTCCTTTGTCACAGAACATTCTCCTTCAAGCGGACAACAAAGCAGTGATGTATTACATCAACAAGCAGCGGTGCTCATTCTTATCCCTTTGCAGGGAAGCAATGAGGTGTGGGGTGGTGCTTGGAGCACAAGTCTCTGATTCAAGCGGTTTATCTGCCAGGTATACAAAGCGACCTAGCAGATCACCTCAGCAGACGGAGGCAGACCCTCACAGTGGTCTCTCGATCCAGCCGTAGCTCGGTCCCTGTTCAAAGAGTGGGGACTCCAGACCTGGACCTTTTGCATCCCCACTCAGCATAAAACTGCCTCTCTTCTGCTCCAGAAATCAGGGCCTGGCATTTTCTGTCAGGATGCGTTCAGGCTGCGGTGGACAAAGCGCTTTCTTTCGCCTTTCACCACTTCCTCTAATCCAGAGAGTACTCCTCAAGTTCGAGTCTCAGGGACCAAGATGATTCTCATTGCTCCTTCCTGGCCTCGGCAACTATGGTTTCCTCTACTCAACAGTATGTTGGCAGCCTCTCGAGACCACTTCCTTTGCAAATCAGTCTTCTGACTCAGGGTTCGTTGGTCCATCCAACCTGAAATCACTTCACCTTCATGCTTGGCTCCTGAAGAGATAGAAGTGAATCGGTTCAACGTCTCTCGTAGAGTCTCAGACATCCTTCTGGCTGCTCGGGAAGCCAGCCACCAGCATCACGCTTCCAAATGGAAGCGTTTTTCTCTGGTTGCAAAATCCTCTTGGAATCCCTTTTCCTGTCCTCCTGGCAAGGTTCTGGAGTATCTTTTGGACCTATCAAACTTAGGTCTTCAATACTCCACAGTTAAAGTTCACCTTAGTGCCATCTCAGCGTTCCATGAGCGGTTTCTTCCTTAACTCTGGCTCAGTTACCTATAGTGAAGAGATTTCTTAGGGATTCTCCATACCAGACCCTGTTAAGCGTCCAGTTGCAGCCTGGGACATTAACCTGGTGCTGGACATGCTCACTCGGAAGCCTTTCGAACCCTTAGCTACCTGTGAGCTAAAATTTCTTACCTGGAAGACTGCCTTCCTGGTGGCCATTACCTCAGCCCGCAGGGTCTCTGAGATACATGCACTGGTTACGGACCCTCCGTATACTGTATTCCATAAGGACAAGGTAGTTCTCCGTTACTCATCCTAAATTTCTTCCCAAGGTTGTGTCAGAATTCCATCTGAACCAACCTCTGGTACTCCGCTTACTTAGCTAATTTCCAAAATGAAGGAACGCAGGCTCTTCATTCCTTGGATGTTAAGAGAGCCTTGGGTTCTATTTAGATAGAACCAAGGATGTTCATAAGACTCAGCAACTGTTCGTTTCTTTCAGCGACACCCGGCTGGGTCAACCTGTCGCTATTAGATGTATCTCTTCATGGTTAGTGGCATGCCTTCGTCATTGCTATTCCATGGCTCAAGTTAAATTAGAAGGTAGAGTGTACGCCTCACTCTACTAGGCGTGTGACATCCCTAGCGGAAATCGCAATGTTCCAATTGCAGATATATGCAACGCCGCTACCTGGAGCTCAGTGCATACTTTCGTTAAGCACTATGCACTGGATGTTCATGCCAGGCGGCATTCCGCGTTGACAGAACTATCCTTAATGACTTCTATCTTGAGCAGCGTGATCTGGCTTTCCTGCTGCCCTTTTGGGGATTATCAGCTTGGTACTCTCCACTAGTGTGAATGAGTGGTGGAGACTTATGTCCAGGAAGATGGGAAAATTACGTGCCTACCGTAATTCTTGATCTTCTTGGGCGAGTCTCACCACTCATTCCTACGCCCTCCATCCCGAGCTCACGCTGTATTGGTCTTCACTCCCTCAAATCTTTAGGCCGTGAGGACTTCTTTGCTGACCCTTCTTACACGGGTCATACGGACTATCTTATGTCCGTTTTTTAATATTGGGTTTACCCACTCCAGTTAGTTGCGCTGCACCTCCTTGGTAAAAGTATGGGCGGTTGGAGTGCATTCGCCGAGATGGTCATTACCGCTCGAGCCGCTGCTCGCGGCGCCGTGTCTCGCGGCGCCGTCTCTCGCGTCGACCCTCCAGCAAAAAGTTTGCTCCCGATGGGTCTTAGTGCCTCCGGCGCCAATCCCACTAGTGTGAATGAGTGGTGGAGACTCGTCCAAGAAGATCAAGAATTACGGTAGGTACGTAATTTTCCTATCTAGCCTGGGGGTTCGATTTTCTGGTTGTTGAAATCACATTGTCCCAGAGAGCTAAACATAGAAACATGGACTTTGATGGCAGATAAGGACCACTTGGCCCACCCAGTCTGCCCATTTCCCTACCTACAGGATAAGCTGCAGATTCTAGTTAACCAACAGCCTACTTCCTGCAACCCCTCACTATAATTGCCTTTTGTCTGTCCCGTGCATGTTTGAATTCCCCCACTGTTTTAGACCCAACGACCTCCTCAGGAAGGCGGTTCCATGTATCCACCACTCTCTCCGTGAAAAAAAATTTCCTCACATTACCCCTGAGCCGTCCCCCCTCTATCTTTAAATTGTGCCCCCTTGTTCTTACACATCTCTTTCTGAAAGATGCCTACCCTCCTGGACTTTGTTGATTCCCTTGAAGTACTTGAAAGTTTCTGTCATGTCCCCCGTCCCTCCTTTCATCAAGAATATACATATTAAGCTCTCAGTCTCTCTTCATATGGTTTCTGATGCAGACCGTGCACCATTTTAGTTGCCCTCCTCTGGACTGCTTCCATCCTGTCTATGTCCTTGCGTAGATGAGGTCTCCAAAGCTGCACACAGTACTCAGATGGGGTCTCACCAACTGTCTGTATAGAGATAACCACTTCCTTTTTCTACTTGTGATGCTCTTCCTATGCATCCCAGTATCCCCCTGGCTCTCCTTACCAACTTTTTACATTGCTTACCTACCTTTAGGTCATCTGATATGACTACCCCCAGGTCCCTTTCCATTTTTGTTGTTGTTAGTACCTCCCCTGCTATTGCGTATTCTTCTCCTGGGTTTTTGTTTCCCAGGTGCATTACTTTGCACTTCTTTGCATTGAATCTAAGGCCCTGTCCACACTGCAGCCCGAAAACCCTTCTGTAACGTTACAGAGGGTGTAAACCGCATCGGTAACGGCGTGCATTTACACTGGTAATGTTACAGGAGGCATTTTCGTAACCGTTGTGGAAACCACCTATGAGGTGGTTTCTGTGATATAATCGATCCCGCCCTGGGACCGTTACCGGCGATAATGTGGACTGCTGGTAACATGATCCTAGCAGGGCACATAGCACAGGCGTGAGCTGCATTGTGGGATCGGGCGCCGCTGTAACGGTCACCCGGATCCCGATGTGTGGACCGGCGGTGCCGGTCCCATAACGGACACCGCCGAGGTGTGGACGCACTGCACCGCTCCGTGGCTGTAACGGATTGCATCTGTTTCCGGGCGCAAGCGGTGTAGTGTGGACGGGGCCTTAGTTGCCATATGTCTGACCATTCCTCCAACCTTGCCAAGTCCCATCTTTTCTACCCCCTCTTGTGTATCAACTCTGTTACAGACCTTTGTGTCATCTGCAAAGAGGTATACCGTTCCTCCAGACTCTCTGCAATGTCACCTATAAAGATGTTAAAGAGGACTGGACCCAGTACTGAGCCCTGAGGTACTCCACTAGTAACCCCCCTTACTTCGGAATGTGTTCCATTCACTATTACCTTCTGTGTCCTGTTGTGCAGCCAGTTTGCTAGCCAGGCTACCACCCTGGGACCCACTCCCAGGCTGGCTAACTTGATTGTTAATCTTTTGTGCGGGACTGTGTCAAATGCCTTGCTAAAGTCTAGGTAGGCCATATCCACAGCCCCTCCCTGGTCTATTACTTTGGTCACCCAGTCAAAGAAATTCATTAGATTAGTCTGACATGACCTTCCTGCTGTAAATCCATGCTGCTTTGGGTCCTGTGCCCCGCTGGCCTCTAGGTACTCAACAATTCTTTCTTTCAGAAGTGATTCCATCATTTTCCCTACCACAGAGGTCAAACTTACAGGTCTGTAGTTTCCTGCTTCTGCCTTGCTCCCTCTTTTGTGAAGGGGAATCACATCTGCCCTCCTCCAGTCCTCAGGTACCACCCCATCCTGCCATGATTTGTTAAAAGCGTGGTCAGTGGTATCACTAGGTCCTCCTTAGTTCTTTTAGGATTGGGGTGAATCCCGTCAGGCCCCATTGCTTTGTCCACCTTGAGTTTGAGGAGTTCTTTCAGGACTCTTTCTTCTGTGAATGGACTGGTGTTAACCCCCCTACCCAGAGTGCTTCTGTTGTCTGGTTTAGGTAACTCCTCCTCATCTTCTTTTGTGAATACTAAGCAAAAGTATTCATTCAGTATCTCTGCCTTTTCACTGTTTCCCTCTGCCCACCTTCCCTCTCCTTTATTAATCTTTACTATCCCTCTCTTAAACTTTCTATGCTTCCTAATGTACCTGTAAAAGGTTCATTAGCATATGAGAACATGATGCAACAGCACCCATTTACACCATGTATCTCTATGCTGAAAGTACATGTAACTTGAAAAACTCTCTAGAAACACACAGATCGAAAGCAGTTTAAAGTAAAAAAACTTGCATTATGTATGAGGCAGTTTGTAAAGCGAACTGAAGGTACAGTAAATGTGCAGTTTCACACCTTGCTGCAACTTGTTTTGTTAAATTCTGAGTAAGCAGACTGGCATACTGGGGGGTTCAAAGGGGGTGGTAGCACATCATGTTCTTATATGCTAATGCAGCTCCCAGGGACAATGAGATTTCTACAGCCAGAAAATGGAGACCCCCAGGCTAGTTACAGGGACTGGCATACCTCTCAACTGTACCACATTATGAGGAACGTCCCTTATTTTACTTCACAAAAGCTCCCTGTTCCACATTATGAGGACGTGTTCCACATTCAGTATTAACATTTTTAAGCAAAAATCTATAGTAAATGATTCAAAAAATATATTATTCAATTAATAACAGACTTTCTGAACACAAATGCAAACCTTTTAACAGTGTTCTGAGCTTCTTAGGTTAAGATTTGATTAAGTGTTCCACATTTTGATCATTTGTTCCACATTTGGAGAGGCAATGTTCCACATCTGGGGGACAAAAGGTTGAGAGGTATGGGGACTGGTATGAACAGTGAAAACAAAATATAGCAAACACAAATATCCCCAACAGCTAGACGAAAAGAGTTGTCTGTTGACGAAGAAACAAATAAGATCTACAAGTTGTAAGGGCATACTACTCCATTCATCTTTTGGGGTTTCTAGTTCTGTTTTCTGGTTTTTAGGGAAGATTCTTGATTGTGCAGCAAGGAGAACTGCTACTCACAGCGTCAGGAACCATTGCAAATAGAGTTTGTATATTATTTTTCTGCCACCCGGCAACCCACGGCTTCCATGCCTGGCAGGGCTGCAGAAGCCTGCTCACTCTTTTGTGCCTGAAGGGCACCGTTTCCCCTACCTCCACTGGAATAAAGGTAGAATCGGGGTCAGTAGAGAGATGGAGTGCTCCAACACGGTTTATCATGTTGTTAGTTGGGTCTGTGCCTAAAAACATGCAGTTTGTTAGGGTGCTTTTTTGGGAGGCCGCCTTCTTGTGCTTCGTCAGCAGGCAGCAGTCTGTGCGCATCACGTATGCGCTATAGGTGTCAGAGTCCATCTTGTGCACTACCTCTCATGTATGTTTGTCAAATGTCAGCCATGTTTTTAGCAATCTGATGTGTTTTCAGTCAGCACCACAGGGGACAACGGACAGCTTTGTGGGGCACCTAAAAAAAAAAAAAAAAACTACAACCTGTGAGGTATTTTGTTCTTTGTAGCTGCAAAAGTGCGAGTACTTTGCTGTATTTGTTGAGGTTATGAAACTCAGTGTTTCTAACCCCAGATCTGTGGGAAACTGGTTAAGGACTGTTACAGTCAGCCCTGTACCAGACATTTGCAGGCAGTTTAGACTCTTTATCAGCACAAATCCTCGTAAATTGCATCTTACTTTATTGCTACAGTCAGAATTTATTGCAGGAGACTGTATTTAATTCACTATGGAGTCCTCCAATTCACCAGTGAAGGACACTAGATCGAAAGCTGCCTATTATAAGAAATGCCATTCTGGGCTCCACAAAACGGTGGTAGGATTCTCCTGCACTTTCTGCAACAACTATAGTGGTTCCTCATTATAGTGAACACCTCTTGGACCACCTGTTTTGTCTGCTATAATGAGGGTTCACTATAATCAGAATAGCAGTTCATCAGCATTTAAATAATTCAACTCGACTGTACTGTGTGGTAGTGGATTGCTTTATTAAATAAAACAAATGTTAAAATCCTTAAAGAGATGGTTTAAAAGGCTGTTAGTCATTGTCTTCACTCTCTTATTTTTTCCCGTCTTCTGCTTTTGTAAGGGAAATTATTTCTTTAAGCTGAAATAACTATGTCGGCCCACTGGCGCAGCTGCAGCACAGTTGCCTGCAGCCCCAGTGACGCGTTCAGTATCAAGCCTGAGTTGTTAGAGGGCCGATGGGGAGAGGAGGATGTAGCATCCCTTAGGACGCTCTCTTACTCTGGAGAGGTTGGGATGTGCTTCCCACTGCAGTATGTCTATACCTGGGTGACCACCAGTGGTGGTGCGGTCGGAAGACCCCACACACACAGATATCAGCTTGTCATTCTTGATGTCACTTGAAGACATCATAGCTAGTACACTCCAAGAAAGGGTGTAAGTATGAGAAAAAATAGGCAACCAGGAGGCAGATGGAGCTGTGCCAAGCCACCCATAACCTCTACAGGTCCTCACTCCACCCTTGCTCCATGGTCTGGCTCCCAGGGACTCCACAGTAGCTTTCAGATAAGAGGAATTGCCTGCTGGGGTGCTTAGTTCAAGGCCCTGTCACAGGCAGAAATGGGGAGAAGGGTTACCAGGGCTGTGGACAAGGGAGGCTAGCAAGGGCAGGCTGCTGGAGGGGGAGTCCGTGGTCAGGAAGAGGGACAACAGCATCAGTGCAAGAATGTCTAACTGGTTAAACCAGAGGAGGGGGAAAGTAGCTGGAGAGAAGAATCATACAACTGTCTCTCGAGAAATGTCAGTCCTGTTTGTAGCACCACTGTCCCATCAGTTGAGTTAATAATCTGTAGTTGCAAACCCACACAGCATACCTGATGCAGAAAGTAAACTCATCCAGAACAAAATACTTCATCACTGATATCGGACCCCTTCCGTTCCTTTCATACTAAACTTGGTCGAAAATAATCTTTGCTGGAGATGCCAAGCTGCGGTAGGAGATCTATACCACATAGTCTGGCAATGCCCACTTATACAACCCTTCTGTACATCTATTTGTGGAGTAGCAACATAAATTATTGGCACAAATATTGACCTAGACCCTAAATTTTGGCTGTTGGGCTTACCACCCTTAGCAACAAGGTTGAAGCCACAACTATTGCACTGGCTTGCCCTTCTTGACCTTAAGGCCAAGTGGCTAATCCTGTGCCGCTGGAGAACTCCGGACGTGCCCACCATGTCTGAGCTACTTAATTCATTCTCCAGGATAGTTACATTAAATCAAGTATCTCACACAGTTGCTACCACCCTTCTGCAATACTATATGTGCTGGGATCCCTTCCTCGCTTATCTGTTCCCAAGAACCGGGGTGTGCTAATGCTGAGGCCATGCCTTTGGATTTATCACACACTGTTCCCCTGTAGCTGACTGAAACCTTCCCCTCCTTTGTCTTATGCTCATATAACCTAGGTCCCATGTCTATCTGGAATAGTCTGCTATGATCTGGTTTTGTTCGTTTCCAGTTACATCTTAGAGGTTTAGAGAATACACCCTAGCCCTGCTGTATGGAGCATTTCAGGTATAATGACATATTACTGTTCTTGACTGTCAGATCTAAGGGTGTTTTGTTCCTACTTTATTTAGTTTTCCTTCTTCGCATATGTTGCAGGATCAGATAACGCAACCTCTGTATCATTCTCTAGGCCTGTGTATTGCCTAATATCAGTGTATTTGCTTTCATTTTTCCTGAGTACTGTTCATTGAATTGACTGTATATTGGAAAATTTAATAAACATCATTAGCATCCAAAAGAATAAATAATCTGTAGTTGCACATCGGTACTGGTGCTGCTGGCTAATGGAAATAAATCCACTGCAAGCTAGTTTGAGTTGACTTACTCTGTATCAGTTGTGTCAAATAATGGCTCAGGGTCTGGTTCATTTGAATCATCGAAGATGGGGCAGAGAGCATCCACCAGAAGTTGTGCACCTTATGTGCTGTCACCTGCTCCAGAATCTGTGCTATAATGTAGCACATGGCCTTGGTGCTGTAGCCCTTCAAAAATAACATCATTTCAGAGCTGGTGTTGTGGGTAGTAATTTCTCTTTGAAGTTTCTGTAAAATATTCAAAAATTTGCAATGGTACTCTTCTCCGATTGCATATGTGATGCTGAGTTTGCAGGCAGGTATAGAACTGTAATCATCTTCTCTTTGGAGCAGATGTCATTGGCACTGATGTATTTAAGGGTATTGATCTAGAAGTAGGGTATTTGGCTGTTTACTATTACAACTTAAAACACGGTGGACAGCAGGTACAAATTCAATTTTAAAATGAGTCCCTAAAAATGTCATGGGCATCCAGAAATGTCCACATGTATGGTAATGTCAGTGCCTACTTTAGTTGGGTTGGAAATTCTACTATACAAAGCAGTTTTATTTTGTGTTTACCAGTCACATTTCCATAAACAAGCAGAGTTAACAGACCTTCAAAACGTTTATGGCCATTTGAGGCATCCACCTCAGTACCAGTTACCAGATTTCTGTCTGGTAAAACCAAAAGGAATGAAGGTAGCAACACAAATGGAACAGAGCTGGGGGTGGTCTCAAAATTTGGGATACCCTGACGAAGTGTCCTTTCTTACTTGAAACACCGGGGTGGTAGTGTTTTCGTCTGTCCTTTTTGAGCATTAACTTTGAAATATAATTACCTTGGATTTTGGTGCTTTGTCTGTTGATTTGCAGTGCAGGTGTTATCTCCTCTGTGTTGTGCTGTCTGGTAAACACTACAAGAACAAACTCGTATGATTGGCATTTTAGAGCTGATTAAGGCAATATCTGCCAGCATGAAGAATTTCATTTATTTTGGGGAGGAAAGCTTCCACAGCTGCTGCATCAGAAAAATGCTGTTCACCTGCAGTTTTTCATTGTCTTACTCCTTTCAGCTTTTGAAGCCGACACAACCAACCATGAGATGATTTAAATTCACAGTCAGGCTCAAAAATCTGTCGGGCTAAAGTCTGCCTTCTCCTGCAAAATAACACCGGAGTGGCACATTTGCTTCCCTTTGGTTTTTATACCACAGCTGGATGCCAGAGTCCTCTTCAAAACATATATATATATATATATTTTTTTACACTGGAGATTATTCTTCATGTAACATTTTGCAGTGAATGCCCTCAAGGAATCCTTAATAGAAGACTTGAAGCTATAGATTTTGGAATGATGTACTCTTGACGGTTTCATGACCGAGTCCCCTTTCTATTTTTTGTGTAACTTAAATTTTATTGAATTTAATACACAAACAAGCAAGCAATTTGTGCATCTCAAAATACATTCCAGGAGTGATGTTACAGTACTGCATCTGAGGTGGTGTTCATTTTTTGTAAGTCTGTGAGTACACTCCCAATGTCTAGTTCAGAGCTGTATGTCATGCACAATACTACATTGCCAGAAAACGGAAGAAAAACATTATATGAGAGAAAAAAGAACATTCAAACACAGAAGTTGACAAATGCAGTAAATGAAATTAGTCTGACCATGTATATCTGACAAGTTAGTATTTATTGTTTCACTATATGAAGATACCACTTTGTCCCTTCAATGTGGAGGAAATGAGGGGAGAGGAGAAAAAGAGGGGAGGATAGATGTATTAAATCCCTCCATCCATAGCCGTCTTGCTGGCCATACCAGGGGGCTGAGTTCCAAGAGACTGGGACCATTTCAGGCCAAGAGTAGTCTATCCCTGGCCAGCAGTAAGTTGTTCAGAATCTCAGTGCTCTCTTCCTCGTCCAAATATGACAAGAAAGGGAGCCATCTAGTACTGCAGAGATCTTCTTACATTCTCAGGGTAAACAGGGGGGTGTTATGACACTTGCAGCTAGTGCAGAAATGCAACAGTGAGGTTACTGACCGGCCTGCCCAGGTCAAGTCACATGATCCTGGTACTGCAGGAGCTGTCCTGGCTGCCAGTGAAGTGGTGAATTACCTTCAAGATTGGGTTTCTAACCTACAAAGCACCTCATGGGATGGGCAGCCATGCTACTTGGCTGAACTCTGTCTCTCTATTCGCCCTGTCTCCGTGTCTGCTCCACTGATGTGGGCCTCTTGGGAATCCCCAGAGCTAGGTTAAAATCTTCAGTTGTCCGAGTCTTTATGGTTGCTGCCCTGGGTATATGGAATGTCTTCCCAAGAGTTCTGCGAGAGACCCCTTTTATTTATTACTGTTGATTGTGAATTTTTACTACTGTATACGTTGTATGAACATTGTGCTCTTTATTTTTGTGTATTAAGTGCCCTGAGCCTCCAGGGAAGGCTGCCATACTAAATAAAACTTACTACTACATACCATGCCCTAATGAAAATACCTCTGATATGTTTCCTGAGGGCAGTTTGATCTTATGACATCACGAGTGGCAAAGTGTATTCCACTTATGCGATGCCTTCAGTGTTTTTTTTATTTGTTTTTTGCTTTTTGTGATTTTATCATGTGTGTTTTGTTTAAATTTAGTTTTCTAGGGAAGTGGATATGTTGTTCGATCCACACTGTCTGGCAGGTACCTTGCTGCTTTAAGATGGGCTGGAAGGGCTTCAAGCTGGCTCCTCCCACCCACCCGGGTGGTAAAACCTTCAGCTCCACCCCATGATGCCAGATCTTCCTTACCGCTTGGAACCTCAGGTTCCCTCCTTAGCACTCTCGCATTTTGTGGGCCCTGGATCTTAAATCTCCAGATTTTTTCCCAAAACTTACTCTGACTCACTCAAGTTCAGTTTTCTCCAACTTCCCTCATGGCTGCAATGAAAGACAAGTCCATTCCCAGGTTCCATCAGTGCCCTTGCGGGAAGAAGATGTCTCGCACCAACCCTCACGCCACGTGCGTTTACTGTCTCAGACACGACCACGATCCGCAGGCTTGCGATCTCTGTCTGTCCTTCTCTCCATCTGTGCTCGAGGACCGCACTGCCCGACTTCAGCTGGGGCGACCAGAGAAAAAGTACCCGCCAGTCAAGTTGAAGGAGGTCTGTTGGGTAGTGTCTGTGGCGGTGGGCTCCATGTAGCACCTTGAACAGCTAGAACAGCTCACAGGCCTCAAGGAGGAAGCGGCCCATGCTGCGGCAAGCTCCTCCTCGGCTTCGGCCTTTATCCCGCTCCATTTGGGCTCTTCCTACATGGCTTCCTTTCAGGAGCTCTGCCAGTCCCTCTTGACTAAAGGAGAGGGTCCTTCTGGGTCTCATACCTCTTGGTCCAAGAAGAAGGATCCAAAGAAAGGTATGTCCCAGCATCTACGTTCTTGGGAGCGGGAGAGATCTTGCTCCCCGTATCATCGCCTCTCGGCTTCGGTCGTGGTTGCGGCCTGGGCCGCTGGTTTCTCGATGTTCCTGTCAGACCAGCCAGCCAAGACTCCTGTCGACGAGACCGAGATTTTTCTCGAGCCCACCGACAGGTTGTCGACCGAGGAGGCCGACAATTCTCTTTCTTAGACACCGGTGCTCCTGATGCCCTCCAAGGACTTGCCTCAGCCTGCTGAGCAGACGTCCCCAGTCAAGGACCCTGAACCGGAGGCAGTTTTCCCGCTCCTTCTGACCTGCCGCCTGACGGTCGAGTCTCGGTCCTCCTCTGCTTGGGCAGGTCCCGTCGGCGGTCCTGGTCCGACACACCACGGAAGCCTTACTGCCACTCGGCGAGGCTCCAGCGCAAGTTGCTTCGGCGCTATGAGGACCTCATGTGGCAGCAACTTCTTTTGGCCGCAGCAAGCCAGCACTGGCTTCTACACTGGCTATTAAGTGAATGTTGCCTGAATGGCCAAAGCAGTCTCCCAACCCCGGTTCCTCGGTCGAGGATCCGGTTTTGGCACCGACTGCTCGGCCAAAACTGCCTCCACAGCCAAAGATTGGGGCGCCAACCAAGGATTATCAGTCGGCTCAAGGTTTTCCCCATCAGTTGTCGATCACTCTCACCCCCAGTCGTCCTCGGCGTGTGGAGAGTGGCTCAGGCGGTCAACAGCTATACGTGGACTCTTCGGAGTCCGAGGACTCCTCGTTGCATTCCCATCCAGTCGACCTGGAATCCTCGGGGGGCCGGGTCTGTCTGTGGACGAGAGCCCCACCTCGTTACTGGGTATTCTTCGACTCATCTCGGAGTCTACCGGGATGCCACTCGAAAATGGGCCATATATCTCCTTACAGAGATTCTGGACAAAGGGGATTCCCCCACGGGGTCCTTTCCTGTGGCCGAGGCCATCGTGGTCCTGGCTCTAGAGCTCTGGCAGCGCCTGGCCTCCTGCTCTGCGCCTTCAGCCAGGATGGCCCGAAAGTATGCGGTCCCTACTGACTCCCTCTCCTGCTTCTCAGAGCACCCCTCGGCCAAGGGGTTGGTGGCTGATTCTGTTTTCAGGTGCTCAGGCAACACAAGGGATGTGGACAAGCCCCCAGATAAGGAGTCCAAAAAGCTGGACTATTCTGGGAGGAAAGTGTACGCTGCTACCTCTTTGGGCCTTCGCCAGGCTAGCTTGGCCGTTCTGATGGCACATTTCTCTCACGCCCTGTTGGGCTCCCTGGATGAGGTGCTCCCTCATCTCCCGCCCAACCTTCAGACCATGGTCAAGCAAGTTCAGGAACAGGGAAGGGTAATGGCTAAACAACAGCTCCAGGTGGCTCTGGACATCGGAGACTCCTGTGCCCGGTCCGTTGCAGATGCAGTGGACATTCGCCGCAGGGCTTGGTTGCGGATATCGACCTTTACGGCAGACACCCAACATAGGCTAGCAGATTTATTTATTTATTTATTGAAATGTTTCACCAGGAAAGGCAAATTGAGCAATAAGATGCTCGTCTCACGGTGCGACCTGGGGGGTGGAGGGAGTACAGAGGAGAGCAGAGAGTACATAATATAATATATAGCATTGAGTTGCACATTGGAGACATGACTAGGGAGTAACATTACACAATTGATTACATACTTCCATTACTAACATTTATTACGTTGAATCGGGTTAGAGTTACACATTGTTTACAGTGCTTTAACTGCCTTGTATTTAAGAGGGGGGTACATGAAGTAGGGAAACAGTGTAGGAAGGTTTAGAAGGTTTGGAAGCGAAGGGAGAACAAGGAGTAAGGTTTAGATTTAAGAGGGGGGTACATGAAGTAGGGAAACAGTGTAGGAAGGTTTAGAAGGTTTGTAAGCGAAGGGAGAACAAGGAGTAAGGTTTAGACCTGGATTGTGATAACTATACATGGGTGACGGTCACTGACAAAGAGACTACGTTTGGCAGGGAGACAAGGCAGAAGTGCAGTATGGGGTAAATGTGAGGTTGGTAGGAATATTTGTCCGCATATATAGCCGGTAGCTAAAGCTGCAGGTCAGGCCGTGCAGGATGTAGGGGGAGCGAGGGGGGGTGCTAGTAGGAGAGGGGAGTTGGCTGAAGGGTTGGGGGAGAGGAGGTCAGAAGCATGAACAGTTTAATGCATAATAGTTTAGGAGGGCAGAGGATAGAGAATGCCTAGAGGAGGAATGGCGGATTTGGACCGGCAGGTCATTCCAAAGCTTTGGGAGATGGTAGGAGAAGGCTGATTGGCCTGCAGAGGTCCGATGGTGAGGGATTGCCAATAGTCAGGAGTCAGAAGACCTGAGGGCATGGGAGGGGGTTGGAGGAGAAGACAAGGAGGAGGCGATGTAGGGTGGAAGGGAACCGAGCCAGGAGGTAGAAGCAAATTTAGCACTGTGAAGTAGTCTCCGGTTCTTAAGGGGTGGGAGGGCCAGTGAGTGGAGAAGCTCACAGTGGTGGGTGTGGGGGGAGTGCGTCAAGGGCAAAGTGGCAGAAAGCATAGAAGACAGGGTCCAGGCTGGATAGGGTGGACTTGGGGGCAGAGCTGTAGATTATATCGCAGTAGTCGACGGTAGATAGAATCATTTTCTGCACAGTTTCACGTCTCGCGGGTAGTAGGAGACTACTGCAATTTCTATAGAGAGCGCCAAGCTTAGGGCGCAGTTTTTTCAGGATAGCATCCACGTGGGCTGAGAAGGATAGGTGCCGGTCGAGCCAGACCCCTATGTACCTAAGGAAGACACATCCTCGGGCTGTCCCCCATGAGGCGGCACTAAGATCGGGGGTGAGGTACGCCCTGGATAGTCTCTGCCTAGTGCCGAAGGTCAGGGAGACTGTCTTCTTGGCATTGAGGGCGAGTTGGTGGGAGCTAAACCAGAGCTGTACCTTGTTGAAATCCGCCTGTAAACTGGATGAAACCTCCCCATGGGTCTGGCCTGAAGAGAAGAGGACTGTGTCATCTGCATGCATATGTATTGAAGTAGAAGAGCAGGTTTGTGGCAGGTCATTTAGTAGGATAAAAAAGAGAATTGGGCCAAGAACTGAGCCCTGGGGAACACCAGTGACAATAGGGAGGGGAGGGGAGGTGGAATCGCCAATTTTTGCAGACTGGGTTCTGCCTTGGAGGTAGGCTCTATACCAGTTGGAGGCCGTCACGGATAACCCAGCTTCAGATAGGCAGGATAACAACAGGGGGTGGGATACTGTGTCGAAGGCTTTAGCTAAGTCGATGAAGATGGCTGACGTAATTAGACCTTTGTCCATCCCTGAGAGGATGGAATCCGTGAGTCTCAGTAGGGAGGTGGTAGTAGAATGTTTTTTCCTAAATCCAGCCTGAAAAGGCATGAAGAAGTTGGATTCAGTGAGGTATAGGGAGAGTTGAGAAAGTATGAGGTGCTCCTGAAGTTTCGCGAGGGTGGGGAGGAGGGAGATGGGGTGGTAATTTGCCGCAGCGGTGGGGTCTCCTCCTTTTGGTAGTGGAAGGACTGTGGCATGTTTCCACTCCATAAGAATTGATTCAGTAGCGAACGAAAGGTTTAGAAGGGCGGCGAAGGGAGATGCGATGGCCGGGGCAGATAGGTGGAGGAGTTTGGTATCCAACCTGTCAGGGGACTTACCCTTGGAGGGGTTCAGAGTGAGTAGGGCATCTAGGGCTTCCATGAGAGACATGTTCCTGAAGGAGAAGGAGTTCAGGCCGGGAGGTATAGGAGTTTCCGCAGGGTGAGTGGGCTGGGTTAGAGTTGGGAGGGAGGCAAGGAGGGTAGTAGCACATGTGGTGAAGTAAGAGATGAATTTGGAGGCAACTGTGAGAGGGTCTAAGAAGAGAGTCCCATTTGAGAGCAGAAGAAGGGAGGGATTTGTTGATGGGGGAAATAGAGGGAGTTGATAACGCTCCAAAATTTTGATGTCCTACCAAGATTGGCGTTAAGGGTGTTGTTAAAATATTCGGCTTTGGCTAGATGGTTAGTCTTGGTGCATTTGTTTCAGAGCATGCGGTAGGTGATGTTGTCACCTGGGAGGAGCGTGGCTTTGTAAGTTTTCCACGCCTTGTCCCGGGCATTTAGGCATGCTATTAGTTCGGTGGCGATCCAGGGGAGGTGTGTCCCCCAGACTCTAATGTGGCGCAAGTGGGCATGATTATCCTAGACACTGAGAAAGGTGTCTCGGAAATGTGTAAGCATATCATCTATGTTAATACTTCTAAGGTGGAGGCCCCAGTTTGAGTGAGCTAATTCTTGCAGGAGGGGGGTGAAGTTTAGTATTTTGAATGACCGTTGCAGTAGAAATTTGGGAGGGGATTTAATCCAATGGATTTTTTCAAACAACATGAAGTCTTGCTGTATTCTGACAATAGCAGTGAGTCCCAACCTTCGAACTGCCCCGGAGATGAAAGAGTTAACTTTCCATGCCAGGCATGGAACGCTGAGCTCGAGCTCGGTTGAGACTCTGTCTGTTGTTCTTCAAACTCAAACCGTCAGATTCTTTACTCCGCCTCACTGAACAGTCGCTCCGGAGATTTCTCCTTCTGCTCGGTTCAATTTGTCGGTCAGGCTGGAATTTACGACCCAGTGGGAGTGGGAGGTGAGAGCCCAGTCAAGGTGGGAGTGATTGCCAGTCTTGTGGTTTGATCGGGTCAGTTCCGAGATGACCTGGGTAAGATTGAGGGCTGTTATCTCGGATCGGGCTGATGTTGAAACAGGGAGCTGGCCAGTTGTGATTAAAATCCCCATAATAGAAAAAGTTCGCCAGAGAACACTAAGAGAAGACTGGCTTAGAAGGCGGTGACTGTTGCCATCAGGGTGCCAGGGTAGCAGTACATACCAGCAACATAGATAGGGGAGTGAGAAGAGAGGAGCAATCTAAGTATGAGCAGTTCAAGGCTTTGGCCTGCAGATATATAGCAAGTGTACATGAGAAATGCAAGTCAGAGTTGGAGTAGATAGCAACACCTCCGCCTCGGGTGGGTCGGTCTTGCCGAGTGATATTAAATCCTGGGATGGCGATGGTTGGGTCATTTATGTTAGGGTTTAGCCAAGGTCTCGAATCTGATGATATGTCCCGGTGGCATGTTGGGCAGCTAGAATCTGGAGCAGAGCAGGCTTGGGGGCTAGGCTTGGGATGTTTAGTGGAGTATGGACGTGTAGTCCCGGGGGAGGGAGCCACCCTGAATAGCAGTGGTGGCCTTAGCAGGAGAAGTTGGCCGTTGGTTAGAAGAAGAGTGGCTGGGAGGTGGGACTGGGGTTTGGGTGTATGTCCCCCGCTGCAAGGAGTAGTGAGGAAGTAAGTAATATTACCTTGATATGGGAGAGTGCCATTTAGAAGATGCTTTAGGGCGGACAACTTGGAAGGCACGTGGGGTAACTAGGTGGAGGGTTGACCAGAGGTGGGCATAGGAGTAGAGTGAGGGGGTGAAGCTCATAGGATAGAAAGACCAGGTGGTGCCTGGTAGAGATGCAGTGGCAGTGGGTGGGGCATGGGTAGGGTGTGGTAATTCAGTCATGGGGGAGCAGGGTAACAACTTGTGGGAGGTGTTAGGGGGGATAAGCAGCATAAGAAGGACAGGATTAGGAGTAGGGTCATAGCTGATTGTGACATGGCTGAAGCGCACAGGAGGCAGTGAGTCGAAAAAGTGCCTCTGGTTTGTAGGGTAAAAGAGGGGCGGCCATGTGGGCCACTAGGATGGTCAGCTATAGGATGACTGTAGGCAGGAGGTCTGGTATCGGGCACCAGTAATGTTAGAGCAGGTTTAGGGGCGGGCAAGTAGAGTATTTAATAGGGGCCTGAGAGGGGTGTAGGGGACAAAAAACAGGCTGGTACTTGGTTTTAGTTTAAAATTAGGACTGCTAGAAAACAGTCCTGCAGTAGGGCTCCAAAAGCCATAAAAAGCTTGGCTATTCCGGTCTGACAGGGTGCACCAATCGGGAGCTTAGTGCTACCCGCCGGTCCAATCAGGAGCCGCTAAGACTGCAGACACACCAATCAGGGAGCAGCCAAAAGCTGTGCGGTTCTGGGAGTTCTGGTGGTATTACCTTGTGGCTGGTCCAGGAATCAGGACTAGGAGGGCAGCCGAAATTACACTGTGGGCTCGGTGGCAATGTCCAATGATGCCTCTGGGGTCCTGAGGTGCCGCTCGGGGTGCAGCGAGGTCTACAAGAAAAAAGAGGGTACAGCATTAAACATAGGGAGGAAACAAGCATGGAATAAAAGAGTGGCGGGAGACAGGCAGGAGCTCATCAGTGGGGGTGGGGATGCTACTTTAGGACAAAAGGTAAAATTAGCAATTCAAGGTAGGAGAGGGAGAGGTGAAGGGAGACAGAGGAAGGAGGTTTAATAATAGGCAGAGAGATAATAGCTGGGGGGGGGAGGGGGGCTGTCTGAGGATAGATTGCTTAGTGTTGTCAGTTAAGGAAGATGCAAATGGATCGGAGAGGATGGCGCCAGAGGAGCGCGGTTTGAGGGACAAAAAAATGCCCAGTAGGAGGAAGGGCAGACTCCCAGAAGATCCTGGGCAGTAAGAAGTAGCAGAGGGCGACATAGGAGCAGAAGCAACACAAGAGTTAGACAGCATAGATTATCTCAACTATAAATTTCTGTAGCAAGTTTGAGGACATGCAGCTGACTAGAAATTCCACAACAGGGCTGGTAATCACTATGAAAACACTCGGTTACCGATACAGTAGCTATAACCATCACTTTATGCTTTACACAACAGCGTTTTTTATGCTTAAGTTCTGTACTGAGATTTAACACTCGCTAGAGCTAATAGAGTCTGTTTGGCATGCATGCATAAAAAACAGGCTAGTACTCTTGGTTTTTAGTTTAAAATTAGGACCGTTAGAAAACAGTCCTGCAGCAGGGCTCCAAAAACCATAAAAAAGCTTGGCTATCCCGGTCTGACAGGGCACACCAATTGGGAGCTCAGTGCTACCTGCCGGTCCAGTCAGGAGCTGCTAAGACTGCAGGCGCACCAATCAGGGAACAGCCCAAAGTGTGCGGTTCCGGGTGTTCTGTCGATATTACCTTGTGGCTGGTCCAGGAATCAGGGCCAGGAGGGCAGCCGAAATTAGGCTGTGGGCTCGGCGGCGGTGGCTGATGATGCCGCTGGGGTCCTGAGGCCCAGCGAGGTCTTGTGGCTGGTCCGGGAATCAGGACCAGGAGGGCAGCCGAAATTAGGCTGTGGGCTTGGCGGCGGTGGCCGATGATGCCACTGGGGTCCTGAGGCGCCGCTCGAGGCGCAGCGAGGTCTTGTGGCTGGTCCAGGAATCAGGACCAGGAGGGCAGCCAAAATTAGGCTGTGGGCTCAGCGGCAGCGGCCAATGATGCTGCCGGGGTCCTGAGGCGCTGCTCAGGGCGCAGTTGAGGTCTATGATGTTCCCTTTCTGGGCACCGACCTGTTCGGGCCCAGGGTGGAGGGTCACCTCCAGCACATTGAGAAATTCAGTGCCACCTTAGACTTGATTGCTTCTGCTCAAAGGGACAAAGGTTGCCATCAGTAGCATAAGCCCTTTCATCCCTCCGCTCCTCCGGCAAGATCTGCCGAGCAGCAGGGCCAGCAGGCTCATGCTTGGTGCCCTAAAGCCAAGTTCATCGCTTTCTCTGTCAGGAAGCCTGGGGGGAAGGGCCCGGCTGGCCCCTTGGCCGGTTCCTCCTCCTCCAAGCCTGCCCAGTGACATGTTGCAGGGTGCTGCCCCTGACCCCGTCTGGCCACCCCTAGGTCCCTCCCATGGGGGGACGGCTCAGCCACTTCCTTTCCGCCTGGTCCGCTATCACCACAGACTACTGGGTGCTGAAGGTGGTCGGCAGGGGCCTGCCTCTGGAATTCGAGCAGGTCCCTTCCTTTCAAGTCCGTGCCCCGCAAGGGGCCACCAGATCTATAGCCTCCCTGTCGGCTCTCCGAGATGACATAGTTCTGCTCCTCCACAAGGCAGGGGGTAGTCAGCAGGGTGGTAGATCCTCCTCCTTGCCCCGGGTTTGTGTCCAGGTACTTCCTCGTTCCAAAACAGACAGGGGGCTGGCACCCCATTCTCGATCTGCACGACCTGAACAAGTTCCTAATGCCGTGCACCTTCTGGATGGTGACTCTGGCTCAGATCATACCATCCCTGGAACAGGGCGTGTGGTTCTGCTCCCTGGGCCTTCAGGACACCTAATCTATCCATCCATCTCATCAGCGGTTCCTCTGCTTTTGAGCAAAGGGAACCCTCTACAAGTTTCGGGCCATGCCCTTCGACCTTTCATCAGCTCCCTTCGGGTTTGCTCTGAACTTGGTCTCCTCATCAATGAGGCCAAGTCGGAACTCGAGCCTTCGCAGGTGATTCATTTCATCAGGGCAGAGCTTGACTCTCTCCGAGCCAAAGCCTGGCTCCCGGCAGACAGGGCCGGTCCTTTCCTCCTTTACTTGATCATTTCGGGTTGGGCACTGCGCCTGCCCAGTAATCTCGGCGACTCTGGGTCTCTATAGCGGCCTGCATGAGTGTGGTCCGTTTGGGCCCGCTGGCATATACACCCCCTGCAGTGGAGGCTGGCCCGCCAGGGGTCTCAGCACTCAGGTCAGCTAGACCAGCAGTCTCCGTGACCCAGGAGATGTGGGATGGCCTGCAATGGTGGGTCATCCCAGCTCATCTGCAGGAGAGAATCCTGTTTGTCTGCCCACCCCAAGCCAACGGTCATCTTGACGACCGATGCCTCTCTGATGGGTTGGGGTGCCCATCTGGGGGAGCACAGAGCCCATGGACTCTGGTCCCCTCAGGAGTTGCAATGCCACATCAACCTGTTGGAGCTCTGAGCGGTCCAGCTAGCTCTGACCGCCTTCACTCCATTCCTTCGGGGTCAAGTGGTCCAGGTCCAGACGGACAACACCACGGCCATGTACTATCTCAACCAACAGGTTGGGATGCACTCCTTGCCGCTGTGCAAGGAGGCTCTTCACATTTGGTTTCTCGTGCTCAGCCTGGAGGTGGATCTCCTAGACATTCATGTGGCAGGAACCTCGAACAGTTTGGCTGGTGCTCTCAGCCGGATATGCGATGCATCTCACGAGTGGTGTCTCCTGCCGGAGGTAGTACAAGACCTGTTCTCCCACAGGAGCACACCTCAGGTGGACCTGTTCACCTCCAGGGAGAACGCCAAGCTGAGGTTGTGTCATGCCCACCCCCCCCAAGCAGGACTCACTGCAGGGGGATGCCTTCTCGAGGCCTTGGACCCCAGGCCTCTTTTACACCTTTCCTCCATTTCCTTGATCTACAAGGTGCTCCTCAAGGTGAGGAGGGAAAAGGCGCAGGTGATCCTGGTAGCCCTAGACTGGCCTCGCCAGTTCAGGTATCCAGATTTCCTCAGGCTCCCGAGGCGGCTTCCAGCCCGCCCGGACCTGCTCTCCATCAACAAGGGGAAGGTACTCCATCCGGACCTTCAGTCCCTGCACCTGACGGCCTGGTTCCTGAGCGACTAGAGTTTCAGGCCTTGGGTCTTTCCGATAAGGTCCTCAACGTCATTGAGGCGTCCCATAAGGAGTCGACCAGAAAATGTTATGCCTTTAAATGGAAGAGATTCTCCATTTGATGTCAGGGCAAGGGGTTGGACCTCTCGTCCTGCCCGTTGGCTAGCATTTTGGACTACCTGTGGTCCCTTTCTCAGCAAGGGCTTCAGTCGACCTAAAGGTGCACCTGGCAGCCATCTCTGCTTACCGTCCGTGGACTGGCAAGCAGTCGGTGGTGCAGGAGAAGGTGGTCTGGTGCTTTTTCAAGGGCCTAGATAATATATCCCCTCCGGTGCGTGAACCTCCACCACAGTGGGATTTACTGCTGGTATTGGCTAAGCTCATGGGCAAGCCATTCGAACCAGTGCACAGGTGTGACATCTTTCACCTGTCGTGGAAGACTGCTTTCAAACAACATGAAGTCTTGCTATATTATGACAGTAGCCGTTTGTCCCACCACGAGAACTGCTCCGGGGGTGAAATGGTTAATACCATTCCAAAATAGAACTTTGAGCACGAGCTCTAAGAAGCAGCTCTATCTGTGTCATTTCAAACCTGAACTGTCAGATTCTTTACTCCGCCTCAGTGAACAGTCGCTCCGGAGATTTCTCCTACTGCTCGGTTCATTTCTCGGTTTAAACAGTGTTTTCTCGGTTCGATTCAACCGAGAATAGTTTTATTTTAACCGCAAAACCGCTCGGGTTCAAGCTCTGTCTGTGGTAATCGTAAGTAATCTAAAGGTTTTGTCTGTGTGGAACTTGTAAGTTTATCGGTTCGGTTTTGAAACCGATCAGCTGGGTTTAAAACTTATTAACTTTAAAGTTTAACATTTTAGAGGCGGTTCTCGGTTCTTATCGGTTCTAAAAACGGATTTTATTACGCTTTTCCAATACCCGTGACACGGTTAGGAACCGATAAGGGTCTTGCCTGCCCACTGCCGCTTAAAGGGCAAGTTTTTCTGGTTAGGCTGGCATTATGTCACAGAAACCCAAAAGAAAAACCGGCCCACTGGGTTTCAACACTATGATGTCTGTGGGGAAGTCTTTGCCAAGACTGACCCACACCAATGTCTATTGTCTGAGGTTTGACCACCTCAGTCAGACTACGAGATATATAAGATTTCCTGCATACCCCTGGAAAATAGATTGGGCAGGCTCAGGGCAGAGACAAAAGTCCTAGCCGGATGGACCAGCCCGGTTCGGTGCCAACCAACCGGAGGGAATGCCCTCTGACCAGGCGAGACTTCCTTGGGCAAAGAAAGCTGGTTCTGAGAACAATTCCAGTAAAAGAAAACAAGAAAGTCAGCAGGTTTGGGTCAAAACCCTTCTCCAACTGCTGCAGAGATAGCAAAGCGATACAAATTGTCCAGTCACTGTACTCAGGTTCCGTCCGAACGCCACTATCTGGCAATAGGTTGGATTCGTCCAGTTCAGTGGTTCAGGAATATGATGTTGAAATATTTATGAACCAGAGGAGGGGAGGATGATTATGAACAGTATGAATGTGGCTAGGAAGGTCTGGTGCACCGCAGAACGGACATTTCCCAGACAGACCTCTAGAATCTCCCCTATGCTATCTGAGTCCCCATCTCATTTTATGTTTTACAAAAGTTGCTGAAACCCTCCAGCTTCCCTTGGAAGAAGCTGTGGATGAACAAGAGGAGCCTGATTTTGCATGAAAGTATGGATATTCCAGAGTCTAAAGAGATTGTCTGTTCCTTTGCATAAGTCTTTTGGGAAGCAAACAATAAAAAATTTTAAAGCTCTGATTCTGTGCCTCCTGTAGATAAAAGATGGACAGAAGGTACAATTGTCAGGTCCTGATACAGAATTCCTTTCTCAGCAATGCAGTCATGTTGGGGTAGTTCAGGCTGCAGCCTGTGATAAAGTAATATCCCCTGGCTTCATCCTCCTGACAAGGATTCCAGGAAGATTGATGCCATGGCGAAAAAACGTATATGGCAGCCTCTCTGGGACTCAGGAGACAAATTATATGACTTATGTAGCTAGGTATCAGAAATCTAGATGGGATACTGTTATAGATTAATAAACAAGCCCATCAGCCAGCTAATAATGAACTAGAACAGGTGGCTGCTGATGGCATTGAGAGCTTCTAAGGTACAGTTTCATGCTGCTGTGGATGTTAATGATGTTTCCTCTAGGGTCATGGCCACATCTGTAGCTTTCGTAGGGTTGGCCTGGCTCAGGTGTACTAATGCCTCACAGGATACCCAGACTAAGGCTATGGATTTTCCTGGTGGAAAATTCTCTGTTTGGGAGCAGACAGAAATTACATGAAAAAGATGGATGAATATAGGACTACTTACAAAGTGCCCAAGCTAAGGAGCGGCAAGCCCACTCAAAGGCATACCCCAGAGGTAGGGGTAGGCCTTTACACAGACCTTTTACAGACTCAGGCCTCCTCTGCCTATGCTCAGAGGGGCTTCTGCCTAGAGCAGAGGCAGACAAGGGTGGGCAGGCCTGCTCCCACCCCTCAGCCTAAAGCTCCTGCTAAGCAGGCACCTGATGGGGTGCCCAGGGCCAATTCTCCTTTACCGGTGAGGCAGGCTGGCTTACTTCCTTCAGTCAGAACTGGGCTTCTTCAACCTCAGACAAGTGGGTTCTGGAAGTAGTAAGCCAGGGTCTGGTTCTCAGCTTCAAAAGTTTCCCAAGTTGAGAACCAGATTTTCTACCTGCAAGTGCTTCAGAGACCCTTGCTGTGGAGCAGAGGTCTCAACCCTTTGCTCTCAGAGCAGTGGAAAGGGTTCCTCCCTGCACCAGGGGCGGGGTCTGTATTCAGATACTTCCTTACCCCAAAAGACAGGAGAATGGCGGCCATATTAGACCTCAGATATCTGAACAAGCATCTTTTGAAACCAAAGTTCAAAATGGTAACTCTGGCAATGATTTTACCCTCCCTAAGGCCAGGGACTGGTTAGCCTCCCTGGACCTCAAGGATGCCTATTTCCATGTCCTAATCAGAAGCTCCCATCGAAAGTACCTCAGATTGAACTACCCTCAGGTCATTACCAGTTCAGAGCAATGCCCTTCGACCTTACCTCTGCCCCAAGGGTATTACACAGTGTCTAGCAGTGGCAGTGGCTCACTTAAGGAGGCAAAGGATTGCTGTTTTTCCCTATCTAGACGATTGGCTCATTGTAGGCCAGTCCCCAGAACAGGTAAAATGTCACCTGCAAGTTACCCACGCTTCTCATCTCCTAGGGCTTTCTGATAAATCTACCAAAAGTCGGTTCTGGAACCAGTCCAGGTACTCTCCTTTATAGGGGCAGAGTTGGACACAAAGCTAGCTAGAGCTTTTCTTCCCTGAGAAAGGGTGACGAATTTAGTGACTCTGGCCTCCTCCAGCCCTACAGGTCTCTCGACCAGCAAGACACTTTCTGCAGCTCCTGGGACACATGGCTGCATCCACAGCTGTTGTGCAGGAGCAAGATTTCAGATGAGAGACATTCAGTTTCCTTGAGAACCTATTGGTCTCAGAGAAAGAGACCCCCTTGCAAGTTGGTCCCAGTGACTCGAACCTTGAGTCCAGGCCCTCCAGTGGTGGCAGGATCAGAGCAATTTAAGATTAGGGGTCTCCTTGGTTTCCCTCTGCTCACAATTTGACTCTCACTACAGATGCTTCCCTTCTGGGTTGGGGAGCCCACATGGCGACCTTTCCACTCAGAGTGTGGTCCCCCGGGATCTCTGCTCCCACATCAATTTGCTGGAACTCAGAGCTGTGCTCTTTTAGCTCTTCAAGCATTTTCTGCATCTGTCCACAACAAGGTGATACAAGTCAGAACAGACAACACCACAACAATGTGGTACATCAACAAACAGGGGGCACTTCGGTCTTGACTGTGCACGAGGCAATGAGTTGTGGTCTCTGGCCTATTCCTGAACACTTCCCTCATAGCAGTTCATCTTCCAGGAAGGACAATGTCCTAGCGGATGCTCTCACCAGGATTTCCCAGGGCCATCACGAGATGGTCCCTGGATCCTCAAGTGCTGGGGATAGTCTTTGCCAGATGGGGCACCCTCAGATAGATCTTTTGCAGCCCCAGACAATCACAAACTTCCTCTGTTCTGTTGCAGGCCTCCAGTGTTGGGCTCAGTCCCCCTGGATGCTCTTCTCCTGGATTGGGAGGAAGTTTCTTTATGCTTTCCTCCCTTCCCTCTCCTATTCAAAGTATTAGTCAAAATCAGATCTCAGCCTTGCAGGGTGATTCTGATTGCCCGGATTAGGCCAGGCAGCCTGGTACCCTCCTTCTGTCACTGACAATCCATCTTCCCTTTGCCTCCCCAGGATTCACAACCTGTTAACTTGTGCCCAGGGAAGGGTTTGGTATCGGACCTCAATCCTCAACCTCAAGGCCTGGCTCTTGAGGAGTTAGATTTGCTGATTTACACCTCTCCAAGGTGTTCTTGAAATCCTAAAGGCTTCCAGAAAGCCTTCCACTAGAGCTACTTATAGTTCTAAATGGAAAAGGTTTTCCATTTGGTGTGCTGGAAAAAATATTTCCCCAGAATCTGCTGATTTGCCCATTGTATTAGAATACATGGTCCATCTTAATTCCTTGGGTCTCAGACCAGCCACCCTGAGAGTCCATTTGGCAGCTGTATCTGCTTTTGTGTCAGCAGGAAAGTCATCCCCTCTTTCCACTCACCCTGTGTTTTCCAAGTTTTTTAAGGGATTACTCCATACTGATCCACCCTTTCGGGAACCGGCCCCTGCCTGGGACCTAATGTTTGTATTGCCCAGTTAATCAAACCCCTTTGAACCTCTGTTTTCTGCAGAGCTTAAGTATCTAACTTGGAAACTGTTTTCTGGTGGCTATCACTTGCCAGACGACAAGTGAGTTGCAAGCCTTGTCAGTGGAAACTGACTTTATTTATTTCCACAGGATAAGGTAGTCCTTAGGACTAATAGGAAGTTTTACCTAAGGTGGTTTCAGATTTCCATCTTAACCAATCTATCTCCCTTCCAGTATTTTCACTGATCACTCCTCTTCTGGTGAGAGGAGGTTGCACAACCTGGATCTTAAGAGGCTCTTAGTTACTATATAGGCGTACCAAAGGTCCTGGTTGAATCCCTCCAACTTTTCCTTACCTATGGTGAAGTTGGGAAAGGCAAACCTGCCACTAAGAGATCAGTTGCCAGGTGGATTGTCTCTTGTATCCAATTTTGTTATCAGAAACTGGGCAGAGATCCCCTCTCTGGCTTGAGGGCTCATTCTACCAGGGGTACAGCTGCGTCTCTAGCTGCTGCCAGAGATATGCCAGGCTGCTACTTGGAAAACGGTACACACTTTTACCAAGCATTACTCCCTGGATGTCCAGGCCAGGAGAGATGCTCGGTTTGGCACAGCTGTTCTTCAGAGCCTGTTCCCTAAGTAGGTTCTGCCCCTCCTCCATGGAGGTACTGCTGTGTAGTCTGCTACTGTCATAATATAGCAAGACTTCATGTTGTTTGAAGAAAAAATTACTCACCTTAGTAATGTTGTTTCTTCTAATGGAGTCTTGCTATATTATGACCTCCCCCCCAGCCTGCCCCTCTCAGAACTTCTACTTGGGTGGGGTGCGGGCAACTTAGTGTGGGCACTATTTTATGCCCTTTTAGCTTTTCTCCCCTTTTGGGAGTTTGGGGTGTGTGTGTTTTATTATACTGTTGTTTTATTCTCATGTTGTTAGAATTGTGTTAGTAGTTCTGGTCCCCTGACTTGAGTCTTGGGTGTTGGGACCAGCAATGGTTGTTAATATTTAGGTAGCCATTTGGCTAGTGTAGGTTACAGCTTCCACACAGACCTTAGTGAGTTTTTGCTCGTAAAGATCTGACAGTTCAGGTCTGAAATTACACAGATAGAGCTGCTTCTTAGAGCTCGTGCTCAAAGTTGTATTTTGGAATGGTATTAACCATTTCACCTCTGGAGCAGTTCTAGTGGTGGGACAAACTGCTACTGTCATAATATAGCAAGACTCCATTAGAAGAAACAACATTACTAAGGTGAGTAATTTTTTCTTCTTGGTGGCTGTCACGTCAGCCAGAAGGACTGGGGAGCTCCAGGTGCTTTCCATCAAATCTCCCTACCTGGTCTTCCACAGGGACAAGGTTGTCCTGCGCCCCCACCCGAAATTTCTTCCGAAGGTGGTGTCGGAGTTTCACCTGAATCAAGTGCTGACTCTGCTGGTGTTCTACCTGAATCACATCTTGGAGGTCGAGTACAGGCTCCATACTTTGGACCTGAGAAGAGCACTCGCCTACTGTAAAGAGCGTATGGCGGAAGTTTGGGGAGAGGTTCACCAGCTGTTTGTCACCTACGCCGAAGTCACACCCGGCAGACCTGCAACCAAGTGGACGATTGGCAGGTGGATCACTTCCTGCATTGATCGCTGCTATAGGTTGGTGGGCAAGGAGCCTCCCGTAGGGCTAAGGGCTCATTCCACCCACCATACCGCTGCTGGTGGCTGCTTCTAGGGACGTCCCTATCCAGGAAATCTGCAGGGCTGCTACCTGGAAGTCAGCACACACCTTCATTTCCCATTACCGCATCGACCTCGAGTCACACCGGGATGCTGGTTTTTGGACCTCAGTTCTCCAGTCCCTGTTCCCTAAGTAGGGGGTGAGCGCCTTGCCTCCCTCCTCCCAAACAACTCTTAGGAGTCTGCCAGACAGTGTGGATCGAACAACATATCCACGTCCCTAGAAATACAGGCTACTCACCTGTAACAGGAGTTCTAGGAGTGGTATATGTTGTTCATCCATACGGACCCATCCGACCTCCCTGGCTTCAGTGCACAACCTGGCTTCCAGCGGGCTAGATCTGGCGTCATTAGGTGGAGCAGAGGGTTTTACCACCCGGGTGGGTGGGAGGAGCCAGCTAGAAGACCTTCCGGACCATCTTAAAGCAACAAGGTACCTGCCAGACAGTGTGGATGAACAACATATACCACTCCTAGAACTCCTGTTACAGGTGAGTAACCTGTATTTTTGGATGACCCAGTGGTATTTCAGTATGCTGTTCTAATAAAAGGAAGCACGTAATGCCTTTCTGTGCATCAGTGTATAAGCATTTAACTGGAGTGAGAGTGTGTCGCTCTTGAGGGAGCAGTCTACTGGTAGGCTGATGTGCTGGGCGGAGGTGTGTGGGAGTCTGGGGAGAGTACTAGGATGTTGAGGTGGTGGCTTAAGAACAGTGCTGGTCAAGCTCAGGAGTCACTACATCTCTGGTAAGAGGTTGGAAGGATAATGGTGAAGTGATACTGAAAGATTATATGTGAATGCATTAAGTGTGTTGAGAACTTTGAAGAGGGTTTGACTTTTTTTTTTTTTTTTTTTTTTTAACTGTTAATAGTGTTTTGCTGTTAAGCTTTGGTGATTAAGATCCACAGTAATGGGGCAAGATGTTAAAGTGGAGCAGGAGACAACGCTTGAGTAAGCTGCATTGTTCTAAAAACAGAACCACACTGTTTGTGTTGCCGGCTCCTGCCAGTCACAACCTACAGTGGATATTTTCCCCTATTATGTACTCCACAGTGAATACCTCCCTTATGAAGAAAGCCACCCCGGCTCTTTCATGTTAGGCCTATCCTTCCTGAATAGCCTGTATCCCTCTATTCTGATGCTTCAGTCATGTTCTTTCTCACCAGATGTCTTGAGTTCCATGAAGTCCTGGCCTTTAATGTGCAATGGGCCCTCAAAGTCTGTATATGGACCATATGCCATGGAAACAGGTTATGTCAGAAGAAAATGACCCAGAGGTTCATCTCGTCTGCCCATTTCCCTGCTTAGCTCCATGCTCAGTCTGACTCTGGAGTGGATTTAGAGGTCAGATGTTCCTAGTGGTGGATTGTCACCACTTCCCCCAACATCCCTTCCTTTATGCTCTGCGTGCCACTGTTCTATCTGTTCCACTGAAATGTAACCCCTACATAGTTTTGGCTTCAGCCACCTCTTTCGGCTGGCTATTCCATTCACCTACCACCCACTCTGTGAATAACTTCCTAAGGTCCCTCCCGAATCCCCCCCAACCCAACTATTACCACCAGACTTAACCTGTGCCCTCTGGTTACTGAGTCCTTGTTCCTTGTGAACAGGTCCTTAAATCTACCCTGTTGGTTCCTCTCAAGAACTTGCATCTCCCCCCCTTTCCCTCCTGGACTACAGTGCATGCATGTTAAGGTCTGCCAACCTTTCGTTTGTGGCCTCCTCTGCCACTCTAGATCATCATCATGGCCCTCCTTTGTGTGGTGTCTATGCAGCCCCTGCCCCAGTACTCCTAGGTGTGGCCTTGCCAAGGACCTATACAGAAGCAGTACCACCACCTCCCTCCTACTATCAAGTCCACTTCCTGTACAATTCAGAATCCTGTTTGCAGTCCCATATACTTTGTTGCACTTTGCATTGGACTTGAGGTTGTCCCTAATGGTGACACTACCCCCCACCCCCCAAGTCTTTCTCGATGTCTACACCACCTTTACTCCCCTCATGCAGCAGTGCATTTTAAGGTTCTTTCTACCAATGCGCATCACTTTGCAGTTTTTTATGTTGAACCATAGGTGTTGTAATCTAGGCCCCTTTTCCAATTTTCCCAGGTCTCTTTCCATATCCTAATGAAATTATTTATTGTTTATACTGGATGCTTTGTGAAACCTTTTTGTGCTGTCATTGTCTGCATTTCAGTAGATCTGCTCTCAAAACTGGTTTGAACACCCATCTTTTTAAAACTACATTCAGTATATAATAACAGTTGTTTTATGTTCAAACATTTAAAGATGTTTTTACACGGGGAGCTACAGAGATGTGCCTTGTATTGCAGCAGCTGAAAGTCACTTAATTATTGCAACAATCAGTTAGCTAATCAAATATAATTGTTTTCATGCAAGACTAGGGTTGTTGTGACAACTGTTTTATTATGTAACAATAAAAATTCATTCATAAAAGGCGGAGCTTGGTCCGCTGCATAGGTCGCTAAGGCAGTGGGATGTGATGCTCCCCCCCGGGCCCAGGAAGCACTGCTGCTTGCATCACTCCCTGACTTTGGGTCTCCTGGCCATAGGGGACCTTTGGCTCGCTCTCAGGCCAACATCACCCACATGGTAGCATGATGTGCTATTGCTGGACTTTGGAGAGAGAATCCCTTACTGCAGTTTATATGCTGTCTTTATGCTTTTCTCTGCCTCCCTTCAGGCCTAAGATATACTTTCCCTGTAATTTGCTGTGTTATTTGGTGAATTAGTTTTTTTTTTCCTAATTTGATGTAATTTCGTATTGTTTATCTTTTTTGTAATCAGGTGAACAGATTGCTTTAAGAACTGCAGCATCAAATGACTACATGGAAACTGAGAATTAACAGCTAGGTTATATGCTACAGTAGCCATATTTTTAGAAGCCAGGCGTTTTATGGAGAAAGTGGAGTTTGACACACACACTGCACATGTCCGTTCATAAATTCACCAAACATCTGTTAAAACAGGAGCCCGTAGCTTCAGAAGTGCAGTGTTTCAGGGCAAGCCCAGCCTAATACATATTGACAGGCTTAACTGTGCATTTCTAATACATTCTATTTACAGCCTTTTTCTACACCAAAATGGAAAGCTACTGCTTCACTTTACGTAACTTTTAAATAATGCATTGCTCCAGTACTTGCCTTTAACATGAAGGGTTTATGGTTTTAGTGTGCTTTCTAAGCCCCCCAAAGAAAATGGCACCAATCGTTATGACCACCTCCAGCTGTCAGAGCAACTCCATTAATGGGGCTTTTACTCTTGAGAGCTCTGCAGGGTACGTGATGTCATCAGAAATCGTGGATCAGTAGCTTACGTCAGGGTAAAACATCTGAGAAAGCTAAGCACTGCACTTGTACTATAATTGATAGGCTTAAATTAAAGACGTGAACCAGTCAAATGTAGCAAACCTCAGATTTCAAGATGCATTGTTTAAAATCATGCCAAGTCTTTTGATCAGGGATGCCGACCCACTCACCAGATATTGTCCGACTTCTTTGATGTCTTTGGCTTGAAGCTTGGTCAGCTGCTCATTGGAAAGTTGTTTTTTTCCTTCCGGATGTGTAGCTAATAACGAAGGGCCATGGTGCTTCTTTCCCTTGTGAAATCATTCTATTTTTTGTATTAATTCTCACCCAGAATAACCCAGTAGTGATGCAAAAGTTCTTTAATGGTGGGGTCCCCACTCGGGCAGCAGGGGCTCAAATTTGCAAAGATACTGACAAGCTGATGGGGCATAGGTGAACAGGTTTAATACTACCGGCCTACACATGACAGATGTTTTTTCCACCTCTAAAGACACTCCCACGCTCTGCAGAAAGGCAGTGTGAAATATGTTCCTGTCTGGAACATTCCTCTCTGCAGACATTTGTTTTCTGTTTATAAAATGAGTAGGGGAAATGCTGCATCCTGGTTGGTTGGCACCTATTTCTTAGATCTTCTTCGGGTGTATCTCAGCCATCCGGTACCACCGTAGGAACTTCACCACCGGTGAATGGGAAATCCACACGGTAGATTTTCAGCAGTACAACTGGGCCCCACCCATGCCATCGACATCACCAACCCTGTAAAGGCGCAGGTGGGCCAGCGTCCTCCTCAGTTCTTTCCCAACGTTGACTAATAAACACAGTCTCTGCGGAAGAGACGTTGCAGTGTTCATACCATTTTTCAGAGATTTATTTTCTTTTTTTGCTTATGTCGAGCGTGAAACTGTCAACTTCTCTTTTCCATCACTGCCGCTGCAGAAAGAAGATTGCCTCCAATGACCAGCACTCTGTCTGTGTGTGCTGTCTTGGGCCTGACCACGATGCTGCAGATTGTGAGCTCTGCTAGTAATTTATTCAAACCACCCTCAGGTGACGCAAAAAGGCTCTCAGACTCTTCATGGAACAGCAGGTAGCCAGCTCCGACTAAATACCCCCCTGCTCATCAGTTGCCCTCCGGGTCCAAGAGTTCCAATACCCACCAGAAAGACAAGTCCTTGGGTAAGAGTCATAAAAAAGGCCAGAACTGCAGTCGCTCCCCCGGCGGCCATCCCATTCCCTGTCGGCCTCTCCTCCTTCAGGGGGCTCTTTGTTGATGGCCATGACGAAGAGACCTGCTGTCCAGGTTCTGGTTCACTCCAGACCCATACCAACAGCTCCTCCGCTTCTTTCTACGGGCACAAAGCCGTCGACCTCTGGGTTGTTGGCTCCTCCTCCATTGTCGATGACCACTTCCACGGGTGCCGTTTCTTCACCTCAGGCAACGGGCTTGTCGGGTCACCTTGCTGGGCCGCCAGCCACCGTGCTGACGAACCCTCCCCGGACGACCATGAACTTGAATGAGGTTCTTGTCCACTTTACTAATGTTACAGTGCAGCAGTACTCTGCCCATAACAAACCGCTATTGCTGGCCCTGTCATCGACTCCTTCGACGTCAGCTCCTGTGTGTAGGCCTGGGCCCCCCCCACCCCAGCACCTCCGATGAAGCATTCGTCGGCAGATCTCGACAGTGATGTCTACGTCAAGGAGGAGTATCATCCTGACTTCATGTTACCAGATGAGGTAGAGGAGGAGCAGAACCAGTACTATACTTCAGATAAGTCCACGGCCTTCTCAGTTAATGAGGAATCAGTCAAGCACACCCCGAGGTCTCCTCCAGAGGATGCCTCTTTTTATAGCATTATGAAACAGCTCTCTGCCACCATGGGGTTTCAGACAGAGGAGGATGATGCCACCAAAAGAGACTCTGCAGACTTTCTGGAATTTCCGGAGTCTTCCCGTAGAATCATTTGTCTTATGCTTTCTGCCTTAAAGAATGCTACTACAGCTGTATGGCAGAGACCAGACATGGTGTCAGCTATGCCACGCCGGGCAGATAAGCTGAATAATGGTCCTCAGGGCACCCCTTATTTGGCTGCCCAGGCCGAGACAGATTCTGTGGTCATTAAGGCCGCTCACGACAGGTCCAAGGCCCCTAAGCATCTTAGCCCATTGCCCACAGATAAAGAGTCCCTTCTAATTGACCTATGGGGCAAGCGGGTCTATGCCTCCTGTACCTTAGGCGTGAGGATTTCCAGCTACACCTCTCACATGGTGAAATTCCAAAACACCAATGCCAGGAAGGGCAAGGCTGCGGCTCAGGTCCTCCCTGATGGTACCCAAAAGCAGTAACTCCTGGATGGGGGCTTTCAGAGATGGGGAAGGAGGGGATTCAGGTACATTGGGCATTTTTTTTCTGGGGAACATAATTAAATCCTTTCCCCAACTACTGTATGTGAAGAATTTGGCCTTAGCCCACAAGATCTGTTTAGATACCTACAGATTAGGCATTATCTGTCAGATGAGACCAGGAAAACTCAGATTGGATCGGGGGGGGGGGTTCCCTAAGAACACTCGTATCCTCTATGGCACATTAGGCTCATACTCCAAAGAGGGTTTCCCAGATCAGTAAGCTATTACTAGAGTTAGAGCCAGATCAGTTAACACCAACTAAACACAAATGGCAGGCCGAGGCAGGCATTGCGCTCACTGACCAGGATTGGACAGGGGTATGGAGGGGAGTTCACAGCACCACAGCCCCCCGTCTTGGCAAGAATTTCGATGGCGAATTATCCTGTGATACTTTTGTACCCCTGTAATCACAAAGCACTATGAGGCACACCCCTCAGACCCACGTTTGAGAGGTTGTGGAGTGGTTGGGGACACATGCATATTTTCTGGGCCTGTCCAGTGCTGAAGGATTTTTGGGGACAGATAGCAACAGAAGTGGCGAAGGTGCTGGGGGTCCCCTCCTACTCAATTTCAGAATTGGATTTTGGATCTGCCACCTAGTACTGTGAGGATTAAATCACAGAAAGATCTATATAATGTCCTGGTAGCAGTAACAGTCAAAAACAGTGGTTGAATTCAAGCATGCATGGGACAGTCATAAGGCAATTCTAGGGGGTGGGGGTAGAATGAAGTAGGCTGCTGGTTAACTAGGATCTGCAGCTTATCCATTAGGTAGGGAAATGGGCAGACTGGGTGGGCCAAGCGGTCCTTATCTGCCGTCAAATTCTATGTTTCTATGTAGCCACTAAAGCTATTACCCAAAAATGGCTGAAGATACAACTTGTCAGAATCCCAACCTCTTGAGCTTCTTATGCGCCAACCTAGATAAGTGCATTTCCTGTAACATGAGGATATGTCCCCCTGATCGTCTTCGGTATGACAAGACTATACTCCTCTTCACCGGGTTAGAAAACCCGTGTACATTGTATGAACATATCATATAGGTTAAAGCCATTATTTGGAGACTATTCCACAGGCATACAGACCATTTAAATAAATTTTCCCAAGAATCCAGATAACCACTCCCTCCACACCCCTTCCCCCCAGACCACCCGGATCCCCAAAGAAACCCAGACTATATTGTGGCCCAGTCAAAAACTTAAAACAGTATACCAACGTGGCAAACTGTAACCATCTAACTATGTACATATAATGCTTCCTAGGTAGGAGGCCTGGAAAAGGAACAGGCCTCTGTGTCTGCCCTATAAGGGGCAGAAAGAAGAGGTATGTGTGACCTCCCTTCTCTGGGAGACCTCCTCTAGAGTCTAAAAACACACTGGCTCCTAAATAAATGTGCCAAAGTACGCATACGTCATGGATATGAGCAGCATAACCCATCTCCATTTCTCTGTCCCATCCCCACTGCTAATCTCTACTAAGATCAAGGTAAAAGTAAAGGCTTATGATAATATCAAAAACAGCAAGGAGGTCCTCTGTATTTACCATCTTTCATTTCCCCAAGTTCATACCTCCTCACCTCCCTCCTATATACTGTGTGTTGTCTCAGTAACTTATAAAAATTTTATTATGCGCAGTTTAAACTACTCAGTAGGGGGTATTGTAATTCCACAGTTCTGCAGAAAGTTCCCAAGGTAAAAAGCTCCACCTTGCAGACATTAGATAACGCAAACAGTATCTAGTTTAATCATCATCTGGTCAGAAACTGCGTCGAGAGTCTTGAGAAGCTTAATCAGCTGCTGAAAAGAAGGGAAAATGTTATTGTGTAAAATCCGTGGATGAAAAACCCTCCCTGGAGTAGGAGTTATCTGCTGTATTTATTCATGAGGAGCGCTAAGCCGTTCTGCGATGGGTCACGTCGGCCGCTGTGGGGGATATAAAAGCTTACCCCACCAGGTCAAGGGGCTATTTTAAAGCAGGCAAAAACTTGCTGTGTTAGCAGACAGTTCAGATCAGGTGTTCAAAGCACACAGACTTCTTGTTCCCCATTTTCTTTCATTGTTAAAATGCTTCTGCTGGAGACAGGAGGTTTTGTCCGGCTCTCTTTCTGTTTACCACTCGTTGCCACTCCGGATCCCAGTTTCCTGTTTTTAGGTCCCTAGTCTCAGGGAATGGAAGGACCTTCTCCTTGAATGCCATTATCGCCTCCTCCACAGTGGAATACACTGTTACCCCATCCTCCCAGTAGATTTGGAGCTTCTCCAGATAAGGAGTCTGGAATCGGATCATCTTCTCTTTTAAAATCTTCAACAGGGGTGCATAGTGAAGACGTTGTGCCTGAATTTCCTGGGGGTAGTCGTGGTCCAGGTACAGAAGATTTGTTAGGTAGGTAATTTATTTTTTCACCTAGGCTCTACGCAGGAGATCTTCCTTTGTGCGAAATGAACTAAATTTAAAAATTCAAACACCATGAAGTCTTGCTATATTAGGACTTCTGCAGTTAGGTTCAGCCTCCTAACTGCCCCGGAGAGGAAATAGTTAACTCCAGTGAAACCTGGAGTTCCACAGCGCGAGGGCGCTGTTCAAAGCTCTATCTGGCCAGTTTCAAATGAAACTGCCAGATTCTTTACTCCGCTTCACTGAACAGTCGCTCCCGAGATCAGCTCCTTCAGCTCGGTTCATTCTCGGTTCGTGAGTATTTTAGTTCATTTGAACCAGCAAAAGTATTTATTTTAACGCATTTCAAGTTAAAGCTCTATCTGTAAACCGTAAGTACAATATTGAAAGTCTGTGTGGAAATCCAATTATCGGTTCGGTTTTGAACCGATCGTTTGCTTAATTTAACGTTTTTAAAGTGTTTTGGGGCTTTTAGAGTGCGGTTCCCGGTTCTTATCGGTTCTAAAAAAACCTTGAATTTTAAAAGGGTTTTTTCAAATACCCGTGACACGGTTAGGAACCGATAAGGGTGTCTTGCCTGGCACTGCCATTAAAAGGGCAAGCTGTTGGTTAGGCTGGCATTATGTCTGAGAAACCCAAAAGAAAAACCGGGCCCACTGGGTTTCAACACTGTGATGTTTGTGGGGAAGCCTTTGCTAAGGCTGACCCACACACCACTTGTGTTTATTGTCTGGGGGCTGACCACCTCCTGTCAGACTGCCAGGTGTGTAAAAATTTTCCTGCAGCCACCCTGGAAAAGAGATTGGGCCGGCTCAGGGAACGAGAGGCCAAAAAGTCCGCTGACCCGGATGGCCAGCCCGGTTCAGTACCCACTGGACCAGAGGGAGTGCCCTCTGACCAGGGCGAGACTTCCTCAGGCAAAAGGAAGGCTGGTGCAGAGGAACCAGTCTCAGCAAAAAAGACAAAGAAATCAGCAGGTCTGGAGTCCAAAATTGTCTCTCCAACTGCTGCAGAGTTAGCTAAAGCCATACAGATTGTTCAGTCTTTGTCTCAGGGATCTGTCGAACCCCCTACAACTGGAAAAAGGGTGGTTCGTTCAGTCCCAGTGGTTCAGGATTATGATGTTGAGGATTTTTATGAACCACAGGAGGGGGAGGAGGAATTTGATCAGTATGTTTGTGACTGGGAAGGTCTGGACGTGCCCATTGAACCGGACATTTCTCCAGACAGACCTTTAGAATCTCCCCCTATGCAGTCTGAGTCCCCTTCTCATTTTATGTTTTACAAAAAGGTTGCAGAAACCCTCCAGCTTCCTTTAGAAGAGGCTGTGGATGAGCAAGAGGAGCCTGATTATGTTGAAATGATGGATATTCCAGAGTCTAGGAGATTGTCTATTCCTTTGCATAAGTCATTTAGGAAGCAAACAACAAAGATTTTAAAAAATCCTCATTCTGTCCCTCCTGTAGATAAAAAAATGGGCAGTAGGTATACTTTATCAGGTCCTGATACAGACTTCCTCACTGAGCAGTGTAGTCATGTAGGTGTTGTTCAAGCTGCAGCCTGTGACAAGGCTAATATTCCCCTGGCCTCACATCCTCCTGATAAGGATTCCAGGAAGATTGATGCCATGGCTAAAAAACAATATATGGCAGCTTGGGTGGGACTCAGGCAGGCTAATTATATGGCTTATGTGGCTAGATATCAGAAATCTAGATGGGACACTATATTGCAGTTAGCCAAGCAGGTCCAGGCCAGCTGGCTAGTGAGTTGGAACAAGTGGCTGCTGATGGCATTGAAGCCTCTAAGTTCAATTTCATGCTGCTGTTGATGTTAATGATGTTTCCTCTAGGGTCATGGCCACTTCTGTAGCTCTCCGTAGGTTGGCATGGCTCAGATGCACTAATCTGTCCCAAGATACTCAGTCAAAGGCTATGGATTTTCCTGTAGTAGGAAATTCTCTGTTTGGGGATCAAACAGAAAATTACATGAAAAAGATGGATGAATACAGAACTACCTACAAAAGTGCCCAAGCTAAGGAGAGGCATGCCACTCCACAAAGGCATGCCCCCAGGGGTAGGGGCAGGCCTTTCCACAGGCCTTTTTATCAAGTTCAGGCCTCTTCAGCCTTTGCACAGAGGGTTTTTTTCAGAGGCAGAGGTAGACGGGGCGCAGGCAGACCGCCTCCCTCTCCTCAGCCAAAAGCTGCTGCCAAGCAGGCACCCTGATGGGGTGCACAGGGCCGATTCTCCTGTACCGGTGGAGGGCAGGTTGGTTTATTTCAGCCAGAACTGGTTGTCCCTAACTTCGGACAAATGGGTTCTGGAGGTGGTAAGCCAAGGTCTGGTTCCCAGCTTCAAACAGTTCCCAAAGATGAGAGCCAGACATTTTCCACCTGCAAATCCTTCAGAAGCCCTTGCTTTGGAAGCAGAGGTTTCTTCTCTTCTAGGCTGCAAAGCAGTGGAAAGGGTTCCTCCTTGCCATCAGGGCAAGGGGCTGTACTCAAGATACTTCCTTACCCCAAAAAAGACAGGAGAATGGCGGCCATCCTAGATTTAAGGTTCCTGAACAAGCATCTTTGAAACCAAAGTTCAGAATGTTAACTCTGGCAATGATTTTGCCTTCCCTAAGGCCAGGGACTGGCTAGCTTCCCTGGACCTCAAGGACGCCTATTTTCATATCTTGATCAGGCCTTCTCACCGAAAGTACCTCAGGTTCGAACTGCCCTCTGGCCACTACCAGTTCAGAGCAATGCCCTTCGGCCTCACCTCTGCTCCAAGGGTTTTCACAAAATGTCTAGCTGTGGTAGTGGCTCATTTAAGAAGGCAAGGGGTTGCTGTGTTTCCCTACCTGGACGACTGGCTCATAGTGGGTCAGTCTCCAGATCAGGTAAATCCCACTTGCAAGTCACCCAGCAGCTTCTCACTTCTCTGGGATTCCTGTTGAATTTTCCAAAGTCAGTTCTGGAACCAGTTCAGGTACTAACTTTCATAGGTGCAGAATTGAACACAAAGTCAGCCAGGCATTTCTTCCCTTGGAAAGAGTGGACAGACTCATTGCCCTGGCATCCTCCTTTACCCCTGGGTCTCTCGACCAGCAAGGCACTTTCTGCAACTCCTAGGGCACATGGCTGCTTCCACAGCTGTCGTGCAGGGAGCAAGATTTCAGATGAGAGACATTCAGTTCCACTTGAGGTCCTACTGGTCTCAAAGGAAGGACCCCCTTACCAAATTAGTCCCAGTGACCAAAACCCTGATCCTGGCCCTTCAGTGGTGGCAGGATCAAAGCAATTAACTCAGGGGGTCCCCTTCTTACCCGTTCTTCATTCCCTCACCCTCACCACGGATGCCTCCCTGTTAGGGTGGGGGGCTCACTTGGGCGACCTTTCCACTCAGGGAGTGTGGTCCCCTCAGGAATCTCTGCTCCACATCAATCTTTTGGAACTCAGAGCTGTCCTCTTAGCTCTCCAGGCTTTTTCAGCTACTGTCCAGAACAAGGTAGTTCAAGTCAGGACAGACAACACCACAACAATGTGGTACATCAACAAGCAAGGGGGCACTCGGTCTTCAGCCTTGTGCACCGAAGCAATGAAGTTGTGGTCTCTGGCTTACTCCCTGAACACCTCCCTGATAGCAGTTCACCTTCCAGGGAAGGACAATGTCCTGGCGGATGCCCTCAGCAGGATTTCCCAGGGTCATCACGAATGGACTCTGAATCCCCAGGTTCTGGGGTCGGTCTTTGCCAGATGGGGCACCCTCAGATAGATCTCTTGCAGCCCCAGACAACCACCAACTTCCTCTATTTTGTTGCAGGCCTCCAGTGTTGGGCTCAGTCCCCTGGGCGCTTTTCTGTTGGATTGGGAAGGGAAATTCCTGTATGCCTTTCCCCCCTTCCCTCTCCTCTTCAGGGTACTAGTGAAAATCAGAACTCAGCCCTGCAAAGTGATTCTGATTGCTCCAGACTGGGCCAGACAGCCCTGGTACCCTCTTCTCCTGTCCCTGACATTCCACCCTCCCCTGAGCTTGCCCAGGATCCACGACCTGCTGACCTGTGCACAGGGGAGAGTGTGGTACCCGGACCTCAATTCCCTCCACCTCAAGGCTTGGTTCTTGAGGAGCTAGAATTTGCTGATTTACACCTTTCTCAAGGTGTCTTGACATTCTAAAGGCTTCTAGGAAGCCTTCCACTAGGGCCACTTACAATTCTAAGTGGAAGAGGTTTTCCTTCTGGTGTTCTGAGAAACAAATTGTACCAGAATCTGCTGACTTGGCCATTTTATTGGACTATTTGGTCCATCTAAATTCCCTAGGCCTCAAACCAGCCACCTTGAAGGTTCATCTGGCAGCTGTTTCTGCTTTTTGTGTCTGCAGGAAACCTGTTTCCTCTCTTCTCACCCTGTGTTTTCCAAGTTTTTAAGGGGTTACTTCACACTAACCCTCCCTTTCGGGAACCAGCTCCTGCCTGGGACCTGAATGTTTGCATTGCTCAGCTAATGCAACCCCCCTTTGAGCCTCTGTCTTTGGCAGATCTCAAGTTTTTAACTTGGAAGGCTGTTTTTCTAGTGGCTATCACTTCTGCTAGACGTATAAGTGAATTACAAGCCTTGTCAGTGGAAAAAGATTTTATTTCTTTTCACAGAGATAAGGTAGTCCTCAGGACTAACAGAAAGTTTTTACCTAAATTGGTTTCAGATTTTCATCTAAACCAATCCATCTCTCTTCCAGTATTTTTCACTGAGCATTCCTCCTCAGGGGAGAGGAGATTGCACAGTCTGGACGTCAAAAGAGCCCTAAGCTGCTATTTGGAACACACCAAGGGTCACAGGTTCAATCCTCCAACTCTTCCTTACCTATGGAGAAGTGCAAGGGAGACCTGCCACTAAGAGGACAATTGCAAGGTGGATTGTCTCTTGTATCCAGTTCTGTTACCAAAACTAGGTAGAGAACCTCCCTCAGGACTGAGGGCTCACTCCACCAGGGTATAGCTGCATCTCTAGCGGCTGCTAGAGATATTCCCATTTTGGAAATTTGCCAAGCTGCTACCTGGAAAACAGTCCACACCTTTACCAAGCATTATTCCCTGGATGTCCAGTCCAGGAGGGATGCTCGTTTTGGCACAGCTGTGCTTCAGAGCCTATTCCCTAAGTAGGTTCTGGCCCTCCTCCATGGAGGTACTGCTGTGTAATCTGCAGAAGTCCTAATATAGCAAGACTTCATGGTGTTTGAAGAAAAAATTACTCACCTTAGTAATTGCTTTTCTTCTCATGGAGTCTTGCTATATTAGGACAACCCTCCCTCCTACCCCTCTCAGAACTCCTACTTGGGTACGGGGTTGGCAAGTTAGTGCAAGCACTGTGTCATGCCATTTTAGTTCTCCCTAGTCCCCCGTTGTCATTTGGGTTAGGGAACTAGGTAATTCTGTTTTTGTTAAGTGGTATATGGTCCCCTTCCTGGACTTGAGTCTTTTGGGGAGAGGGGGTCTATTAGTGCTTGTCATGGGTGATACTAATAATAATATGTAATATTGTTATTATTCTGTGATGATTGTTGTGTTTTGTTGTTCTACTACTGGTAGGTAGCCAATGGCTAGTGTAGAGCTTTTCCACACAGACTTGCTATGTTAGTTTGGCCGTAAAAGAACCTGGCAGTTTCATTTGAAACTGGCCAGATAGAGCTTTGAACAGCGCCCTCGCGCTGTGGAACTCCAGGTTTCACTGGAGTTAACTATTTCCTCTCCGGGGCAGTTCAGAGGCTGAGCCTAACTGCAGAAGTCCTAATATAGCAAGACTCCATGAGAAGAAAAGCAATTACTAAGGTGAGTAATTTTTTCTTGTGGATCTTGGTCGGGCTGAGGGATCCAGAGGCTTTGGCTGCAGAGAGCGGTGCGTGTGCTCAGTGTGTAACTCATAGTTGGGAGGTAGCACTAGAATATCTTTTATCAAGTTCTCCATGAAAGGGGCCATCGGGTAATTTCCATCCCCTCGGGATCCCATATAGGTGCAGATTTTCTCGTCGTGACTGACCCTCAAGATCCATTCATTTCAACTGTAGTTCTCCCGTGTGGGCCAGTATAGACTGCATAATTTGGGCAAGTTGCATCATGTTATCTTCTGTAGTAGAGACCCATTCCTCCATTTGCCCAGTCCGGGTTTCTAAGCTGGAAAGCTGCTGTTGAACTGTTTTAAAATTTTTTTTGTTCTCCTGCCTTGATTGTTTAATTTCTTTTAGCAGTATTGCGAAGCAACTGCGTGAAAACTGCTCTGACTCGCCATCTGTGTCATACTCCAGGACATGGGTGTTCACTGGAGAGGACGATCTGCTTGATGTGGCATCCTGGAATCCTTTGCCATCTTTGCTTTCCGAGCGTCCTCTAGCTTTAAATTTACTCTTATTCATGTCCTGGCACCCTCCTCGTGATTTGTTAGACATTTTGATAGGTTTGAAAGCCTTCTGGAAGGTTTCTTTTGCAGTTAGAGATGGGAGAGCTCTTTCCCTAGGCTGCTGCTCGCTCCGTGATGTTGCCGGAAGTCCTACCCAAAAATGGCTGACTTCAAATCCCCCGACTGTAGAGGCCTGGTATGGGAACTGTCTGCAGATACAGGAATTGGAGAGACTTACAGCTAAGCTAAGAGTACAGAAAGACAAGTTTATTGGTTGGTGGCTCCCATTTTTCCATTATCAGGTGGATAGAGAGGGTAAAACAACCATCAGCATTTTAGCACTGCAGGATTAAGGCGAATCAGTAAATTAATAAGTGTGTGGTTGACAGGTGGACATGTTGCTGAGTATCTAGAGGATGATTTGGGTATCCTCTCGCCCATAGCCAGTGATATTGGGGAATATCTGGGCCCCCCTCTCCCTCATCCCACTTTTCTCTCCCTTAGTTACCTCAGTGAAAGCTCGATAACTTATGATTCATAGAATATATTAATACCCCCTTGAGATGAAATTGTACATACGAACATACGAAATTTGCCAGCAGATAAAGGCCTAGAGGTCTATCAAGTCTGCTCGAATGTGCAGCTAGCACCCCTTATTCTGCAGCTGCCCCTTCCTTCCACCCTTCCCCTTCATTAACCCTCCCCCTTGTCCTGTCCCATCCTCTTTTGAAGCAGTTCACTGTTCTACTGGATACCACTTCTGCAGGTAACGCATTCCACCCAGCCACCACCCTCTCTGTAAAAAAGTGTCTCCCCATCTCCCTCCTGAACCTTCCTCCCTCCAGTCTCATATCATGGCCCCTGGTGGCCCTCCCCTCCCTAACTTTGAACAGCCCCTCTGTACCCATCTTGTTTATTCCTTTCATGTATTTAAAGGTTTCAATCATGTCACCCTGTCCCTCCTCTCCTCCAGTGAGTACATGTTCAACTACTTCAACCTCCTCTCATATGATAAGTCCCCAGCCCCTTGATCATCTTTTGCGCCCTGCGCTGCACCCCTCCAGTAACTTAATGTCCCTCTTCAGATATCGGGCGCCAGTACTGCACGCAGTACTCCAGGTGTGGTCTAACTAATGACCTATACAGTGGCAGAATCACCTCCTCCTCCTCGAGGATATACCTTGCAATACAACCCAGCATTTTGTTGGCCTTTGCAGCTGCCTTCCTACATTGTGCCGAGTTGTTCATTGACCCTGTAATGATCACACCCAGATCCTTCTCCTCCTCTGTCTGGGCTAGCTGCACTCCCCAGCTGGTAACTCCTCCTTGGGTTCTTCATCCCAAAATGCAGCACCTTGCACTTTTTGGCATTAAACCCCAGTTGCCAGGTGTCTGACCAGGTTTCAAGCTTTGCCAGATCATCCTGCAACCCCTGCCATCCCCCTAGGTCATCCACCACCGCGCCTACCTTGGTATCATCAGCAAACAGACTGATCTTGCTCTTGATGTCCCATGATATGTCTGCAATGAATATCCCAAACAACACTGGTCCCAACACCAAGCCCTGTGGAACACCGCTTGTCACTGCCCTTGGGTGTGAGAGCTCCTCACCCACCACCACCCTCTGTTGCCTTCCCTGAAGCCAGTTTCCTACCCATCTCACCAGCTTTGCACCCGCCCTTGTGCCTACTAACTTCCTTCCCAGCCTTCCATGCGGCACCGAGTCGAATGCCTTACTGAAGTCCAGATACAGGACATCCACTGCATGGCCCCTGTCCAGTTGCCTAGTTACCCAGTCATAGAACTCTCTGCTGTCCTGTAGTCCTTTGGCCTCGAGGAGGGCCACCAGCCTCTCCTTCAGGATAGTCTCCATTAGCTTACCCACGATGGATGTGAGGCTCACTGGTCTGTAGTTTTCCGGTTCATCCTTGGGGCCACTCTTGTGGAGGGGCACCACATGAGCCATCCTCCAGTCCTGAGGTACACACGAATGTAGTGAGGCATTAAATAGGTCTGCCAAAGGTCCTGCAAGGACCTCTGCCAGCTCCTTCAGTACCCTAGGGTGGATGCCATCTGGGCCTGGCCTTGTCCACCCTCAGCGCCTTCAAACCCTCTCGAACTCTGCCCCCATGATTTCCCATCTGTCCTCCTCCCCGTTTCTGCCGTTTCTCCCACCTTGGGTGTCACCCCTCTTCTCTTTAGTAAATACTGAGCAGAAGTACTCATTTAGTGCTTCTGCCTTATCGCACCCTGGTTCCACCCAACCCCCCTCCTTCCTAATCCTTACTATGTGGTCCTTACAGCTCCTTTTCTCCCTGATGTACTTAAAGAAGTCCTTCTCCCCCTTCTTAATGCCTTGTGCCAGCCTGAGTTCCATAGATGCTTTGGCTCCCCTTACTGCCCTTGTCACCTCCTTCGATTCTGTCAAGTACTCATCTCTGTCCTCCCCCCTTCCTGTTTTCTTGTACTTCCTAAAGGCAGCTCTTTTCTTCCTTACCTTTTCCATGACCTCCTTGCTCAACCAGCTCGGTTTCTTAGCCCTAGCCTTCTTGCTCTGGGCTTTGCAGCAGGTTTTGTTGCCTCCACTATCCCCAGCTTTATGAGCTCCCACCTCTGGTTAGTGTCCATACTAGATTGAATTCTGGCCAGGTACCCTTTTACCACTTCCCCATCCTCCCAAAGTCGGCCCTCCTGAAGTCCAGCACTCTTGTGCCAGATTCCCTCCTTCCTTGCCCATATCCAATGTGAGCCATACTGAGTGGTGGTCACTCCTGACAGCGTTCCTCCACTGTAAGTTCTCTCACAAAGTCCCCATTTGCCAGCACAAGGTCAAGGTATTCCCTAACCTGGTTGGTTCACTGACCATTTGCAGCAGGAAGCTGTCCTGGAAGGCATCCAGCAGTACCTGCTCCTTCTGTTCCTGATTGTTGGGGTACTCCAGTCCACTCCTGGCATGTTGAAGTCCCCACAATCACCACACTACCCTTCTCTTGAGGTCCTGCTGATCTGTCCCGTTAGTTCCTGTCTAACTCCTCCGTCTGAGATGGTGGCCTGTACACCACCCCATTCTAAGAATCTATTCTTGGAATCCTGGATTTGCATCCAAAGTGACTCTGTACTACCCTCCTCCTTCCTCCCTGACACACTTCAGTCCTTCCTTCACATATAGTGCCACCCCTTTCCCAATCACCCTGTCCCTACAAAATAACTTGTACCCTGGTACAGACAGGTCCCAGTCATTGTATTGGGTGGCCCATGTTTCTGTGATGGCTGCAATGTCCACGTCTCCCTCTGCCATGAGAACCTGTAATTCTGCAGTTTTCCTCCCAAGGCTCCTAGCATTAAGGGTAACCACCTTCCACCCCCCCCCCCCCATCCTGCCTCCCTTTCCTAGCATCACCAATAGTACTTGCCATTTGTCCTTTGTCACTGTTATGGGGGGTAAATTAATTTGATTTATTGATGTACTGTCTTTTTTACATGCATTATTTTCTTTTTCTTCATTTTGTTATCTGGGGATTTTCTGTCTTATAGATAACTCTATTGATTGGGTTTGAGATCTTGCATTATTTTGTGGTTCATCTACCTTAACAAACTATTGTTTTTATATTGTAATGCACTGCATCCCCATGTTGAATGTTGTTTTATAGTTGTTGTTATATTTGAAAACTTAATAAAATTCTATTTCAAAAAAATAAAAGCAGGAACTCCTGCAGTGCCTCCAAACCATGGAGGATGTTGGCAGGCACCTCCTCAGGGCCATCTATGACCTGTTGGGCACTATTGCCAGGGCAGCTGCCACTAGTATTTGTGTCTGCAGGCACTCTTGGCTATGTGTGTCTGGTTTTGTTGCTGACGTGCAAAACAAAGTTCTAAATGCTTCTTTCAGTGGCATAAATGACCTGCAGGCGTCTGGCACAGCCATAAAATGTATGCACTCCTTCTATCACACTCAGCAGTGTGGTAGGGGGCGTTCTACTTTTCGTAGACAAGCTACCAGATCAGGCTCAGGTTCTCGTCCCCCAGCTAAGCGACAAGCCTAGTCCTCCTTGCCTGCCCCCTCACAGGTCAGAACCACTGCCAAGCGTCCTAGAACCCACAAGTTCACAAATCCGGCAGTAGGGAGGAGGCGCAGGGAACTATAGGCCAGTCAGTCTCACCTCAGTAGTGGGGAAGAGATCATGGAGGCACTGCTTAAGGGGGACATCTAGAATCCATGGGTGCCCAGGATCCTAGGCAGTATGGTTTCGCAGTGGGTAGGTTGTGTCAGACGAATCTGATAAATTTCTTTGACTGGGTGACTAAGGAAGTAAATCGGGGGGGGTGGGGGTGGATGTTGCCTACCTCGACTTCAGCAAAGGCAAAGCCACCGTCCCACATAACAGCCTGTTAACAAGATGGGTAGTCTGGGCATGGGAGACAAGGTGGTAATCTAGGTTAGGAACTGGCTAACAGACAGGAGGCAGAGGGTGGTGGTAAATGGGATACAATTTGGGGAGAGGGGAGTGACCGGGGTACCTTGGGGATCAATCCTTGGGCCAGTCCTGTTCGATATCTTCATCAATGACATTGCAGAGAGGCTGGAAGGAAAGGTCTGTCTGTTTGCAGATGACACCAAGATCTGTAACAGGGTGGATACTCCAGAAGGGGTGGAGAAAATGAAGACGGACCTGGGGAAGCTTGAGAAACGGTCCAAGGAGTGGCAACTGAGATTTAATTCAAAGAAGTGCAAAATTATGCACCTGGGGCATAGAAACCCTAGAGAGAGCTACAGGATTTTTTTTTGGGGGGGGGGGTGGAGTTGCTGGCAGACACCAAGGAAGAACGGGGCCTGGGGGTTACTATTTCAGATGACCTGAAAATGTCAAAGCAGGGTACAAGGGCAGCAGGGAAGGCCAGTGGCATGCTGGGGTGCATAGGCAGGGGTATCACTAGCAGAAGACGAGAGGTAGTGGTGCCGTTACATAAAACCCTGGTCAGGCCTCACATGGAGTACTGTGCACAGTTCTGGAGGCCACAATTTCGAAAGGACATTAACAGGCTCGAGAAGGTCCAGAGAAGGGCGACTAAGATGGTATAGGGCTTGCACCACAAAACTTATGAGGAGAAATTAAGAGACCTCAATATGTACTCGTTAGAGGAGAGGAGGGAGAGAGAGGACATGATAGAAACATTCAGGTACCTCAAGGGCATAAACAAGGTGCATTTAGGAGACATCTTTCAATACAGGAGCAGTACAAGAACAAAGGGGCATGACATGAAATTGGAAGGTGGCAGGTTAAGAGGGAATGTGAAGACATTTTTCTTCACAGAGAGAGTGGTGGATGCCTAGAATGGTCTGCCACAAGAGGTGGTGGGAGCAAGCACTGTGGTTGGATTTAAACATTCATGGGTTAGGCATAGGGGAACCATAGAGGTAAAGCAGAGGGGGAGGGTCAGAAGCCGTAATCAAGTATGGGACTTACGGGCAGACTAGATGGGCCTAGCGGTCCTTGTCTGCCAACAACTTCTGTGTTTCTATGTAACCGAGGGCCCTGCTCTTTCAGCAAGTACCGCCTCATTCTGACTCCTTGCCAGACCCCCCCCCCCTCTGGTCCAGGCCCAGGAGGTGGTGGTCGGAGGTCGGTTCTCCCTCCAACTGACTCAGTGGAGAGCCATCACATCAGATGCCTGGATTCTACAAATCATAGAAAGCAGTCGTATTCTAGTGCTAATTCAGTAACCCCCCTGCCAGTTACCTCCCGGCCCACGTTCCTGTGCTCTGGGAGGAAGTACAGACTCTTTTATGTAAGCAGACAATAGAACCTGTGCCAAAGAGGCAAAGAAACTGAGGGTTCTACTCCAGGTTTTTCTTGGTACCCAAAAAGAATGGGGATTTACAGCCCATCCTCAATCTGAAGGACCTCAATCTCTTCATCCGATACAAAAAGTTCCGTATGGTAGAATTACCAGGACTTCTGCCCCTTCTCAAGGCCGAGGACTGGCTTTGCTCCCTGGATATGTAGGACGCATACCTGCATATAGCGGTTTTCCCTCCTCACAGGAGGTTTCTCTGCTTTGTTTTCCAAGGGGAACATGGCCAGGTCAAGGTCTTGCCCTTTGGCTTGCCCTTTGCACCACGTGTGTTTACCGAGTGCTTACCTGCGGTCGCAGCAGTCCTCAGAAGGGAGGGCCTGTACGTCTTCCCGTACCTGGATGATTGGCTTTTCAAAGCCCCATCCAGGGATCAGCTGCTCTGGACTCTGGAGCGTACTGTCCAGCTGTTCCAAGCCCTGGGCATCACGGTCAGCCTACCAAAGTCTGTCCTCATACCGTCTCAAAGATTACAGTATGTTGGAGTGGTTCTAGACTCTGAGCAGGGAAGCGTTCCTTCCCAGAGCAGGCGGACTGCCTCATGGCCCAAGCTCAGGAAGTCTCCCAGTCGGTACATTCCTGTCAGACTGTACCTCAGACTTCTGGGCCTGAGGGCTGCTGCTGTTCCACTGACCCCCTAGCCAGACTCCACATGCATATGCTTCACTAGACCATCAGGGTGCAGTGGGATCAGCATCTGGATGAGTTGGACCAGCTAGTCTTAGTCTCCTCCCTGTCCGCAAGGTTCTGCAGTGGTGGATGGACTCCTGGAACCTTCTTCAAGGGGTACCCTTTCAGATTACTGCCCCACAACAGATCCTAACCACCAATACCTCGGGTCTTGGTTGGGGGGCTCACCTGGGTCCTTTTCAAACCCAGGGCTCCTGGTCCCAGTGGTATTCCACCCTGCAAATTAATGTCCTGGAAATGAGAGCAGTACTCTGTGCCATGCAGGCCTTCCAGGACCATTTGGTCCCAGGCTAACTGCTAGTGCAGCTGGACAACGTGAGCGTGGTCTAGTGTATCAACAAGCAGGGCGTGACACATTCCTATCCCCTCTGCAGGAAGTCCGTGCGAGTGTGGTACTGGGCTCTAGAACACAGCCTGACACACTTGGCAGTCCATGTATCAGGCGCTCTTAACTACCTGGTGGACAGTCTAAGCAGGACTCGGTCCGGCATACACGAATGGGAGCTTCTCTCATCCGTAGCAGATGATCTGTTCAACAGATGGGGTCATCCAGATTTGGACCGTTTTGCATCCCCACTCAGTGCGAAACTGAGCAATTTCTGCTCGCTAGATCCAGGGCCTGGAGTTTTCTGACGAGATGCATTGCCCCTCTCCTGGAGCAGAAGGTTTTTTGTATGCATTCCGTCCGTTTCCACTAATACAGAGGGTGCTGATCAAGCTGCAGATGGAGGGAGCCATCATGATCCTGGTAGCTCCATTCTGGCCCCGCCAGATCTGATTCTCTCAACTTCAGCAGCTGGCGGGCGAGCCTCTGGTTCCTCTACCCCTCTGCAGGAATCTGCTGGCCCAGGTTCAGGGGACCCTGGTCCATCCCAATCTAAGGTTCTTCCATCTACATGCGTGGCTCATGAGGAAATAGCCATTGCCAGGTTTGAGGTCACTATTAGGGTAATGGACGTCCTGGTGGCCACCTGTAAACCCTCTACCTGTACCAATTATGCCATGAAGTGAAATGGTTTGCCATTTGGGCTGCAAAGCATTCTCTGGACCCCTTCACCTGCCCTGTGAAGCATGCCCTGGGCTACCTGATTTCCCTGTCAAACTCGAGTCTCCGGTATTCCTCTCTCAAGGTTCACCTTTTGGCCATTTCTGCCTTTCATGAGCCCGTAGGTGATCACATGATTGCTCAATTGGATGTTTCCCGTACCTTTCTTAGAGGCATCCCGCATCTGAAACCCACAACCCAATCCGTTCCCCAGTCCCAGCTTGGGATTTAAATTTCATTTTGGGAAAGTTGACCCTGTCTCCTTTTGAGCCTATCGCGACTTGTGATTTGCGCTTTCTGTCCTGGAAAATGTTGTTTTTAGTTGCACTTACTTCTGCTAGAAGAATTTCAGAGCTTCGAGCCCTCTGGTATGAGGAGCCTTATGTAACCCCTAGATGGCGCTATCCCAGGGGCTACTACCCCTGCCTGATTTGCCACTAACAGGTTGAGGGGCCTGGATCCAATGGCGGGTGCCTCCACCCAGAGGTCAGGGTTTGCAATAGTTAAACTTACTTGGTCACAGCCCTCTGGGACACTGCAACCCCTTTCTTCCCACTAGTGGCCACACAATATATCAGAATTACCTTCACAGTATACACTTACCCCAGGACTAGTTCCGGCACTGGGACCTCCTGTGAAATAAGATACAGTGCAACAATCACAGTACAGTACTTTAACATAGACAAATACCTCAGGAAGTATAACTTTGCTGAAACAAGCAGCTCTGATTTATTTGGGGGATATAACAAGGACAGGAAATCAGGTTAATTAGCTTATCACTTTACTATCTACCTATGGCTCTGTGCAGGCCTATCCCTACCAGTTACTGTCCCTGGTACCCAAGCCCTAGTGGCTAGTCAAACCGTGGCAGCTGGTAGGGCCCTTTCACACTGTGAAAAGAAAAATTAGTTTAAACAGTCAGCAGTACAGTGATTCCATTTGGATTTAACGTGGCAATTCAACAGGGAGCGACCCTGAATTAGTACTCACGACCTCCAAACAAGATAGGGTCCTTCAACGTCAGCAGGGCTACTCTTGAGCTCCACGAGACTCTTCACACATTTATATGGTAAAAAAAGAAAGTACTATACCAGGCAGGCTGCTTCTCTATCCCGATCGCAATTACTGCACAATACCGGGAGAACACACAGCAGATTCAGTTCCTGACAGACCGAGTGCAATTCAACAATTTCTCCAGTCTTCTACAGGGTGAGGCTGGTTTCTACTCTTCAGAGATCCTTTGATTCTCTTCACAGGACTGATTCAGTCCTAACAAGCAGTTACACAAGCTGCAGACTGGAACCTGGGCCTTACACGTTTTTGACTGAAACTGTGCACTGAAGGAGCACAGGGTTTCTTTCCTTCACTGCCAGATCTAAACTGAAACTCCAACAGACAAAACTGGGCACTTCCTTTGAGTTCCTCCCAGTTCTTGACTGGATTGGCTTCACTCACAATAGACTGCTGCTGTTGGTCCAAAAAGGCGCAAGTCTAAACTACATCTCCCAGAGTCACTGCCCATACAATCCTCTTGTGGCTGGCTCAGATTATGAGTCCCAAGTTCTGATTCGTCCAAGGCACCATTTTAGAGCTAGCTTACCCACACTGATTGGTCCAGTTCAGCAGTTCAAAACCAGAATGGGGAACTAGGCAGACACAGTTCTGACTGCAAAGAAAGCAGGTTAGACAAACTGTAATTTCATTATTACTGTAAATGATTTCTGGCAAACAGTTACATCTTTCAGATAGGTTCCTTTGCACTCTAGTGACTGCAAAATGGAGTGAATTGGCAGCAGCTCAGTGGTACTCAAACAGAGAAGCACACAGTCCCTCATACAAACTAATTATGTCTGCAAGCAGACAGCTCTTAAAGAGACAGCACCAGAGGCTCTAAAACACTCACTGATAAATGGCTTAAACGCCAAACACCATTCAGGCTTGGAGCATTCAAGCAAGCTCCTGGAAGTCTTTGGGAACCCCATTTGCAGGGGTTACACCTTCCTGGTCTGGGAAAGCTTGGACGCCCGGCCAAGCAAGTACTCTATAAGTTTTAACTGCAACCATATACATTGCATTAGGCTCACACATGTAATCATCAGTCAATATATCATTTTACCAAGAACACATTTCTGAAACATTGCAGTCGTCACTCTTTACATAGTATTCACATTGTACCATAACTCAAGTTATTACCTCTTGTACATGAAACCTGAAGAGAGGGCCCTTCCTATCAGTTACCTTGGGACTGGACGGGCAAGGGCACCATACTTAGAGGGCAACACAAGTAACTTGGAGTTAGCACTGATGCTCAGTTTGGGCAATGAGCTCGGGGACACATACACCTTTATGGACAACATTGAGAGGCAAATCCACAGGCCTCCCAAGGGAATCATAACTGAGGTGCACCAGGCTTTACAGCTCGACCAGTCTTTCTAGGGGAACTGTTACAGTCTCTGCACTCTGAGCCTCATTTTCAGCATTATCCTCACTTGTCAGGGAGTCCCCATGGGGGTAGAGGCTAGAACTTGGGGCACTTTCAGCTCCAGGAGTTACAGTTTCTGAGTCCACAACATTTGGCTCGCATGGAGAGCTTTTGGACACTGGCAGTGGACTGTCAGGGCACTCAAAATACTCTTCTTGTTGGTGTATCACCAGTCTGCCCCAATCTATCATTTTCCTCCCCTGAAAGCTCAAACAGTTCAACCATGCACAATGATTCCATTTCATCTGATCTTTTGCTTTGCACTTCACTTTCTGGGAGCATTGGCTCCAGGGATGAAGCTGGGGGCTTAGACAGTCCAGAAGGCCCAGCTTTGTCTCCAGTATTGACTAGGGGATTGCCCCAAAACAATTGACTCAGTTCGTAAGAAGGATAGTATTCAAAGTCACTCTCACTTTCTTCTGATATGGACTGACAGTCATGCTCAACTGGGACTTGTGCAGGGGAACACTTTAACTCTGCTTCTGTTGGTGCAGACTTCCTTGATCTTTTCTTAGCAGCAGCTCTAGTCACTGGTCCAGAGGGGGCATCTTCTGGGGGCTCAGACTCAATCAGGATTTGTCCAATGGGCAGTAAATGATTTCTATGCATTGTTTTTACATCTTTTGAATTGTTCTCAGGCCTTACTTTGTACACAGGCAGATCATCTAGTTTGCCCACTACAATGTGAGGAGATGGTGCCATCTGTCAGCAATCTTGTGTTTGCCATGCAGTCCCAGATTTCTTAGCAATACCGATCTCCCTCCTGGAGTTCCTGTGCTTTCACCTTTTTATCATACCGTTCTTTGTTGGCCAGATTTCTTTTGGCAGCCATGGTTTGAGCCAGTTGGTACGCATGAGTTAGCTGGGCCTTTAACTTTGCACATACTGTAAATAGTTGTCAGCTTGAACCCCATCAGGAGACCCCAAAACACACATCTACTGGTAGTCGAGCTTCTCTTCCAAACATCAGGCGGTGGGGGAGAACCCAGTGGCATCACTTTTGGTGCAGTTATAAGCATGTACCAGGGTGCTAATTTGTTGGCTCCATCTAGGCTTGTCCTTTGGGTGCAGGGTGCCTAGCATATCTAGCAAAGTGCGGTTGAAAGCGTTCAGGCTGTGGGTCCCCTGGGGTGGTAAGGAGTGGTTCTGGACTTTCGCACTCCCACAGAGAAAGCATCTCTTTGATCAGGCGACTCTCATAGTCTCTCCTTGATCAGAATGGATTCTTTGTGGAGCCCCATAGTGAACAAAAGTTTTCTACAAGTACTTTGGCCACAGTGGATGCTTTCTGGTCTTTGGTGGGAAAGCTTGGGCATATCTCGTGAAATGGTCAGTGACCACCAGCACATTACTGATATTTCTTTGATCTGACTCCAAACTCAGAAAATCAATACAGACCAGCTCCATGGGTGCACTGGTGGTGATGTTAACAAGGGCAGCCCTCTGGGGCAAAGCTTTCCTCTGTAAGCAGCGACTACAAGTTCGAATGTGTTGCTCCACATCAGCCCCCATCTTAGGCCAATAGAATCTGGGATCTCACCAAGTCAAGTGTTCTGTCTATACCAAGGTGCCCCATGTGGTTGTGCAAGGACCTCAGTACTGAGTCTCGAAGGCAGTGGGCAGCACTAGTTGTTGTTTGTCTACTTGTCCCCCTCTGTCTACTGTTTCTCTGTATAACAGTTTATTGATCAGTTTCAACTTAGGACCTTCTTTGTATAACAGTGCAGTTCTCAAATCAGTGGAGTGTAATTTGGACACATCTTTTCCTGCATAGAGGGCTTCTAAAGCTGCTTTGATCATGGGATCGCTGGATTGAGCCCTGCGATACTGTCATTCTCCAGCTGAGGCAGTGCACCAATGTCTATTGCAGAAAAGTGGCAATAAGCAGCAGGTATGCAATTCTCAGAGGGTCCCAAGCAATCCACCATGCAGTCCACTCGTCCGTGGACATTTGTTCCTCCCTGTCAAACTTCCGCAGAGTGCCCGAATGTCAGGTTCTGCAATCGGACCCAATCATTCTTGGGAACAGGCCTCCGGGAGAGCATCAGCATCTATGTGGTTCAGACCTGCTCGGTATTCGAGAGCATAGTCATATGTAGATAATGCAGAAAGTCACCTATGGCCAGTGGCATCCAACTTAGCTGAGGTCTGCACATAGGTCAAAGGATTATTGTCAGTTTTACTAGTATTTTAGCCCCATACAAGTACTCATGGAATTGGTCAACAATAGCTCACTTCAAAGCTAGGAACTCTAACTTATGTACAGGATAGTTCTTTTCGGATGGGGTCAGGCTTCTACTGGCAAAGCCCACTGGTCTCAGGCCATTCTCGTGCTCTTGGTACAACACAGCCCCAACCCTTGCAAGCTAGCATCAGTGTGCAGGGCGTAAGGTTTCTTGGATCGGCATAGGCCAGCACTGGAGCATGGGTAAGTTGATATATGATCTCATGAAAAGCAGTCTCACAATCAGGAGTCCAGCGGGCCCCAAATACTTCACTCGGATGAAAATACACTCTTTCAGTCTTGAGGCGCTGACTTTGGTATTTTTGTGGGTTGGGGATACCCTTGAGTAAGGTTAAGTAAAGGCGGATCACTCTTGAATAGTCCTTGATGAAGCGCCGATAATAACCACAGAATCCAGGAATCTTTGCAGTTCTTTTAGATTTTTGGGCTGTGGCCAGGTGGTCAAGGCCTCAACTTTACTTGGTCGGTCTCTATTCCTCGGTGGATACTATGTGTCCCACATACTTTACTGATGTTTGAAAGAATTGACACTTATCAATGGACAGTTTAAGGCCAAAGTCCTCCAGTCGGTCCAATACCTTAAATAATCTGCTCTCATGTTCCTCCAGTGAGCTGCCAAACACAATAACATCATCTAGGTATACCAGGTACTCTAGTAAGTTCATGTCCCCACTGCACGCTCCATCAATCGTTGAAAAGTGGCTGGGGCACCTGAAATCTCTTGAGGCATCCTCATGAATTCATAAAGCCAAGCGGACAGATAAAGGCTGTCTTCTCACGGTCCTCTGGGGCCACTCGGGATCTAGTAGTACCACTGCGGAGATCCAACACAGAGAACCACTTGCTCCCGTTTAGGCAGTCCAAAGCATCCTGAATGCGGGCATTGTGTACTGATCAGGGACAGTCCGCCGTTTAAGTGCGATAATCCACACACATCCTTACTGTACCATTCTTTTTCCTCACTACCACAATAGGGGAAGCATAAGGGCTTCTGGATTCTTGTATTACACCAGCAGCTAACATCTCTTGCAGATGCCATCTCACATCATCTATGTCAGCAGGTGCCAGGCGTCGAGACCTCTGATGAAATGGTCTTTTGTCCTGCAGCCGGATATTGTGCTCAGCTCCTTGCACGCATCCTATGTCCCATTCCTTTAAAGAAAACACCTGGTCTCTCTGGGCAAGCTTCTCACTGATCCTCACTTTCCATTCAGCTGGCAACGGGGAGTCGCCGGAATCAAACAAGTCAGGCGTTACTCTGTCATTCTTCCTCGAACTCTTGCTGCTGGGTAGCACTGCAGTGTCTGCACAATGCACATTAGCCAGGATGCAACCTCTATTTACTCGAATGTCTCTTTCAGACACATTATGAACTTGGACCATTACCCTTCTGGCATAAGCATGGGCTCTAGCGGGCAAAATACTAGGCTTGACCAGCAGTCCCTCTGTCAATTTTCCATCGCCTGGTGCATCCAACATTAATATTTTATTCTTAACATCCTTTCTGATACGGACCTCTCCCTGTAAGGTACACTGGGCATTTGGCGCCAGGATCAGAGACTCAGGATCCTTCTTCCATACAATTCGACCGTTCCTCTGGTTCTATTTTTTCAGCATCTCTCTGTGCCTCATAGGCCTTCTTAATTAAGCTGGAACTCTTAAAGCTCTACTAGTTTTTGACCCCTGTTTTTCATAACACAACTGTGCCAGCCTTCCGAACATATGAGCATTTGTTCCAGTCAACAAAGGGACACCATCATACAGTCCAGTGGGGGGACACACTAAAGCTAGAGTCTCTACTTGTTCGGCCACTCCAGCCACGGAGGTGGGGAAAGACAGCCAAATTCGGATATACCCGGAATAGGGGTAGGCCTTCTCACTTAACCCCATACATGCAGTCCTTCTAATGGTTGTAAGGGTACGTCTGACAAATGCTTCTGATACCAATCCTGGAACATAATTGTCACTTGGGAGCCACTGTCTAATACAGCTCTTGTAGACACTCCATTCACCTTTACAGTGGTCTCCATGGAGGACCCACTATTCTGGACCAGTCTGGAGAGGCGATAGTGGGGGCCTGGGCAACTGACCTTGCCACAAAAGGACGTGAGTTAGCATTTTGGTGCCCTCACTGGGATCATTCGTGCACCTCTTAACCACTGATTTGTTCTCCAAGCTCTCCTTGTAGCCTATATGCAACTTTGTCAGTGTCTTTTGGGACCGGCATTCCCTTTCATGTGCCCATCCTTCCCACAATTATAGCAAAACATACTTTCTGGAGTTTGAGCTGGCCGAGGCGCCACACTGGGAGCCAGGGCGGGGGTATTACTAACTGGAAACCTTGGTGCCATCTCTGTCTGCGGCGTGATAAGCATTTGGAGACATCTCGCCAGTTTCTCCACTTCCATGGTCAAGGAATCGAGTTCGGAGCTGTTATCAGCAGGAGATACATGGGTGGGTATCCCCACCCCATAGCAGATCAGTCGGATATAGGTCGGGGCCTACTTGCAGGCGTGGCCTTCATAAAGGGACTGTTTTGAATTCCCGGATCTCTCTCAACAGTTCGCCCCATTGTGGCATATCTTTTTCCTTATCAGAGCACTCATTGACTGCCAACCTCTGCCCTGAACTTCACTTGATGGGCCACCCTCAGTCACTCGGGTCATAGCCGCAGCTATTGGTGCAGGTCCTCCGGTCGCCTTTTCTCAACTCCTCAATTCTCTCTTAACTCATCATAGGAGGGTGGGGATTCCAGTCGATTTGCCAGGCGTAACTGAAGCAACAGCAGTTCTGAGAAGGGGCAGACTTAGGATCCTGTCCAGCCTGGTTCGTTTCCAGTTCAATCGCTGGCAAACTACCCTTTCTGAGGCATTCTTGCAACAATTTTTCCAGCCGAGATACATACACAGACAACAACTCCCTTGGTACTGTTGTGCATTTCTTACTCTCCACCATAGGTCCTCATCAGAATCTGGGCTCCATACACATTCTCCAAGGCCTCAAGATAGGCCTGTGCAGTCGCTTCAGGGTTACTGGCCCGTTTAGCACGGATGGTAGCCAGGGCAGGACCTCGAGGCTCTCACTAACCTCTTTCGCTCTCGGCTTCCGAGCATTGCCATTCTAGCACTTGGGGCAACATAGTCTATCCAGGTCTCCCAGTCATCCTCCCCTTGGGGGTGGGGAGGGTGCCAGAGAGATCCTCAACCTTCGTAAGAGTCGTGACTAATGGCAGGTGCAGAAATAGGGAGTCTGCATTGGTTCAGCCACCATTACGGGCACTGGTGCGGACAGGGTGTTGGGGAGGAACACCCCAGGTGGCAGAATAGTTTCTTCAAGTCCTCCAAAGTTTCCTTCTCCAAGCAACCATTTAGCAAATTTCTCCTCAAAAGTTTCAGATAGTGGTGGGGGCTCATTCCCCCCCGGGTCTTTACTGTCCTTAGTTATCACTCTCCAAGCAGTGAGGGCTCCCTCTGGGGTAATGGTCTGTGGCACTTTGGAGCTATGTATGGGATCCTTAAACTCTACTAGGGCCAGAAAAATGTGGGTGAGCAGATTAGCATGCCGACCCACCGCCACAGGGTTTTGTAAACCTTCCACCTTGGAAAGTACTCCCTGTACAGTGTCCGTATTGATGCCCAGGGGGATGTCCAGGATAAGCATAGCATTTTGGGGGTCAGTCTCCTCCCAGTACACCACTCCACCAGCGGTGCACAGCCACTTCTGTCGGGTACCCATTTTTCTTAACAGTGGTTCGTAGAATATGGCCACTAGAGGACACACAATCCCAGCGGTGAGCCTCCAAGATGTAACCCCTAGATGGCGCTATCCCAGGGGCTACTACCCTGCCTGATTTGCCACTAACAGGTTGAGGGGCCTGGATCCAATGGCGGTGCCTCCACCCAGAGGTCAGGGTTTGCAATAGTTAAACTTACTTGGTCACAGCCCTCTGGGACACTGCAACCCCTTTCTTCCCACTAGTGGCCCACACAATATATCAGAATTACCTTCACAGTATACACTTACCCCCAGGACTAGTTCCGCACTGGGACCTCCTGTGAAATAAGATACAGTGCAACAATCACAGTACAGTACTTTAACATAGACAAATACCTCAGGAAGTATAACTTTGCTGGAAACAAGCAGCTCTGATTTATTTAGGGGATATAACAAGGACAGGGAAATCGGGTTAATTAGCTTATCACTTTACTATCTACCTATGGCTCTGTGCACAGGCCTATCCCTACCAGTTACTGTCCCTGGGTACCCAAGCCCTAGTGGCTAGTCCAAACCGTGGCAGCTGGTAGGGCCCTTTCACACAGTGAAAAGAAAAATTAGTTTAAACAGTCAGCAGTACAGTGATTCCATTTGGATTTAATGTGGCAATTCAACAGGGAGCGACCCTGAATTAGTACTCACGACCTCCAAACAAGATAGGGTCCTTCAACGTCAGCAGGGCTACTCTTGAGCTCCATGAGACTCTTCACACATTTATATGGTAAAAAAGAAAGTACTATACCAGGCAGGCTGCTTCTCTATCCCGATCGCAATTACTGCACAATACCCGGGAGAACACACAGCAGATTCAGTTCCTGACAGACCGAGTGCAATTCAACAATTTCTCCAGTCTTCTACAGGGTGAGCCTGGTTTCTACTCTTCAGAGATCCTTTGATTCTCTTCACAGGACGGATTCAGTCCTAACAAGCAGTTACACAAGCTGCAGACCGAACTCTGGGCCTTACACGTTTTTGACTGAAACTGTGCACTGAAGGAGCACAGGGTTTCTTTCCCTTCACTGCCAGATCTAAACTGAAACTCCAACAGACAAAACTGGGCACTTCCTTTGAGTTCCTCCCAGTTCTTGACTGGATTGGCTGTCACTCACAATAGACTGCTGCTGTTGGTCCAAAAGGCGCAAGTCTAAACTACATCTCCCAGAGTCACTGCCCATACAATCCTCTTGTGGCTGGCTCCAGATTATGAGTCCAAGTTCTGATTCGCCCAAGGCACCATTTTAGAGCTAGCTAATTCACACTGATTGATCCAGTTCAGCAGTTCAAAACCAGAATGGGGAACTAGGCAGACACAGTTCTGACTGCAAAGAAAGCAGGTTAGACAAACTGTAATTTCATTATTACTGTAAATGATTTCTGGCAAACAGTTACATCTTTCAGATAGGTTCCTTTGCATCCCTAGTGACTGCAAAAATGGAGTGAATTGGCAGCAGCTCGAGTGGTACTCAAACAGAGAAGCACACAGTCCCCCCATACAAACTAATTATGTCTGCAAGCAGACAGCTCTTAAAGAGACAGTACCAGAGGCTCTAAAAACACTCACTGATAAATGGCTTAAACGCTAAACACCATTCAGGCTTGGAGCATTCAAGCAAGCTCCTGGAAGTCTTTTGGGAACCCCCATTTGCAGGGGGGTTACACTTATTTAAGTCTGTTCACCTTCCAGTTTACTTTCCAGAATGTGCCAATCCAGGGGAAGCACTGTTCAATACATTAGATGTGCGCAGAACTTTGAAGTACTATCTGCTTTGGACTTAGGAATCTAGAAAGTCTAAGCAATTTTTTGTTTCATTCGTCCCTGCTGTTTCTAAGCAGTGTTTATCCAAAGGGTTGGCTAATTGCATTGTGTTCTGCTATAAGTACGGCAAAGAGTTGCCTGGTGCTGTGAAAGCTCATTCCACCAGAGGGATGGCTACCTCGGTGGCTTGTTTCAAGGGGGTTTCAGGTGCCGATATCTGTGCAGCTGCCACATGGAGTACTGTCCACACCCTTACCAAGTACTACAGTTTGGAAATTGCCTCAAGAGCCCGTGCAGGTTTTGGCAAGGCCTCCTGTCTTAAGTTTTCAGAGTCCTCAGTCCAGCTCTCAAGGCCTTCTGTATTAAGTTTATGAAGGTTCTTGCCTGGGCCAGTTGATTCACATCTCCTGGCTTAAGTTTTTAGAGATCCAGCCTCCCAGTTTAGCTGTTCCTACCTGTCACTGCTTGGGACTCGTTACTATGGTGGTACCTGATGGCTGAGATTCCCCCGAAGAAGATAAAACAGTTACATAAGAACATACTGCAATAGTAGATCTTCGAGAGGATCTCAGCCATCAGGTCTATTTCCCTTCCACCTTCCCCTGTAAAGGGCTTCTGTTCAGGACCTGGCCATTTGCTGTATCCATCGTTTTATTCGGAGCTGGGTCCCTCGCTCTCCTCAGTTCCCTAGGGCTCTAGCCTTGCTCCCTTTGTCTCCAGAGGGAAAGAACTGAAGAGGGCGCAGGCCTGCCCGCACCTTCATAGGGTTGGCGACGTCGGCTGATGTCGATGGCGTGGGCATGCCCAGTTGTACTGGTGAAAATCTTCCGTGTTTATTTCCCATTCACCAGTGGTACCTGATGGCTGAGATCCCCTCGAAGATCTATTGTTATGGTAAATTCTTACGTAACTGTTCTAACCCCAAGAATTACTCATTATGATTAAACAAATGCAGCCAGCCTCCTGTGTTGGACTGTCCGGAGAGATGGAATTATATGCAAATGATGGCACTCTCAATTGGCTCATGCCACTTTCAAACTGTTGCCCTAGCAACTGTTGCACTCTGAGTGCTTCAAATTCTTTACTCCGCCTGCCTAGTGAAGACGTCCCAGACAGCTGTCCTTCAACCTCTTCAAAATCTGATTATCTGTTGATAAGTAGTGTTTTTCTCTTTATTCTTCAGATTACTGCCTTAGTTTTAGTTTATTTTGTAGTTTGTGTAATTTTTATTGTATTTAGCGGTTCCTTGGAACCGAGGGTTCCGATATTTCTAGTGAGGGTTTTACCTCAGTCTTTTATATTTGTTTATTTTTTGCGGTAGGTTCCTAACCGCATATATTTAAATCTTATATAGGATTTCTTAGTTCTTGGTGTCAGGAACCGAGTAGCGCTCGGTTCCCGGAACCGTTAGCGGTTGCTTATAATTGTTGTATTCGGTTCTAAGGAACCGATAATTGGTTGTTTTTTCTTCAACGATTCCTGCTCAGTGTCAGAGGATCCTGCTGTTAAGCCTAAAAATGCACAGGACCCACTGGTTTTAAATTGTGTGAGTCTTGTGGTAAGATAATAGCCAAAGCAGACAGGCATTCATTGTGTATTTTTTGTCTAGGTACTAGCCATATTTTTGCAAATTGTGACATTTGTAAAACTTTTTGCCCTAAAACTCTTAAGAAAAGGTCAAAAATATTAGAAGAGATGGCCTCTTCTTCTGCTATTACTGGTGAAACTAGTTCCTCTACCTCTGGTGCAAGAAAGGATGGAGGTAAAGCTAAGGATCCTGATAAAGGATCAGAAAAGGCTGAGCAGGGTAAGACAAAAAGGCCAGTGAAGTCAGGGACTGAACCTGTGCCACTGAAAAAAAAATGTAAGGAGAAGCATGTTGCTGTGCCTCTGGCCGAGAAGGCCAAGGAGCTCCCAGCTGACAAAACTGGTATACCCTCGGCTGAGGACATTGCCAAGGCCTTACAGGTCTTGCAAGCACTGCAAGTTGCAGTCCTGGTTCCAATACCGACTGCTCCGGTTCCTGTACTGGTTCCACCATCTCAGGAGCCACAGACTTCCTTTCCTGAGGAGGAGGAGGAGGATGATTTCGAAGAGGAACAGATATACACCCTGAGGTTTCTCCAGAACGGGAGTTCGGTCCCCCCCCGGGCCCGGAGGATTATTTCTCACACTATGCTTTTGTCAAAAGCATGGTGGAAACACTTAACCTCCCTCTGCAGGAGACAGAGGAGGATGTGGAGGAGGCAGAATTCCTGGATATGATGGGGTTAACCCCAACAAAACATTTATTACTGCCTATACATAAGTCCTTAAAAAAGGCAGCAATGCAAGTATTCCAAACTCCCAATTATATTTCAGGAGTTGATAAAAAAGTTGAAAAGAAATATCAGCTTGCTAGAACAGCAGCTGATTTTCTGTTCAGCCACCCTGACCCTGAAGGGGTTGTGCAGGCTGCTGCTTGCGACAAAGCCAGGATTCCCCTGGCTACCCATACTCCAGATAAGGATTCTCGGAAGATGGACACAATGGGAAAGAAAGGGTATATGGCTGCTTCCCTCATTCTTAGACAGGCCAGTTACATGGCCTGTACAGTGCAATACTTGAAGGCACTCTGGAATGCAGTGTTAGCTCTGGCTGACAAAGTGCCTGGTGAAGTGACAGTGGACTTGCAGGATACAGCAAGGGCCGCTTTAGATGCCACAAAATACCAGTTTCACTTGGCTGTTGTCACTAATGATTCTGCAGCCAGGTTGATGGCACTATCTGTTTCCCTTAGAAGATTTGCCTGGCTCAGGGCCACAAACCTGACCCTGGACAACCAGGCCAAGGCGATGGACTTTCCTTTCGAGAAAAATTCCCTATCTGGGGATAAGACAGGCCTATATGAAGAAGGTAGAAGATTATAAGGCCACCTATAGAAGCAATTCTAAGAACAGGCCTTCCTCATCTTATAGGCCCCAGACCAGGGGTGGCAGGGGTTGGGGATCCTACTCCAGACCTTTTTTCCAAGCTCAGGCCTCTCATCTGCAACAAGAGCCTAGAGGATATTTCCGAGGAAGGGGCAGGAGAGCCATGAGGAGAGCCTCTCCCTTCCCAGTGATTCAGGCACAGCCCACTCAGAATCCCTGATGGGCTAGTATAGGTTGCATCCCCTGCCAAAAATCCACCAGTGGGTAGCAGACTGGCTCATTTTCTCCAGGATTGGTATACCATCACCACAGACAAGTGGGTCCTGGAGGTGGTGAGCCAGGGTTTGGCAATCAGCTTCAAATCTCTCCCCAAGCTGAGAGCAAGAACATTTGCACCAGTCACTTCTGCAGATAGGATACTACTGGATGCAGAAGTAAAACATCTGCTGGCTATCAAGGCAGTGGAGCCTGTGCCTCTAAACCAATGGGGCAAAGGCTTCTACTCCAGATACTGCCTCACAGAGAAGAAAAATTGGGATTGGCGACCTATCCTGGATTTAAGGCTTCTAAACAAACATATTCTGAAACCAAAATTCAAAATGGTCACTCTTGCTCTGATCATTCCCACTTTACAAAAGGGATACTGGCTAGTCTCCCTAGGTTTAAAGGACACTTATTTTCACATCCCCATCAGACCTTCTCACAGAGTTTCTGAGGTTCAGACTGGCCTCAGGCCATTATCAGTTTGCAGCCCTTCCTTTTGGCCTGACTTCTGCACCAAGGGCATTCACAAAGTGTCTGGCCGTGGTAGTGGAGTTTCTGAGAAAACAAGGAGTATCAGTCTTTCCCCACCTGGATGACTGGTGGGTCCATCTCTACATTTGGCAGAGCAGGCCTTAGCACTAACAAAGTCTACTCTGGAATCCTTGGGTTTCCTCATAAACGAGCAGAAGTCTCAGCAAGCACCAGTTCATAGATACATTGACAGTGTCGGCAGATAAGGGCCTACGGCCAACCCAGTCTCTGCCCAGTTGAGCATGTAAGTTTACTTTATGTTTTCCTAGAAGTCTGTTGCCCCTTAACCCTGACCTCCAGAATTCCTTTATGTCTATCCCATGCATTCTTAAATCCCGTGATTGTTTCAGCCCCCACCACTTCCTCTGGCAGGGTGTTCCCCTTGTCCACCACCCGTTCTGTGAAGAAACTCTTCCTCACGTTTCCTCTGAATCGTCCTCCCTGCAACTTCATCCCATGCTCTCTAGTCCTGGAACATTTTTTTCGCTTAAAAATATTGTCTTCCTGCACCCTGTTCCTCCCTGTAAGATACTTGTATGTCTCTATCATATCCCCTCTCTCCCTCCTCTCCTCCAGAGAGTACATATTCAGTTCCTTCAACCTGTCCTCATAGGACCTGTGATGCAATCCATGTACCATCCTTGTTGCCCTCCTCTGAACCCTCTCTACCCTGTCTATGTCCTTACGTAAGTAAGGTGTCCAGAAATCTACACTGTACTCCAGGTGGGGCCTCACTAGTGTCTTGTATAGTGGAATTATGACCTCCCTTTTCCTGCTGGTGATGCCCCTGCCTGTGCATCCCAGCATCCTATTTGCTTTACCTGCTGCCTTGTCTCACTGTTTCCCTACCTTGAGGTCATCAGAGATGATAACCCCAAGATCCCTTTCCTGCTTAGTGCATGCTATATCCTCACCCCCAGCTAATATATTGTGCCAGGGTTTTTGTGCCCCATATGCATTATCTTGCACTTCTTTGTATTGAATTTCAGCTGCCAAACCCCTGACCATTCTTCAAGTTTCTGCAGGTCCCTTCTCATTCTGTCTACACCCTCTGGTGTGTCTACTCTGTTACAGAGCTTTGTGTCATCAGCAAACAAGGAAATTCTGCCTTCTAGGGGTCCTGTGCAATGTCACTGATGAAGATGTTGAATAGGACCGGTCCCAGCACTGAGCCTTGTGGTACCCCACTGGTCACTCTTCCCTCTGTGGAGTGACAGCCATTTACCACCACCCTCTGTGTCCTGCTGCCCAGCCAGTTACCTACCCACCACACTACTGTCCTGCCCACACCCATATCCCCCAGTTTGTGTAATAGTCTTCTATGTGGCACAGTGTTAAAGGCCTTGCTGAAGTCCAGATAGGCCATGTCCACTGCCCTCCCCTGATCCACCTCCCTAGTCACCCAGTCAAAAAATTCAACGAGGTTGGTCTGACATGACCTCCCCCTGGCGAAACCATGCTGCCTTGGGTCCTGTAGTCCATTGACAACCAGATGTTTCACCAATCTCCCTTCAGTAGTGCTTCCATGATCTTCCCCACTACCGAGGTGAGGCTGACTGGTCTGTAGTTCCCCACTTCCTCTTTGTTCCCACTTTTGTATAAGGGGACTACATCTGCTGTCCTCCAGTCTTTGGGTACCTCCCCTGTTTCCAGTGATCGGCTAAACAGGATTGCCAGAGGTTCAGCCACCACCTCTCTTAGTTCTTTAAGGACCCTGGGATGCACCCCATCTGGCCCCATTGCTTTATCAACTCTTATTACTTCCAGTTCCTTCAGGACCCTTTCTCGTGTAAAGGGACTTGTGTCCATTTCTGCACCATTCCCACCCCTTGTACTCCTTCAGACCCATTACCCTCCTCTTCCTCAGTAAAGACTGAGCAGAAATACCTGTTCAATATGTCAGCTTTACTGTTGTCATCCTCCACGTGGCCCCATCCTCCCCCTTCAGTCTCACTATCCCTCCCTTTGCCTTTCTTTTTTCACTTATGTACCTGTAAAAGGTTTTGTTCCCTCTACCCACTCATTTTGCAATGTGCTCTTCTGTCTGAGCTTTGGCTTCCCTTACTGACCTCCCTGCCTCCCTTTGCTTCTCCTGGTACTTCTCCCTATCCCCTTCTGCCTGTGTCTTTTTGTATTGCCTGAATGCAATCTATTTGGCTTTCACTTTCTCCGCTACCTCCTTGGAAAACCATAAAAGCCTCCTCTTCCTTTTCCCCTTGCTAACCTGCTTAATGTATAATTCTGTTGTTCTTGTAATCCCCATTTTAAATACTGCCCACTGTTCCTCAACCCAAATCCTGCCCCATTCCCCTTAATGCCTCTTTCAAGCATCTCCCCATTTTCCCAAACTCTGTCCCCCTAAAATCCATGATACGTGGTTTTATGTGGTTTGGTTCTGCACCTTCTGTGATTTCAAACCACAATGACTGGTGGTCACTGTTCCCCAGGTACTCGAGTTCATTGGAGCAGAACTGAACACCAGTCTGGGCAGAGCTTTCTTGCCACAGGACAGGGTAAACAGTATTGTACGAATTGCAAGCTCATTTGTACCAGGAAGACCCAAACCAGCCAGAGACTTCCTCAGGCTTTTGGGCCACATGGCAGCTGCCACCACAGTGGTACTAGGCTCCAGATTCCAAATGAGGGACATTCAATTCCACCTGAGACAGTACTAGTCACAGAGGACAGATCCTCTGTCCAAGCTGGTACCAGTCACCCACACTCTTCTACAGGCACTGCAGTGGTGGCTGGATGAACAAAACCTTCAAGTAGGGGTTCCTTTTACAAAGGAACAACCTTCCTTGGTTCTTACAACAGATGCATCCCTTCTGGGTTGGGGGGCACACATGTTGGATTATACAGCAGGTGACACATGGTCTACTCAAGAATCCATGTTGCACATAAATCATCTGGAGCTCGGAGCAGTGTACCTAGCCCTGCAGGCATTTGCTCCACATCTTCAAAACAAAGTGGTGCAGGTCAGATCAGACAACACCTCTACTATGTATTACATAAACAAGGAGGAACCAGGTCAGCCCCACTGTGCACAGAAGCAATGGGGCTGTGGTCCCTGGCTTACTCCATGAAGGTATCCCTTTCAGCCATACATCTTCCAGGAAAGGACAGTGTACTGGCAGACTACCTCAGCAGGATAAGTCAGGATCACCACGAGTGGTGTCTGAATCCTCAAATTCTCAGTTCGATTTTCAGGCGTTGGGACACTCCAGAGATAGAGCTCTTCGCCTCTGCAGAAAATCACCAACTATCAACATAGTGCTGCAGGTCTCCTCTCAGGGATACACTGTCCTTGGATGTGTTGGCACTGGATTGGACAGGGAAGTTTCTCTATGCCTTTCCTCCTTTTCCTCTGATATTCAGGACCCTACTGAAATTGAGGTCCCAATCAGCAACAGTGATACTGGTGGCACCACATTGGGCGAGGCAGCACTGGTATTCGCTTCTGTTGGCTCTGTCAGTGGTACCTCCAATTCATCTGCCCAGGAAGCACAACCTGCTGACTTTCCTCTCAGGGTGGAATACTGTACCCCAACCTAAAATCGCTAAGGCTCAAGGCCTGTCTCTTGAGGACTTGGAGTATGCGGATCTTAAACTGTCAGGACAGGTTTTGACAGTACTTAGGGGTTCCAGGAAACCTTCCACTAAAAAGACATACTCTGCTAAGTGGAAGAGGTTTTCCATATGGTGTGCAGGTAAGGGTGTTGACCCAACCAGGGCTGACTAATCCATGCTCCTCGATTACCTGACACATTTGCATTCTTTAGCTCTGAAGCCTTCGACACTCAGGGTTCATTTGGCTTCAGTTTCAGCTTACCTGTCAGCTGGTAAAGAGAGGTCCATGGCCTCTCATCCAGTCTTCAGGAAATATTTTAAAGGCCTTAATCTTTTGTACCCTCCTTTGAAGGAACCAGTTTTGGCCTGGAATCTGAATATCTTCATTGCCAAGCTCATAGATGCCCCTTTTGAACCGATGGCAACTGCAGACTTGAAGTATATTACTTGGAAAACTGTGTTTCTGGTTGCTATTACTTCAGCCAGAAGAATCAGTGAGTTACAGGCCCTGTGCACGGATGTAGATTACATCTCATTCCACAGAGACAAAGTGGTCCTCTGGACCAATAGATAATTCCTTCCCAAAGTGGTGTCTGATTTCCATTTAAATCAATCCATCATTTTACCTGTCTTTTTCACAGAGAACTCCAGTTCTCCAGAAAGGAGGCTCCACTCCCTTGATGTCAAAAGGGCACTTAACCACTATATTGACAGAACTAAGTCTTACAGACCAGGTCAGACACAGCTCTTTCTTACCTGTGGAGAGGTAGGTAAGGGCAGACCTGCCACAAAACGTACAGTTGCTCACTGGATAGTGGCATGTATTCAGTTTTGCTATAGTAAAGTGAGTAAACAGGCTCCCCTGAGTCTCAGAGCACATTCCACCAGGGGCACGGCTGCTTCAGTGACAGCTTCAAGGGACATTCCACTATTGGAAATCTGCAAAGCAGTTACATGGAAAACAGTACACACCTTCACAAAGTACTATAGCCTGGATCTGCAATCTAGAAGTGATGCCAAGTTTGGTACAGCAGTGCTGCAGAACCTGTTTCCAAAATAGGTTTTCTGCCCAACCTCCAAAGGTACTGCATGGTAGTCTGCATCAGTTTAATCATAATGAGTGATTCTTGGGGTTAGAAGAAAAAATTACTCACCATAGTAATCTTGTTTCTTCAAAGGGATGACTCGTTATGATTAAAGCACCCACCCTGCCTCCCCTACTAAAATGCCTATGAAGGTTGTTCTGCATCCCTGTTTTAGGATATTTTCCATATAGGTCAGGCTAGAGATTCACCTTTTGTTAACCAGTTGGTTCCCTTGTGGTCTCAAGCTTTTTAGGCTTACTTATTGGGATCTTTTTTTGATCTGATAGGTCAAAAAATTATTTTATCGAAATGTTATTATAGTTAGTGGGTCTTACACCCAGTTTAGGCCCCGTAAGAATCTGAAGCACTCAGAGTGCAACAGTTGCTAGTGCAGCAGTTTGAAAGTGGCATGAGCCAATTGAGAGTTCCATCATTTGCATATAATTCCATCTCTCCGGGCAGTCCAACACAGGAGGCTGACTGCATCAGTTTAATCATAATGAGTGATCCCTTTGAAGAAACAAGATTACTATGGTGAGTAATTTTTTCTTATCAGGCCCATATGATTAAATATCAGAATAGTCTGTGGAAAGCTGCCAAGACTGCAGCTCAGGCTTTGCCTGATGGCTTGGCCAAGAATGAGTTGATTAAAATTTTAACTTTGGGTGCTGAGGTTGGAAAACATTTGCTCCACTCAGCATATGATATCTCAGATGCCTCTGCCAAGGCTGCAGCTTCTGGCATTTGTATGAGAACGTATTCTTGGTTCAGAGTAGCAGGATTTGCCATGGATGTGCAGCAGGCTGTTTTGAACGCCCCTTTTAGAGAGACAAAACCTTTTGGATATGATGTTGGAGAAGCCCTTAGAGGCCTTCAGGCATCCAAGATGACTCTGAAGCCTGTCAAATCCTGTATCCCACTTCCGCTAGAGGGCATGGGAGGGGATCCTTTTTGTCAGCTTGCTGCCAGATGTGGCAGTGGTGTCCTCCCACAAGGCGGAGGTAAGGGAGCTGGTCCTCTGCCGGATCCCCTTCTCCCATGTACACATACAGAAGCACCCAGAGCAGGTGCTAGTGGCAGTACCCCCACGGGCTCAACCTGACTCGTACTTGGATCTGCCCCTACTTCCACAAATGCCTCCAGGGGTGGTTGTAGTGGGAAGACTCTACCAGCATCTGGAACAGTGTAATGAGATTACAACAGATGAGTCAATCATGGGGATAATTGCAAGGGGGCATGCTCTGGAGCTAACAGACACCCCTCCAGATCATCATCCACCTCCTTCTTTTTATCCTCCGGGACATCTGTCCCTTCTGAAGGAAGAAGTGCAGTTATTATTACAAAAAATGTGCTATAAGCTTAGTTCCTCCATGGGAGAGGAACAAAGGGCTCTGTTCCAGATACTTCCTAGTTCCAAAGTGGATGGAGGTATGTGGCCTGTGCTAGATCTCAGGGACCTCGACTTCTGCACAGAATACCAGATGTTTCGAATGGCATCCCTTCAAGCTCTCATTCTCCTTCTGTAACAAGGAGACTGGCTTTGTTTTCTGGATATGAAGGATGCTTACCTTCATATAAAGATCAAGAAAGCTAACAGAAAATACCTCCACTTTGTGCTGGATGGGGAACAGTACCAGTTCAGAATATTGCCCTTTATGTTTTCCTCTGTGCCATAGGTTTTTACCAAATGCTTGGTAGTAGTTGCAGCAATCCTTTGCAGGAAAAAACTGTATGTGTTCCTTGCTGGACGACTGGCTGCTGAAAGCCAGCTTCAGGCAAGTCCTACAACATGTCCTGTCTTGTACATGTGAGTTGTTCGACAACTTGGGAATCACAATGAATGTGCCAAAGTTTATGTTGAACCGTTGCCAGAGACTGCAATACATAGGAGCAGTCTTGGACACAGAAAAGGGATGTGGTGTGCTTTACTGCCGCAGGACAGAGCAGAAAGCCAGATTGCTCAAGCACAGCTGATAGATGGGAGTCATTACGTCTCTGCGAGAACAGTGTTGCATCTCCTGGGGCTAATGGCTGCAGACATCTTCGGTAGACCCAGGTAGACTTTTGTGCCTGGAGTGGCTGCATGTTCCAAATGTTCCAGTGAACCTTACGCCACCTGTTCCCCCACCCCTCAAGACTTCTTCCGAGGCTGTGTGGGCAAGGCCTTTCCAATATTCCTTCTGTCTGCAAATCCATAGACAGGAAATATGTCCCTCCCAAGGAGTGACCCATTTTAGCCTCACAACCCATCATAGGTGTGCTGGTTGTCCTCGTTGAAAATGACAAAGCTGTTCTTCCACATGAAGTATCAAAGTATCCTATCATTAAAGAATCTCATAAGATTAATACCTTGGGGAAAAGGGCCTTTGCAGACGCAACCCTGGGCATGCATATTGCCAGCTATCAAGGGCACTTCTCCCAGTATGAATATGCCCTTTGAACTTCTCTTAAATCCCTAATGGAAGGTATCTCAGAGTCTGACCCCAAAATGGAAATTTTACAGACTGTTACCCGAAGAGTAGGATGTAACAGCCATCAGCTTAAAGCTTTCAGGGTGCCCACTGCTGGAATCTGTATTAGAAGATATTCCTGGATTAGGACATTAGGGTTTTCCTCTGATGCTCAGCGGCAAGTCACGAATGTCCCCTTTGATGCTGCATTTCTGTTTGGCCAACAGGTTGAACAAGCCCTGGAGGCCACTCAGAAAACCAGGACTGCCATTAAAATAGCCAGGCCGGCTCCTTCAGCTCCGCAGAGGGGCAGGAACCATCATTTTTATTTCCATAAAAGGCAGCCATTTTGAGGAAGAGGCAGAGCACACCAAACAAGCACCAGTCTCCTCAGCCAGAAAAGAAAATATAGCAGAAGGCACAAGGGCCAGAAACGCACAGTGCCACCCTCTGAAAGTCTGACCCCATTCTCACCTCAGTTGCCCGTGGTGGACTTCTCCTCAGCAGTGAGAGGTTGTCTAACTCAGTTTTACAACAAATGGAAGTCTATCACTACAGACAAGTGGGTCCTCCGGATTGTTCAAGAAGGATACTCAGTTTGCAGAGATTCCGCCAGACCTTCCGCTCAAACGACAGCACAGTCTGTCAACTGTTCGGTCAGACCTTCTCACTTCAGAGATACTGGGCCTTCTCAAAAACAGAGCAGTGGAAATAGTTCCCTGGGTAGAGCGGAACACAGGTTTCTAATCCCATTACTTTCTGGTTCCAAAGCAGACGACCGGCATACGTCCCATTCTTGACCTCAGAAAGCTGAACAAGTACTTGTACTGCGAGAAGTTCAAGATGATCTCCTTAGGGACACTTTTACCACTTCTCCAACACCACCACTGGCTGGCATCCTTAGACATGCAAGATGCCTACCAGCACATTCTAGCACACCCAAATCACAAGTACCTTCACTTTGTGGCCTTGGGTCAACACTACCAATTCAGAGTCCTGCCCTTTGGGCTTCCATTGGTGCCTTAAGTCTTTACTAAGTGTTTCGCAGTCCTCGCTGCACACCTTCAAAAGCTCAGCTTTCAAGTCTTTCCCTACCTAGATGACTGGTTTTTGGCAAGTCTGTCAAAGCAGGAGACACAGAAAGTGGTATCCACTGCATCTCAGTTCTTCATCTCCATGGGGGTCCTGCTAAACCTGAAGAAGTCTCAGCTTCAACCCTCTCAGCTGCTTCACTTTGTAGGAGCCCTCTTGGACACTACAAATGTGAGGGCTTTCCTCCTAGAGGACAGGAGGAATGACATTCTCCAGATGGCTTGCTTCATCAGAGAGAACGACCCGGTATGAGTTCACTCCATGCAGCAGATGTTAGGCACATGGCCTCTTCCATTTTCACAGTGCCTCTAGCTCGATTACACATGAGGGACCACTCAGTGGATGCTCAGCACACAGTGGTCCCCAACAACACATCCGCAGTCTTACCCTATCAAGGTGACGGAGCCTCTGTGGCGGTCACTTGCATGGTGAATACAAGGGGACAACCTTCTACAAGGTCTGCCCTTTGCCCCACTGGAATGTCAGATCACCATTACCACGGATGCATCTCTGCTTGGCTGGGGAACTCACTGCCGAGACCTTCTTACTCAGGGAGTGTGGACTCAGGAGGAGTCTCATCTTCACATCAGTGTTCTGGAGATGAGAGCAGTCCTGTACGCCCTCAGAGTCCTGGAAGATTGTCAGTCACAAGGTAGTCCTTCAGACCGACAACAAAACTGTAATGTACTATATCAGTAAGCAGGGTGGAGCACATTCCTACCCTCTATGCAGAGAAGCCATGAGAGAGAGTATGGGAGTGGTGCCTTGAACATAACATCCTGAGTCGGGCAGTTTACCTGCCAGGAACTCAGAATGATCTGGCGGATCATCTCAGCAGGACAGAAGTGGATCCTCACGAGTGATCAGTTGCCCTTTGAAGAGTGGGACAGTTCAGACCTGGACCTTTTTGCATCCCCACTCAACGCAAAACTGCCTCTCTTCTGCTGCAGAAATCCAGAACCTTGCATTTTCTGTCAGGGTGCATTCAGGCTGTGGTGGACAAAACGTTTTCTGTGTGCATTTCCTCCTCTTCCGTTAATTCAGAGAGTGCTGCTCAGATTGGAGGCACATGGGGGCAAGATGATTGTAATTGTACCGTGCTGGCCTCGACAGATCTGGTTTCCTTTGATCAACACATTGTCAAAGGCCCCTCCAAGGCAGCTGCCTCTGCGAATGTACCTCCTGACACAGGGACCCCTGGTCCATCCCAACCTGTGTTCCCTTATCTCCATGCCTGGCTCCTGAGGAGACAGAAGTAAGCAGGTTTAAAGTTTCTCAGAGGATCTCGCAGATCCTCTTGGCAGCTCGTAAGCCTTCCACAAGGAAGACTTACACAGCTAAATGGAAGCATTTCTCAGACTGATGTGCTAAGATCTACTCAGATCCATTTCATCGTCCTCCAGATAAAGTGTTGGAGTACCTACTAGACCTTCCAGATACAGGCCTGCAATACTCATCTGTAAAGGCGCACCTCTGTGTGCTTTTTGCCTATCATGAGCCAGTCCAGAGCATGTCCCTGGTTCACTTACCACTGTTTAAGAGATTCCTCAAAGGCATTCTTCACACAAGGACCCCGGTTAGAAAGCCAGTTGCCCCTGGGATATTAATCTTGTGCTAGACATGCTGACTCGTAAACCATTTGAGCCTCTAGCCACGTGTAATTTGAAATTTCTGACTTATAAGGCCACCTTTCTGGTGGCCATCTCTTCTGCTCTCAGGGTCTCTGAAATACATGCCTTGGTCACAGGCCCTTCTTGTACCATCTTTCATAAAGACAGGTTGGTCCTCCGTACCCCCGTACCCCCCTAACTTTCTACCCAAAGAGGTTTTGGATTTCCTCCTCAACCAGCCTTTGATTCTTCCCACTTATTTCTCTAACTTTCAAAATGAAGGGGAACACACCTGCTGACTTAATTTTCATTACACTGTAGTTATATACTCTCATTGAAGGCAGCCTTCTCTTTATTTTTGTTTTTTACTTATGTGCTGTAGTCTAGTACATAAAAAGAAAACCGCTGTAGGATTGAGGTGAAAGGTTAGTAAGAGGGAAAAAAACTTTAAACCTGCTAGGTTGCCTTTTTTTGGTAGGCAAGGAGGGCAGATTTCACCTGAAAACTCCTATATAAAATTCAAATGTATGTGCTTTTATTAACATTAACAATGTATTTGGGCACTTTGGGTCTGCCTCTGCCTATTTAACTGTGTTTTCCCACCTTTTCTTTTTGTTTATAAAGTATTACTGTATTGCCTATTTTCTTCATCCTGTTTTTTGTTTTCTGTTTTTCCCCACATTCAAGACATGGACTGTTTATCATGGAATGTTTACCATGGAATACAGGGATTCAAAATTCTGCTCTATTCCACTTGTAGAATGTTACTCTTCTGACAATCTGTACACACAGACAACCAAGGCCTGTTTTAGAGCCAGAGACTCAATTATATCACTGTCAGGGCAAGCATAAGTTTTAAACACTGCTTATGTCTTACAAATTTACAAATGTTACAGTGCATTTATATGATAAAATTTATGTGACAGAGAAAGTATTTATTTTCAACCAACTCTACTAATAAATACTTTTACTGCAAAGTACTGTACTAGTTAACCTATTGCTGACATATCCTATTTTATGCATTAATAGGGAAAATACTCTATGCTGCTTGACTGAAACACACCACATGACTGTGCGTATATCAGAGCGTGACCGCACGTCTGCACTTTCATCCCTCTCCAAAACAATTTTAGCCATTTTATAAGATATATAACCCACTGTAGGGTGTGCGGTCGCGGTCTGATACATGCATGCCTTGGGTGGTTGAACGCATCATAAGTCAATGCACAACAAGGTGTGCGTATATCAGAGCACTACCGCACACACTACCATGGGTTATCTATTACGTGTGTGTGTGTGTGTGTGTATAACATACATGGATGGGAATTTTACGCATAGAAATGGTTAACAGTCATTTCTCAGTCTATTCAATTGTGATTAAAACTAACAGTAACCAGCAAAATGTATTACATAAAATAAAACTTGAAGGGTACACAGTCTGGACCCAGATCAGTCTCTGCTGGGGTACCCCAGGGCTCAATCCTGGGCCCTCTGCTTTTCTCACTCTTCCTCAATAATATAGAGGGAAACTGCACTAGCAGCAATCTCATTCTATATGCTGATGACACTGTCATATACTGCAGTGACTCCCAACCTAGCGTCATCTCAACAAAACTGCAGGATAGTCTCTCTACCCTTGAGGCCTGGTTCTCCGTAAACTCCCTTAAACTTAATGATGAAAAAACTAAAGCCGTACTGTTTGGCTCTAGACGCCTGGGCTCTGACAGAAGTCAGCTTCTCCAGATCTGGATCAGCCAAGGAAAAAGAGTGGAAGTCATGCCCAGCTTTAAATATCTTGGGATCCATCTAGATCAAGAAATGACCTTCCGATCCCATATCGAGTCCATAACCAGGTCCACCCATCAAAAGCTTGGCCTCCTTTACCGTCTGGGAAACTCTTTATCCTCTACTGCACGCCGTGCAATTGCCTGCTGCACTCTTTTCCCATCCATCCTATACGGAGCCCCACTGCTGCAGTTCCTCCGTGAGTCAGAATACAATAAACTTTCCGTACTACATAACCGAGTGGCTCGCTTCGCCACTAACTCCTCTCCTAGGAGACATCACTGCGAGGCCCTAAAGGAACTTAACTGGCCCACTCTCCGGCACAAACTAGACTATCCCGTTGCTTGCCTAGCCTTCAAATTCACTAATCTTGGTCCCCCTCCCCATCTTTGAGGACTACTCTCCCCCAAAAGACAAACCCGAACCCTGAGATCAACTGCAAACCACCCCCTCGACATCCCTAGGACGTGCTCCAACTATGGCAGTTGTTCCTTTAAATTTGCTGCCCCCCACCTATGGAACTCCCTACCACCCAGCTTGACGAACTCAACCACCCTCACCCAGTTCAAAAATGGACTAAAACTATATTTTCTCAACCTTAGTCTATGTGGTTGTAATCGTTAGCTCCCCAGGCCAGTTTCGTTTTTGGCCACTGCACTGCTTTGAACAATCCCTCTAATTTTGTCATGGATTTCTAATATGGACCAACTTGTGTAAACTGTTTACCATCCCTATACACTGCTTCCAATGCACACTGATGTGACTAATGTACATACTATGCATAATGTGTAATCCATACACACTGTATATATTATGTGAGTCTGAATGAGAACCAGACTTCTACCCCTGTATAAATATTGCAAATGTAAATACTGTGTAACAAATGTAACTAATGTATATAACTGTTTTCAATATGTCCTTTTCTGTAACTTACTCCCGGGTCACTCCTGAAAAAGGGACCATTGGTCTCGGTGGGCTTACCCGGTAAACAAAATCTAAATAAATAAATAAAAGATGGCTAAGTGTGGTATACTCAGAAACAAACCTGAATTAGTCTCCTCCCAAAAACTACTGCACTGTTCTTTTTCTACCAGAACTAGTCACTTTATTTGCATATCAGTGCTGCTCAACATACCATAATTTCTCTCCTTTTATTATTATTGTACTTTTACCATGTTAACACGTACACATTTTTGCACTTTACTTTGTACCGTTTCATTAATGCTGTGTACACTGCATTAGTTAGTTAATTAAAAAACTATTTTCAAACAACATGAAGTCTTGCTGTATTTACATATGCAGTGATATCCAACCTTTGAACTGCCCCGGAGAGGAAAGAGTTAACTTTCCATGCAAGGCATGGAACGCTGAGCTCGAGCTCGGTTGAGACTCTCTCTGTTGTTGTTTGAACCCAAACCGCCAGATTCTTTACTCCGCCTCACTGAACAGTCGCTCCGGAGATTTCTCCTTCACTCGGTTCAATTTAGTCGGTTAAAGTGTCGTTTTTTCCTCGGTTTCAACCGAATTTCTTCCATCTAACCTGTCGGTTTAGTCTCTGTCTGTGGTACCTTGAGTACTAGATAGGTTTATTATTATTAGCTTCTGTGTGGAACTTGTAAACGTCGGATTGGTTCGGTTTGAACCGATCAGGTTTGTAAAAAAAAAAAAAAAAGTTCTGCTTTTAGAGTGTGGTAACGGTCCTATCGGTTCTAAAAACGGATTTCATTACGTTTTTTCCACGACCGTAACTACGGTCAGGAACCGATAAGGGTGTCTTGCCTATGGATTGCCAAAAAGGGTAAGTTTGGTTCGACTGGCCATGTCTGAGAAACCCAAAAGAAAAAACTGGCCCACTGGGTTTCAACACTGTAGTGTATGGGGAAGCCTTTGCCAAGGCTGACCCCCACACCACCTGTGTTTATTGTCTGGGGTTTGACCACCTCGATTCAGACTGCCAGATTTGCAAAAGTTTTCCCACAGCTACCCTGGAAAAGAGAGTAGGTAGACTGAGGGAAATGGAAGCCAAAAAGTCAGCTGACCCAGATGGCCAGCCCGGTTCGGTTCCAACCGAACCAGAAGGAGTGCCCTCTGACCAGGGCGAAACTTCTTCGGGCAAAAGGAGAACCGACTCTGAGGAGTCGGTTCCGGTTAAAAGAAAAAGAAGGGATAAGCCAGCCGGTTCGGATCCACAAGTTCTTTCTCCGACCGCTGATGAAACAGCCAAAGTGATAAGGATTGTTCAATTGCTAACTCCCGGTTTCGACCAAACCAGCACCATCGGTTAGGGGCTCGGTTCGGTCGGTTCACTCGGTTCCGGATTATAATTTAGAGGATTTTTATGAACCGGAGTAGGGGAGAGTATGAGGATAGTGATGGCAAGAGGTATACTCTTTCAGGCTCAGATACGGAGTTCCTTTCCCAGCAATGCAGCCATGTTGGGGTAGTGCAGGCTGCTGCCTGTGATAAGGCAAATATACCCTTGGCTTCACACCCCCACCAGGTAAGGACTCCAGGAGGATTGATGCCATGGCAAAGAAACAGTACATGGCAGCATCTTTGGGACTCAGGCAGGCTAATTATATGGCCTACACAGCTAGATACCAGAAGTCTAGATGGGACACTATGATGGCTCTAGCTAAACAGGTCCCTGGCCAGCTTGCCAAGGAGCTGGAGCAGGTGGCTGCAGATGGTATTGAGGCATCCAAGGTGCAATTTCATGCTGCAGTGGACTCCAATGATGTTTCATCTAGAGTCATGGCTACATCTGTGGCCCTTCGTAGGATGGCTTGGCTCAGATGTACTTGCCTGTCACAGGATACCCAGACTAAGGCCATGGATTTTCCTGTTGTTGGTAATTCTCTGTTTGGGGAGCAGACAGAACTACGTGAAGAAAATGGATGAGTACAGGACCACCTATAGGAGTGCTCAGGCCAAGGAAAGGCAAGCCACTCCTCAGAGGCAGCATTCCAGGGGCAGGGGCAGGCATTTTCATAGGCCTTTCTACCAAGCCCAGGCCTCCTCTTCCGCCTTTGCCCAGAGGGAGAAGCAGACGGGGTATAAGCAGGCCTGCTACCACCCTTCAGCCTAAAGCCCCTGCCAAACAGGCACCCTGATGGGTTTGCCCGGGCCAATTCCCCACTACCAGTAGGGGGCAGGCTGGCTTACTTTGTCCAGGACTGGAGGTCTTTAACATCAGACAAATGGGTCCTGGAAGTAGTAAGCCAGGGACTGGTTCTCAGCTTCAAACAATTTCCCAAGATGAGAACCAGATCCTTTCCACCTGCAAATCCTTCAGAGGCCCTTGCCGTAGAGGTAGAGGTTTCTTCCTTCTTGGCTCTGAGAGCCATAGAAAGGGTTCCACCCCTACACAAGGGAAAAGGATTGTACTCCAGGTACTTCCTAACCCCCAAAAAGACAGGAGAATGGCGGCCCATCCTGGATCTCAGATATTTAAACAAGCACATTTTAAAGCCAAAGTTCAAATGGTGACTCTGGGAATAATTCTACCCTCTCTAAGGCCAGGGGACTGGCTAGTCTCCCTGGACCTCAAGGATGCCTATTTCCACATTCTCATCAGATGCTCCCACAGACAGTACCTCAGGTTCGAGTTGCCCTCAGGCCACTATCAATTCAGAACAATGCCCTTTGGCCTAACATCAGCTCCAAGGGTGTTCACAAAATTCCTGGCAGTAGTGGTTGCTTTCCTAAGGAGAAAAAAGATCTCCATCTTTCCATACCTGGATGGCTGGCTCATAGTGGGTCAGTCTCCAGACCAAGTCAACTCACACCTACAGATAACTCAGCCACTGCTCACTTCTCTAGGATTCCTCCTGAATCTTTCAAAGTCGGTTCTAGAGCCAGTGCAGCTCCTCACCTTCATAGGGGCGGAGCTAGATACAATAAGGGCAAGAGCCTTCCTTCCCCTGGACAGGGCAAGGACCCTTGTTACACTGGCCTCTTCATTCACCCTTCAGGTGTCTCAACCAGCAAGGCATTTTCTGCAGTTCCTGGGCCACATGGCTGCCTCTACAGCAGTGGTCCAAGGAGCAAGATTTCAGATGAGAGACATTCAGTTCCACTTAAGAGCCTTCTGGTCCCAGAGAAAGGATTCTCTGACCAAGCTAATCCCAGTGACTCGAACCCTGATCCAGGCTTTGCAATGGTGGCAGGATCAGGACAACCTAAGGCAAGGAGTCCCCCTTTGTCACTCAATCTCATTCTCTAATCCTTACCACAGATGCCTCCCTGTTGGGCTGGGGAGCCCACTTGGGGGATCTGACCACCCAAGGCTTGTGGTCACCTCAGGAATCTCTGCTTCTCATCAATCTCTTAGAACTCAGAGCAGTGTTTCTAGCACTTCAAGTTTTTGCCAGGTCTGTTCAGAACAAAGTAGTTCAGATCAGGACAGACAATACCACCACAATGTGGTACATCAACAAGCAAGGGGGCACTCGGTCTACGGCCTTGTGCACGGAAGCAATGAAGTTGTGGTCTCTAGCCTATTCCCTGAATACCTCTCTGATAGCAGTGCACCTCCCAGGGAAGGACAATGTCCTGGCAGATGCTCTCAGTAGGATATCTCAGGGCCATCACGAATGGTCCCTAGATCCTCTGATTTTGAAGGTGATCTTTTCCAGATGGGGCACTCCACAGATAGATCTTTTTGCAGCCCCAGACAATCATCAACTTCCTCTTTTTTGCTGCAGACCCCCAGTGTTGGGCTCAGTCCCCCTGGATGCTCTAGTTCTTAATTGGGAAGGGAAGTTCCTGTATGCTTCCCCCCTTCCCTCTCCTGTTCAAGGTACTAGTCAAAATCAGGTCTCAACCCTGCAAAGTGATTCTGATTGCTCCAGACTGGGCCAGACAGCCCTGGTACCCTCTCTTGCTGTCCTTAGCAGTCCACCTTCCCCTGTCTCTTCCCAGGAATTACAAACTCTTAACATATTCTCAGGGGAGGGTTTGGTATCCGAATCTCAAATCTCTCAATCTCAAGGCCTGGCTCTTGAAGAGTTAGAGTTTGCTGATTTGCATCTCTCTCAAGGTGTTCTGGATATTCTAAAGGCTTCTCAAAAGCCTTCCACCAGAAAGACTTACAACTCCAAATGGAAAAGGCTTGCTATTTGGTGCTCTGGGGAAGCTTATTTCTCCAGAGTCTGCTGGGTTGCCTACAGTCCTGGACTATATGGTTCATCTCAATAGCTTGGGACTCAGACCAGCTACACTTAGAGTGCATCTGGCAGCTGTCTCTGCCTTCTTACCAGCAGGCAAGCACTCTTCCCTTTCAGCTCATCCTGTATTCTGTAAATTCTTCAAGGGATTGCTGCATACCAATCCTCCCTTCAGGGACCCTGCCCCTGCTTGGGACCTTAATGTTTGCATTGCTCAGCTTATGCAACCCCTTTTTGAGCCTTTGTCCTCAGCAGAGCTTAAGTACTTGGCTTGGAAAACTGTGTTCTTGGTAGCCATTACTTCTGCCAGACGCATAAGTGAGTTATAGGCCCTGTCAGTGGAGCCTGATTTTATCTCTTTCCATAGAGATAAGGTGGTCCTCAGGACTAATAGGAAGTTTTTGCCTTAGGTGGTTTCAGATTTCCACCTTAATCAGTCTATGTCTCTTCCTGTTTTCTTCACTAACTATTCCTCCTCTGGGGAGAGGAGGCTGCACAGCCTGGATGTGAAAAGGGCCCTTAGCTACTACACAGAGCGCACCAAGGGTCATAGGTTTGACTCCCTCCAATTGTTCCTCACTTATGGTGAGGTTGGTAAGGAAAACCTGCCACTAGAGATCTATTGCCAGGTGGATTGTCTCTTGTATACAATTCTGCTATGAAAAAATTGGGTAGGATCCACCCTCAGGCCTGAGGGCTCACTCTACTAGAGGTACAGCTGCTTCCTGGCTGCTGCCAGGGATATTCTATCTTGGAGATTTGTCAAGCAGCCACCTGGAAAACAGTACATACTTTCACCAAGCATTACTCTCTGGATATCCAGGCTAGGAGTGATGCTTGGTTTTAACTAACAATGCTTCAGAGCCTGTTTCCAAAGTAGGTTCTGCCCTCCTCCATGGAGGTACTGCTTGATGGTCTGCAATAGTCAGATACAGCAAGACTTCATGTTGTTTGAAGAAAAAATTACTCACCTTAGTAATGTTGTTTCTTCTAATGGAGTCTTGCTGTATTCTGACCTCCCCCCGCCTCCCCTCTCAGAACCTGGGTTTTGGGATGTGGGTGGGCAGGAACAGTGTTGGTACCCTAGAGGTGCCCCCCTTTTTTCTCACCCTCTTATTTTTGGGTGTGTGTTTTGTTTTGTTTTTTGGGTTTCCTGACTTGAGTCTTTGCCTTGGAACCAAAAAACCTTTTTATTAAATTTAGTCGCCAGTTGGCTAGCGTGAGTTTACAGTTTCCACACAGGATGCCCAGTGAGTATAGCTCGTAAAGATCTGGCGGTTTGGGTTCAAACAACAACAGACAGAGTCTCAGCCGAGCTTGAGCTCAGCGTTCCATGCCTTGCATGGAAAGTTAACTCCTTCCTCTCCAGGGCAGTTCAAAGGTTGGATATCACTGCATATGTCAGAATACAGCAAGACTCCATTAGAAGAAACAACATTACTAAGGTGAGTAATTTTTTTCTTTTGACAGAATAAGAACTTTAGGCCTGCAGGACCTAAAGTTTACAAAGTTGTTCTGTTAAAAACATTCATACAGTTCTCAGAATACTAGTAATCAAATAGTAACTAACTAACTTTACTTTGTACCGTTTCACTGATGTTGTGTACACTGCATTATTGTACTCCCCTCTACCCGGGTCGAATCTGGAAACGAGACTTGGCTCAGCGTGACTTTCTTGGTTTCCAATTTTCAAATAAATCAATAAAGAAACCCACTGAGGGGGCTAACTAGATCATAAAGTCACTCACCCTGTGGGATCATGGCTTTATGATCTGTTTGGCACTCTAAACACTTACCATAATTTAGTGTGTGTGTGTGTTTACCTATCTATATCCATTTACATAAATCTATCAAAATCTATTATATCTTTATACATAGACATCCATGTCTGTCTGTCTATCAATCCATCCATACTGGCTTCCTTCAGGGGGCTTCGCCCCACCTCTCTCCTTCGTACCTTTCTTACATCCTCCCCACCACTCCTCAAGTGTCTCACAGCCTCCCTCAAGCTCTTTCAGGTGACACTGAGTTCAATTCCAGCCATGCCCTGCCTCCCTTCTCTCCCCTCCCCAAAGGGTTGAGAGTGGCTCATAAAAATCTCTGCAGTCACCACCCAAAACTATTACAGCCACTCATGGTTAACCTTAAACCTGATGTGCTTGTAATTTATCAGCCAAGATCCCAGATACTGCTGTTACCATCACAGGTTTCTCCATCATCAGACAGGATCATGCTTAGATAGGTGGTGGTGTCGTCATGTACCTTTCCTCCAGTATCCAATCTGATAATGTGCAGTCAGTTTGCTCCCCTTCTGCCTATGAGATGCTTCCCCTCAAACTCTTCCTCCCTTTTTCAGTCCAGATATTTGCTGCTGAGTTTACTTTTGTCCTAGCATATCTCCCTCATCAGTCACTGAACTCACCACCCAATCCTCTCACGCCTCTTCTGGTGAGTTGCTCATTTGCTTCCTCCCTTCACAAATTATGCCAAAATGTAAAATTTCTCCAGCTCTCTCAGTTAATCTCCAGTCCTACTCATCTCAATCAAATCCCTCAACCATGGACTCCTGAACTGGGTCCTCTCACTTCATCGTATCGTGGATGCTGGTACTCTTCCCAATGCCCTCAGTGATCACCACATGGTGTACTATGTGCAGAAGGTTCATCGCCCCAAAGCTTCCCCCAAATTTATTAGATCTGATCCTCCCATTCTCTAGATTTATCCTCCCGTTATGCTGACCTAGTGGCTACCGACTGGTCCCCCATCTCAGCTTCCAGCAGCAATAGCATGGCCCTCAAATTGTTTAACTCCAGGTTCTTGTCTGTCTGGGTTCATCATGCCGCCTCCCCCCCCAAAATAATAAAACAAAAAACTAGGGTCTGAGACTCTCAACTACGCTGGATCTCAGCTGAGCTGATGGCCTGTGGCTGAACACATGACCTTGCCTGAAGGATCTACAAGTCCACTGGTTTCCCTTTTGACCTTATTAGTTACAAGGCCCTTCATAACACCTGTACCACAGCTACTAAGTTTGCTAAGGCTGAATACTTTGCATCCACATTCCAGAACAACTTTAACCACCCCTGTAAGTTCTGGAAGGTCACACACGCCCTCTTCTCCCCCACGTCCTCAAGGAGGGTGACACCCCTGCCTGTGACCCTCCTTTAGTCGCCTCATCTTTCAGCTCCTTTTTTACCTCCTCTGCCCGCTTTCTTCTTTCCTCCTCCCCATCCCATCCTCCCTCCTTCCACCTCAATCGCTGCCACCCTCCCTTTCTCCTCGCCATCCCTTCTGCTTCCCTCAAAGCCTTCTTAGCTCTAAACGCACACAACGGTGGAAGTCCTGAAGGCCTTTACCTCAAGCTCTTGTCTCTCTCAGCTCTTGTTATTTCTCTTCCTGTCACCAACTTTGTAAATCTCTCTTTCTCTCTAGCCTGTTTCCATGACACATGGAAGCAGGATACAGTCATCCCCCTTCTCAAAGGGGTAGTCCCCTCTACCCCTGGTAACTACCATGCTATCTCCTTCCTTCCCACTCTGGCTGAACTCTAGGCACACCCAGTGCTCTCCCAGCTCTCCCCTTTCCTAGATTCCTCCTCCTTCGTTTCCTTCCATTCTGGTTTTAGGATATCCCACTTCACCTCCACCTCCCTTCTGCAACTCACTGACTTCAGCCTATCTGGTATGGACCAGGGCTTGGTCACCTCAGCCATTTTGGTTGACTTGGTCAAAGCTTTTGACACTGTTGCCCACAGTATCCTTCTGGACAAGCTTAAGGCAGTGGGGCTCTCCACCAACTCAATAGCATGGTTCTGCTCTTACCTTGAGGGTAGGTCTCAAGCTGTCCATACTGTCAATGCCTTATTCCCTTCCTCCACTCCCTATTTGCTCTGACATGCCCCAAGGGTCTGTATTTGGCCTTGTTCTGTTCTCCATATTCCTAAAGGACCTTTCCTCTGCCTGCTCCTCTGTGTCTATTCACATGTATGCAACTGACATGATTTTTTATGTCTTTGTGTCCTCTGCCCCTGATCTCATGGCCCAGATCCAACTGGATTTCACCAACATCCAGTACTGGTTTCAGGAAAATCGGTTGCTCTTCAATGCCAAGGAAATGGTCTCCATGACTTCTGGCACTAAGCAAAGACTAGATATGCATGCCCCCCCCCCTTTCATTCCATTCCCTTGATGGTGTTATGATACTTCGGGGTCTGGTTGGATCATTACTCATTTCTCAGTTCAAGTGGATGACATCCCCCAGAAGCTTCACATCAAATTTGATACCCTTTAAGGGAATAAGGCAAGTATCCTGCTTCCTGCCCATGGAGAGATCATCTGAAGATGATTCTACCCATCTTCGACTATGGTGACACTATCTACTGTATATTGCTGCTTCCAAATCGACCCTAGCCAGACTGAACTCCCCTCTTTCACTACTTCTGCCGCTTTGCTCGTAACTGCCCCCTAGCACCCCAACTGACCTTTTTTTTTTTTTAAACTATGCTTTATGATCCCCTGGCCGGCTCACATCAGCTTGACCCCTGCCTCCAGCCCCAGCTCCTTGGACTTGCCTATCCTGGTGTTCCTCCCTGGCTTGCTCCCCACGGCAGGGCCTTTGGGGAGGGGGGACAACCCATTCCCCCCCCCCCGACAGAACCTAAGGCTCGGTTTCCAGGGAGTGCTGCGGGGTAATAGTCCGAGACCTGTGGGGCGAGCGGCATACTGCACGGCCCATTTTCCATTTTTTTCCAGGTCAGGAAGCATGGTGTGCAATGATGTTAATGGCCAATGCACCGATGTCTGCCCCACCACCACCTGAGCTCTAGCAGTCAGTTCCCCAGCCTCTGCTAGGGGTTTGACAAGCGCCGGCAGCTGACCCACCATTCCCCCCCCCCTCGGAGGACAGCAGTCCCTTGGATGCTCAACCCCCCAAGCCGGCCCTCTGACTCCCAGGCCTGTTCCAGAACCCGGGGGGGGGGTCGGCATTGCAAGCAGTAGCTCTACTGATGGGCGGCCCACCACTGCTTCCTATGCTCATCCCTCTCCTTTCCCTCCCTTGATTCCAGGCACCACGCTCACTGCACCACCTTCATCTCCAAATTCAGGCTTGGGTCCCTTCCCCCATACTTTTCCTCCCTCCTCAACCCCCCCCCCCTCGCTTCCTACCCCCTTTGCAGCTCTGGTCCACACACTCTCTTGCGCTCCACTACATAAAATCCTCTGCTGGCCAAGCTGACTTCTCGTCCCGCTTCCCCAGACTATGGGTCTCTCTTCCCCCTGCCACTGGTGCTGCTCTCCTTCTCTCACATCTCTCCTCTGTGAATTCACTACTCATTCCTGCAGCCGTCTCTGATCCAGTGCTGTATTTAGCTGTCCTCCAACCCATACTGCCCTCAACTGCCCATTCCTGAAAATAATTTCCCCTGCTCCTAAATATCTCCTATATGAACTCACTTCTCACTATGGCAGTTGTCTCTGATCTAATGCTGTATATTTAGCACCCCCTCCATCCCCTAGTGCCCACCACTGCCCTTGCCCAAATACAATTCCCCCTAGCTCCCGCCACTGTTCCCTGCTGAACCCAACGGTGTTTTGGTCATGCTTCAGTTCTGCTGCCAGCTGCATTTTTAATACCAGTCCTAGCAGTGCCCTGTTCATACTCCAGTTATGCTGCAATTTGCACTTATTTAGCTTGTTGCTCTTTGGATGCTCTGTTTAGCCAAATGTTATAATTTTGGTTGCTACTTAACTGCTAAGCTGTATTTCTGATTTGTGTAATCGACTGTTAATCTTACTGCAGTATTCTCCCCATTTTCCCCTCTCCGAGGACTCGCCTGGAAATGAGTTATTTCAGCTCAGTACGTCTTTCCTGGTAAATATGTTGACATACATAACAACATGTGTTTTCCCTGTGTATACTTGAGCCTGTATGAAACAATTCCCGCTAGACTGTGTTAGTCTACAATCTACTGACGGCTGTTATACTCCCTGGGATCCTATGAAAATTAGATGCTGCGTCTCATCGAGTCATCCTAGTTGGGAGTCATTTAAAATAAATATATGCATTCTCACAGTTTTCTTTTTTGTCTTTATTTCAAGAGAAGTCTTTTATTTTTAGTTTGTCACTTTGTCTGCTGTTTCTTTGTCTTTCAACTCCAACCACACCTCTGCCCCACAGCTCCATAACTCACCACTGGAGTCCTGCAGCTTAAATCGCATGATACTGACAATGCTTCACACTCCTGCAGCAGCTCTGATCTTTTCCAAAAGACAGAAGCTGCAGTTTGGGAGCACAGTTTCCTTTAAACATTATGTCAACTGACCTCCAAGGCAGAGTCCTCGGGCCTGTTTTTGGAGTTCTGTTAAAAAAAGTAGATCAGAATGTTTACATTTTAAAAAGTAGGTGATTTGACAGCTGATGCCATAGAGAGGAACAGGGTTCTCCTACAGTAATTTGGTCCCTATGCATAACTGTTAATTTGTCATACTGAGCAGCATTTCTGCAAAGGGGGCCATAGACTCAATGACTTGCACTTTCATCCTGGAGCCATGACATCTTGCAGGTCAGTACAGAGACCTACTGGCACAGTAATGTGGGAAGAGACCTACGTAAACATGTGAACAATAGGAGATGTAATACAGTAGGCTATAGACTAGTCAGTAGTCTGCAGGATTGTAATTGTTAATGCCTTTTCGTGTGTGTGTGTGTGTGTGTGTGTGTGTGTGTGTGTGTGTGTATATGTGTATGTATTCTGTCCATATGGACCACTTTGCAAAATTACAGACCCTTATTTATTTAATGTTGACAGCTACTAACTAGTTGCCATGTAGTTAGCCTGCAGCATTTACGACTGTTTACTGGTTTTAGAGAGGTTTACTAAATTGTTGGCAAGCTGTGCACGTAAGGCCTCCTTCACCTGCTTTCTCCTATTTCCATAACTGTTTAGTGTTATTAAAAAGCAGCTCATGTCCAGTTCTCTTTTGGTGTTCTTACAATTGCTGTTCTACTAACGCTATACAGAAGACTATTTCACCCACTGTAGTTTTTTTTTGTTTTTTTTTTTATCTTCTACACTGTAAATTCCATCACAGCCAGTGGGTGTTAATTAGTAGTTAAAATTAGCGGGCTTTGGGACTTGTTTTGTGCAATGAAGATCTGAAGGGTAAACAAAGAAATACGTGATGTATCCATGTCTCAGGCAATAATCAACTCTCTGGAATAACATAGCTTATGTACATTCTGATGGCAGAGGACTCAGTCCAAAGCAGCTTTTATCATCTGAGGAATATCACTAGGATCAAGCCCCTAGTTCCGCCCGAGAACCGCCCCACCTTAATACATGCCTTTGTGACGTCCAGGCTGGATTACTGTAACGCGCTCTGCTTCAGGGTATCTGGGGGTGCCCTGCGCTAGCTGCAGAATGCTACCACTAGGCTGCTGACTGGACAGTCAAAATGCAGCCATATCACCCTGGTTTTGTGTGAACTGCACTGGCTGCCAGTCAGGTGGAGGGTTCTCTTCAAGGTGGGCTTGCTCACCTTTAAGGCCCTTCATGGACTCAGCCCGTGCTATCTGACTGACCTTCTAACACCTGACGCACCTGTCCACTTCCTTTATTCCTCCTCCTCTAGGGGCCTCCTTGCGATTCCCAGAACGAGGCTAAAAACAGCCGGCGACAGAGCTTTTAGTGTCATTGGCCCCGTCCTGTGGAATTCGCTCCCTCCAGCTGTTAAGGAGGCCCCTTCAGGTGAGGCATTCAAAGCCTGCCTCAAGACTCATTTATTTAATCAAGCATTCCCAGACTTAGTCTTTTAAAGTACAGTCTTAAGATATGACTGCTTGTTTTGCAGGCATCTACTTTATTCTGTTACAAGCCTGCTGTTTTATTACATTTATTCAGCTATTTCATCTATTTATGTTTCTTATACATGTTTTTTATTGCCTTTTGTATTTTGTATCTGTACGGCGCCCAAAGCCTCCGGGATTGGGCACCCAAAAATAAAATTTGCCTTGCCTTGACTCAGTCTATTGAGTACTGAGTCTTCACAAATAAGTTGTTATATTGTGATTACACAATCTACATTGCATAAGGTACAGCACACTTTATAAACACCGCAGCACTAGTTTCTACAGTGTTCTGAGTTGTGCTACACATTTCGTCTCCAAACCACCACCTCTACACTTTTTGGTGACAAATAGTAGTATTCAGGTCTCCTTTTTAAGGATTTCACTTTATTTTGGTACGAACAGGGAAGCCTGTTTTTGTGTTTCAAAGGGAACCTTCACAATGTTGTTTTACTTTAGTTCTAAATTTGGCCATACGAGAGTCTGCATTATCACCCCAGTGCACTGTTTTGAAATAGTCCCACTTTTGTTTTTCATTTATTTATTTGAAAATTGGTAACTGGGAGGACACTGAGCCAAGGCTCATTTCCAGGTGTGGGGGATGACAGGAGAACAGTACAATACACGAACCAAGTCAAAGAGCACATTTGCTAAATATGTTGGTATAAAAGAGTAGGCACAAAAAGTTACTCATTCAGGAAAATAAAAGTGCAAACACAGCTCAGTATAAGTTGGCAATTCAAGTGCAAAGGAGAATGACAAATCACAGCGTGTAGTACTGACAACATCGAGAGACCTAAGGATGAGCTTATTTCTCCTAAGTCTGTGGTAGACAGAAGAGCAGTGGAGGTGAGGTGCAGTCATTTGGCAAGCAGGGGAGACTAGCTGGAGGCCCAACCAGGGGAGTTTGAGGCAAGGCGGGGGGTGGGGGGGTGCGACTGCTGGAGAAGGAGTAACAGGAGCAGGTGGGGTGTGGTTGGAGTTTTAACTGGTGCCTGAGGGAGCCAAGGGAGGAGGAGAGGTGGAGTGAGGAGGGGAGTTTGTTCCAAAGTGTGGGAAACGGACAGGAGAAGGCAGATTGCCCAGCAGAAGAGCTGGGGTGAGGAGTGGAGTAAGTGCAATGATCCCTGGAATGGAGGGAACAGGAGGCAGGGGGAATTGGGAGAGGAGAGGTATGAGGGAAGGTAAAGACAGAAGGGGGATTTTTCACTGTTAGTAAACAAACAGTTGTAATGAAAACTATAAACAATATTTAATGTTTCTAATTTGTTTGTGTGTAAGGAGAGTGTGATGATCAGGGAAACAACATTTAATTAATTTATTTTATTTTTATTTAAGGTAGTTTTATATTTAGGGCCCAGTTGAAGCTTTTTTTTACAGTGTAAAGGCAGCAGCCATGTTTATAATGGAAGATCAGTTCTGGTTGAAGGGGGACTGATTTGCTCATTGTGTGATGTGGTTTAGGACCAGGATGACTGTTCATATAAAGAGATTTAATGTACAGTCAGCTGATGTCTCTTGACCAATGAGATTTCTAGATTTTTTCTTGCCATTTTATAAAGGATTTTAATGCACTTCCCAGGTGCATAAGGACATTCGGCCTTTGGCCTTGTGCCTTACTACACTCCTGGGGCATGCATTAAAATCCTTTAGAAAATGGTAAGAATGGATTCTACATTCTGATTGGCCAAAAGCAGCTCCAACCTGGGCATTTATTTTTCACTAGATGCCCAGGTAAAAACAAGTACCAGTCCAAATGCCACTTCACCAGGTACTCTTCTATACTGGTGCCCAGCCTGCTTTCTCATTGGCTGAAAGCACCAGCTGGAAATTTCAAATCCCCTCCATGTTTTTCTCTCGCTTAGCGAGAGCTACTACCCCCACCAAAAAACACTCCTTACTTCGGTCAGTGGCAGCAAAAAAAAGCCCACACTCCAGATAGTTCGTGATCGGGAAGAGTGATAAAATAGTAAATTCACAAAGCTGTGTTCTTTTACAACGGCATCAGTCTCCCAACCGCGCCTCTGCAATACCAGTGAACCAAAAGGAAGCAGTCAGTTGTTTTCGCTTCATACTATGAAGCACATTTCAAAGAATGGCACAAAGTGACTACCTCATACCACAATGTTCCCACAATTGGTAAATATCCTGCTTTAAAGCAAAACTAAAGAAATAATTTACCTCGGGCTTAGGCTTGTGCATGGGCGATCCCGTGGTCACGCAAGGTCAGTCGGCAGCATAACAGACGCATCTTCCGACGGCTAGAAAATAAAAAAATACCACTCATGCAGAAAGGAGACAGACGTGCAGACATTACTGCTATGAGATCTTTATAACACATTGGTTGCTGAACGGGCTGTGTGTCTCTGTTGGGGAGGCAGCAACAGATTACAGTTGCTCTGTGGGAAGGAACAAAAGCAGCTGGAACAGTCTTTACAACATAGGGACTATTTATTTAATAAACACATATTTTTGTACTACTTCTATGCATTTTTAAACTTATTTCCTGTCTTATTTTACTACTTAATTGAAATTTACTAAGATGCCCATTTTTTTAAGCACAGTAATACCCTCCAGGGTGGGCATTATTGAGAAATACTGGAACTTCCAGGGGCTATAAGGCCCTCTGCCTGTGGGCCTTATTACGCCCCTAGGTCTGATATTTTCTCAATAATGCCCACCCTATCGGGTATTATTGCTTACATAATGCACACCCTATTGTGGCTTATTACTTACATAAGGGATATGCATCAGGGCCTGTGGAATAAATTATTTCTTTTCACAGGAACTTCTTGACCTTGGGTAACCTTAAGGGGCGATAGTGGATGTTTGGTGTTGACTTGGGTTTTGTCAATTTGTTTGATGAGGGGGCTATGCCCACCGCCCCTCTCGTCTTTCTTGAGGGGTGTGAAACCCCAACTCAAATAAACTAATCGTGTTTGCTGTTGATTTAGGTTTTGTCTGTTTGAGTTGGGACAAATGCCTCACACTCCTTTTACTTTAATATGGGTGTGGGGACGAAGCCCCTAACTCAAATAAGCTAATAAAAAAATAACCAAAACATGTAACTGTAAGAAAATAACTGCAAGGCAGACCTGTGCATCAGGGCATTATGCCACAACGTACATCAGTACGCTACACTAAATGGTGTAGGTTCGCAGTGGTCCAGTGTTCTCCACTATCACCCATTAAGGGATACACAACAGGGACCTGAAGAATAAATTATTTATTTTCACAGGCGCTGTCTGACCTTGGGTAACCTCACTAAAGGTGCAAGCCACAAGTGATCTGCCCAAGGTCAAACGGGTTGTGTGAAAAATAATTTATTCCACAAGGTCCCTGTTGCATATTTCATTTATGTAATAGAAAGGGATCTTGTGTGTTATTTTGTTTTTAGGTTTTTTATTTTTTTTAATTTTTAAAGCAATAAAATTTGTGGAACTTTTTGGTAAACTAGGTTCTGTGCCTGTTCTATGTGCCCTATTGCTATGAGTGTTGCTAAGAAGGCACCATCATGACGCCAGTGCTGATTGACTTTAGTGTTGAGGAGCCCATTTTTTCTCATGCTAAGATGGCAGCGCTGCTTAGCAAGAGCGGTCAAGAGATTCTTTCTTGGTTACAAGCAGAGCGTCAGTTTCTGGGAGAAAAGAAAAGATTTTCTGTTTGTTTTTTGTTATGTTGGGTTCGATGTAGCGCAAGGGAACGTTGGCACTACGGGGTCAGCAATGTGGCGGTTCAGGTTTTATGTTAAAAAGAATGTTGTTTCTTTTTGGGGGGGCTAGAAGAGTACACCTTCTGATGTGGATAATCTGAAGAGAGTACTGCGGACGGCTACAGAGAGAGAAAGAAAACTGTCAGTGGCTCTGGATTTAAAAAGAAATAATGTGGCTGCAGATTTCATTTGGTTGGTGAGTTCCGAAGAGGACTTGCCAGAGTGATCATCGAGTTACAAAGGAAAAGGCAGCTGACTTTGCTTCACATTAATTGTTATTTTTCTTTAAAAGGTACCGTGTTTTTTTTCTTGAGCGGTACTGCAGTGTCAGGAGTGGCAGTATGAGAGCTGGTGCCGTGAAGGGGGGGGGGTTGGATACAAGAAAAGAGAAATTCTGACTTGCAGGTTGAGTTACAGAACAAACTGACAGCTCAGCAACTTGTTCTAACAGCACACCTTGGTGTATGTAGGGTACTGTGAAATGTGCATATCAGGGGAAAATATATTTTCAAGTGGCAGAGATGGGGGTGTGTGTGCGTGCGTGCGTGCATGTGCGCATAGCTAGAGACGGGCTGTGTGTGTAAGGTAGCGGTAAAAGTGAAAGTGGGTGACTGTAGTGCCAGCTGGTGGGGGAGTGGGAGGGAGATGACAGAGAAATTGTGTACGTAAGTGGCTAGTGACATAGTGACTGTGTACATAAATGTAAGATTCGACTTTTGTCTACACACTCAAATTTAAATGGATTTATCACATTCCATTTATGTCCACGCCTGTTGCATAAATAAAAATAAATGATGGTAAGTGTGGCATACAAGGATACAAACCCATCGAGCGGGCTTATCAGATCACAAAGCCACAAGCCCGAAGGATGAGTGGTTTTGTGCTCTGGTTAGCCCCCTTGATGGGTTTATTTCCGAGTATATCAAACTTGCTTATTTTTTATATACTGTATTTGGCTGGTTACTGTTAATTTTGATCACAATTGTGCATACAAGGAAATAACTGTTATTATAAAAAGGGTCTGAGAAATGGAGCTTTCTGATTGGCTGCAAACATTCTAACAGCATTATGTTAATCTTTTATTAACTTACATGTAGAGCTTAGCCATATGCTGAACATGGTTTAATACTGTTTAAAAACATTGTTATTGTAATAGCAATAAGGCACTCCAAGGGATTATGTTAATGGTCAGTTAATCACCCTCTACTGGCATGTGGCACTCGGCTACACCTCGTGCCACAGTACACCCCTAGAAGTTGATTAACAGACCATTAACATAACCCTTGGTCATGCCTTATTGCTTAAGTAACTTCAGTAGGGGAAAAAGTCCCTTCCATGTATTAGACAGTCAGCTACATACATGCTTACAGTATATAAGATGGGCTATGAAATGGCTGACTCAAAAATGATGATAAATTGCCTGTTTTAAGCCTGGCTTTTATATATTTGATATACTGTATGCAACAATAGTTTACAAGTTGTAGCTTTTAAATCTGCAGTTTAGTTTATTTAAAGATTTTGCTGGATTCTTTGATTTTAACAGCTGGCTTCAGTGGTGCACTAATCATTGTGATGTCATCAGTTGTTGGTGTGTTGTTTGGAAGGCCCATTATCAGTCTGATGAAGTTTTGTATTGTCTCCACAGGTCTTAAATTAGTGTTTAGGGACCATATTTCTCCCCCCATATAAAATCTATTAACTTTCACCTCAAAGACTCTACACACTGCTGGGAATGAGTTTCCTCCAAACTGTCTTGCAAAGCTATTAATGACTATTGATGTTCTTATCCCTGCCTCTCTTAATTTTCAGCAGGTGGGTTTTCCACATCCTGTTTTTATTAAACGTAACACCAAGATACATGAATTATGTTACCTCTTCCATTAATATATCGGTAGTTGACCAGATTTTGTAAGTTTCCCTTTTTAGTACCACATACCATTATTCAGCTCTTCTTTTTCATTTGCTGTCAAATCTAGGGACCTTAAATAATTAGTGTTGCGGATATAACCCTTAAGTACCTTAAGTAAGGCCCGACTGTGTCCTAGATAGTAAAATAATGTCATCTGCATATAGCAGTATTTGCACCTTCCCCATTGTTAGTCTGTGGGCTATGTGTATCTGTGCATTGTAATTTTAACCAATAATTAATATTTTAATAACAAAATATAATTTAATATTTTGAGTTAAACCAGTGTATGTTCAATTCGTACAACATCACAGGTATAGCTTTTTTAATGATAAATTTATTAAAAATTTTAAATGTAAGTCAAACATAAAATACATATGTACATGCCTTTGCAGAATAAATGGTATTTTTGCTAGATAGTAAGTAAATAAAGCTACCAATTTTCCAAAGCCTAAAACTGGGGCATGCCATAATTTTGAAATAAATATATAAATAAAGAAGTCCTTTTTTTTTTTTTTTTTTAAAGAGAAAGTCAACTGTAACCTGTCCCCATACCCTCAATACTGGTAAACACAGAAGATTTTAGTTCTTTTTTTAACTGTGCTATCCACAACCCAGAAAAAATCCATCCAAACAAATACACTAGGAGTAGGACAGATGACATAAACACATGGACCTGGACAGAGTAAGATCAGTCAAACCAGCGCCGGAGGAATGAAAGCAATGAATGCCGTGCCGCTTCCACAGTAACTGCTGCAGAGATGAAGAGGATCCAATTGATTCCAGATATATTAATTTGTTATTATGACACTCCTCTACTAGTCTGAAGCGCCGCATGCAAGTGCCCACAGTAGTGACAATCACAGAATTCTGGGGGACTGACATCCACATATCCTGCTGAATGCAACCCACCCCCCTGTAGCTTGTGACCCATTCCCCTCAGACAGGGCTGTGATGCACAAAAATACACTTATGGAGCTGAAAAAGGAAAAAGCTCATTTTCTGATTCTGACCCCATTCTGACCATGACACCCCCACCCTGTGTCACTCGCTCCCTTGGGCACCACTGTGGACAAGGCTGCACAAATTACATTTCATTCATCAATACAGCTACTTGCTCTGGCCCCACCACCCCACAGGCTGTAACAGAAGCCAGACCCATCCCAACCAGCTCACACTCGCCTCCCAAACGTCCAGGCTGACTTCACTGACTCCCACCGACAGGATTGTTGTCACAGCTGGCCTGGGCTGGCTCACATCAGGTTTAGGACAGTACCCTTCACTGCAGCCAGTCTCTTTCTCTGTCTGGACAAGAGTGAAAGTCTCTCTCAGGGTCAGCTGCTGGTAGGCAGACGGCTGCACGCAAATTCTCGGAGCTTCGTAAATGGCATGTTCTTGCTTGCACCACTACCCTGTCATATTAACTAGTGTAATGGAAGGAAGGTGCTGTATGGTGCTCATGTGGACAGCCTGACACTGACCCACGTGCCATCACGAGCATTTTTGCGTTCACGGCGCAGCTTCATAGACACAGGGGCAGAAGTTGCAAATTGTCCGGCTCAAGCAGCGCCACAGTGATGCTGAAATGACTGTCAGTCAGCAAACATTCTGGGACAAAAACAGGACAATTTAGCAAAACCAGGACAAAATTGACATTTTCCAAAACTTGTGGGGACACCGGGACGTGCTGCCTAAAAACAGGACTGTCTTGGGAAAATCAGGATGGTTGGTAGCTTTATAAATAAATAAAAGTACATATATATTTAAAAACATATATGATAAGTAAGCAGTAATACCTGACAGGGTGGGCATTATTGGTATATAATTAATGGTCTCCGTTTTTTCACTTACAAAAAAAGTGTGTTAAATACTGTAACACCTAAGTAGGTGTTACGGCATTCAGGCACTCCCTATCCCTAGCAAAGCGCTCGAGACACAGTAAACAAACAGAGCGTAAGCTTTCAACTGTCCCTTTTATTTCACACATTACTGACCAGAAAAATAAACTTACTTGTTGGCGTTACCTCCATCTGATATATTCTTACACATATTACGTTTTATTCTATCAAGCCTCACTTCTACAGTTCACACTTTTGCCATGATCCCTAACTGCTCTCCCTTTCAACCCTAACCTTTCCTCTGCAGGCCAAACAACGATATCACCGCAAAACAGCCGATGCAACAGAAAACTTTACTGAAAGGATCTCCACAGTTATAGACTTTCAACTGTTTATTTTCTTTATTCTGATTAACAGTTTAAATAATCAAACATTAATGTTGAAGCGCAGTTCTGTTTTTCTCACACAAATAAAAACGTTCATCTGCAAGGTAAGATTCCACGTCTTTTTTCAAAGTCAACTCTCACCATTGAAAAAACGGAGCCCTTCAATTGTATAAAATAAAATATGGGGCGCAGTGTGTTTAACTCGAATTTAACACACACCCTCATTGTTGGATAGCATTCATAAACCCCTCAGGCTTAGCCCTCGGGGTTTATGTGCCATCAACAACTTCAGTATGTTAACTTCAGTAACACACTGCCACCCATACTTCATCCTATATACAACGGACTTGCAAAGGGCACATTGAGGCCCGACTTCCGCAGGTGGAGGGTCTTATAGTTCTGGAAGTTTCATTTTATCCTATAATGCCACCCTGGAGGGTATTATTACGCTTAGAAAATGAACATTTTGTTCAGATGCAAAAAAAAAAAAAAAACCTTTAAAATGACTAAAAGTGAAGAACAAAAATAACTTATTTGTAAAGTAGTCCCTCTACTGGTACATTTGCCAGTAGAGAGCACTGCTATTTTCATATACTGTACTTTCATTCTGCCCCCCCCCCCGACACTTTAGTAATAAAATAAATTGCCATATCCTCCTAAAATCCCTGACGCGGTGCATTTTATTTTATTTTTTTCCCTCCATGAACTCTTGCTTGTGGGTTCCATTTCAGCAGGATACATAGTAGGTGGCCGCACTAGCAGGTTGCAGAGGAGGAACAGAAAGTTGAGGGATATCGATCAAGGAGCCACCAAGAAAAACAGTATAGAAGTAATCCTTAAAAAAAAAAAAGAAAATAGGTACGTTTGCTGTTCCTTTTTTGTGCTGGGTGCTGAGCAGGGCTAAAAGTTTGTTACTACATGAATCGGGGGAAACTGGCCAGGGAGTGATCATGGCAGTTTCCAAAGTTTCACTCCCGGTAGATGGAAGAGGTGCTCTCGGCTAGGAGCAGCTACTGGATCGTCTGGCATTTGAGGGAGCGTGGGGCAGCAGTTTTGATTTTTTGTGAAATTTTTGGGTTTTTTTTACTTGAGAAGGGAGAATTTCAAGAGATGTGGCAGTGTGTGTTTCTACATTATTATAGGGCTGTATCTTTTTTTTTGGTTTGTGGCTGTGGTGTGTGATCTAAGGACAGGGAGGGCAGTTGCGTATTCTCTCACTTTCAGCTAGCATGGTTTCTAGTGGAACGTGGGCATAGGGATACTATGTGGTGATGTGTGCTGCCAAGAGGGACTTGTTATTTAGAGGGCATTCTTGAAAAATAAATGCATGGGTCCAAGGGTGTGGTAACCAATCAGATTTTAGCTTTTTTAGAGTCCATTTTCTAAAGTAACATAAATAATATACCCCAATGAACCACCCAGCCCACACTGTGTCCTGCTCCTTCCTTCATTGGATCTGTAATACAATATCACAGCATTCAGATATCTGAATATACAGAACAACCATGTGAGAGGGGCCAGAACCATAACTCATGAGTGTAGGAGCTACGAAAGAGTTATGAAGGTGCGGTCTACTAACAAATGTTGATAAACTTTTTTTTTTTTTTAAACTTTCTGTTTATCACTTCCCTTAGCCAGTCTTGACCCCACTCTCAGAGCCCCATGCCACCCCAACCTTCTCCATCCCACCGTCTCTTAGGTCTTAACCTATCTCCTGAAGTGGTACCCCATGGTTTATCCTCCCCATGGTGAAAGTCCTCAGGCTGGGCCAGGTCTCTTGGAAAGGATGCAGTTGGGATTCCAGGAGTGCATTGCTTATTCTATAGCTACATATATATAAACAACTTTTTATTTAATCCCATAAGAATAAATTGTTGTACTGCTGTTGCTTGCTGGTACCCTCACCGTATTTGTTCATGGTACTCTGCCTTTTCCTGTAGTTTTGGTTGATATGCTCCTCATACCTAATATTTAATTTTGTATTGTTCGATATTGTGCATAGTTGATTACATCACTCTGTGTTTTGCTTTATTCAGTATTGTGTATTGTTGATTCTAGGGACGGGGATATGATGTTCTATCCATACTTGTTGGCAGTGCCTTTACCCTTTAAGACTTCACGGAACGTCTTCAAGCTGGCCCTCCACCCCCACCCACCCCCGGTGGTAACTTCCTCGGCTCTGCCCCATGATGCCAGATCTTCCTTTCCACTGGAAGAAGCAGGTTCCCTCCTCATCGCACTCACACTGAGTAGGCCATTTGTTGTTAAATCTTCGAATTTCCTTCCAAGTTATTAAAAAAACGTTGTCTTCAGGCTCGTTCTTCACCATTGTCATGGATGATAAGAAGACTGCTCCGGCATGATCCCCAGGCCTGCGACGTGTGTCGTACCTTCCACCCGCCCATTCTCGAGGACCGCTGTACCCGACTACCATTGGGCCGTCCGAGTGAATGGTACCTTTTATTTATTTTTATTTATTGAAGTCTTGGATGACACCTGTGAGCAGATGCTCATTGAGAGGTTCCACGTCAGATACATTAACACAAGAAGACACAATATAGTTACAGTAAATTACACATACAGAGTACAAAAAATTCAACAGTACATGGGTTGCAATGACAAGCAGTTAACAAATTGTGCTAAAGATATTGTATATGGTATGCCAGCTTCCTGTGGAAGAGAGGGAGGCAGACTGTTAGGGTGAGGTAGGGAGGGGCAGTGGGAGCTGGGATAGGGAGGGCAGAGGGAAAGAGCAAGTCAAGGGGTATGGGGTGGGAGGCAAGTGTTTGGGCAAAGACTTAACCTGGCGGGCCAGGAGTTGGAAGTGCTGAGGAAGACCAAAACTGCAGGCTCAGATTAGCAGTGGCACCTACAGGTACTGTTGTCAGTGAGGTGCTGACGGAGTTTGCGCTTAAAGGAACCAAGGGTTGTGGCTCTGTCGATGTGAGGTGGTAGACCATTTGTCCACAGAGGGGCCCTGTGAGCAAAGGATCGCTGGGGCATAGTTGTGCGGCAGCTGGGCACATGGAATACTTGTATAATCGAGCTCCTGGTGTGCCTGGCATGTATAGGTGGTGATAGAAGGCTCAGAACTCCTTGAGGAAGTAAGTTTAGTGAGACCTTTTTTTGCGAGTAGGCAGGTTTGATAAAGTATTCTGTCCTTCAATTGAAGCCAGCCCAATCGAGCATAAAGCTCACAGGTGTGGGTGAGTTTTGGGGCATTAATGAGCAGGCGGCAGGCTTTGTTTAAGGCTGCTGAGAGGTGTTGGAGCACTGTGTCAATAGCAGAGCCGTAGACAGTTAGGCCATAGTCAGTCAAGGTGATGCGTGAACTGTTAATTGCCAAGTTCAGAACTTCATAGGTCAGACAATGTCTGTGCCTGTAGAGGATACCAATCCTGGTGTTAAAGGCTTTGGCCAAGATGTCAGTGTCCAGTTTGATTCCCAGGTACTTGAAATGGAGGAGTAGTTCCAGGGTGTTACCGGAGTCATTCTGAATTGCCAGGGGATAGCCTTTTAGCTCATTTTGGGCAGTGGCGAAGAGCATGGTCTTGGTCTTTTTATAGTTCATGACCAGTTTTTGCTCTTTGAACCATTTTTCAGCCACTGCAAAGCTGCTCTGGAGGTCGTATTCCAGAAATGCCGGGACGAGGTTGCTAGCAAAGCTCACCACATCATCTGCATAGAGGAGCATGCAGCTATTGCAAGCAGCCGGGAAGTTGTTTAGGAAGACACTGAAGAGTAACGGATGGAGTATGGATCATTGTGGAACCCCTGATCTGACCGGTCGACTTTCTGATAGGAGGTCCCCGATCTTTACTTGCTGTGATCGCAGGCTAAGGTTTCTAGGGCTAGCCCTATGTCCAAGAGCTTTTCAAGGAGGAGGGCATGATGGACCATGTCAAATGTCTTTCGACTAAGAAGTCTTGGCCGGCTTCAGGTCTTCCCCTTCGGCTGTCGGTCACCATCACCCCAGACCGTCCATGGAGGGTCAGCAGAGATTCAGGTGGTCGACCCTTCTTCAGCGACTACTTGAAGTTGGAGGTTTCCTCCTTACACTCTCGTCCGGTGGACACGGAGTTGGCTGGGGGTCTCTGGTCAGAGGAAGGCCCTACCTCCTTTGTGGGTCTTTTCTGCCTGATCTCGGAATCCAAGGGTCATAATATGGAGCCCATTCAAAAAAGGGCTTGGTACCCTCTCACTGAGATCTTGGACTGGGGTGACTCCCCTTGGGAAGCCTTCCTGGTTGCAGAGGCCATCATTGGCCCTGCCATGGAGCTTTGGCAGTGACCTGCCTCCTGCCAAGCGCTGTCCGCTTGGATGGCCTGCAAGTATACAGTTCCCACCGGTTCCCTTTTGGGGTTCACAAAACATCCCTTGGTCGAGGGCTTGGTGGCCGATTCTGTGTTTAGGCACTCCAGCAATGTGGAGGACGTCAACAAACCGCCTGACAAGGAGTCCAAGAAATGGGACCATTTGGCGAAAAAGGTTTACGTTGCCTCTTTGCTTGACCTTCGCCAGGCAAGCTCAGCCCTCCTGATGGCTCACTTCTCCCATGCTCTGTTGCACACCTTGGATGAGGTGCTCCCTCATCTTCCAACAGACCTCCAGACCATGGTCAAACAGGTCAGAGATCAGGGTTGAGCTGTGGCTAAGCAGCAGCTTCAGAGAGCCATGGACATTGGGGACTCCTGTGCCTGTTCTGTGGTGGCCACAGTGGCCATGCGCCGCAGGGCTTGGCTGCGGATCTCGACCTTCATGGCAGACAACCAGTACAAGTTGGCAGATGTCCCTTTCTTGGGCACTGACCTGTTCGGAACTGGGATTGAGGGGCACTTCACCCGCATTGAGAAGTCAAGTGCCACCTTGGACTTGGTGACATCTGCCCAGAGGGACTCCAAGGGCTCTAAACAGCAGAAAAAGAAGCCCTTTCGGTCCACCTCCACTCCTTTGGCCAAACCCGCCCAGCCCCAAGCTGGGCAGCAGGCTCAGGCCTGGTGACCTCGGCCGAACTCAGTGGCCTTGGTTGTCCGCCAGCCTGGAGGAAGAGACCCCAGTGGTTCCTCAGCCGGGCCCTCCTCCACCTCCAGACCTGCCTAGTAACAAGATGAGGGGTGCCTCCCTCATGCCTGTCTCACCACCCCTGGGTCCTCCTATTGGGGGCCGGCTCCGCCACTTCCATTCCACCTGGTCTACTGTCACCATGGACAGGTTGGTTCTCGAAGTGATCGGTCAGGGTCTGCCTCTGGAATTCAGGCAGTACCCACCTTGCCGAGCCCATGCCCCACGGGAGGACATGGTATCTGCAGACATTCTGTCGCCCCTTTGGGATGACATTACCCAGCTCCTCCACAAGTAGGCCGTGGTTCCTGTTGCAAACCCTGTGGAACACCCAGGGTTTGTCTCCAGGTATTTCCTGGTGCTGAAACGGACAGGGGGCTGGCGCGCCCCATCTTAGACCTGCACAACCTGAATAAGTTACTCAAGTTGCGCACCTTCAGGATGGTTACTCTCTCTCAGATCATACCACCTCTAGAGCAAAACATGTGGTTCTGCTCCCTGGATCTACAGGACATGTTCTTTCACGTCGTCCTGCTCCGTCCATCTCACAAGACAGTTACTTCGCTTCTGAGCAGAGGAAACCCTCTGTGAGTTCTAGGCCATGCCATTTAGCCTGTCCTCAGCCTCCAGGGTCTTCACTAAGTGCATTGCAGTGGTGGCAGCCTACCTGAGTTGCTGAGGGGTCTGGGTTTACACCTACCTGGACAACTGACTAATCACGGGTCCCTCCAGGCATAAGGTGGAGCGGTCCAGGGACCTGGCCCTCCAGGCCTTTGTCTCTTTTGGCCTCCTGGTCAATAAGGCCAAGTCGGAACGTGTACCTTCGCAGGTGAACAGCTTTATCGTGGCAGAGCTAGACTCTTGCAGAGCCAGGACTCAGCTCTCGGCGGACAGGGCGGAAGCTCTCTCCTCCTTTGCCCGATCATTTCTGGTTGGGCAATTGCGCCCTGCCTGGGACATCCTGTGCCTGCTGGGTTACATGGCGGCCTGCACCAGCGTGATCCGATAGGCCCATTGAAGAATGTACTCTCTGCAGTGGGAGTTGGCCAGCCAGTGGTCTCAGCGCAGGGGTCACTTCTACCAGCTGATCACTGTGACCCAGTGGATGGGACAGTCTCCAGTGGTGGTTAGTCCCAGAACATCTACAGGAAGGGATCCCATTTGTCCGCCCAGAGCCGACGGTCATCCTGCAACCAATATCTCTCTCGGCTGGGGTGCCTACCTGAGGGAACACAGAGTCCATCGGCTCTGGACCCCCGAGGAGTCCTGATGCCACATCAACCTGCTAGAGCTCTGAGCAGTTCAGCTGACACTGACTGTCTTTGCTCCTCACATTTGGGGTCAGGTGGTCCAGATCTAGACGGACAACACCATGACCGTGTACTACCTCAACAAGCAGGGTAGGACACACTTCCTGCCTCTGACCAAGGAAGCCCTCCGCGGGTGGACCTTTGTGCGCATCCTGGAGGCCAGTCTTCTGACCATCCATGTAGGCGTTGTCTCCAGCCAGCTGGCAGATGCTCTCAGCTGTGGCGAGGCATCTCACAAGTGGTCTCTCTACCCAGAGGTAGTGCACAGTCTGTTCTCCCAGTGGGGCATCCCTCTGGGGGACCTTTTTTCCTCCAAGGAGAATGCAAAGCTGAGGCTGTTTTGTGCCCACCCCCCTCCGCAGGGGAGACTGCAGGGGGATGCCTTCTTGAGGCTGGATCTACAGGACGTAGGCCTCTTCTGTACCTTCCCTCTGCTTCCCTTGATCCACAAAGTGCTGCTCAAGGCCAGGAGGGACAAGGTACAGGTGATCCTGGTGGCTTCAGACTGACCACGCCAGTTTTAGTACCCCAATCTCCTCAGCCTTAGCAGCAGGCTCCCAAGGCATCTGCCTCCCTGCTCTGACCTGCTCTCCAATCAGGGGAAGGTTCTCCATCCCAACCTTCAATCCTTGCACCTGACAGCCTGGTTCCTGAGCAGCTAGAGTTCCTGGCTCTGGGTTTCTCTGAAGATGTACTCACCATTGTTGTGCCTTCTTGGAAGGAGTCGACCAGGAAATGCTATGCCTTCAAATGGAAGAGGTTCTCCATTTGGTGTCAGGGCAAGAGTTTGGACCTCTGTCCTGTCCAATGGTTAGCATCCTTGACTGTCTATAGTCCCTCTCTCAGTCGGGCCTTCAGTTGACAATTCTCAAGGTGCACGTGACAGCCATTTCTGCTTACCGGGCGCGGGCTGGTCAGCAGTCAGTGGCACGGGAGAAGGTGGTCTGGTGTTTTTTTAAAGGCCTCGACCAAATTAGGAGAGGGTACAAGGGGTTCTTTAGATACATTGGGGAAAAACGAAGGATGAAGGGGCAGATTAGCAGGATTAAAACAAGGAAGGGATAGGCACAGGACCCGGGGGAGCAATCTGAGGTACTAAATGGGTACTTCGCCTCAGTTTTCACCAAGGAAAGTGGGGGGCTGCATCATACATGGGAGGAGACTGTGAAACTGAGGAGGGGGGACCCTTACCGATCGGCGGGTCTGGGGTGATGGGGGCATCACTGGCAGGTGGGGGGAAGGCAAAGCAGGGGGACGAGGTAGCGTAGGTGGAAATCTCGGCAGAGAGAGTGAGGGAAGCCCCCAGATCCCTTAAGACGGAGAAAGCACCAGGGCCAGATAAATTACATCCCAGAGTGCTGAAGGAACTGGCGGATGTCCTGGCGAAACCCCCTGGTGGAGCTCTTCAGCATCTCTCTGAGGACAGGGTGGGTGCCCCAGGACTGGAAGGTGGTGTATATAGTGCCTATCCATAAGGGAGGATCAAGGGAGGTGGCAGAGAACTACAGGCCCGTCAACCTGACATCGGTGGTGGGGAAGGTGATGGAGGCCATTGTCAAGGAGAGACTGAGGGGGGGGGACCTGGAAAAGTTGGGGTGCCTGGACGATAGACAGCATGGATTCGTCCTGGGGAAATCATGTCAGACAAACCATGTGGAGTTCTATGACTGGGTGATGAGTGCCTTGGATCTGGGTAGACCTGTGGACATCCTCTTTCTTGACTTCAGCAAGGCGTTTGACTCTGTTCCTCATGAGGGTCTGTTGGATAAGCTGGGAGAAACGGGGGTGGGGAACCAGATGATCAGATGGATAGGCAGTTATCTCCAGGATCAGACGCAGAGAGTCGTGGTTGGCGGGATAGTCTCATCCCCAAGGAGGGTCATTAGTGGGGTCCCTCAGGGATCGGTCCTTGGGCCCCTCCTGTTCAACGCCTACGTCGCTAACATAAGGAAGGGTATCAGGAGTGAGATGAGTCTCTTTGCAGATGACTCAAAACTGGGGGTGGTGGTGGATAGGGAGGAGGGGAGGGTGGCCCTACAGGGGGACCTGGAGGCTCTGGAAAGGTGGTCTAGAAAGTGGAAGCTGAGGTTCAATGCAGGGAAATGCAAGGTACTGCACCTGGGAGCCAGAAACCCGGGCCAAGTGTACACCCTGGGGGATGCTACAGGTCTCGATGGCTGAGAGGGACCTGGGGGTGGTGGTGAATGTCAAGATGAACAACTCAGAGACTTGTAGGAGGGCAGTGGCAAAGGCCAACAGGATGCTTGGATGCATCGCTAGGGGGATCACACCAGAAAGAGGGAAGTGATACTCCCACTGTATAACTGCTTGGTGAGGCCGCACCTCGAGTACTGTGTGCGGTCTTGGAGGTCACATTTAAAGAGGGACATTGAACTCCTGGAGAGGGTCCAGAGGAGGGCAACCAAAAGTATTTGGGGCTTGGGGGATAGGGCCTATGGGGAGAGGCTCGAAGAGCTAAATATATACACATTGGAAGAGAGAAGGGACTGGGGTGACATGATAGAGGTCTTCAGGTACATGAAGGTGGTAAATAGGGGAGGAGCAGTTAGGGTGCTCCGAAGAAAGGGGGGGGCAACTAGAGGACATGGGTGGAAGCTGGAGGGAGATTCAAGGGAGAAAGGAGGAGGTGCTACTTCACTGAGAGGGTGGTGGAGCCATGAAATGCGCTGCCCAAGGGGGCTGGCGGAGGCAGAGATGGTGGAGGGGTTCAAGAGTGGGTGGGACAGGTACAGCGGAAGGGTTCTGGAAGCAAAAACCAGTGCAGCGAGAATATCTGGGACTGGGAAGGGAAAAGCCAGAGAGGGAGAGGGGGACAACAAGGTCAACTCCCAGGGTGGAGGCTGACCAAATGAGCAGACACGAAAGACCATTAGGCCTATTCTGCTGACATTTTAGTATGTTAGTATATTTCCCCTCCGGTGCATGAACCACCATCACCTTGGGACTTGTTGCTGGTGTTGGCAAAGCTCATTTGAACCGATGCACAGGTGTGATATGTCTCACCTGTCATGGAAGACCGACTTCTTGGTGGCTTTTACGTCAGCTTCAGGTGCTCTTGGTGGAATCTCCTTGCCTAGTCTTCCACAGGAACAAGGTTGTCCTTTGCCCCAGCCTGAAGTTCCTCCTGAAGGTTGTGTCTGATTTTCACCTTAACCAGGTGATTAATCTCCCAGTGTACTTCACCAACCACACCTCGGAGGCCAAGCACAGTCTCCATACTTTGGACCTGCTTTGAGCACTCGCATATTACAAGGCGTGCAGAGCTGGAATTTGGGGAGAGGTTCACCAACTGTTTGTCAGCTATGCCAAAGCCAAACCTGGCAGACTGGCAGCTAAGCAGATGATTGGCAGGTGGATTGCTTCCTGCATCGACCTCTGCTATAGGTTGGCGGGTAGGGAGCCTCCTGTAGGGCTTAGGGTTCATTCCACTTGCCATGCCATTGTCTCAGTGGCTGCTTCCAGGGACGTCCCTATCCCGGAAATCTGCAGGGCTGCTACCTGGAGGTCAGCACACACCTTCATTTCCCATTACCACATTGACCTTGAATCACGCCAGGATGCTGGTTTTGGGGCCTCAATTCTCCTATCTCTGTTCCCTAAATAAGGGGTGTGCGCCTTGCCCCCTCCTCCCAGAGAACTGCTAGGAGTCTGCCAACAAGTGTGAATAGAACATCTTATCCACGTCTCTAGAAAAACAAGTTTCTCCCCGTAACAGTAGATCTTCCACGGAGTGGTCTCTTGCAGTAGGTGATACTTTTGGGTATCCAGCAGAGGTCGCTGTGGTGCACGGCAGCTCTTCTAGCAGTTTTTCTCCAGGGACCGCCCACATGACGACAGCTTCCTGTTTCCTATATAAGTGTGGGCTGTCCCTGGTATCCTCAATTCATTTTCCCGCCGTCTTCAGCTCGCATAGCAGCTAGTGCAACTTCAGTGTAGCAGTCGTCGACAAGAAACTTGGAACTAAGACAAATGTCTACTGATTCTTCAACTAAACGAGCTTTATTTTGTTCCTGTCATTGCGGTAGGAAGATATACTGCTTTGAGAATCACACACTTTGTGTAAGGTGTCTGGGACCCACACACGACAGCAATTCCTGCAGCTTACTGTATGTCAGGACTTCAATCAGGCAACTCGTCGACAATGGTTGCTTGAACTACGACTTTTGATGGAGCAGAAAATGTCTCTCCTGGAGAACCAGGGGGCTCTTACCAAGGGCTCCCCCTCTACTGGTTCCCGTTCCAGGCAGGAGAGGGAGAAACCCTCCTCACACTCCCCGCTTTAGACGTTTATCGATGGCCACCGTTTCTGGTGTCCCTCCATCGTCGGAACAGCCTTTTAGCGCTTCTTCATCGACAGTGCTTTCCAGTGCCCTGAATGCAGTCCAACTAGAGACTGCTCCGTTGATGGATACCCTCTTGTCAACGATGCTTTCCAGCGCTTTACATGCAGCAAAATATACTGCTGCTTCGTCGACGGGGGCTCCTCTCTCATCTATGGTGTCTGGCAATTTAAGTAAAAATAACTTCTCTTCTCCTGCAGGCTCATCAACGAGATCCCGCATTCCTCAGGGGAAGACCATGGCTTGTGCCTTATTGACAGCCCCTCCATCTACTCAGATGCCTTCTTATAGGGGTCAGGCGGACAGAGATTGGGACCCTGGTCTTTACTACCCAGGGGCAAGACCTGCTCAGGCTACTCATCCCATTCCCGTAATCACCCCCCTGGTTTCCCAACATGCCCCCCTTCTCACCCCCCCTCCTTCCCAGGAAAGGGACCTCACCAATGTAGTCCGACAGGTGTTGCATGCCATGCAGCATTCTCAGCCCTCTGAAAGGCTGGGTGATTTTACCCGATTTCCTCCCCCTTCCCTGCTTAAAAGATTCCACAGTGACCAGGATAACATTCCACCCTGGTCTCCTCCTCCATTTATAGAGGACTGTTTGTCAGATGAACAAGAATTACCACCTGATTTCACCGGTAGTCTTGAGGATAAAGAGTTTCAAGATCTAGATTTCCCTAATCCGGAATCCCCCTATTCAGAAATCTCTTCCCTGAATGAGGATCTGCCTTTACCTGTGGCTGCCTCTCCCCAGATGACCCTTCCTTTAGTGAAATGGTGATTCAAATTCAAAAAGTCATAGGATTCTCCACTACGGAACAAGACAAGCAACGTAAGGCTATGGCAGAATACCTTGAGTTACCTAAAGAACCCGTTTTAGTGGTTCCCCCACTAATACCAGCTTACCAGAATGCCATGCTGTATCTGCTTGGCATTAACCTTCAGCTGTTACAGCTGTTCCCCACAAAGCGGATCACCTATATCAGGCTCCTTTGGATCACCCCTTTCTGTCTAGTATTCCAGAGGCAGATTCTGTGGTCATTACTGCCACTCATGACCGTACCAAAAGACCCAAGCACATGAGCGCCTTACCTCCTGATAAGGAATCCTGAAATATTGACTATCTGGGGAAAAAGGTATTTTCCTCAGGTGCTATGAATATCAGAATTTTGAACTATATGGATCATATGATTAAATGGCTTACCCTGGGGTCCTCTGCCATTGAAATTATCAGTAGACTCCCTCCCTCACAGGAAAGGGATAAATCATTGGCTAGAGTGACAACTAGTAATTGAATTTCCCATCACCTTCTCAGGTCGGGATGTGATGCCATTGGTACCTCAGCCCGACTTTCAACTACTGGTATCACCCTATGTCGCCATGCTTGGCTTCGCGTTTCAGGCTTTGCACCTGATATAAAACATAAAGTAGCTAATGCCCCCTTTAACAGGTCCAAGCTGTTCGGGCCAGGTAATCAAACTTTACTGGATGACTTACAGGCATCAGGCAGAACCCTACGTATGGTTCATGGCATGGTATCATACTCTAGCTACAACCTACCATACTCGGCACACCTCTTACTCCAAAAGGGGTGGACGATACTGATGTAATAACAAAGGTGGCTTCAGAGGTCATGCTTAATCCAACAGAGGCAACACCTCTACTGCCCGAGGCACCCATTCCCGCCCTTCAGGTGGGGCTACACAGACCACCTCCCAGTGACCCACTAGGGCTTTCCCCCTGCCTCCTCGACCAGGCCTCGGAGACTGTGGGGGTCATTTTGCCCTCCATCTGGAGGCCTGGCAAACGATCACTTTAGATAGTTGAGTACTTCAGATTATACAAGAGTCATACATTGGAGTTTCTCTCCACCCCACATCCTTGCCCTCCATGCAAGATTCATTATCCTCCAGAGCATGTACCCATCCTACAGGAGGAATTGACCATCCTTTTGTCCAAACAGGCAGTTGTAGCGGTGCCCCTTCTGGAACATCAAAGAAGGATTTTACTCCCATTTCTTTCTGGTACCCAAATGTACGGTAGACCGCGGACCAATACTGGATCTCAGACAACTGAATCTTTACATTCAGTACAAATGTTTCCGCATGATCACCCTACTGGCCATCATGCCAATTTTGAAACAGGGTGACTGGCTTTATGCCCTGGACATGAAAGATGCCTACCTTCATATTCCCATCCACCCTGCCCACCAAAAATTTTTATGCTTCCACTTACTGGGTCAAAATTACCAGTTTCGAACACTCCCTTTCGGCCTCTCATCAGCTCCCAGAGTCAGGGCCAGTGTTAGGCACCCGCGAAAGCCGTGGGGGGCCCCCAAATGTCAGCGGGCTGCAGGACATATGTAGCGGTCTGAGGTGGGCACCAGCAGCAACCCATTAACCAGCCCAGCAGCATACTTTTTGTCTGTCCCACCCCACTCCCTGCCTGGATCACCACAGCATCCTATAAGAAAATAAAATACTGCCCCCCGATCAGCATAGCTGAGCAGCATTATTAGTACCCTGTGCTCCTCGCTGACTGCACTAGCGAATTCTCTCCGGCTCTGCTCCGGTTCCCCATCAACAATATGTGATGTCCTCATCCAGTTGCCATTTCGTGTGGTTTATACTGTGAAGCTTTACATTTGTTGCTGCCGGCTTCCCATTGTGCCCGAAAATCGGGCCCCGATTTCCCCGAAGGAACGCCAGACCACGCCACGCAGTCCACGCCATCATCCTGCCTTCAATTCTATCCTCAGGCAGCTTTGTTTCATGTTCCCCACATTCCTGTATTGTGCTGCACAGAACGTGCTGACGTGGAAGGAGGTGCTGTGCTGGGGCCAATCACAGGGCTCCAATAGGTCCGTCGCTGTTTATTGCACCTCCTCCAACTCAACTTGAAAATTTCTGTTCTCCCCCTAGGTCTTTGTCTGCAGCATAAGTATGGAGAGATGGGAGTCTGGAAAGGTAGAGAGCAGCAGAGCAGAGGTAAAAAAAAAAAATATTGCAGCAGCTGGAGAGGAGCAATTGTTTTGCAATTTAGTCTATTACCTGTTAGAAATGTAATACTTCTAGTGTCTCCAGGTCATTGTGTCTGAAAAATTGTGGAGTAGTTGGATTTATGTACAAAGATTACTGGGGGGTTTGGGGAAGGGGCCCGGGAGGGTGCAGGGGTCCATCGAGGGGCCCCAGTAATGGAGTTTGCTGGGGGCGCCCAAAGTCCTAACACCGGCCCTGCCCAGAGTGTTCACCAAGTGCCTAGCGCTGGTGGCAGCAGCCTTGAGAAGAGAATGGGACTTCATCTTTCCATATCTAGATGATTGGCTAGTAAAAATGGACTCAAGAGTAACTCTGATTGTCTCCCTAGACACTACTTTGAAAATGTTTGCAGATCTGGGAATTACAGTAAATTTGCCAAAGTCCAATCCGAACCCAAAACAGTCTCTCCAATACAGTGGAGCTGTTCTAGATACAGTTACAGCCAGGGCTTACCTCTCGTCTACCCGGCAGGATTCGCTCATAGCTCGGGCATTACATATACAGACTCAGAAGATAGTCACAGCCAGACAAATGCTGCACTTTCTGGGTCACATGTCCACTGCCATCCCAGTGGTAGTCTTTGCCCGTCTCCACATGAGACATGTCCAGTGGACCCTCCAGAATCAATGGTCCCAAAGAACAGGACAGTTTGAAGACAAAATCAAGGTCACTCCCTCGCTGAGGTCCTTTCTGACATAGTGAACAATCAGAATCAATCTGAATCAGGGAATGCCTTTCCGGCCCCCCCCCACCATGCAAACGTTGACCACGTATGCTTCCCTGCTAGGCTGGATATTGCTTCACGACGTAGGACAGCCTTCGGCTGTGCAGTCCTACAAGGTCTCCTGTCATAACTGTCCTCCCACATGGGCATTACTGCTTGGGATTCATCCCAAAAGTATTACCTACTGCAAGAGACCACTCTGTGGAAGATAGTACAGTTACATAAAAACTTACCGTAACAATAGATCTTTGAGAAGTGTTTCTTGCAGTAGGTCAGTTCCCAACCTCCGTCCCCCTCCTTCTCTAAGAGAGCAAGTTCTGGTCCAATGACTAGGATTGGGACTCCTTTGGTACTTCGGCTTCCACTCGGTCCTCGCTTTCCGAGCTGAATCTGGCAGGGGAACTGATGATACCATGGACCGCCCGCACTTATATAGAAAACAGGAAGCTGATGTCATGTGTGGGTGGTCCCTGGTGAAAAACTACTAGAACCTCTGCTGGATACCAAAAAGTATTACCTACTGCAAGAGACACTCCTCAAAGATCTACTGTTACGGGGGCGTTCTTGAGCAGCTGTCTGGCAAGACGTGCCTAGAGACAGCTCTGTACATCCCACAGCTAAAATCATTTTAAAATAATCAACAAGTGGGGTGGGATAAAAGTGACCAGAGGTTCCACATTTGAAATGGTAAAAGTTTCTGGAGTTGGTAGACACCAAACTTACCCATGGGTCGGAATCAGAAAATGACTGACGGTGGAGCGAAAACCTCGGCGGCTGTACCAGACCAGGCTGCAACTGTCTCGTTAATAGTGGGACTGGAGCCTCCTTGGAAAGCTCTGCAATCAGCCGTGCAGGCTATCGATTTAAAAGTGGAGTCAATACTCTAGCGATTTGTGGAGCACTGCGATGATGGTGGAGAAATCGGTGACTCAGGCATTAGCCACAACTGCCAAATTAGTCCAAGAGAATGCCCAACTACGTTACAGACTTGAGGCCCTAGAGAATTCAAATCGAGCCTCTCGTGAGAATCGTTGGGCTCCCCGAGGGGACTGAAGGGGCTGAATTACTAACATTCTTGAAATCCTGGCTACCAGAAGTATTGAACCTACCAACGGACCTATTGGCTGATCACCTTTGCAAAGTCTTTTGGATTACCCCTCGATCTGGTCCACGTGGGGCTATGCCACAGGGGATTTTGCTGATTACGGCCAACTCTTCGACTAGGGACACAATCCTGCAAGCCGCAAGATCAGCAGAGGGGTTATCTTTTGAAGGGGTGACGCTCCATCTGTTTCCCGACCTGTCTTTTGCCACCCGCAAGAGAAGGAAAAAATGTGATGCTGTTCGGGCCAGGCTGAGAGGCCTGGGGGTCTCTCACTCCCTCCTGATGCCTACCAGGCTCCGAATTCATTATGGAGGGCACACGTTCCAATTTAGCGACCCGGTCGAAGCCGGGAAGAAGGTAGGGGCCATAGCTCGAGAATTTCAAACTTAGGAGGGACAACGGACTGAAGAATCGGATGAGGAGACCCAAGCTGGAACTGGTTTGGGACTTTTGTGCCTTGAACTTGAGTACCTTTTAAACCTGTTGCTTCTAGCTAAAAAAACATGGGATAGAGTATTTCTGGGCTAGGTGGTGTCTTATAATTAATATTTTTCTGGTAATAGATTTTAAGGTTTTTTACTAACCTATCAATATGAATCCACATGCCCAGAGTATTTTGTTATATTCCCTGATTTCTTGTTGTAGATTATTTTACGATGGGACGTATAGACAGTTTTCTTAGGCACTAAATATGTAATGGCAACCATTTTGGACTTGGAGACATATCAACACTGGCTGCTGAGTTTTGAACATTTCAAGATAAAATATTTTGGACTTGTGCCCCAAAAGCCTTAGATGGCTGTAGTTATTTAGTTCTTACCAACGATCTTGCTAAAATACATTGTGTTTTACCCCCCACTGCCTAACTCAATTCTGTATAGGTTTACAATCCTTATATACATTGGCTGTATCTGCATGTCTTTATTACTGTGATGCCTTACAAACGATTATACTCTATGTAATTGCATAAGTTTTTACATAACTGTACTTTCTAGGAGTGGCTTATGATGTTCATCCACACGAATCCATATGACCTCCCCTGGCTGTGGCACACCCTTCTGCTTCCAGCAGGCAAGATGTGGCGTCATGGTGCGGAGCCGAAGAAGTTGCCACCTGGGAGGGAAGGAGGAGCCAGCTTGAAGACGTTCCAGTGAAGTCTTAAAGGGAAAAGGCACTGCCAACAAGTGTGGATGAACATCATATATCTCTCCTAGAACTACTGTTACAGGTGAGTAACCTGTTTTTACTTGTCTTGTACCCTCCCAGGTCATACCTGAAAATAGGTATTTCATTGTCTAGTGTACTTATCGATCACCAAAAATCAAATAAATAAATATGAACACACAAGTCTGCCAGCAGAAACAGGCCTTGCGGTATATCAAGTTAGTCTGCTCAAATGCGCAGCTAGCACCCTTATATTGCAGCTGCCCCCCACCTCCCCCCCCTTACTTTACCCCCCTTCCGCACCCTGTCTCATGCCCTTTTAAAACTGCTCATTGTACTACAGGATACCACCTCTTCGGATAGAGTGTTCCATTTCTCCACCACCCTCTCTGTGAAAAAATGCCTCCTCATCTCTCTCCGATATTTTCCACCCTCCAACTTGAGATAATGTCCTCTGGTGTCCCTTCCTCTCCTCAGCTTAAATATCCCTTCTGTGCCCGTTTTGTTAATCCCCTTCAAATATTTGAAGGTCCCAATTATATCCCCCGATCTCTCCTCTCCTCCACAGTGTACATATTCAGCTCAGTCAGCTTGTCCTCGTAGGTTTTGCCCTCCAGCCCCTGGATCATCTTAATTGCCCTATGCTGCACCCCCTCCAGCAATCTGATATCCTTCTTCAAAAAGGGATGCCAGGACTGCACGCAGTACTCCAAATGTAGCCTGACTAGTGATGTGTACAGTAGCAGGATCACATCCCTATTTCTGGATGAGATTCCTCTTGCAGTACACCTCAGCATCTTGTTGGCTTTAGCTGCCACCTTTCTGCACTGAGCTGAGTTGTGCAGGTTACCCATTATGATCACCCCTAGGTCCTTCTCCTCCTCTGTGACCTCTATCTGAACCCTTCCCAAGTGGCAGCTCCTCCCTGGGTTCCTTGCTCCGAAGTGCAAAACCTTGCACTTCTTCGCATTGAAGCTCAATTGCCAGTTTTCCGACCACTCCTCCAGTTTGATGAGGTCCTCCTGTAGTCCTTGCCACCCCTCTATGTCGTCCGCCACCACCCCTGTCTTGGTATCATCTTTGAGCAGACTGATCTTGCTCCTAACGCCGTGTGAGATATCGGATATGAATAACTGAAACAACACCGGACCCGGAAATTGAGCCCTGTGGCACCCCGCTTTTCACCACCCTTGAGGAAGAGAGTGCCCTCCCCACCACCACCTGTTGCTGCCTCCCCTTCAGCCAATTCACAGTCCAGTTTACCATCTTTGTCCCTGTACCCACATATTGCAACTTACCCTCCAGCCTCCCAAGAAGCACTGAATCAAAGGTCTTGCTGAAGTCTAAATACAGAACATCCACTACATGACCTTTATCTAGTTCCCTCATTACCCAGTTGTAGTATTCAATTAGGTTGGCCTGGAAGGATCATCCAGAGACGAATCCATGCTGCCATTTTCCTCTAAACAGGTCACCAGCCTCTCTTTCAGGGTTGCTTCCATAAGTTGTCCTGCAATGGATGTGAGGCTTACAGGTCTGTAATTGCCTGGTTCATTCTTTGGGCCACTCTTGTGGAGGGGCACCACGTGAGCCATCCTCCAATCCTGTGGTACGCAACCTGTGTCCAGGGAAGTATTGAACAGGTCCACCAATGGCCCCGCCAATTCTTTCTGCACCCTGGGATGAATGCCATCTGGACCTGATGCCTTATACACCCTTAGTGCATTCAGACCCTCCAGCACCCTGCCCTCTGTAACTACCCTATCAGTCACCCCTTGCCCACCTTCCCCATCCCCTGAGTTAGCTGCCCACCCTTCTCCTTTGTGAACACAGAACAGAAGTACTCATTTAGTGCTTCTGCTTGTTCTCCCACCTTCCTCTTCTTCACCCACTCCCCGTCCTTCCTAATCCTCATTATCTGGTCCCTGCAGTTCCTTCTCTCCCTTATGTATCTGAAAAAGTCTTTCTTCCCTTCCCTGATGCCTTGTGCCAGCCTCAGCTCCCTGGAAGCCTTGGCTGCCCTGATCAATCTGGTTACCTCCTTGGACGACTTTGCATACAATTCCCTGTCCTCCCCCTCCCGGACTTCTTGAACCTCCGAAAAGCTGCTTTTTTTGGCCTTACCCCTTCCAAAACCTGCTTGTTCAGCCAGCTTGGCTTCTTAGCCCTACTCTTCTTGCCCAGTATCTTGGTACATGACCCAGTAGCCTCAATCAGCCCATGTTTGATAATATCCCACTTCTGATTTGCATCCATTTCAGGCCTAATGCCTACCAGGTGCCTTCCTAGAATTTCTCCCATCTTGATAAAGTCTGCCCGCCTGAAGTCAACCACCCTGGTTCCTGTACCTACTGTCTCGCTGCCCATGCTGAGTGTGAACCACACTGATTGATGGTCACTCCCAGCTAGTTGGTCCTCCACCCTCAGATCCCTCACAGCCTCCCTGTTAGTCAGCAAAATGTGCGCTTTCCTATGTACTGTAGTAGATTGTATCAGGCTGCTTTTGCTTACTTCAAGGCTATCTTCTGTAAGTGCAAATCCCAGAATCCTGTACTGTCATCCAAGCCTTACTGCAGCAGTGAGAGATTCAATAGTCTGCAGTGCATGTTTGGAGCTTTTATAATCTCCCATAAAATGTTTTCCGGTTCTGCTTATATACAGTGGCTAAATACAGTCTTCTGTGACTGTACTTAACCCCGGGAGGACAGCGGGACCAGCAGACAAAAGATCAGAGCTTATATAAACTCTTAACATGCACGTCAGGCTATTGAATGTCTCGCTGCTCCAGTACTGCTCTGATGCCAGCTACCGGGGATTCTGGTATTTGCACTTACAGAAGATGTCAGGCTAGAAGTAAGCAAAAATAGTCTGATACAATGTACTTTAGTAAACAGGAAGTAAACCAAAATGTTTTACACACAAAATGCACATTCTTACCAGCTCCACACTTGAGTGTGGGTCCCTTGGTGCTCACTATTCCCCTTTAAGGATGATGTTTCTGTAAAGATTTACCTGCTTCTCATTAACTGCAGCTGCTGGCTTCAGTGCTGCACAGAGGTATTATGATGTCATCAGCATTGTAAAAGCAGCCTTCTGATTGGTTCACTGCTCATTCTGCAGTATCTAACCCTAACGATATTAATGTGACCTATCTAACTTACGTTGAAGGTTAGGTAGTTCACATTGCTAGGCTTCAAGATATGTTGACATCATGCCGGCCTGGTGGCGCTGAGGGTTGATGCACTGGATGCCACACCTTGCATTGCACCGGCGACCCAGGTTCGGGAATGAGCCTGGGTCACCAGGGGTCGGCTGAGCGGAGGGAGGGCAGGAGCTGGATCCAGCAGCCGCAAGACAGCTGGCCTCTCCCGGGGAGGGATCCAGTCACTCCCACTGCAGGGCTTTCCCCAGGTGGAGGCCCAAGGGTAGTGCAGATGGAAAGTGACTAGAGTAGGAAGCGTGCTGTGGATCACTGCATGCGCATGCCTCCACACACGCCTGAGTGACCGCAGGAGGGAAGAGGAAAAAACAAAACTAGCAGGCTCTATGACAACACCGGTGATGAGACTGCTGACCGGAAGTCAGAAGACGAGACCCCCGTTGCGAGAGGCTGGAGCCAGCCACCTGCCAGCTACCAGAAAATACCAGATATAAAAATTAATAATAATAAAAAAAGATATGTTGATAGCCTGAGGTTGGATACAAAGATATGACTTGTTATTCTGCCATTTTTATCTCTACTAGTATGTCATATAATGGCAGGGGTCAACCATCTTCAACAAAGCAGGAGGTGCTCGAGGTGAGCATTCAGCTCTGCTGCGTGATCTGTAAACCCAAGCTGTTTTCATGGTAAGCTGCATTGCATACCATGAGGTGGCCAAAATATAGGTTTTGCCGTTCCATGGCTCATTGTTACTCTTGGCATAGGCATTCACTCTACGTCCACGAACCCTGAGTGTTGGTGGGGGATGGGGTAAATTGAGCATCCCTGAGAACACTCTCCTTTGGATGGGGGTGGGATTGGTGCCTTCACTGTACTTGTGCCTCCTGGGACAGCTGGAAGCACAGGGAAGGACACTGACTAACTCAGCTGTAGCTTGCTTAGCATGCAAGTACTTTGTGCCCTTGCGTTTGGCATTCTGACGAAAGTGAAAAAATTACAGATAAGCACCACCACCCCCGGCCCATCCCACTTAAATGGAGTGAGTCCTGGAACTCCTGGGTTCCATGCTGTCATTTGCATACTCCCCCCAATGGGTATGTGGAGGGGATGCCAACCTGAAATCCCTGCCATAGTGTGAAAATCTGTGAGTTTGTAGAGGCGGCAGGTAAGGTGGTGTTAGGCTGGAGGTTGTCAGTCAGTAGAAAGTCACAGAACTGGAGAGAAGGGAGCATAAACAAGAATTATTTTTTTTTAACTATACTTTTGCAAAAAGAAGATCTTCAGAGCCAGCTGTGTGGCACCAAGCAGTGGGGGGGATAGTTCTGGCAGTTCATTCCACTGAGCTTGGGACATGACAGAAGCAGAGACCAGAAAGGGTATACAGCATCTATCAAGATACTCTCTTCCTGAGGGTGGGGTGGGGTGGGGATACAGATGGTAAGCAACTGAAAGTGAACCAGATTAAGCTGTTGGTGGTATTTTTAGTGAATGAGGGAAATTTGGCCAGGACACGGAGAAATTCCCCTACTCTTTCGATAAGTGCCATGGGATCTTTAACATCCACCTGAACTACCACCAATCCAGGCAGATGGGACCTCGCTTTAACGTCTCATCCGAAAGACGGCACCTCAGAAGTGCAGCACCCCTCTCATGCTGCATTACAGTGTCAGTACTGGGATATTAACCCAAGTGCCAGATGTGGGAACTGAACCCACAGCCCTCTGATCTCCCAGCCTCAGAGGCGAGTGTGCTACCTACTCTGACACAGAAGTAGCACTAATCACATGTTGGCAAGCTTGTCCTTCTAGTGTAGTAAGCACATTCCAGATAGCTTTTCTTTCCCAAGTCATCACTCCCCCTGCCTGCCACTTAAACTAAATTTAATGACATCATTGGTCAGAACTGTTGATTGGCAGCACAGATCAATTATCAGGGCAGGGATTCACACATTACTTCACTCTCCTTTTCGTCCAAATTGGCAGTCTCTCTCCCTTCTTGCAGTCTGTATGTGCCATGTTATTGGTCATTTTTTTTTTTTAATTGTATAAAAATTGTTTAATTTGCAGGTAAAGCAAATAGGATGCTGGGATGCATAGGCAGGGGCATCACCAGCAGGAAAAGGGAGGTCATAATTCCACTATACAAGACACTAGTGAGGCCGCACCTGGAGTACACTGTGCAGTTCTGGAGACCTTACCTACGTAAGGACATAGACAGGGTAGAGAAGGTTCAGAGGAGGGCAACAAAGATGGTGCATGGATTGCATCACAAGTCCTATGAGGACAGGTTGAAGGCACTGAACATGTACTCCCTGGAGGAGAGGAGGGAGGGAGAGAGGGGATATGATAGAGACATACAAGTATCTTACAGGGAGGAACAGGGTGCAGGAATGCACTATTTTTAAGCGAAAAGATGTTCCAGGACTAGAGGGCATGGGATGAAGTTGGAGGGAGGACGATTCAGAGGAAACGTGAGGAAGAATTTCTTCACAGAACGGGTGGTGGACAAGAGGAACACCCTGCCAGAGGAAGTGGTGGGGGCTGAAACAATCACGGGATTTGAGAATGCATGGGATAGACATAAAGGAATTCTGGAGGTCAGGGGTAAGGGGCAACAGACTTCCTGGAAAACATAAACTGAACTTACAAACTTAAATGGGCAGACTGGGTGGGCCATAGGCCCTTATCTGCCGACACTGTCTATGTATCTATGTATGTATCTATGTATAACCAGAAGCCACTTTTGTGTCCTTCTTAGGCATTGACATGATGAAAACAGTAAAACTCTCGAAAGCTAGTCTTTCTTACTTTCTTAAAATAGTTGATAGCTTTTTTATTTTGTTTTTCCTCCTGCTTTTCAAATCCGTATTTGTCTCTGTATCGTGATGGGCATACTGTCTTAAGTAATATACAGTGACAAGAGAAAATATTAAAGCAAAGATTATCTGCTAATTGTTTCACATACTGAATCAGCCATTTTACTTTTAAGTGTGAACTGATTAGCACCAGGAAGAGCTTAAAACACACCCACAAATTAGCACCTAAAGACAAAGAACAAGAACTGGTTCAACTAAGTCCAGTAGCTCCAACAAAAGAAGTGCAAATCTGACAAAAAATCTTACAGTAGTAACAAAATACACAGTAGTATAACATATAACTACAGAAACCCTATGTATTGTTTTAGTAACAGCCCTCTGTGGGATTTTCAGCTGCTGGTCATTTTGCTGATTGCATTATGAGAAAGTGGGTTAAACTGCAGGCAGGTAACATAAACTTGGAATCTGTCAGCAGAAAAGGACTATCGGTACAAACCTCACCCTGTAATTAGGTTGCCAGTGAGGAGGTTTGCCCATCCTATATGCTAAATTAATTTAGGTCAGTTCCTTTGGTGCATGTTTTGCTCATAATGTTTGGCTTTAAACCAACATCCATGTTATTTAATCCATCAGGAATGTGATTTCTGTTGTGGATTTGCTTTGAAATCCATGCTGCTGGGTACTGAGACTGCTTTTGAACTTGTTCATTTTTCTTTGCAGTTTGATCTTCCAAGAATTGATCTTCTCAATAGATTACCACCAATGTCTCTGTTCCGGAACTTTTCTTGAGGGCTGGTGGCACGAGTGGGCCCTGCGCACTCATCGTCGCACAAGCCCACTGGTATACAGCTGCAGTGGCCCCTGACTGCCTCGGTTACTTTTTTTCCCCTGGTATCTAGTGAGCAGCAGCACATCACCACTCTCCACATCGGGGCAAGAACTTTATTGTCTGTCCAGTGACAGCATTTAGTTATTCAGTTTTAGTTTAAAATAAATTAGAATTTGTTATTCTTTTGTCAGTCTAGATAGTTTAACACACATAAATTTACAATTTTCTCACAGCCCTACCTAGGACTAATGGTCGCCCATAGAAGAAGGTAGGGAGTTGGAAAAGTTAAGTTGTTCCAGCAAAGGAGCTCTGTCTGGCCACAACCTCTCTCTGGTGGGTTCTGTGGCAATGGGCAGTCCAGCACCAGGGATGATAGTCAGTCCTCCTAATATCACAAAAAGAAATGACTCAAATCTCACATATGTTCTGTGTCAGGGTCTTTGCACCATGTGACTGCAACTTCTTCCCACAGAAAGAAAAAGGGGAAGAAATGGCTCCGGCTGAGGTCATCCTCTAATCATTCTGCTGTGAGACACTTGACTTCTGCAGGCCCGGGGTTCCCCACCATTGTCACAGACGAACCCTGGGACACCCGGGCCCAGGAGATTGCGATCTGCATCTTGTAGCCGGAGCCCCTCTCTGTATAATATAGGGGACTCTGGTGGGCTGTTCAGCCATTAAGCAGCTCTTATTGAGCAAGGGGTGCAGTGTATAAGTCAGGCAGCACCGTTATTGGTGCCAGCTCCTGGTCCCTCAGCGTCAGTTGAGTTGGTGCAATCTTTGGTGCCTTTTGACTTAGCCACACAGCTGACTCCCAACTTTAACCTCCAGGTTGGGGCCACTATTAGTGCCGCTGATGCCTACCCTGCCTGTGGTGTCGCCTCTGTCCCTTCCAGGGATGGAGCTGTCATGGTGGCACCATCGGTTCCTGTGGGGCCAGCGTGGTCGTCAACTCTGTTAGCCATGCCACATCTGGCACCATGGTCATGCTGTTCAGGGCCTACTTGGTGTTGGGATCGTTCCCTTTAGGATGGTCCCAGGGCCATCCTTCGTATCACCAATGACACTGTTCCCAATGCCCCGTTCGGGGCTGTTGCCGATGAGGCCACAGCATGCACTGTTGGCCTTTCATCCCCTTTCTCTTTACTACTCTCAGGGTGCAGAGGGGGTAGAGGGAGATGAGTCAGATCCTGACCTCAGCATGTCTGAAGAGGGAGGACAATGGTTCATACTATGGAAAACCCAGGGCCAGTTCCTGTCACCATGCCTCGGGAGGATTTCTTCTTCAATGCTTTGCTCAGAAATATGCATTCTGCACTGAATTTCAAGCCAGCAACCATATACCAGCCACTGTGCCTCAGAAGGATTTATCCTTCTTGGGAGGCAGTATAGCGCAGTGGGTTAAAGCAGCTGAGCTGCAGATCTCGAGACCTGGGTTTGAATCCCACAGCCGCCTAGATGCATACTGTGTGATCCTGAGCTAGTCACTTAACTTCCTTGTGCTCCCAGGTCACATCTGGAAACAAACTTTGGCTTAGTCTGCTACTCCTGGTTAAATAATGATCTTACGTCGAGAGGGCTCTTGCAGTAGGTAATAACTTGTAAGACTGCGTCCCCTGGTGTCAGGACCACATGGAAACTTTTGCTAGCAGTGTCTCATGGGGGACCACTCACCTGACGTCACGTGACCGATGTCGGCGTGACACTATGTAGTGGGTGGTCCCCACATCCGCCCTCCAGTTCTTTCCCACCATTGACCTGTGCACATCGGACTGTCTGAAGCTCATCACAGCAGTTCGAATGCCTAACTCTGATGAGTATCCATTTTTTCTCTTCCCTGAAAATTTCTGTAATAGTTTTGTATGTCATCTTCTTCTACAGAATCGCATAAAAACAAGTGCTGTTCTTGCGGCGTCCAGCTACCGCATAACGACCTGCATATGCTCTGCCTCTTCTGCTTGGGACCAGACCACAACATTGAGGAGTGTGTGAGGCTTGTGCTCAATTCAGCCAGGCCACACAGAAAAGGCGCCAACAGTCACTCAAGGCCTGTCTCCTGAAACAAAAAATGGCTTTGGTGGAGAAAGGGCTGAAGAAACTGAAAAGTGCCTCCTCCTTCCTGACTGATCCCCATAAGAAGAAAAAGAGAGACAAGGAAAAGCCTGGAACCAGGAGCAGTCCCTCCTCCACCGAGCCAGCCAGCGGGCCCTTGGTCGGAGTCGGCCCCCTTCCTCGAAGGAATGCTGTGGTCAAGCCTGCGCCTCCCTCCTACAGAGCAGACTTCTTGCCCCCCCCCACTGGTCACGGGTGATGGTGGGTACCTCTGATTCATCTGAGGCCGCCTCCGCACTTAGGCCCATCACTACCCGGGCTCTTAAATCGGCAGGCGCGGCTGATAAGCCTCCTGTCAAACCCTCCGACGAGCGCCCAGCCAGGGTTGGTAAGTCGGGAGTCGGGGCCTCCAACGATCGTACGACTCTTTCTTGTCCGTCAGGCTCTGACGATGCACAGCCGGACTCTGTCACGACTGGAGGGCAAGGTTCACCCCAGGTCCCAATCCATGCAGAGCTCCCTTCTCCTCCTCCTCCATTGGAGATTCCTCCGTTGTCACCAGACCGACAGGTCTCGACAGAAGACCTTTCATCAGGTTTACGTAACAGGGTTCCAAAAAGCCTTACAGTGGCTCCACCGCCACCAATAGTAGTACCAGATCCTGCTCCTCCTCTACACCTGCAGGTCCCCTTGCTTCCGTCAGGACCGCCAATGGGCTTTCCCCTGATGGGGCTCCCTACAGGTTTTTTGTCTTCCAGGCCCCCCTCTGGTCTTCCACCTTCGGGCCCTTCGCCAGGGTTTGCCCCTGCAGGTTCTCCAGCAGGACCCCCTTCAGGCTACCCTCTGTCATGTGATGGAATTCATCCCAGAATTCTAAAAGAATTAAGGGGAGAACTAGTGACACCACTGACTACCCTTTTTAACAAATAATGGGAGGATGGTTTGGTACCTGAGGACTGGAGGAAGGCAGATGTGATTCCCCTTCACAAAAGTGGGAGCAAGACAGAGGCAGGAAACTACAGACCTGTCAGTTTGACCTCTGTGGTAGGGAAAGTGATGGAATCACTTCTGAAAGAAATAATTGTTGAGTACCTAGAGGCTAGTGGGGCACAGGACCCAAGGCAGCATGGGTTCACAACAGGAAGGTCATGTCAGATGAATATAATTGATTTCTTTGACTGGGTGACCAAAGTAGTAGACCAGGGAGGGGCTGTGGATATGGCCTACCTAGACTTTAGCAAGGCATTTGACACAGTCCCACACAAAAGATTAATAACCAAATTAACCAGCCTGGGAGTGGGTCCCAGGGTGGTAGCCTAGGTAAAACATTGGCTGGACAACAGGACACAGAAGGTAATTGTAAATGGAGTCCATTCTGAAGAAAGGGGGGTTACTTGTGGGGTACCGCAGGGTTCAGTACTGGGTCCAGTCCTTTTTAATGTCTTTATAGGTGACATTGTAGGGACTGGAAGGAAAAGTATGCCTCTTTGCAGATGACACAAAGATCTGTAACAGGGTTGATACACAAGGAAGCGTGGAAAGGATGAGAAGGGACTTGGCAAGGTTGGAGAAATGGTCAGAAGTATGGTAGCTTGGATTCAATGCAAGGAAGTGCAAAATAATGCACCTGGGAAACAAAAATCCAAGGGAAGATTACACAGTGTTTGGGGGGGGGGGTTAGTAACAGAAAAGGAAAGGGACCTGGGGGTAATCATAGCAGATGACCTTAAGGTTGGCTAGCAGTGTGAGAAAACAGTAGGGAGGGCTGGGGAGATACTGGGATGTATAGGGAGAGGCATCACCAGCAGAAAACAGGAAGTTGTTATTCCTCTATACAGACAGTTGGTGAGACCCCATCAGGAGTACTGCATCTAGTTCTGGAGACCCAGTCTCCGCAAGAACATAGACAGGATGGAGGCAGTCCAGAGGAGGGCAACTAAAATGGTGCAAGGTCTGCAAGAGAAGCCATACCAGGAGAGACTAAAGGAGCTTAATATGTATACCCTTGAGGAAAGAAGGGAGAGGGGGGACATGATAGAAACTTTTAAGTACCTCAGTAGAATCAGCAAAGTCCAAGATGGTAGCATCTTTCAGAAAAAGAGATGTGCAAGAACAAGGGGACACAGTTTGAAGATAGAGGGGGACGGCTCATGGGCAATGTGAGGAAGTTTTTTTCACAGGGCGGTGGTGGACTCATGGAACAGTCTTCCTGAGGAGATTGTGGGGTCTAAAACTGGGAGAATTCAAGAATGCATGGGACAAACATAAAGCAATTCTTGTGGGGGTAGGAAGAAATAGGCTGTTGGTTAACTAGGATCTGCAACTTATCCTGTAGATAGGGAAATGGGCAGACTAGGTGGGCCAAGCAGTCCTTATCTGCCGTCAAAGTCTGTGTTTCTATGTCAGGGCCGCCGTCGGGCTACCCTCCATCAAGGCCGCCATCAGGCTACCCTCCCATCAGGAATGCTGCCTGGCTGTATGACGATGGGGGCACCATTGGGATATCTGCCGTCACCCCCGATGCCAGATCCCTTTTCGATGACCTTTTGTTATTCTGGTTATCCTGGTTATTATCCTCCACCAGGTTATCCTCACCATTATCTATCCTCGGGCTTCTCTGGACACGGACATCCACCTCCTCCCACTCCACCGTCTCCTGCTCAACCTAAGGTGGATTTTAGGGAGATTCTGAAATCTTGGTGGTCTGAGACCAAATCACAGTTGGTGTCAGAACTGGACTCCGATACCTCCAGATACAGGCCACCCAGATTCTACCCCTAGGGCGCCCTCTCCGATCATTCCTCACATTTTGACATCAGGTCAGTCGTCAGCCCAACCGCAACCCCTGACATCCGAAGGGATCTCCAGGGAGCCAGAACCTCCGATTACTGATAAAGTTCCAGAGGATTCAGACGATTCCGAAGCGGACTCCGATTCTTCATCCATCAGTTCAGGTTTTGAGACACCTCCCCAGGAGGAACCAGTCCTGCCGGAGTCTCCCTAATCCCCACCTGAAGATCCCACTTTTGTGGACCTCCTCAGACAAATGGCAGAGGCCCAAGGCTGGAAATCAGAGGCTCTGGACCCAAAATGACAGAGGTTGGCGGAACATCTGGATTTCCTGGAGACGAGTCCGGTACTCACATCCCCATGGCTGGAACCTCACAAGGATTTATCCTCGACCATCTGGCAGAGACCATCCTCCACCCTGGCCAGCCATCTGGGTTTACAGGACCCCTGAAGACAAGGACCACCTCAGTGTGCATCCTAGGGCTGATTCGGTGGTCATTACTGCAGCCCATGATCAGTCTGCGAAGCCAAAGCACTTTAGCCCTTCCTCTCCCGACAAGGAATCCAGGCAAATGGACCAATTTGGGAGAAGGTTTTATTATTCTTCTACTCTAGCCATATGTACTCTAAACTACGTGTCGTACATACTAGAGTACCAGACGTCTTTGTTCCACCAGCTTGAATCCGTTGTCGAGGCCCTACCGGACTCTGAAACAAAGTCCACCTTGGCGAACACTTTAAAAATGGCCAAGGTGGCAGGACGTCATTTTTTGTGGGTCACCTACGATACGGTGAATTCCTCCGCTAGAGGTACAGCCACAGCTGTGAGCTTTTGCTGGTACTCCTGGCTGCGAGTATCTGGCCTAGCCCCTGATGTTCGGTCGGCTATTCAGGATGCCCCTTTCAGAGGCTGTTTGCTGTTTGGCGGAGATGCCCAGGACATTTTCATAAGCCTGCAGGATAAAGGGTACAGCTCTTCTGTCGGTTCACACCATGTACCATCTGAAACGACAAAAACATCCTTTTCATCGGCAGAACAGACGCCAGACCAAAAAAATCAGCACGCGCCCAAATGCCAGTTTAAATGAAGGGCTCCCAGTACAGCCACTGCCCTTCCAGCCAAAGTCTTTAGGAGCGGTCCTCCCTCATCCCCCTTCCCATTCCTGACTTGCTGACTGCCCTCCCTCCTCCTCGTCTGTCGAAGGAACAGGTGGGCGGAAGATTCGCAGGGCATCTGGGAGTCCATCACAACAGATGCCTGGGTGCTTCAGTTAATAAAACTTGGGCACATTCTCGAATTTCGTGAAAACCTCCAAGCAATCCTCTGAGGTTTTGTCATTACCCAAGGCTGCATATTCTCCATTTAAGGGAGGAGATCATGGCTCTTCTTCGAAAAGAAGCAATAGAGCCAGTGCCGGCAAACCAGATTGGGAAGGGATTCTACTCCCACTTCTTTCTGGTACCCAGAAAGACAGGGGATCTATGCCCGATTCTGGATCTCAGTATCCTAAACCTCTTCATAGAGTACAGAAACCTGCTGCCTCTCCTTTCCAAAGGACAATGGTTTTGTGCCCTGGATATGCAGGATGCGTATCTACACATCCCAATATTCCACCCACATTGCAAGTTCCTCAGGTTTTCTTTCCAAGGGGAGCATTATCAGTTCAGAGCTCTCCCTTTTGGGCTGTCCTCCACAGTGCGGGTTTTTAACAAATGCCTAGTGGTAGTGGCAGGTACCTTGAGGAGTCCAGGGTACCATGTCTTTCCTTACCTCAGTGATTGGCTCCTCACAGCTCCAACAAGGGAGGGGTTGGAAGCTTCCTTATCGGCTACCCTGCACCTTTTCAAGTGCTTGGGTATTACTATCAGTTACCCCAGGTCCAAATTTGTTCCTTCCCAGCACCTTCAATTTATTGGGGTGATGCTGGACACAGTACGGTGAATGGCCTTTCTCCCCTGAACAGGGTGGACACCCTGGCGAGGCAGGCCAAGCTGGTATCTTCCAACTGACACATTTCGGCCAAGGCGGTTCTCCGTCTTCTTGGTCTCATGGCAGCGGCTATCCCTACTGTCCCATTAGCCAGACTCTACATGCGAATCTCGCAGTGGACTCTGAGCTTCCAGTGGGATCAGAGGAAGGACAGCTTGGACAGTCGGGTCCTCATCTCCAGCCCAGTGCAACAGGATCTGTTATGGTGGCAGGACTCCAGCAACCTGATTCAAGGAGTCCCTTTCCAGACCCCTCCGCACTCCCAAATACTGACTACAGATGCATCGGGAATGGGATGGGGTGCCCATCTGGGACGTCACAGGACCCAGGGCCTGTGGTCGCCTGTAGAACTGCACTTGCACATAAATGTGCTAGAAATGAGAGCAGTGCTTTATGCTCTTCAGGCTTTTCAGCACATTCTTCAGCGAAAGACCCTGTTGATCCAGTCAAACAACATGTGCATGGTGTGGTACATTAACAAGGTGGAGGACACTCGCTCGTATCCTCTTTGCAGGGAAGCGATGTGGGTCTGTAATTGGGTGGTTCTGCACAAGGTCCATCTTCTGGCGGTCCACATCCCAGGCATGCAGAACATTCTCGAGGACAGTCTCAGCCACACCAGGATACAGGCACATGAGTGGGAGCTAAAACAAGAAGTCATAGATCACGTCTTCGACCTTTGGGGTCGTCCAAAGGTGGATCTCTTCGCAGCCCCATTGAATGCAAAACTTGTCAAGTTTTGCTCACTCGATCCTGGGCCTGGTGTGTTTTGGCAAGACGCACTGACGCTTTCTTGGACAGGAAGATTTCTGTATGCATTTCCTCCCTTCCCAGTCTTGCAGATAGTGTTGATCAAGCTACAGACAGAAGGAGCACAAATGATATTGATAGCTCTGTTTTGGCCTTGACAAATTTGGTTCCCACTGCTCCAGCAAATGGCAACAGAACTTCCGTTTCCTTTACCACTTTCCTACGACCTCCTGACCCAAGAGGGGGGCACGCTAGTACATCTGGGACTGAAATCCCTCCATCTTCACGCGTGGCTCCTCAAGACATAGTCACTTCATGGTACGGGGTTTCTCAGATTTTGGTGGAGGCAAGAAAGCCATCTACTAGAGCTACTTATGCCATGAAGTGGAAACGCCTTTCCATTTGGGCCACCTCTAAGTCTTGGCATACTTTCTCATGCTCCACTCCTCAGGTCATGGAATACCTTCTCCATCTGTCGGACCTGGGCTTGAGCTACTCGTCACTGAAGGTGCATCTAACAGACATATCTGCCTACCAAGGTCTAGTAGGCGGCAAGACACTGGCTCAGTTAGAAGTCTCAAAAACCTTCTTAACGGGTATCTTGCTTCTAAAACCCCCGGTTCATAACTCTGCTCCACCGTGGGACCTTAATTTTCTTTTAGAAAAATTTACCTTACCTCCCTTTGAACCGGCAAGTACAAGTGACATGCGCTTTTTGTCCTGAAAAGCGCTCTTTTCGGTTGTGGTCACTTCTGCTCAAAGAATTTCCGAGCTTCAGGCCCTGATGTGTAAGTTGCCTTATTTGATTTTTCACAGAGACCAGGTGGCTCTGCGCACAAATCCTAAGTTTCTTCCAAAAGTTGTTTCGAAGACTACCCTGAATCAGTCTCTTGAATTGCCGGTGTATTACCCCGAGCATTCTAATCCAGGGGAGGCCATCCTGCATACATTAGACGTTCACAGGATTTTATGTTATTACACACATAGGACTAAATCTGTCCACAAATCGGATCAGCTTTTTGTTTCTTTCACACCGAAGAGAGAAGGTGCAGCAGTTTCCAAACAGTGTCTTTCCAAACTGTTAGCCAACTGCATTACTTTCTGTTACCAGAAGTATGGTAAAGTCCTTCTGGGGCAAGTGAAAGGAAATTCTACCAGTTGAGTGACTGCTTCTACAGCCTATTTCAGAAATGTGTCTGCCACAGACCTCTGCGCAGCTGCTACTTGGAGTTCAGTCCAAACTTTCACAAAACACTAGAGGTTGGACATTGCCTCTAGGCGCAGGGCTGGTTTTGGACTAGCAGTCCTCCAAGGATTTCTGTCGTAACTCTCTGGCTTTCTACCATATCTCTGCTCCAGCCTCCCATGTTTTCCTGTCCTTTGGACTCTGATTGCTTGTGACTCAGTCCTGCAAGTTAATACCTACTGCAAGAGCCCTCTCAAAGTAAGACAGTACAATTACGAAAGAACTTAGCGTAACAGTAGATCTTCGAGCGAGGCACTTGCAGTAGGTGACCTTCTTCCCACCACCTTCCCCTCTCTACTCACAGCTCTTTTCCAGGAGTCCTTTCTTGGGTTCAGGAGCCTCTTCCCATTCTCCTGTCATGACTCTCGGAGGTCTCCGGTGGGAGAACTGGAGGGTGGATATGGGGACCGCCCACTATATAGTGTCACACTGGCGTCGGTCACGTGACGTCAGGTGGGTGGTCCCCCGTTAGACACTGCTGGCAAAAGTTTCCAAGTGGTCCTGATGCCAGGTGGCGTAGTCCTACTTGTTATTACCTACTGCAAGAGCCTCTCTCGAAGATCTACTGTTACAGTAAGTTCTTACATAACTGTATTTTCCCTTAACCTTTCCTTCCAGGCTCTGCTCAGAAATATGCATTCTGCACTGAATTTCAAGCCAGCAGCCATATGCCAGGCCAGGAGCCTCCAACTGAAGTTCCTAAACATGCCTAATGTTGTGGTCTCTAGTTCCTCCCATCCAGCCAAACCTGAAGACACTTACTGAGCAGCTTGGAGTAGGCTTACTACTGTACCACCATCTGAAGTTCCAGCCACAGGTCCATTTCAGCTGCCCGAAGCATACCACTCCTCCTCAGTAGGGAGACACCTAACCCAGGTTTACTGTCACTGGGAATCCATCTCAACAGACAAGTGGGTTCTGAGGATTATCTGAGAAGGGTACTACCTGGAATTGTTGCCCCCCCCCCAACCGATCCTCCAAAAAGGCATCTCCCCTTGTCAGAGCTTCTGGCACAGGTTGCAGGCCTTCTGAGAAACAGGAAAGTGGAAATAGTGCTGGTGTCAGAAGAGAACACAGGGTTCTACTCCCACTACTTCTGGTACCATGGAAATCTGGGGGCACATGCCCCATTCTTGGCCTCCAAGCAAATACACGAATTGAGAAAAATTCAGAATGATTTCTTTGGAATCCTTGTTATCTTACCTGAAACATCAGACTTGGCTAGCATCACTGGATTTGCAGGGTGCATACAAGCACATACTGGTGCACCCCAAGAACCACAGGTACCTCCGGTTCTGTGTATAAGAGCAACACTACAAGTTTAGAGTCCTACACTTAGGCTTTCCACGGTGCTGCAGGAATGCTTTGCGGTACTTGTGGCACATTCAGAAAGCTAGGAGTCCAAGTCTTCCCATATCTGGACAGCTGACTAATTTGAAGCCCATCCAGATAGGAGCCGGAGACAGAGCAGGCAGTGACCACTGCCTCTCAGTTCTTAGTGTTCATGGGAGTCCTGCTGAACCCATCAGAGTCTCAGCTGGAGCCTTCCCGGGAGCTGCCGTTCACAGGAGCTGTTCTGTTGAGCCCGGTGGCACTGAGGGTTGAAGTGCTGGACGCCACACCTCGCGCTGCCAGGAAACTCTAGGTTAGATGTAAACTTGGGATGCTGGGGATCGGCCAGGGAGGGAGAGAATAGAGCATCAGAAGACTGCACTCCTCTCCCTCTCCTAGATTGGAGCATCCCAGCTGCAGCTTCTCAGCTAGGTGCTGGGATATCGTGGACTCCTTGCAGGGGGCATTCCTCAGGAAGCTAGTAAAAGTACTGGACCTCGTACTCACCAATGGAGACAGTGTTGCACATGTCACAGTGGGTGGCCCCCTGGGGACCAGTGATCACTGTACAGTGTGGTTCAATATAAGTACTGTGGCAGGATCGAACCACACAAGGGCGAGGGTCTTGGACTTCACGAGAGCCGATTTTAAACCAATGGGGGAATGCCTCAGGAGTGCCCTGGTGGGTGGTGGGGACTTGGGGGGGGGGGGTGTGGAGGAACAGTGGGAAAATCTAAAAGGAGGGATAGAGAAGGCAGCAAACCTCTGCATCAGACAAGTAAGCAAAAGCAGGAGGAAAAAGAGACCACTGGGGTTCTCAAAAAAGTTAGCATTCAGGAGGTATAGGGAGACACAGACAGAGGAAGATAGAGAGGTGTACCAGGAGAAACAAAGGGAGGCAGGGAAAGCGACTGGAGTGCAAATGCGCAGACAGAGAAGAAAATAGCTCAGGCAGTGCAAAAAGGGGACAAGGTTTTAGGTATGTAAGTGAAAAGATAAAGACCAGGGGAAGGGATAGTGAGGCTTAGGAATAAAGGAGGGGAGTGTGTGGAGGGGGACCAGGAAAAAGTACTTTTACTCGGTGTTCACAGAGGAAGGGGAAACAGAGGGACCTCAGATAGGGGCCAGGAGCATTGAAGGAAGGGAGGTAGACACTAGTCCATTTACAGAGGAGAGGAAACCAGAAATCTGAAAGTGGACAAGGCAATGGGACCAGACGGGGGGGGGGGGTGCATCTGAGGCAGGGTGGGACAAATCAGGTAGCTAGGTGGCCAGTGGCCACTATAGAAAATGAATTTGGCTACCAGATTTTTGCTGTTAATGGCCAACTGGCTATCTGCCCACAAATTGAATTATCAGCCCTTCAAATGATGGCCACTGAAAGTATTAATTTGGCTAAAGTGTTTTGAAAGCCAGTGTCCAAACTGACCACCAGCTCACAAATGGACTTGTCCCACTCTGATCTTAGGATATTGAGGGAGCTCAGGAAGATGCTGGCTGCACCTCTGACAGCCATGTTCAACCACTCGCTGGAGACAGCAGTGGTTCCAGAAGACTGGAGGATAGCTGTAGTCCCACTTCACAAAAGTAGAAGTAAAGAGGAAGCTGTCAACTACAGGTCAGTCAGCCTGACTTTGGTGGTGGGGAAAGTAATGGATCACTACTGAAAGAGAGGATTATGGAAAATCTGGAATAAGTGTGACTAGGTGACCAGGAAATTGGATCAGGGTGTAGCAGTGGATGTGGCCTATCTAGATTTCAGCAAGGCCTTCCAACACTGTTCCACATACTGTAGGGGACTTGTAAACAAGCTGGTATGCCTAGGAGCAGGTTCTAAGGTGGTAAACTGGGCGAGAAATTGGTTGGGGGGACAGGAGACAAAGGGTGGTGGTAAACAGGGCTCACTCTGAGGAAGGGAGGGTGACAAGCGGGGTTCCACATGGGTCAGTACTGGGACCAGTCCTCTTCAATTTCTTTATAAGTGACATTGCAGAGGGGCTGGAAGGGAAGGTGTGCCTCTTTGCAGATGACACTAAAATCTGAAATATGGTAGGCACTCCAGGGTGTGTGGGAAAAAAAATTAATAGTGATCTAGGAAAGTTAGAGGAGCAGTCAAGGGTGTGGCAGCTAGGTTTCAGTGTAAAGGAGTGCAAAATCATGCACTTGGAGCACAGAAACCCAGGGGTAGAGTACAAAGGGAGGGTATTAACTACGACTAAACAGGAACGGGACCTGGGAGTAGTCATATCTGAAGACCTAAAGGTGGCCAGACAGTGTGACAAGGCAGTGGGGCGAGCTAGTGGGATGATAAGGTGCACAGGGAGGAGTATCACCAGCAGAAGGAGAGAGGTGGTGTTGCCTCTGTATAGATCGCTGGTGAAACCTCACCTAGAATACTGCGTCCAGTTCTGGAGACCACATCTCCGGAAGGACATAGATGGGGTAGAGGCAGTCCAGAGGAGGGCAACCAAAATGGTACAGGGTGTCTGCATCACAATGTCTATGAGGAGAGACTGAAGGACCTCAGTATGTACATCCTGGAGGAAAGGTGGGAGATGGGGGGGATATGCTACAAACATTCAGATACCTCATGGGTATAAATAAAGTTCAAGAGGGAAGCATTTTTCAGAAACAAAGATGCTCAAGAACAAGAGGATATGCTATGAAGCTGGATGGGGGAGGCTCGGGGGAGATGTGAGGAAGTACTTCACAGAAAGAATGGTGGATGCCTGGAATAGCTCCCAGTGGATTTGGTGGGGGCAAAAATGGTTATAGGCTTCAAGAATGCATGAGATTGGCATAAGGGAGCCTTGGAGGTGGGGGGAAGGGGGTTAAAGCTGGAGATCAGGTAGAGTCTGCAGTATTGTAGTAGGTAGGGAAAATGGGTGGACTAGGTGGCCCAAGCAGTCCTTATCTGCCGTCAACATCCATGTTTCTGTGTCTCCCAGAGAGGGAAGGTTTCATTGCCCAGTGTTCACCTGGCCCAGAGCGTCGGCTGGGGTCAGGACAGGCAGGGACTGTCAAGCATAGGGTGGAGGGAGTGGCGGTTGCCAACACTCCACGCAGAGAAGCATGTATGGGAACATCTGGGCAGCATTACACACTGCCCCTTGGGGGGATAATGATTTCTCGAGCTGCCACTGACCCCAGCCACCTGGTAGCCCTGCACCCTGATGAGCACCCAGGTCACATAGCATTAGCGCAAAGGTAAGTCCTGGAGAAAAATCGAGGGAACGGGACTGGGGTGTCTGGTTTCCTCAGGGCAGCTTGGGGCCACGAGAGAAACATCACTAACTGCAGGAAAAAATAGGGTCTGTTCTGCACATTACCCCAGGCTTGGGCCGTCCTCCCAGACAGCAGACTGTGAACAGTCTTTGCGGATGGCATTCTACATCATGGAACACAAGACTGCCAGCTCACTGCATAAACTCATGCTGGGCCTAATAGCCTCCTCAATGTTCACGGTGCTTCTGGTAAAGCTGCACATGAGAATAGCTCAGTGGATGCACAGTACCCAGTGGTCACAGGCATCACATCCCTAAAACTATCCCATTCAGGTGACAAAACCCCTTTTGAGGTCCCTAATGTGGTGGTCAGTGAAGGACAACCTCCTACATTACTTTCTCTTTTCCCCATCAGAGTCAGAGGCGAACCTCACCATGGATGCCTCCTTTCTGAGGTGGGGAGCCCACTGCCAGGGTCTTCAGATACAAGGTGTCTGGGACCCATCAGAAACACATCTCCACATCAGTGTGCTGGAGTTGCATGCAGTTCTGTACGTTCTGAAAATCTTAGTGGACTTGGTCAGCTAAAAAGACAGATCTTATTGGAATCAATTTTCACCACCACTGATTCATACTAGTGCACCTTAGCCAGAGGCACTAGTACTCTGCAGGAGCTAGAACTTTTCAGGAGGGCTGGCGCCGAGGTAAGCTGCGTACACGTGTGGCACTGCAAGACTGGCTAATGCTGCATGGTTTACCTCGGCACAAGCCCTCAGACCCTTTTGTCCCCGCTGTCGAGTGCGCATCAGTGACCATGTCGATCACCTGTTGGGTAGTCAGAACTTCACATCTGTGCAACAACAGTGTCCAAGTCGTCTCAGTTTTAGTGTTTAAAGCTAGAGTTTGTTGTTTTTGTGTCAGTTCAGTGATTTTACAAAAATGTTTCTGTAAGTCTCTCACAGTCATACCAAGTCAATGGTTGACTGCCATGGAGGGATGATGGTAGGGAGCATTCTCATGCAAGCTGATCTGGCAGCAGGGCCATGTCTGGTCCACTTTCCCCATCGGGGAGTTGTTCTGAGAACAGGCAGTCCTTTGCTCAGGAGGAAGGACAGTCCTCCAAGAAGCACAGAAAGAAGTGGGCCCATTCCCGGTCCCGGTTTGGTTCTCAGTGCCACTCGGCCTCAAGTTCTTCCTCTTCTTGTTAGAAGGGGAAAAACGTTACTGCTCGAGGTCGCACTCTGCGAGATCTGCTGCAAGATAATCTGTCTCTTGGAGCCAGAGGCCCTCACCAGCACCATCAGCATCACCAAGGATCTCTGATACCAGGAGGCCGAGGTCTTGGGCCCGGAGCTACTCTCTATCTATAAGTGGAGACTCCAGTGGGCAGTTCCACCATTAGGCAGAGGGTGTAGCATCTGTGTCATTTGTCTCGGCCAGTGGAGCTGCTCATTGGTCCTTCGGAGCCAGTGGAACTGGAGCTGCAGGTGAGGCCCTCAAGTGGGGTGAAGCATTTGGCTTCGGCAGCAGCCCCTGGGCCCTTGCAGGTTGACCATGCCACTGACTGCTGTCTCACCTATCGCACCCACATTCAGTGTCACAGTGATTGGACTGGCCATGTTACCATTGCCAGTCACTTTGGGTGCCAGCTGGGACATTGGTGACGAGGTCAGCACTGGATTCAATTCCGTTTATGGCGCTGCCTCTGACACCGGCCTCTTGTCCCTTGGGGCTGAGGTCGCCAAGGCTGTGTTCTGGATTGGAGGACCTACAATCCAGTCCCCTCTACGACCCTCCCTCCAGGGAGGACGTGGAATGGGACAGGTCTGTTCCCAGCCTCATTTCTGAGGGTGGTGATGAAGGCTCTTTCTTTAGTCTGGACTTTTCAGTCCCATGCCCTTCTTCTGTTCCACAGAAGGATCTAACTCGCCAGGCTTTGCTCAGGAATATGCATTCTGCATTTGATTTTGAGGTTTCAGGCATTCACTTAGGTAAACATCTCTGTCTGCAGTAGTTAAATGTTTCTACTGTGCTGGTCAATTTAGTTCTTCCTGTTCTGCCCACATTTGAAACCTTGTCTGGAATACATCTGCTTCTGTCCCTTCTGTCTGCAAGCAGATAAGACAGGAAATACACTGTTTGTGAGGATAGAACAGTGTAGGTTTCACAATCTACGACAAATATGAGTATACCCTTTGGAGCTCTCATAAGTCTCTGGCAGAGTCCCTGCCGGATTCTGAAACTAATCATAGTCATCAGATTAAAGCTGCCATGGGTTGGGGGGGGGGATGTTGAGCCCGAGCACGACAGACCTCTGAAACCACCGCTCCTCACAGAGACAATATAATTAGAAATAAAAAAATACCTTTTTTGGCGCTTTGGCAGAAAAGAAGTATTGTCGTCAGCCATCGGAACCTACAGAGAACAATGATGGGCAATCCAAAAAAGATAAAGGGTCCCAGAACGCAGCGAAAAGCAAAAGTACTTCAGGACCCCCAGCCATGAGGTCCACTCAAGGCCATGCTGGCCTTAGGTATCAAAATAAATCGTTTGATCTTTATCGTATCTGGACTTTAGATAAATTTGACTCTTTAACAGATGGAGTCAATACCGTCGAGTCGGAAGTTACGGTGATAAAAACTGAGGTCTCAGAGTCCTGCAAGAGTTCAGAGGCAGCCCTGGGTACTACAGCCTCACTGGTCAAGGAGAACACTCACTTGAGGTCCAGGCTTGAAACATTGGAGAACCAGGCCAGGGCTGCTAATCTCTTCATCGTGGGCATGCCTGAACGGAGCGAGGGAGATCATCTTATCCTATTTTTACTGGAATGGTTGGAGCAAGTTCGGACAGGCATTATGGATAAGGGCATTCATATTCAAAAAGCCTACCGGGTCACTTCGAGAGGTCGTCAAGTTAACCCAGACACCCCTAGAGCCATAGTTGCAATCCTCGATGGCGTTGGCTGTTGTGATTTCATTCTTGCACTGGTAAGGAAAAAAAAAGACTTTGCTTCAAGACAGCTCTCAGGTTCGTCTTTACCCAGATTTGAGCTATGCCACCAGGCAAAAAAAGATGAGATTCAATGAAGTTAGAGTCATCCTATGTGAGACAAAGGTACCACACAATATGCTTTTTCCAGCATGACTTCGGATGCTAAATGAAGGGAAGGTCTATATCTTTTCTGATCTGGCTGAAGCCCTAAAGTGGGTACAGAGACATGCTCCACCATTGAGACACAGAGCCATTTCGGATCAGTACGATCAGGATGAAGCCGAGGAAGAAGAAACCTGAAATAATTATTGAAGGGACAGGTATCCAGCTGATTTTCGACCAAATTGACTCTACAGAAATTGTTTGTTGGACATAATGAGGGAATATTTGTTACCTAACAAATGCATTTATTTGATGGGGATCTACTAGGCCAGGAAGGTTTAAAACAGAAATGCTTAATATACCTGTCTTGATTTATGCTCAAGCTTGGTTAAAGAAATTTTTCTCATGTTGTTGTTGGGGTCTAAGGGGTAAGTTTGTATAGCCTCTGAATAATACCTTTGCAGTCATTTTAGCTTGTAGCAGGTTAAAAGTTTCCATAGTGCCAGATATTAAAATAGAAGAGGGCGGTCCTCTAGACCTTGATTGTGGATGTTACCAGTAAGGTATCTCGCTTGTATTATGCATGATTTTCTTATTTCCCTCAGGAGGGAGAAGGTGTTCGTATGCCATTTGGATTTCTAAAATGGCCTAATATATCATGCAGCTCATGGGCTTAAGTAACAGCAGTAGATAGATGGATATGTTTTATGATTTAGATGTTTTTACTAATATCCTCCTTAAGCTGTATCTGATTGAAACTGTACAAATAATTAATTTTAAACTGCTTGTATTAAATGGGGTGGCGCCCTCATGTGGTATTTCCTTTATGAACTATCCTCATGTACTGTCTCTGCACACTTTTTTGGCTATATATCTATTGTAAACCAATAAACATAAAATATAAAAAAAAAAAAAAGCTGCCATGGGTGCTTTTCATACTGCCTCCCGCTGTGCTGCTGCGTGCATCTGCATCAAAAGACATTCTGGCTATGTACTGCTGGCTTTTCCCAGGATGTCCAACAATAGATTATGAAAGTTCACTTTAGTGGTACTTACCTAATTGGACTGCAGTTAGAGAAGTCACTTGAGGCATCTCAGAAAACTAGAATGACCCTTAAGACGCCGAAACCAGTCAGTGCCACCCTCTGAAGCTCTGTCCCCAGTCCTGCTTCAGCTGCCTGAAGCAGAACTCTCCTTGACTTTGGGGGGAGGGATGGGCCAGTTTTACCATCAGTGGGAGTCCATTATGACAAGCAAGTGGGTCCTCAGGATCATCCAGGAGGGATGCTGCCTGGACTTCAGAGGAAATCCTCCAGACTCTCCACTTGGACGGTGGCCCCTCTTATCAGCCTATATGTTAAAACTTATGGTGCAGGATATTGCGGGCCTTCAGAGCAACAGGGCAGTGGAAGTAGTTCCAGAGTCAGAATGAAACACAGGTTTCTACTCCCACTACTTCCTAGTTCCAAAGAAATTAGGGGACATGCACAGGGGTTGACCTTAACTTTTTTTTGCACTAGCCAGCAGGACAAGTCAGTCTAAAATTGCACTAGCCCCACAGTGGTTTGCACTAGTCCGCATTCTGGTCACTGCGGGCATTTGCCAGACAATGAATAAGGACAAAAGCAGTGCTGTTAAAACATTTATGTTTCTATAATTAAACAGAAAACAAACACACAATTGTTTTCAAAACATTAGTGACCTATCATAATTTTATAACTTATAAGTAAGGCAAGTTAAGAAATACAAACAATCTGTTCCCCCTACAACTGTCCCAACAATGTCCCTTTCAAGAATTGCAAAATGATGGTACATCTGGCGAGCCTGGTTGCTCCTCGAGCTCCCTAATGTCACTAATATCACTGTCACAGTCACTTTGTGAATCTGTTATATCCTCATCCTGATTTCGAGGCATAAAAGTACTAGGCTGTGGCCGCCTTCTCCTTTCTCCCCCAGTGTTCCACAGGCCAATTGCTTCTTGGGGATTGAACTTATCAATATCAGGAGAGTTAATTTGCACAACCATGAGGTCAGTCACTGTGTCAGACTGAAGCTTGGAACGTAGGCTGGACCTTGTGAGCTTCAGTTGGCTGAAACCTCTCTCTCTCTGCTTCAGCCAAACTTGCAGGAAGTGTCAAGAGAAGATCCATAAGAGCCAGGATGTTGGAGTACTTCTGATGGTAAGCAGCATTCACCTTCTTCCATGTCAGACTGTGAATCTGTTCAAACCTGGAAAATAAAAGAAAGGCATACAATGAGAAGACGCATACCAAAACACTCTGATAACTTATACACATAATTAATTAAAACATGCTTCCTCCATGACATGGTTCCTCTTACGTATGGCATCAAGTTCTTTAAATACATTTGAGACTCATGAATCGACAACGCAACTCTTTGCACATAACATACCTGTCATATAGTTCGGTTTTCAACATAGTCCATTCTGTTACAACCATGTCTGTTTTTACAGCAGCAGCTTCCAGGACTGGTTCATAGTGCTCTGCAAGCAAGGCCACTTCCTTGTCTCCAAATTCTGAAAGAAAAACAAAACCAAAAAATTAGAAAATTAAGTTTTATTATAGGTCCCATCCACAGCACACTTCTCTGCTGCCCACACAAATTCTGTTCTACCTACCTTGTTGGCTCCCCTTGTCTGGCCATAGTGCAAAGCTGGCAACTGTAACTGCACGCAGAAGCTGTGGGCTTGCATCCACAAAGCGATCCTGCAGGCTTTCTTCCAAGCTTTTGAGGACCTTCTTACGGACAGCAGTGATGTCTGAGTTCCCTACGAGATTCTGACCATGCAGCTCTGTGACACCCTCCACTTGTCGTTCTTTTGGTCCAGGCCTTCGTAAAAAGGAAAATATATAAATACATAAATGTACAGGCTAGATCACTGCAGTAATTTCTTTGGCTCATCATATGGTAACTCACCTTGTGTTATCGGATTTTAAAGTTTCCAGGGTTGACTGCATAGTTGCAAAAACATCAGCTACTGTTGCATCCCTTTGCTGTGCCACACGAGATAGAACTGAGAGAACAGTGATATCAAACATGAAATGTGCGAATTTCATTACATCTGCCTGCCGAAGGATCTTCAGTATTCCTGCAGCTTTGTTCATCTGCTCCGGATTTACACCTTGACATTGCTGCATCTGTAACACAAAACAAACATTAAAAATGCAGAATAGAAATGCGCACCAAACAGCATAAAAAAAAACATGTTTTATACCATGTAAAGACTGCCTCACCTGGGTCATGTGCAGAACAACAGCAGGACATCCCTTCAGCAGAATCTGCAGAGATGTTTGCAGGTGAGGAAGCCATCGTGTACCCCCAACTCGTGTAGAAACTAGAGGACGCATCTGTAGCTCTTCATACGCCTTTTTGAGTTTGCTCCTATTTAGGGGGGAGTTGTGGTAGAAGCAGTACACGTGAAGCAACAGACTGATTAATCTCTTATAAATGGGGATGTTTTTCAAAGCTCCCTTGTAAGCCAACTCAAGGCGATGGGCAAAGCAGTGTACAGACTGCACACAAGGCTGCATCTGTTTCAGGAGGGAAGCCACCCCATTGGTCTTGCCGACCCTCACAGCTGCGCCATCACTGCCAAAACCCTCCAGTTTCCTTGTCCACTCCTCAGTTGTAATGTTAAGCTTCGTTTCAAGAACTTTTTGAATGGCACCTTTTATTGAGTGGGCATCAGCTTTTGCAACGGTCTGCAGCCCAACCAGCTGGTTATGCACTTTGTCTCCGGTGGCAGAACGCACATACACAATTTCAGCCTCTGTGACAGAGGAGTCAGTGGTGCCATCGCTGATGAAGGAAGAGAACTTTGCACTGTTCATCTTCTCTCTCAGGGAGATATGTTCCACCTCTGCGATGTAGTGTATAAAACGCTGTGCATACTTGTCGTACCGGTATGTCAGGCCAATGTCCAATCCTTTCATCTCATGTAGACTACACATCCATGCAAAGTCTCTGAATGGACAGCGTATCTTAGCAATGGCGTCACAAGTTCGAAATAGTTTTTCCAGCCAATCGAGAGTTGCCTGGTTCATGGTCTTGAGCATTTGCTCTGCAGTACTTGTACCTGGGACAGCGGAGCTGGCACTGTCTTTATTTTCTGCCCTAATGTGATACTCACTACTGCCATGAGAAGAAACTGATTCAAGCCGGAAGTTGTCAGTCCCGTGGCGAAAATTATTTTTGTTTCCTGCCTTACCTGACTGCAGGTTATCATGTTTCTCACACAAATGACAGTACATCATATCTTTACTGGTGTCGTATCTAAGCCACTCATATTTCTCTAGCCAGGCTGTCTGAAACCAGCGGCTTCTCTTACTTCGGTCATATTCACGATCCCTAACTTTTTTTTCTTCTTCAGTGCGCTTACTTTTATTATCAGCCGGATTGCTCACATCCTTAAGGTATTTCCACATTTTACTAATTCTGATGTGACATATGTCTGAAGTGTCTGTGTTTGTTTTTTTATTTGTCTCCCACCACAGGCCCCAGCCCAACACCACTCCCTTACACGTCAGTGCTTGTTCTATGAAATTAAAAAAAAAAAATAAAAAATATCAAAAATAAACTACTACTGGCTCATTCTATGATGTTAAAAATATATATATCAAAATAAAACTACTACTACTGGCTTGTTCATAATTTAGTATGCAGTTTGACTAGCACACAAAAATAAAGCAGAGTATTTTTTGACTGTGCAAAAAACAGAAACGAGTCGGTTTTAATTTCATTACGAATTATGAAACCACAGAGATCTGTAGTCTATTCTAAACCCACACCACAGTTTGCAAAAATAAACTGCACATTATAATTACAGATTAGCAAGTGAAAAGTACAGCTATTCAGCAATCTTTCTTCTATGTCTATACTCCCCAAACCATAGCCCCAGGCCCCACACAACCTCAGAATAGTGACCTGGCAAAAAAAGTGACTGACTGACTTACCTGCGCACCTTGATGTGTTTGTACTTGTGTTCGAAGACAAAATGCAAACTAAAAAGAAAAAGCCACAGTCCCACCACAAGCCACAGACATCCCTCCCCAGGCAACAAAACACAATAGGAACAGAGCTGGGCCAGTGAAAGGTCATAGTTTGCTGCCTACCTAAAGAACAGCCAGACACACACAGACAAGCCCATCATTATCTGAAGTTAAGGGAGTGCTTCAAGCGGACTTCGCACAACTTGAGCATAATCTAATAAAGGCAAAGCTTCTGCTCAATGCTAAGAAGACTAAAGCAATGATATTCTCCTGCAGTGCTGTCTCAGGCCCCCCCAATACCCTTGCCCAAGACTTCATTGTCACCACGCTAAACGAGCCTCTGGAAGTTGTAACCAAATTTAAATATCTAGGTATCTGGATCGACAATAAATTATCTTTCAGTGACCAAGTGAAGATGTCTCTAGAAGGTTAAAAGCAAGGTTAGGTTTCTTCTACAGAAATAGGCCCCTTTTCCCCCTTGAAACTCGAAACAAGCTTGTACAGGCCACTTTTCTCCCCCTACTCGACTATGGCGATGTAATCTATTCCTCCACCACTCTTGCAAATCTAAGTAAACTGGACATCCTTTATCACCGTGCGTTACGGTTCATTACCAACTCCCCTTACCGTTCGCACCACTGTGACTTATATGCAGCTGTTGGTTGGACATCCCTTACTACTAGACGCCTGCTCCATGCTGGGCTATGGACTCTTAAACTGCTCCTGCAGAAATTGCCAAGCTATCTCTCTTCCCTTATTAGTATCTCACATAGTGCATACTCGTTGAGAAAATCTGACTTTATTATGCTTGACATACCAAGGACGTGGACTTCCTTTGGTAAACGTGCTATTGCATATGCCCTTCCCTCCATTTGGAACCAATTACAAACCGTACTGAAACTAACTAGCACAGTTTCAATAAACTTCTACAAATCGCTAAGTTCAGCCAAAATAAAAGACACCTGTAACTGTCATTAAGTCTCTTCCTTCCCCATGTGTGCCATATTTATCCACTGGTAAGGTATAATTGATTTGTCACATTAACTGCTTTCCCTTCCCCTTCTACTCCTGGCTTTATCTTTGCTTACGCTCCACTGCTACTCTATCAAATCACTCCTCCCCCCATATCAGTTGTAGACTGTTGTTTGTTCTAGCTGCAAAATACTGTATATGTATTGCACACACCAGTCATCATGTTTCATTTATCAGTATGCAACCTGTAAGTCGCTTCCCTGTCTCATATCAATGTTTACCACCTGCGGTCACCCTATGTGGTACCCTTGTATGTATATCCAGCCTGTATCATGTAATGTGCATTTCATGTATATACTGTTATTACCTATCTGTGTTTGTACTTTAAGTGTTTATGTCACAGGACCTCCTTGTGAATGAGCCTGCTCAATGGAGTTTTCCTGCAATAAACTTGAAACTTGAACTTGAAGCCCCAGACGTCCATCCCCCACCCCCAGGCAGAGCTGAGTGAAAGAAAAAGACAGTGACAGAAGCTAAATGAAAAGCTTTTAAATCTAAAACTGGTTTAGTAAAGATTTTCCTCAGGGACACTGCCTAAACACTTGGGGCTCAAACCCTATGCATTTCTACACATAGAACAGCTCAATAGACTAGCACTCTGACAAAGTTCTGCACACAAGGAATCTCTGTTGGTCCATGAGAGAGGCACAAACATTCATTTTATTCAGTCCCCCACATAACCCGACAAGAAGCGCTCAAGCTTGCAACGCAGAACAGTCAGTTTTTGTTTGTTTTTTTTTTTCAAAAAATCAATTGCCTTACCTGAGCTGGCGTTTTCTTTTGCCTTTCGGGACCCAGCTCCAGCCAACCGCCGAAACCTCTGATCAGCCCTCACACGGCTCAGGAACACAGGCACTCAGCTCAGCATCCAGAAATTCAGTCCAAAGGCTTTGTGGATCCAGCTCCAGCCTGCTGTCCTGCAGTCCAACGCGGCAACACTGAATCTTGGGGATCGCTGAAACCACTGATGCTGCCAACTGCTGAAACCTCCGATCAGCCCTCATACGCCAAACAGCTCAGGTCAGGAACTCAGGAACACAGGTGCTCAGCATCCAGAAGTTCAAATCCGCCACTCCTTTCCGAGGAAACGGGGGGGTTTAAATCTTCTCTTCAGCACCATGAAACCCCACCCCCTCAGCGCATACTGCCAATCGCAGCTGCCAGTCTGCTTCCTACATGCCTAGCTATGGATTTTGAGCCAATCCCGGAGACGGCAGAGAGTCAGTGAATGACGATTACCAGCTTCGGTGCTCCCTGGCTGTTTCCCACCCCCACCCCGCCGACTTGAGCTGGCCAATGGAAGGAAAATCATGTGACTGACAGGCTGATTGCCCACAAGCCTGTCCTCTAGGGGGATGTCCCTGCAGAATGGCAAGGAAGCGCTTGGTGATTTGCAGCCGCTTAGGGGTTCCAGGGGCTCGGTGTGCTTTTGCTGCTTCTAGCACTAAGGTCGGATGAACGGAAGTACTGCCGACTGACAGGACTGTTTGCGGCCGCTCTGGGGTTCCAGGGGCTCGGTGTGATTTTGCGATTTCCAGCACTAAGGGCAACCGGAACTACTGCCGACTCCACGGACTGCACTAGCCAACACAGACAGGTAGGGAGGTATATGCACTAGCTCGAGGCAATGTGCACTATGCCCCGGTCTAGTAGACGTATGTTAAGGTCGAACCCTGGACGTGCACCCCATTCTCAACCTCAGAAACCTGAACAAGTTCATAGACTGAGGAAAGTTCAAAATAATTTCTCTAGGTCCCTGCTTCCCTTCCTGAAACCTCAGGATTGGTTAGCTTCTCTGGATATGCAGGATGCATACTCACACATACTGCTGCACCGCAGCTGCCACAGATACCTTAAGTTTGTTGTGCTGGGATGGCATTACCAGTTCAGAGTCCTGCCTTTTGGGCTGTCCTTTTGGTGCATCGAGTCTTTACAAAGTACTTTGCAGTACTTGCAGCGCATCTGAGAAAACTGAGACTCTAGAGTTACCCTTACCTGGATAATTGGCTGATAACTAATCCATCCAGGCAGGATATGGAACAGGCAGTGGCTACGGCCTCACAGTTCCTTACCTCAGTGGATGCCAAGTCTAGAGAAGTGTCAGCTCCAACCCTCACAGCAGCTGCTGTTCATAGGGCCTTTAATGTATATAACCAAGGCCCGGGATTTCCTTACAGAGAGCAGAATGCATGTGAGCCTGCAGCTGGCATGCTACATAACTGGGCGCAAATCTGTTCAAACCCAATCCATGCTAGGTCTGATAGCCTGCAGAGTATTCACAGTACCGTTGGCACTTTTGCATATAAGAAGGACTCAGTGGATGCTCAGTGGTCACAAGCATCACATCCTCAGACCCATCCCATTCAGGTGATCAAGCCCGTGGTTTGGTCACTCATATGGTGGCCAGTGGAGGATAGTCTCTTCCAGGGCTTTCCCTTCTCCCAACCAGAGCCTCAGGTGACTCACCCGGATACCTCCCTGTTGAGGTGGGGGACCCACTGGCAAGGCCTTCAAACACAAGGTGTCTAGGACCCGTTAAGAGTCTCATCTCCACATCAGTGTACTGGAGATGAAGACCATTTCGTATAGCCTGCAAGCCCTAGTGGATCTTGTCTTGTGTGATATATTACATCAACAGAGTCGATGACGTATTATATCAACAAAGGAGGAGCACGCTGTTAGCCTCGCTACAGGGAGGTGATGAGACTGTGGGAATAGTGCTTTGGGGCAAGGGATCCTGCTTCATGCCCTTTATCTGCCAGGAGTCCAGAACACTCTGACAAATGAACTCCAGCTGAACTGAAGTCGATCGTCATGAGTGGTCAATAGCTCCAGACATCGCAAGATTGCTGATCGATGAGTGGGGCACCCCAGATGTGGTCTTTTTTGCATCCCTACTCAACACCAAACTGCCTCGATTCTGCTCCAGAAATCCCAGACTTGACATTTTGTATCAGGATGCATTCAGACTGCAATGGCAAAATCTGTTTCTGTATGCATTCCATCCAGTCCCCCTAGTGCAGAAGGTATTGCTGAAACTGGAGGTGCATGGAGGCAAGAAGATAATGATCACCCCCTGCTGGCCTCGACAGATATGGTTTCCTCTTGACTGTCAGCAAACCAATGATTCTTCCACTCAGGACAGACTTACTGACTCAGGGTCACCTGGTCCATCGCAGCCTGCACTTCCTCCACCTTCAGGCCTGGCTCCTGAATTGATAGAAGTGAACAGGTACAAGGTATCTCAAAAGATCTCTGAAATACTTTTGGTTGCCTGTAGACCTTCCACTAGGAAAGCTTATACAGCCAAATGGAAAAGGTTTTCCATCTGGTTCTCCAAAACCCGCATGGGCCCCTTTGGGTGCCTACCTGACAAGGTTATGGAATACTTGCTGGACCTTTCTGATACTGGTCTTCAGTATTCCATAGTTAAGGTCCACTTGTGTGCTATTTCTGTCTACCACAAGCTCATCGATACCCTCTACCTGGCACAGCTGCCACTGTTCAGTTCCTTAAGGGCATCTTACACACAAGGCCACTCATCAGGATGCTGGTGGCTTGCTGCTATATCAACCACATGCTTATATGCTCACCTACAAGCCTTTTGAGACCCTTGCGACTTGTGAGCTGAAGTTTTTAACTTAGAAAGCAGCATTTCTAGTGGCTGTCACTTCTATTTGCAGAATGTCTGAAATCCATGCTTTGGCCACAGATCCTCTGTATACTGTTTTCTACAAAGACAAGGTAGTTCTCCGCATGCACCTTAAGTTGCTACAAAAAGTGATGTTGGAATTCCATCTGAATCGGCCACTAGTACTGCCGCCGTACTTTGCCAACTTCCAGGATGAAGGAGAGCGCACACTTTGTTTTCTGGATGTTAAGAGGGTCCTTATGCTTTACCAGGATAGGACCAAGGACTTCAGGGAATCCAAGCAGCTCTTTGCCTCCTTCATTCCTAATCGAATGGCACAGCCTGTTACAATCAGGTGCATTTCTGCCTGGATTATGGGCTGCCCACGCCACTGCTATGCGATGGCCCAGGTTAAGCTTGAAGGTCCAGTATGTGCCCACTGCACAGAACAGTCATCACATCCCTGGCAGAGATTCATTCTGTACCTCTCAGAGATATCTGCAGAGCTGCAACTTGGAGCACAGTGCACAGCTTTGTTAAGCCTTATGCCCTGGATATCCATGCCAGGCCATATGCCACCTTTGCAGGTGAACACTGAATGGAGTTATGTCCTGAGTGAGCCCTTGGCTCCTGCTGCCCTAGTCAAGGGAATTTATTTATTTGTAGTTCAGAAAACACCTTTGAGCACAAGTGCTAATTTACAAAGGTTCCACATCTGGTTCCACGTTTGTCCGAGCTTGGTGCTGTGACCCACTAATGTGACTCAGTGGTGAAGATTGGTTCCTGGATGATACAAAAATTAAGTACTCACCGTCGTATACCATCAGTTGGGCACAGGAAACAGAGCCGGGGAATGTGTGCAAAACAATTATGGCAAATGACTTTTGGGCACACAGGATTTCAGCGTGCCAGCAAATAAGGCGTCGGGAACATAGGGCCCTAACTGTGCTCGTCCCCCCCAACATTGTGCGCTGGCTGGGGCATGTTTATATTTCTTTGAGGTGGGGGGGGGGGCAATATGCAGTACAGTAAGCCAGGTGCACGACACAGTTGCCTGTAACACACCTTGCTGTCGACTGGTTTCATCTGCCCTGCTTATCTTCGCTGGATTTCTTTTCACCCTATTGTGGGTGTCCCTCTCACTGTAATTCCTGGTCTTCTAGGAATATTTTCACCATTGATTCACATGCCCACCGGCCATCCTCCAGGCTCACCCCAGTATGTTTTATTGGTCTTCACCCATCATTCTTGGTTTGTACTCTGAATACACTGTGCCACTGGTTTCTCACCCCAGGAATACTCCAGTATTCCTAACTCTTATGCAGTATGCCTTTAAGCCAGAGCTGCCCGGAGATGGAACGTTATGCTAAGGATGGAATCGTTGGCACGTGCCACTATTTCAGATGCTGCCACCTATCAACTACCTACATTCTACCCTCAGATTCTCTCTCCGTTTGTCAAGACTAGACACTCTGAGATCCTCTCCACATCACCTCGTCGTGAAACTTTATAAAATACATATAAGTATTATTTTGTTTTCATTTGCTGCCCTTATCTTTTGTTTATAGTAAAACCATTGGCTTATTTTAGTTAAATTACTAATTTTCTCGGTTTCTCATGGTTCATTATAACCGGTGGGGAACCGGGGGATCTTATTTCGAGAGGGTTCCTGCAGTAGGTCATAACAGATAGGACTGCGCCCTCTGGCATCAGGACCGCATGGCAAACTTTTCCAGCAATGCCTGGTGGGGGACCACCCACCAGATGTCACATGACGGACATCAGCGTGACCCTATATAGTGGACGGTCCCCACGCCTGCCCTCCAGTTCTTTCCCACCTTTGACCTGTGCAGAGTACCTCGCAGTTGCACTTGCCCAGCCGATCGCCATTTTTTGCCTGAATTCTCGCTCGAATAGCTTATCTTTTATTTTCGTTTATGTCTTCTCCACCGATGACTAAGACGAAGAAGAAATGCGGCTCCCAGATTCCTCATAAGGATGGCCACCTTCGATGCCTCTTTTGCTTGGGCCCAGATCACGATACTGCGGCCTGCTCCGACTGCCAGCCACTTAGAAAAGGAGACAGCAGGCCCTGGAAGCCCATGTTTTGAAGTCTAGAATGACTTTGCTTGAAAAAGAGATGCAGAAGCTTAGGGACCCTTCTTCAGAGTCTAAAAAGAAGAAAAAAGAAAAAGAGAAGCGATGGGGAAGGTGTGCTCAGAGGATCGGGACGGGGATTCAGTAGGCCCTCAACCAGCAAGGCAGCTCCGCCGCTGCCCTAGTGGTTCTTCAGGCTCCAGGCTCCTCCAGGTACTTCTATGCTGCTTTTCTCCTGATATCACTGGTAAGTCATCCACCGGCTCCTCGTGAATGACCGTTGTTGCCAATAAGTCGCCCCGGCTCCTCCTGGTCCACCTGGCTGCCATTAAGTCAGTCCCAGGGCTATGTTGGGACTTGCCCGCCTCTACCGGTAAGTCAGTTGAGGTTCTTCCTCCATCACCCAGTAACCTCATCGCCCAATAAACCGGTCATCTCCAGCATCCGCCAGACCCTGCTCTCCACTGGGGCTCACGCCATCTCACCAATGTCTGGCGAGCACTGCTGTGGCTGTAGCTCCTCCCCCCAGATTTCGCCTGGGTGGGAACCTCCCTCCGACCTCCCCAGGTGATCCCTCCAACTCCCGTGGTCACCACCGGTTCGGAGAAGGGGACAGGATCCCTGGAGGTGGTTCCTCCTTTGTCCACCCCAGTGTCGATCCCTCTAACGCCTACAGAAGGCTCTGATGAAGACTTCTAGCATCCCCGTCTCACTTTCTGGATCGTCAGACCCTTCGTTTGGTCTCCTTACATCTGCTCCGCCTCTTCTACCGTCAGAGGCTGTGATGTGTGTTTGGTCTGCCTCTCTGTCAGGGCCCTCATTTCCGATCCCAATGACTGCACCGACCTGTATTTGGTCAGCTCCTCTGTTGGGACCCTCACGTCTGATCACGACAATATCTTTATTTTCGCTGGGTCCGACGTTGCCTACCTACACAACAGCTGGTCTGACAACTATTCTCCTGACGTCAGCTCCTCTGATGTTAGGAATCCTTACGCAGGGATTTACACATTGACCCTCTTGGCCTTACGTTCCAGGCTTCTTCCCTCATGGCCCATCTGCTTATCCTCCAGGTCCTGCATCAGACTTCCTCTATTCGAGGTACCACTATTCAGAGTACCCCTCTTACCAGGGTTACCCCATCACACTTTTCATGGACAGGGTGCTCCTGGCTACCACTATCCACCTGCCCATGTTCCTCCTCCACCCACTTCTGCTACTCAGCAGGACTCTCAGGCCTTGATTCATTAATGGTGGAATAAGGCCAGATCTGAGCTGGTGTCCGATCTTGAAAAGCGCCTACCAGCCCCAGTGGTTACCCCTCCCCACGGTCTCTTATCGCCTGACAGCTCGATTCGCTTAGTGGTGCACATGTCGGGGGACCTATCCTAAGGAGGTCGTTCTCCCTGACTTTGAATCTTCCAATGATGATTCATCCGTTTCTGGGAGAGAGTTCCCAGAGGATTCCTCAGATGAGCATTCCTCCATGACCAAAGGGAAGGATTCTTCTAAGTCTCCCCCTGAGGATCCTTCCTTTATTGAGCTCTTGTGGATTATCCAGCAATTCAATGGCTGGAATACAGAGGAGCAGGATCCTAAGAGGAAGCGCCTCATGGAACATTTAGTTATGGAGTCTGCTTCCCCGATCCCCGACCCCCTCGGACGGATCCTCATGAAGACCTCACCAGTACTATCTGGCAGCTGCCGCAGTCTATTGCTAAGAAAGCGGACTGGATCTGCCACGCTCTGGAGAGAATTTTCTTCCTGGATGCTCACCCCAAGGCTGATTCAGTCATTATTGCTGTGGCCCACGACCGTTCGGCTGCACATGAGCACTTGTCCTCCAGATATGGAGTCTTGGCAGCTGGACCAGTATGGCAGAAAAGTTTATTATTCTGCCACATGCGCTCTTCGCTCCCTTAATTATGTAGCGCACATGGTGTCCTTTCAAAAGGCAACTATGGCCAAACTTGAGTCCCGTATCCAGGCCCTGGAGTCTTCGGAACTCAAGGAGGAGTTGGTCAAAGACCTGCGCTTGTCAAAAATTTCATGCCGCCACATGCTCAGGGCTCCCAATGACACTGTGTATGCGGTAGCCCGCTTCTCCGCCACGGCAGTGTCCCTCAGACGACATGCCTGACTCCACATTTCTGGCCTCGCTAACGATATCCAGTCTGCAGTCCAAGATGCTCCTTTCCAAGGCTCAGTCCTCTTCGGAGGTGACACCAAAGACATTATCACAGGCCTACAGGACAGCGGCCAAGCACTGAGGTCCATGTACTGATCGGGAACCCAGAGAAAGCAGCCCTTTCAAAGACGGACCAAGAGGCGGGGAAAACAACCCTTCGCTCAGCAACAGGGAAAAAGAAAGGCCACGGGTGCCCCCTTCTCGTCCCCTTCCCACCACAAAATCTCAGCGAGGATCCAGGGGACCTCCTCCCCCTCGACCCTCCTCTTCCTGACTGGCTACCACTCCCCCTCCTCTGCTTGCGGGCAAGGAGCTGGTGGGAAGAAGATTCACCCTCCATGCGCAGGAATGGAACGACGTGGCATCAGACGAATGGGTTCTGCAGCTCGTATCAAAAGGGCACACTCCGGAGTTTCTGGAAATCCCCCCCGACTCTCATCCAGATCGCTCATCTTACTCTCCTCCTCATCAGGCCTCTAAGCCAGAAGGCGGCCATGGAGCCTGTCCCTCTGTCTCAAAGAGGGAAGGGATTCTATTCTCACTTTTTTCTGGTTCCGAAAAAGACGGGCAACCTCAGACCCATCCTGGATCTCAGCAGCCTAAACCTTTACATGGAGTACAAAAGGTTTTGCATGCTGACACTGCAGAGTCTCCTGCCCCTTCTGCAGGAGAGTCATTGGCTTTGTGCACTGGACATGCGGGACGCTTACTTGCATATACCAGTGTTCCCGGGCCACCGCCGCTTTCATGTTTCTTCTTCCAAGGGGAGCACTACCAGTTCACAGCCCTCCCCTTTGGCCTTTCCTCAGCACATCGGGTTTTTACCAAGTGCCTTGCAGTGGTGGCCGTAGCTTTACGCCATTGGGTGATAGCAGTTTTTCCTTACCTGGACGACTGGCTGTCGATGGCTCCATCCAGGGACAGCCTACTGGAAGCTCTCTCATGCAGTTTGGACTTTTTTTCCTCACCTGGGTATCACGCTTAACTTCCCAAAGTCGACTATTACCCCTTCCCAGAACCTTCAGATCTTATCTGTGTCGATCTTCACCATTCATCACAGATGGGTACTGGCCGGAGATCAGGATCCTGCGGGAGCCTTTTTTTTTTTTAAAAGGATAGGCGGAGTCGACGCAGCATCGGCGCTGCCCTCGGGCCGGCGTACTACGTGGCGCCGAGGATTAGCCGTTAAGCTGTGTCGACTCTGCTCCACCAGTTCTTCGCCTCCCCACCAGGTCACCGTGGAAGCCACTGAAGAAATTTTGACAGTTTTTTAGGCCTTAGCCTTCAATTTCTGCGTTCGAGCAGTCCGTCGGTCTCCTGCTAGTTCTGAGTTCTGCCTCCGCTCGGCGTGCAGTAAGATCTTTCCATTTATTTTTAAAGTATAAGCGGCGTCGAGTCTATTTTTGGTGTTTTTCCGCAGGTCATGTCGCGGTTGGAGGGCAAGAACCTTCTAAGGAGGCGGCCCCTATCGTCGGTGCCCGTGCAGCGCAAGTACTCCGTACCGACCAGCATGACCCGGGTGTCTCGCGTGTCTTGGCCCACTTCCGACATGGATTCGTGTAGCGCCTGCTTCTCCATGGACCGCTTGCGTCCTAGAACAGCAACCGCGTTCAAAGTAGGGCAAGCTCCGCCCGACTTCGGAGTAGGGTTACTTTTCGTCCCGGGCCAAGCAGCTCTCGGCGTTTCCTCGGGTCCCCTCCCAGTTCTATCACGGACGGGAAGAGGCCTCGGCTTCTTGAAGCCCTAGCCTTGGCGAGCTCCTCCCGCGGCGCAGGAGGCCCGTCCGCTTCCTCCGGGAGGCGGGCAGGAGGCGCCCATGCCAGCAGTCGCCCCTTGGTGAAAGCTCCCCAGTGTTGGCGCGTCGGTCAGCGCCCGTTGGGGCCTTCGGCGCCATTCACGGTGCCATGGGCCCTGATGGTGCCGACTTGTCTCTCGGCGCCGTGGGCTTTGGCGGCACCGCTCACGGCGCTGATGCTGCTCGCGGCGCCGTGACCCTGGATTCGGCGTCGCCTTTCACTATGTCTCGACGGCGCCGAGGTTGAGCATGGCGCCGTGGGGCCTTCGGAGCCGTCTGTCAGCGCCGTTGGTGCTCCGGTGCCATTCACGGTGCTGAGGGCCTGTTGGTGCCGTGTTCAGCGCCCGAGTCCGGCCGGGCCGTCGTACGTTCGACCCCTCGGTGCTGTACGGTGCCGAGGGCCTGGCGGCAGCGGCGCCAAGGCTATTGCTGGGGCTGCCATCGGCGCCGTCTCTATTCCTGGTACTGCCCCCGGTGTCAGTGGACTTGATGGCGCCGCGGCTGGCCCTGGCTCAGGACCTTTGGCCCGAGCTGCCCCGCGCCTTCTATCAGCCCTGCTTGCGGGGCTGTGGAGGGCACGGGGGCCGCCTCGGCCACTGCTTTGGCTTCCGGGCTTCTCGGTAAGGTTGCCTTTCCTCGCCCTCCTACCGTTTGGCTTAGGGCCTCAGACTCTACCTCGTCAGAGTCGGACAAGCAGTCACACCCTTCGGTGTTGTCTGCAGAGGAGGGCGAGCCGGTGGTCTCGACGACGAGTCACAGCCAGCCCCCTTCTGAGGAGTGCCAGGTTCTCCCCGAGGTTGGGGTCAGTGGTACTGACCAGCGGGCTATGGTGCGTGCCACCATTGCCATGCAACCTGGCCTTGGAGGGTTCCTTGACCCCTCGGCAGTGGTACCCCCTCCCGTAGTGTGTCTCGATCGCCCAACTTTGGGGCCCATCGGGAAGTCTATAGGAGGGGAGGGTGCTGCTCCCTGGGTCTCCCCTTCGGGGGCAGCCCAGAGCTGCCAGCTACCTAGGTTGGCCCTCTCGAGGACCAGGACCCTCTCAGACTCTGAGGGGTGCGGGGTCGGCACGTCAGCCTTTCTCTGGGGTCCACCCCGGCCCTGGACGAAGCCGTAGTGCGGACTTCCGCCCTTCCCCTTCCGGTTCCTTGAGGGGGTCCCATTCTTTGGAGGAAGGGGACCGTCCTTCTGGATCTACACGGCCCCGGTCGCCTCACTGGGGGGATTCTTCTGGGTGCAGCCTAGGCAGTACCAACGTGGTTGTACAGCTGTCGGCTGCAGAGTCTTCCGGGACACCCTCCTCGGTGTCCATGGTCCACTCCCTAGCCCTGGCAGAGGTCAGCTGACTTCTTCTCTCGGCTCTGCCCCTATCCCTCTGCCGCATTCTCCAGTGCTCCCAGGCATTCTTGGTCCTAGCGGCCCTCTCACCTGGGAGCAGTTCAGAGCAGTGGCTGCTCGGTTCCCTGCCTACGTTAGGGCCATGGACAGCCAGGTTTTTCAACCTCCCCCCGAGCAACCACCCTCGGAACATATGGTGACCTCCAGCTCCTCATCCCCCTCTTCTGGGGGAGAGGAACCATCTGTCCATATCTCTCCTGCCGCTGATCTCTCCGAGTATCAGCGCTTCCTCATGAGGATGATGGAAGACCTTCACCTTTCTCCTCTGTCGGTCAGCAATCCTGAGCATGCGGCGCATGCCTTTCTAGGCGATTTCAGTGTGGCCACCCTTGTGGTGCCACCCTGGCCTGCTCCCTTTCGGGAGGCGTCCATGCGTTTCTGGCAGAGGCCCTTCTCCGGCGTTCCTGCCCCTAGGGACCTCAGCCAGAGGTGTTGCACTCCCCGCGGTCTCCAGGTTCTATGCCTCATCCACAGTCCGGATTAGCGCGCTGGACACCCTGGCCAGACTCACGCCCTCCACGACCGGCCCCAGATCAGGACTCTCCGGTTTTGATTTCTGGGAGGAGGACTTTCTACTCGCACGGTTGCTTCTCTCCATCTCCGCTCATCAGGCCCACTATGCAGCCTACAACAGGTTCTTGTGGTCAGCGCTAGGTCAGATCCTAGCTGCTTTGCCTGACTTCGGAGCAAACCAGGCAAGCCATGCACTCTCTGCACGTGGCCTGGAGCTATGGGCACCAGCAAGGCATCTTCTGATCTGCAGTGGTCAGCTACTGAGGTAGTAGGGACAGCGATCTGCACCAGGAGATCGGCGTGGCCGCCTTTCCCAGGTGTCACCCTTGGCCCAGCGTGGGTGATTTGCTCCGCTCACCAGGGAACCTATCTCTTTTCCCATAGGGCGAGACGATGTTTGTCGGGGCAAATTCCTTCCCCCTCCGGGGGGACCCTGTCTCGCTCTCCCCACTCTCGGGCCTCCTCAAGCCCAGAAGGATCCCCCCCTTAGTGTGTCACCCACTGAGGGCTAGGGGCCGCTGTCCTTAGGGTGCAATTAATCAACCCCATCGAGAGCTTGGTACTCACCCATCTGTGATGAATGGTGAAGGTGACACAGATAAATATATAAAGTGCATTACCTACCGTAATTCATGTCTTTCTGTGTATCTTCACCATTCATCCTAATCCACCCGCCATCCCCTGGGGCTCCAGTCTCTGGATCCTCCTCCCTCTGTGCCTACACCTCCTTTTGAGCGGGGTAAAGTTGGGACACACAGTGGGGTAGTTTTTTCCCTAAGGGTTACAGTTCGAGTGGCACTCCTTCTCTACTACATATCTTCACTCCTACGGGGTGAGAGCTGGTGGTTGCCCTCCTTCTGTTATCCATCTATTTTAAAATAAAAAAAAGCCCTTTTCACCAAATATCTTTACAGAGAGTACTGAGTCCTGTACCCTGTCCTTCTCCAGAATAGCCGACTCTGCTTTTGGGGTATTGCCAGTTATTCTGTGCCTTGAATTCTGGCAAATGAGCTTTGCTACTCCTTGCAGTTCCTACAGTCTGGTGATGGACAAAGGGGTCCTGGATCCTGTTGCCTCTCCTCTCTCCTAAATTCTCTCTCCCCCCTCCTCCCTTCCTCCTTTTCCAGAGATTGGGGCCCCTACCCAATCCCCTTAGTCTTACTTCCTCCATGCTGTCCTCTCAGTCATTATTTCTCCTTTTAGTTCATTTTTTCTCTTCCTTTTTCTGTCCCTTGGACTCTCTTGTCCCACCTCCATCCTTTCCTCTTACCTCTCCGACTCCAGAACTGGTAGGCGAGGCGGAGTCGAACACAACAACGGCTAATCATCGCAGCACCACGTGGTCACGTCGGCCTCGAGGCGGCGCCGATGCTCGTCGATTCCGCCTATCTCAAAAAAAAAAAAAAGGCTCCAGCAGTCTGATCTCCGGCCAGTACCCATCTATGATGAGTGGTGAAGATACACAGAAAGGTCATAATTACAGTAGGTACGTAATTTTTATTTCATTGGGGCCATCTTGGACACAGTCCAGTGCAAAGCCTTCCTACCCCCCGGACAGGGCGGAGACTTTTTGAGAGCAGGTCAGTGTTCTGATCTCTTCCAGATACCTTCCAGCCAGAGCGTGGTTACACCTCTTGGGCCTGATGGCGGCCTCCATCTCCATGGTCCCATTTGCCAGGTTGCATATGAGGATCATCCAGTTGGCCTTGCGGGTCCAATGGGATCAGCGCTTGGACGACCTGGACCATCCGGTTCTAGTCTCCTAATGCAGTCCAGAGGGATCTACTCTGGTGGTTAGATCCCCTGACTCTTTTGCGGGGCCTTCCATTCAGAAATCCCCCACCGCTTTGGACATTCACCATAGACGCGTCTTGTCTGGGTTGGGGAGCCCACCTAGGGGGCTACCCTACCCAGGGATCGTGGTCCCAATCGGAAATAGATCTCCACATCAATATTCTGGAGATGAGGACAGTTCTTTATGCTCTTCAGGCCTTTTAGCCCATTCTATCAAAAGGATCACTGCTAATCCAGACGGACAATATGTTGATAGTCTGGTATATCAACAAACGGGGGCACCCGATCATACTCCCTATGCAGGAAGGCGTTGTGGGTGTGGAACTGGGCAATTCAGCACAGTCTGTTTCTCATTGCCATGCACGTCCCAGGAGTTCTAAGCGTCCTGGCAGACAACCTCATTCAGACCTCGTCCCTCACCCACGAATGGGAACTCAGTCAGGAGGTAGCAGATTGTCGAACATTTCTGAGATGGGGTTGCCCAGACTTAGATCTGTTCGCCTCCCCATTCAACACAAAGCTTCCCAGCTTTTGCTTGCTCGTTCCAGAGCTTGGTGCTTTCTGGCACAATGTGTTGTCACTTTGTTGGACAGGGAGGTCCTTGTACGCCTTCCTTCTCTTTCCCATTCTGCAGAGGGTTCTTCTAAAGCTCCAGGCAGAGGGAACCCGGATGATCCTGATTGCTCCCCTCTGGCCGAGACAAATCTGGTTTCTGCTCCTGCAGCAGCTCTCAGTGGAACTCCCCGTTCCTCTTCCTCTCAAACACAACTTGTTGACCCAGGATGAAGGCAGGTTAGTGCATCCCGGGGTCAGGACCCTGCATTTTCATGCGTGGCTCCTACAGACATAATTAAGTCTCGATTCGGGGTCTCACATAAGGTCACTCAGGTCCAGGTAGAGGCCAGGAAACCCTCTACCAGCTCAACCTATGCCATGAAATGAAAGCGTTTTTTCCATTTGGGCGGCACCTAAAGGCTGGGACCCCTTTACATGTTCGGCTCCACAGATTATGGAATATCTGTTGCACCTGTCTGATTCGAGTCTATCTTACTCCTCCCTCAAGGTCCATCTGTCGGCCATTTCAGCCTATCATGATTTGGTAGGGGGGAACCCATGGCTCAGCTGAAAATCTTGAAAACTTTTCTGAAAGGGATTCTCCATCTGAAACCCCCTATCTGTAACCCTACTCCACCTTGGGATTTAAATTTTGTGATTGAGAAGCTTACACTCCCCCTTTTGAACCAGTGATGAGCTGTGACTTGCGCTATCTGTCCTGGAAGGCGCTGTTTTTGGTTGCCATTACTTCTGCTCAAAGAATTTCCGAGCTTCAGTCCCTGATGTGTATGGAGCCTTATTTGATTTTTTATAAAGACCGGACAGTCTTACGAACCAATCCTAAGTTTCTTCCCAAGGTGGTTTCAGAGTTCATCCTCAATCAGATGGTTGAACTTCAGATGTATTACCCTAACCATTCTAACAAAGGTGAGGCTCTTCTTCATACGCATGACATACACAGGATCCTGAGATGTTACGTCCACAGGATTAAAATCTCTAGAAAGTCTGATCAGCTTATCATTTCCTTTGCCCCCAAATCCTTGGGTTCAGTGGTGTCTAAGCAGTGCTTATCCAAGTGGCTCGCTAACCGCATTCACTTCTATCAGAAGTATGACAAACCTCAGCTGGGGGAGGTCAGAGGTCATTCCACTCAAGGAATAGCAGCATCCAGAGCCTTCTTGAGAAATGTTTCGGCAGTGGACATTTGTGCAGCAGCTACCTGGAGTTCAGTCCATACCTTCACGAAGCATTACAGTCTGGACATTGCCTCTAGGTGTAGGGCCGGGCTTGGCCCAGCCGTTCTGCAGGGCATATTGTCCTAAGGCTGGTCGTGTTCTGTTCTTTCAGTTGCTCCTGCTCCCATGACTCTCTCGGTCTCTTTATGAGTAACTGCTTGGGATTCAGTCCTATCTGTTATAACCTACTGCTGCAGGAACCCTCTCGAAGTAAGACAGTACAGTTATGTAAGAACTTACCGTAACAGTAGATCTTCGGGAGAGGTTCCTGCAGTAGGTCACATTTTCATTCCCCCAGTTTTTGCATTTCTTTCAGCATTTTTTATAACTGTGCTCCAGGATTCCATCCTTTCTCCCGTCTCATCCTACTTGGATCTCCAGCTGGAGAACTGGAGGGCAGGCGTGGGGACCACCCGCTATATAGGGTCACGCTGACTTCCATATGAACATACAAAATTTGCCAGCAGATAAAGGACTAGAGGTCTATCAGGTGTGCTCGAATGTGCAGCTAGCCTCCTTATTCTGCAGCTGCCCCTCCATACCACCATTCTCCTTCACTGACCCTCCCCCTTGTCCTGTCCCATCCCCTTTTGAAGCAGTCCGCTGTTCTACTGGATGCCGCTTCTACAGGTAACGCATTCCACCCAGCTACCACTCTCTCTGTAAAAAAGTGTCTCCTCATCTTCCTCCTGAACCTTCCTCCCTCCAGTCTCATATCATGGCCCCTTGTGTCCCTCCCCTCCCTTACTTTGAACAGCCCCTCTGTACCTGTCTTGTTTATTCCTTTCATGTACTTAAAGGATTCAGTCATGTCCCCCTGTACCTCCTGTCCTCCAGTGAGTACATGTCCAACTCCCTCAGCCTCCTGTCATATGACAAGTCCCACAGCCCCTTGATCATCTTTGTCGCCCTGCGCTGCACCCTCTTCAGATACGGGTGCCAGTACTGCATGCAGTACTCCAGGTGCAGTCTAACTAATGACCTGTACAGTGGCAGAATCACCTCCTCCCTCCTCGAGGATATACCCCTTGCAGTGCAACCCAGCATTTTGTTGGCCTTTGCAGCTGCCTTCCAACATTGTGCTGAGTTGTTCATTGACCCTGTAATGAGCACCCCCAGATCCCTCTCCTCCTCCTCTCTCTGGGCTAGCTGCATTCCCCCCAGCTGGTAACTCCTTCTTGGGTTCTTCATCCCAAAATGCAGCACCTTGCACTTTTTGGCATTAAACCCCAGTTGCCAGGTGTCTGACTAGGTTTCAAGCTTTGCCAGATCATCCTGCAACCCCTGCCATCCCCCTAGGTCATCCACCACCGCTCCCATCTTGGTATCATCAGCAAACAGACTGTTCAAACAACATGAAGTCTTGCTGTATTCTGACATGCAGTTAACCCCAGCCTTTAAACTGCCCCGGAGAACAAAGGGTTAACTTTCTATGCAGAGCATAGAATGCTGAGCTTGAGCTCGGTTGATGTCTCTGTCTGTTTCCCTTTGAAATCTAACCGTCAGATTCTTTACTCCGCCTCACTGAACAGTCGCTCCGAAGATTTCTCCTGCAGCTTGGTTCAAAAGTCAGTTGAAGTGTCGGTTTACTGTCGGTTTTTAACCGAAATTTATTTTCCACATAGTCAGTTCAGTCTCTGTCTGTGGTACTGTGAGTACTAGATAGGTTTTGTACTGTTTTTTTCTGTGTGGAACTTGTAAAAGTGTGGATCAGTTCAGCTGAACCGATCAGTTGTTAAATCTTATATCTTAATTTAGTGTGTGGTTACCGGTCCTTATCGGTTCTAAAAAAAAAAAAAAAATGTGTTTGATACGTTTTTTTTCCAAGACCCGTGACACAGTTAGGAACTGATAAGAGAGTCTTGCCTGGCAGTTGCCGAAAAAAGGGTAAGTTGGTTAGGTTGGCCACGTCTGAGAAACCCAAGAAAAAAAATGGGCCCACTGGGTTTCAACGCTGCAGATTGTGTGGGGAGGTCTTTGCCAAGGCCGATCCCCACACCACCTGTGTTTATTGTCTGGAGTTTGAACACCTCGATTCAGACTGCCAAATTTATAAAAACTTTCCCAAATCTACCCTTGAGAAGAGATTAGGTAGACTGAAGGAAAAGGAGGCGAGAAGTCCGCTGACCGGATGGCCAACCGGTTCGGTTCAACCGAACCAGAAGGAATGCCTCTGACCAGGGCAATACTTTCGGGCAAGAAGAGCCGATCCCAAGGGTTCGGTCTGACAAAAAAGAAAACGAAAGAGAAATCACTGCCTCGGATCCAGAAGTCCATGTTCCGACCGCCGAGGAAATAGCCAGAGCGATTCAGACTGTGGAATCGCTTCGCTTGGTTCCGACCAATATGGCATCTTTTGGCAGGGGCCCGGTTTGGTTGGCTCCCCCGGTTCACGATTATACCTCAGAAGAATTTTATGAACCGGAGTTTGAAGAGGAGGGGGAGTTTGAGGATGACGATGGTGATGGTGAAAGTCTGGATGTGCCTGTTGAACCGGACATCTCCCCAGACAGACCTTCAGGTTTATCCCCTCCTAGGCTTTCTGAGTCCCCTTCCCACTTTATGTTCCACAGAAAGGTAGCTGAGACCCTCCAGCTTCCTATGGAAGAGGCAATGGAGGATCAGGAGGAGCCTGATTTTGTAGAAATGATGGACATCCCAGAGTCCAGGAGACTGTCTATTCCCCTTCAGAAATCTTTTGGGAAACAGACACAAAAAATTCTGAAGTCTCCCAATTCTATACCTCTTGTGGACTGAAGAATGGACAAAAGGTATACACTCTCAGGCTCCGAAACTGAGTTTTTATATCAGCAATGCAGCCATGTTGGGGTTGTGTAGGCTGCTGCCTGTGATAAGGCAAGCATTCCCTTGGCTTCACATCCCCAAGACAAAGACTCTAGGAAGATTGATGCCATAGCAAAAAAGCTGTACATGACATCTTCCTTGGGACTCAGACAGGCGAATTATATGGCCTATACAGCTAGGTACCAGAAGTCGAGGTGGGACACTGTACTGTCACTGGCTAAACAGGCCTCCCCCCAGCTAGCCAAGGAGCTGGAGGCGGTGGCTGCAGATGGGATTGAGGCATCTAAAGTTCACTTTCATGCTGCTGTGGACTCTAATGATGTGTCATCAAGAGTCATGGCTACATCTGTGGCTCTTCAGAGAATGGCTTGGCTCAGATGTACTAGCCTCTCACAAGATACCCAGGCTAAGGCCATGGGTTTTCCTGTAGTGGGTAATTCTCTGTTTGGGGAGCAGACAGAGAATTACATGAAGAAAATGGATGAGTACAGGACCACCTACAGGAGTGCTTAGGACAAGGAGAGGCAGGCAACTCCTCACAGGCAGCAGTCTAGGGGCAGGGGCAGGCCTTTTCAAAGGCCTTTTTAACAAGCACAGGCCTCTTCTTCCTTTTCACAGAGGGAGTTCTTCAGAGGGAGAGGCAGAAGGGGGATGAGCAGGGCTGCATCCACTCAGCCTAAGGCCTCTGCCAAGCAGACACCCTGATGGGCCTGCCCGGGTCGAGACTCCTATTCCAGTAGGGGACAGGCTGGCTTACTTTGTCCGGGACTGGATGTCTTTTACATCAGACAAGTGGGTCCTGGAAGTAATAAGCCAGGGACTGGTTCTCAGCTTCAGAAAATTTCCCAAGATGAGAGCCAGATCTTTTCCACCTGCAAATTTCTTGGAAATCCTTGCCCAAGAGGCAGAGGTTTCATCTCTTCTGGCCTTAAGAGCCATAGAGAGAGTACCTACCCTACACTGGGGCAAAGGGCTGTACTCCAGGTACTTCCTGACCCCAAAAAAGACAGGGGAGTGGCGACCCATCCTAGACCTAAGATATCTAAACAAACATCTTTTAAAACCAAAGTTCAAGATGGTAACTCTGGGAATAATACTTCCCTCTTTAAGGCCAGGGGACTGGCTAACCTCCCTGGACTTCAAAGATGCCTACTTTCACATTCCCATCAGGTGCTTCCACAGAAAGTACCTCAGGTTTGAGTTGCCCTCAGGCCACTATCAGTTCAGAGCAATGCCCTTTGGCCTAACCTCAGCCCCAAGGGTTTTCACAAAGTGCCTGGCAGTAGTAGTTGCCTTTCTAAGAAGGCAAAAGATCTCCTTTTTTCCATATCTGGACAATTGGCTAATAGTGGGCCAGTTTGCAGACCAAGTCAAGTCTCACCTGCAAGTGACCCAGCAAGTGCTCACTTCTCTAGGATTTCTTCTCAGCCTTCCCAAGTCAGTTCTCGAACCAGTCCAGCTTCTTACCTTTATAGGGGCAGAACTGGACACAGTCAGAGCAAGGGCCTTTCTTCCCCTGGAAAGGGCAAGGGCTCTTATAGAACTAGCCTCTTCCTTCAGCCTTCAGATATCTCGACCAGCAAGGCATTTCCTCCAGCTCTTGGGCCACATGGCAGCTTCAACAGCAGTGGTCCAAGGGGCAAGATTCCAGATGAGGGGATATTCAGTTCCATCTTAGAGCTTTCTGGTCTCAGAGGAAGGATTCCCTTACCAAACTGATCCCAGTGACTCTGACCTTGATCCAAGCCCTTCAATGGTGGCAGGATCAGGACAATTTAAGACAAGGGGTACCTTTTGCCACTCAGCTTTATTCAGTGGTCCTTACCATGGACGCTTCTTTTCTGGGCTGGGGAGCCCATCTGGGGACCCTCACTGCCCAGGGACTGTGGTTCCCCTAGGAATCCCTTCTCCATATCAATCTCCTAGAACTCAGGGCAGTTTTTCTGGCCCTGAAAGCTTTCTCTGTCAGTGCAGAACAAAGTGGTTCAGGTCAGAACGGAGAACACCACCACCATGTGGTACATCAACAAGCAGGGAGGCACTCAGTCCACGGAAGCCATGAGATTGTGGTCCTTGGCTTATTCCCTGCAAACCTCTCTAGTAGCAGTGCACCTTCCAGGGAAGGACAATGTGCTAGCAGATGCACTGAGCAGGATCTCTCAGGGCCATCACGAATGGTCCCTGGACCCTCAGGTGTTGAAAGTGATTTTTTCAAGGTGGGGCACTCCAGAGATAGATCTCTTTGCAGCCCCAGACAATCACCAACTTCCTCTCTTTTGCTGCAGACCACCAGTCTTGGGCTCAGTCCCCCTGGATGCTCTGATTCTGAATTGGGAAGGGAAATTTCTGTATGCCTTCCCTCCCTTACCACTCCTGTTCAAAGTTTTAGTCAAAATAAGGTCTCAACCTTGCAAAGTGATTCTGATTGCTCCAGATTGGGCCAGACAGCCTTGGTACCCCCTGTTGTTGTCCCTAGCAGTCCATCTTCCCCTGTCTCTTCCCAGGAATTACAACCTGTTAACATCCTCTCAGGGGAGTATTTGGTACCCCAATCTTCAGTCTCTCAATCTCAAGGCATGGCTTTTGAAGAGTTAGAGTTTTCAGATCTGCATCTTTCTCAGGGGGTTCTGGATATTCTCAAAGCTTCTCGAAAGCCCTCCACCAGAAAGACTTATAACTCCATATGGAAGAGATTCAGCATTTGGCATTCTAAAAAGCATATTTCCCCAGATACTGCTGAATTGCCTACGTTTCTGGATTATATGGTCCATCTTAATGGCCTAGGCCTCAGACCAGCTACTCTCAAGGTACAGTTGTCAGCTGTTTCTGCGTTTCTGTCCGTGGGGAAGTCTTCCTCACTATCTTCTCATCCTATGTTCTGTAAATTTTTTAAAGGATTGCTTCACACCAATCCTCCTTTTAGAGACCCTGCCCCTGCCTGGGATTTGAATGTTTGCATTGCTCAACTTACGCAACCTCCTTTTGAGCCTATGTGCTCAGCATAGCTTAAGTACTTGACTTGGAAAACCATGTTCTTGGTAGCCATTACTTCTGCCAGGCGTATCAGTGAATTGCAAGCCCTGTCAGTGGAACCTGATTTTATCTCCTTTCACAGGGATAAAGTGATCCTTAGAACCAATAGAAAGTTCTTGCCCAAAGTGGTTTCAGACTTCCATTTCCATTCCGGTGAATTTCCCCGGTATCCTGGCCAAATTTCCCTCATTCACTAAAAAAAAATACCACCAACAGCTTAATCTGGTTCAAAGTCAGTTGGCATTCATCTGTATCCCCCTCCCCCAGGTCGTGCCTGAAAATAGGTAGGATTTGTCTAGTGCACTTACCCGGTCAAAAAAACTAAATAAATAAATAAATTTAAACCAGTCTATGTTTCTTCCTGTTTTCTTCACTGATCCTTCTTCCTCTGGAGAGAGGAGGCTACACAGTTTAGATGTTAGAAGAGCCCTTAGTTACTACATAGAGCCTACCAAGGGTCACAGGTTTGACTCCCTCCAGTTGTTCCTTGCTTATGGAGAAGTGGGAAAGAGCAAACCTGCCACCAAGAGAACTATTGCCAGGTGGATTGTGTCTTGTATACAATTCTGCTATGAAAAACTGGGAAAGATTCCACCCTCAGGCCTGAGGGCTCACTCTACAAGAGGTACAGCTGCTTCCCTGGCTGTTGCCAGCGATATCCCTCTCTTAGAAATTTGTCAAGCAGCCACCTGGAAAACAGTCCATACCTTTACCAAGCATTACTCTCTGGATATCCAGGCTAGGAGTGATGCTCGGTTTGGCACAGTAGTACTTCAGAGCCTATTCCCAAAGTAGGTTCTGTCCCTCCTCCATGGAGGTACTGCGTGGTAGTCTGCACTTGTCAGAATACAGCAAGACTTCAAGTTGTTTGAAGAAAAAAATACTCACCTTAGTAATTATGTTTCTTCTATTGGAGTCTTGCTGTATTCTGACCTCCCTCCCTGCCTCCCCTCTCAGAACCTGGTTTTGGGAAGTGGCTGGGCAGGTGCAGTGTTGCATCTCAGGGGTGCCCCTTTTATACCCTCTTCTTTTGTTTGGGTGTTTATTTTATTATATTCCTGTTTGGTTTGGGTTTTGAGTTTTGGGTTTGCTGACCTGAGTCTTCTTTTGGTAATCCAAATCTTTTTGTTGCCAGTTGGCTATTAAAAGTGTTTTTACAATTTCCACATAGAATAGCTATTAGAGTGTTGCTGTTAAGAATCTGACGGTTATCTTTCAAAGGGAAACAGACAGAGACATCAGTCGAGCTCAATATTCTATGCTCTGCATAGAAAGATTAACCCTTTGTTCTCCGGGGCAGTTTAAAGGCTGAAGCTAACTGCACTTGTCAGAATACAGCAAGACTCCAATAGAACAAACATAATTACTAAGGTGAGTAATTTTTTCTTTGAGCCCATGTCTTCAGCTCTTTTGAAAAATGTCACATGGAAAACAGTTTTCATAGTGGCAGTCACTTCTGCCAGAGGGATCAGTGAGCTCCAGACTCTGTGTATTAAGCAGGACTTCATTTCATTCCACAGGGACAAAATGGTCCTATGAACTAACAGAAAATTTCTTCTGAAGGTGGGTCTCTGACTTTCATTTGAAGCATTCCATCACCTTACCTGTTTTCTCTACTGAGCATTCATGCTCTGGTGAGTGCAGGCTGCACAGCCTTGATGTCAAGAGAGCTCTTAGCTACTACATGACAGCCAGAGTCCCATTGGCAAGAAAGGAAGCAGCTGTTGTTCTTGACCTATGGAGATGTAGGAAAAGGAAATCCAGCATCTAAGAGGTTCATTTATCTCTGGATAGTCCAGTGTATCCAGTTTTGCTGTTCAAAAGCAGGGAAGGAGGCCCCAGCAGGGCTTAGAGCCCATTCCACAAGGGGTACAGCTGCTACCATAGCAGCTACCAGGGAGGTTCCTTTGGCGGACATCTGTAAAGCAGCTACCTGGAGAACAGTGCACACCTTTACCAAGTATTATAGCCTGGATATGCAGGCTAGGGGTGATGCCAGGTTTGGCACAGCTGTCCTGCAGAGCCTGTTTCCAAAATGGATCCTGTGCCCACCTCCAGAGGTACTGCTTCTAAGCCTGCATAAGAGTTAGGAATATTGGAACATTCCTAGAGTGAGAAGAAAACATTACTTACACAGTAATCTTGTTTCTTCCATGGGATATTCCAATATTCCTAACTGTCCCACCCTTCCTCCCCTGCTAGAACCAGTGGCCTCTGCACTCCATGATGTAATACCAGGGGTATGTGTGTCACACTCTGGCTTTATATTTGGAACTGTGTTCAAAGGTGTTTCCCCTCTTCAGGTGATTCTGACATTGGGGGGTGTTTTGTTAATGTTTTTCCCTCCAACTGGGAGTTTTTTCTGGGTGTTTTATTACATAGAAACATAGAATTTGATGGCAGATAAGGACCGCTTGTCCCGCCCAATCTGCCCATTTCCCTACCTAATGGATAAGCTGCAAATCCTAGTTAACCAACAGCCTACTTCTTCCTACCCCCACCCCCTTGAATTGCCTTATGACTGTCCCATGCATTCTTGAATTCCACCACTGTTTTTGACTCCACAACCTCCTCCAGAAGGCCATTCCATGCATCCACAACCCTCTCTGTGAAAAAATACTTCCTTACATTACCCCCTCTATCTTCAGATTGTGCCCCCTTGTTCTTGCACACCTCTTTTTCTGAAAGACGATACACTCTTGGACTTTGTTGATTCCCTTGAGGTACTTGAAAGTTTCCATCATGTCCCCCCTCTCCCTCCTTTCCTTGAGGCTATACATATTAAGCTCCTTAAAGGAAAATTGTACAAAACAGAGGGGGCAATTACCAGGGCTGCAAAAACGCGCGATTAAAACAACCTCTATAATTTAAAATGACTGCAGCTAACCTTTAATTCGTTATTTTTTCTTGTAATATTGGTCCTGGATGGCCATGTCCAAAGTGCCGCTGCACTGGAAGACGGAGTGTGACCCTGGCATGCTATCCTGTTCCGGAATGCTCATAAAAATGATGAGCAAGGCACATTTAAACAGAATAAAAACAAACATTTTTCCCATGTAGAGGTCTCTTAATTGTACCTCTAGAAGCAATTCCTGGTGAAAACGGAGCAGTGTAAGGTACTTAAATTTGTTATTAAAGTTGGAGCTCTGAGTTCGGTCATGTGCAGTAGCACCTAGCGCTCCGAATTTGGGCATGCGCAGTAGCGCTAGGTGCTATTTTGCATGACTGAACTCGGAACTCCTATCTTGGCTGTCTTTTCCTCGATTTGGGCCTTTGCTGTTCTGACTGCCTTCCCAGCTTCCTTTTGCTTTAACTGATACAATTCTCTGTCGTGCGCCTTCTGTGCTTCCTTGTGCTTCCTGAATGCTTTCTTTTTCCCTCGAACCGTCCCTGCCACCTCCTTTGAGAACTATAGTGGTTTCTTACATCGTTTTGTTTTATTTGCTTCACACAAAGTCTTGTTGCCTCTGTGATGGCAGTTTTTGATTATTCCCCATTGTTCTTCCACACCTCCTTCATGCCCATTTGCTAGTGCATTCCTTAGGCACTCATCCATTTTGGCAAAGTCAGCCCTCCTAAAGTCCAGTACTTTTGCCTTTGTATGGCTTGACTCTACTGCTGTGTTTATCGTGAACCATACTGTTCGATGGTCGCTAGTTCCCAAATGGCTACCCACTTCTACATCTGTGATCCTCTCTCCATCTCCATTTGAGAGTACCAGATCTAATATTGCTCCCTCTCGAGTGGGTTCCAGTACTAGTTGTCTAAGGCATGCCCCCTATAGGGCATCTAGAATAACCCTACTTTTAGAAGTGACTGCTGAAACTGCACTCCAGTTAACATCTGGCATATTCAGATCCCCCATCAGCAATATCTCCCCTTTTTCTGCCATTCTAAGGATACTTTCTATTATTTCCTTGTCCATTTCCTCCCCCTGAGATGGAGGTCTGTATACAACCCATGTGCGGATTGTGGTGCCATTGCCTGTCTCCAAATTGACCCACAGTGCCGTCCTCTTCTCCCTGTTTACCCTTTTGTTCTGTTGCTTTGATTCCTTCCCTTATGTAGAGAGCTACTCTTCCTCCTCTTTTACCCTCCCTGTCCCTCCTGTAGATAGTGTATCCTGGTATGTTTACATCTCAGTCATGGTTCTGTGTGTACCATGTTTCTGTGACTGCCACGATATCCAGATGTTCCTCCTCCATCAAGGCCGCTAATTCAGGAAGCTTGTTACCTAGACTATGGGCATTGGTACTCATTGCTCTCCATTTATTGATGGCTTTACCTTTTGTAGCAACATCCCCCACTGACCTTTCTACCTTGGTCTTTTCCTCATTTAGTACCCTGTTTTGTAGGGGGAGGCTGGGAATTCCCTGCTGCTTATCAGTGCCTCCCCCCATTGACTAGTTTAAAAGCTTGCCAATGAACCATTTAAACCGATTGCCCAGAAGACTTGTTCCCTTCCTGGTCAGATGTAGACCATCTTGCCAGTTAACATTATTATTATAGATAATTATTAAGCTCCTCTTGGGCCCTGTCTTGTCAGGCATCCATGAAATCTGAGGGTAGAATGCAGACAGTTGATAGGTGGCAGCATTTGAAAAGTGGCACGTGCCAGTGATTCCATCATTAGCGTAACGTTCCATCTCCGGGCAGATCTGTCTTAAAGGCATACTGCATACGAGTTAGGAATATTGGAGTATGCCATGGAAGAAATAAAATTACTTGTGGTAAGTAATATTTTCTTGCTGACCCTTCTTACACGGGTCACCAGGGCTATTTTATGCCTTTAGGTTAAGTACATAAGTACTTGTTAGGTTGTACTGCACCTCCTCAGTAAAAAGATACTGAAGTGGTTGAGGGTTGGTGCCGAAGTAAGCCATGCAGTACGAGCCAGTGTCTCAGTAGTTACTCAGTTTATTTTTATTTATTTATTTATATATATTTTTTATTTATTTAAATCCAGGATTACAATACTTTTGAGCCGAGGCTCTTTTACAAAGGTTCCGCATCAGCGAGTGCAACAGTCATCATTTTTAGTTACAAACATATAATCATTGACTTACAGACATGTAATGACCAGTACAGAGACTTGAGCTATGAGCAAGACAAGGAAGGAGGGTGGGGTTGGTGGGGGAGTGAGAGTAGGAGATCGGGGAAGGAGGTGCAGAGGGTGAGGGGGTACAAGAGGTGGTTGGGGGGGAAGGAGTGGAGATATGGGGGGAAGGTGGGCAAGGGCGGGAGATAGTGCAGCCAGGGGGCCTTGTCGAGGGAATATGACAGGTAAGGTGCTAGGGGTGCAAAGACTGATTGTAAGTGCTGGGTGCTGGGGCATCTGCAGCTGTAACAGTGGAAATGTTAAGATGGGCAATCGCAGGATACAAGCAATGAGAGGCACAGCATGGACTTGAAGAGGCCGAATGTTGGAGCGGTCGCTATGTCGCTGCCAAGAGAGTTGAGCCAGTTGGATGCCCGATAGGCGAATGATCTTTGTCCTTGGTTTGTGCGACATTGTGGGATATGTAGTAGACGGGAATTGGATCTCCTTGTAGTGATGTTCTTATGCTTAGGCTTAAGGAGGGCACAGACACCAGGTGGGGCAAGCCCCATTATAATTTTCTTGGCCATGATGCAGGTTTGGTATTTTATGTGTTTGTCCAGTTGAAGCCATCCAGATTGGGAATAAAAGTCACATGTGTGGGTACGGCGATGTGAGCCAGGGAGGTCGCGATTCGTTTGAAAGCAGTGGTAGTTGCAGACCCATATATGATAAGACCATAGTCTATGATGCTGATGATGGAGCTTTGGATGGCCACTGATAGTGCTTCTGGGGATTAGGTGTTTCCTGTGCCGGAATAATATGCCTAACCTCGCATTGGCAGATTTTGCAACATTGCTGATATGGACAGAGTATGAGAGGTGGGGATCAAGGGTGATGCCGAGGTACTTGAACGATTGTGTTTGCTCTAGGATGGCTCCTTGTTCGGTTGCAATGGAGAGGTAAAGTTGTTTGTTTTTTTTGTGGGGGCTGCAGCAGACCATAGACTTGTTTTTTTTTCTGATTGAGCAGCAGTTTATGATTTAGGAACCAGGATTCGATGGAGGAGAAGGCTCGCTGAAGTTTATTTTGAAACTGGATTGGATCAGGGTCCGAGGTGAGGATCCCAGTGTCGTCAGCGTAGTACTCGGTAGGTAGGGAAAAGGAGCAGACTAGGTGGGTCACATGATTCTTATCTGCTGTCACCTTCTGTGTATCTGAGTACCACACATGTGTGCAGCTTACCTTGGCGCCAGCCCGCTTGAAAAGTTCTGACTCCTGCAGGGTCCTGGTGCCTCCTGCTAAGACACATTAGTGTGAATCAATGGTGAATATATTCCTAGAAGATCAGGAACTACAGTAAGTGTAATTTTAATTTCTCCACCAGATGGACAAGTATGTCATGTACTGTATCAATAAGCAAGGAGGAGTACACTCTTAGCTTCTCTGCAGGGAGGCAGTAAAAGTGTGGGAATAATGTCTGGATCAGGGGATCTTGCTCTAAGCAGTCTATCTGCCAGGTGTCCAGAACACTCTAGCAGACACATTAAATCAAACAGATTAAGATCCCAACAAGTGGTCACAAGCAGCAGACATTGAAAGATTGATATTTGATGAGTGGGGCACGCCACCAGATGCAGATATTTTTGCATCCCCACTCAGCGTCAGTCTCCCTCAATTCTGCACCAGAAGTCTAGGACATGGCGTTTTCTGTCAGGATGCATTCAGACTGCCATGGCAAAGTCCGTTTCTGCATGCATTCCCTCTAGTCCCTCTCATACAATGAGTGTTGTTCAAGTTAGAGGTGCACAGGGGCAAGATGATCCTAGTTGGCCCCCTGCTAGCCTTGGCAGATATGGTTTCATCTAGTGAATCAACTTTGTCAGCAAGCCGAAGGTTCTGCCACTCCAGATGGACTTATTGTCCCTGGGTCAGCTTGTCCATCTCAACCTGTTCTCCCTTCACCTTCAGGCGTGGCTCCTGAAGAGATAGACATGAACAGGTTCAATGTATCTCAGAGGGTCTCTGAAATACTTTGGTTGCTTGTAAACCTTACACCAGGAATACATACACTGCCAAGTGGAAAAAATGTTTCATCTGGTGCTCCAGATACCCTACAGACTCTTTTAGGTATCTACCTGAAAAGGTTTTGGAAGGCTTTTAGACCTTTCCGATGTTGGCCTGCAGTATTCCACAATTAAAGTCCATCTATGTGCTATATCAGCATACCAGAAACCTGCAGGTATCCTCTTTTTGGCACAGCTACCACTGTTCAGGGGGTTACTCAGGATTATTCTGCACGTGAGGCCTCCCTCCCATCAGGAAGTCAGTAGTTCCCTGGGATATCAACCTTGTGCTGGGTATGCTCACTTGCAAGCCCTTAAAGCCTGTGACGTGAAGTTTCTAACTTGGAACTGGCATTTCTGGTAGCTGTCACCTGTGTAAAGAGTATCTGAAATCCATGCTTTGTTCACTGATCCTCTGTGTACTCTTTTCCACAAAGATAAGGTAGTTCTCTATATATAAAAGTTTCTACTTAGGTGGTATTGGAATTCCATTTTAATTGGGCTACAATCCTGCCTATCAGCTTTGCCAACTTGCAGAATAAGGGAGTGAGGACTCTCCATGCACTGCATGTTGAGGGTCCTGAGGTTTTCCCTGGAAAGGACTAAGGACTTAATACAGTCAAAATAGCTCTTTGTCCCTTTCGACCGTAATCGAAAAGGACAGCTTGTCACAATCAAGTGCATTTCAGCCTGGATTGTAAACTGCTTTGCCACTGCTATACTACAGCTTAGGTTAAACTGGAGGGCGAGGTACATGCCCACTCCACCAGAGCGGTTGCCACTTCCTGGCAGAAGTATGCTCTGTGCCTATTGTTGAAATTTGTAAATCTGCAACTTGGAGTGCAGTGCATACCTCTGCCAAGCATTATGCCCTGGATGTCCATGCCAGGCAGCATGCCATCTTTGGCAGGACAATTCTGAATGGATTTTTACCCTGGTAAGCCCTGAGCTACAGCCTTCTTCATCCAGTGGACTTTCTCTGAGCTTGGTACCCTGACCCATTAGTGGGAATCTGTAGAGGAGACTGATGCTTGGAAAATATGAAAGTTGCGTATTTCCATAACTGTTGATCTTGCTGAATATCTTCTCCGTCGATTACCACACCTGTCCTCCATCCACTGGACTCACGTCAGTATTGTTATGTTAGCCTTAATCCCTTTGTACTTGGTTTGGGGTGTGAAGACAGTGTGTTACTGGGTTTGGTGCCCCTTCTTATGTGGGCCAGCAGGACTGTCTTATGCCCTTAGGTTAAGTGCATAGGTTACTCGTTAGGTTCATGCTGCTCACCTCCTCAGTAACAAAAAAAAAAAAAAAAAGTAGTGAGGCGGTTGAGACTGGCAGCACATATGGGACACATGCAACGGGGCCTGCTGAGGCGGGCCAGCCCTCCAGGAAAGTTCTGGCTCCTGCGGGGTCCCAGTGTCTTTGGCACAGACCCATTGGTAGTAATCTAAAGAGAAGATATTCAGGAGATCAACAGTTACAGTAAGTACATAACTTTCATTTCTAGGTCTGACCAGTCTAAAGAGTGTTGTCATCTCTCATATAAAATGTATCAGCCTTATTTCATATTGCTTCTGCATGATCCTTCTGTTACATATTTACTGCTTTATGTAAAGTTTTAGACTAGGCAGTTCTAAACTGCTGCAAAAAGTTTTATTCTGTATAGCTCCTTGTTGTCATTAGGGAAGGTTGCTAATACATAAGGGTAGTGTGCTTCCCCATTGATGACTTTGGAGCCAACGGAAAAGAAAAGTACAGTAAGTATGATGGAATTTCTTCTTTTGTCCGCACTTTCCAAATTTTCAGTCAGATTGTGCTCAGTAAGTGACAGCATTATTGTAGGTTTTCCTTTATCAATATACTGCACTTACAAGTTAGGCAGTCTGTCAATAGATGAATTGCAAGGCAGATGGCATCTGGCACAGATGTGTGCACAGGGTTGTGCTGGCTGCCAGCTTGCGCCAGGGATATATATATATATAGATAGATATATAAAACCATACCTGACACTGGGAATCGAGCTGGAGGGAAGATCGGTTGAGGGTGGAGGATCTTTGTACACCGTAAAAAGGTACTTTTTTGCAGGCATTAATTAGCTCTGCTCAAATATACTATTAGCGTATCCAGAAAGCATCCACCATCCCAGTACCAAAATATTAATGAGATTTCTCTCGTTTATGTGTGGCCTAGGGTGCATTTATACTACTGCGCAAACATATTTCCCCTGCATGCAGCGAGGCTTCCAGTATTGAAACTACTGCTTACACTGGTATAATGTCTCGGTTAGCAGAGACAGACCATGTTTGCACAGTGCAAAAGCTTCCAGTATGCTGCCTGTGGTGTGTTCCTTAGGATGGAGACCCTGAAAGATTTTAGTGGTGGCTCTGAAAATATGCAGCAAGAAGTCAGTTCTTTCTTTATTGAGGTTGCTTAAACATTATTATACAATGGCAGGAAAGAATCCTGGCTTCTAATTGATCAGTTGGCCACCACAGCAGAGATATTGGAACTGGAAGGATGGTAGGAAATTTTGTAGTAATCTTAAGGACCTAACTGGGAAGTACTCTAGAGCCTCGCCTTCTATGCTTTATATTGATGGAATTGCAACACTAGACCCCACAGCTATTGCCAACACTTTTAATTCGGCGTTTACCAATCTCAACCATGCCCTACCCTCAAACTTCCATGACTCTACCTTCTTTGATAGCGCTACTGACATGTCAGCCACAGTGCGTGCGCACCCACCATTTTACTTTAAAGCCATGTCTTAAAGCGAAGCAAAGAAGCACCTTCTAAAAGTGCTTGGTAAGACCAGACTAAGCAAGGATTGCCTTGACCTGAAATTCGTGGCCCTAACACTCAGTGCTGTCCTCTGCCCCCTTACTAAGATGCTCAAGAAGTCCCTCATGCTCTCCCAATTTCCCCACAAATGGAAGTTAGCTCAGGTGGCACCTATCCATAAAAGTGGAGACAGGACACTCCATGGAAATTACAGGCCCATCTCCATTCTTCCTCCTTTATCTAAAGCACTCGAATGAATCGTAGCTGATCAGTTGGTAGAGTACATGGAAAAATACAGCCTGCAGTTCCCCCAGCAACATGGATTTTGTAAGGGCCACAGCACCACCACTGCACTCCTCGAATGTACAGGCTACATCCAGCAGGCTCTGGACCAAGTCCATCTAGTCGGCATCATCTACATCGATCTGACCAAGGCGTTTGATACAGTCAGTCATTCACTATTGCTCAAACAGCGAACTCAACCTATCATCAGACACCCTTCATTGGTTTAACAGCTACCTCACTGACCGCTCTCAACAGGTCAGGATTGATGACATACTATCGTCTAAGCTGCCTGTCCGCTCTGGTGTTCCCCAAGGATCAGTCCTTGGTCCACTACTCTTCAGTATATTTCTCAACAAGCTCCCTTCCATCTGCTCTGAACAAATCCTACTGTATGCTGACGATGCGGTCATTTTCACAAAGAATGCTGACCCAACCATCCTAGAGAATTAGCTCCAGAAAAGCTTCAAGGAAGTTGAGGATTGGTTTATTATGCAGAAACTTGTGCTCAATTACAAAAAAACTGAAATAATGCTCTTCCATGGCACTCACAATAAGCATAAATCCAAACAGCTGGCAGTTAGAAACCGCTCAGGCATCCCTCTGGAGCAGACCTTGACCTTTAGGTACCTTGGCGTGACCTTGGAGAGCACCCTGTCCTTTGCTAGTCACATAGACAATATAACCAAATTTGTGAATACCTAGATTGGTCTCATTTATAGTCATAAGCACTGTTTTACTGCCGAAGCCCTTAAGTAAGCCATCCAAAGCTCGATTGTCTCCATAATTGACTATGGGCTTGCTATTTATGGATCTGCCACCAGCACTGCACTCAACCATATCACAATCACACTGAACAAAGCCTGTAGGCTTCTTACCGGTGCACCTCCCCGGACGCACAATTCTCACCTTTACGAGCAAGAAAATTGGCTACAGCTACATGATAGATAATACTACCACACCTGCCTTATTATGAAGAAGGCCTCACTGGGTTCCTTGCCCCTGGGAGTCCAGAACCTCCTCAGCCTGTCTTGCAGCAACCGCCACACCAGAAGTACAAATTGCTCTACCCTCCAAGTTCCATGCTGTCAGACGGTGCAAGGGCAGCGCTCATTTGCAGTCAGAGCACCAAAGTAGTTTAATTCCCTCCATAGTAAAATCATAAACTCTGCCACTCTGGGTTTATTCAAATGCAAGCTTAGAGAGTCACTTGTGGCTAGTGCCTCCTGTGATTGCCACACTTAGTTGCTGTCACCCTCAGGCTTCTCTCAACACAGCACCTACCTCTCTCCATCCTATCCTGCCTGCCACTCCTCCACCCCCTCCATTCCTGACCTTTGGCCCTATCAATTACTTGGTCTCCTGGCACCTCTTGAGCTAATTTACACTGTCCAGTTTCTTCCCTGTACCCCTCCTGTCCTTTCTCCGCTTCTCCAGTCCCCACCCTACCACGCAACATTTAGTGCCTTGATATACCTCTTCTTCCCTCCCCCCTTAGCCCCTTGTCCGTGGAACTCTTTGTCCCATTTATCTGTCCTCTTAGCTGCTTTTTTTGTTTGACAAGGCCTAGCGGCTGCTCTTATCGTCTGTAATGTTATCTATTGTAGTAATTCTTTAATTTCCCTGATATTTCTTAGGTCTGTGAACCTTTATCTGATGTAACTAGATCTTGCCTGTATGTACAGTTGCAAATGATGTGATTAGCTTACCCATGTAACTATCATTTGTCTGGCTTATGTTTAATAATTATTTGTCTGGCTTTACCTAAGCCTGTTTTCTCTGTATGTGCACTACAACATGGAACCTGTGAAAAAGAGCCATTGGCTCAAAGGTTGTAATCCAAAATTTAAATAAATACATAAATAAAATGTTATCCTGGCATAACATCCCAGCTAATTGTTTGGATTTGCATTCACATTGTTTGCATCTTCTCTTAAGAAACAAAAATATTTTTACACACAAACAACATTCTTTAAAAATATTTTTTTTATTCTGTATATAACAATAAGCCATTGTATAGAAAGAATAATGCCTTCCAGGGTGCGTGTTATGCTGGGATAACATCCTTTCTGCAGTGTTGGACACCCTCGGCCTGCGGCCTCAGACCCAACCACCTGAGGCGAGATGTTATCCCAGCATAATACCCACCCTGTCAGGCATTATTCCTTTACTATTGCACTTCCTGTAAGTGTGAGCTTTTTGTTATTGTTCATGTAGTAAAATTTCACAAGTCTGCTTCAGTTTGTTTGGTGTCTTAACCCTTAAGCTGCCAACAGAGTTAGAACGTATAGGAATTTTGGACTGATATATCAGTCTGCGGCACAGCCTGAGAAAAAAAAATTCTATAAAAAATTTTTCTAAAAGGATTTTTGGCATCGGCCCAGTGACGCTGAGGGTTGAGGCGCTGGATGCCACACCTTGTGCCACGCCGGCAACCCATGTTCAGGAAGGAGAGCGCAGGCTGCCAGGGGTTAGCAGGGAAGGAGAAGGATCGAGCATCCCAGGGACTGCTCTCCTTCTCCAGGGAGGGGAGGCACCAATAGTCAGCGAATGCCTGGCCCCTGGTGGAGGCTGGGGGGGGCGGAACGCTGATGCTAACAAGGTGGGTGGGGATGGGGTAGATGCTTGGAGGAGCACATGGGAGCGTGCGTGTTGCCTCCCCTGGCGTCATTGCACGCCCCACCCCAAGGGGAAAACTAGAACAGCGGAAATGCAGTCACGCGGCTTGATGGCTGTCCCGGGACATGCTTAGCTCCAAGGGTGTCACCCCAGAAAGACTGGATCCAGACATGGCGATGAGTACGGGGGCTGACTGCCATGGGGGGCAAGCCATGGGGGTGTGACTGGGGTGATAGCCTTCATGGGAGTCTGGGTGTGCCATTACGGCGGCCAGATGTGTGCCGACTGGGGGGAAAAGGACTAATAAAAAAGTTTTTGGTAGCCTTTTAGCTAGTTTCACTAGCCGCTACTAGACTTTGGCTTGAAAACAAATCTGAGCAACAGCTAGAGTGGAGCGTGGATGAAGACTCTGAATCTACATTCCAGATTCTACAGTCTACATAGGTTCTCTCTCCAAGGTGTCACTCTTGGCTGAGATGACTGCTTAAAGTGTAAACATAGTGAGTGATCCCTTAAGAAGAAACAACATTACTACGGTAAGTAATTTTTTCTTTCATGCTGTTCATCTGAATGGCCTGGAATTGTGCTATTAATGTCAGAATGTTCAGGCAGTATGAAAAGAGAGAGCAGTAACTGCTGAGGAGAGAAGGGATTCAGGGTAGTTACAAAGGCAACACAATTAGTTTATTAATGTAACAAAAAGGTCTAAAACATGCCAGATAGGGTCAACACCTTTGGGTGAGGTAAAAACCGGATGCTAAACCACACCCCAAACTCTGCTTCTGGCTCCACTCCTTTTTTATGACTGATGAGTATATTGTTCTTCTCCAAAGCCATTTGTAACATCAGAATAGACATTAATATGATGGGAAATCATTTTTATACTTTTATTTATTTATTTTTGTTCTTTGGCAACCAGTTTAATTCCCGTGGGCCACATGGCCCATTTTACAGGAGTAACCCAGGAGCACAGGAAGGTTAAGTGACTTACTCAGGCTCACACAGTGTGCAAATGGGGGCTGTGGGAATCAAACTCAGGTCTGCTGAATGTGTAAAGCTCATTCACGGCTGACTGCTCAAACCTCTGTTAACCATGCTCACATTTTCCTTTCCATATCAGTCATGTATTTTGATATGCTTTGACCAATTTTTGATAACTTAATTATTGATGCTTGTGATACCTTCAGTAATACATTGTGTTCCCCTTACTTCAGCAGCTACTACTGTTTCTTTTCATATTTCTGAGACATTCCACAATTTCAGACACGCCCATTCCATGCTGTTTATGTGAATGACCTGTAAAAGTGTAGCTAATATCTTGGAGTGTTCTGATAGTACAAAATGAGAGCAGTAGCTAGCTGTTGAGGACTCAGGACAGGAGAGAAGTATTCAATGTAATGATAAAGGTAATAAAAATTAGATAATTGAATAAAAATGGGTCTAAAACATATCAGAATACAGAACAAACAAAAAGAAACACATGAGAGCATATAAAGGTGTTAAAGCTATTTCCTGTCATAGCAGTAAAAAGACCATACTTAAAATTCAGAGTGGAAAAGATTAGGTTAATTTACTGCTAATGGCCATACTTTACACCTCCCAGGCAGACTGGTTTTACAAAGAAAGGCAGGTCTGAATGACATCAGAACTTCTCTGTAACCTGTACAATGCAATACAGCCAAAACAGTGGATGGTTCGATAAATCAGTTCCGAGAGTATATAAGCACTCAGACTGGCCCAGAAACCAGACTACATTTAATCAAAACTGGATGACCGGATAAGGACCATAAAAACAGATTATCCAGTCTAAAACCGGATAGGTGGCAGCTCTAACTTGTCAGACTATTGGATAGACCCTAAAAGGACAACAGGAGGGCAATTACAGTTTGAATTCATGTGCATCGAAGAATGGTTCAAGTCACACAAACTGGTCATGAACTACGCAAAACAAAGGTTAGGACCTTCTACAATGCCAGGAGCAAGTATAAATCCCGTGACCTCACCATCCTAAACCAAACAGGGACCTTACTTGAACACGTTCCTGATTTTAAATACCTAGGTGTCACATTGGACAGCTCACTCTCCTACCATTGGCACATAGATTCTGTCGCTAAAGCCACCAACATCCGTATAGGCCTGCTGTACAGGCACAAACACTGCATGACTCCTGACACTCTCCAGTTGGCTGTCAACAGCTCTGTCACCTCCATCATCGATTACGGACTAGCAATTTATGGCTCTGCCTCCGCAGAATTACAGTTGCACTCAACAAAGCATGCAGGCTGCTAACTGGGGCTGACCGACTTACACACACTTGTGACCTGTACACTCGGCAGGATGGCTTCCTCTCATCAGCCGGATACAGTATCAAACCTGCCTCTTAGCCAAAAAGTCCTCTCGGGTCATGCCCCGGGCATTGAAAAGCCTCATTGACCACCACAGCACCCAGCGAACTAGACGCTCACAACAACCAACCTCCTTGTCCCCAGATGCCGGACTCACCATATAGGCCAGAGGGCCTTTGCCCACAGAGCACCACAGTGGTACAATACTCTCAACAAAGAAACTCTTACTGCTGCTGCTCTTGGCCCTTTTAAGAGACAACTCCGACTTCATCTCATTTCAACTAGTCGTCGTGACTGCCTCGCCTAAGCAGGGGCCCACCGCTCACTGCCCTCCACTTCAGTCTTGACAGCTACCTCTCCCCGCCTTGACCCCTCCTACCTGCCTACCCCCTTGCCCCCTCTCCCTTTCCTCCCCCTCCCAGGCATTTCCTGACTTTTATCCCTCCCTCCCTCCCTTTAGAGCTCTTCCTCACCCTCTACCTCCGACAATGGCTTTCCTGCCTGCATACCCCCCACCCCTCACCTGCAGCACTTATTTCTAAGATTGACCTTGGCTGGTATGTCATGCTACCTAACATTTGGCACATTTTGAATTACTGGAATTTCCTAAGCCTCAGTCTCTTACTACTTTTTATTGTGTAACTATGTATTACTATGTTGACCTCTGTATGTATGTATACCCCCATTCCTTCGACATGGAACCTTTGTAAATGAGCAGTTCCTGCTCAAAGGTATTTGTAATCCTAGATTTCAATAAAATAAAAATAAAAAAATAAAATCTAGAGGTATAAAAAACTTGTTTCCTATCCCCTTTAACAACACTTAAAATTTAAGAAAACATTCATTTTAATCTGCCCGACAAAAATGTTTCACACATCACCAGCCAGCAGCATTTTAGGTTCATTTTCTCTGAAAAGCAGTCTTCAGTTCTAAAAGCAAATGTTAGGAGATCTTAAAGCGTGCACTGTTTTTAACATTAAAATGACGTAAGATTGAGGCTCAAGTTTTGGCTTTGATTTAAAACAAAAACAAAACTAAATAAAGTGTGTGTGTGTGTGTGTACGCAAAACTAATGGCCTGTCTAAATGAGCAATAATTTGTACTGCATAGAACAATTCTGGTGCCGACTATGTTGTAGCCAAACTATAGAAGTAGGATCAGCATTTAAAGGAGAGTGATGTTCTTCGAAAGGGAAAAATTTCATGCAGCTAAAGGAAGGCATTTTTATTGCAATGGATTATGCAAGAATTTGGCCAGCCTCTGCTGCTTGATCTGTTTAAGGGTTCATTTTCGCTTGTTTGGCTCAAGTCCCAGCAGAGGCCTTCAGAGTTGTGGTTAGCAACATGAATGAATACAAACTTTGGACAGGCTCTCCAGTAAGTAGGGCTGGCCAGCTGCCAAACATACAGTTTCTTGGATGAGGTCAAGGCAGAGCTGTGATTCATTGAGCCTTGTATTGTGTAAAGCACATACTTGTGATGCCTGTTTGCTTCCCCAAAAAGACATTTCTGACTCCAAATTCCAACAGAATAGGAAGTAACAGAATAGTCTGCAGGTTTAACCAATGACAAAGCTCAGGGAAGGAAATGTGGTTCTTAGTAGTTTAACTGTGGAGCTGGAAGTAGGACCTTTTGACCTATGCAGACGGTCTGTAAATTAAAGGACTCTGGCATTTGTGAGACATCTGTTGTGTACCTGCCCTTATTTTGTAAATGGTTTAATAAGATTAAATAATTAGTAGGATCACCACATGCTTGCCAAGCAGTTAAGTCCTGTTGCTGATGCCTAGACTGCGTGTATCAAAATCACTAAAGACTCAAAGTTGTACATTATTAAATGTACAGTAAGTCATTTTGGTATTAACCCTTCCAAAATTGGCACACAGTTTTTATTAGTCATCTTCCTTCAAAACTATTACATAAGAAAGAACCATAGTGTCAACCCCCTTGATCTGGACACCTCCCACAAAGCTCGGTAACCCAACTGCAAGCTAGGAAGGCAGATCCGCCCACTGTCACTTACTAACTGAGACCCTGAGCAAGTCTCCTGTTACGTTACGTTTCAGTGGACCCAGCTGTAAAATTACTAGAGGCAGAACCCTATGGAACACAATACGTTGCTGCTCAGTTAGGCTACCATGGTTAAGTAAATTCGAAAACAAATTCATAGAAGGATAAACTACAATGTTGAGGCATTGCATTTCCACATAGTGCTCAAAACATTTACCAAATTTGACAGTGAATGCAATGTACAATAAATAATTAGGCAGCCACTGACCTAGAGCACTAGATGCAGGTCCTGGGATTTTTCATCCCAGGTTAATGATGGCTGTGCATTAAGCACAGCTGCTTCATTCAGTCAGTGTTTTGTTTTTTTGTCTTTTTGTTTATTTATTGAAATCTTTTTACCAGGTTAACATACAGAGATACAACATAATCTTGTTTACAGATGCAACCTGGGGTGGGGGAGAATTGTAGGAGAATCACATAATTAAAGAAGAAAATGAATAATATTTATGACTGTACACGGATAACATATTTACAGTGTATTAAACAACAGTGAGAAATCAGCAGAAAAGCAGTGGATATCCAGTGCAGTGAGTACGACCAAGATGCAGAGTGCACAGTCACAGTAACATACAATTAGAAGTTTGAAGAACTGTTCAGTTGCAGCTGTGCTGGTGGGTGGGCTGCTACCCAAGGAAAGGTCATTCCAGACCTGTGGGAGTCTGTGGCTAAAGGCAAGCTGACCAGATTTCTGCCCGGTAAAACAATGAAACATAGCATCTTCAACCATACTTCATCAGTCCCACTGCATTATATGTAGATATACCTAAAAAGTATCAGTCTTCATGCAGTGTTTTGTAACAATCCACTAGCTGTATTGTGATGGATCTAAATGTAAATTAATTATATACTGTGACTAATGGATGCTCATATTATCTCCCAGGATCTCTTTTGCAACGAGGTACTGCATCCGGGGATGCTTATCTTGGGAAGCAAAATGTTTAGTAAATACACGTGAGAAAGGACCACGCATAGCTACTTCTGTTGTTGAATATTTCACTTAGTATCAATGTTTTGCAAGTCGACTATTCATTTTGTTTTGTCAAAGGGAATGGATACCATTCCCTATATTATTATTGTTAAAGAGCTCCTGACACTGTCATGAAAACTTTGAAAAAATTGAATATTTAGACACAGGTTAGCTTATATTTAATCATTCCTTCTGTAATTCTCACACTTACAGCTTTAGTACTAAGGACATTTGCATATAAACAAGCCTTCTGCCCTATTTATTCTGGCTGCTTGCCTACACCTGACATTACAGTTCTGTTTATGACATCACTATCTGTTGCTGTGGAAATAATTATGATGCCATAAACAGTGGTTTTGATGCCAGCTGTAGGCAAGCAGAAAGAGCAAATAAAGCCTGAGGGATAGTAATCCTCTTTCACGTTACTGAAATTCATAATAAACAAGTAAGGGATAAATGTATAGAAAATATATGAAACATAAACTGAACTGTGTCTTAAGTCTCATTTTTCAGGTTTTTCTTATGGTGTCAGGGGCTCTTTAAGGTTACTATAAAAATCCAGTATGTGAACTGCTGAAGTAGGAAAAAAAAGTATTTAGTAGATCTGTTCAGTAAAACAGTTTTGTTATTGATATGTGGAGGTATCCATTTTGTGATGTTACTGCCTCATCACTCCTAATGATGTGCAGTGAAGCAGGTTAAAACAAACTTCTAGAGATGGAAAGCCTGTCAAAGTGGGAGGAAAAATCACTGGATTCTCTTGTTATACTGTGCAAAACATAAAATCCAAGGTTTTCTGAACATCTTAAAAGGATACCTGCCCACAAAACCTAACTGTTCTCACCTGCTCTACTGCACATTAATATGACTGGTGAGGCAGTGACATCATCACATTACCTTCATGTGCACAAAATGGATGCCTCCATAGCCCTGTTTAAAATGTCTTTTTTTTTGTTTGTTTCCTAACCCCAGGAATCAATCACACACTTTATGATTACACTTTATGCAGTCATCCCAGCTCAGAGTGACGCCTGGAGATAGAGTCTATGCAGATTTTAGAATTTGGAATGTAGGTTCAAAGTCTGCATCCACGCTCCACTCTGGCCATTCATTGTTCAGATCTGTTTCTCCACCTGAAGAGAGCAGTTGCCCTGCAGTGAACTCCAGTAAAGGCTGGTTCTCCAGCCAGGTTTTTGTATTTTAATCAGCTTTTTTTTTTTTTTTTACTACTCTTCATTTAGCTAGGGTTTTCTGTAAAGTATGTTTTTATGTTGGCTCGCGCTTGCGTGCCAGCCAACATCTTGCAGTAGTAGCAGATTTGGAGGTGCAGTCACTGTGGGCGAATGCAGGGCATGCATCAATAGGTGCATCCCTCATTCCCCAATAAGCCAACGTGCAGGTGCTGACACCAGCAATATGTAAAGTGGTCACCACATTTAAAAAAAGTGCCGCTGCAGTGAGAGACAAGCTCGTAATGCAGCGGCACAATAACATGCCTCCCGTCGTGCCCTTCCTGGTGAATTATTCCAATAAGCATGGCGGCAGTGACTGCCGCCGCCTGCCACAATGCCGACTTCAGGGGTGCCCAATCCTCCTCTCGGCATGCCCCGACCCAGTTCATGTGCTGACGGGAGAGCCCACTCCCCGTCGGCATAATACCCCACTCCCATTTCAGTTGTGGTGCCGAGGGGGTGCCTAGCCTCTTGGCATCATGCACCCCCCTCAGCAGTCTTTCTTTGCTGACGGGGGGCCCAATCCCCTAGGCTTCAGTCCCCCTGTTCCCAGTTCAATCTTCCGATGGGTTAGCCCACTCCCTGTCGACATAATGCCCCCCCACCCATTTGTTGTGTGCCGAGCAGGGTGTCCAATCCCCCTCGACTCTTGCCCCCCCAACTCGGTATGTGCTGATGGGTGTGCCCAATCCTCCATTGGCTATAGCCCCCCCAAAACACTCAGGTGGCACACTGGGAACCCACCCCAGCGTGCCAAATGTCCCCTGTAAAAAAAAAACCTTCCCTTGATGTTTTTCTTTTTTTTTATTAAGCTCTAAAACGGTCCCTCGTTGAGTCCGTGGCCTCTCCCAACCCGCCCACCCTCTGCACCCTGCCTCCCCATCCCCCACCCACCCCATACTTACTTCTGGAGCATGGCGTGACAGTCTTTGGTGGACCGGGAATCGGTCTGCATTCTTCAAAGCCGACCACAAACTGAAGAAATGCCGGTAAGCTGTATAATGGCATAAATAGTTTTTTTTCAATTTTGGTGCATATCTCAGGCATTTTTGGGAATTTTGGCACCAGATTTTCAACATGGGGTTATTGGGACTCCTCCTCATGAATTCAGTCACTGTCATGGCATTATTCAGTCCCGAAAGGTGATTCTGCAGTCACTACGCAGAATCACCTTTCAGGACCAATTAACAAAATGTGCCACTGTTCATGAGGTAGGCTCTCAAAAAGCCTATGTTGCAAATTTGGTGAAAAAAATCCAAAAAATGACTCTTACGAGCCTGCATTGCACAGTTTCCACGCATGCTCATAACTTCGTGAATTTGTAATATTTTCGCTCCAGATTTTTAACATTGGCATTTTTCCACACCTCCTTATGAATAGTATAGCCGTCATTTTACATATCCTGGCCGAAATGTGTTTTGGCACCTCCGGAACAGAATAGCACAGTCGCTGTGGGAAATCAGTTTTAGGGACAGATTAAGAAAATTACAGCGCCACTGTTCATGAGCAGAGGTCCTAAAATGCCTATGTTGAAAATTTAGTGATGAAAGTCCATTAAATGAGTGTGTTACAGCATGCGTTGCACGTTTTCCACGCACCCTTGTAACTTCGCAAATTTACAATATTTTCATGCCAGATTTTCAACACTGGCATTTTTTCACACCTTCTTGTTAACAGTACAGCTGTCATTTTTCACATCCTGCCCGAAATGTGTTTTCGCACCTGTGGTGCACAATGGCGTGGTCGCTGTGGGAAATCAACTTTTGGGACGGATTAGCAAAATCACAGTGCCACTGTTCATGAGGGGAGATCCCAAAATGCCTATGTTGAAAGTGTGGTTAAAAAAATCCCAAAAATAATTGGGTTACGGACGTGCGTTGCGCAGTTTCTATGCATGCTCATGACTTCAGTTTTTGTATTTTCACTCCAGATTTTCAGTGTTGCCATTTTTCTACACCTCCTCATGAACAATACAGTTGTTATTTTTCACATTCTGCCCAAAATGTGTTTTCATACCTGTAGCGCCAAATTGTGCGGTCACTGTGCAAAATCATCTTTTGGCTAACAAATTGATAGTGCCTCTGTTAATGAAGTGGCGTCCCAAAAAGCTTGTGTTGAAAATTTGGAGTGAAAATACCAACAAACGCCTACGGCGTTAGGGTTTCCAACTGTAACACCCCACCCTGTAGAGACTGACAGGCATCAGGGGCATGACTTGGGATCATCGGCTGTAGTGCTCACACCATTCCACCCTCACCCTGCAGCCAGTGACAGGCATAGAGGTGTGCCTTACAGTGTTTGACCCCAAAGTTCGCCCCATTCTCCTATACTGCACCCATCTCAACGTATTTCCTCATGGAATGGGGTAAGTATAAGGCCCAAAGACCCCATTCTCCTTAAAGCACACCACGACACTTGTCAGTGTCTACAGGGTAGGGTGAGGTGAAATGGCACGAGGGTTATAGCTGATGACCCAAAGGCACACCCCAACGCCTGTTATTCTCTGCAGGGTGAAGGTGGGGTTGGTGACAGTTCAATACTTCACTGCCATTCCTATTATGCGTCTCTTAACTCCTGCACTACCAATGCCAAGGCCAGCGAGACAACATTCGGCATTGACACATGCTTGTCTCCAGTTCCCACTTGATTCCCAGGAACCAGAGGATATCGTAATTGGCTACCGTTTCTAGTAAACCACATTCTTTTTGCTGTTATTAGTGGTTAACTATTTTTAGCTGTCCAGTTTAGAGAATGGAGCACTTTCACTTTTTATTTATGTCTGTGCTCTTTCACTTTAATCGGTTCCTGATACAGGAGCCACAGTTTGACCTTTGGCACAGTTTTCTTAAGTACAAGAGCTGTTTTTTAGTATCGGGCTCTTGTACTGCATCGTTTTTGGGAATTGTTTTTATTATTTCAAGGTTCTCTCAAATTGGTATGTCAGAGAAACCTTGTGGACCATCAAAAAATGTAACAAATTGTTTTCACTTCCTGGCAAGGGAAGACTGTCATGAGTTTTGTTAAAGGTGTTTCAGTCCACAACGCAATTTTAAAAATTGTTTTGCCCAAAAACTGCATTTAAAAGGATAAACATTTTAAAAATATGCATGCCTTTTCAGGCTGCCTCTGTGTCACCTAAACATAATAAAAAGGCTCTGAAGGTGGCCTCAACAATGGTAGAAAGTGACCTCCTGCCACGCCGGCGACCCATGTTCACAGTGCAAGCAGGTCTGAGCCAATCGGGGTGTGTGGGAGAAAGGATCGAAGGCCTGAGTAGAGCCTCCCTCCAGGGGAGGGAGGTTTGAAGTCCTGCCAAATTACTGCCCCCAGGTGGAGGCGGTGTGGCATAGACTCCAATGTAAGGGAGGGTACCGTGGGACCACATAAGTGTGAGCGCCTCCATGCTTGTGCGGCGACATATGCGCCTCGGCAGTGTGGAGGGGGAGAAAAACGGAAAATGCCTGGTGGCGGCAGGATGAATGGTCGACCCCTTGCAGGCTCCGACCGGTGTGAGGAGCTGTTCCCACAAGCCAGAGTCAGCAAGGTAAGACCACCGGAGGCTGGGTGACAGGCTGGGGCCCAACCGGGAAAGAAGCCGCCGCAGGGAGGAGGAGAAATACAATAGGGGGAAAAAAAAAAGTAAAGGCTGGGTAAAGATGGTTCAGATATCAGGGTGGCCAAAAGGGGGAACCCTGAATCCAGTGATGGCAGAAATAAAAATGAGTCTTGGAGCAGGCACTGGAAACAGTGTCTGCCAAAAAGAAATTAAAAGGAAATAATGTCACTGCCACACCTCCTGTATGGAAAAAGGAGTAGGCAGATGGCACAGAAAAAATGCCTTCATCAGAGAACATTTCAAAAATGTGGCAGTTTTTCCAGGTGATCCAGGCCATGGGAAATTTGAATAAAATACCTGCCACCCCCCCTCCACAGGCTCAGGCTCCAACCTATCTGCCTGCGGAGGAGGAGGAGGAATAATGTTATGTACATATTTTTTGTTTATTTAAAATTTGGTAACCAGGAAAGACACACTGAGCCAAGGCTTGTTTCCAGGTGCTACCCGGAGAGAAGGGGTACAAATACAAACAAAGGGAAAACGTTAAATCTTTGCACAGTTACAAAAGGTGGAAATACAAAATGACAGAAAATAAACACAAAAGTTGCAAACATTCAAGATAGACTGGAGTCACAAGTCACGGCACTTAGCCTTAGCACACTTTCAAAAACGAAGAGTCCACAGACATGTTTCCAACTTAAATCTTCAATTATTGAGCAACACAATCAGCAAGACTGACCTTCCTGGGTCAGGGACAAGAATACAAGCACTTGTATCTTTGTCCCTGACAGGAAAATCAGCTGTGATTGAATGTCAATTTGAAGATTGCTGGAAACATGTCTGAGGACTCTTCTGCTTTAAAGTGTGCTAAGGATAAGTGCCGTGACTTGTGGCTTCTGTCTGTATTGCTTTTGTTACTGAGCACCCGACCTGCCTTGGTGCAGCTCTGTCTGTTACCAGTATTCAGGATAGACTGCGTTGGGGTGGCGGTATACAGGAACACTAGCAGGCTAGGTAGGTTTAGGCTGGGGGGCATGGGAGGTAGGGGAGCAGGAGCTGGGGGAAACGGGAGTAAATCGGAGCAGGCACTTGAGAGTAGGGAGCAAGAGGGAAAGGCGAATGTCAGAGGAGAGCTTATTCTAGAGGAGAGAGAAGTGATAGGAAAAAGCAGACTGCTGTATTGTAATGGTGGAAGGTTACCCTATGGAGTTGGAGGGCACACCCAAGCGAGATTTTGAGCCTCTTTAAATGCAAATTGAGGAGTACTCTTCTTTTTCCTCATTTGTCCAACCGATGGTTAATACCCTCAACATCTCCCCACTAGAAACCGAGGAGGATGCAGAGAATGCAGATTTTATGGACATGTTGGGAATAGCTCCAAGATGGATGATACTTCCCATACATAAACCACTTAAAAAGGCTATAGCAAAAATCATGGCTGCCCCTACTTCAGCTGCAGCCATCAACAAAAAAATTAAAAATATCAGGTGGACAAGCAGGGAGTGGAATATCTATAAGCCCATCCTGAACAACATGGGCTACTGCAGGTTGCTGCTTGTGAGAGTGTAAAAACCACTCCGTCTGAACAGCCCCCTGAAAAAGACAAAAAAACGGAATACTGTGGCAAAAAAGGTTTATACAACAGCTTCCCCGATCATCAGGCAGGCAGCTTATTCAGCACATATGGCACAGTACCAGAAAGCACTTTGGAACACAATTCTGGCGCTGGCAGAAAGAACAGAAGATGGTTTGGCACCGGACGTGATTGCCACAAGAAGATCAGGTCTGGCTGCTACAAAATATAATTTGCACATTGTGCTGGACACTAATGACACTGCTGCCAGAGGTTTGGCTTATGCAGTGTCATTAAGAAGGTTTTCCTCGTTAAGAACTACTACCATCCTTTCCCAGGATACTCAAAACAAGGCCATGTATTTCTCCTGTGAGGGAGATTCATTATTTGGTGACAAAACAGAGGCCTACATGAAAACAGTGGATGAATACAAAACCACTTTCAAAAGTAACAATGAGAAGGATAAGGCCTTTTTCTCCTACAGGTCATACAGAAGGGGATGCAGAGGCAGGGGATACCCCCAAGAGCCAATGTCTCTTACATGAGTATCAATCACAAAATGGTTATTATAGGGGAAAGGAAAAGGGGCTTCCAGACGTAATACTGCAGCTCCAGCGCCTAAGCCCCAGCCAAAACAAAACCCCTGACAGTTTTGCCATGTCTCTCAGCCATTGCCAGTGGTAGGAAGACTGACACACAACTTCTAGGAATGGGTAAACATTACCACAGACAAGTAGGTACAGGAAGTAGTGGGCAGGGAGTTGTGTCTGCAGTTCAAACACTTTCCAAACCTGCAGAAATACAGAAGTTTTCCACCTCACTCTTCAACTGAAAAAAGTCTGCTGGAACTTGAAGTGAAAAAACCTGTGTTAATATCCAAAGTTACAGAAAACGTTCTTGCCTTCCAATGGGGCAAGGGCCTATTCTCAAGATACTTCCTGACCCACGAGAAAATGGGGAGTGGCAACCCTTTTTAGATCTCAGGTTTCTGAACAAGCATTTATAAAGAAAACTTGAAGATGGTCACACTAAGGACAGTGAATACCATCTTTACAGAAAGGTCATTGGCTGGGGTCCTTGGCTATGAAAGATGCCTGTTTTCATATATCAGTCAGACAGTCTCACAGAAAATACCTCAGATTTAAGCTGAGGAACTGCCAGTGCCAGTTCACAGCTCTCCCATTTGGTCTCCCCTCAGCTCCCAGGGTTTTTATAGAGTACCTGGCTGTGGTGGCAACATATCTAAGAAAACAAGGTGTGGTGGTTTCCCCTATCTAGATGACTAGCTAGTCTTGGGGAGTACAAGAGGTAAGGTGCTCAGTTCAGTTGGTAAAAAGCACCTTGGAGAACCTGGGATTATTGATAAACCTGCAGAAGTCCCAGCTACAGCCTGTTTAAATACTGGACAGAGCTTAACACCCTGCAGGGGAAAGCTTTCCTCCCACAGGCCAGAGTTGCAGCTTTACTAGCAACAGCAGATTGGCTAAGACCTGCAAGAGACTTCCTGCAGTTAGTAGAGCACATGGCTGCATCCACAGCTGTGGTTCCATGGGCCAGGTTCCAAATGAGATACCCAGTACCACTTAAGAGACAACTGGTGCCAATGGCAAAAGCACTAGTGGGAATCATTACAGTGGTGGTAGAAAGGATGCAACCTCAGAGAGGGCTTTGCCTTCCTTCAGCAATCACCAACTAGTATTCTTACGATGGATGCATCGCTCTTGGGGTGGGGCACCTACCTGCAGGACCTCACAGAGAGTGGCACATGGAGCTCACAGGTGTCACTAGAACACATAAACCTTCTGGAGCTCAGAGCAGTACTGCTAGCAATGCCGTCTTCCTCCTCCCAGCTACAGTGAGTCTGTTCAGATCAGATCAGATACCACAATAGAGGCAAAAGCAGCTCCGGTACCTGTCGTGCATGATAAGTTCAGTAATTATCCACAATAAGAAACCAGCACTGACACCATATCCATATGAAGAAGTTTCTTGTTTATTCCTTGTATTTTATAAGTCCAACACTTCAAGCCGTTTAAGGAGAGTGACTTACACCGCCAAAAGGCCTGACCGGTTTCACGCCTGCATGCTTCCTCAGGGAGGCTGGCCTTGTGTGTGAATCACTTATTTAAACATATAACACCAGGTGCTACCCATATGAAATTAATTAGACATACACAAATCCCAAATTAAAATAAAGTAGATTAAAAATTCTTATTCTAAAAAATAGAGATGTATTCCATTTACATAGAGAATAATGGATGAGGAGGGTGTGCATATGAGAATTTAATGCACACCCAAATTGTGGGATGCTACATAAACCCCAAGGGCGAAGCCCGAGGGATTTATCAAAGCATCCCACAATGAGGGTGTGCATTAAATTCTCATACGCACACCCTCCCCATCTTTTAATTTTTATAATAACAGGCCAGCAATTTTTCTCCTGCACAGTTTTTGTGAGACTGTTTGACCCGCCCACACATGGAATGTTGGCCAATGAGGCAGCAGCATTGTTTGATTGGCATGGCTCATGAATGTCATAACAACCAGCTGGTTGTTATGGAAAATATCAACCTGGTCAGTACACTGAAATTCCTGACCAGTTATTATATAGCAATAATGCTCAATATAACTAAACAGTTTGAGTACATTTTCCTGAGATGGGTTGATTAAATAAATATATGAAAATTATAAAACAGGCTGTACAAGCGAGACTAGATTTCCTAGATAAGTGGGAGATCTCAGTTAGTAGTTAACTAGCCCTAACTGAAATCAAAAATAACATTCCAGTCTGATAGAATTCAAGTGACTGTGGGAGGTCAAGAAGGTCATGAGTACTAATTTACTCACTAGAGCTGTCAGTAATAAGATTTAGAGCACTAGGAAACAAGCCCAGATTCATAACCATATTACAACCTGTTATTTCTGAATTACGGGGAGGTCACAAGGGTCATGAGAACTAGTATGCTCACGAGAAAAAATATTTTTATATGCAATAAAATTAAATAACTGAATATATATAGTTGTCTAAAACCAAAATGTTTTGATTGTAATTTATAAGACTTTCTACCACTGTCATCTCAGAATGAAAGATTTTAAGAACATAGCATGTGACAGTGCTCTAGGGAATAAAGTCAGAATGCAGAACTCCTGAATTAAATTTCTTTACTCATATTAATCCCTCATGCGGTCAAATTCCATCTGTCTTTATGTCACTTGGTATAGTTTCTAATGTACTCATGTAGAAAAATGGAGCATTCCCTTTTCTTTACAAAACCAAAAAAGTATATAACTCGGGGGGGGGGGGGTTGTAATTAATCATTATTTTTTCTTAAGAAAAGGAGCAGTGTTGAATCCTTCATTCAGTTCTGGTCTATATAACGCCTTTAACTGATAATCTTCTGCTTCAAAGGGAAGCATTTTGGATCTGTCCGTGTCTCCTCCTCTTTCCCCAACTGAAACTTTTTCTGCTCCGCAAAATTGAAAAGTGTGTTCAAACTGATTTGTGTTCATTAGGACATGTTTTGCTAATGCATTTAAATCTCCATTCCTAATGGCACTCCTGTTTTCACCAATCTGTACTTTAAAAGCACGGCCTGTTTTGCCAACATAAAATGCTTGGCACTTACAAGTTGCCAAATGGACACCCGCACACGTAGAGCAGTTAATAAACTGCTCTATTTTGTATATTTTTTCAGAATTCACAGAAGTGAATATGCCCATTTTTGTGACTAAGTCGCAATGTCAGCAGTAGCCCACTTAAAAGTAGCCTTTGGTTGTTGTGGTAACTATGGTCATTTTGGGAGTCTGTTGTAAACTGCGGACAAACATGTCCCGCAGATTAAGACCCCTCTTATACACATGCATGGAAGAATTTGTACAGAACGTTCCAACAATGGATCTGTTTGTAATATCTCCCAGTTGTTTGTTTTTTTTTAATACTTTTTATCCCACCTTACTGCCCCCTCGACCCACTCCTTCAGACCATTGATCAGTCTTACAGGTCCCTACCTTCTCCTACTCCTTGGAGTGTCTGCACAACGGGGTCTGTCCTGCAGGTCAGCGATTCTGAGGTGGATCGGTCATCATCTTGGCCTGAGGGGGGTCATTTTTTTCCCCTTAATCCCTCCTACCCTCTGAGGACATCGGCATGTAGGACTGACGTCCAGTCATATGGTGTGCTGTCGCATGTCACCGACAAATGCCCACAACGTTCTTCCCTCCCCGACTCTTGAAGAGCCGCCTATGCACCAGTGCCCGTGCTTCCACCGGCACAGGTGCGTTGGGTGTGCGAGACACCCCAGGAGGAGGAGAGCATCCGTTGGGACGATCAATCCTCCTTCCCCCCTCTGACCCCCGATGATCCGAGTCCGTTCCCGACCTTGGTCGCCAACGTGGTGTGAGGTGTAGCATCCAGTGCCTCAACCCTCAGCACCACCAGGCCAGCCCCCAGTGTTTTTTGATGATATCACTAACTGTACTGGACTGTTTAGTATATGTTGGCACAAAGTTTAGTGTTTCATCTTGTGTGTTATCCTGCCCCTTATCCTGGTACATTAGCAAACTGTCCCTATCTTTATTGGAGGCTATTTCTGTAGCAGATTATATGGAGTCCGATCTAGAACCATGAGATTTGAATCTCGTTTCCATTTCCCCTGCTCTTATAGTATACTCCTCCTCCATTGAACAATTTCTCCAATTCCTCAGGAACTGTGCTACTGGGATGTTTTCTATCATGTGCCTTGGATGGCAGTTGGATGGTAAAAGAATGGTATTCCGATCAGTGACCTTCCTATATAGGTCTGTGTGTAGAATACCATCAATGTTCTTTGTAATCGACAAGTCCAAAAAGTGTACAGTGGTTGTGCTGCTCTCCATCTTGAATCTTAGATTATTGTTTGTACTCTCCAGGCAGCTAATGAATTCACTTAAGTGTGCCTCACTGTCCTTCCATATAAGGAAGATATCATCAATAAAACATCTCCACAGGCCTACCATTTCAAAAAACGGATTGGCCTGTGGAGACAAGACTACATTGCGTTCCCATGCTCCCAAATACAAATTTGCGTAATTGGGGGCAAAAGTTGCCCCCATTGCAGTCCCCTTCATTTGTTGGTGGAAAGTTTGTTGGAAAGAAAAAATATTACATTCCAACACACATTTAGCACATTCTACAACAAAATTACGTTGTTCAAAGTCCAAGTCTGGGATGTCACTTTAGCATTCCCGAAGGGCTTGAAGTCCCTCACAGTGGGGGATACTCACTTACAAGGGCTCAATGTCCATTGTACACAATATCCATTCCTCTTGTACCACTTGTTCTTTTAATACACTTAGTATGTCTGTACCATCTCTCACTTATGATGGCAATTGCTTAACTGGATCTTTAATATAAACAGCCACATATTGTGACAAGGGTTCTATAACCGATCCAGTGCCTGCAACTGTGGGTCAGTAAGTGATTTGTGGACTTTTGGTAGGATGTATATTGTACTTCTAATGGGACACTTCACTGTAGGAAAATCAGCAGTATCATTACTTATTACACCATTGATTATAGCATTTTGAATAAAGATATCGATCTCCTGTTTAAATCTTAATGTAGGATCATGATCGAGTTTCATGTAGAAATTCAAATAATTTAGTTGCCTCTGAACCTCCTGCACATATTTAGCAGTATCCAACATCACAACAGACCCACCTTTATCTGCTGATTTTATGGTAATTAATTCATTAACTACCAGCTCCTTTAGTGCTTTGTCCTCTTCTGACATATTCCTAAAGTGGTGGATATCAGTAGTGGAGTGGAGTAGTTCAATATCCCTGAGATAAGCCCTCTCAAACACTTGCACTGCCAAATTCATTGGTGGCATGAAAGTTGATGGCACTTTAAATTTTTCAGTCCCACAATCATCTCTTACATCAGTGTTAGGATCCCCAAGGCCCACATTGTCCATAGGGGCTGGTGTAGTATCCAATCCCATCCTGTTTTTCAAAAAGGAAGCTTTTAAATTCAGTTTTCTTACGAACTTCATCAGATCCAAAACTAACTCAGAGGGCCATTGGGTTATTGTAGGAACAAAGGTCAGTACCTTACTTAATACTTTCAACGTGGAGCAGTCAGTTCAGTCATGGAGAGATTGATGACATTCACCTCTGCTCCCTGCCCCTGCCTCTGCTCCGAGTCATACCCCACTGGTTGTACATTGGTGTCTGATTAATTTCTCCCCTTCCTCCACCTGCCCCCGTGCCTTGTTCATTGACCTGGAAGTGGACCAGTCAGCTGCTCCATCTCAGATCTGGGGAGGTGTCCATCTGAGATACTACTTATAGAAAATCTTCTCCCTCTAATTCGCTCGTATGAAAGCTGGTGTTACTGTTTTACTGTTTCATAGAATAGATTGGGGTCCCTTGTTCTGTGTTGTTGCATATCCTCTTTTGTTGTCCTTACTGGTGAATACCGGATCCAACTCGTAGTATTTTCTGTCTCGCTTGAATTTAGTGAGTTTTACAGTCTTAATCTTCTGATCTTGTCTTTCCACCTTTTCTTTTAGTGCTGCTTCCAGACTCGTGAATTCCAGATGTTCTTTAAAGGCCAACACTGCCTTCTCTTTCTCAGATACTTTAGCTTTCAGTTCCTCCTCAGTTGTATAGTCCCGAATAATGCAGTTTACAAACAAAAGCGTGGCTTGTTGCATGGACTCCTTCCATTCTGTCATAAACCTTTGCCGGTCCTTGCAATATCCTGGCCACTTCAAAACACGTTGCCCCCTTGGTGTTCTTCCTACCTGGACATACGCTTCCAAGAAGGTTTTATTCCGAAAATTCCTTTGTGCTTTCAAGATGCACTTTTCCAGTTCTAGAAACGCTTTTCTTATATCCTGAATGGGTTCGCCTGCAAAGATGGAAGTGGAGGGCTATGTGCCTGATGGTAAATCCACATATGGACTGCAGTTCTCATTCAATGAAAATAATACTGTAGAAAAGGCATTGTCACGTCCCCCTAAAATATCTTTAAAGCTGGTCGACATGACCACCCTGAGTAATTGGCAGCAGGGTAATTAGATAATGCCAGAGATATGTCTGTAGCGAGCATGCTAAATAATCTATTGAGGCAAAAGCAGGCCACGTACCTGTCGTGCATGATAAGTTCAGTAATTATCCACAGTAAGAAACCAGCATTGATACCATATCCATATGAAGAAGTTTCTTGTTTATTCCTTGTATTTTACAAGTCCAACACTTCAAGCCGTTTAAGGAGAGTGATTACACCACCGATAGTCCCGACCGGATTCATGCCTGCATGCTTCCTCAGCGAGGAAGACCTTGTATGTGAATCACTTATTTAAACATATAACACTAGGTGCTACCCATATAAAATTAATTAGACACACACAAAATCCCAAATTAAAATAAAGCAGATTAAAAATTCTTATTCTAAAGAATAGAGATGCAGTCGATTTACGTAGCTCAATTTAGCTAAACAGTTTGAGTACATTTTCCTGAGATGTATTGATTAAATATATGTCTAGTACACTTACCTGGTAAACAAAAACTAAATAAATAAACAGGCTGTACAAGCGAGACCAAACTTCCTAGATAAGTGGGAGGTCTCTTTTAGTAGTTAACTAGCCCTAACTGAAATCAAAAAATAACATTCCAATCTGATAGAATACAAGTGACTGTGGGAGGTCAAGAAGGTCATGAGTACTACTTTACTCACTAGCGCTGTCAGTAATAAGATTTAGAGCACTAGGAAACAAGCCCAGATTCATAACCATATTACAACCTGTTGTTTCTGAATTACGGGAGGTCACAAGGGTCATGAGAACTAATATGCTCGCGAGACAACACCACTATGTGTGGGACGTCGATGACCACCAACCTTCCAAACTCAATTATGCTGGCACTGGCTGCTGATCCCCAAGCCTCTGCTAGGGAACCATCCTCCGGACTTTCGTTCCCCCTCTCCCCGGCCATACTGTGGCGAACCGAGTCCGTCTCACCACACCCAGGTCACTGGCGTAGTGGCAGGTGAGGCAAAATGGGTGCCTCTGTGCTATGCGCCATGGGGCCGGCCCTGGTGTTTTAAAAATTCTATTAGATTTTCCGCAACGTTTTGTTTTGTAGCTTTTTGGCTAATTTCACTAGCTGCTGCTCCATTCTGGCTTGGAAACCAATCTGAGCAATTGCCAGGGTGGAGCACGGATGTGGAGTTTGAACCTACATTCCAAATTCTAAAATTTGCATAGGTTCTAATGATCATAAAGTACATTTTCTTTGATAGAGATTTTGAAATGCAATTGAACTCTGTTATGAAGATCTCACTCAGTAAGGGAAGAAAGATGGAAGTGCTCTAAATAGCAACAAAAGCACACTAATGGATATCTAGAACATTTTCCTTTTTTTGTGTACAGCATTCTGTCTTTGCACACTTTCAATAATGGCCATTTCTAACAGACGCACACTCTCTAAATACATGCAAGTTGTGTCAATTTGTATCCAGAGACTGTTAAAAAAAAAGGGGGGGGGGGTTCTTGCTCAGTAAAATCTTTTTAGTCATAGCTGTTGAGCCCAATTATAAATTTGATGATTAATTTGTAGATACTGTCTAGTAGCCAAGAGACCAGGAGCCCGGTACCTAGTCACAGTTGGGGTTGCGGAGAGCTTCCCCATTCACCCCCCCCCCTCCCGAAAACTGCTACACACAAAGGCTTGACTTAGCCATTGGGAGAAGACCCTCTTATGAATTTTATTTATTGCTTTTTACCAGGGAAGTGGACTGGATCAGAGGTACATTTTCAGTCATGCCTAGAGGAAAGGGGATACAGTAGGTCAACAATACATCAACAAATTACAAACATAAATTAAAACCATCACAAATCTCATATGATACAATATGTACACATTTTTCATACATTTAACAAATCGTATAACTTGATTTCGTAACAGCAAGATCAGGGTACATCAAAAAACTGCAGGTCGACAGTGTCTTCATAAGTTCTCATAGATCTCTCTTAAAAATACTAGGTTTAGTGTTAAAATCCAAATCCTTTTCACTGAAATGGTTTGCAAACATTGGTCTGAAATATGAAAAGGAGTGCTCGGTTATCTTTAACTTAATCCGAACCTCACTGTATTGCTTTGCTGTTATCTTTCTTAATATCTTAGTATTTTGTACTTTCACTAATTTATTGTTTAGTTCCATCAGTGCTCCTGTGTCCATAATTCTGTGCATGAAAATTAAGATTGAATTTAAAATTCTGTGTCTTGGGGAAAAATTCCAAAATCCCGATGCAAGTCACAGACTCACAGTGATGTCTTTTTTTCCTGTCTCCGTAGCAAATCAGATTATACTGTTAAAAGTAACCTCATATTTCTTAAAACTTGCTTCAGGTAAATTATACAAGAGTAGGGAATTATATTCTAATGCAGGAAGGAGGACTTGCTTTGCGATGGTTCTTTTAACATCATTTGTCAAACTATTGTTATTTCTGTACAGAAACCCAAGTTTATTATTTACCTTCTTTGTAATTTGTGTTACGTGGTCGATGTAAGACTTAAATTGATCTAGCATTACTCCCAAATAATTAAAGCATGCTACTTTCTCAAGTTCATAACCGCTTAGTCCTTTAACGCTTATATTATTTCCTGTACTCCCTAATTTTTGTTGTGTACCAAAAAACCATTACTCTAGTTTTCTTTTAGTTTAACGATCATTTATTATCAAAAAACATACTTGTAGTGCGTTATACAGGGGTTGCAGGTTCTCCTGTAGGTCCACTTCAGTTTTACCTGCACAGTAAAGAACTGTGTCATCTGCGTACATTATTACAATCAAATTCAATCAAATTCTAGGTTTCTTTGTCACAAACATTTGGTAAATCTTTTATAAATATGGAAAAGAGGAATGGACCGAGAACCTAACCCTGAGGTACCCCTTATCAGTGGTTCTTTTCCCTGATTTCTTGGATCCAGTTTTTACCATTTGCATTCTGTTGGTTAAATAGTCTTTAAACCAATTTAATGTGTAATCCCCTACACCCAGGTTTCTTAGTTTTTCTAACTGCAGCTGATGACCCACCAGGTCGAAGGCCTTGGTCTGGTCGACAAAAATGGTTCCGGTGAGCATTCCACTGTCCATATTGTCATAGATGTCTGTAGTCAACCTGACCAAGGCCGTCGACATGCTGTACCCCCTGCAGAAGCCATGTTGATCTTTTGTAAGTTTCCCTCTTCTAAGTGTCTAGATAATTGATTAAAAAACACTCTTTCCTGGAGTCTCGCTAATACTGGAAGGACAGACATTGGCCTATAATTTGTTACAATCTGCTTGTCTCCTTATTTAAAAATAAAGTAGCAGTGCAGATAATTGTCACATGTTTGTAGTCATGGATATCCAAATTTTGACCACCATGGAGTTTTGGGCATAGGCATTTTGTGTGCCGCATAGCGTGATGCCGTGCCCAAAGGCCGTGGTATGTGGTGGTGCTGCTGCCTCAGTCGTCCCGCACCCCAACCCTGTACATTATGGCCCATGTGTATGCCTTAATTTCTGCATCTCTTAACAGTCCTCCCTGATGCTTCCAATGGACCCAGACTGTTACCTCTATAAATCCTGTCACTGTTGTCCAGTGGAAACCCTTCCCTAGCCCCCACCCCATGCTTTGCCTTTTTACACACGTTCCCGTTGAGTCCTAGAGCCACTACGCACCTGCACCACCCGTGTGAAACTTCTTCTCACAGCTCCACAGTGGTCAGAGGTTCTGTGATGTGCGGGCAGCTGTTCAGGAGCTGCAGAGTGCCTCTCTTGCCTGTGCATAGCATGGCACTTCATTAGCATGACAGCCCCTGGACTTTTCCTTGTGCTGGCATAATGCCCATTGTGACAGTGCAAGAAAAGAATTTCAATACCTATATATAGCACAAAGAGTTGCAAGTTACAGTGGTGCAAAGTAGTTGTTGCAACCACTTTGTGCTGCTAACCTCTGATTTTGTGCTGGTCTTCAGCATTTACCAGAAAACGCTGACATGTGGTGTCACTGTAAGAGCTCTTAGTTCACATTCACTTTCCTTGAATCTGAACCTCTGAGTATCCTCAACGAGAATCTTTCTCTCTACCAATCTCCAACTAATCATTTAAAAAAAAATCTCTTTAGTGATTCAGTAACTAAATTGTTCAGCTACATTAAAGAAGCATCTTCATTCTATCAATATAAATGTTTTAACCTGCTTACCACTTTAAGCAGATAGCCTACATGTACTTAGTGCCATAGAACATTTCAGTAATTTGAAGTAGTCCAAGCAGTGATTGTGGTATCCCTGAGCCTTAACTGCCGGATCATTTTCAGCCACAATAAAGACTCTATGCCCTGAAGATCACTCTGCTAAGAATCCTTGATTTTTGTGAATAAAAAAGTCTTAAGTCTGTCTGGACTTCTTTGCTGAATGCACTATAGAGCTTACTTACTGTGGTGATTGTTGTAAGTGCTGCTGAGTATCAGCCTAGTTAGCCTGTTAAGCACATTAAGGTTGGCCAGTCTGGACTTGAAGGCACCACAGAGGAAGTTGTCCACGTAGCCGAGAAAAGAGAGACCACAGATTGGAATATTCTGTCTAGTAAGGGAGAGTCACAGGAAGTTCTTAAATTTCTGAGTGGTGGTCAGTCAGTAGCAATTCAAAGAAATGCCTTTTGGTCTCCCTTCAGCCCCAAGAGTATTCACGAAGTGCCTCTTTGTAGTAGCAGCTGCACTATGAAGACAACAGGTGACTGGTCTGTTTATTGAATTTTCTTAACCGGGTGAGCCTACTGAGACTAAAAGTCCCTTTTTCAGGGGTGACCCAGATTTAATTATATAGAGACATTGCAAGATAGCACAGGAAGCCGAGGCATAATACAAAATATTGCAAGTATGCACAGTATTCCCAGGGGTACAGAGTTGACAGACAGTGGTGCATTTACAACAGTGAACTAACAAACAGGTAAATAAGACAAGTAAAAAGTGGAGCAGCAGCAAGTACATGCCATAGGTGAAAAATACATGTCAGCAGGTACAGATAAACGATTGCAAGTGCATTGGCTACACTCCAGTAGGAATACCTTAAATTCATTCCCCTAAATTATTCATATGTAACGTTACCTAAATAAAAAGTGATGTGAGAAACTGTATTTCGCACTGTTTAGTGTTTATGAACAGCATTCTGTTACAGTTCTCTTCATGAAACCTGTGATCTGGAGTTTCAGCTATGTCATAGTTTGTGTACAGAGCTGAGCATGATTCTGATAGGTCAGCAGCTCATAATGAACATTCTGAAACAAACCATGATGTAGTAAACTCTCTAAACTACTGAATCCATGACAAGAAATGTGCAGAATGTTATCCTTGAAAAGAAAACAGTTGGAAACGCAGTTTTTCACATCAGTGTTTGTTCAGGTGCAGTTAAATATGGATCATTTAGAGGTAGGAATTTCATTGCTGTTAACAAGGACATTACTAATTGCTGCCAGTTAGCACACATTTCTTGTCCCCTTTAAGCCCTTTTTTGAAACCTCCGAGTGAAAGCAATTTTGAAGGGTTACAGGAAGGATGTTCCACAGAGATGAGGCTCAGGAAGCGAAAGCTCTTATGCTTGCAGTGGACCTCACCCTGGGTATCTAGCAGTGTGCTGCTAGAGGAGTGGAGTGGTCTCCTCCGGGGTTTAGTAACCAGAACATCACAGAGGCAAGGAAGGGTAACACCCTTGACCAGTTTTAAGCAAGACAGAGAAGAGGAGAATACTCTATTTGCTCTTCAAGAGCAGGCCAATGTAAGGAGTGGAAAACATCACAGTGGTGCTCTGGAGGCATGGCCGTTGCTGTAAGTATTATTTTAGGCATCAAGACTCCCGTGGAAGCAGTAAAATATAAAGGATAATGTATGGTCTTTGGTTAATAACCATGCTGACTTTGAGAGGTTGCCATGACATCATTGTAAACCTCAAGAGAGCAGCTCGAGAGGTTTTCAGATGTCATGGCAACCTCGAGAAGTGTTTTCAGCACTGATTGATTGTTGAGAGCATTCTGTTTTGTTATACCGTTAATATGACATACTCAAGAAGGGTTAACCACAGAGTGATGTCATAACGATGGCATAACAAGATTGTAATCTGCTTGACTTCAGTTAATAATAAAGACTCCCCATACATTCTAAATAAGTTTCAGCCACTGCTGTTGCATTCACAGCAGTGGTATTATTACATCACTAAATGTGTGGAATACGATACCCATGAGACCTTCTGCACACTCAAACAAGACCCTCATGGCTCTTCCGGATTCGGCAATCTACTTCGGCACCAATTTATAATATAAGTATAGCTCCAGCAATGTTGCTCATAGCAGCCACCGACTCCTGCGGTAGCATGGCAAGGTATGTGGGAATGGGAGCAGGCTGCAGCTAACTTAGCAAGTCATCTTGAAGGAATTTTGTTGTCACTGAATTGCTCCCATGGCAGTTTGTTCCACACCAGCTGAGGCTGGTAACAGCCCTCAGTTGCTGAAAAGATGCTGTTGTTTTCAGAGATGGAGCTCTCTTCTTCACAGAAGGCAGTGTGAGCCTCACTAGAGATACCTCTCAGCTGGGGTGGGGAGACATCAAGAAGGGTGAACTGGGTATGGTCCTCACAGGAGAGGCTGAAACATAACATGTTGGAACTGAGAGCAGTATACTTTTGCCTCAAAGCTTTTTTTCTTTCTATATAGATTTTCTCCCCATTCTCTGATGTTGCTCAGGGATATACCCCTTTCAGGCAATGCTGTCATGCAGACAGCAGACAATTTTCTCCCTCATTTCTCTCCTTTTCTCTCCTTTTCCTTCTCCCCTTGGAATGAGACATGCCATTAAGCCTTTGCAACATAGCATCTCCCTGTGGAGGAGGAAGCTCCCTGTCCTTCCCACTGGGGTCACTGTGTGCCAGAACCCACCGCCAACCCTCCAAGGAAGAGGCAAACTGCCCTCCATCATCCTCCCACTATCCAGACTCTGGTTGTCTACACAACAGTGCAACACACTGATGCTGTGTCATCGGGCAGCATCCCTCAAAGTTTGTGTCAGTCAAATTGAAGAACAGAGTGGAACAGGTCACTACAGACACTAAAACCACAAAGTTCTACATAAAATATGGGTTTGAGATCTTTGAAATTGTGTCAGGAGAGTTTGAAAATCTGGACCTAGAACTGAAATACCAATTTCAGATCTCTGCAGTACATCTAGCAGGGAAGCTAAATGTATTAGCGGATTGTGTAAGTAGATTCGGTAATTTAACGCACAGATGGTCCCTTGTCCAGAATGTGGTGGAGTACTTTTACTTGAAGTGGAGTTCTCCAGAGGTAGATCTGTTTGCATTCTGAGAGAACAGAAAACTGAGCCTCTTTTCCTGTAGGCTTCCAGTGGTGGGCACAGTGCCAGAGGGAGGCCATGTCACTATTTTAAAATGGGACATTTACCACCTTATCACCTTTGTTTTACCAGGAGAAGCACACTAAGATGAAAGCTTGTTTACAGGTGCAACCTGGGAGCACAGGAAAGTTAAGTGACTTGCTTAGGGTCACACAGTATGTGGGGTGGGGTGGGGGCGCAGTGGATTCAAACCCAGGTCTCCAAGTTTGTAGCTCAGAGCCTTAAACCACTGAGCTATACTGCCTCCCTTTCTTTATGCATTTCCTCCAGTTCCAGTTCTTCTCAAATTCAGAGACGAGAGTGCAGAAATTAATCTAATAGTGCAAGATAAAGATGAATATAACAGCTCCTTGCTTCCATGCTATAGATCAAGTACACTTCCCTTTTTAGGACCTTTTGATTAAAATCATCCCATCTAACATTGGAGTAACCTTTTCTATACCAATAGAACAAAATTCCTTTTTCCCCTCCATTTTGATTTTTTGCAGTGGGGCAAGCCATGGCATAGCCCAGGTTTAGGTTCCTAATTTCTCAAATCTGCTCACCTACTCTAATCCTAAATTGCCTGTTGGTTTTGCTGATGAAAAAACATCCACAACTACATTGTGCAAGTTTAATCACTGAACACGTCTTACACCTGCTACAACGATGGCTACCAACTGGTGGTGTAGCAGTAAGCAGCTGTTGTGCTTCCTTAAAAGTTTGGGAACTGTAAGGCATCCCTTAAGATTCTCCCATAGATAGACATATACATATGTTCATTGCAAAAAAACTTTGTGAATGCACCAGTTATGGTTAAACTGATAAAAGTAAGGAAATGTGGACACCCCCTCACCATGCTGCAGGCAGCAACAGGGGAAACCATTATGGTTTACCCTCTCCTGCATCTTCACAAATCCGGATATGGGGTGAGCCTCGGGGTTGTCAACCCTAGCGTGTACCCCATTCCATCACTAAAGATGCTGAGATGTGTAGAGCACATGAGAATGGGATAAACGTTAGGGTTGACATCCCCAATGCCCACCCCACACCTGATTTGTGAAGATGTAGGAGAGGGCAAACCACAATGGATTCTCCTGTTGCTGCCTGCAGGGTGGGGATGGGGTGTTGGGGTTGGAAAACCCTAACACCACATTTCCTTACTTTTTGTCAGTTTAATCCTAACTGTTGCATTAACAAAGTTTTTTGCAATGAATTTCCTTACATTTTGAGATAGTACACTGTTAATTTCTTCCTGCTGACTACAGTGAGTTCTGCCTCTGGCTATTCCCTCATGATTCTGGTAACCTATCTCCCTGGCGTGCCAACTGTTTCTGCACCTCCTTCCAAACTTTTACCTCCCCTTCACTATGAAGCCTCCTATTCTTTTACTTGTCCTTCTTACTCTTGGCCTGCTCACTATCACCTAGGAGTACATTGGCCCTCGCATTCCTGCTACCCTTTGAGCAGAAGTGGACCTTGAAGACTTCACCTTCTCTAATTTATTACTTCTACATCAGAGACTCCATAGTCCCTTCTACTACTGCAATCCTAAACTATCCGTTCACATTATTACATACCTTATCAAATCTAAATGAATCTCTCAGACTAGGACCACCTCTGCCTTCTTGGTAGTGGCACTATGGATCCTAGTTCTCTCGTTATCCCTATCAGGGGATGTTGAGGTTAACCCTGGACCTGCAGCACCTGTGATCCCTTGCAGTCAAGTCAACTTTCTGACAGGGCACCAGTCTAATGGACTGAAGATTGGGCACCTTAATATAAGAAGCCTGTTGGCCAGTCATTCTGAACTGGTGACCTGGTCTGCCTCCAATGTTCCTGATCTCCTAGGAATTACCAAATCCTGTCTCTTGCCTTCCCACCCAGACTCCCTATGCACCATCACTGGCTACAGCATGCTTAGAGTTGACCGGCCCTCCCCAAAGAGAGAAGGTGGCCTGGTGCTTTTCTACAAACCTAACCTTACTTCTTTGTCCCTCGTTTCAGTACTGTGAGATATTTCACGCCCTGGTTCTGCAGAGGGACAAGCTACATGTAGTTTGTACCTATATTCTCCTAACTACCTGTAAACAAGGACTTGAGGAATTCCTGGAATTTCTTCCTAAGGCCACCAAAAACAATGAAGTGATCTGTGTTGGTGACTTTAACCAGGATTGGCATGGTCCTAATTCCCCTATCTTAAACTCTAGCATTAGCAAGGGCAATCTAACCCATCTGGTTTCAGATCTTACGAGGCACTCCAATTATGGCATTACCCACACCCTCCTCGACTGGATCCTCGCAAACAGGAGAGATAGAATCTCCTCCGTCACTGTGTTACCTGACTTCATTAGTGATCACTCTCCCATTACCTGCATCCGGGATGCCTGCTTTCCCTCATTCCCAACCAGTATCATCACCATGTCTAACTTCTCCACCTTCGACCCTACTGCTTTCTTAACTGATCTCCAGCAAATAGACTGGACTCCCATATTCACTACTACCTGAATTGACCGGGCCATTGACTACTTCACAAATTCCCTGCAGTCCAAACACCTTCTGTCCGTTAGGCGCAGGGTTCGAGGCTTGACTACCAAATGGTTAACTAGCCCTCTTCTGCATTTGCTTAAGTCACAGGATAAGTTCTGGTCCAGATGGAAAGCATCCTTCCTTCACTCCGACTTCGTTGCGTACCACTCCCTTCAGAATTTGTGCACGAGAGAGACAAATACACACTGCCAGAAGCAGTTTCTATAGCGGCCTCCTACTAGCCTCGTCTGCCAGCCCCCAAAAATATTGGATGCACATCAAGCACATAATGGGTCGCAACACTAGGCAAACCCCCCATGACATGCTAATTAACAATGTCTCCTGCAACAATCCACTTACCATTGCCAGTGCTCTCAACACCATATTTATTTATTTATATTCACATCGGAATTACAACCCTTTGAGTCAAAGGCTCCTTTCCAAAGGTTCCTTGTCAAATTACAGTGACACAACAATATTGCATGGTATTTAAACAAACAGTACTTACAGTACATATATACAACATAGCAAGACATAGTTACAGTTGCTGGGCAGTGTTACGAGCTTGGTTACAATAACATGATAGAAATAGTACATTTACAGAGACTTAGACAGTGTAGCTGCAGTCCTATACAAGCAATGACTAGGCAGCTGACATAGGGTTAGTGCATTGCTTTAGGAGGTGTCAGGATGCAGTCTGTCAGGGGACATTGTCAATGAGGGCAGTAAAAATTGAGCTCTCTGAGGAGAGGGCACCCAGAAGTCTAGGGTCACAGCTACTGCCCACATGCACACTTTCGGGTGGAGAGGATGTGATTTCTAAGTGCGACCTTAAAGGGGCCTATTTTGGTCAGGGTGGAGACAGAGGAGGGGAGTGCATTGTACCAGCATGGGGCCCTATAACAGAAGGACCTTTGGGCAAGTGATGTCCTCGCCCTGGGAATTAGAAAGGTCACCTTGGAGGAGCCACGGGTAGAAATAGAGGGGGTGGCCGGGGTTAGAGATGTGGACACTCCAAGGGGAAGAGATCGAGGAGTATTTTTTTTTTTTTACCAGTAGGCATGAGTGGTATTGCAGTCTCTACGCAAGATTGGGCACATTGGCTAGTGAGTATAGTGTGCATGTTTGGGTCTGCTTGTCGGCACTGGAAAGCAGCCAGTAGACCTTGTTCATGGACATTTGGATTCTGTTGATAGCAGTGGTGTCGGCTGCTGTGTAGACAGGGAGTCCATAGTCAACTAGGGACAGGACCGAGGAGGTGATGGCCAGGCGGAGGGCTTCTGGAGGCAGACAGTCTTTATTTCTATATAGGAGGCTGATATGAGCATTGGTGGCTGAAGTGAGCATGCTAATGTGTGCGTATAAAGAGGGTGCAGGCTCAAAAGTGATGCCCAGATATTTATGTGTGAGGACTTGCTCCTGAGGCTGCAGCGAGCTGGAGAGTATCTGGAGAGGAACATCCCTGGCTTTACTTTGACGATGTGCAAAATGCAGACTTGTTTTTTTTTTAATGTTAATGATCAGTCTGCGGTCAAGGAACCAGCTCTGGACTTGGTTAAAAGCATGGTGTAGAGAGGTCTGAAGTGAGGAGGGGTGTGTGTGAGAAGCAAAAAGGACTACATCGTCTGCATAAAGAAGAACCTTACATGAGCAGTGGCTAGGTAGGGCTTCAAGGTAGAGACTAAAGTGTCTAGACTAAAGAGGCAGTGTCAGTGGCTCAGTAGGTAGCACACTCGCCTCTGAGGCCGGGAGATCAGAGGGCTGTGGGTTCACTTCCCACATCTGGCACTTGGGTTAATATCCCAGTACTGACACTGTAGTGCAGCATGAGAGGGGTGCTGCACTTCTGAGGTGCCATCTTTTGGATGAGACGTTAAACCGAGGTCCCATCTGCCTGGATTGGTGGTAGTTCAGGTGGATGTTAAAGATCCCATAGCACTTATCGAAAAGAGTAGGGGAAGTTTATTGAAAAGAAATCATAACATCACGAGAGAAACAATGAAGCATCGGAAATATTCAGGTGTACAAAAGAAAAAATCCACAAGGAACAGAAACAATCAATATAAAATATTTCAAAAGGAAAAATGTTTCCATAAAGTATCTACTTTAGCTTTAGAGAATCTACGAACATCATTGTCTTTAACAGATAGCAAACCATCTTCAATCTGTGAAAAAATGGTACTGTTTAAAACTAGCTGTTGCTGTAACACAAAGTGACAACGAGCCTGCCATAAAAAATATTGAACAAAGGAAAAGAAAACATTCAGAGTACTCTTATGATAAGACTTCCAGATCCCTGTATAATCCCCTAAAACAGTGGTGTGATAAGATATATGATTTAGAAAAGGTAAATGCCAATGTGTAGCGGCGTCCTGCCAAAAAAACTGACTATGGGGGCAATTAATAAAAAAATGAAGCATAGTTTCCTCACTATTAATACATGTAGGTCTCAGACAGGGGTTTATATTTTAAATTACCCCAAACTCCCAGTCTCCCCTGAATAGAGATCCACACAACATCCCAAATATGAGGAAGAATCCTAAAATCCATCAATTTGTGTAAAGAAAACATAATTTTAGTGGGTACACAGTCAGGAAATAATAAAACAATTTTCTGTACATCATAAACAATAAAGGTATAAAATGATTTTCTGTGTAAAGTAGGAAAATAAACCTTCCATTGTTGCATTTTTTTGAGAGTGGACAAACCATAAGCCGGTTAAAAAATCCGAGGATAGAATTTTAGGGGGTAATAACGTCCATTTATCAAAATACCGTGACCAAAGAAATTGCGACCACAGCTGCCAAGAAAGGGTAGCAGGAGTCCATAAATAAGTAAATGAACCAAAAAAAAAACAGGGAATGATAAAAAACAATAGGGTTGATCATAGCTAAACCTCCTTTATTAATAGGCAAATAGGTAATATCCCTTCTCACATTCTCACAGGATTTAATCTATTGCCCCAGAGCATCTGAAAGAAGAGACTAAGAATTCTAGTTTCCAGATGCAATGAATGGGGTAAAACATAGCATAAAAATAAAAATACAGGGAGTAAAAACTGTTTAATAATCATAACTCGTTTCTTTTTCCCAATTTTCCAACCTTTCCATCTATGAACCTTATTCTCTCCTATATGTAACTGCTTTTCCCAATTGTAAGTAGCTAAATCACCCAGACCAAACCAAATACCCAAAATCTTGTGAGGGGAAGAAACCACTGGAATCCCTAAGGTGTCTAAAAATGCTGGACATATAGAATTCAAAGAAAAAATAAAACTCTTATCTATATTGAGCATAGCTCCAGATAAAGAGCCAAAATGGGAAAAAAAATCTGCAAAGCCTTCGTTAAGGAAGAAACATCCTGGACTAATAAAGTAATATCATCTGCATAGGCAGTAATTTTTTCATGCGGTAAAAAAGGGGAGAGAGCCACACCTATAATGTTAGTGTCCCAAAGTATCTGTTGGATCACAGGATCCAAAACAAAGGAGTATAAAAGAGGGCTTAAGGGGCAACCTTGTCTCACCCCAATAGTGAGAGGAATATCAGTGCCAAAAAGTCCATTAACCATAGGGATAATAGTTGCCCCGGCATAGAGCAAAGATATCCAATACACAAAAGGTTTAGGAATACCATACTGAACTAAAAAAGGAAAAAGATAATCATGTCGTACCTTATCAAAAGCTTTAGCCTGGTCTAAGGCCACCACAAACCCAGAGAGATGATGTCTATGACTGGCTTCAAATAAATCCCGTAAAATATATAAATTGTGTTGTATACGTCTGGTGGGAATAGCACAAGTCTGAGCCGGGTGAATAAGGAGATCAGCAACCATCAATAATCTATTATTAAGAATTGTATCTAGAATCTTATAATCACTATTTAGTAGACTTAAAGGCCTCCAATTAGTCAAAAGGGTCTTATCCCCGATTTATACAAAAAATATAACTGAGAGGTATTGAAACCAAAATAAGAAGAAGAGGAAGTCCAACATAAAGTTGAAAACCAAGGGTAAAAAATGGGTCATATGGGACAAAAACCATTTATAAAAGTAATTGGGGATGCCATCCATTCCGGGTGAGGTACCCATACTTAATTGAGATATAGCGGCCTCGACCTCTTGGGGCAGTATAGGTCGTACCAGAGATTGTACTATGGCTATAGGTACCTGGGGCAATGGTGCAGTAAATCCAGACAGTAAGGGAGAAGAGGTAACAGGAATGGGATGAAACGTGGTACTGACAAACTGTTGCACTACTGCTAACATTCCTAAATCCGTGGTTACCACATTACCGTTTGTTGTGGTGAGATGAGTCATCAAAGTATTATCTAACCGCTGTTTGCATGCCGCATATGGATCTGATGCAGGTGTCTTCTGTGTGCTAAATCTAAATTCCATCTCCAAAGATTTAGCCCTATCATATTGATAGTTCTTCATTTGTTTCTTAATTTCAAAAATTTGAGAAGCAAATCCTTTCTTATCATGCGGGGGAAAAGACATTAGCTTATATAATTGATTTCTCAAAAGAAGATAGTTTAAATAATTAGAGTTAGTCCAGTGTCTACTAAAGGAGAGCATAAGTTGTTTAAGCTCCATTTTGGTATCCAGCCACCAAGTCAACAAAGAATCATAGGAGCACATAATAGAGTCCCGACTTGCAAAGAAAACCTCAATACGAGAGAAAAAGGAAGGGGAGCCCAAAAGGGCATATTGAACCATCAACGATTATGTGGGGAAAAATTTTTTGGAGGAACAGTAGATAAACTTAAAGTACAAAATAAAATGTTATGATCTGAAAATTCGAGGGTTGAGATATCAAGTAGGAATCAAATGCCAGAGACAAAAAACATATATCAATACGAATTGATATATGTGCCTCTGGTGAAGTAGCTCCAGTGCCTGTGGCATGTAAGCTTGAGAAAGCATCCGTGATACTGGCTCGAGAAATAATATGTGGTGAGGGCATTGGAATCACAGTACATCTCCTTCTGTGTGACCCTCTATAGTTTAGTGTCAAGGTACAATTAAAGTCCCTCCCAAATAACATGTTTTCTTGTATATAAGAAGGGCTTAATTTCATCAAATAGCTCAATTCTAGCTTGTTTAAGCTGGGGGCATAAAGATTAATAAAACGAAATGAGAAGTCACCAAGGGAACAGTCAAGCACCAAAGCCCTCCCTGGCTTAACATCAGTAAGCCTGGTAACATGAAATTTAGTGGATTTAAAGAGAATGCCAATCCCATCTGCAGCTTCTAAACCAGAAGTCCAAAAGGAAGGACCCCAATGCCTTCGCCTTTTTATTTGTTCTACCTCAGCGAGAAAGGAGAGGCATGTTTCTTGAACAAACAAAACATCAACATCAAGGGAGTCAAAAAAAGAAAACAGGGATATCTGTTTTTTATAGGTCTTTAAGTTACAGATATTGAAAGACACCAGCTTCAAAGTAGCCATCTATTACATAGTAATTTTTAAGGTCCTCCCTTTAAACTACTACTAGCTTTTCTTTTTTTTCCCTTTTTTCTTTAGAAAGTTCAGTAGATCTGCTTTCTTCATCTTCAGTAGCCAGCTCAGACCTGTGCGAGGTGTCTGACTCCAAATCAGAATCCCCCAGGTCATCCTGAAGGGGGGGAAAAAATATTTGTCGTAGAAATAGGGCAGGAGAGGGATTTTAAGAGGACCTAGTAAATCTCAGTCCCATAACAGTTTCAAATGGCGGGGGCATGGCAGTCTCAATAGGTAAAGTAGGCACATTGACAGCAGGATCAGGGCCTAGGTTAGAAGTAGGAGCAGGGCCCTGCTTGGGTGGCAGAGAAGGCCGAGCTCTAGGGGAGAGAGCATCAGGAGGGGGTACCAGAGGAGGGCCTCTAGAAGGAGTAGACTCAGAGCGTGAATCAGAAGGAGGAAAGTCCTGGCGTTTTTCTTGAGCTTTATAAACTAAATCATCATGATCCCAACCTTCAGCTCTGTTTCGTTTGGCCCAAGGGCACTGATGAAAAGCATGCCCCTTCTCATCGCACAGGTTACACTGAAAAATGTTCTCACATAAATCCACGGAGTGGCCATAGCCCCCACACAGAGAGCATTTTAACATGTCACAAGAACTGCTAATATGCGTCCGTGAGCCACATTTATAGCAGGCCCTGGGTTGCCCACTGTAAAAACAAACACCTCTGTCTTTACCAAAAAAAAAAACTATTGGGTAGATGAATAATATCAGAGTTAACCTGACACAACTTTACTTTAAATTTCCAACCCCCAGTCCAGATACCTTCTAAATCCAAAAGAGCCTCAGGAGGGCCGAGAATGTCACATCGGTTTTGTAACCAGTGATAAATATCACTGACATTCACCCCTTCATTACGGAACATGACAGTTACATACCTAATTTGTGGTCTGGTGAGGAGAATAGCAAAAAAGGGGGTCCATAAGGGGGTACTCTTAAGGGTAGAATATTTTTCCCAAAACTTTTCCAAGCTGCTATTAAGTCGAAAACTGATAGCAAAAGAATCCTCCCCTGAAACATGAATTAAAGCATATAGGTCAGAGGGAAAAAAATACATAGAACCTCTAAGCAAATGATTAGCAATATAATATCTGTCAGGATGAGTAGAGAGCCCACCCTTGTAATGCAATCTCACAGCATTTCTCCTAGGAGCCTGTTCTAATTTATTTTTTAAATAAATCAGCCATAGGGATGCGTTTAGTGCTGTCTGAAGATCCTGATTTTGTAGACTTTTGACCAGAGCCCCCCACCCCACCCGAGGATGTGCTAGGGCCAGAAATGGCCTCAGAATCCTCTTGAATAAGGTGCACACCATTTTTATTAAACAACAGAGAAGTATGTCCAGAAGGTGTACCTGAGCTCAGTTTGTTGGCATGCATAGGGGCAGACGGTGTAGGCCCGCTGTCTACCCAGTCAGGGTCAGGAATCCATGTCCCTGAAGCTGTACAAATCCATTCGGATCTGGAAAGTGAGGCATCAGCCGACCAGTCCACCAAAAAGTCAGTAGGAGCTGAATATAGTCCAAATTGTCGCTGAACGACTTGGGAGGTAGAAGGAGCTCTATTTGCTGCCGAAATTTCGACTGGCCCCTCAACGTGACCAGACTCCACACCCGGAAGTTCCGTCAATGAAAACGGGTCCATGATGACAACCAGACCCGAACCAGAAGTAGTGCTCAAGTTGAAAGTTGCAGACACAGGGAGAACAGAGCAAGCCGTAGAATCGGCACTTTCATTTGCAATCTCACGAACTGGCGTCCTGCCAGTATCTTCCCAGACGAAACCTGAGATAGCGTAATCAGCCGTCCTACTCATAGGGACAATGATCAATCCTTCCAGCGGTAAAGCTGCATTACAAACGACAGGAGCCTCCAACAAAACGTCCTGCTCCATACAAGGCTGCACTTCGTCTGCCATCCTGCAGACACAGCGCAGCCCTCTACTGGCCACAGAGCACCAGCAGAGTAGGGGAATTTCCCCGGTGTCCTGGCCAAATTTCCCTCATTCACTAAAAATACCACCAACAGCTTAATCTGGTTTAAGGTCAGTTGGAATTCATCTATATCCCCCTCCCCTGAGTCATGCCTGAAAATAGGCAGGATTTGTCTAGTGCACTTACCCGGTCAACAAAAACTAAATAAATAAAATGAATAAAAATAAAAGAGAAGCGGGCCTAAAATTGAGCCCTGAGGTACACCAGAGCAGACAAGGTGGGTGCTGGAGAGGGTGTTGTTTATTTTAACGCATTGGGACCTTGAGGAGAGGTAGCAGGTGAACCAGGAGAGGGGTTCTTGAGAGAGGCCAAGTTGTAGGAGTGAGTTCAATAGAAGGGGGTGACTGACCGTGTCAGAGACCTTGGAGAAGTCTATAAATACGGCTCCAGCTAGGTGGCTCTTATCTAGGGATGAGTGAAGAGAGGTGAAGAATTCCATGAGAGCTGAGTTGTACTATGGCCAGAGCGGAAGCTATGCTGCTGCCTGCAAAGGAGGCTATAGGTGTTCAGGTACTCAGTGAGTTGGGTGGCTACTACTTTCTCTAGGACTTTTGTGGTGGGGGGGCAGGGTGGAGATTGGCTGGTAGTTACTCGGTGATGTGCTATCCCCATCTTTGTGTATAGGGGTGATTACCGCCTTTTTCCAAGCAATAGGGAACTGTCCCAGGCACAGAGGGTGATTTAATAAATCAGTGAGAGGCACCAGTACTGTGTCAAGGACTAGCCAAAGCAGTTTCTTGTCCAGGGAGTCGCCAAAGGGGCTAGTGCCATTGAGGGCTTTAGTCAGGTAATGCTTAGCTTCCTGTGTAGTAATGGTACGCAGGTAGAAAGGTGGGCAGTGGAGTGTTGGTGTCGGAGTGTGGGGAATTGGGTCAAAGAAGTTGCTTGGGAGAACTGCACTGAGGTCAGAGAAAGCGATATTGAGGCACTCTGCGCTGCTTTGTGGGGGGTCTGTGGTGGTTGTTCTATTAAAGTTAAGCTGGAACGGAGGTGGTGAGTGTGTTTTCCCATTTAGCTCTTTTATATTATCCCAGAAGTTCCGGGCTAACCCCAAGGAGGAGGCCAATGTAGCTCTGTAGTATTCAGCCTTGGCCTTTCGTATGTCCCAGGTACATTTGTTTTGTTTGGCATTGTAGGCCTGTCTGTCCACCGGCTTATCAGAGGTGATGGCTGTGTGCCAGAGGTCATCTCTTTGCCGTAGTTGTTGTAGGAGCTGTGGGATGATCCAAGGCGCATTGCCCTTCTTGGCTTGTGTTTTGGTAAATGGCCATAAATGTCACAGGCCTTGTTAAAAGATGAGGAGTAGCAGTCAAGGGCCGCATCCACATTTGGGGCGAGGTTTATGGGGACCAGTCCCATTGGTCCACGTAGTGTTTTAGCTTACGGAGATTTCCAGGGCGTAGGTGGCGGCGGTATGTCATACTGGGTGCTGGTTTGGGTAGCCGGCAGGACCGTGTAAAAAGTATTGGTGAATGGTCACTCAGTGAATTGGAGTGGAACATATCTAAGATTCTGTGTGGGTGGTTGGTGAGGAGGATGTCCAGCAGTGAGTGTGTCGCAGTGGAGGGGTTTGACCTGGTGGGCTGAGTTACCAGTTGGGTGAGGTCAAGGGCTGCAAAAATGTCCTTGGTGTGAGCTGGCGAGCCAGTTAACATTGAGCTCTCCCACCAGTATCTGCTTAACCTTGTGTGGGAGGTTGGTGAGGTATTCAGAAACTGAGGCTATCGCAGGGGCTTGGTTTCTTGGTGGGACATAGGCCACAGTGATAAGAGGGGGTCTGGGGTGATTTTTAGTGACGGAGCTTGGGCGCTTTGGTCAAGTTTAGTGTACCACCCTACCTTGCTCTGCTACAGACGCCCCCACCGATGTCACTAATCCCCCCCTTAGTCCCCTCCCCGACGCATCCCCCTCCCCTTGTTCTCAACCAGGTCATTAGAGCGGGTGTCCTATGTGCCCTCAGAATGATGCCACCTCACAGTGGCGTGGGCTCTGATGGTCTAGAACCCAGAATCCTCAAGTTAGGTGCTTCCCTTCTTGCTACACCAGTTACATACTTGTTTAACCTCTCCATTAGCTCAGGGACTATGCCCCTCTTGTGGAAAAATGCTAGGGTTATCCCTGTCTTCAAAAAGGATGACCAAAAAACCCCTACAAACTACTGCTCGATAGCGCTATTACCAGCCCTCAGTAAGCTTCTGGAAAAGCGAATCCATCGCCAGGTGTCTGATTTCACTACTAACTTTAATCTGCAGTCCCCTTCCCAGCATGGCTTTAGGACTGGCCATAGTTCCACGACTGCCCTCCTGCAATTCACAAGTGATAGCAAAAACTAACATGGACAAAGGTCTTCCTAGTGGGGCTGTTTTCATCGATATGTCTAAGGCGTTCGACTCTGTCAGCCACCCCTTGCTCCTATGTCAGCTTGGTTCGCTTGGTGCCTCCCTTTTCATCATTGACTGGTTCTCCAGCTAGCTGTCTGACCACTCCCAGTCAGTCTCTTATCTAAAAGTTCTCTCTGCTCCTGCCCCACTTCACTCTGGAGTCCTGCAAGGGTCCATACTCAGGCCCCTACCCTTTTCACTGTTCATTAACACTCTTCCTACTGTGCCCACCTACTGTTGCTCCTTACTATATGCTGATGACATGGTTCTCTATACCTCCTCCACCTCAGTTAACAAAATTAACTCTCTCCTCTGATCTGTGTCGAATCCAAACTTGGCTCTCTTCCCATCTGTTGGTACTAAATATGGCTAAGACTCAGGCTATGCTGTTTGGGTACCTAAGGAAAACTAGTTCCTTGATGGCATTTCTTTAGGTGTCCTGCCTCGATGGGTCACATGTTGATGTTGCCCAAACTTTCAAATATCTTGGGGTCTCTCTAGATCCATCTCTTATCTTCTCGCACCACGTCAGTGCAGTCTGTAAGTCCGTCAACACCAAAATTAGTCTAGCTTACTGGGTTCAACAATCCCTGACTCCTGCCGCCAGGATCTCCATCGCCTATGGCCTTCTGCTTCCTGGCCTTTGTTTTGCACTACCTGTCTTCGTGCAGGCGGACGCCAGTGCCCTTCATATGTGGGATGTCACCTACAATAATATTTATAGATTAGCCTCAGTGGCTCCTCGCCTAAAACACCACTGTACACTGTACTCCAACCTCCGATGGTTATCCCCCTCTTTCCGTTGACTGTACTCTTCAGGTTGCTTCACTGACAACAGAATTCATTCTTCTCTCCCCTCTGACCTAGCCGCTATGCTCACCCTTTGCGACTGCCCACGGTTCCTTTGGTCCTCATCTCTAGCATTGCTTCCTGTCCCCAAATGCACCACCAGAATGTGTGAACTTGCCTTCCCCTGCTATGCCCCAAAATTCTGGTACTCCCTTCCACCTGAACTAAGAGATACCAAAACATAGAAACATAGAAGTTGACAGCAGATAAGGACCGCAAGGCCCATCCAGTCTGCCCATTTCTTTTTCTACCTTATAAATGTGCCATCGGCCTTTGCTCTGTCCTCACCTTGCATTCAAAAAAGCTATTTTTAACTACCTCACATCCCCAGATACATGTAACTGTTTTTAGCTTCATGATCTGTCCAACTGATCCTGCCTTACATTTCTCTCCAGGCCAGATCTGTTTACCCCTCTTCCCTGTTTCTTCCTGAGTTGTGGACTTTGCACTTATGTTGCTCCCTCCCCTTGTGTCTCCATCGCCTTGCTCTCCTACAAATGTCACCTCTCTTGCCTGCCTTTATTTACCTTACTGCTCCAACCTTTGACTACACTCCTGTTTGGTTCATTCTCTTTGGCTCCTTGAATTTAGGGCGTTTTATTACTGCCAATAAGGTGCTGACTTACTGTGAACCCTGTTACACTGCTGTATTGCTTGTGCGCATTAAACTATTCCATGCAACTGCCTCTAATATGTTAAGTAACTCTGTACCTCTGTAAAGCTGCTGTTATTGCTGTTGTACTGTAATGTATCGTTTGACTTGTACTCTCCTGGGTCGTGTCTGAAAATAGGCAATTTTGTCTATTATGCTTACCCGGTTACCAAAAGCTAATAAATAAATAATTGAATCCTCATTTGCCTGTGGAAACACAGGGTCTTCTGGGCCCTGCACTTGCATTTGTAGCAAAACAGCAACCAAATTGTTAGCAAAGCCTTCTTATTACCCCACCTCATGAACCCGGTACTGAAAATGTTCAGATCCCCGTCGAAATATAATTCTGCACCACCGCAACCTTGTTCCATGCCATAGCTGCGAAAAGACTGTGTGGCCAAGATTTGAAAACTGACAATTGTCACATTCATGAGGTGGTGTAAAAAAAATGGTTATGTTGAAAATGTGGTGTCAAAATATGCAAAAATGGCAAAGTTATGCATTAAACTTGAAAACCCCACTAGAATACATTTGAACTGCACTTACCTTACTTTGTCATATTGCAGTTGGCGGTTCTAGCAGCAAGACGTGTCTTCCATCGGAGAGTGGATCTTCATCCTGGGATCTGTTCAGGTGAGTGAGGGTGTAGGGTTGGGGTGGGGGGTCGGGGGTTAGGGTAAGATTGGCAAGGACCATTTTCTTTTTTACAGGTTTAAAAAAAAAAAGACATTGCGGGACCGTTTCCTTTAAGTAAGTAAGTAAATAAAAACTTTATTTTTATACAGGAAAACAAATCTTTAGGCCGGTTGGCCTAGTTTACAAGATTGTCCTGTTTTCTACAAGTTACCTAAACATTAAAACATCAGGTACAAAGAACAAAATGGGTACAGACATTCACAATAAATATATATGAATCACTCATCGAGGTTCAGTAACATTCTTCAGACTTCCTGTAATCCATTCTTACATTTTATCCAAAACATTGACATATGACAGAGCTTGGTGTAGTTAATTCCTAGCTCCTAGCAGCTTGACTATTGCTCCTCTCTTCTTCAACACTAGTCCCAGCTGCTTATCCAAATCAGCCCTTGCCAATACTACTCCCCCCTCCTCTGTCCCACTTGCCCTTAGCACCCTCTACATCCCTCTTATTCAACACCCCCCTTCTGCCGCATTTACCTAAGACTTACACACTGTTATGCGCACCTCCATAGCGTAGGAATTTCCATCCAGGCCTGTAACGTGTTTCTGCTGGACAGGAATATAAATGATCTTTCTTTTTTCTTCTATGGTTTGTATATGACATCCATACACATCCTGCTCCTGTGGGAACTATATATATATATATATATATATATATATATATATATATATATATATATATTATGTTTGGGTTGTGTTATGTATATCTTTCTTGTACGTGACTTGGAATGTAACTACTCTGTTCCTATCAGTATTGTAAACATGTTCCTTTTGTATTATGTATATTTATATGTAACTGTACAATTTTCCCTGCCAACAGCAGGTCCACCTTGTAAATGAGCTTGCTCAATGGTGATCGCCTGGATAAATAAAGATTTGATTGATGGATTCCTGCTTGAACTGGCTATACAATGGAAATGTACGCACTAGGTTCAATAAAATATTCGTGTTTTACTACCTGGTAGCGTAATGTCTTTTCCCCGTATTTATTTTTAAAGGTAGCAATAGAGATTTTATTTTTATAATTTGATCTCTTTTGTCTTAAATCAATTTGATAACACCCTCCAAATAAGTTTTTATTTATATAATACTCAGGACTATCCATGTGATATTTATAAATTAATGTTTACCATTTTGTGGCATGTCTTGTTTCAAGTGATAACCATTTCAGGGAGGTCTGCAAACTGCAGTGATGTGTTCTTAGGCTACACCACAAGACATACCTTGCGATCCTGTAATACACTCTAAGTTGTTTAATGATGTCTTATTTAAAGTATGATACAGAAGATCCCAATAGGTCAGTATCAGAATAATTGTTCTGCAACCCTGTTTCTACTATTTTCTGTTAAACATTTTGTTGTTCTTCTAAGACAGTACGGCGATGGGAGGGTGGGTACCACTAGATACCAGGGAAAAATACAGTAATTACAGGGACAACGATCAGAGGGTGGGAGTGCCACTAGACACCAGGGCAAAATAACATAAAAATAGCATACAGAAATGTTCATATGAACGTAAATATCAAATGAAAATAGTCATATGAATGAAAATATCATAGGAAAATATTAGTTTGCACGAAAATATGGAAACATATTTGTATGAATGAAAATGTCAGAATCCTTTGTCATTTTAGCCATATGAAAAAAGTGGAAGCGAGTCATGAAAAAGGATGTTAAAAAAAAAAAAAACAACCTTTGTAGGTCATTTTTCCAACAGTAAAGTGCAGAATCCACGTAACTGGATCTCAGTGACCAACATACACATGTTGGTCTCTTTCTACCGTGCCATTTTTGTGGGTTTTGAATTTTATTTTTCTCCAGAAAACAAGATGGTGGCAAATGAAAAAAGATTCTTTTTTTGCTCCATACAGCTGTCTTGAACTGCTTACTGAGCATGCTGAGAACCGACATTTTAAAAATTAATGACTCTGTAACTAGCAAAAGGCACTACTGTGGTGCAGGCCCTTTCTACCCTGAAAATTTCAGACCAAAATTCCAAATCATCTAGGTGTTACGGCCCGACAAAAAAACTGCAAAAAAAACCTCCAAAATTCACTTCATTTACTATCTACATCTCTGAATCCACACATCCGACCGGAACAAAAATTGGAGAGCTCTACACCACGAGAACACGCATGCAAAATTTCGTGCAAATATACTGAACAGTTGCTAAGTTATTAAAGTGGAAAATCTGGGGTTTAATATTAAAGTGCCTACTTAACCCTAACTATAGGGGCATGACTGCACCCCTACACATTTCCATCCATTGTTTTTTGTACATCTACATTATTTGGGTCGATGGATACAACTTCCCAGTTTCTGTTGATAATATTAACCACCTTATTATAGAAGGAAGAAAAAGTAGTGCCCTTCATGAGGGTCCGTATTTGTTCTGTTCTGTGGAACTAACAGATTTTTTTCTGGGACACTGGTTAGCAGCTTCCCGTGCCTTATTGATGACATCCATTATGTAACTAACCTTTTATTCTGAACCTATTGGTAAGGTCCTTGGCCTGATTCTGAAAATCCTCATCTGAGCTGTAGTTTGTTTGGCCCATAAAATTGGCCCTTCAGGATGGTGTTGGTTATGTGATGGGATAACAGCTACTCACCAAAAGTATTGAGTTTCTGTCAGTCGGTTTTCTTAAACATTAGTATGAATTCCACCATTCTACAACCTGATCACTAGATCTAGAAACTCAGTTTTGCTCTGCTGTTTGCTGATGTGTCATTTCAAATTGTTATCATGGAGGTATCTAACAGACACTAATAATTCTGTTTTCCCTGCTACATGACCAACACATCATCCATTTATGTTCTCCACAGTTTCAAGTTTTTAAGATGTGGATTAACATTGGGAATACCTGATTACATCCTCTTCCCTCTTGCCCAAATAAAGTTTCATGAATGATGGGACAAAGGATGCCCTTATCACTATTCCTTTAACCTGAGTGTGATGTTCTGGTTACAAAACCCCTAAGGAGACCACTCCAGTCCTCTAACAGTACCCTGCTAGAGGTACCCAGGGTGAGGTTCTTAAAACTGAAACTATGAAATCTTATAATAAATTCTGACAAATGAACCAAAAAAGGAACGGGGGATGACAGTCATCATGGTAATTTTTCAGAAAAAACTCTAGTGCTTCTAGTTCTTGCTGCTGTGGGATATTTGAGTACAAGGATTCAGTATCCCTAGTAACTGGCCAGAAATTTGGAGACAGCACAGTATCTCCTAGTAAGTTCAGCACATCAGTAGTGTCTTTCAAAAAGGATGATAGTTCATTTGCCAACCCTACCAAGAATGAATCCACAAGTTTAGAAAGCGGCTCCATAAGTGAGCCTATCCCACTTATTATAGGGCATCCAAGTGGATTGGTGTTTGACTCATTTACTTAGGAAGGGCATATGTAACCCCTAGATGGCGCTATCCCAAGGGCTACTACCCCTGCCTGATTTGCCACTAACAGGTTGAGGGACCTGGATCCAATGGCGGGTGCCTCCACCCAGAGGTCAGGGTTTGCAATAGTTAAACTAACTTGGTCACAGCCCTCTGGGACACTGCAACCCCCCTTTCTTCCCACTAGTGGCCCACACAATATATCAGAATTACCTTCACAGTATACACTTACCCCCAGGTCTGGTTCTGGCACTGGGACCTCCTGTGAAATGAGATACAGTGCAACAATCACAGTACAGTACTTTAACATAGACAAATACCTCCAGGCAGTATAACTTTGCTGAAACAAGCAGCTCTGATTTATTTAGGGGGATATAACAAGGACAGGTGGAAATCAGGTTAATTAGCTTATCACTCTAATAATCTACCTATGGCTCTGTGCACAGGCCTATCCCTATCAGTTACTGTCCCTGGGTACCCAAGCCCTAGTGGCTAGTCCAAACCGTGGCAGCTGGTAGGGGCCCTTTCACACAGAGAAAGGAGAATTAAGCAGTCAGCAGTACAGTAATTCCATTTGGATTTAATGTGGCAATTCAACAGGGAGCGACCTGAATTAGTACTCACGACCTCCAAATAAGATAGGGTCCTTCAATGTCAGCAGGGCTCACTTGAGGTACACAAACCTCTTCACACATCCATATAAAAGAAAGCACTATACCAGGCAGGCTGCATCTGTATCCCGATCGCAATTACTGCACAATACCGGAGAACACACAGCAGATTCAGTTCCTGACAGACCAAATGCAATTTCAGCAATTCCTCCAGTCTTCTACAGGGTGAGCCTGGTTTCTACTCTTCAGAGATCCTTTGATTCTTTTCACAGGACGGATTCAGTCCTAACAAGCTGTTAGACAAGCTGCAGACCGGAACTCTGGGCCTTACACACGTTTTTGACTAAAACTGCACACTGAAAAGCACAGGCTCCTTCCTTCTTTACTGCCAAAGCTCAACTGAAACTCCAACCGACAAAACGGGCACTTCCTTTGGAGTTCCTCCCAGTTCTTGACTGGATTGGCTGTCACCACAATAGACTGCTGCTGTTGGTCCAAAAAGGTGCTGAAGTCTAAACTACATCTCCCAGAGTCACTGCTCATACAATCCTCTTGTGGCTGGCTCAGATTATGAGTCCAAGTTCTGATTCGTCAAGGCACCATTTTAGAGCTAGCTTACCCACACTGATTGGTCCAGTTCAGCAGTTCAAAACTAGAATGGGGAACTAGCAGACACAGCTCTGACTGCAAAGAAGCAGGTTAGACAAACTGTAATTTCATTATCACTCTAAATGGTTTCTGGCAAACAGTTAAATCTTTCAGATAGGTTCCCTTTGCACTCTAGTGACTGCAAAATGGAGTGAATTGGCAGCAACTTGAGTGGTACTCAATCAAAGAAACACACAGTCCCCCATACAAACTAATTATGTCTGCAAGCAGACAGCTCTTAAAGAGACAGTACCAGAGGTTCTAAAAACACTCACTGATAAATGGCTTAAACGCCAAACACCATTCAGGCTTGGAGCATTCAAGCAAGCTCCTGGAAGTCTTTTGGGAACCCCCATTTGCAGGGGGGGTTACACATACATTACTGGTTTTACAGGAAAATTTGTCATCAGAGAATTCCTAGTATCTGAGCTGATGTAACCATTTTCATAAACTAGTCTGACCTTAGTATCAGTCTCCTTTTAAAAAATATTGCACATAATCTTTATCCAGTTTTTTTGTAGAATGTATTCGGATGTTATTGTTGAAACTCATTGTACTTCTTTTTCTAACTGTATCCATCACCACCATACTAGCACCATTGCCTGTAGCGTAAGGGTGATTGACAAATTTAATGACAGTGTGCATAGGGCCTCAGTTTCTTCTCTTGTTAAATTACAGAAGCTCCAGTGGCTAATAGTAGATGACAAAGCCTCTATTCACACTTCTTATGGTATGCTTCAACCTGTTTCAGTGTCAGAGGACAAAATGTTGAAGGTTTCTTAAAGAGCTACTGAAACCAAAACAGACATACAGGGCAATGATGCAAACTTTAATAAGTAATCAGTTGCAACTTTCTATTTCTAAAGTATTTTCATTTTTCCATTTGCTCATTGGAAAGTTTTCTATGTGATAATGTTTCTGCTGTATGTATGGAACAGCTTTTAGCCTGTCAGCTGACATATCTAGCTCCTTTCTGCCAACTACATCATCAGCATTGTGACCTCACTGACAGTGACATCATAGGTGACTGACCTGGCAGCTGCAGAGTGGCTGTTCCTAAGCAGCACTAATGTAGCAGTCAGTGTAAGGTCACGTTGCTGATGATTGGTGGGGGCAGACCTTGATATGTCAGCTGCCAGGTACAGTGCTATTCCACACAACACACCTACTAACATCAGGTAAACAATCTTCTAATTAACCAAAGGGAAAAGAAAAAGCACCTCAGATATAAAAAGTAATGGTTGACTGCTTTTAAAACTAATATTACATAGAAACATAGAATTTGACAGCAGATAAGAACTGCTTGGCCGATCCAGTCTGCCCATTTCTCCCTACCTACACTGTTACATCAGACCGTGCCAGATCTACAGCTTGTTCTCCCTCCATGCTTCCTTTCCACTATGATGCCTTTGTGCTTATCCCATGCATTCTTGAACCCCACCACCTCCGCTGGAAGGCTGTTCCAGGCATCCACTTTCTGCTAAGAAGTACATCCCCACATCTGTCCTGAATCTACACCCCTCCAGTTTGTAGCATGTCTCCTAGTTCTTGAGCACCTTTTCTTCTGAAAAATACTCCCCTCTTGTACCTTATTTACCCCTGTGAGGTATTTAAAGGTCTCCATCATAGCTCCCCTCTCCCTCTGTTCCAGGGTGTACATACTGAGGTCCTTTAGTCTCTCCTCATAGGGCTTTTGATGCAGACCCTGCACTATTTTAGTTGCCCTTCTCTGGACCGCCTCCACTCTATATCCTTCCAGGGATGTGGACTCAAGAACTGGACACGATACTCTAGGTGGAGTCTTATCTGCAATCTATACAGAGGCAACACCACCTCCCTCTTTCTGCTGGTGATACCCACCTCTATGCACTGCACCATCCTACTGGCTCTCCCTACTGCCTTGTTGCACTGCCTGGCCACCTTTAGGTCATCCGATATGATTACCCCAGGTCTCTTTCCTGCTTAGTGGTCATCAGTACCACTCCACCCATTTTGTACTCCATCCCTGGTTTTCTGTGCCGTACGTGCATTATTGTGCACTTTTTCACATTGAAACCCAACTGCCATACTCTTGACCACTCCTAGTTCTCTCAGGTCTCTGCTCATCCTTTCCATCCCCGCTGGAGTGTCCGCCCTATTGCAGATTTTGGTGTCATCCCCAAAGAGGCAGACCTTCCCTTCCAGCTTCTCTGCAATGTCACTTAAAAAGACATTAAAGAGGACTGGTCCCAGCACTAATCCCTGGGACACCCCGCTGGTCACCCTCCCTTCCTTGAAGTGAAGTCCATTTACCACCATCCTTTGCAGCCTATCCCCTAACCAATTTCTTGTCCAGTTCACCACCTTTGGACCCACTGCTGAGCTACCCAGCTTGCTTACTAGTCTCCTATGTGGAATGGTGTTGAACGCTTTACTGAAATCTAGGTAGGCCACATCCACTGCTTCACCCTGCTCTAGTTACCTGGTCACCCAGTCAAAGAAATCTGTCAGATTCGTTTGACCTGACCTCCCCCATGAAACCAGTTCTGTCTTGCGTCTTGTAACCCACTGGATTCAAGGTATTCCGCAATCCTTTTTTTCCAACAGTGATTCCATTAATTTTCCTATCACCGATGTCAAGCTGACTTGCCTATAATTGCCCGCCTCCTCCCTGCTACCACTTTTGTGCAGTAGGACTACATCCGACCTCCTTCAATCCTCCAGAACCACTCCTGTTTCCAGTGAGCCATTAAACAAAACTGTCAGAGGTGCAGCCAGTATTTCCCTGAGCTCCCTCAGTACCCTTGGATGCGCCCCATCTGGCTGCATTGCTTTGTCCAACTTCAGATTAGCAAGTCCCTTCAGGACTCTCACCTCCAGAAAAAGGACCAGTGTTCACCTTCCTCCCTCCCTCCAAACTTTTGTTGCTTTTTTGTGGCCTCTCCCCTTCTCATTCCTCTGTGAACACTGAACAAACATTGAAACATAGAATTTGACGGCAGATAAGGACCGCTTGGCCCACCCAGTCTGTCCATTTACCTACCTAATGGATAAGCTGCAGATAAAGTATTTGTTCAGGATATTTGCCTTTTCCTGGTCCCCCTCTGCACAGTCCCCCTTTTCCCTTTTTAACCCTGCAATCCCATCCCTGGTCTTCCTGTTTTTACTTACATATCTAAAAAATGTCTCGTCCCCTTTCATTACCTCCTGGGCTATTTCTCTCTTCAGTTTGTGCCTTTGCGCTTCCTACTGCTTCTCTTTGTTTCCTCCAGTACACCTCCCTATCCTCCTCCCTCTGCGTCTCCTTATACCTTCTGAATGCTCCCCTAACTTTTACCTTTGCAGCCATCTTTTTCGAGAACCATAATGGTCTCTTTTTCCTCTTGCTTTTGCTCACTTGTTTGATGCAGAGGTGTGTTGCCTTTACTGTGCTCCCTTTTACCTTCGCCTACTGGTCCTCCACCCCACTCAGGTAACCCACCCCTGTTAGATGACCCATGAGGCACTCACCAATCTTTTTAAAATCTGAAGTCCAGGACCCTCGTCCTTGTGTGATTTGATTCTGCAGCCGTACTTATACTGAACCACACCGTACTGTGATCGTTGGTCCCCAAGTGGCCTCCCACTTTGATGTGTGCCGCTCCCTCCCCTGCGGCCCCCCTTTACTTGGCGCTGGGGGGCACGGTGACAGCCTTGGTGCCCTCAGACACGGCGTGCTTGGCCAGCTCTCCTGGCAGCAGCAGCCACACTGCAGTCTGGATCTCCCGGGAAGTGATGGTCGAACGCTTGTTGTAGTGAGCCAGGCAGGAACGCCAAGCGCTCCCTCCAGGAGCCGACTGCCTGCATCACCCGCCCTTCGGAAGGCCTCTGAGGCCGAGCCTCCCCAAGCACACTGCCGATCGCGCCAGCGCCAGAGCAGCCTCCCTCCAGGAGCCGACTGCCTGCATCACCCGCCCTTTGGGGAGGCCTCTGAGGCCAGGCCCAAGCACTGCCCGATCGGCGGCAGCGCCAGAAGCGAAGCGCTCTCCAGGAGCCGACTGCCTGCATCACCCGCCTTCGGAAGGCCTCTGAGGCCGAGCCCCTCCCCCCAAGCACACTGCTGATCGAGGCAGCGCCAGAACGCCAAGCGCTCCCTCCAGGAGCCGACTGCCTGCATCACCCGCCCTTCGGAAGGCCTCTGAGGTAAAGGATACCTCTTGTACCTGCTGGACTCCTGTGTGGGGTGCTACCTGGAAGATAGCCTTAAAGATTTATTTTCTGTCCCCACAGGAGCACTGATAGTTTATTTTTCTGGCCATTTTCTTGTATCTTGCCTATGTTTTGTGCTAGCAGCCAGGGTGCCTTAAGACCCTAGGTGTCTCTCAGGGACAGTGTTGTTTCCGAGTAGAATGATAACCTGCATCTTGCTATAGCCACAGTTAGAGCTAACTATTAGACATTTTGAATGACTCTGCAGTACTAGCTTGCCATTAGTGATTGCTGACTATTGTTAGGGATTTTGTTTGGTTTGCAACAGCCTACCTGGTTCTCCCTGAGGTCGCCATGCTGAAAGCTCTTGCGTTGAGTAGGAGCCTGAGTCGGACATAGCCCAAACAGCCCACGCATGCACAGTGCAGGGATTGTTCTCATTCTCTCCCGCTGCATACTAATCTTGTTCTTTGTTCTGCTCCATATAGGCGGGCCCCAAGCACACTGCCGAGTGCGTCAGTGCCAGAGCGTAGCTCCCTCCAGGGAGCCGACTGCCTGCATCACCACGCCCTTTGGGAGGCCTCTGAGGCGAGCCCCCCCAAGCACACCACCCGGTGGCGGCAGCGCCAAGCGAGCGCCCTCCAGGAGCTGACTGTCTGCATCACCCGCCTTCGAAGGCCTCTGAGGTAAAGGATACCTCTTGTACCTGCTGGACTCCTGTGTGGGTGCTACCTGGAAGATAGCCTTAAAGATTTATTTTCTGTCCCCACAGGAGCACTGATAGTTTATTTTTCTGGCCATTTTCTTGTATCTTGCCTATGTTTTGTGCTAGCAGCCAGGGTGCCTTAAGACCCTAGGTGTCTCTCGGGACAGTGTTGTTTCCAGTAGAATGATAACCTGCATCTTGCTATAGCCACAGTTAGAGCTAACTATTAGACATTTTGAATGACTCTGCAGTACTAGCTTGCCATTAGTGATTGCTGACTATTGTTAGGGATTTTGTTTGGTTTGCAACAACCTACCTGGTTCTCCCTGAGTGCCGCCATGCTAGAAAGCTGCGCGTGCGCTGTATCAGGGGCCTGGTGGGGACATGGCCAGCAAGCCACTTGCGCATACACAGTGCAGGGATTGTTCCGTCTCTCCACCACATACTAATCTTGTTCTTTGTTCTGCTCCCCTTATAGGCAGGCCCCCAAAGCACACTGCAGGCGTGGCGCCGGGCATGGCGCCTCCCTCCAGGAGCCAACTGCCTGCATCACCGCCCTTTGGGAGGCCTCTGAGGCCGAGCCCCCACAACACACTGCCGATCGCGGCAGCGCCAAAGCCAGCGCTGTCTCCAGGAGCCGACTGCCTGCATCACCCGCCCTTCCCGGGCCTCTGAGGCCAGGCCCCCAAGCACACTGCATCGCGGCAGCGCCAGAACGCCAAGCGCTCCCTCCAGGAGCCGACTGCCTGCATCACCCGCCCTTCGGAAGGCCTCTGAGGTAAAGGATACCTCTTGTACCTGCTGGACTCCTGTGTGGGGTGCTACCTGGAAGATAGCCTTAAAGATTTATTTTCTGTCCCCACAGGAGCACTGATAGTTTATTTTTCTGGCCATTTTCTTGTATCTTGCCTATGTTTTGTGCTAGCAGCCAGGGTGCCTTAAGACCCTAGGTGTCTCTCGGGGACAGTGTTGTTTCCGAGTAGAATGATAACCTGCATCTTGCTATAGCCACAGTTAGAGCTAACTATTAGACATTTTGAATGACTCTGCAGTACTAGCTTGCCATTAGTGATTGCTGACTATTGTTAGGGATTTTGTTTGGTTTGCAACAGCCTACCTGGTTCTCCCTGAGGTCGCCATGCTAGAAAGCTGCACGTGCGCAGTAGGGGCCTGAGTCGGGACATAGCCCAAACAGCCCACGCATGCACAGTGCAGGGATTGTTCTACGTCTATCTTCCGCTGCATACTAATCTTGTTCTTTGTTCTGCTCCCCTTATAGGCTGAGCCCCCCCCCCCCAAAGCACACTGCCGAGCGCGTCAGCGCCAGAACGACAAGCGCTCCCTCCAGGAGCCGACTGCTTGCATCACCCACCCTTTGGAAGGCCCCTGAGGTAAAGGATACCTCTTGTACCTGCTGGACTCCCGTGTGGGGTGCTAGCCCCGCCCACCCACTGGCAGCCTTCGATTTACTGGCCCACCCCTATGATATCACTTCCTGCTCAATGAACTTCTAAGTCCCCACTTTCCCATTTGCAGGTTATACCTGCCAGCCACTAGAGGGACCCTGTGTTCCTTCTGCAAACTCCACTTCTCAGATAGCCCCTTCTCTCCATTTCTGGATCACCTCTATCCACCTGCCCCATTCCTCCTCTCCTACCCCCAGGCCTCTGCTACCCTGCACCCACCTCTTTCACACCCAACCCTGTAGCTACCCCTCTCTTGGACCCCACAATCCCCTACAAGCCTACATCTATTGACCACTAGGAGTCGCTATTTAGCACCCCATTTCGGGCCCAAACGCTGCCTGTGGCCAGCACCTGGATCGTGGCACACGGCTCCTACCCAGGTCTATCTCCAAATACCCCGGGAGAGTCTTGAACCTGGTACCTTGTACGCCAGAGGCGATGTCACTACCACTGAACCAAAGTGGCACTAACGCTGAGGCGGATTTTGTAGAGCATTGTCACATTTGTCCAAAAAAGCGCGAGAGTTCATAGTCGACCCAGGCATTGAAGTACCCCAAAATTAACTATCGGGGGGACTCCAATACCCTCTCAGCGATGAAGTCTCCGTAACCTCCCTCAGGAATTCCCTCCCATCACCTGGTGGACAATAAATGAGAAGGATCCTGTAGCCTGCACCTGCACCCACAATACACTCAAAGGAATTGGTACATCCAATTGGCACCTCCCTGTAATCCAGTTCCTGTCAAAACAGACTGCAACCCCCACCCCACCCCTACAGTCCACATTCAGGTGGTGAATCGCAGACTCTAAAATAGGGCCCGCATTTTCATCCAGCCAGGTCTCGGTGATGTAAGCCAGGTCAACAGACACAACAAGATCTGCCACCACTGTGGTCTTATTCCTGATAGGCCTGGCATTGCTTAACGCCACCCGAAAGGGACGAGAGTCCAAGGATGACTCCACCTCCTGCCTGACCAAGTCAATGCCCTTGGGTATGGGCACAAGGCAAGGGTAAGCCTCGCTCCTGTATCCATTTCGCCCCAGGGCATCTCCTGCTTCTGACTGTCTCTATCCACCCACTCCTTTCCCATCCCCCCCAAGAGTTCCAAGATCTCCTGTTCCTTACATTCTTCCGTCTCGAAATGCCGAAAGCTCTGCAATTTTTATAAACTTCCGGAGGTAGTGAAGGATATTCAAACGGACGGAGATCCTTTAGTCTTGAAGGGGAGTACTGTCTGACTGTATCCTTAACACCCCAGCATATATTTCAAATAATTTAAATAACACTATGTCTGCTTTACAACCCCACACAGCCAACATTTACTCCCCTTTATATTTAAAAACATATAATTCTCACCCCAGGAATTCTTTAGCATCTATTGACAGATGCAGTATGCCAGCTGGGTTCAGCTGCCCCGGGGAGGAGGAGTCAGTGCTAATGAGGAAGGCATTGGCCAATCAGGATACAGTTAGAGTAGAGTGTTGCCTGCAGTCAGCCTGAGGCACCTCAGAACTTTTTCTCTGCTGAACTGGCAACACTGCCCTGGAGCTCTTCTCTTCAGAGATCTTCCTGTGCCATTTTCTTTCTTTTTGAGTGCTGCTTTTAAGGTGTTTTGTGTATTTTGTTCATTTTATCTATTTTTACCGCATCTGCGCTGGGAATCCATGCAGTTGCTGGATTTTTTCATATTTTCCCACTTCGGCGTTTTTTTCTGAAGTAAAATTCACCCGCGTGTGCGATAAATTGCGTCGTTTTTGTTTAATTTGTTAGTTTTTAGTATTTATCGGTGGTTTTTAACACTTTTGCGCTAAAATCATTGATTTGTTTTTTTGTGCGCGTGCACATTTTTTCCATTGCTCACCAGGGCGAATTCTTGGAACCCTTTTTTCACTATTTAAATTTAAAATGATTGCTATTTGAAAGGTAATCTCCTCTTTTTTGCGGTGAGACTCTCTTGTTTGCTGTGCAGTGGTCTTTGTTGACAAGAGGTGTGGAGGTGGTTCTGTTTTTTCCTCTTTGTGAAAAAAAAATCTCTTAAAGTTGATTTTGATTTGTTTAAGCTTTGGCCTAACTATTATTATCTAGGCTTTTAGTCTACTTCCCCCTCCTCTAAAAGCACTGAGGAGGATACCTCAAGTTAACACAAAAGACATGACAAGTCCCCTTGGGACTTCTGTTATTACAAGTCTGGTTCTGTAGTAGTTTCTTTGTCAAAGCCTTTAATTTGAAAATAGGCAGGGTATCCTCCTCCCTGCACAAAGATAGAAATGGATCTCCTCTGAGCCTCCCTCCTGAAGGATTTAGGGAGTCATCAGGGGTTGATAAAATTATGCCCTCTGCAACTGAATTTCTGAGAACTTGGCAATTATTCCAGACTTTATTTTTCTGGGCGTGGTCTCGACTCCTTCGGGTTCGAGTATTCCTCTCCTTGTTAATCCTTACGCCCAAGGATATTATTGTTAATGTTGTTATTAGTAGTAGTAATTTAGGAGAGGATTTTCCTTCATGAACTTCTCTCGGGGCCCACTAATTCCAGTCGGTCACCCTGAGGTTGATTCAGGTTATGGTATAATGAGGCATATATATTCAACCGGTGGACTCCCTGGACTTTCCCCTTCAGGATGACACGGATAAAGAGGTGGAGGACGACGACTTCGTAGCTCTGGTGGTTGCTCTCCTCCAAAGAAGTTGACACTCTCTGAAGACACCTACAGGTAGGTTCTGGAAACCCCTCATTCTCTTTCGGGTTGACAGAAGCATTCAGAGGAATTACCAGCTCGGTAAGTGTTCTGCTGTTTTTATCTGTACACTTTCAGATAACAGCAGCCTGCTTCTCAGCCTCGTGCCACTGTCTGCTTTCCCTCCAGAGATAGACTCTATATAATCCTATACCATGTGTAAGAAATTTTACGTAATGCCTCCTACTTTTGTAGCGTACGCTATTATATATTTAGAGTGTTTTGATGTATGCTATCCTTGCCATAGTGCGACAGCTCTGGAGCACTATTTACAAGGAGGTTTGCTGGAATACCCAAGTGGCATATCGTAGCACTGTGCTCTCATAGTAAGTCAAAATGTTACAGCTTCTAGAGTCTTGGCGTATGTCATTTCCCTTTAGGCTTGCCTGTCTGAAAAGTACCAGCCTTTTGGGTTAGGCTTTGGTGCAAATTTTGGTTTGTCTTTATGGCAGACTGAAGCTGACAGGCACGTATGGTCAAGTTTAACTCTCCTAGTGCTCAGTTAAAGATAAGCGTTCCTTCCCCAGAAGTCTCAATGGGGGGGCTTCAGGTAGGAATTATTCTCCCTTTAACCTTTTTTCCTTACCTCAACACATTAGGAAATTTCCAAATGTGAAGTTTTCCAGGGGTTTAGGCGGGAATGCTCTTTTCATTCCTGGTAATCCCATTTTTCTTCAGTTACTTTTTTTCTTGGTTCAAGTTTTTAACCCTTCTTTGGTTGGTGTAAAAAAAAAAAAAAATTAAAGGGAGATAGATGTATGCAGATATTGACATATAAATATATATACAGTATATCTATGTACATGATAACTAAATATCTAAAGTTTACCTCCAAGTACTGCATTCTCTGTTGTTCTTCAGTAGCATGCCACCAGTGGTAACTAGAACCTCGTGAGGGTCAAAGTCGTGAAAGGGTTCCCTCCTCCTTGGGAGCTGGACCTTTTTCTCAGGCTATTACCTGAATTTTAAAGGAAAATAGGGAACAGCAAATCATTATCAATTTTCACAACCTGGGGTCAGGCTGCTTCCTTGACTCAGGTCTTTCTTTTTGCAAATGTAGGGGATTTTTCTTGTCTCCCTCAATACATTCTGTGTTCTCAGTTCCTTAGTACGGGGGTTTTCCTCAGGCAGTTTTTGTCCATGCCATTTAGACTGCCTCCTGAGTGTTCTCAGATATGGAGTAAAAATTGGGCTGTTCTCTAGGTATCTGGGTACATTAGCAGTCCTCATCTGAAGACAGGGAATCTCTGGTTTCCCTTATCAGAGGCTTGGCCAACCTTAGCCGATTCTCCTTGACTTTGATTTTCAAGCCCTAAGTCTGACATGTTATTTCTTACAGTCTTGGGAAGTTCCCTAATTATTTAAATCTCAGCAACTCTCAGGGGGCAATGCTCATCTCTTGTCAGGAGAAGTTCGTTCCCTGTATATGGTGCATAATTTTGTCACTAGAGTCCCAGGAGCTAGGCCTCTAGGTTAGATTCCAGATAAGAGAATTTTTCGTAAAGCCTGTACCCTGTTACAAGTTGGACTGGTGTAAGGAAACAGTGAACTTCACACCTCTCCCCTTCAAATATTCAGTACAGAGGCTTCATTCCGGTGGGTGCTTCCCTTCGGGGGGTTCTATCATTGGGTCTTGGTTTCTGAGAGTCCTTCTTTCATCAGTCCCTGGAATCTCAGCGCATCTCTATCAGGCCTGCATTTTTTCTGTCCAGAGGTCATTTAGTTCAGAGAGGACCGGATGACATCCCTGCCCTGTATCACACCAATGAGCATTTGGGACACAGGGCTTCCAATCTCTCCGCAATAGCTATGAGTTGTGATCTCTAGCTGGCTTCTTTAGAGGTGTCTTAGTCACTCATCCATCTGTCGGGCAAGGACAACACTTTGACATAGTCAGGGCACAGCAAACGGGCCTTTTGGCAGATCTTCTAAGCCGCAGTAGTCAGGGCCAGTGCAAGTGAGCCCTCAGCACACAAGTCCTAGCCACATCATTCAGGGGGTAAGGTCAGGTCCAGATCTGAATTTTTGCCTCCAGCCCGAACCACCAGATTTTTTCCTTTTTCCTGTTGCAGGCCCCAGCTAGGGGTTCCATCCAATGGATTTTCTTATCTCAAGACTGGCCTGAGAAGTTTTTTCTCTCTCCATATATCCCTTGTTTCCTGAGTACCTCTCTAGTTAAGGAATCAGCCACCATGAGCCTGTTGGCTGTGGACAACCTTGGTACTTTCTGATCAAAAATGTTTCGGTTAAACAGCCTTCTGGCTGCTTTTGTTTCCACAAGCTACTTCCTTTCTTGCACAGGAGTAGTGTTTTTCTCAGCTCCTAGTCTTTTCTTCTCAAGGCCTGGTTCCTAAGAGGCTAGATCTCCTAGAGTCCCTGCATCTAAACAAGGCCTGGAACGTCTATGGAAATAAAAAAAAAAAAAATTTAGTACCACAAAACCTCAGTTTTCCTAGTGGAAGCAGTTTTTCCCCTTGGTACAAGGACAAGAGCCTAGAGTTTTTCATTCCTCTTTCCTCTCATGACTGGATTATTTAGTTCGTAACCAGGCATTACTGTCTTGTACTTGGAACTAGTTTGATCTTTGTGACTTGTTTTCTGTAAAATATAAAGCTTTTTATTTTCCTTGCTACAATGGGACAGTAGGCCTCCTTTTTGGGAGTACACTTAGCAGTTACTCAGATTCTTTTTCCGTCGGGCAAGAGAAATCTGTCACTTCTCAGACCATTTCAAAGAATTCCGCAAGGGGCTGTTTCACTTCCAGACCCTTCTAGGGACCGGAGTTTTTTCCCATGGAACACAAACCTCTGTACGTTCAAGTTCATGGAGTATCCCTCTGAACCTGTGGAAGTTCTGTCCTGAAGCGAGTAACATCGAAGACAACGTTTCTGCTTGTCTTTCCTCTGTCAGACGTGTTTCAGAGTTTCAGGTTGTTCCCTTAGGCCTTATCCTCTCAGTGCCTTTAAGAACAATTTAGTCTTCTGGTCAAATAGGAAATTATTTTCCCAAGTGTTCTACCATTTCCACCTTCATCAACCCTTTTTTCTCTGCCTGTACTGCTCTCAGGCAAGTCCTGTCTAGGGTATCTCAATCTGCTCAGATGGGGCATGAATTAGTCCTGCCGGTCTGTGTCAGCAGTCCTAGCAGTTCAGGTACTGTCATTATCATCCCTTCCTTTCCTGCGTTTTTGCAGAAAAGGAGAAACCAGTGACCAAGAGCATTTTCCCATAATTCGGGTCTGGTACAGTAAGGCTGACATTCAGCCCTTCTTGTGCTTAGGGCCTACTTCCTGGAGATCAGCTGCCTCCTGGGCAGCGTTCAAGACTACATCCTCACTAGAAGTGTGCAGACCACTTATTTGAAATTTGCTTTTCACATCCAATAAGATCTTTTCTTGGATGTGTAGTCTGATAGGATGCCAATTTTGGCAGGATGGTACTTCAGAGCCTTTTCTTAAAATAGGTTTCTGCGCCCTCCTCCCAACTACACTGCTTTGAAGTCTGCATCTGTCAATAGATGCTAAAGAATTCCTGTGGTGAGAAGAAACAGTTACTCACCGTAGTAATATTACTTCTTCCAGGGTAGTCTTTAGCGTTTTTGACACTCCCACCCTTCCTCCCCTGGAAACCTTGTATAAAGGCTCTGCTAGGGGATTTAGCCAAATTTGACAATTGTCATTCGTGTGATTTAAAAAAAAAAAAATTTTCATAATAGTGGGTTAGAATATATGGTGGGTTATTGCTAACAGTTTTTTTTGCCCGTAGCAGGCACAGTTTTTGCTCTTTTTCAACTCCAAAAAGCGTTCTGAGGACCCTCAGGCTGACTGCAGGCAGCACTCTACTCTAACTATATACTGATTGACCAATGCCTTCCTCATTTGCATTGACTCCTCTCCGGGGCAGCTGAACCCAGCTGGCATACTGCATCTGTCAATAATGCTAAAGAATACCCTGGAAGAAGTAATATTACTTCGGTGAGTAATTGTTTCTTATCAAACCCCCTATCAAACCAATCTTTTAAATAATAAAAACACACCCTCTCATAATTTTAATAATAACCCCCCTCCCCTCTCTCTCACACAGAGAGGGGGGAGTTAAAACAAAAAACAATTATATAACACTAAATAAAATTAATATTAAACTAACCTAACCTTATTCCCCCCACAATAACACACCACAAATAATGGTATCTGTAGTGTAGCCCCGACACCAATTCTCACATAGTGGGGGAGAACTCTAAAGCAAAAGCAGAACTCTGCATAAGGCCCAAATGCAGCACCTCTCACATGCATGGATTAACTCCAGCAAAATTGAGTGGAATGTTAAGATAACTCAGGTTGGTATCTGTAGTGTAGCCCCGACACCACCTCTCACATAGTGGGGGAGAACTCCACATTTAATTCACAGTAACTCCAGTTTGAACCAAGTAACTTGAATATTAAAAAAGAAGAAAACTGTGCGTGCAGCACTCTCACCACTCATACATCCAGGTAACAAAAGCCAGGAAGGGAGGGAGGCAGATCGAATTTTCAGGAGCACAGTTCATGACCAAAGAGAGTGGCCTGACGAACCCATAAGTAATCCAGCTTAACGCAGGATGCGAGGGATGATAAAGTTCATCGCTGAGTCAACAAACTCCTCCAAAAATGTTTTTTCTCAGTAACAGCTCCATGCTAATGTTGCCCATTCTGAGTAATCCTCTTTAGTCACTCCAAAGGGGCCAGAGGCAAGTAAAGAGCACAGACAGTGCAATAACAGGGGAGGTAGATAGACACCCCCCACTGCACCGCCCGAAGCCAGCTGCTTTCCTGTCCGCCCGCGACCCACGGCTACAGGCACCTTGGTGAACAAACCCCCTGGCTGATTCCCAAGGCGGCTTAGGAGAAGCCCCAATTCCCCTCCGGTTCCCCAGCAGTCAAACAAGGTGACTCCTGCCTGGTCTCGGACAGAACAGCAGACGGCAGCTCCTGGAGGCACAGGCGGGTCCCTCGCCCAGTACAACTCTCCAGCAATAATCTTCCCCGGAGCTCACAAATTAGGATGGCATCCTCGCATTTTGAAACTCCACCAGCAGAGTCCAGATGCAATAAGTCCCGACAACAGTCCCCGTTCTCCCCAGCCAAGTCCTTTAACTTGTTCAGTGTTAAAATCAGCTACAGGCTATGAGCAGCAAGAGCTCTCCACGCCATTCCAAACAAGCTATGACCAATCCTCCAGACTCGAGCAGCAGGTTGGATAGCAATAGTACAGCTCCAGACAACTACTAAAAATAAATAAAACGAACTTATTACTAATAAAGTAAAAAATGAAGGCAAAAAATAAGCTAAAACAGACAGCAACAGCAGCTTAATTCTGCTTCCTAGCAGGTGGTAATAAATGGGGAAGATGTTCTGGAACATCAAGAATTGTGTTGAGTATGCAATTTTCATTTTTATAGACAATCCCACTACATTCAGTCATGTTTAAGTAAGCATTAAGCCATGACGAAGATGGCATCTAATGCTGGATTAATGCATGGTTGGGAGGGTTGTGGCCCGAGGCCACAGGCCGAAGGCGAACAGCCCAACCATGCATTAATTGCATTAGATGCCACCGTCAGAGTGGTTTAATGCACTTGTAACATGGGCCGTGCGAGTACACAGTTGTGAGGAATGTATTTGCGATCGTTACAACAACATAACACAGGGACTCGGTATCTTTAGATAAGGTTTTTCCTGCACTTCCACAACCTGTAACAGAACAGCTTTAATATGCTGATGCGGTGAAAACATTGACTACTGCTACATTAACAGATCAGTGTGCCTCACATGCTAGTCCGACTTATTTTGCGTTCTAGGCGGGTATTACTGTCATACCACTCGTTGGAGGTCTGCGGTGGAGTGCTTTCTCGCCGCACTGTGCAGTTCCCTGACTAATCTGCATCTTCCGTCGCTCACTTCTCATTGCTACCCTGAGATAGCTCCGATGTCGGCCACTCTGTCTCCTGCCTGCATGGTATTTCTCTGTGCCCGTCTCCTATCTAATCCTATTGTGCGCGGCTTCTATTTGTCCCCTTCCCGTTTCCGACACTGCCTAGCTTGTCGCCCGCTCCCTGCCCAAGTCTGGCGTCTCTCTCACAGTTGATTCTCACCTCTCCCCGGTGCTGCTTACCTAGCTGTCTGGATGGTCCTGGTACTTCAGTTTTGGACACGGCGGGTATGCTGGATTAATCCCCGCTCCGACTTTGCCCACGTGATCCACTTCAGCCAATCATGCCTCCCCATTTGCCCATTCACATTATTGTCATGTTACAAAATGAGTTGTACATTGGGAAACCTGTTTTTTCTCATTTACAGCTTATTTGAAGGTTTGGGTTAGTTTTCCTCTGCTAGTGTATCTGTAAAATTGAAAGTGTGCTCTAAATTAAAGAGCAGATGACATCTTCAGGAGAACTTTAACAAACCATAATATTTAGACATAGTTCAACTTGTATTTCACATTAGTTTTGTATTTCTCCTCATTATTTATTACTGAGGTAATTTCCATGAAAACAGGATCTTTGCTCCTGAAGAGTTCATCTGTTTCCTGTAGCTTTCTCTCTAGCTGACATCTTAATTCAGCTACCAGAAGATTTAGAATGTATAGGCTTTTAGGACATGTATACACGCCGGTGGCACGGCAAGGATTAATGCACTGCTTCTGGCATCACACTTACCCCCATGGCAACAGATTGTGATGGCACAACAGAGAATTATGACTTGAAATAGGGAGTAAGCTGAGGCAAATTAAGTATAAGGGATAAGGCTCATGTATTCATGCAAATGTCCTTAGTAATAAATAAGGGAGAGGCAAAACCTGTAGAATATATACGGAATGCAAGCTGAATTGTGCCTTACTGTTGTGTTTTTCAAAGTTTTATTTGAGGCGTCAGCAACTCTTAAGCTGCTTGTTGTATTGAGTCTGCCTTCCTGCTTGGTTCCTCAGGTAGTTGGGGTTTTCTGTGTGTGAGTCCCCCCACCCAAGTTGCTCAGAAGCTCTTTCTGGTATATAAAAGGGGACAAACAAAGCTTGCAAGTGTTTTTTCTAGATTCATGCAGCTCTCCTTCCTCAGGCATAGTTCCGCGTGTCGGTGAGCTCATCATTGGTTTTTTTTCTGGCATACTGTCCTCTCTCTAGTCTGAGAAAGAGAAAAAGGTAAAATTTTAAATCGGTGGTAAAGGAAAATAAATTATTTTCTACAGGACTGCCTATTTTACTATTTTCTCGGGGCATTGGTACGTTGGTATCATGGCATTCCTCAGACCATTTTCTTTTAAAAAACAAAAAGCCTGCCATACGGCACTGAGACATTAGTGTTATGGCTGATTTTGTACTTTCTGTGCTAGTCAAGCAAACACAGCCTTTTGATCTACCCTCCCCCCCCCGCTAGACCTCTGGATGGTGTCACAGGGAGGGTACATCTGGCAGTTGCGATTTGAGTTACACCAGTCCCTATTGAAACTCCTGAATTAAATTTGACATGGTGTAGAACCACATGCTACTGACAGATACCAGAGGTGGTCCCCTCATGTCACAGGGGTCGTCAACAGGCAAGTCATAGAGCAGGAGAAAGATGCTCTAACCAATCTGCAGGCATACCTTGATATTTCTGGCAGTTCTGATTCTCTGACTCACAAAAAATAGGCCTATAAGGATTATCCTATCTCTAACAGACCCTAATGAGCCACCTGACAACGTAAAATATTGCATCAAGGAGAAAGGTGAATGGTCTAAGGGTTCTTAAACAGCCTCCTTTCCTTTCTTGTTTGATTATCAGTTCACATCTTTTTTGGTGGTTGAAGCTTGCAGAATGCTGAAACTCTCTGAGATTCGATCGGTGACCCCACTATCTGTAAACTCCATAATCTCCACTTCAGGGAATGCTCCTGTTACCAAAGTTTTCAAGTCTGCCATCAAGTTATCATCCAGGAGTGCTTGGATGTTGATAAGAAAAGGCAGTTTACAAAATCTAGGGTGAAATACTATTCTTTTCAGGAGTCTGCACAGAAAAGGTGGGAGACTTCAATAGGCCCTGTTGCTGAAAATGCATGCTGGCAGGCTGCATCTACTTTCTTGTCATTCCTGTGAGAGAGCAGACCGTGACTTGATAGGTATAGTGATATCGTAGCCACCAAATCAGAGTTAAAGATGACTCTTTTGTGGCCTTCGGGACACTATTCAAGTGGGTGTCAGTTTTTCCAGATGGTTTGCCAGAGGATTCGCTGTTGTATCTAGAACAGCAAACACCAGCACCAAAAGACTTGAGTGCAAAACGGTTTTATTAAGTGCAAAATAAACGCCCACACTTAGAGGTTACATCTGAGCTGTGGGTGTTTGTTATTTTGCACTTAATAAAGCCATTTTGCACTCAGTCTTTTGGTGCTGGCATTTGCTGTTTTACTATTGAGAATTTTGATACCTGGCACATAGGCGGTTTCGGAGCAGAGATTGTTGGCCTTGCTCACCTGTTATCTAACCTTCTGCCTCTCATTAACTTGCCATTCTCCTTCCGTGGTGATGCAAAAAATAACCTCCAGCTCTCGTACAGATGCCTCCGCACCCATAATTCCAGCTTTGAGAGGAATCTGGCTTTGGCACTGTCTGTTTGGCCAGGCCTCCAAGGTACATTTGTGTGGGGTCTCTTTTGCTGGTGATTTTTTTGTTCATTCCAGAGTTGGATAAGATTTTAAGGGTGTTAAGGACAAAAGGGGCAAATTGCCGATTCCCAAGGGAGAACAGTGTTCCTCCAGCTCTTGGTTGGTTTTGGTCTTGCTTGATGTAACAGTGGCAGTTTTCATTCCTTTCAAGGCTATGGAAATCAACAAGGCAAAGATCCCCTTCACCAGTTTTAAGTTCTCAGAATAAAGGCTTATTCTCCTGCTGACATTTGGAAGGAGCTGGTGGAAAGGGCAATTCTCTACATATCTTTTCCCTCTGGCCCTTAGTGGACATCTTCAGAACTTTGTCAAAAAATGGGCCCTGACCACAATGGATTCATGGGTCCTGGAGATTGTCTCTCTTGGTTATGCAATAGAATTCTGTACCATGCCCTCAAAGGGCCAGTATTTGCAGTCTCCAGCATTCAGAAACCCATTGAAATGTGTTGAACCTGGACCACCTACTCCAGATATGGGCAGTAGTCCCAGTTCCTCCATCCCAGAGGGGATGGGAGTTCTACTCAGTTTACTTTATAGTCTTAAAGAATGCAGGGGATGTTTTGTCTGATTTTGGATCTACAGAGTATAAACAAGTGTGTGAAGCAAACTAAGTCCAAGATGGGGAGTCCCTTCGACCCATTATCTGGGCAGTGCAACTGGGGGACTGTCTGGCTTCCTTAGATCTGTCATGGGCCTATCTCCATACCCCAATCTGCCGCTCTCATAAGAGATTTCTGAGATTTACCATTAGGAATCAGCATTTGCAGCACCTGGCTCTTCTCATCAACCTGGCATCTGCGTCAGGGGTTTTCTCGAAGGGGCTGATAGTGATTGATTTTATCTGTGTCAGTCTTCACCATTCATCGCTGTTGGGTATCTGCCGGAGGTCAGGACCCCGTGGGAGCTTTTTTAAAGGGTAGGTGGAACCAACGCACCATCGGCGCTGCCCTCGATGCCGATGCACTGCGTGGCGCTTGCGGGTTGGCCGTTAGCCTGCGTCGACTCTTCCTGCCTGCCAGTTATTCGTCTCCCGCCGTAGAGGTCGCCTCATGGGAAGCTGTGAAGAGTCCTAGGCCTGCTCCGCAGTAGTTTTTCGTAAATTTTACCTTTGATCGAAGTCTGTTGGTTCTCCTGCCAGTTCTGTTTCTGCCAACACTCGATGTCGCCTGGTAAGAGCTTTCCTTATTTTTATATTTCTGCGACATCAAGTCTGTTTTTGGTGTGTTTTTTTCTCCGTAGGTCATGTGTCGGTCGGAGGGCAAGAAATCTACTAAGATGGGTCGACGCCCCCAATGCGCGGTGCCCTTGCGGCCAAAGTATTCGTCACCGACCAACCACGACCGGTGTCTCTGTGTCTTGGCCGCTTCCACGACATGGATTAAGTGCGGCGCCTGTTTCTCCATGGACGCCCGGGTCATCACAACGCACGCTTGGAAAGTGCGGATAGCTCCACGACTTCGGGGTCGGATGCACTCTCATTGGGCCAAGCACACTCTCTCGGCCTTCCTCCGGGACCCTCCCGGTTCTATACGGACCGAGGAGGAGGGAGCGTCGGCTACTAGTAGCCTAGCCGTTGCCAAGGCTTCTTCCGCGGTGCAGGAGACCCGTTCCATTCCTCCTGGGGAGCGGGCGGAAGGCACTGACATGGCAATCGGCCCTTCGTGGGAGAAGACTCCCCCAGTGTCGGACCCGCGGTTTGCAAGGCCGTGTCGGCACCGCTCGGCAGCCGTCGGTCGGTGCTGTTGTGGGCCTCGGTGCCGCTCATGGTGCCATGGGCCCTGACAGAGTCAGCGGGCCGACTTGTCGCGCAGCACCGTGGCTTCTTTCCGAGCCGTTCGCAGCACTGACACTGCTAGTGGCATCATGGGAGCTGCTACGGCACCGTCTTTTTCCATGTCTTGCCTCGGCACTGAGGTTGAGCATGGCACCGTGTCCTCAGGGCTCGGCGCCGTGGGGCCTTCAGATTCCTCTGTCGGTGCCATCGGCAGCACCGCCTCTGCTCTCGGCTCCGTTTGCGGCGCCATGGAGCACTGAGTCCGCCGTTGGCACCGTTATCGGCACCGATAGGGCTATCGTCAGTGCCGTCTTCGTCCTCAGCGCCGCGTGGGACTGGATAGCGCCATGACTGGTCCCGGCTCTGGAGCTCTTATTCAGGCTGGGGTCGTGCCCCCTGCGGATTCCATTTGCGGGGCTGTGGGGTGCACTGGCACTGGCTCGGGCGCAGCTTTGGTTTCTGGGCCTGTGGGCAAGGATGGCAGTGGGCACCCTCCTACGGTTTGGCACAGGGCCTCGGCCTCTACCTCCTCGGAGGTGGAGTCGAGCTCTGAGTCAGATGTTCAGTCTGACCCTTTGAGGTTGGCTGTTGAGGTGGGAAGCCCAGTAGTCTCCTTGACAAGCCGGAGTCGGCCCCCTTCTGAGGTGGGGTCAGTGACTACCGAGACTAGGGTCAGGGATGCTGACCAGCAGGCAGTGGTGCAGGCCACCATAGCTCTGCAGCCTGGTCTTGGTGGTTTCACTAACCCCTCAGTAGTGGTACCCCCACCTGTGGTGTGCCTGGATCGCCCAACTTTGGGGCCAATCAGAGCACCTACAGCAGGGAAGGGTACTGTGCCCTGGATAGCCCCTTCAGGAGCTGCCCAGGGATGCCAGCTACCTAGGCTGACCCACTGGAGGAGGAGGGCTCTTTCGGACTCCGAGGGGTCGAGGGGCGTGGGGTCGGCACATCGGCCTTTTTCGGGGGTCCGCCCAGGCTCTGGGAGAAGCCGTAGTGCGGATCTCTGCTCTTCCTCCTCGGTCTCTTTGAGAGAGTCCTATTCTTTTGAGGTAGGGGACCGTCCTTCTGGATCTGTACGGCCCTGGTCGCCTCACGGGGGGGATTCTTCCGGGCAGTACCGAAATGGTTGTTCAGCTGTCGGCTGTGGGGTCTTCCGGGGCACCTTCTTCCGTGGGTACTCCCGGTCCGCTCCTTATCCCAGGCGGAGATCAGCCGACATCTCTCCTCGGCTCTGTCCCCATCCCTCTGCCACATTCTCCTGCGCTCCCAGGCAAGGAGCAAACCAGACAAACCATTGCACACTCTGAGCGTGGCCTGAAGCTAGCAAGGCACCAAGCGGGGGCATCCTACGATGCCAGCGAGGTAGCTACCAGGTCGTGGGGACAGCAATCTGCACTAGGCGGACGGCATGGCTGCGTCTTTCCCGGTTGTCACCCTTGGCCCAGCGTAGGGTGATTAACTCCGCTCACCAAGGAACCTATCTCTTCTCCTGTGGAGCGAGACAGCGCTTGTCGGCAACTTCCTTCCCCCTCCAGGGGGACTCCGTCTCACTCTCGGGTCTCTCCAGGCCCTGAAGGTTCCCCCTCTTAGTGTGCCACCCACTGAGAGCTAAGGGATTTTATCCTTAGGGTGTAAAACAAACTCCCTTCGGGGTTCACTGGTCATAGAAGTGATGAATGTGAAGATTGACAGATAAGATATGAAATTACATACCTACCGGAATTATGATTCTATCTGTGTATCTTCACCATTCATCACGATCCCACCCTCCATCCCCTGGGGCCTCAGTCTCTGGGTCCCCTTCCCTCTCTTTGCCCATTCCTCCACCACTCCTTTTTTTTGGGGGGGAGTGGGGTAAAACAGGGGCACACAGGGGGATAATGTTCCAGGGAGAGTGGGCAGCGGGGGGGGGTGGGCACTTCTTCTCCAGTGCCTTGGCTCCACCCCTATGGGGTGGGAGTTGATAGTTGCCCTCCTTTCTTTCCTCCTCCCTGTTCCCGTCCAACCTATTTCTCCTCATTTAAAAAAAAAATTAATTAATTTTCTCCCACTTTTTTTCACCAATAATCTTCTCTCGAGAGGGTGTTAATTCCCTGTACCCTGTCCTTCTTCCAGAATATCCGACTCTGCTTTTCTGGAGTGTTTGCCTGTTATTCCGTGCCTTGAATTCTGGCAGAAAGCCTTTGCTACTCCTTGCAGTTCCTATACAATCTGGAGACGGACCAGGGTCTGGGATGTGTCAACCTCTTCCCTCTCTTCCTAAATTCTTTACCCACCCTACCTCCCTCTTCCTTTTCCAGAGATTGGGGTCCCTCCCAGTCCCTTTAGTTTCCAACTCTTCTCCCTTCCTGTCCTCTCAGTCGTTATTTCTCCTTTTGGTACATACATCTTTTCCTTTTTCTGCCCCTTGGACTTCCTTGTCCCACCCTCCACTCCCTTCCTCTTACCTCTCCGACGACTCAGAACTGGCAGGCAGGAGTCGATGATGCAGCCTAATGGCCAACCCGCGAGCGCCACACAGTGCATCGGCCTCGAGGGCAGCGCCGATGGTGTGTCGGCTCCACTTACCCTTTTTAAAAATAAAAAAAAAGCTCCCGCGGGGTCCTGACCCCCGGCAGATACCCAACAGTGATGAATGGTGAAGATGCACAGAAAGATCATAATTACGGTCGCTACGTAATTTTCATTTCTCTTCCTCAGATAGAAAAGTCGCCACCTCTATTCTTATGTGACTGCTCCCCAGATAAGTGTTTCATCGGAACAGGCCATAAAATCCTCTGTCAGCAGGTCCAGATCAACAGGGTTGTATTATTGACAGTGAGAGGAGTTCCCTTAGTCCATCTCAGAGGCTAGAACATTTGAGAGCCTTTTGTCCAGATTGAGCTGCAGCAGGTCTTCCTTTCCTTCCCTTCTCCAGAGTGGAAACTAATCAACAAGACATTCAGTATGTCATAGTTTAGAGGGTGGTTTATGCCCATCATTTCCTTCAAATCTTGCGTCTGATGACAGCTGCAGTAGAACTAGTTTAATGCATTTGCCTCTGTATAAGGCCTCTTCAGTCCACCTACCACCTTCTGTTGTTGTAGTCTCCTGGGTCAGAGCAGTATCAGACTCCTGTTTGGATCCCCCAGTCGGTCCATCAGTTCCTTGCTTAGTGGGAATATTTGAGAAATCTGAAGAAGTGATCCCCGCTGTTCTCCCCTCAGGATCAAATTGTGACAACAGTTACCAGAATCTTGTGGTGATGCACTGTTCTGGATCAGATTCCTGTCCCAGGTGTCCAGAGGAACAAGTCCTCTCTTGCTCTCCTGCATTTTCAGGAGCAACTCATAGTCCCAAGCAGTGAAGATCTGGTTGGACTGTGCAGTGACAGTGCATACATAATCACATTTTTTTAATGTTTTTGTTATGAAATTGTCATATTCTTTTCCTAGTTAGGGCCCCTTATTAATGCTGCCTGTTTGTCCTTCCTAATATTCATTTTTTTAATTAGTTGGGTTTTCCAGAATCTAATGACATCAGCTGAAGTGAAGCCTACAGTGAATCTTACCATGCAGGGCTTCCACTCGGCTGATGTCACCCAGTTCTGGAACTGCTGATTAAAAAATGAATAATTAATGTGAAAAAGGCAGCATTAAAAAGGGACACTAAATAAGGATAAAATAGGACTTTCAAAACAAGCAAACAAAACAGTGCACTAGTGTTAAACTTCACACATGCCTACTTTTTACAAATAAATAAAAATGTAAACAACAGGGTTTATGTTCTCTGCAAAAGCAGAGTATGTCACATGTTCCTTGTCACGACTGTGGTTACTATTTAAAACAGCAGTATTTGTTAATTAGCCAAAAAAATTCAATATAGGCCAGCCCGTCGGTGCAGCGGTAGTGCTACTGCTCGCGATGCTGATGACCTGAGTGAAGCTTGGGTCATCGGGGGCCAGCCCGGGGGAGGAGGATTGCGCATCCCAAGGAATGCGCTTCTTCTCTGGGGAAGGAGGGTTCCGTCCTCCGCCGCAATACTGCCACCTGGGTGACCACAGGTGGCATTACTGATGGGAGAGGGCGGGTATGTTACTGATATCAGCGGGCAGATGCGCACATAGTATAGGCAGGCCCACCTAAAGATGTCTGTGTATGCATTGTCCCCTGGGGCTGGGAGAAACAATAAGGAAAATGGCCCCAGCACCTCAGCGATGACAGTTGTAGTATACCCCGGGCCTCTGCCTCCTCAAGCATCCAGCACAACCTAACAAGACATTGAAGTTTGTGGGCAGCCCCCCATCGTGACTTCGCCTGGGGGGGTATAGGCAGGGCTAGATGAAGGTAGGTGACCAGAGCTGGGGGGGCTGAGGCATCAGGAGGTGACTGGCAGGCCAGAAGGATAGGAGGGGCTGGTGTAGAAGGGGGCAGGAAAAAAACGAAATTAAAAAATAAAAATTCAGTATAGAGGTTTTTTAGCATTCGTGTATTACTGACATCATTCGATTTATCATCAGTGTATTTTTGTTTCTCAAAGATGTTTTTAAAGCAGCTTTTATTTCCAATGTTGTAACTAAAATAGCAGTATTTGTTAGTAACCCTATACGTTGTTTTTTCCCCCCAACAATATTGTTTTCCAGATGAAAATATCAGTATAGTAATTTTCCTTTTTGTTTTCTTTCATTCCTGAACTACAATACGGGGTTTTAAAGTTTTTAAAATGTCCCATTCTCGTGCCATGTCTGCCATGAAAAAAATGTAATGTCTTGGTGCAGTGCTGTGTGGTTTACCATCAGAAACGCATGCTAGCACCATCCTAATACAGCCACAGTATGACTCTAGTATGTACATTCAACAGGTATCCTCAACAGAAGAGAGTAATACAAATTGTGAGTGGTGGCCATCTTTAATGACTTGAGTCAGAAATAGTTTTTCTTAAAAAAGGAAAAAAAACTATACGATGAAATGTTTTGCCATCTAACAGTCATTAAAGATGGCCACCACTAAAAAATAAAAAAAAAAATCCCTTCCCTTGAAGTTACTTTTTGACTTAACATACTAGATTCATGCTGCATCTGTATTGGCAGGATGCTAGCATGGATTTCTGATGATAAAGAGCATAGCATAGCTCCACACCAAAATGTTTCATTTATTCATAGTTGGCATAACCAGAGATCAAGGACTTTTAAACAGTTTAAAAAACCCATATCTCAGTTCAAGAGTGAACTACAATGAAAAGAAATACGCATATATTGACGTTTTTGCCAGAAGTACATTATGTCTGTAAGTGTGTCTGGAATGTTTAGAAATAAACAATCTCAATTGAATACAGATGATGTCATGATTTGCAATATTTATTTTTTTAAGTGCTGTATGCTATTGTAATTATTGTGAAGTGCTCTGAGCCTGCTGGGATAGGGTGCTATTAAAAGTAAAATGCCTTGTGTTACTTTCCATTGCTAAGCAACTATAAAATGGCTTTTTCCTTGCCAGCAAACACTATTTTTTAAAGTATTACTGTGGCTAAAATTGTTAAAAATTACTTTAGCCACAGTAGCTAATGAAAGTTAAATCCTAGTGTGAATGTAGCGTGAGTCTTACATCCCAAAAAGAACACAGTTTTTGGTCTAGATTCAGTAGTCATTAACTTGTACCAAACCAGTCTATTGGAAGCCATACGAATCTCTTGTTACACTCTGGTTTTATTACAGTGATCCATTTTTTCTTTTAACTTAGCCAATCTTGAGCCAGTTTGTTACCAGCAGTAATTCAGCATTGAGGTTTATTCTGGCAGAACAGTATTGTGTTTTGTTTACCCAGAGTAGTGGAGGTGTTCACCCTGTAATATACAGTCTCACTGACCCTTTTTATTACATGAACTTTAAAATAGTTTCTTAGGATTTGATCTGTCCATGTGTGAAACCATAGGTTTGGGCACACTGGGTGTCAAAGAACCCTACTTCAGTATTTCTGATCTTTCTAGGTGCTATTTTTAATGGGTAGCAGCACACTTGAGTCTGGTGTTCTCAGTTAACCTTATCTGAATTGCTGTCTCCTCAAGTAGCTGTGGGGAAATGGAATAGAGCTGCCATGTGCCCTTCTTCGAGAATGCATGATAAATTATTAGAACTCCAGCCTCACTCCTACTTAGCAGTTGACATGAATTTCCGAAGTTTGCATGTACTTTAAATGTAATTGCATTCTCATGAAACATATATATCAAACCAGCCTCTGTTACCTACTCCGTGGCAGAGGCAACTTACTATGCATATTCTTATTGATCTGGTGGTGTCATCCATTTTCATGGAACCCTTTTTCAGACTCTAGATGCCTCCAGCTCAGCTGGAACTCAGCAGACACTGAAAACTCTGTAAGTATCTCAGAGTTGTAGTGTTGGCCCTATTAAATGTTCATTAAATAATTCCTGTACAGTATGTCTTCCTTCTAGCTAGTAGGGGTGAAGTTTGAAAGGTTCTGAGTATGTGTAGCAACTAGTTTGTTTATTTAATTTATTTATTCATAACTAGGATTACAAGTACCTTTGAACCAGGGGTTCTTTTACAAAGGTTCCACGTCAAGTGAGTAAGACAAATACAAACATAATCGAGAGATGGAACAAGGATTGTACATTCCGAATAGATAACATTGTGGTGGGATTAATATGCGGGATAAATTACAGAGGTGATACACTGGCGAAACAGCGGGCTAACTGTGATTAACAGTAAAGACAATAGTATCCACAGCACAATTATGCAGTCATATATAATACAGACTTTATCAAACAAGTATGCAGTCAAACAAAATAGACTTTATCAAATAGGGAATATCAAAGGGGAGGGGGAAATGAGAAAGAACGATAGGAAGGGAGCAGGAAGAAAGGTGAGGGGGGATTAAGGTGGCAGGAGGAGGAGCTAAGACGTGGACAAGGGGCAGGGCTAGATTTATTGAAATATAGTATATGCTTATGTTTTGCTGCAGATGACAAATGTATTACCATTAAGAGTTTATGAGCAAGCCAATTCAGTGGCACAAAGGGCAGAAGCATCCAAACCTCACCTGCTGCCACGTAAGTGACTCAGGTTCGGTGATGGACTTGGTTTGCTGGGGCTGACCGGGGAGAGGAGAATTGAGCATCCGGAGGAAAGCTCTCCTCATCTGGGAGGGAGGGCGGTGGATGCTCGGCACTGGTCTGACCCCTGGCAGAGGCTCTGGGCACATCAGTGCAACTTCAGGGTCGGAGGGTCGGTGGCCAGTGACGTAGTACGCATGTCAGTGTGCATGGTGCGTCTCAGTCGGCATTGCATGTCTGTCCCTCCCTTCCAAAGAACACAGGGAAATGGCCGGACACAATGCAGATGATGCTGGCCTCTCATGATCTCTGCATTGGACTTCAGGACCCCTCTCCCACACCGGATCCATGTGTTGGCATGTGGCGCCTGCCATCAGACCCTTGCCATGGGGGGGGAGGCTAAGTCATGGAGGAAGCAGGGACAGTGGCCCTTACCAGATCTGTTTCGCTGGCGGCGTGGCACCCTCGATGAACCCAATCACGGGGAGGGGGGGTTAAGCAGTGGAGGACGCTTGAGTCGGGTAAGTCCCTGAGTGCTGGGTGATGATGGGTCTGGAGGAGGTCGGTAGAGTATAGGCTGTGCCATGGCGGGGAGGATAAAACGCTTAATAAAAAATAAAAAGAATTCATGAGCAGATTGACTGGCCTTTTGCATGTAAAAACTGGTCATGGAGCTGGCAACACCTTGATAACCAATTCTTGCCTTTAGCAAGTGTGCAGTATATATGTGCTGACATGAAAGTATCGGGTAACTAGACAATTAAAAATGTTTTGTTAGTTTTTTTTCCTGTTTCTTATTGTTGAAATTGTGCTCTTAATTCTGTAGAGAGCAGGGTGGAATGGCCACTGTGTGGTGAATAAAATAACCGTAACATATTAGTATTTCATGTGACATGTATACTTGGCAAAAGGAATGGAATTGCTGAGTAAATCTCTGCAGCTGTAGTTAAGTAACCACACAACCCACTCCAGCCTCAAAAGGTGCAACATACTTTGATCAAACAATGAGGGAATCTGACCAGGAATAGAAGAACCACAGTGTTGTAAGGGGTTTCCGAATTGCTTTCAAAGATTAAGTTTCAGAAAGCTATGCAGGCTTTGTATCTACATTCATTTCTTATCATTTTTAAAATCTACAAATAGGCCGGAAGTGCATTTACGTTCCATCTACTTGATCTTTCTGATTGCCTTTGTAGTTCCTTGAATGTACACAAGTCATTATATTATTTTACCTTCAGTTTGTTTGAAGGCATCTTCCTTTCTACAACCTATCCACAACTTTAAATCAAGATTTTAATTCCTACATCTGAACAAATCCTGTTTGCTAACCACTCTTCTTTTTCATCTTTTTTTTTTTTGTTTTGTTAACTTGTTCAGTACTTCAGCAATTCATCAGCTTTGGTACCGTGGCCATTTAGGATAAGATTGTCCCATTTCATTAATTGATATTTATGGCCCATCTTTTCTCTTTGTAGGAGCCAAAAATTGGTTTTGGGGAGGGGGGTGATGAAGGGTTTAGATGACGAGACATGGCTGTGACTAGTTATGAATTGCTAAAACTTGATTGACAGTTAATAAGCATGGCTGCTCCTTTTTAGCCATTCTTTTTGGCCCAACTAGTTTCGGAGACCTCCTAGCCCCAGTGCTACTTACCTTCTTCCAGAAGCCTCATGCCACACCCCAGCACTTAATATGGTGTGGTGGAAATTTGTGATATGGGCCCAAAAAAGTACCAAGGCTGTCATCTGAAAGCATTGGGGGATTTTTTCCTGTTACTTTCATATGTTTCAGGGGATTAGCATCAAAGACAGTTTTATTTAAAAATGTTTGTGTAGCAACTGCAGTGTTACAAAACCTAATTTGAGTAGCAATAGGAAAAATATGTGTAACATTTGCATACAACCTTTTGTAAAGCAGCTGCACAACCACTTCCGAGTGAACTCAGATGTGTAGCAAATGATTACTGTAAGTAAATAGTTTTGTGTAGCAGTTTATAAAAATTGTGTTGTTTTTTGCTATGCAATAACAGATAAAATATTCCCTGATTATCATGCTCATTTCTGTGTACCCTTTGCCATTTTGCTGACGCTGCGCGCAGCTTACTGGTGATCCTGCGCTGATGCAGCCAGCCTGTGTGAAGCAACAATCTTCCAGACACATCACAGTGGTCACTGCAGCAGCGCTGCCATCCCCAGGTTGGGATGTGCTGCCAGTCCCCAGCCCTGGCTGCTCGAGACAGGCTCTGTGTTCTGCTCCCGAACTGGCTTTACCTGCCTCATAGCTTGATGCACTACCACTGGGCAACCCCCAACATGGCTGTTGTAATGATTCCCTGATTAGGTCTAATGAATTGTTAGACACAAAACATTGTTTCACAAATGCGTTTTTTGGAAATTCCTTGGTGAGGGTGTGGACAATCACAGATTCTCTTTTGAATCTGACATGAAAGGTCAGCCAGTAGTGGATTCGGTGATCAAATTTCCATGGAGAATGTATAAAGCAGTTTCCTGAAGTCCCATGCATTCATTTTTAAATGAGATATAATGCCCAGGGAGCAGTCCCTCTGTAGTAATGCAGCACTGAATTAGGCCTTCCCTAGGAGAGATCAGTCTATTGTTCATCTTGGTTTTGCCTGAAAGCTTTCATCACTGTTTGCTTCCCTTCAGCAATGTAGTGTCATTCATGGCTGAGAAATATGGTTCCCAAATGCTGGTCAAGTTAAGGTGTAGAGCACTGCATCTCTTTAAAATAATAAGTCAATAAGGAATATATAGTATCAGATGTCAGCCTTTGATTCCAAGGCAAGATAGGCATATCGTATTTGCCTAAACATTCTTGTTTCTCTAGAAAATGTATTTCTCACTGAGATTATGAAAATGATTTGCTAAGTAGTTTCCACCACAGATAGTAAAAAAATTGAAGTAACATTTAAAGGAGACAATGGAAGCTTGATAGTGAAAGGCATACATGATGGCATGTGTGCTGTTTAAATTTGAAACTCCTGAAGGTCCTGCCTGAATGTGTGATCTAAGAGATATTTCATTTCATTATGCTACAGTATTGTTATTGTGGCTATTATGTCTGTGATCCTTGTTACAGAGCAATACTTAAAAGTAAATGGATTCTGTTTTTAGCGTTTTAGTTAATGTACTTAATGAACCCTTTCTTTATAAGGCAGGCCAATCTACCTGATAGTTGTACATTTAGTAAACTGCTTTTCCTCTTTTCTTGGTTCGGATTCAATCCATTTTATCATACAGGATGCCCTTAGTTACACTAGTGGTGAATTTTCCATTGTAACACAAATTTCAAAACCTGTGTTTTGTGGTGTAAAGCAATTGTAAGAGTTTTTAGATGCGTCTTCTTGTAAGTGCTATAATTTACTTTTCCTTTCAATTTGCTTTGTTTTAGGCAAATACCTTACCTGCATCATCTTTCAACCTAGCTCCATCCCACATGTTTGGCAATCAGCTGAATCCCAACTCAGCGATGGCAGCCCTTATGGCTCAGTCTGAGAACATCCAAGCAGGTAAAACTCCACCAGGCATCTGTTTTTCTTAATGCAGCCAGTTGCAAAAAGAGATTCCATTTTATTTGTGAGCTCCTGCTTGTGGGGTGGGGTGGAGGGAATACATTACGCTGCAATATTGTTATTGCAGCATTTTAGCCAAAAGAAACACAGTTGGAAGTAAATGCTCTTCTCTTTGGCAAAGTAGCTGTGTACATTTTTTACTGTCTGAAATGTAAATGTTTGAGTAGAGCCATCGGCAGGCTGGAATGCAACAGTCTCTCCTGTGGCTTTTGTGATTGATGTGTTCAATTCTACTAGATCAGTGCAATGAAAGTAACGCAGTGCTGTGTTTTGTCATGAATGGCCAAAACCTTTCTTTGCATAGTTAATGAAACTGTATTAGATAAAAATTTGCATGGAAGAGATTATAACCTGCTGTAAAGTAGCTTCTGTGAGAAACATGTATTCTGTTTCTGTAATCCTATGAATATTTGCCAAATGCCATTCATAGCAGAGTTCTTGCACAGTTTTAATGAGCTACTGGATTTGCTTTGTTTCATTCCATCCATAAGGATTTGTTGACATGTCCAAGTAGCCATGCCTGTTTTGGGGGAGGGGAGCAAGCTTAGCAATTTACCAAGAATGAATCAGTCATGTCTTTACCCTCCAAGAGGTCAGGAGGTCACATGACTCAGAATAAGCGAAGGACAACCCCTTGAAGGGGCCAGATAGGGTTGTTATTTTATAGAGCAGCTGTAGGGAATGTAACCCTTTTAATCCCTTCTAGGCTAGAAATGTTTTGTAAGCCTAATGAGCAGCAACCTAAGCGTCTTTTTTTTCTTTTACTTTTGTGACTAATAAACAGTTTACTACACTACTAAACTGTTGTAACGTAGTAAGTACTTCTGAAAAAAGCCTACTCTATTCATGCTGTATGTCAGTAGTGGTTTTCATGGGCATCTGATCTTTGGAAACGGTTTAATAATATTTGAATTTGCTTGCAAGGATAGCACATGACTGCTAGGTTATTGTACTGTAAATTGTATTTTGTAGAAAGTCATGAGATGGATAGTTTTGTTAAAGAAGAAGAAAAAAAAAGATTAGCACACAGATCAGCATGTCCACAGCTGTGTTTCATTACTGATGTTGTAGAAATCAAAAGTGGCTGTTGGAGGTTAAGGGGAGGGTGCTGAAAATTTAAACCACTCATCTGTGCCATAAAATAGACTAGATGATAAGAATGTAAGATAACTCGTGGCCCAGTTTACCCATGTCTAACATGGTGCCATTCTGTAGTTCTGTTGAGCCACTGCATAATGTCCTTAACTAGTATGTTTAGAAATAGTGTGCTGGGCTTACAATGCTTTACAAAAAAAGTCTGTAACAACTTAAACAGTAATCTATGAAGAGTTACTTTATCAGGTAAGGTATATTTGCATTTCAGATCAGGAACTGGGAGACAATAGTCGCACCCTTGTTGGTAGGGGCAGTTCACCCAGAGGAAGTCTATCACCACGGTAAGCATTATTTACATTCCAGAGTCTAGGCAGAGGAAACATTTTGTGATGTTGAAATTCCTTTTTCTTTTATCAGTAACATTTAGATTTGTTAATGCTGTAAAGAATTACACTGATAAATTACATGTCCAGGCAGTCAGGAAACTATTTGTGGATTTACTGTGTTTGGCAACAATCAAAAACAGCACTCATGATTAGACATGAAAACTAAATGGAATACCTACCTTGAACTGAACTGAAGCAGGCATCTGTTGTGGTTATTCATTTTCTTACCAATTGATACACATCTAAAATGATTTAGTATTGCAGTTGTTTATGCAGTTAACAGCTGTGTTTAAATTTGCACATTAAAATGTTAGCAGTACTTCTGTGAGCTCAGTTAACCTCATCCGATTTATTGCTTGTAACACCTATAGATTGTATTACTGCATATTCCCCTTTAGAGAACTGAATAAGGTACCTCTGGAGTGGTATAGGAGTTAATTCCCAAACATAGTATGCTTTGCTTTTTGGCATGATGCAGCGTAATTGTGGACACCCAAATGATTGCTTTTCCATTTTCTTTATTAAACGTGGAAATAACCTTTTGAACAGATCCCCTGTAAGCGGCTTACAGATTCGCTATGATCAGTCAAGTAACAGTGGTTTGGAGAATCTGCCGCCAGTAGCAACCAGCATAGAACAGCTTTTGGAGAGGCAGTGGAGTGAAGGGCAGCAGTTTTTACTGGAACAAGGAACTCCTGGTGACAGTAAGCATTTATGTGACTTCTTAATATTACAAGGAAATGTGTTTGTATATTTAATTCTGTGTGCTTTATACCACATTGTAAAACTAAAGATAAGCATAGTTACCAAGAAAATATAATTCTGTCTGCAGTTTGAATGTGGTGGTTTTTTAATACTTTAAATCCACAAAGTGATAACTTTTAAGTTATGATTTTATTTCGGGTCTGCACAAGATTGCACTTTACATAGCTGCCTTCTATGTTTAAGTAAATTACTGCAGTGACGTTTTAAAAATTCTTGAGGTGAATTTGATTACAGTGATAATATCTTAAAATTAAATGTAGACAAACCTTGGTAAATTCTGAGAGGACAGGGCTGTAATCTTCTCTATATTGACCGCTGTGTTCATGGCTTTAGTTGCATTCAGAACACCGAGTTAGTTTAGTAAGTCCATCTTTCATACAACTAGATACCCCAACCTATGGCATAAATATATATTCTAAAATTTGACATTTTAAGTATTTTCAGTGTGTAGTGTAGTTTTCCACATTTATAACAGACAAGAAGATACATTTGGATTTTGATTTAAATTACTATATTGTTCCATAACCATGATATCATTTTGGGGGGGGGGCACCATTTGTTCAGGGTTATCATGTAAGGGTGGGGGAATTAAAATCATGTTTAGAAAATATACCCTATAACTTAATACTTTGTCTCTTTGAAGTTAAAAAGGATAAACTAAGTTGCAAATGACAAATTTCTGTCTTGTTTCCTAATTTAACAAACCGTTCTGCTTGTTTGCAGTAAATAAGGCATCCCCCCTAGTTAGAATTTTATGAATGGCACACTGATGAAAATGCTAATTATGAGGAAATGCATGCAGGGATAATCCTTTAAACATGATAGCTGGAGGACAGGTTTAGCCAAGTCTTATTGCATCTCATTTGGGCACACTGAGGGTCCCTTTGTATACTCTTAAAGAGGAGGGATAAAAGCTAAATCCTTGGGAAATGACCAGATGGAAATACATTGGTAGACAGTCAGCAATAGGCCCAGAGGTCATATCAAACAAATGGCACATTTTAAAAATGATCATTGGGGCCTCCCAATAAAAATAAATAAATAAATTGTACATAGCAGTACTTGACTCCATAATATTTTGAAAATATTTTTACATATTGGTTAACCACATCACTGATTTTGTTTACACATTCATAAATTATTTTTTTCTTTAAGTGTGCCATTTCATCTCAGCAATGTTGTCAAACTATTACTGTGTAATTTTGGGAGGACAGACACTAATTAGCTCGTTTCACATATAGAGATCATTTTTAATTTTGAAATTCCTTTGCAATTCATTAAATGTCTCTGTATGTAACTATAGTTTTTATTTTAAAGTGCATATATTATAGACAGTAAAATGCAATATAAATATCATAGTTTGAAAATAATTCTGTAAGCCTTTATTATTGAACACAACTGACAAAAGGTAGAACAAAGTGTACTTACAATTCTCACTTTTTGTGGTGCTTGTTTAAATTCTCTGCTTGATTTTCACAGCAGTAAAGCTATATTGTGTGCCATTTAAAGTATTATAGGAATAAACTAAAGTTCCAGATTATGTTTCTTTAGGGTTTGTTCGCTACAAATTTTGATGAAATTTTGTACAACACAGTTTTATTTTGTATAATATGACATTATCTCAAAACATTTTACAGATTCCAGTTGGGCAAACATAATACACAGTGCAGGGGAAAAGCAGGTATATGTAATTGCAGAGGCAGACAGACCTGGTCATTCCTTGTTGCTTATAAAAAAAAAAAAAACATTGGTTAAATGAATAACAGAGTATTACTTATGTGAGTTACTGAGTTTGAATTGATTGCAGGCATTTTATACAGTTAGGTCAGTTTTAGCTTTCTAATATTTTAAGTACACCATGGAAAATTAGCAGTGAACACACATCCGTAATTTATTTGTTTGAAATTTTACACATCAACATTGTGCCAGTCTCCTTTCCATGGGAGTCCTGGGGGAAGCAGGCAAATAAGTTAAAAGCATTCCTACATCACGTGTCACATAAAGCATCATTGTAAAATAATTCATATAATACTCTAGGTACAATTAATAAGCAATATTCTATATAGGCAATCAGTCCATTTTTGTCTGAGGACCATCCTTGTGGAATAAGCTCCCTGTTGCATTCAGACCCGTGAAGGGTCCATTGCTGTCTTGCCTTGGGTTAAAATCCTGGCTGTTTTCTTTGGTTCCACAATGTCATCATTGTTGCTGATTATTGTCACTCACAAAGTTTGGTTTAAGTAGAATTCTTCTGCATAACTGTAGCCTAAAATCATTGTATACTTATGATTGTGTTAGTAACTGTACTGATGTGTGGTTTTATGTATTAATGTTATTTAAATTGATAACTTGTAACAGTGTTTAATGCTTATTGTAGCACGTATTTGAAGTTGTCTGTGGGACGCAATTTAAAATGAGCTTTGGCTCGATGGCTGTTTTCCCTAATCAACATAAACATGCAAAAGATGGGAATGGGTACAGCATTACATCATACATAGTCCATAGAAAATGTAGAAAGTCACCAGAGTCAGATATATAACTGATCTTTGTGTTGCACCAGTTAGTTATTGACAGTCAAGTTTATATGTATGCTGTTGTCCTTAGTTCTGGGAATGCTAAAATCAGTACACCAACTTCAAACTGAAAATCGACGTTTAGAGGAACAGATCAAGATCCTGACAGCGAAGAAGGAGCGCCTCCAGCTATTAAATGCTCAGCTTTCAGTTCCTTTTCCAACAATAACTTCAAATCCCAGCCCGTCTCCTCAAGTGCATGCATTCTCAGCACAAGCTGGTAAGAAATGGTCAGGTATAATTTTCACATTAAATAACATCAAGTTAAATTTATGGTCCTCTAGAACATACGTCTGCTTGCTCTTATCTTAAGAGATAACTAGTAAATTTACCAATGCCTGTATCTGTAGACAAGAATTCTGAGAACAGTACAACCATGGTGCCTGTGCTTCTTGCCAGTTAGGCCCTGTATTTTGCAGCAGACAATAACGTACTGCACTTCTGGAATCCACCTTCCTAAAGTTTGCAATTAAATAGGACAGGGTGTCATGTTACAGTAGATGGACAGCATTTTCTTTGTGTGTCATTTGCATATTGTTTTGATTCATTTGTTACGTACTGCAGTGTTCTATTTTAAAAAGCACAATAAATAAATTTACGGCTGTTGAAAGTTTAGTATGAGTCCTTAAGTGTTCTAACAGTTAAAAAGGTGTGTGTCTACACAATCATAATTTGATACATTTCTGTAGTGATGGAGATTTAGTGTTTTTAAACTTTCCTTTAATGCTCATTACGTTAATAAATTTACTTGTATTAACTCGGTAAGGAATTCTTCTTAGAAGATAGAAGGCCAAAGCAAGTACAATATGATACTGTTTTTACAAAGCTGTGAACAAAATAGTTTGATAACACTTGTGTGCTCGTTAATGGACTCCTGTTTAATTTTTTTATCTGTTTAGTGCCCAACACAGATTCATTGAACAGCAGCAAGAGCCCTCATCTGGGCACAAGTTTTTTACCAGAGAATTCACTTCCTCTTCCAACTCAGGTAGTTTTACTTTCACCGTAATTGCAGTACATCAGTTAATACTAAATGTATATAATCTTATAGGGCTATTCAGCAGCAGTGTATGTACGCTAATATTACATTAAGGAAATAAATTCATAAAGTGTTTGTTAAATAGAGCTCATAGGTTTCACTAGCCATAATTTTTAATGTTAGTCTCACCCTAGTAAGTACAAATCAGTAAGCAACACTTAAATTTTGCTTCCAGATATTCTTTCGTTCATGTTTGTTAGCGCAGTGCATGACATCTTTTCATGGTGTGCAAAAGCTTGGTCAGTGTTACTTTTTCATGGTGTGGAAAAGCTTTGTCAGTGTTACTTAAAACAGTTTGTTATTCCAACCCTTTTGCTTATTTTGTTTGCCTCACTAAAATATGTTGCTTAATTATTTATAGAGATTTTTGCTTTATACTTTAAAGCTGTGTGAAATTAAGGTAAAATTCAAACAGTATTAAATTTAAACCATTGATTTTCAGTTTTGCTACAGTACTTGGTTTTCTGTTTTGTTTTTAATTTAAGCTAAACCTTGCCAATGCTTTACATTTAATCTGTTACCTAGTATAATGCTTTTTCAAAGTGTTTTTTTTTTTTCTGACATGCTTCAACTGTTTCTGTTGTGTAGGACTTAACCTCAAGTGGACAGAGCACCAGCAGTTCATCAGCTCTTTCCACCCCAACCCCTACTGGGCAGAGCCCGGCTCAGCAAGGGTCAGGGGTCACAGGAGTTCAACAGGTCAATGGTGTGACAGTAGGGGCACTAGCTAGTGGTATGCAGACTGTGACATCTACCATTCCAACAATGCCTGGAGTGGGTGGATTAATTGGAGCCTTGCCAGGTAACCAGCTGGCAATCAATGGAATTGTAGGTGCTTTAAATGGAGTTATTCAAACCCCGGTCACAGTGACTCCGAATCCTAGCTCTCTCTCTCATGCAGCTGTACCACCTAATGTAACACTTCCATTGACAACTGCTTTAAACAGGTGAGAATTTTATTTTCTGAATGCAGTTTTTAAATATTAACTTCAGACTTATTCCATAAACCATGGTTGAACCAGCTTATCTTGCAGCAGCACAGCTTTTCCGTTTGTTATAATCATTTTGAGGTATCCTAAAAGAAGTTACAAAACATTATTTTGTTTTCTACTTTTTGACCATGAAGCATATCAAGGTGTGAATAATTTTGAATAACCATTATTATATGACGGTCTTTAAAATCAAATGCTAGATGCCTTGATACGCACCAGCATGGCATGCTTCAGCTTTACACTGTCCAAGGGAAGAGAGTGGAGGTCACGGACAAGATCAAGTACCTCGGGGTCCTGCTTGATCAGGCGATGACCTACCAACCTCACATTGACTCTGTTGTTAAGTCCACCCACCAGAAGTTAGGACTTCTCTATAAGCGGGGTAACTCTGTATCTCTCGAGGCTCGTTATGCCATAGCCAGCTGCACCCTACTCCCCTCCCTTCTCTACGAGGCTCCCCTGCTGCAGTTCCTAACGAAAGGCGAACAAAGAAAACTTACCACTCTCTACTATAGGGTGGCTCGTTTCGCTACTAACTCCCCACCTAGAAGGCACCACTGTGAGGTCCTTGCTGATCTCCACTGGCCTACTATACGACATAAACTGGCCTACTCCTCTTTGAGTTTGACCTTTAAATTTACCACTGTTGGTCCTCCTCCTCACCTGCATGGTCTGCTCAATCCCAAAGTCCGGGGCTGGAACCTGAGATCCCCTACTGGCCATCCCCTTGACATCCCTCATGTCCAAACTAACTACGGCAAGCACTCCTTTTGGTATGCTGCCCCACATTTATGGAACCCTCTCCCTGTGGACTTAGCTAACTGTCATACTATTCATGGATTTAAGTCGTGCTTGAAAATATATCTGCTGGAACTTAGTCTTTGTGGTTGAAATCACTTGCTCGGAGCTTAATCTCTGTGGCTATAATTGCTAGCTCCCACGGTAAACAAAACCACTGTGTGGCTATATTATCCTGCTTATTGCTGATACCACCTCTCCCCCAAAGTATTTTTGTGTTAAGTTGTCATATGTCTGATGTAATTGCTATATTATATTTGTGTATGTAACTGACGTGCTCTGTAATGTACTCTAAGCCTTATCCAATGAATGTTTAATCTACATTATACTCCTGCCAGTGTATGTAATCTATGTCTGTAACTAATACGGGTCGATCCTGAAAAAGGGACCTTTGGTCTCGACGAGCTTACCCAGTTATCAAAATATAAATAAATAGTTGTATGTCTTCTATTTTGCTGGCCCTGGTACTTGGGAAAATGAGATGCCACCATCTCACTAAGCCTTTCCTGGACAAAAATGTTAAAATTAAATATTTGATTTCCAGTAGGTAGAGTCCAGTGAAGGGTACAGTACCCATAAGCTGTTTTTTTTTTTTTTTTTTGCTTGGACATATTCTAAATATAGACAGTACTGCATAAGCCATAATAAATAGTTACTGTTTATAGAAAGAAAGCTTTTTTACTACTATCACATTTGTAATACTATAAAGTATTTAAAGCACCTCTCAGTTAAATTACAGTTTATGCAATCTATGAAATAATACATTAGTAGTGTATAACAACATTTTTTACACACCCAAGGTATATGATGCAGTTCAAACCACAGGAGCAAAACGAGAGTGTGTAAGAAAGAGTCACCCTACCTCATATGTATATATATTTTTAAATTTATAAAAGCTGGCTTTAAAAGTGGACAGAAGTTAAGTTGTAATGTGCTGCTTTTTCATTTAGTCTTTGAAACTGAAACAGCTGTACAGGAGAAAACGAAAGTGTTTTTCCTTGATGGCCTACAGCTGTTTATTGCTCTGTTATACATTCTTGTATGTAACAGAGAGTTACAGCCCTGTTTTAGGTTTGTAAAAACACTTCAGCAGTAATTATAATTGTATTTTGTACAAGTATCACTGAAAGAGAAGAGGGTATGCAGTATGAGTGGTTGGTGCACAGAGCCGTGAACCAGGAGAGCTCAGGTTCATATCCCACCATGGAAACTGGCCAGGTCTGTGACTTTGAACAAGTCACATGACTTCCCAGTTGTCAGAGTAGGTGCAGGACCCCACTGAAAATGAGATGTTGCATCTCAGCTGGGCTTTCCTAGGTAAACCTGTGCAATTTATTGAAACAACAAAAGTTTGTGTTATGTTAATTGATATGTGGTTGTTTCCTGTTCTTTACTGTTTGCGGGATTTGCAGTAATGTACCAGCTAAATCTAGGTGAGCTAGTATGCACATTTTCACTTATGTTTTGTTGGGCTGCTTACAGTGATTACATTGTGATGAGCACATGCTTTAAAATGTTGCGTACAATCATTTAATTAACTTAATGTACTGTTTAGGATGTGTATTCACCTTTGCCTCTTCTGATGTCGGTCTTTCATTGTCATAGTTTGGTTTAAAAAAGATTTTAGTTATAAAGGTATTATTTAAAATAGTTGTAATAACTACTATGGGTTTTGCAGACATTTTTCTGTTACATTACTTTTTTCTGTTCTAGTGCCTCAGGACTAAGTTTACTTCCTGAACAGCAGAGACAGTTTTTGCTCCATCAACAGCATCAACACATGCAGCAATTACTAAATTCCCAACAGCTTCCTCAAGTAAGCCATGCATTAGTGCAAGAAATAAAATGTTTCAAAAATGTTTTACATAAAATTTTTTCAGGTACATAGCTTATTAGCCAAATCAGGATACATAGGGGAATATGACATTGTCTGACTTAAACAGTATTTTTAGCTTCATGAGAGGATATTATTCGATGATATCTCATGAGTGGGATAGCAGTAGACCAGTACACTCAAATGAAAATAAGAATAATACTCTTAAATCAGACATTGTCATATTGGCACCATGTGAAAACAGCTAAGTAGAACCAGCAACCACCAAAAACAGCTGCTAATACAAAACAGCTCAGTCAAATACAGCAAGTTTGTTTTTTGCGGAAGCTGCACCCAAGGGGCACAGCTTCCACCCCCTTCTTATATATACAACTCCCTAAGGGGGGGGGGCCCCCTCTGGGAGGGGGCAATTTTCAGTTGCTCTATGAGTGATACAACAGGTGTCTATGTGGTTTTGTGATAGAAATAATAAAAAGTTACAAAGGGGAAAAAAAAAGTACAAAATGTAAACTGCGCCCCTCTGTTCAGTCGCTTAGCATTAACTACACCGATGCATAACTCCGACTCCTCATGGCTTCAAAAGAGAAATGGCCCTCATCCGATCGGGAAGGGTGGGATTGACTTATGTTTATCGGTTCTTAGGACAGATGGGGATTCTTCCCTTTGATAAAATACAACAAGATAATGGGCTCCAGCAGGGGGAATTTTTTCGGTACTTACAAGTTAGGAATTGTATACGGCAATGTTCAATTGAATCTAAATTACCCTTCCCACTGCCCCCATCCTAAAAATGATTGTGGACAATTTGGAAGATAACTAGTAAAATAAAGATTGATTAACTCATGGGGACACCTGATTGGTTCAGTATATAAAATTTTGAGGGAGGTTCTGGGAGATTTCACGTCATCGATTTTGGAAAAGTGGTATGCGGACCTGGATTTGTAAGTGCCGTGTGTCTCCTGGGCAGAAGCTACCCTCCCAGCTGTCAGGAGGCAGTATAGTGCAGTGGGTTAAGGCTCTGAGCTGCAGATGTGGAGACCTGCGTTTGAATCCCACAGCTGCCTAGGTGCATACTGCGTGATACTGAGCAAGTCACTTAACTTCCTTGTGCTCCCAGGTCGCATCTGGAAACAAGCTTTGGCTTAGTGTGCTACTCCTGGTTAAACAATGTTCTCTTTCCTAGCTGTTAAATTAACATTTTCCGATACATGGAGGGAGTTTGCATGGAAGTACAGGAATAGGTTCTTTCGCTCCCCAGCGATCCTGGTGAAATACCTACCAGACTAATATGGCTCCTGCTGGAGAGATTGCAACTGTAGGTTGGCAAACTTGGGCCATATATTCTGGTTCTGTCCAGTGTTAATGCCATTTTGGTGTTCTCTCCAGAGGGAGTTGCAAGCCTGTCTGGGTGAGCGAATAGAGCTCACTGCAGAGATGACTCTCTTGTCTATCTTCCCACAGCATTGTCCTCCTTGGCACAAGACACTATTGCCAGTATACCTGCTAGCGGCTAAAAAGTCTATAACATGCAGATGGATGTCTAAGGAGATACTTCCTGTGGCTGATTGAAGGTCAATAGTTCTTTATATATATATATATATATATGTATCTAGCAGTCTAGTAGCCCCCCCCCCGCTGACATTGAACAGACGACGTCCCAGCATATATAAGTGAGAGCAGCTCCGCTCCCTCCTCCATTCTTTCCCGTCATCAGCCATACTTGCACAGACCCAACGGAAGCTTTGTTGTTCAGTCGACTGCCAATTTTCTACTTCCCTTTTCTTTCTTTTGAGTGTTGAATCACTTTATTTTAAAGTGATTCCTTTTATTTTAAATGTCGAGAACAAAAGACTCTTCTAACCTTTTCCATTGCTGCCGCTGCAGAAAGAAGATTTACTTTAAAGACAAGCACAACCTCTGCATTTGCTGCCTTGGGCCTAACCATGACACCCTGGCCTGCAAGCTGTACCTGAAGTTCAACCTCGCCACCTGGCAACACCGCCAGGAAGCCTTGAGGTCTTTTCTTCTGGAGCAACAACTAGCCAGGATGGAGCAGGGCTCTTCGGGGGCTACCCCCTCCTAGTTGCCGGCTCACTCTTCAGGTTCTCAGGCCACCAAGGCCAGGGACTAGTCTTCAGGGAAACACTTTCACTAGGACAGGAAACATAACAAAGACCATTCCCCCCGAGGCACTCCCAATCCCTGATTGCTACTGCCTCTTCCTCTGTGATTTTGGGGGGGGGGGGTTGTTTAACCAGGAAAGGCACAGTAAGCCAGAGCTGATTTCCAGGTGCAACCTGGGACCACAAGGAAGTTAAGAGACTTGCTCAGGGTCACACAGTATGCAAGTGGGAGCAGATGGTATTCAAAACCAGGTCTTCAGGTTTGCAGCTCAGTGCCCTTAACCACTACACTGTACTGCCTCCTAGCGCCGTCGACCACTTTGGCGTCAACCCCTCCTACCACCCACGTCTCAGTTCCTTCCAGGCCATCACCAGCAGCGAGCACCAGCCTTTCTACAGCAGGTGAAGGGCCATTGACTTCAGGCTCGCCCGGGTCGTCAATGCCAGCTCCACCGATGTGACCTCCACAACTGCAGGGTACACTGGCGCTGGGCCTCATAGGATCTGCTTCAGCAGGTGGTGCTTCAGCGACACCAGAGCCTCTGTCCCCTCCATCACCGCCATCGGCACCTGTGTTGCCTCTTCCTGTCGTCAACATAAACATGGTGCTTTACGCTGTCATGGCAAATCTAATCCAGCAGCTCATTCCCCGGCCTATGCTTTCATCGCCATTGCCAGGGAGTGCTGCCTTTGTGTCGATGCTGGTTCAGCCCCAGCGCTCAGCGCCCTCTCGGGCGGCGTCCGCATCTTTGCCATTGGTCCCTGCCTCAGATCAAGTCGAGGAAGAGTACCACCCAGATCTCGTCCTCCCGTATGAGGAGGATGAAGACCAAGATGTTGGGGTTGATTCCTCAGACAGATCTACTGTCTCATCAGGGAGTGAGAACTCTAGGAAACATACTCCGAGATCCCCCCCCCCCCAAGGATCTCTGCTGCTTCTCCATCATGAAGCAACTTCAGGTTACCATGGGGTTCCAGACTGAGGAGGAGGATATCACCGGGAGGAACCTGGTGAATTTCCTAGAGATTTCTTTATCTCCTCCCAAGGTCATTCGCCCCCTTCGCTACCAGCCCTGGATGATGCTGCCACTGCGGCCTGCCAAAGGCCTAACATTTATTTATTTGCTTTTGGTAACCGTGTAGGTGCTCTAAGCATAGAGATGCCTATTTTCAGGCTCGACCCGGGAGGGTACAAGTTGAATATATAACAACAAACAATGTGAAAGTACATCATTGGGTGAAACAGAGGGTTGCAGGTCCAAAATACAATTAACTTAGTGGTTTGGAAAATACAGTTTGACAAAGTCGAAACAACATAAGTGCAAATTCAACAATATGCAAAATACAAAATTGGTGGAATAACATGTACAGAATACATTAAGGTGCCATTAAGATTTGAGAGATTAGGAAACACAGTAAGTCAGCTAGCGAACCAACAGGGACTGAGGGTCCAAGAGATGAAGCATTAGAGTAGTAGAGAAGAGGTGGATTAGTCGGAGGGAGAGAAAATATTAAGAAGGAGGAGGAGGAAGGAGTATAGCCTAGGAAAGGGGTGAGGGATAGAAAACGTGCAAGGATGAGGACAAGAAAGGTAAGGTAAGGGAAAGTTCTGGGGAGAGAAACAGCTGTAGCGAGGTGAGCAAGGTAGAGGAGGTGGATGATCTAAGGTGGGTGAAAGCATGTGCAGGGGTTTAATATAAGTAAATGATTACAGTGACGTTTCTTGAAACTGGCATGGGTGGGAGCAAGGCAATTAGCTTGAGGAAGGGAGTTCCAATATTTAGGAGCAGCATATGGGAAAGCTCATGTACCCATAGAGGTTTTACATCTGGGAATAAGGAGAGGGCCTTGGTCATTTGATCGCAGCCCATAGGAGAGTGTTTGAGGGTGCAGCATGGAGGCAAGGGATTGGGGAGACCAGATCTGGCTATACCATCAATAAGAGAGCCATAAGACTGCTGTTGATAGGCAGAAGGGCAGGGCCATTTTAAGTCAGCATAGAGCTGGCAGTGGTGTTTGTACTGAGGGGATGCGGAGGCATAGTGGCAGATGTTATTGTAGGGGGTGTCCCACTTGTGGAGAGAGGTTTTGGTGGCGAGTAAGTAGGTGACTGAGCCATAGGCCAGTGCCGGGAGCAGAAGGCCTTGTGCGATAGCAAGCCTGGCCGATGAGGTAAGAGCATAGCTAGTCCAGTAGGCACCTCCAATTTTAGCATTAATGGATTTACAGGTGGTAGTAATATGTTGATCGAAGTCCAGTGATTAATCAAGCGGGAGGTCCAGCTGTTTGAAAGAGCTGATATTGACCAGCGGTGAACCATCTGTGCGTGAGATTTTGAGAGTCTCGATTTGCTCTAAGTCTGGCAGGAGAGCCAAGGAGCATGGAGTGAGGTTTGCTAGCATTAAGAACAAGGTTGTTTTCTGGCAGCCAGGATTGTATGCGTAGGAAGTCCTAGGTGAGAGCATGATTTATGTCCGAGATGTTCCTGGCACTGTAGAAGATAACAAGTTCATCCGCATAGAGCAGAGATGAGCAGGCTGGGGCGAGCGATGGGAGATCATTAACGGAAATTGAAAAAAGTAAGGGGTCAAGAATGGATCCCTATGGAACGCCAGTGTGTATGGAGGTGAAATCAGACATGACAGAGTTGTAGTTTACAGCCTGTTTTTTATTGGACAAGTAGCTGTTGAACCAGGCCACAGCATCTCTAGAGGAACCAAGAGAACGCAGTTTTGTAAGGAGAAGGGTGTGGTTAACCAGGTCAAGTGCCTTGGTTGTGTCGATGAAGACTGCGCCAGTTAGGAGTCCGTTATCCATAGCGGCATAGATATCATTTGTGAGTTTTAGGAGGGCAGTGGCAGTGCTATGGCCTTTGCGGAAGCCATGCTGGGAGCCAGAGAGGAGGTTATGCTCCTAAAGATATGAAATGGTTTGAGTTGCCACTAGTTTTTCGAGAATTTTTACTAAGAACAGAAAGAATAGTTATGGATCAATAGCTGGCGATTTCTTTAGGGTCACCTTTTTAAAAAATGGGTGCAATTCTGGCTATCTTCCAGATATTAGGACCTGTGCTGTGGCACTGTGACAAGTTAAAGATTTTGGCTAAGGGGAGGCAGTGAGAGGGGCAGCGAGTTTCAGGAGCCCGGGTTCCAGGCCATCTGCGCCAGTACCAGTGCTGTCAGGGATGGTATGTAGTATCTTTAGAACTTCAGTTCTGGTTATGGTTCGAAACCAGAATGGTGGGTGGGTGAGTGAGCCGGAGTTCAGTATCCGCAGGGGGGGGAGTGGTTTGTATGGAGGCGAAGCAGGACGAGTAACTTGATAAGTCCAAGAAGTGGAGATTAAAGGAGTTGGTGATAGTTGTTGGATTGTTACAATGTACGCCATTTAGTAGCATGTCATTTGTAGTACTCGTGTGTTTGGCTGCAAAGAGTGTTTTAATAAGTGACCAGAATTTCTTGGAGTTACCGGTGGCATTTGTTAGTAAATCTTTGCAAAATTAGCTTTTAGCTAAGTGAATGTTACTTTTGTAGGAGTTTCTCCACACTCTGTAGTCATTTTAGTCAGATTGTAGCCCAGAAACCTTGAAACGCCTCCAGCTTTTGTCCTTCACCCTGATTTGAGTAAGTAGGTCTTTATTGAGCCACTTTGTTTGTGCTCCACATATACAGCGTGTGGTGCGGGGAGAATGGATATCCTGGAGAGATCAAACCCAGGTTAAGAAGTAGTCTAGGGCTGACTGTGCATTGTTGGCAGAGTAGATGGCGAACCAGTCAGTCATAGAGAAATCATGCATAAACTGTGCCTGATTGAAATTCTCCAGGTTGCGGAAGGTGATGAGTGTGGGGGGAGGAGAAGGTCGACTGGTAGAGTGCCAGATGCAGTAGATTGGAGAGTAATCACTTATCGCATCGGTGAGGGTACCTGAGGAAACTATACTGTCAAGATGATTCGTTAGGGCCCAGTCAGTTAGAGTACTAGACCGGCGGGGAGCCATGACCCTGGTGGGGTCTTCGATTAGTTGGTGAAGGTTGTGGCCTTGTACCACGGTGTGGAGGGACTTATTTGCTTTGCCGATCCAGTTTAAATTTAGGTCCCCTAGTATGAGGATTTCATTTTGCCCAACGGCTGTGTCCACCTGGGAGAGAAGTTCCTCGAGACCAGTGGTGCTGCCTGTATGGGCGTTATAGGCACACACTACATGAGGCTTCTGTGAGCCAATTTGGAGAGTTGCATGAATAGATTCACAGTGGAAGAGGGCAGATGAGGCATTATGAGATAAGACTAGGTGTGATTTGTAGAACATGGCAACACCACCACCTCGCGTCGATGAAGGCCTGTCTAGTCTAATAAGTTTATAGTTTGGTAATGAGCAGGCAGAATCAGGGGTTGAAGGTTTTAGCCAGGTTTCGGACAGATAAAGAATATCCGGGTTATATTGAACAACCCATGCCTCAAGTTCAGTTAGGTTATGGAGAAGGCTTCTTACATTCAGGTGAACAATGCGAGGTCCCAATGTATGTCTCTTTGCAGATGACACAAAGATCTGCAACAGGGTTGATACACCAGATGGAGTGGAAAGGATGAGAAGGGACTTGGCAAGGTTGGAGGAATGGTCAAATGTATGGCAGCTCAGACTCAGTGCAAAGAAGTGCAAGGTAATGCACCTGGGAAACAAAAACCCAGGGCAAGAGTACACAATGGGGGGTGAGATACTGACAACAATAAAAATGGAAAGGGACCTGGGGGTAATTATATCAGATGACCTAAAGGTTGGCAAGCAATGTGAAAAGGCAGTAAGGAAGGCTGGGGGGATACTGGGATGCATAGGGAGAGGCATCAATAGTAGAAAACAGGAAGTTGTTATCCTCTGTACAGACAGTTGGTGAGACCCATCTGAGTACTGTGTGCAGTTCTGAGACCCCATCTCCAAGAAGACATAGACAGAGTGGAGGCTGTCCAGAGGAGGGCAACCAAAATGGTGCAGGGTCTGCACCAGAAGACATACGAAGAAATACTAAAGGAGCTTAATATGTATACCCTTGAGGAAAGGAGGGAGAGAGGGGACATGATAGAAACTTTCAAGTACCTCAAGTCCAAGAGGGTGGCATCTTTCAGAAAAAGAGATGTGCAAGAACAAGGGGGCACAATTTGAAGATAGAGGGGGGACGGCTCAGAGGTAATGTGAGGAAGTATTTTTTCACAGAGAGGGTTGTGGATGCATGGAACAGCCTCCCTGAGGAGGTCGTGGAGTCAAGAACAGTGGAGGAATTCAAGAATGCATGGGACAGACATAAGGCAGTCCTAGTGGGGGTTAGGAGGAAGTAAGCTGTTGGTTAATTAGGATCTGCAGCTTATCTGTTAGGTAGGAAAATGGGCAGACTAGGTGGGCCAAGCGGTCCTTATCTGCCGTCAAATTCTATGTTTCTATGTCCCTTGGTGTCCTTCCATAAGGCATTTGAGCAGGAGATGTGACCTGGTGGGCATGGGTTTAGCTCAGTGTCCCCTACTAGTATTAGGGCTAGAAGGAGCAGGTACCACAGTTTACAGTGGATGAAATGGGTGGGCAGGATAGGGTAACAGAGCAGGGACTTAGAGAGTATAGGCTACATGGTAGATGTAACTGTGGGTGACAAAAAGGAGTAAGATAGCATGAGGCTTGTGGGTCCTTATAAGCATGTTAGAGAAGGTAAAATCTTTAGGATCTGTGCTTTACACCTTCAAGGAGGGTGGGCAGCTCACCAGTGGGAGCCCTGGAAGAGGACAAAGAATTGAGACTGACAGGAAAACTGAATATAATTTGGGAGTCATATGGTTGGTATGTGAGGAGGCCATAATAGGTTTAGATTGGTTAGGAAGGCTGAAACTTATTTAGGGCATAAAAGTACGCAGCAGCTATAAGGGTTTTTGTGCAGAAGGCTCAGTTTCAGAGCTGCTTTGCAATCTGATAATGTTGTGGTCTGGCAAGGTATGGAAGTAGTGTTAGACAATTTAGTACCTTTACGGTTTGCCGAGGCTGACTGTCTTGACACTGACCCGCCCGGGCACTATTGCCTGACAGGTTCAGTAGCCAGACAGTGAGCAGCCCGACAGTGAGGAAACTCGATGGACGTTACAGGGGTAAGGTAGCGGATGTGATGCTTTGCTACCTTACCCCGTACATGCACTTGAAATATTGCAGGACTTGGAAGGCTGGCCGAGCTGCGAGGTACAAGGGCTTCTGAACAACAGGGCAGTAGAAGTAGTTCTGCTGGATCAGCGAAACACGGGTTTCTACTCCCATTACTTTCTGGTCCCAAAGAAAACCGGCAGCACGTGCCCCATTCTGGATCTCAGAAAGTTAAACAAGTTCCTACACAAGGAAAAGTTCAAGATATATCACTTGGTACCCTGCTACCTTTGATTCATCTACACGATTGGCTAGCCTCCCTGGACATGCAGGATGCCTACCAACACATCCTCATATACCCACAGCACCACAGATACCCAAGGTTCATGGCATTGGGTCAACACTATCAATTCAGAGTCCTGCCCTTTGGGCTATCCTCGGCACCTCGGGTTTTTACTAAGTGTTGTGCAATTCTCACGGTGCACCTCAGGAAAATCAGAATACAAGTGTTCCCATATCTGGATGACTGGCTCCTAGCAAGTCTTTCCAGGCAAGAGACTCTGGAGGCCATGGCCATGGCCTCAGACTTCCTCACATCCGTGGGAGTCCTGCTGAATCTCAACAAGTCACAGTTGCAGCCCTCCCAGAAGCTCCTCTTTATAGGAACTCTTCTGGACACCTCCTGTGCGAAAACTTTTCTTCCAGTGAACAGAAGGAGCGATATCCTGCAGATGGCCCGATACATCATAGAACACAGTTCAGTTCGAGCTGTCTCAATGCAACGAATGCTGGGCTTCATGGCATCCTTGGTGTTCACTGTACCCTTGGCTCATATTCACATGAGAACCTCTCAGTGGGTGCTCAGTGGTCCCCAACCACTCACCCTCAGTCCTTTCTCATCAAGGTGACGGAACCTCTGAAGAGTTCACTCACCTGGTGGTCTAAGGAGGACAATCTTCTGGAAGGATATCCCTTCACCCCTCTGGATCAACCATTACCACGGGTGTGTCCCTGATTGGTTGGGATTGGTTGGGGAGCTCACTGCTGGGATCTCTACACCCAGGGTACGTGGACTCGGGACGAGTTTCAACTTCACATAAACATCCTGGAAATGAGAGCCGTCCTCTATGCAGTCCGAGCTTTGGAGGACATACTCTGTCACAAGAACATTCTCCTTCAAACGGACAACAGGGCAGTGATGTACTACATCAACAAACAGGGTGGTGCACACTCTTATCCGTTATGCAGGGAAGCAGTGAGAGTGTGGGAATGGTGCCTGGGGCACAAGGCTCTGATCCAGGTGGTTTTTCTGCCAGGAGTACAAAATGAGCTGGCAGACCGTCTCAGCAGAACGGAGGCAGATCCTTACGAGTGGTCTCTCGACTTAACCATCGTTCAGTCACTGTTCAAAGAGTGGGGAACCCCAGACCTGGACCATTTTGCGTCCCCACTCAATGCAAAACTGCCTCTCTTCTGCTCCAGAAATACAGGACCTGGCATTTTTTGTCAGGATGCATTCAGGCTGCGGTTGACAGAATGCTTTCTATACGCTTTTCCTCCTCTTCCCCTAATTCAGAGAGTACTACTCAAATTGGAGTCTCAGAGGGGCAGAACGAGTCTCATTGCCCCCTTCTGGCCTCGGCAGATATGGATCTTATCTGTGTCAGTCTTCATCATTCATCATTAGTGGGTTCAGCGCCGGAACTTGGATCCCGAAGGAGACTTTTTTTTCTTTCTATGGGCAGAGTCAACGCAAGGCCGGCACTGCCCTCAGGGCCGATGTTCTACATGGCGCTCACGGGTTGCCCGTTATCAGTCGTCGACTTCACCCCAGCTCCAGTTCTTCTCCTGCCGTCGAGTGAAGCCCTCGTGTGGAGAGACTGTTCTACTATCAGATTTGCTGACCTGGTTCGTCCAGCCTTGTGTCTGTAATTTGCCCCTCGGTTGTGCGCCCCTGTAACATCGCTTCTGGCCAGTAAGATCATTCCTTTACTTTTAAGCAACGTCGAGTACTGTTTTTGTCTTTATTTCTCGTACGGTCATGTCTCGTCCGGGGGGGCAAGAAACCATCTAAAGTGGAGCGGCCTCCTATGCGTCGGTGCCCCTGCGGCCGCCTCTGTTCTGTGATGGACCAGCATGACCGCAGCCTCTCCTGGCTCGGCTAGACCCACGATATGGACAACTGCGACGCCTGCTCCATTGACCACCGAGTTGTCAAAATCCGCGCGTTTAAAGTCGGACATGCGCCACTGACTTTAAGAGGATGGGTTCACAGTTGACAGGCCAAGGGAAGGATTCTCTGCCTTTCTTCCGGGTCCCCTCTTGGACCTATACGACCCGTGGAGGAGGGGTTCCCCGCCTCTCTTAGCCTTGCCGCGGCAGGGGCTCCTTCCGCGGTGCAGGAGGCCCAGTCTGTCCCTCTCGGGGGACAGTCGGGAGGCACCACTTTGGCAGTCGCCTCTTTGGAGGTGAAAGCTCCTTCGGTGTAGTGTTCTGGGCACTTCGGGTCTGTACCGGCATCGTCCTCGGCGTCATCTGGCAGCGCCACTCTTGGTCCCGGTGCTATTCATGGCGCTGCGAGGCTTGGAGGCGGGTGCACGGTTTAACTGGGCCATCTCTCTGTGCCGCTGTTGTTCCTGGAAGGGCCGCTTCATTTGCTAGGGGATTTCAGCAGCGCCGGTGTAGTGTCAGGTGGCTTCTGGGCCTGTTTCTGGCACTGTGCACAGTGCCAGGACTGAAGCAGGTGCCGTTCGTGGTGCCCCGTAGGGGGTGGCAATGTGATCAGTGCCGACCTTGGCTCCAGTGCCACTTGCGTGCCAGGGGGAGCGCGGCACAATGCTCAGTGTCGCTCCTGATTCCGGTGCCATTGGCGGTGGCAGGCGCGGTGTCCTGCTTAACTCCTGTGCCCTTTAGGATGGAAGGTGGTCCGACTTGTGGTCCAGGAACGGGGGGGGGGGTGAGGAATCGAGGAGTCACCTGGCATCGAACTTCCGAGTCTGCCTTCTCGGAGGACTCTGGATCTAATCCAGATTGGCTCCCAGATTCTTTGGAATCCTCAGATCCCTCTGTTTCCAGCACCGCGGCCCCCACTCAGCCTCCCTCTGGAGGTCAGTCGTCGCCGGTAGGCCCTAGGGTCAGTGGTACTGACCAGCCAGCAGTGGTCCTCGTGGCTACCGCCATGCAACCTGGGGCCACTGGCACTTCTGCTCCTCCAGTTTGGGCACCCCCTTCCTTGGTGTGTTTGAACAGTCCAAGTTTGGGACAGCCCGGGGCACACCAGGAAGGGGAAGGTACTGTTCCCTGGGTGGACTCCTCGGAGGCTGCCTGGAGTTGTCAGCTGTCTAGGCTGGTGGCTGTGAGGACGAGGTCCCTTTTCGACTCTGAAGGGTTGAGGGGGTAAGGATGTGGCACAGCGCGCCTCACTGGAGCCCAGCCGGGTTCTGGGAGGAGCCGCAGTGCAAACCCTCGCTCTTCCCTGGATAGGTCCTCGAGAGGGGCTTCAGCTTTTGAGGTCAGGGGCCGTCCTTCTGGACTCACACAGTCCTGGTCACCTGACGGGGGGGGATTTCTTCCCATGGGCACAGCTCTGACAGTTCCGATCCAGTTGAACGGATGTTAGCTGCTGGGACCTTTGGATCTCCCTCCTTGCGGGGAGTTTGCTCTTGGCCCCCCTGCCCTGACAAAGACCGTTCTCCTCTTGCTAGGAGCTTGTCCCCTGAGCCTCTGTCTCCATCCCCGGCTATCCCAGGTATTCCCGGTCCTAGGGGACCTCTTACTTGCAAACAGTTCAGAGGTGCCGCTGCACATTTCCATACCTATATCCATGCTGTGGACCAGCAGGTGTTCCACCATGCTCCCGTGCAGCCGGACCCTGAACCTTGGAGCTCTCCTGCATCATCTTCCTCCTCCTCCTCGGGAGAGGAATTGTCTGTCCACATTTTCCCAGCGTCTGATCTCTCTTCCTGTTGGACGAACTCCATCTTACCCCAGTCCCTGCCAGCAATGTGACACACGCCTTCCTAGGCGACTACAATGCAGCCAACCTGGTAGTTCCAGCCTGGCCTGTTCCTTTCCAGGAAGCGTCACATCGACTTTGACTACGACCCTTCTCCACTGTTCCAGCCCCAAGGGACCTACGCCAATGGTACTGTGCCCCTCCCGGGTCTCCAGGTTCTATGCCTCATCTCTCTTCGGGCTTGACCTCCCTGGACACCCCCACTGGGCCTTGCGCCGCCGCCCCCTTCCCCACCGTGACCGATTCCCGGACTTGGATTCTGCAGACTTCAATTTCTGGGGGAGGAGAGTTTTCTGTTCAGCACGGATTCTCCTTTCTATTGCTTCACATCAGGCCCACTTTGCATCCTACGATAGGTTCTTGTGGTCCAGGTTAGGACAGCTCCTAGCCTCAATGCCTGATTCAGAGGAAACCAGGCAAGCCATTGCCCTCTCTGCTCAAGGCCTGGAGCTAGCAAGGCACCAAGCAAGGGTATCTTATGACGCCAGTGAGGTGGCATCCAGAGCGATAGGGACAGCGATCTGCATTAGGCAGATGGCATAGCTCCGCTTATCCTGGTTGTCATCCCTGGCTCGGCGTAGGATGATCTCCTCCGCATACCGGAGAACCCACCTCTTCTCCTGCAGGGTGAGACGGCAACTTTCAGGGCATCTTCCCTCCCCCGGACCAGTCTCAGGCCTCCCCAGGCCTGTAAGGGTTCTCTCCTCCAGTGTCTCACCCACTGGAGGCTAAGGGACTTAGTCCCTTGGGTAGTCTAGGGCCCCCTTCAGGGGGCACTGTACTCACCCACTAGTGATAAATGGTGAAGATTGACACAGATAAGATACGAAAATTACGTACCTACTGTAATTGTTGATCTTTCTGTGTATCTTCATCATTCATCACTAAATTCCACCCTCCTTCCCCCGGGGCCTCAGTCTCTGGGCTCCCTCCTCCCCACTGTGTGTGTCTTTCGTATTTCTCCTCGCTCTCCTCTCCCTCGTGGTTAGGAGGAAAAGGACCCTGGAGACACGCAGGGAGGAATATTCTCCTTAGGGGGTATTATTGGGGTGTATTGGGGGGCTTCCTCCCCTGTCTCTATTCTTCTCCTTCCTCATATCTTCGGGAGTGAACTCAGAGTTTGTGGGCCCCCCTCCCTCCATTTTTCTTTATGATCTCAAAGCTTTTGAGTTCGTTTCCCTAATGCGCTCCTGGCAGTTTAAGTTTTTGGGAGGGAGGGGGAGGAATACGAGACACACCCCCATCCTGACCCCTAAGGTTAGCCCTTAGGGCGAATGCTGCTTAATAGCTTAGGCTTTGCCTCCTGGCAGCTTTTTAACCTTAGTAGTCCAGACTACTGTCTATCATTATGGTCAAAACCCTAGGATGCAGGATCCTCTCTGGAGGTGTGGTCCTAATCCCCCCCCATCCCTCCCTTTCTTTCTCCTCCTTCCAGAGATTGGGGCCCCTTCCCTTTCCCCAATTCTCATATCTGGTTTCTCTCTCTCCTGTCTCCTTTGTCATTTATTTCTCCTTTTAGTTTATTATATCCTTCAAACACCATGAAGTCTTGCTATATTATAACAATAGCAGTCAGCCACTGCAGCTGAACTGCCCTGGAGAGGAAGGAGTTAACTCCAGAAGATCTGGAGTTCTACAGCGCGAGGGCGCTGTGACCAAAGCTCTATCTGGCAGTTTCAAATGAAACTGTCAGATTCTTACTCCGCTTCACTGAACAGTCGCTCCAGATCAGCTCCTTCAGCTCGGTTCATTCTCGGTTCAAGAGAGTAGTTTTGGTTCATTTGAACCGGCAAAAGTCATTATTTTACGCATTTCGGTTCAAAGCTCTATCTGGTAACCGTAAGTACAAAATTCAAGTCTGTGTGGAAAATTAATTATCGGTTCGGTTTGAACCGATCGTTTGAATTTTCTGCCTTTTAAAACTGTACTGTGGGTTTTAGAGTGCGGTTCCGGTTCTTATCGGTTCTAAAAACCGAAATTATTACGCTTTTTTCAAATACCGTGACACGGTTAGGAACCGATAAGGGTGTCTTGCCTGGCACTGCCATCAAAGGGCAAGTTTGGTTAGGCTGGCATTATGTCTGAGAAACCCAAAAGAAAACCGGCCCACTGGGTTTCAACATCTGATGTCTGTGGGGACGCTTTTGCCAAGGCTGACCCACACACCACTTGTGTCTATTGTCTGGGGCTGACCACCTCCTGTCAGACTGCCAGGTGTAAAATTTCCTGCAGCCACCCTGGAGAAGAGATTGGGCCGGCTCAGGGCAGGAAGCCAAAAGTCCGCTGACCGGATGGCCAGCCGGTTCAGTACCTACTGGACCAGAGGGGTGCCCTCCGACCAGGCGAGACTTCCTCGGCAAAGGAAGACTGGTTCAGAGGAACCAGTCCCAAGTAAAAGACAAAGAAATCAGGAGGTTTGGAGTCCAGAATTGTGTCTCCAACTGCTGCAGAGATAGCTAAAGCCATTCAGATTGTCCAGTCACTGTCTCAGGGATCTGTAGAACCACCAACAGTTGGTAAAAGGTTGGTTCGTTCAGTCCCAGTGGTTCAGGATTTTGAATTTGAGGATTTTATGAACCACAGGAGGGAGGAGGAATTTGATCAATATATGTGTGGCTGGGAGGGTCTGGCGTGCCCATTGAACGGGCATTTCTCCAGACAGACCTTTAGAATCTCCCCTATTCTTTCTGAGTCCCCTTCTTTCTTTATTTTTACAAAAGGTTGCAGAAACCCTCCAGCTTCCTTTAGAGGAGGCTGTGGATGAGCAAGAGGAGCCTGATTATGTGGAAATGATGGATATTCCAGAGTCTAGGAGGTTGTCTATTCCTTTGCATAAGTCATTTAGGAAGCAAACAACAAAGATTTTAAAAATCCTCATTCTGTCCCTCCTGTAGATAAAAAATGGACAGAAGGTATACTTTGTCAGGCTCGGATACAGACTTCCTTATTGAGCAGTGTAGTCATGTAGGTGTGGTACAAGCTGCAGCCTGTGACAAGGCTAATATTCCTCTGGCCTCACATCCTCCTGACAAGGATTCTAGGAAGATTGATGCCATGGCGAAGAAACAGTATATGGCAGCTTCTTTGGGACTCAGGCAGGCAAATTATATGGCTTATGTGGCTAGATATCAGAAATCTAGGTGGGACACAGTATTGCAGTTAATAAGCAGGCCCATGGCCAGCTGGCTAGTGAGTTGGAACAGGTGGCTGCTGATGGCATTGAAGCCTCTAAAGTTCAATTCCATACTGCTGTTGATGTTAATGATGTTTCCTCCAGGGTCATGGCCACTTCTGTAGCTTTCCGTAGAGGTTGGCATGGCTCAGATGCACTAATCTGTCCCAAGATACTCAGTCAAAGGCTATGGATTTTCCTGTGGGGAAATTCTCTGTTTGAGGAGCAAACAGAAAATTATATGAAAAAGATGGATGAATACAGAACTACCTACAAAAGTGCCCAGGCTAAGGAGAAGCATGCCATGCCACAAAGGCATGCTCCCAGAGGGCAGACCCTTTCCAGGCCTTTTGCAATTTCAAGCCTCCTCTGCTGTCTCAGAGGGGTTTCTTCAGAGGCAGGGTGACGTGCGCCAAGTAGACCTGCCTCCCCCTCAGCCTAAGGTTGTTGCTAAGCAGGCACCCTGATGGGGTGCCCAGGGCGGTTCTCCTGTACCAGTGGGGGCAGGTTGGCCTATTTCAGCCAGAGCTGGCTGTCCCTACTTCGACAGATGGGTTCTGAGGTATAGGCCAGGGTCTGGTTCTCAGCTTCAAATATTTTCCAAAGATGAGAGCCAGGCATTTCCACCTGCAAATCCTTCAGAAGCCCTTGCTTTGGAAGCAGAGGTTTCTTCTTCTGGTCTGCAAAGCAGTGGAAAGGGTTCCTCCTTGCCATCAGGGCAAGGGGCTTTATTCAAGATACTTTCTTACCCCAAAAAAGACAGGAGAATGGCGGCCCATTCTGGATTTAAGATACTTGAACAAGCATCTGTTGAAACCAAAGTTCAAAATGTTAACTCTGGCAATGATATTGCCTTCCCTAAGGCCAGGGACTGGCTAGCTTCCTGGACCTCAAGGATGCCTATTTTCATGTTCTGATCAGGCCTTCCCACGAAAGTACCTCAGGTTGAACTGCCCTCAGGCCACTACCAGTTCAGGGCAATTACCTCGGCCTTACCTCTGCGCCAAGGGTATTCACAAAATGTCTCGCTGTAGTAGTGGCTCATTTAAGAAGGCAAGGGTTGCTGTGTTTCCTCTACCTGGACGACTGGCTCATTGTGGGTCAGTCTCCAGGTCAGGTGAAATCCCACTTGCAAGTCACCCAGCAGCTTCTCACTCTCTGGGATTCCTGCTAAGCTTACCAAAGTCAGTTCTGGAACCAGTTCAGGCCCTAACTTTCATAGGCGCAGAATTGAACACAAGGTTAGCCAGGGCCTTTCTTCCCTCGGAAAGGTGGACAGACTCATCGCCTGGCATCCTCCTTTACCCTGCGGGTCTCTCGACCAGCAAGGCATTTTCTGCAACTCCTCGGGCACATGGCTGCTTCCACAGCTGTTGTGCAGGAGCAGATTCAGATGAGGACATTCAGTTCCATTTGAGGGCCTATTGGTCTCAGAGGAAGGACCCCTTACCAAATTGGTCCCAGTTACTCAAACCCTGATCCTGGCCTTACACTGGTGGCAGGATCAAAGCAATCTGAAACAAGGGGTTCCCTTCATTCCCATTTCTCCCTCCCTCACCCTCACCACGGATGCCTCCCTGTTAGGGTGGGGGGCTCACCTGGGCGACCTTACCACTCAGGGAGTGTGGTCTCCTCAGGAATCTCTGCTCCACATCAATCTTCTGGAACTCAGAGCTGTCTTTTTAGCTCTTCGGGTCTTTTCAGATTCTGTCCAGAACAAAGTGGTTCAAGTCAGGACAGACAATACCACCACAATGTGGTACATCAACAAGCAAGGGGCACTCGGTCTTCAGCCTTGTGCACCAGCAATGAAGTTGTGGTCTCTGGCTTATTCCTGAACACCTCCTGATAGCGGTTCATCTCCCAGGGAAGGACAATGTGCTGGCGGACGCCTCAGCAGAATTTCTCAGGGCCATCACGAATGGGCTCTGAATCCACAAGTACTGGGGTCTGTCTTTGCCAGTTGGGGCACTCCTCAGATAGATCTTTCTCGCCCCAGACAACCACCAACTTCCTCTTTGCTGCAGGCCTCCAGTACTGGGCTCAGTCCTCTGGATGCCTTTCTGTTGGATTGGAAAGGGAAGTTCCTGTATGCCTTCCCCTTCTCCTCTCCTTTTCAGGGTACTTGTGAAAATCAGATCTCAACCTTGCAGAGTGATTCTGATTGCCCCAGATTGGGCCAGACAGCCCTGGTACCCTCTGCTCCTGTCCCTGGCAGTCCACCCTGCCCTGAGCCTGCCCAGAGTTCACGACTTACTGGCCTGTGCACAGGGGAGAGTGTGGATCCGACCTCAAGTCCTCCACCTCAAGGCTTGGCTCTTGAGGAGCTAGAATTTGCTGATTTACACCTTCTCAAGGTGTTATGGATATTTTAAAGGCTTCAAGGAAGCCTTCCACTAGGGCCACTTATAATTCTAAGTGGAAGAGGTTTTCCATCTGGTGCTCTGAGAGGCAGATTACCCAGAATCTGCTGATCTTCCCATTCTTTTGGACTATTTGGTCCATCTGAATTCCTTAGGCCTTAGACCAGCTACCCTGAAGGTTCATCTGGCAGCTGTCTCTGCTTTTTGTGTCAGCAGGAAGCCTGCCTCCTTTCTTCTCACCTGTGTTCTCCAAGTTTTTAAAGGGTTACTTCACACTAACCCTCCTTGGGAACCAGCTCCCGCCTGGGACCTGAATATTTGCATTGCTCAGTTAATGCAACCCCCTTTGAGCCTCTGTCTTCAGCAGAACTCAAGTATTTAACTTGGAAAACCGTTTTTCTAGTAGCTATCACCTCTGCCAGACGCATAAGTGAGTTACAGGCCCTGTCAGTGAAAGAAGATTTTATCTCTTTCCACAGAGATAAGGTAGTCCTTAGGACTAATAGAAAGTTTTGCCTAAGGTGGTATCTGATTTCCACCTGAATCAATCTATCTCCTCCCAGTATTTTTCACTGAGCATTCTTCCTCAGGTGAGAGGAGACTGCACAGCTTGGATGTCAAAAGGGCATTAAGTTACTATCTAGGCGCCACCAGAGGTCATAGGTTGAATCCTCCAACTGTTTCTTACCTATGGCGAGGTTGGCAAAGAAACCTGCCACTAAGAGAACAATTGCAAGGTGGATTGTCTCTGTATCCAATTTTGTTATCAGAAACTGGGTAGAGTACCCCCTCAGGATTGAGGGCCCACCCACCTGGGTACAGCTGCCTCTAGCGGCTGCTAGAGACATTCCTATTCTGGAGATTTGTCAGCTGCTACCTGGAAGACAGTTCACCTTTACCAAGCATTATTCCCTGGATGTCCAGTCCAGGAGAGATGCTCGGTTTGGCACAGCTGTGCTTCAGAGCCTATTTCCTAAGTAGGTTCTGACCTCCTCCATGGAAGAGGTACTGCTGTGTAATCTGCTATTGTTATAATATAGCAAGACTTCATGGTGTTTGAAGAAAAATTACCACCTTAGTAATTGCTTTTCTTCTCATGGAGTCTTGCTATATTATAACCACCTCCCTCCTGCCCCTCTCAGAACTCCTACTGGTAGAGGTGGCAAATTGGTGCAAGCACTGTGTCATGCCATTTTAGTTTTCCCTAACCCTGTTTTCTTTGGGTTAGGGATCTAGATTGTTCATTTAGGTTATTTTTATTGCCCCTTCTTGGACTTGAGTCTTGGGGAAGTGGGGTTCATATGGGCTTGTCAAGGGTGTAAACGAACCATAATACCATCAATCTTTGTTATTATGGTTCTGGGTGTTCTTTGTTGTTTATATTGTTGTTATTACTAGTAGGTAGCCATAGGCTAGTGTAGTTTTCCACACAGACTTTTTTTCCATCTTTTGATGTTGGCTTCAGAAGATCTGACAGTTTCATTTGAAACTGCCAGATAGAGCTTTGGTCACAGCGCCCTCGCGCTGTAGAACTCCAGATCTTCTGGAGTTAACTCCTTCCTCTCCGGGGCAGTTCAGCTGCAGTGGCTGACTGCTATTGTTATAATATAGCAAGACTCCATGAGAAGAAAAGCAATTACTAAGGTGAGTAATTTTTTCTTTCCTTTTATCTATCCCTTGGGCTCTCTTGCCCCACCCCACCTCCCTTTCGTTACACTCTTCAGCATTTCAGAACTGGAGCTAGGGCGGAGTCGATGACAGATAACGGCCAACCCGCGAGTGTCATGTAGAACGTCGGCTTCGAGGGTGGCGCCAGCCCTGCTTCAACTCCGCCCATAGAAAAAAAAAAGTCTCCCGCAGGGTCTTAGCTTCTGGCGCTGTACCCACTAATGATGAATGGTGAAGATACACAGAAAGATCAACAATTACAGTAGGTACGTAATTTTCATGTCCCGCTACTCAACAGACTATCGGAACTCCCCCCCCCGGAAATGCTTCACCTTCAGACGAACCTTCTGACCTAGGGTCCTTGTGGTCCATCCAAACCTGAGGTCGCATCACCTTCATGCTTGGCTCCTGAAGAGATAGAGGTGAATAGGTTCAATGTTTCTCATAGGGTTTCAGATATTCTTTTGGCTGTATGTAAGCCGGCCACTAGAAAATCTACACAGCTAAATGGAAGCGTTTCTCTATCTGGTGTGTAAAGTCTTCTTAGAACCCTCTTTCCTGCCCACCCAATAAAGTCTTGGAGCATCTTTTAGACCTCTCAAACACAGGTCTGCAGTACTTCACAGTCAGAGTTCATCTGTGTGCCATTTCGGCATATCATGAGCTGGTACTTTCCATGTCACTGGCTCAGTTGCCCGTAGTTAAGAGGTTTCTTCAGGGTATTCTGCATACTAGACCTCCTATTAGACGTCCAGTTGCAGCCTGGGACATTAACCTTGTCCTAGACATGCACACTCATAAACCTTTCGAGCCTCTAGGTACTTGCGAGCTGAAGTTCCTCACTTTGAAAACAGCCTTCCTGGTGGTCATTACTTCGGGCCGTAGAGTTTCTGAAATACATGCACTGGTCATAGACCCCCTGTACACTGTATTTCACAAGGACAAAGTAGTTCTTAGGACTCCTCCTAAGTTTCTCCGTAAGGTTGTCTCAGAATTCCATCTAAACCAACCTTCAGTCCTTCCTACCTACTTTGCGAACTTCCAGAATGAAGGGGAGCGTACCCTTCATTCGCTGGATGTTGAGAGAGTTGCAGTTCTAGCTAGATAGAACGAAAGAAATTCACAAGGCTCAACAACTCTTTGTTTCCTTCAGCGAGATCCGGCTGGGTGAACCTGTTGCTATCAGATGCATTTCAGTGTGACTGGTGGCATGCCTTCGCCACTGCTGTTCTGTGGCACAGGTCAAGCTGGAAGGCAGAGTGTACACTCACTCTACCAGAGCAGTCATGGCATCTCTGGCGGAAATCCGTAACGTGCTCATTGCAGATATTTGCAATGCGGCTACCTGGAGCTCCGTGCATAGTTTCGTTAAGCACTACGCCTTGTATGTCCATATCAGACGACATCGGTCATTTGGCAGGACCATTCTTAACAGACGTCTGTCCTAAGCATCTGAGCTGTTTTATCTCCTGCCGCCCGTCTCAGGGGATTATTTGGCTTGGTACTCTCCCATTAGTGTGAATGAGTGGAGGAGACTTTATGTCCAGGAAGATATGGAAATTACATACCTACCGTAATTCTTGATCTTCTTGGATGAAGTCTCCACCACTCATTCACACGCCCACCCACCACCCCCGAGCTCACTTCTCTGTTTATGGTCTTCTCTCCCTCAATGGCTGAGTTGTGAAGACTTTATTGTTGACCCTTCTTACACGGGTCATTCAGACTATCTTATGTCCGATTTTTAGGTTAGTCCTTTCTAGGTTAGTTACGCTGCACCTCCTTGGAAAAAAAGGTACTGAGGCGGTTGGAGGGTCGACACCATGATAGTCATTACTGCACACGCCGGGCTTGCGGTGCCACTTCCTCACGGCTCCATCTCAGGTGATGGCCCTCCTGAAAAAGTTTGCTCCCGCTGGGTCCTAGCGCCTCCTGCATTCTCCCATTAGTGTGAATGAGTGGTGGAGACTTCGTCCAGGAAGATCAAGAATTACGGTAGGTACGTAATTTCCATTTGTTGGGCCTGATGGCTGCGGTCATTGTCACTGTGCCTTTGGCCAGACTGCATATGTGGATCCCTCAGTGGACCCTACGGGTCCAATGGGATCAACACACCAGTGATCTGGATCAGTAGGTTCTTGTCTTCTCCCTGTACGTAAAGTACTTCAGTGTTGGATGGACACCCACAATCTTCTAAGATAGGTGCCCTTTTTCATACCTTCTCCCCAACAGATCCCCACCACAAATACCTCAGGTCTGAGTTGGGGAGCACACCTGGGTCTCTTTCGGGCCCAGGGGACCTGGTTTCTGATGGAGTCTCATCTCCACATAAATGTCTTTAGAAATGAGTGCAGTTCTGTATGCCTTATGGGCCTTCCAGAACCATCTCTCTCCGGATCCCCTGCTGATGCAGTCGGACAACCTCAGTGAAGTTTATTACATCAACAAGCAAGGGGGGGACTTACTCCTACCCCCTGTGCAGAGAAGCGGTGAGAGTCTGCTACTGGGCTGTAGATCACAGTCTGGATCTATCAGCTGTCCATGTTCCGGGTGACCAAAATGCCTTGGCGGATAGCCTCAGCCAGTCACAGTCCAGAATGCACGAGTGGAAGAAGCTGCTGCTGTCGGTCATAGATGGCCTGTTCAACAGGTGGGATCATCCAGAGCTGGACTTGTTTGCATCCCCACTCAATGAAAAATTGCTGCATTTCTGCTTGTTAGATCCAGGGCCTGGAGTTTTCTAGCAAGACGTGTTGTCCCTCTCCTGGAAAGGGAGGTTCTTCTAGACCTTTCCTGATTTCCAGAGAGTGCTCATCAAGCTTAAAATGGAAAGGGTCACCCTAATTTTGGTGGCACCATTCTAGTCTTGTCAGATCTGGTTTCAAACCCCAGAAAATCTTACTATATCCTAACATATGCAGTATGGTCTCACCATAGGACTGCCCTGGAGCTGAAATGGTTAATAGAACCTATGCTAATGATGAAATGCTAGGCTTGAGCTCGGTTTTCAAACCACTGTCCCTGGAATACATCCTGCAACCATCAGATTCTTTACTCTGCTTGCCCAAGTAAGACGCCTCCGAGAGCTCTCCTTCATCTTCCTTGAAGAGTTTATTTTCTCGTTTTTTTTTAAAGTACCAATTATTTTCATTTTTAAAGCACTGTCCTTGGTATTATAGGTAGAGTCGCCTAGATTTAGTGTTGTTTGATAAGTTTTTTGGTTCCTTGACGGTTCTTCACAACTGGGAAGAAACCAAGTTTTTGTTTATATTTTCTTAAGTAAATATCTTTAAAATCGACTTCTCTAGGCCGATTTCTTATTTATATTTAATTTGTGCTGGGAACTGGGGTAACTCTAGGTTCTCGCTTCGGTTGCTGAACCGACCAAAAAAAAAAAAAAGAGAGAGAGAGAGTTTTGTTTACAAGTGTGTGTATCTGACTTAGAGCAACCCAGTTCAAGGTTTGTTTTTTTTATGTTATGTCACAACCCAAGAAAAGAACCAGTCCTACAGGTTTTCAACATTGCACAGTGTGGTGAACCATTTGCTAAAGCTGATCCGCACTTAATTTGCATTTTCTGCCTAGAGTTTGACCACTTGAATGCAGATTGTGAAATCTGTACAAACTGTCCCCAGTCGACGCTTGATAGGCAGTTGAACCGACTGAGGGAAAGGCTGTCCGATAAGGCAACTGACTTGGCCGTGGATAAACCGACTCCTTCTCACTCTAAAGAAAAATCCAAGGAAATGGACGAACAGCCCTCTGACAAGGATGAAGGTTCCCGAAGAAAGCGAACCGCGTAGACTGCCACTGAACTGGCAGCGTCTGCTAAAAAGACTCTTGGAAGGAACCGCAACCAACAAATCTGCCGGTTCTTACCGCTGAGGAGATTGCAAATACCATCAGGATAATTCAGTCGCTGCAAACTGGTACCTTGGTTCCGGTTCCACAACCCGGTTCGCATCATCCATTGGTTGAAACTTCATGTCCCTCCTCGGTTCGCATTTCCTTTGAACATTACCCTGTTATTTATGGCAGTGATGATGTAGGGGATGATAAGGATTTTGGGGAGCCCCCGAACTGTATGTTTCCACTGATCCTCAATGCCCTGACTCCCCTGATAAGGGACCTGAGGATTTTACCTCACATTTTGCTTTCATGAAGAGTAGGTGGCACAGACTTTGGACCTCTCTACTCAGGAATCTGCAGAGGAGGAGGAGGAAGAGCCAGATTACATGGAAATGATGGATGTACCAGCAACTAAGAGGTTGCTACTACCCATCCATAAGTCCCTAAAGAGACCCGCCACTAGAGTTTTGCAAACCCCCACTTCCATTCCCCAGTGGACAAGAAGCTGGATAGGAAATACCGGTCATGAAGGGGTGGTGCAGGCTGCTGCATGTGATAAGGCAGGCATTCCTCTGGCATCACACCCACCTGATAAAGATTCTAGGAAAATGAATTCTATGGCCAAGAAGTCTTATTTGGGTTCTTCTCTGGCCATTAGGCAGGCTACTTACATGGCTTATGTTTCCAGGTACTGGAAATGTCTCTGGAATATGGTTTTGGAGATTGCTAAGGCCTGCCCTGCTCCCATGGCATCTGACCTAGCGGAGGCTGCAAAAAGGGGCATAGAGGCTTTCAAGTACTGGATGCCAGTAACATTGTAGCTAGACTGATGGCAACTTCAGTGTCTCTATGGAGATTTGCTTGGCTAAGGCCACTACTCTATCCCAGGACACCCAGGCGAAGACCTTGGATTTTCCTTGCAAGCCCACATCCCCCTTTGGTGAGCAAACAGAGGCCTACATGAAAAAGATGGATGAGTACAAGGTGGCTTACAAGAGTGCTGCTGCTAAAGAAAAGGCAATAACACTGCAGAAGTACCAGAGTAAAAGGGGGTAGGGGTAGAACCCACTACAGACCTTTCTTCCAACTCAGGCTCTCTCAGTCTGTCAGCCACAGAGAGGGTACTTCTTACCCCAGGGGTCCTTTAGCATCAGTAACTATTGCAGTTAGCTGGATAGCTAGCACTGCCCCGGAGGTGGAATGTATGGTAATGAGTTAGCCAATCAGATTGAAGCTAGAGAATGTGCTGAACAGAGAGAGGGAAGGAGGCTTCAGAATTTTTTCTCCGCTGAACTGAGCAACACTGCCTCTGAGGTGCTCTCTCTCCTGACAACAGAAAGTTGTTTTCTTGAGACTGGTAACTATTTGTTTAGTGTCTTTATATTTTTTGAGTGTGCTGAATATTTTTTATTAGTTTTAGTGGTTCCTCTCGGTTCCCGGGAACCGTGTTTTTCCCTCAGTTCCATGGTTCCCTTTTTCTTTATTTTTTAAAGTGTTACATTATCGCGTCTAGTGTTTCCACGGTTCCCTTTACTTATTATTATTTATTTTTATGCGGCTCCCTTTTCCTAGCAGGAACCAATGGTTTTACACACTTTGTATCTTAGAAAAGTTGCTGTTCTTTACTGCAAGGGAACCGACCGTTGGACCTTACATTTAAATGGTTCAACATTCTATTCAGGGGATTTCTGTTAATTGGGCATGTCAGAAACCCTAAAGAAAAAGATGGGACCCACAGGTTTTAAAAATTGTTTAAGCTGCCATAGAATTTTAGCTAAAGCTGATACTCTCAACCTGTGTTTAAAGTGCTTAGGTCCAGATCATTACTATGTTCCTTGCTCCAAATTCTGTTCAAAAACTTTAAGAAATAGAGCAAAAAGGCTCAGAGAAATGGCATAAGGGTCTTCATCTGGTCCCAAACACAGACCTAGGGCTACTGATGAGGGGCCTAAAAGAAATAAAAATAATGCAGGTGCTGATGAGACATCTTTAAAGTCTAAGCCTTCTATAGGTGCAGACGGAAGTGCTTTTGAAAACAAAGAACACTAAGCCTGGCACTGATTAAGTGTCTATTAAAAATAAGGCTAAAGGAGCTAATGAAGTTTCAAAATCAAAAAACTTAGGAGGAACTGATGAAGTGCCTGGTTCTAAGAGAAAACCTGAACAGGTCACTGATGAAGTGGCTTCAAAAAAGATTTGTAAAGAAAAAAAAAACATTGCTCCACCAGGCAGTGCAAAGGTGAGGTTGCAATGGGAAAGAAACGTAAGAATAAATAAAAAAATATTGAACCCCAGGAGGGTGTCCCTCAAGATTTTCCAGGGAAACTTCCCTCTATGGAGGACATGGTAAAAGCCTGGCACCTTTACCAGACTATCCAGGGCATGGGTACCCTGTTTGGTGCCTCTGATTTTCCCAGGCATACCCCCCCCCCACTGCCCCCTTGAGGGAGATGACAGTGATGACTTCTGTGATGTCCCAGAACCCGACGTGTCACCCGATCCCAATTTGGGGCAAATCCTGGTCAGTAGGATACTTCCTCCCTCTTCTCCTTTCTGCAACACATGGTGGACACCTTTGAGCTTCCCTCTCAGGAGTCTAACCAGGATGAGGAGGAAGACCAGAACTATAAGGAAATGAAAGGTGTTCCCCTCCTAAAAAGTTAGTTCTCCCTATTTACAAACCTTTCAGGAAGAATACAATGAAAATTCTTCAGACACCCACCTCTGTGCAGGGTGTCGAAAAAAGGGCTGACAAAAAGTACCAGTTTTCAAAAACTGATACAGAATTTCTGTTTGTTCACCCAGTCATGAAGGGGTGGTGCAACAAGCAGCATGTGACAAGGCTGGGGTCCCCCTGTCTTCCCGTCCCCCTGGAAAAGATTCTTAGAGGCTGGATTTTATAGCCAGGAAAACATATACTTCAGTCTCTCCTTCTTCGCCTTGCCTGTTACATGGCTTACACAGCCAACTATCAAAAAGCTTTATGGAGCTCTATCTTAGTCATAGTCAAATGGGCCTCCGATTCTATGGCTAAGGATTTAGTGGAAACAGCTAAAACAGCTCTGGAAGCCACTAAGTATCAGTTCCACATGGCGGGCGACAGCAGTGATGCAGCCTCAAGGGTTATGGCTCAGGCTATTTCCCTGAGGTGTTTTGCTTGGCTCAGAACAACAAATCTGTCACAGGACACTCAGTCCAAAGCTACAGACTTTCCATGTGACAGAAATGTTCTCTTTGACTCCAGGACTGAGGAGTATATGAAAAAGGTTGATGAGTACAAGGCAACCTATCAGAGCAGTACAACCAAGACTAGGTCTCAAGCGGACCAAAAGCCTCAACACAGGGGTAATAGAGGCAGGGGCTACTTTCCCAGATCCTTTTACTCCCTACCCCTTCAGTTTGACCTCTCACAATTTAGAAACATAGACTTTGATGGCAGATAAGGACCGCTTGGCCCACGTAGTCTGCCCATTTCAAACAACATGAAGTCTTGCCGTATTCTGACATATTGCAGTGATCCCCAACCTTTAAACTGCCCCAGAGAACAGAGAGTTAACTTTCTATGCAGGGCATAGAATGCTGAGCTCGAGCTCGGTTGGAGTCTCTGTCTGGAGTGTTTCAAACTCAAACCGTCAGATTCTTTACTCCACCTCACTGAACGGTCACTCCGGAGATTTCTCCTTCAGCTCAGTTAGAAAGTCGGTTAAAGTTTCAGTTTTCGTCATTTTTTTAAACCGAAAAAGTTATCCGCATAGTCGGTTCAGTCTCTGTGGTGCCGTGAGTACTAGATAGGAGTTGTTCTGTTTTTCTGTGTGGAACTTGTAAAAGTGCAGCTCAGTTCGGCTGATTGTTTATTAATCTTTTGTTTAGGACTGTGTCAAATGCCTTGCTAAAGGCTAGGTAGGGCTTGTCTACAGCCCCCTTCCTGGTCTACTACTTTGGTCACCCAGTCAAAGAAATCGATTAGATTCATCTGACATGACCGTCCCGCTGTGAATCCATGCTGCCTTGGGTCCTGTGCCCCACTGGCCTCTAGATGCTCAACAATTCTTTCCTTCAGAAGTGATTCCATCATTTCCCCTACCACAGTAGTCAAACTGACAGGTCTGTAGTTTCCTGCCTCCGTCTTGCTCCCACTTTTGTGAAGGGGAATCACATCCACCCTCCTCCAGTCCTCAGGTACCACATCATCCTCCCATGATTTGTTAAAAAGGGTAGTCAGTGGTGTCACTAATTCTCCTCTTAATTCTTTTAGAATTCTGGGGTGAATCCCATCAGGCCCCATTGCTTTGTCTAGCTTCAGTTTTCAGAGTTCTTTCAGAACCCTTTCTTCTGTGAAAGGACTGGGATCGACCCTCCTATCCAGAGTGCTTCTGTTAATTGGATTAGTTACCTCCCCCTCCTCCTCTTTTGTGAATACTGAGCAGAAGTATTCATTCAGTATCCCTGCTTTTTCACTGTTCCTCTCTGGCACCCACCGTCCATTCTGTTCAGCCTCACTATCCCTCCTTTTGTCTTTCTACGCTCCCTAATGTACCTGTAAAAAGTTTTATCCCCTTCTTAGCCGAGTTGGCTATCTTTTCTTCAGTTTGTGCCTTTGCTGTTCTGACTGCCATCCCTGCCTTAACTGGTACAGAGGAAGAGGCAGGCAGGGTCAGAGGAGATCTACTTCTACCCCTGCTTCTGCCACTCAGCAAAAGCCCTGACTCCTCAGCCCAGGTCACCTCCCCTCTGCCTGTAGGGGGGCAGGCTCTCCAACTACTTCCAGTCCTGAACCCTCATTACCACAGCCAAGTGGGTCCTGGAGGTAGAGGAAAAGGGCCTGTCCCTTCAGTTCGAAAAGTAGCCGACTGTAAAGAGAACCCAGCTTTCCAGAACTCTTAACTCCAACAGAGAGAATTCTGTTGCAGATGGAAGTAAAGCGTCTTTTGGAGGCAAAAGTAATAGAGAGAGCAACTACCCATCAGAGGGACAAAGGACTCTATTCCAGGTACTTCCTGACTCAAAAGAAAAACGGGAAGTGGTGGCCTATTTTAGACCTCAGGTTCCTAAACAGGCACCTTCTGAAACCCAAATTCAAGATAGTCACTCTGAAACTGGTAATTCAGTCTTTGCAGCAGGGAGACTGGCTTGCCTCCCTGGACCTCAAAGACGCATATTTTCATATCCCCATCAGGTTGTCCCACAGGAAGTTTCAGAGGTTCAAACTCCCTTCTGGGCACTACCTGTTCACAGCTGTGCCCTTCGACCTAACATCTGCACCAAGGGTGTTCACAAAATGCCTGGCCGTAGTGGCAGCTCATTTAAGAAAGAAGGGAATATGTGGACGACTGGCTCATAGTGGCAAAGACCTCTCCTCTCCTCTTCTGGAGGAGGCTCTCTCCCTAACAAAATACATTCTGCAATCCTTGGGATTCATTATAAATCAGAAGAAATCCCATTTGGTACCAGCTCAGCTTCTTATCTTCATAGAAGCACAGTTGGACACAGTGCACAGCAGATCCTTTCTTCTGTGGAAGGAAGTCAACATTTTCTGTCTGTGGCAAACTCTTTAATCCTGGGCCAGGCCAGCCAGACATTTCCTGTAGCTCCTGGGCCACATGGCATCCATGACAGCTGTAGTCCCAGGAGTCAGGTTCAGAATGAGGGACATTCAGCAGTACCTAAGGTCTTGCTGGTCCCAAAGCAAAAATTCCCTATCCATATTGGTCCCAGTCACTAAAAACTTTCTTCAGTTTTTGGATTGGTGGAAGTCCCCTTCCAGGTGTCCTCCCCCTCCAAAATCATCACTACAGATGCTTTTCTTCTTGGATGGGGAGCTCACATGGATGACTGTTCTGTCAGTGGCTCCTGGACTCCACAGGAGTCACAGTCCCACATCAGTCTGCTGGAACTCTGGGCCATCTATCTGGCTGTCTAAGCATTTGCTTCAAAGATAAAGACATAACCATCCAAATTAGAACAGACAATACCACTGCTATGTTTTACATAGACAAGGAGGGTAGCACAAGGTCCACCATCTTATGCCTAGAGGCCATGAGGATTTGGAGCCTAGCCTATTCCCTGGGAGTGAGTCAGTCTGTCAGCCATACATCTCCCAGGAAAAGACAACACCTTGGCAGATGCCCTCAGTCGCATCAACCAGGGACACAGCGAATGGTGCCTGAACAAACAAGTGTTGGTCACAGTGTTCAGGAGGTGGGGCAAACCAAAAGTGGACCTGTTTGCCTCTCACCTGAACCATCAACTTCTTCTGTTCTGTTGTAGACCTCCAGCACTGGGAACTCTTTCAACAGATGCCTTATCTCTGGAGTGGACGGGTAAGTTTCTTTATGCCTTTTTCTCCCTTTCCTCTGATTTTCAGAACCTTGTTAAAGCTCAAAAATCAACCTGCAACAATGATTCTGGTGGCACCAGATTGGCCAAGGCAGGCATGGTACCCTCTGCCAATGTCTATGTCCTGCAGCAAGCCTATTTGTCTCCACACTCAGTCACTCCCTCCTGTCTCTTCCCCAGACAGGGGTGTCATATCCAGATCTGAAACCCCTTCAGCTCAAAGCCTGGCTCTTGAGGAGTTAGTTTCCAGACACTCAATACTCTGAGCAAGTGCTGAAGATCCTGAGAATGTCCAAAAAGCCTAGTACAAAAAAGACTTATGCAGCCAAGTGGAAAAGGTTTTCCATCTGGTGCAAGCAGAAGCACATTAATCCTTTTAAGGCTTCGATTCCTAATATTTTGGATTCTAGGGACATGGATATGTTGTTCATCCACACTTATTGGCAGGTTCCTTGCCGCTTTAAATCTTGCCGGAAGGTCTTCAAGCTAGCTCCTCCCACCCACCCGGGTGGTAAAACTCTCGGCTCCGCCCCATGACGCCAGATCTTCCTTACCGCTTGGAAGCTCAGGTTCCCTCCTTAACGCTCTGCGATTAAGTTTTGGGCCTAAAATCCTTCGGTTTAAAAAAAAAAAAAAAAACTTTTATATCTTTCTCGGTCTTTTCCTTCGCGGCTGCGATGGACAAATCGACTCCCGGATTTCGGAGATGTCCCTGTGGGCAGAAGATGTCTCGGACGGACCCGCACTCCACGCATGCGTTTATTGCTATGACCGGGAGCACGACCCGCGGGCTTGCGACCTGTGTTCCTCCTTTTGATCGTCCACCCGAGGACCGCGCTGCCCGCTTTCTTCTGGGCGTCCCGAAGAAGATTCCTCGGTCCAAATCCAAGAGGCCCGACTGGCGGTTTCAGCGGCTGCGGGATCCGCCCGAACAACTAGAGAGGTTGTGCGCCTTGAAGAGCAGGTGCTCCAGGCCGCTGCTTCCTCTTCCGGCCTTTGTCCCTCTATCGCTCGGGACCTCATATTCAGCTTCCTTTAAGGAGCTTTGCTTGACCCTCTCAACTAAAGGCGAGGGTCCTACTTCTTCGAGTCCGTTTCATCAGTCGAAGAAGTCTAAGAGTAAGTCTCATCGTCGACGCTCTTGGGAGCGGGAAAGATCCCCCTTCCCTCGTCGACAATCGACTTCGGTCGAATTCTCGGCTTCCGCCACTGGCTTCGCGGTGCCCCCGCCAGGCCAGGTGACTGAGACCCGCCGACGAGGTTGAGATTTTCTCTAACTGTTAGACGGGTTAACGGCTGGGAAGGTCGAGATTCCTTCCTCCTCGTTCCCCGGTGAGGGCTATGATATCGCCGCTCTCCTGTTCCGTGAATCAGGAGCCGCGGTTTTGCCGACCGAACCGAAGGGATCGCCGATCCTCGGCTCCCCGCCTCACCGACCTCGGCCTAGCCGAGTTTCTCGGTCTCGGTCTCGGACATCTTCACGGTCCAGCCGTTCCCATCGACACAGACGGTCTCGGTCTCGGCACCGCGGCAAGCGGCGTAGCCGCTCTTCCTCTTCTTCCTCCTCGGCCGAGGAGGGAAGGCTTCGGCGTAAGCTACGCCGAAAATACGAGGACCTCATGTGGCAACAAATTTTTCTGGCCAATAAGCAGGCTCAGGCCTCTTCTCCGGCCATTAAGTGGTTGCCACCGGATCAGGTAGTGGTCGAGGAGCCTGTTTCCAGGCCAGTTGTCCGACCTATTCCGGCTGCCCCACCAATTGTGGTGGAACCGCCTCCACCTCAGCCGACAGCTGGGGCTCCGACGAAAGAATCGCGGTTGGCCCAAGGCCTTCCCCGTAGGCTGTCGGTCACTCTCACGCCTGACAAGCCTCGGCAAGTGGAGGGTGGCTCAGGCTCCAGGCAGCTATTCGACAACTCGTCGGAGTCGGATGACTCCTCCCTGTTCTCCAAGCGCTTTGACTTGGAGTCCTCTGGGGGGCAGTCAGTGGACGATAGCCCTTCGTCCTTCCTAGGACTTCTTAGGCTCATCTCAGAATCCACTGGGATGAAGCTTGAACCCGTATCCAAACGGGCCAGATATCCTCTCACCGAGATTCTGGACCGAGGGGATTCTCCCACGGAGGCCTTTCCAGTGGCCGAAGCCATTGTCGGGCCGGCCCTGGAACTTTGGCAGCGTCCGGCTTCCTGTCCTGCGCCTTCGGCCAGGATGGCCAGGAAGTATGCGGTCCCTACTGGCTCTCTGTCCGGTTTTCTGAACACCCCTGCTGAAGGGCTGGTCACGGACAGTGTTTTCCGGCGTGTCGGTAATGCCAGGCGATGGACAAACCGCCCGACAAAGAGTCCAAGAAATTGGACTACTCGGATGAGAAAGTGTATGCTGCCTCTTCTCTCGCCTCGTCAGGCCAGTTCGCCGTCCTCATGGCACATTTCTCCCATGCCCTGTTGGGTTCCCTGGATGAGGCGGTCCCTCATCTTCCCGCTGACCTGCAGACCACGGTCAAGCAGGTGCGGGATCAGGGCAGGAGCAGTGGCCAAACAACAGCTCCAGACTGCTCTGGATATGGAGACTCATGTGCCCGGTCAGTGGCGGCCGCTGTGGCCATGCGTCGGCGGTACGTGGCTGCGAATATCCACCTTTACCGCGGATACCAGCACAAGCTGGCGGACGTTCCTTTCTGGGAACAGACCTGTTCGCCCTGGAGTGGAAGGCCACCTCCAGAGGATCGAAAATCCAATGCCACCTTGGATTCGGTCTCGTCCGCACAGAGGACAAGGGTCATAAGCCCCAGCCTAAGCCCTTTTAGTCCCTCTACTCCATGCCAGCCCAACAACAGCGTCAGGGCCAGCAGGCTGAACCTTAGTATTCCAAGCCCAACCATCGGCTTCTTCTAATAAAGGAAGCAAGGAGGAAAGGCCCTGGTGGTCCCCAGGCGGTCCTTCCTCAAGCCTGCTAAGTAGCCGGGCTGAGGGTGTCACCCCATCACGTCCCCTCTCTAGTTCCCCCGTGGGAGGACGGCTCCCGACTTTCCTTTCCGCCTGGTCCACTGTTACCACGGACAGGTGGGTTTTGGAAGTGGTGGGAAGAGGCCTGCCTCTGGAATTCGAGCAGGCTCCACCTTCAGAGCTGCCGCCTTGGGCTTTTGGGGTCCCAAGTCTCTACAGGCTCGTCGAGTCGACATCGCCCTCCTCCTTCAGAAAAGGGTGATAAAAGAGATAGAGGACCCTTCACCAGAACCAGGGTTCGTGTCCAGGTACTTCCTGGTCCCGAAACGGACGGGGGGCTGGCACCCCATCTTAGACCTACACGACCTGAACAAGTTCCTAAGGTCTCGAACTTTCAGAATGGTCACTCTGGCTCAGATAATACCATCTCTGGAACACGGCGTGTGGTTCTGTTCTCTTGACTTCCAGGACGAGTTCTTTCACGTCCCTATCCATCCGTCTCATCAGAGATTCCTCCGCTTCAGAGCGGAGGGATCCCTCTTCGAGTTCCAGGCCATGCCCTTCGGCCTTTCTTCAGCTCTCAGGGTCTTCACCAAATGCATTGCAGCGGTGACAGCTTTCCCTGGGCGCAGAGGGTCCGGTGCCCTTACCTGGACGATTGGCTGATAGCAGCCCTCCAGGTTGGAGGTGGGCGGTCCAGAAATCTGGCCCTCCGGTTTGCTCTCAACTGGGCCTCCTGGTCAATGAGGCCAAGTCGGAACTCGAGCCGAAGCAGGTGATATCCTTCATCGGGGCAGAGCTCGACTCTCTTCGAGCCAGAGCACGGCTCCCGGCGGACAGGGCCGAGGTTCTTACCTCCTTTGCCCAATCATTTCTGGTTGGGCAATCGCGCCCTGCCCGGGACTTCCTGCGACTCCTGGGTCTTATGGCGGCCTGTACCAGCGTAGTCCGTTGGGCACGCTGGCACATGCGCCCCCTCCAGTGGGGTCTGGCCGGCCAGTGGTCACAGCGTTGTGACCCTCTGGACCAGCGCGTGTGGATGACCCAGGAGATGTGGAACGCTCTCCAGTGGTGGACCGTTCCATCCCATCTGCAGGAGGGTATCCCGTTTGTCCGCCCCGAGCCGACGGTCTCTCTATCGACCGACGCCTCTTTGATGGGTTGGGGTGCCCATCTGGGGGAACACCGAGCGCACGGCCTCTGGTCCCCGCGGGAGTCCCGATGCCATATCAACCTGCTGGAGCTCCGTGCGGTCCGCCTAGCTCTCACCGCCTTTGCTCCGTTTCTCCGGGGTCAAGTGGTCAGAGTCCAGACGGACAATACCACGACCATGTACTATCTAAACCGCCAGGGCGGGACGCGCTCCTTGCCTCTATGCAAGGAAGCTCTCCGCATCTGGTCACTAGTGCGCAGCCTGGAGGCGGATCTCCTAGCCATTCATGTGGCAGGAGCCTCCAACACCCTGGCCGATGCCCGAGCGGATAGGGGCTGCATCGCACGAGTGGTCTCTCCTGCGGAGATAGTACAAGACCTGTTCTCCCGCTGGGGCACACCTCTGGTGGATCTGTTTGCCTCAGGAGAACGCTGGGCTGAGGCTGTTTCATACCCCGCCTCAGCAGGGCTCGCTGCAGGGGATGCCTTTCGAGGCTGTGGACCCCGGGCCTCTTTTACGCCTTTTCCCCCGTTCCCCTGATTCACAGGGTCCTGCTGAAAGCGAGGAGGGACAAGGCGCAGGTGATTCTGATAGCCCCAGATTGGCCTCGCCAGTTCTGGTACCCAGATTTCCTCAGTCTCAGCTCCAGGACTCCGCGGCAGCTTCCAGCTCACCCGGACCTGCTCTCAGTCAATCAGGGGAAGGTGTTCCATCCGGACCTTCAATCCCTGCACCTGACGGCCTGGTTCCTGAGCAGCTAGAGTTCCAGGCCTTGGGTCTTTCCGACGAGGTCCTCAACGTCGTTGAGGCGTCCCGTAAGGAGTCGACCAGAAAATGCTATGCCTTCAAATGGAAGAGGTTTCCATTTGGTGTTGGGAAAAGGGTTGGACCCCTTCTCGTGTCCTGTGGGCGAGCATTTTGGACTATCTATGGTCCCTATCTAGTCAAGGGCTAGGTCGGACCCTTAAGGTGCACCTGGCAGCCATTTCTGCTTGCAGGCGCGGGCGGTCAGCAGTCAGTGGCGCAGGAAAAGTGGTCGGGGCTTTTCAAAGGCCTTGATCACATTTCCTCCAGTGCGGGAACCCCACCTCCGTGGGATTTACTGCTGGTACTGGCAAAGCTCATGGGCAAGCCATTGAACCAATGCATAGGTGTGGTCTCCCACCTGTCGTGGAAAACCGCCTTCTTGGTGGCTATCCGTCAGCCAGAAGGATGGGAGAACTCCAGGCGCTGAGCATCGAGTCTCCTTACCTGGTCTTCCACAGGGACAAGGTTGTCCTACGCCCCCACCCGGAATTCCTTCCGAAGGTGGTGTCGGAGTTTCACCTTAATCAGGTATTGACTCTGCCGGTGTTCTACCCCAATCACACCTCGGAGGCCGAATATAGGCTCCATACTCTGGACCCTAGAAGGGCGCTCGCTTATTATAAGGAGCGCACGGCTGAAATTCGGGGAGAGGTTAGCCAGCTGGCTCATCACCCTCACTGAAGCCGCACCTGGCAGACCTGCAGCCAAGCGGACGATAGGCAGATGGGTCACCTCCTGCATAAATCTCTGCTATGAGTTAGCGGGCATGGAGCCTCCCAGAGGGATAAGAGCTCATTCTACCCGCCATACTGCTGCATCGGTGGCTGCTTCCAGGGATGTCCCTATCCAGGAGATCTGCAGGGCTGCTACCTGGAAGTCAGCACACACCTTTATTTCCCACTACCACATCGACCTTGAGTCACGCCGGGATGCTGGTTTTGGGGCCTCGGTTCTCCAATCTTTGTTCCCCAAGTAAGTATTAGGGGGTGTGCGTCTTGCCTCCCTCCTCCCGGAGAACTGCTAGGTGTCTGCCAATAAGTGTGGATGAACAACATATCCATGTCCCTAGAAATACAGGTTACTCACCTGTAACAGGAGTTCTAGGAATGGTATATGTTGTTCATCCACACGAACCCACCCGACTTCCCCGGCTTCGACGCACAACCTGAGCTTCCAGCGGGCCAGATCTGGCGTCATGGGGCGGAGCCGAGAGTTTTACCACCCGGGTGGGTGGGAGGAGCTAGCTTGAAGACCTTCCGGCAAGATTTAAAGCGGCAAGAAACCTGCCAATAAGTGTGGATGAACAACATATACCATTCCTAGAACTCCTGTTACAGGTGAGTAACCTGTATTTACTTGGTACACCTACAGAACTGGAGGTTGAAGCCTTCCTCTTTGAAGTTTCACCTGGCCTCTGTTTCTGCTTACCGCTTTATGGGCAAAACCAAGTCTGTATTTTCACAACCGGTTTTTCAGAGGTCTCCTCCATGTTCAGCCCCCAATCAGGGAGCCTGTGCCCCCTTGGAGCCTGAATCTCTGTATTTCCAAGCTTATGGAGCCACCCTTTGAACCCATGGCTGTGGCCCACATTAAGTATGTGATTTGGAAAACTGTGTTTTTAGTGGTCATTACCTCTGCTAGAAGGATCTCAGAGTTACAGGCTCTCTGCACTGAGCCCAACTACTTTATTCCCCACAGGGACAAGACTGAGCTCAGGACTAACAGGACATTCTTGCCTGCGGTGGTCTCTGAGTTCCACCTCAGTCAATCCATCACTTTGCCTGTGTTCTTTATGGAGAAATCCAGTCCAGTGGAGCAGAAGCTCCACAGTCTGGATCTCAAAAGGGCCCTGCTCTTCTACTTGGAGCACACCAAGTAGTCCAGGGGCTTATCTACACAGCTGTTCCCCACCTATGGGGAGGTAAGTAGAGGAAGGCCAGCCACTAAGAGAACAGTCTCTTTCTGGATAGTCTCCTGCATTTGGTTCTGCTATGACAAGACTGGTAAGCAGCCTCCTGATGGCCTCAGGGGCCCACTCCACTAGGGGTACAGCTGCATTGGTGGCAGCTGCTAGAGACATTCTCTTTCTGAAAGTCTGCAGAGCAGCAACTTGGAAGACTGTGCACATCTTCACTAAGCATTACTGCTTGGATGTGCAGTCTTGAGCTGATGCCAGGTTTGGCAAGGCGGTACTGCAGAGCCTGTTTCCTAAATAGGTTCTCTACCCACCTCCCATCTGTACTGCTTTGTAGTCTGCAGTAGTTACTGATGCTAAAGAACTCCTGGGGTAAGAAGAAAAAATGACTCACCTTAGTAATCTTCTTTCTTCCAAGTTGTCCATTAGCATCAGTAAGCTCCCACCCTTCCTTCCCAGATAACCTCCAGAAGAAGGCTCTGACTTTTGCCTTAAAGTATTCAATGCATTAAACTTTGGATTGCATTTTGAGCAAAGTTGTTATGGTTTTGGTTATTTTATGTGTTTTAAATCCTGTTGGTTATTTCCAGTGGGGCATCTGCCCATCATACCTTCGAAAAAATTCTGAAGCCTCCTTCCCTCTCTCTCTGCTCAGCACATTCTCTAGCTTCAATCTGATTGGCTAATTCATACAACTCATTACCATACATTCTACTTCAGTGGCAGTGCTAGCTATCCAGCTAACTGCAATAGTTACTGATGCTAAAGGACACCTTGGAAGAAAGAAGATTGCTACGATGAGTCATTTTTTCTTCAGAGGCAGGGGCAGAAGGGGCAGCAGTCGAGCTGTCCCCAGTTCCCAGCCAAGTGCACAAGCAAAGCAGACCCCCGAGGGGTCTGCCAGGGTCGCCGTCCCATTCCCAGTAGGAGGCAGGCTAGCTCACTACCTCCAGGCGTGGAAATCCATCACCACAGACAAGTGGGTCCTGGAGGTAGTGAGCCAGGGTCTCTCCCTCAACTTCAAGGTGCTACCCAGGCTGAGGGCAAGAGTGTTGAAGCAGTTCTGTTGGAGGTGGAAGTAGCAAAACTCCTTCAGGAGAAGGCAGTGGAGCCTGTTCCCTTGGCCCAAAAGGGAAAGGGAACTCTACTCAAGATAATTCCTCACTCTAAGGAAAACAGGGGAGTGGCAACCCATACTGGATCTCAGACATTTACGCATGCTTTTGACAAAGCCAAAGTTCAGAATGGTCGCTCTAGCTACCATTCTCCCTACACTCAGGCAGGGAAACTGGCTGGCATCCTTGGACTTACAGGATTCTTATTTCCACATACCTAACAGACAATCCCACAGAAAGTACCTCAGGTTCTGATTGCCATCAGGTCATTACCAATTCAGAGCCATGCCTTTCGGCCTGACTTCAGCTCCAAGAGTGTTTACAAAGTGCCTAGCAGTAGTGGTAGCACACTTAAGGAGGCAGGGAGTTACAGTCTTCCCATACTTGGACGACTGGTTAGTGGTAGGCCAGTCCCCCCAGCAGGTTAGAGATACACTGACCACCACTTAGGATACCCTGCAGTCCTTAGGCTTCCTGGTAAACCAAAAGAAGTCAGTGCTGAGACCAGTTCAGCTCCTGGAATTTAAAGGAGCAGAATTGCACACACTAAGAGAATAGGCATTCCTCCCTCAGGGAGGGTGGACAGCCTCATACAGTTGACCAGCTCCTTCCAGCTGCATATTCCCAGACCAGCAAGGCACTTTCTCCAGCTATTGGGGCACATGGCTACATCAACAGTGCCAGGTTCCAGATGAAGGACATCCAGTTCCATCTCGGATCTCACTGGTCACAGAGAAGAGATTCCCTGTCAAAGATGGTGCCAGTCACAGGAACTGTTCTTCAAGCACTCCAGCGGTGGCAGGAAAAGGACAACCTCAGAGAAGGTGTGCCTTTTCTTCAACAGCCACCAACAGCAGTGCTAACAACGGATGCATCCCTCCTAGGATGGGGTGCCCACCTGGGGGAGCACACTGCACACGGTACTTGGCTCCAGCAGGAGTCTCTGCTTCACATAAACCTGCTGGGAACTCAGGGCAATTTCCTAGGCATTCAGTCCTTTGCCACAATACTGCAGGGCAAGGTGGTTCAAATCGGAACAGACAATACAGCTACAGTGTACTACATCAGCACGCAAGGGAGCACAAGGTCAAACCCCCTGTGTACAAAGGCCATGAAAGTATGGAATTTGGCCTAATCCCTGGGGATCTCCCTATCAGCAGTTCATCTCTCAGGGAAGGACAGTGTCCTCGCAGATGCCCTCAGCAGGATCAACCAAAATCACCACAAGTGATCACTAAACAAGCAAATCCTGCAAGTTGTGTTCAGAAGGTGGGACATCCCAGAGGTGGACCTCTTTGCAGCTCCAGACAATCACCAACTGCCACAGTTCTGTTGCAGGCCTCCTGTAGTGGGCACATTGCCTCTGGATGCACTACTGTTGGACTGGACAGGGAAGTTCCTGTATGCCTTCACTCCATTTCCCCTGTTGCTCAGAGTACTGAACAAGCTCAGGGTTCAGCCAGTGACAGTGATCCTCATAGCTCCAGACTGGGCCAGGCAGCCCTGGTATCCAGTGCTCCTGACCCTGTCAGTATCCAGACCAACTTCCCTCCCCAGGAGGCACAACTTACTGATCTCCTCACAGGGCAGGATTTTTTACCCCAATCTCCAGTCTCTCGGGCTCAAGGCTTGGCTCTTGAGGACTTGGAGTATTCTGACCTACACCTCTCTGAAGAGGTTCTGGAGGTCCTCAGAGTTTCTAGAAAACCCTCTACTAGGAAAACTTACACCTCTGAGTGGAAGAGGTTTTCTATTTGGTGCCAGCAAAAACATATAGACTGTAGCCGGGCTGGCTTGCCAGTTGTCTTAGATTATCTGGCATACCATCATTCCCTTGGCCTCAGGCCATCTGCCTTTAAGGTACACCTGGCAGCTCTGTCTGCCTACTTTTCAGCGGGTAAAGGTTCATCTCTGGATGCTAACCAGGTATTCAGAAAGTTTTTCAAAGGTCTGCTACACTTGCATCCCCTCAGTATATGCATTGGCCAGCTAATGCAGCCACCCTTCGAGCCCAAGTCTTCAGCAGAGCTTAAATATGTGACATGGAGACAGTGCTCCTGATAGCTATCACCTCAGCCAGGAAAATTCGTGAACTCCAGGTCCTGTCCACAGAGCCAAATTACATTTCAGTCCATAGGGACAAGGTAGTCCTCAGGACTAATAGGAGGTTTCTCCCCAAGGTGGTGCTGGACTTTCACCTGAATCAGTCCATCACTTTGCCAGTCTTTTTCACTGACCATTCCAGTTCAGCAGAACGTAGGCTGCATAGCCTAGATGTCAAGAGGGTTATCAGCTACTACTTGGATCATACTAAGAATCATAGGCAGGATAGTACTTGGCTCTTTCTGACTTATGGAGAGGTGGGCAAGGGCAAACCTGCCTCAAAGAGGACCATTGCATGATGGATTGTTGCCTGTATTCAGTTCTGCTACAGCAAAGCAGGCAAAGAGCCTCCTGTGGGCCTTAGGGTTCACTCTACAAGGGGGTACAGCTGCTTCTATAGCAGCAGCAAGAGAGCTTCCTTTGTTGGAAATTTGTAAAGCAGCTACCTGAAAAACTGTTCACAGATTTACCAAACACTACAGCCTGGCTACCCATGCCAGAAGTGATGCCACATTTGCTACAGCAGTACTACAGAGCCCATTTCCTAAATAGGTTCTCTGCCCTCCTCCAAATGTACTGCTTGGGTAGTCTGCATATGTCAGAATACAGTAAGATTTCCTGGGGTGGTAAGAAACAATCACTTACCATAGTAATCTTGTTTCTTCCAAGGGAATCTTACTGTATTCTGAGCTCCCAACCTACCTCCCCTACTAGAACCTATGGGCGCTGCACTACAGCTGTCCATGCTGTTTGAAACCTGAGTGTTTTTTGATTGGGGCATTTGTGACTTGAGTCTTAGTGATGCCCACATTTTCAAATAAAAAGGGGATGGTTTGTTTTTGGGGGGTGTTATTTATTAGGATAGTTTAGATAGCTTGTTATTATGCATGCTCTGTAAGAATATTGACGGTTGCAGGATGTATTCTAGGGACAGTGGTTTGAAAACTGAGCTCAAGCCTAGCATTCCATCATTAACATAGGTTTTATTAACCATTTTGGCTCTGGGGCAGTCCTGTGGTGAAAACCATACTGCATATGTCAGAATACAGTAAGATTCCCTTGGAAGAAGCAAGAATACTTTGGTAAGTAATTTTTTCTTCCACTACTGCAACAATTGGCTGTGAAACCTCCAGTTCCCCTGCCTCTCTGCAGAGACCTCTTGACACAGGTACAGGGACCCTGGTCTATCCAGTCCACAAGTCCCTCAACCTGCATGCAAGGCTCCTGAAGACATAGCCATTGCTCGGTTTGGGGTGTCTGAAAAAGCGGCTTATGTCATGTTGACTGCCAGAAAACCCTCCACCAGGGCCACTTAGTCGATAAAGTGTAAGCAGTTTGCTATATGGGCCACTTCCCATCACCTGGACCCATTCGCTTGTCCAGTGAACCAGGTTCTAGAGTATTGCCTGTCCTTGTCTGATGCGGGGCTCCAGTATTCCTCTAGTAAGGTGCACCTGTCTGATATATCAGCTTTTCATGTGCCCATTGATGGCCATACTGGGTCCCAGTTGGATGTGGCCCATACTTTTTTGTGAGGCATTCTCCACTAGAAGCCTCCTATCCGTAATCGTTCTAGAAAAGCTGACTCTTCTTCCCTTTGAACTGGCTGCATCTTGCAAGCTACGCTTTGTGTTGTGGAAAGTGTTATTTTTAGTTGATATTACTTCTGCTTGAAGGATATCAGAGCTATGGGCTGTCATGTGTGAGCAGCCTTATTTGATTTTCCACAAAGACAGGGTGTATTTACTCACTAACCCTAAGTTTCTTCCTAAGGTGATGTCTGAGTTTACCTTAAATCAGTCTATTCACCTGCCTGTTTATTACTCAGAGGATGCCAATCCAGGGGAAGCATTGCTCCATACTGTAGATGTGCATAGAATTCTGAGGTACTATACACACCGGACCAAGGACTGCCGAAAGTCATCTCAGCTGTTTTTCTTTTTTTTTTTTTTGCCCCGGGGAAAGGGGGCATTCCAGTTTCTCAATGGCGTTTGTCCAAATGGTTGGCCAACTGTATCACATTTTGTTACCGGAAGTATGATAAGGAACGTACTGGTGTTGTTCATGGCCACTTCTGTTGCCTGTTTCAGGAATGTATCAGCTGCACATATCTGTTCTGCTGCCACTTGGAGTACTGTCCGCACTTTCACGAAGCACTACAGTCTGGACATTGCCTCTAGAAGGAGGGCAGGCTTCAGCCTAGCTGTGCTTCATGGCCTTTTTTCTTAGGCCTCTGATCTCCTGCCACCCAGACTGTCTCATTTAGGTGTAACCTGATTAAAGAGCTATTCCTGAAGAACATAGAACAGTTACACAAGAACTTACCGTAACAGTAGATGTTAGAGGGAATCTTTCATCAGGTCATGCTGTCCCACCCTCCTTCCCCCTATTCTCTGTCTCCAGACTGGCTTTCTTGTTGCTCCAGCCTTTCTTGTAGCTGGGCACCTCATCTCTCTCTCTCTCTCCTTGGTTCCCTAGAGGGAAGCCTAGTGAGTATGGTCTCCGGCATGGAACTGAGGCGGGAGTGGTGCCTCCCATGCTTATATATGCAGAGATGTCAGCAGCCCCTACTAGACTGCTAGAAAAGTTTCCATGTGGTCCTGGTGCCTGACGGCTATAAGTTCCATAGGTGTGACCTGATGAAAGAGATTCCCTTGAATATCTCTATTGTTACGATAAGTTGTTACGTAACTGTTCTTTATCTTGATATGTATCAGTACACACATTGTAGAAATGAAATTTATATCATAATCAGCGTTTATCTGCTTGAAAGAGTTAACTAAGTTTTGCTGAGAAGGTCAGTCGTAAACATTACAAGTTCAACTTTTTTTTAAGGAAACTAGTTGCTTGTTTATAAATGTATGCAAATGTAAAATTACATATACCCCAATATTGCAAAGCATCGTGGGAGGTATATACAGATCACCATGAAAGAGTTTAGACTGTTTCTACTTTAAGAAATAGTGTTTTGGTGTCAAAAGGCGCCTCACACACTTTGGAGAGGCTGAAAACAGAAGACAGACACGTGTTTCATCTTACACAAGACTCATCAGTGTCCTTCGTCTTTTAACAGCCTAGGGAAGGATGAACCAGTCATAGTTTGGTTTTATTCGTTTGGGTCTATGTGGAGCTCAAAATAGGAAAGTAAAGTGAAAATCAGAGAACCTCAGCACAAAAGCACTGAGGCAAGAGTTACCAGAAAGGGCATTGGCAATTAAGCCAGGTTTCAGGGAAATGTAAAATCACACATATCCTCATAATGCAGAGTATTGTGGGATGCATATGCAAATCATGCTTGCATTATAGGGATAAGTATAATTTTACATTTCCTTGAAAGTTTGAAACTTGTCTTAATTGCTAGTATCCTTTCCAGGTAACCCATACCTCAGTGCTTCTGTGCTGAGGTTCTTTGACTTCTACTGTAGAGATTGTATAAAAGTTTGGAAGTGCTGAGGTATACCTCAAGGTACCACTAAGGCACTCAGGTTCACGTGGTGATCGTATAAAAGTTTGGCAGTGCTGAGCAGGTACCTGGTACCTCAAGGTATACCTCAGCACTGCCAAACTTTTATACAATCACCATGTGAACTTGAGTGTCTCCGTGGTACCTCGAGGTATACCTCAGCACTGCCAAACTTTTATACAATCACCATGTGAACTTGAGTGTCTCCGTGGTACCTCGAGGTATACCTCAACACTTCCAAACTTTTATACGATCACCACTGTACATTACTTTTCTGTTTTGGGCTCCACATTGACCCAAATTAGTATGACCAAACTAATGACTGGTTTATCCTTCCCTGGGCTGTTACAGATGAGGCACACTGATGAGTCCTATGTAGGACCAAGAAAATGTCCGTCTTGAGTTTTCAGCCTTTGCAGAGTGTGGGAGAGGCCATGTTGCACCATTCACTCTTGTTTAAAGCTGTACTGATCTAAACTCTTTCATGGTTATTTGCATATACATTCCACAATGCTTTGCATTGTGAGGGATGTATGTTATTTTACAGTTCCTTGAAACCTGACCATTGCCAGTGCTCTTTCTGGATAACCCTTACCTCTGTGCTTTTGTGCTGAGTTTTTTTTACTTTTAAATGTATACAAATACTCAACTCATTTTTTATTAAGCAGTTAAAAAGTTGAAATGTTTATAGGATTTTTACATAGCAGGCTCAGTTGTGGGCATCCTAATGGAAAATGTTCAAACACCAGGAATCATTCACTTATGCCTAACAACTGCAGTCATTTATCTGAAATGAGCTGCCTTGGAGCCTAGAATTGTATACTAATTAGAGAATCTTAGAATGATATTCAAAACTCTGCTATGTGGTCACACTTATCCCTGCATTCTAATGACAGATTTGTTTCTCCACCTGAAGAAAAGCAGTTGCCCTGAAGTCTTCTCTTCACTTTGATTAATTATGGTTTATTATTTTGTTGTTTTTTTAAAGTCTAAAAGTATAGTTCTCACCCCAGAAATCCTTCAGTATGCTTGACTAGTGCAGTTATGCCAGCTGGGTTCAGTTGCCCCGGAGATGGAGTCTGTGCTAATGATTGCGGGAATTAGCCAGTCAAAGAAAAGAGGGAGAGTGCACCTGTAGATGCCGGTGAGGCAGGGGTGTAGCCAGACAATATACAAATGTACACCAGGACCGTGTTTGTTGCCTCATTTGGCACAATAAATACAACTTTTGTATCTCATGACAGTGGTTGCTGCCATACACGGGTAAGTACAAATGCCGTGCATTGCTCCCTAAGACATCCACATACCAGCCCAGAGCCTGTAAAGTTGTATTGTCCTTGGGATGCAAAGACAGTATTAGTGACCAGTCCTAGTTTCGACTTCTGTGAATAAAATTACAGAAAGGTTCAACATTTTCTTAGTAAGTTTTCATGGAAAAAGGAAGCAGTTCAGAGTCTATTTGCTACCCTCCTTAAATAAAATTGCACATCATGGAGTACTTGGAGTATGCCTGGCTACACCCATGCGGTGAGGTCTCAGTCAGATTCATTTCTCCACTGACTGGACAAGTCTGCCCCCGAGCTCTCTCTTCAGACTTCGCTTGAAATTTTTCTTTTCGCCTTTTCTTAGTGTTTTTTTTGTTACTTGTGCTGCCTTTAAAGTATTTTACTATCAATTTTCCACAGCTTTTAGTGTTTTTTTCTGCAGCTGCAGGAAACTTCAATTTTTCGCACTTCAGCACGATTTTCTGACTGGAATAGTTTGCACCTGAGGTAAAAACGGTTGCAATTTTTACATTATTTTTTTCCGCAGATATTAATCTTTCAGTGTTTTTCTGCATTTTACGTAGTTGTTTCCACGGGAAAGTCATTTTTTCCCTGGTTCCTTGGAGCCTTCTTTCTCTTGAGGTACACCTCTTGGGGTCTCCTAACTACTTGCCACGCCAGGGGCATCTAAAACTGCTTGGCCCCTTATTTTTATGTGCAGTCTCTCTGGTGGCAATAGACTTGACACTATCTTTACAAGGTTTAGTGGGCCATTCACTTCCCTTTTAGGGGTTTCTTGTCACATTTAACTCTCAATTGTAACCAGCCTCAAGGCAAAAAAAAGGGAGAATGTGAAAAACAAAAAAGAACGGCTTCTCTGCCTACCTTCCCTCCATTAAGAATCCAAAAAAGAGGACCACCTCTCATAACAAGAATTAAGATAGGTCCTCTAAGGACCCCACTGAAAATAAGTCTGAGAAAATTAATAATAATAATGACCAAACCACAAAAAGACATTCTCAGGAGGTTTCTGATTCAGGGCCTGCCAAAAAGAAACAAAATGAAAAACATATCACTGCTCCTTCTGCTGAAAAGCAAAGGAAAGACGCCAGTGTTACAGAAAGATATTCCTTCTGCAGTGGAAATGGCAAAGGCTTGGTAGCTATAGCAAACATTTCAGGCTGTGGGATCTCTTTTGGGCGCCCTAGTTGGTCCCTCTACTCCTAGTCCCTCTGACCCTGGTCTTGGCCAGGGCATTTTCTATGAGGGGGATGATGATACAGAGGAGTGTGAACCCCTAGAATCTGAGGAAGCCCCTGACCAAAATTTTGGCCATGACCAAGAGGGTTTTTCCCCTCTCATTTTATATTTGTGCAGCACATGGTGGAAACTCTTGACCTTTCTATTCAGGAGTCTACCGAGGAGGATGGAGGAGGAAGACTTTTTCGATATGATGGGTCTTCCTCGCTCTAGAAAGCTGCTCCTTCCAGTTCACAAGTCCCTTCGTAGGGCTACTTTCAAACTTCTCCAAAATCCCACCTCTGTACCAGGGGTGGATAAGAAAAAAAATAGAAAGTACCAGCTAGATAAATCTAATGCTGAATACCTTTACATGCATCCAGATCATGAAGGAGTAGTGCAAGCTGCAGCTTGTGACAAAGCAAAGGTGGCTGTTTCTTCACAGCCCCCAGAAAAAGACTCTAAGAAACTGGATACCATGGGTAAAAAATCTTACACCACAGCCTCGCTAATACTTCACCTTTGTACATATACAGCGTACACAGCTCAGTATCAGAAGGCTCTCTCGAACTCTGTCCTGGCAATCAGCCAGCAAGCTCCAGCTAAAGTGTCTCAAGAATTGGCAGAAACAGTTAGAACAGCCTTAGAAGTCACAAAGTATCAGTTCCATATGGCTATGGATGCAAATGACACTGCACCTAAGGGCCATGGCTCATGCCAGGACACCCTAAGGCTGTGAAAATCCCCTGTGATGATAATTCTCTGTTTGGAGACAAAACAGAGACTTGTATGAAGAAAGTAGAGGCGTACAAGACCACCTATCACAGTAATGCAACTAAAGAGGAACCTTCTACCTCTTACGAACCCCAAAGTAGAGGGGGTAGAGGTAGGGGCTACTATCCCAGGACTTTAAAGAAAACAGGACCTACAGGTTTTTAAAACTGTAAAAATGTTTTCAACTCTTGGCTAAGGCGGACTGCCATGAGTTGTGTTTGAGGTGCCTGGGTCCAGATCAAGATTTTCTCAGTTGTGAACTCTGTATTAAGTTTTACCCTTAAATGCAAAAGATTAGAAGACTTCTTAGTCTGCTTCCATGTCACCTAGGGCTCAGAGGAGGGTCCAGCCCCTCAGAGTAAACAGAAGGATAAAGCTGCTAAAGATGGTTCAGAACTCAGGTATCTTGCTTCAAGGGTGAGCACTTGCAGCAGGCTACACCATTAGGACTAAGCCACCAGGCACCAGAACCCCACAGAAAACTTCTAGTTAGCAGTCTCCAGCGGGGGACTGCCTCCAGTCGTTAGCCTGCCCCTGACGTCGGCCAGTGGTATAAAGGGGGAGGTCCCCCAACCCCACCTCAGTTTTTTTCCTGCCATTGACCTGCACACATTGGCTCCAAGGACACCTTCTGCTCTCAGTCGACCGCAATTTTCGCGTTTACTTGCACTTTATTTTCTTAAAAACAGTGTTCCTTTAACAATTTTTCTCTGCATGTCTTCTCCAACCTTGTCATCTGAGTGGCAGAAATCCAGGTGTGCCTGCGGCAAGTAAATACCATCGAAGGATGGCCATTTGGCCTGCCTCATCTGCCTGGGCCCTGACCACAATATTGAGGCCTGCCAGCATTGTCAAAGCTTCAGCTGTAGGACTAGAATCCGTCGCCTGAAGACCCTGAATACCTTTTTGCTGGAAAAGCAATTGGCTGCCATAGAGAAGGCACTTTCCGGACAAAGCTCCTCGCCTTCTTCGTTCCAAGGACGACCTCCTCTTCTTCGACCCACAAGGAGAAGAAAACCAGTGGGAAACATCACCGCTAGAAGGACAAGGCCAGGCTCTGGTCGGACTCCTGCTCCAGGTCCCCACACAAGTCGGCGACCTCTTCAAGTTCTTCCTTCCACGTGAGGTCGGACTCTACCCCCGGCAGCCCGTACTCCTTCCAGGTTTCTGTTGGTGAAGCCTCCCATCTTAGTGCTGACATCTGGTGGGGGGTCTTTGAGACATGGGCCTTTGTTGGCTCTCTGTCTCCTGAGTCGCGGTTCAGCCGATACTTCTTCGGGCAGCCGATCAGAGCTCGTTGGATCAGAGCCTGTTGTCCGCTGGCTGGGGCATCTGGGTCGTTGGACGGGGCCCCAGGATCCGGCGACAGTATGCGATGCCAAGAGCAGGCGCTCCAAACGAGTTCACTCCCCTTGGCAGCAGATGCCAGACGGTACCCTAGACCGCCGTCAGTAGATGACGGTCTCTTTGACCCTGGCTTCTCCGGGGTCGAACCAGGCGACGCCCCCCACCATTTTCACCCAATCCACGGATGTCGACAGCCCCTCCGGCTTCCCCTGAGCTGACGCCTGAGGACCCGACGCCCCCTAACCAGACACCCACAGGACCACCGCCAGCTAACCCTGCGTCTCCAGACCGGACAGCAGGGTCGCCCACTCCAGCAGGTCCAACACCATGGCCCTCTGACGTCCCTCTCCCGGCGCCCCTCTTGTCTCTCTCACAGATGTGGGGGCCCTATTCAACTCCTGGTGGGACACTATTAAAAGGGACCTTCTGCCTAGGGGCCCACCTGCCCCCCCCAAGCTCCAGATCCTGCTCCTTCAGGGGTCCAGCCTTCAGTCCCACCTCAGCAGCCTAATCCCCCTCCATCCAGGAAACCCTCACCACCACCGAGAAAGTCCACCCCTCCTTCTGATTGCTCAGATGAAGGATCCCCCAGGCAGCATGGACAGAGGCACCATTCTTCCTCCAGATCCTCCTCCAGGCACTGCTCCCACAGACGCCGGTCCCAGTGTTCCTATTCTCACTCTCCCTCATCAGAGGATTCTAGTCTGAGCTCTTTCTCCTCATCCAGGTCGTCGGGATGGGATATCTCCCCTCCTGCTCATCCAGATACCCATAAGGATTCTCTAAGGTCACTCCCAGATGATCCCACATTTATGGATGTAATGCGACACATCCAGTTCCTCAGTAGGTGAGACACAGGGGATCTGGACCCAGAGAGATGCAGGCTTGCTCAATTCCTCAGGCTGAGTGATCCTAAGCCCCTGAAAGTTCCTCCACTGGTGGCCACTTTCCAGGACGTCACTTAGTTCACCTGGAAATACCCCTCATCTACTTCAGCAGTCCCTAAGAAGGCTGACAGGTTCTGTAGAACCCCCAGGAATGAGCCTTACTTGGGGGAGCAACCTAGGGATGATTTTGTGGTGTTGACTGCAGCTCATGGTAGGACCAAACAGCCTAGGCACCTTCGCTCTCAGCCACAATGCAGGATCTGTTGTTCCCGGCCTGAACCACCATTTAATTAAAATGCTTTTCTAGCGAGTTCTCCGACTCAACTGTCTATGCATGTAATATTTCGCTTTATGAGACCTAGCAATCAGTTATGTATGTTAAGTACTTTTTGATGTTTTACTGTTGTACCATGTACTGTCTGATGTATTTTGTTTTATTGAAAACCAATAAAATCTTAAAAGCAAAAGGAAAAGTTCTCAGCTTCCAGATAAGGAATGTAAGAGGATTGACCAGTTTGGCCGCAAGGTCTGTTCTTCGGCCACCTGTACCGTCCGCTCTCTTAACTTTTTGGCACATGTGGTCCAATACCAAAACTTCTTGTGGAAAAAGGCTCTGGAATTGGCACAGTCTCACTCAGACTCCTCTCAGAAATCCAAGTTGCTGGACATTCTCCAGTCAGGTGTGGACATAGGCAAGCACATTCTTCGCTCATCCTACAATTCAGCGGACACTGCCACCAGGGCGGCTGCCACTGGCATTTGTCTCCACAGGTACTCCTGGCTCAGAGTCTCCGGCTTTCACCAGGACCTTCAAGAAGCCATCTTAGATGCTCCTTTCCATGGCACGGTTCTTTTTGGGTAAGACACTGAAAAGATTATTCTAGGAGCGTGGATATGTTGTTCATCCACACTCTCTGGCATGTCCCTTTCCCCTTTAAATCTCACCGGAAAGTCTTCAAGCTGGCTCATCCCACCCACCCGGGTGGTAAATACCTCAGCTCCGTCCCATGACGCCAGATCTTCCTTTCTGCTGGAAGATTCAGGTTCCTTCGTGCTACCCTAGCAGTTCGTAGGCCCTGGATTCTCAACGTCGGTTTTCACTGCCAATTTCTTTAAAACTCATTAGAGTTTATGACTCCAATCCTAGCACATCGGACATGGAGGGCAAATCGTCCCCCAGATTTCGCCGGTGTCCCTGCGGCCAGAAAATGTTGCACAACGATCCCCACCTCTCATGTGTCTATTGCTTAGGTGTCGTACATGACACCACCTCTTGCACCATCTGTCTGGCCTTCCATCCCAACGTCGTGGACGACCGCAAGGCACGCCTAAAATTGGGGAGACCGGAGCTTTGCAGTCCACTGGTGAAATCAAGGAGGGCAGGGCGGTTTCGTGAGCTGAGATCCGCTGAACAGCTCAAACAGATGGCGGCTTTCAAGGAGGAAACTGCTCAAGCTTCAGCCAGCCGAAGTTTTTTCGTACCTCTCAACCTTGGCTCTACTTTTACTGGGTCCTTTCGTGAGTTGTGCCAGTCTCTCCCCACCAGGGGTGAGGCGCCCTCGGGCTCGCACTCCTCCCGCCCTCACAAGAGGGACAAGGACCCAAAGTCTTCTTCCTCCAGAAGGAGACGTTCCTGGGACCGAGAGAGGTCCGACTCACAGAAACTTGTGTCTCGACCTCAGTCGAGATTGCTTCCTCGGCCGCCGGCTTTCGGACCTTCCGTCCGGCCAACTGACAGAGGAAACGGCTGAACCGGCTGAGATCACTCTTGACCCAATCGAGCTTTTGTCGCTGACTCTGGTCAATGACTCCTTAGAAAGGACGGCTGTCCTTTCCTTCCCGGACAAGGAGACTCTGCCCTCGGGTGTCCCGATCGAGGGAAAGGTGCTGGAACCTCGGTTCTCTCCGACTCCGGCATCTCCCGATCGAACAAGCTGACCCCGTCGGTCTCGATCGAGGACCAGGACCCCTTCGGTCAAAAAACCGAAGAAAGGTCACAAGCACTCCAGAAAGAGGCGTCACCATTGATCCTCATCCTCCTCAGATGAGGAGAGACTTTGATGGAAACTCCGTCGACTTTATGAGGATCTCATGTGGCAACAGCTGATTCTGACCGGTCAAAAGCCGGCTCTGCCGGCAGCACCGGCCATTACTTTGCCCCCGCCTCTCAGGCTGACGCCGACCCCTCCAGAACTGAAGGCTTTGTTTCCCCCACCTGTGGGGCCAGCACGTATTCCAGCTCGGCCTATTTCAGTCTCCCCACTGATTTTGGTGGAACCACCGCCTACGCAGCCTCAGGGAGGGGCTTCCTCGAAAGAGGACCAGACAGTCACTGGACTGCCCCGTCGTCTGTCCATCACTGTTGTCCCCGATAGCCCTCGGCGTATCGAGGGAGACATAGGCGGGAGACCATTATATCCCAACTCTTTGGACTCGGATGCCACTGGTTTGCACTCGCATCCGGGGGATGACGAGTCATCAGTGGCAGGTTTGGAGGAAGGTCCTTTCTCTTTTCAGGGCATTCTCCACCTGATTTCCGAATCTACCGGAATGCCCTTGGAGCCCATCCAAAAGAAGGCGGAATACCCCCTTATGGATATCCTCAAGAGGGGGGATACCCTGAAGGAGGCCTTTCCAGTGGCTGAAGCCATTGTTGGATTGGCCCTTGAGCTATGGCAGTGCCCTGCCTCCTGTCCAGCTCCATCTGCCCGCATGGCCCGCAAGTATACGGTACCCATGGGGTCCCTGGCGGGGTTCACAGAGCATCCCTCTGCTGAAAGCCTTGTGACTGCTTCTGTGTTCAGATGCACTGGTAGCTGAGCTGACACTGACCGCCCTCTGGACAAGGAGTCCAAGAATATAGACCATTCTGCCCGGAAGGTCTATGCGGCCTCATCCTTAGGCCTTTATCAGGCCAGCTTGGCTGTGATCATGGCACACTTCTCTCATGCCCTCTTAGGGTCATTAGATGAAGTCCTCCCTCATCTCCCAGCGGACGTGCAGACTACGGTGAAGCAAGTCCGTGACCAGGGCCGTGCCGTTGCGAAACAGCAGCTCCAGACGGCCCTGGACATTGGAGATTCCTGTGCCCGCTCCTTAGCAGCCGCAGTGGCCACTCACCGCAGGGCCTGGCTGAGGTTATCCTCCTTTCCGGAGGATACTCAGCACAAGTTAGCTGACGTGCCCTTCCTAGGGACAGACGTCTTCAGTCCGGGAGTTGCTGGTCACCTCCAGTGCATAGAGCAGTCCAGTGCCACCTTGGATGCTACCTCTGCGAAGGGTTCTTCGGGCAAGAACCAGCAGAAGCGTAAGAAGAAGCCTTTTTGGCACTCTTCCCCTGCTGTTAGGCAACCCTCCTTTCAAGGAGGCCAGCAGCAGGCTCAAACTTGGCACCCCAAGCCCAAGCAGGGTCCCCAACAGCCCCGTAAAGGAGGCCGAGGTGCTGGTCCAGGAGACTCCTCCTCCTCTAAGCCTGCTCAGTGACGGGTATGTGGTTTCCACCCCTACACCCGTCACGCCAGCTCTGGGTCCTCCCGTGGGGGGCCGGCTCCATCACTTTCTTTCCGCCTGGTCCGTTATCATTTCGGACAGGTGGGTTCTGGAAGTGGTCGGCCAGGGACTGCCTCTGAAATTCGAGCAGTACCCTCCCAGCCGAGCCCGCGCCTCTCGGGATGAAAGGATCTCAGCTTGCACTCAGTTGACCCTTCGGGACGACATTGCTCAGCTCCTCCGCAAGGAGGCGGTAGCTCCAGTGCTGGATCCTCCTACAGACCCAGGCTTCATGTCCAGGTACTTCCTGGTGCCCAAGCGGACGGGGGGTTGGCGATCAATCCTAGATCTCCACGACCTGAATCAATATGTCAGGTCTCGCACCTTCAGGATGGTAACTCTGAACCAGATCATACCATCTCTGGAGCGAAACATGTGGTTCTGTTCACTGGATCTGCAGGACATGTTCTTTCACGTCCCAGTCCGTCCGTCTCACCAGCAGTTCCTCTGCTTCAGGGTCGAGGGGACCCTGTACGAGTTCCAAGCCATGCCGTTCTGCCTGTCATGGCCGCACGGGTCTTCACCAAGTGCATTGCAGTGGTGGCAGCCCATCTTCGCCGTCGAGGAGTTCGGATATACCCTTATCTTGATGACTGGCTCTTGGCAGGTTCCTCCCTTCAGGAGGTGGAGAGGTCCAGGGATCTAGCCCTCCGAACTTGCTCCCAACTCGGCCTCCTTATCAACGAGGCCAAGTCGGAACTCGTGCCCTCTCAGGTGATGGGCTTCATCGGGGCAGAGCTGGACTCTCGTCAAGCCACAGCTCAGCTCCCGGTGGGCAGGGCGGAGGTTCTTTCCTCCTTTGCCCAGTCATTTCTGGTTGGGCACTTGTGCCCTGCCCGGGACATTCTGCGCCTTCTGGGTTACATGGTGGCGTGCACCTCTGTGGTCCATTGGCCCCGGTTGCACATGCGCCCCCTTCAGTGGGAGCTGGCCATCCAGTGGACTCAGCGCCACGGTCACTTCGACCAGCTGGTCTCTGTAACCCAGAAGATGTGGGATGCTATCCAGTTGTGGACTGTCCCAGACAGGTTGCAGGATGGGATCCCATTTGTTCGCCCAGAGCCGACGGTCATCCTCACGACCGATGACTCTCTCATGGGCTGGGGAGCCCACATGGGGGACGAAAGGCCCACGGGCTCTGGACCCCCCAGAAGTCCCGATGCCACATCAACCTGTTGGAGCTCAGAGCAGTCAGACTGGCATTGTCAGCTTTCACTCCTCAGCTCCGGGGTCAAGTGGTTCAAGTCCAGATGGACAATGCCACGACCATGTACTACCTCAATAGACAGGGCAGCACACACTTCTGTTTGCTGTGCAGGGAGGCGCTCTGCATCTGGACTCTCGTGAGCCGGTTAGAGGCAGATCTCCTAGCCATCCATGTGGCAGGAGCCTCAAATCATCTGGCGGATGCTCTCAGCCGCCTAGGCCAGACATCCCACAAGTGGTCTCTCCATCCAGAGGTAGCTTACAGCCTGTTCTCCCGTTGGGGCAAACCGATGGTGGACCTGTTTGCCTCAGGGAAACACCAAGCTGAGGCTGTTTCGTGCCCGCTCCCCTCAGCAGGGCTCGCTGCAGGGGGATGCCTTCTCGAGGCCGTGGACCCCAGGCCTCCTCTACACCTTCCTTCCATTTCCCTTGATCCACAAGGTGCTTCTCAAGGTGAGGAGGAACAAGGCGAAGGTGATCCTGGTAGCCCCAGACTGGCCACACCAGTTCTGGTATCCAGATCTCCTCAGCCTCAGCTGCAGGCACCTGGAGCGACTTTGCATATGCCCGGATCTGATATCACTCAATCAGGGGAAGGTATGCCATCCAGATCTTCAGTCCCTGCACCTCACAGCCTGGTACCTGAGCGGCTAGAGTTCCAGGCTTTGGGTCTTTCCGAGGATGTCTACACCATGGTGGAGGCATCCAGAAAGGACTCGACCAGGAAATGTTATGCCTTCAAATGGAAAAGGTTTTCCATTTGGTGTCAGGGTAAGGGCCTGGAAACTGTATCCTGTTTGGTGGCTAACATTCTTGATTACCTTTGGTCTCTCTCCAAAGGAGGTCTCCAGTTGTCAACCATTAGGGTGCACCTGGCAGCCATCTCTGCTTACTGGGCATGGGCCGGTCAGCTGACGGTGCAGGAGACAGTGGTAGGGCACTTTTTCAAAGGCCTGGATCACATATCCCCTCTGGTGCATGAACCTCAAGCTCCGTGGGATATACTGTTGGTATTGGCAAAGCTCATGGGCAAGCCATTTGAATCTATGCACAAGTTTGCATTGTCACACTTGTTGTGAAAGACGGCCTTCCTGGTGGCAGAGTTTCACCTTGACCAGGTGTTAACTCTGCCGGTTTACTACCCTAATTACACCTCTGAGGCTGAGTACAGGCTCCATACTTTGGACCTGAGACGTGCTCTCTCCTATTATAAGGAGAGGACAGTAGAAGTTCGGGGAGAGGTTCGCCAGCTGTTTGTCACCTACGCTGAAGCCACTTCTGACAGACCTGCAGCGAAGTGGACTATTGCAAGATGGATTATATCATGCATATGTCTATGCTATGAGTTGGCTGGCAAGGAGCCTCCCAGAGGGATAAGAGCTCATTCTGCCTGCCATACTGCTGCATCAGTGGCTGTTTCCAGGGACATACCTATCCAGGTAATCTGTCGGGCTGCTTCCTGGAAGTCAGTAAACACCTTCATTACCCATTACCACATCGACCTTGGGTCACGCTGGGATGCTGGTTTTGGGGCCTCAGTTCTCCAATCTCTGTTCCCTAAGTAGGGGGTGTGCACCTTGCCTCCCCCCTCCCGGAGAACTGCTAGGAGTCTGCCAAAGAGTGTGGATGAGCAGTATATCCACACTCCTAAAACAGGTTACTCACCTGTAACAGTAATTCTAGCAGTGGTATATGTTGTTCATCCACATGAACCCACCCGACCTCCCCAGCTGCGGACGCACAACACCTGTCTTCCAGCGGGCTAAGATCTGGTGTCATGGGGTGGAGCCGAGGTATATACCATTTGGTTAGGTGGGAGGAGCCATCTTGAAGACTTCCGGTGATCCTTAAAGGGGAAAGGGATATGCCAAAGAGTGTGGATGAACAACATATACCTTTCCTAGAACTACTAATACAGGTGAGTAACCTGTTCTTTCTGCTCGCTAGATCCTGGGCCTGGTGTTTTCTGGTAAGATGCGTTGTCCCTCTGCTGGACAGGGAGGTTTCTATATGCCTCCCCTCCCCTCCCCTTTCCACTGCTGCAGAGCGTCCTGCTCAAGCTGCAATCAGAAGGGGTGGATATGATCCTGATTGTTCCCTTCTAACCTCAGCAGATTTGGTTCTCTCTGCTCCAGCAGTTGGCAGTGGAGCCTTCAATTCGTCTGCCCCTGACCTCGCACTTGCTGTCCCAGAAGCAAGGCACCCTGGTGCACCCGGACCTCAGGTCGTTGCACCTGCATGCATGGTTCCTACAAACCTAGCCAGGGTCCATTTAGGAGTTTCTCTCAGAGTGGCTGACGTCTTAGTGGCAGCTAGGAAGCCTTCTACCGGAGCCACTTACTCCATGAAGTGGAAACGGTTCTGCCTGTGGGCCTCTGCCTGTAACCTTGATCCTTTCACCTGTCCAGTGAACTCCATCCTGGAGTGCCGCCTCTCTCTCCTCTCAGATTCAGGGCTTAGTTACTCCTCCATCAAGGTGCATCTGTGTGCCGTTTCTGCCTGTCACACACCTATAGAAGGCAAGATCCTTGCCCAACTAGATCTGTCCCACACGTTTTTGTGGGGCATTCTACACCTGAAACCTCCCATACGGGATCCTGTCCCTCCATGGGACCTTCTGTTTTTGTTGGAGAAACTTACCTTGCTTCTCTTTGAACTGACTGCAAGTTGTGGGCTGCACTTTCTGTCATTGACAGCATTGTTTTTAGTTGTCATTACTTCTGCTCGAAGGATTTCCAAGCTTCAGGCTCTGATATGCAAAGAGCCTGATATAGTTTTCCACAAGAACAGGGTGTCTTTGCAGACAAATCCTAAGTTTCTGCCAAAAGTGGTGTCCGAGTTTACTCTAATCAGGACATCCATTTGCCCATTTATTATCCAGTGTACTCTAATCGAGGGGAAGCTGTGCTTCACACTCTGGATGTTTATAGGGTGCTTCGTTATTATTTGGACCGTACCCGTCTGGTCAGAAAGTCTGACCAGTTGTTTGTTTCTTTTACCCCAAAAACTGAAGGGTCCCCAGTTACCAAACAGACTTTATCAACGTGATTAGTTAACTGCATTGTATGTTGTTACCATAAGTACGACAAACCTTTACCAGGCCCAGATAAAGATCACTCCACCAGGGGTGTTGCTGCCTCTTTCACATCACTGAGGAATGTGCCAGCAGTGGACATCTGTGTGGCTGCTACTTGGAATTATGTCCATACTTTCGCCAAGCATTACAGTTTGGACATTGCCTCTAGGCGGAGGACTGGTTTCGGTCTAGCTGTCCTCCAGGGCCTGCTCTCTTGAGAGCTTCTGTTGGTTTCCTTCACCACCACCCATCTGACCTGGGTTTTTCCTTCTACTTCGTGGAACTCAGTCCGAACAGTGTAGCCTGCTGCAAGAGCTCGCCCTCGAAGTAAGATAGTACAGTTACAGAAGAACTTACAGTAGATCTTCGAGAGGAGCTCTTGCAGCAGAGGCTGCTTTCCCTCCCTCCATCCCCCTGGCCTTTTCTTCTCCTTATCCTAGGGTTGCTAGAACCTCTTTGGTTCTCCATCTTTGTGTAGGCAGGGTCTCCGGCGGGAGAACTGAGGTGGGGCTGGAGGACCACCCCTTTCATACCATTGGCCAGTGTCGGGGGTGGGCCGACGTCAGGGGCGTCCCCGCTGGAGACTACGAGCTAGAAGTTTTCTGATGGGTCCTGTCACTTGGCAGCTTAGTCCTAATAGTGTAGCCTACTGCAAGAGCTCCTCTCGAAGATCCACTGTTACGGTAAGTTCTTACGTAACTGTGCTTTTCAGATCGAGGGAACCTTGAATCCAGTAAAAATAAAAGAGCCTCTGAACAGAAACAGGAGCTGATGCCTGCTAAGAAACAAAAAGGTGTTGCTTTCCTTCCTCCCAAAGAAGGAAAGGAGACGCTAGTGAACAGAATAAATTGCCCTCGGTAGAAAACATGACAAAGGCATGGCAATTCACTATGAAGAGGAGGAAGGAGAACCCATAGAACCTGATGGTTCTCCTGAACCAGAGTTTGCTTCCCCTCTTTATCCCCCAAATGACTACACCACCCTCTATACTTTTGTGAGGCAAATGGTGAACACCCTCAACATCCCATCGCTGGAGACTGCTGAAGATGAGGATCTAGGGGAGTTTTCGAATATGATGGGCTTATCTCCCACAAAAAGGTTGCTATTGCCCATCCACAAATCCTTCAAAAAGGCCAGTTAAAAAATGTTGTCAGTACCCACTTCAGTTGCTGGCATAGACAAGAAAATAGAGAAAAAATATCAGGTGGACAAACAGGGCACCGAGAACCTGTACTCTAACCCTGATCATGAGGGAGTGGTCCAGACTGCAACTTGTGATAAGACCCAAGTGCCTGTTTCCTCCCAGCCTCTTGAGAAAGATTTCAGGCAACTGGATAGTATGGACAAAAAAGTCTATACTCAGCTTTCCTGTTCTTAAGGCAGGCAGCATTCACGGCTAGCACAGCTCAGTACCAGAAAGCCCTCTGGAGTTCCATTCTGCCAATGAGAGGAAAAGCTACTGATGACATGGCACAAGATTTGGCTGACGCAACAAAGACTGTCATGGGTGCCATCAAATATCAGTTCCACAAGGCAGTGGACACCAGTGACGCTGCATCCAGCATCATGGACATGCAGTGTTCCTAAGAAGGTTTGCCTGGCTTAGAACCACAAACCATTCTCAGGACACTCAAACAAAAGCAATGGATTTCCCCTGTGAGGGAAATTCTTTGGTGATCAGACAGAGGCTTACATGAAAAAGGTGTACAAATAGAAGACCATCTACAAGAGCAATACCGAGAAGGAAAAGGCCTCCATTTTCAATAGGTCTTTTGGAAGAGGAGATGGAGGCAGGGGTTACTGCCTTCATGCTTACATTACATATGACTTCGCCCCTCAGAGGGGTTTCTTCAGAGGAAGAGGCAGAAGGGGTGCCAAGTGCACAGATGCAATGCCAGTTTCCAAAGCCCAGGCGAAGCAAAACCCCTGACAAGTCTGCATAGATTGCCCAGTCATTGCCATTGGGGGGAAGGCTGATTCACTATTTCTAGGAATGGGAAAGGAGAACCACAGACAGGTGGGCCCTGCAAATAGTGAGGATATACACAGGATTTGACTTTGCAATTCAGAAAATTTCCGAAACTGCAGAGTCCCAAAGCCTTCACCCCCATACTCCAGCAGAAAAGCTCTTGCTGGAGATAGAGGTAAAAAAGTTGCTACTAGCAAATGCAGTAGAAAAAGTCCCCTCCTCACAGTGGTGGAAGGGGCTTTACTCAAGATACTTCCTGACCTACAAGAAAAATGGAGAGTGACTGCGCATTTTAGACTAGAGGCACATGAACAAACACTTAAAAGTTCAAGATGATAACACTAGAAACAGTTATTCTAACCTCAGGAATCACTCGTTATGATTAAATTGATGCAGTCAGCCTCCAGTGTTCGACTGCCCAGAGAGATGGATGCTGTGCAAATGATAGAACTCTTATTGGCTGTGCAAATTTCAGACTGCTGCCCTAACAACTACTGCACTCTGAGTGCTTCAGATTCTTTACTCCGCCTGCCTAGTGAAAATGTCCTGGAGAGATCTCCTTCAGCTTACTTCTAAATCCTTTAATTGGGTCGATAAGTACCATTTTAGTTACTAATTTTAGATTGCTGCTCTTATAAGTTAGTTTGGTATAGTATTTTATTGTTTTTTGTCGTTTTTTTGCGGTTCCCTTATGGTTCCGTGGAGCCGAGGGATTCGCTATCTCTGTGAGATTTTTACCTCAAATTTAGTGTTATTTATCGCTCACTAGATTGTTCTGCTTGGGATCCGTCGACCGTTTGAATTTTTATTTAAAATTGAGTTTATTTATCAGTTCTCTTGTATGTCAGGGAACCGATTAGCACTAGGTTCCAGGAACCGCTAGTGGTTGTTTACATTTGATCTGATCAGTTCCAGGAAACCGATTATTTTTCACTAACGCTTAAATCCTATACTTTGCTCAATGTCAGAGGTCCCTGTTGACAACCCTAAAAAATGCACAGGGCCCACAGGGTTTAAATATTGTGAGTCTTGTGGTCAGGTTATAGCTAAAGCAGACAGGTAAATCTAAAAGGGCTGTGGAGACAGTAGCTAAAGCTTTCCCACTTAAGAAAAAATACAAAGAAAAACCTGTCACTGCACCTCCGTCCGAGAAGGCTAAGGAGCTCCCAGCAGACAAACAAAATATGCCCTCAGCTGAGAACATTGCAAAGGCTCTACAGATCTTACAAGCCTTACAGGCTGTGGTCCTGGTTCCCACACCGACTACACCGGTTCCTGTGCAAGCTCCAGCACCACAGGAACCTCAGCCTCTGTGTGATAATCCAGAGGAGGATGCAGGGGAGTTTATAGAACCAGAGGTCTCCCCAGAGCAAGATTTTGCGCCCCCCAGGTACCAGAGGACTACACTTCTCATTATGCCTTTGTTAAGAAGATAGTGGAAGCTCTCAAATCTCCCCCTCCAGGAGATGGAGGAGGATGTGGAGGAAGCAGATTTCCTGGACGTGATGGGACTAGCTCCTACAAAATACCTTCTGTTGCCTATGCACAAGTCTTTAAAAAAGGCTGTGCTGCAAATGTTAAAGATTCCTACTTCAATACTTGGAGTGGACAAGAAGATGGGTAAGAAATATCAGCTGGACAGAACCACTGCTGATTTTTCTGTTCACTTACCCTGATCCTGAAGGGGTAGACCAGGCAGCTGCCTGCGACAAGGCCAGAATCCCTTTGGCAACCCATCCTCATGACAAGGACTCAAGGAAGATAGATACCATGGGTAAGAAGGGGTGTATGGCTGCCTCACTCATTGTTAGGCAGGCAAGTTATATGGCCTTTTTGCTGTCCAGTATCAGAAGGCACTGTGGAATTCTGTACTTTGTCTGCCTAATAAAGTTCCAGGTGAAGTGGCAATTGACTTGCAAGAAACTGCAAGGGCTGCTCTTGATGCAACCAAATATCAGTTCCACATGGCAGTGGATGCTAACGACAATTTAGCTAGAATTGGTTGTCTTATCTGTTTCCTTTTAGGAGATTTGCCCACAAGGGCTACCAACTTAACCCTGACACTGTTAAGACTATGGATTTTCCCTGTGAGAAAATCTCATTTGGTGATAAAACAGGAGGGCTACATGAAAAGGGGGGCGGAATTTAAGGAAATGGGAAGGATCCTTAAGGAGCATTTGGATGGGATTGGGTCAGACATGGACGCTGATAGTAGGTGGGAAATCATCAGGAGAGGGGTGCAGGATGCTACTAGCACCTGTGCAAGAGTAAGGCGTAAATGTGGTAGGGCCCGAAAACCCTGCTGGTGGATCAGGGAGGTCCAGGAGGTGGTGCGGGGAAAGAAGGCAGCCTATAGGCAATTCAGGTACTCAATGAGTGAAAGGGATCGAGGGGAGTACGAGCTGATGGCTAGAAGGGCCACTAGGGTAGTGAGGGCGGCTAAGGCAAGGAAGGAGCAGAACCTGGCCAGGGAAATTAGGAGAGGGAACAAGGGGTTCTTTGGATACATTGGGGAAAAACGAAGGGTGAAGGGGCGGATTAGCAGGATTAAAACGGGGAGAGATGGGCACAAGACCCGGGGAGCAGGCTGAGGTACTAAATGAGTATTTCACCCAGTTTTCACCAAGGGAAATGGGGTGTAGCGTATCACACATGGGAGGAGACAGTGATACTGAGGAGGGGGACCCTACCGATGGGCGGGTCTGGGAAGAGGGGGGCATCACTGGCAGAAGGGGAAAGGCTAAGTGAGAAGAGGTAGCGAAGTGGAAATCACAGAGAGAGTGAAGGAAGCCCTCAGGTCCCTTAAACAGAGAAAGCACCGGGCCGACTAAATCACATCCCAGAGTGCTGAAGGAACTTATGGATGTCCTGGCTAAACCCCTGGCGGAGTTTTTCACCATCTCTCTGAGGACATGGTGGTGCCTCAGGACTGGAAGGTGGCATATAGTGCCTGGTCCACAAGGGGGACTGAAGGGAGGTGGCAGGGAACTACAGGCTTGTCAGCCTGACATCGGTGGTGGGCAAGGTGATGGAGGGCATTGTCAAGGAGAGGCTGGGGGGGACCTGGAAAAGTCAGGGTGCCTAGACGATAGCATGGATTTGTCCTGGGGAAATCGTGTCAGACAAACCTTGTGGAGTTCTGTGACTGGGTGACGAGTGCCTTGGACCTGGGTAGACCAGTGGACGTCCTCTTTCTAGACTTCAGCAAGGCATTTGACTCTGTTCCTCACGTGGGCCTGTTGGATAAGTTGGGAGAAATGGGGTGGGGAACCAGATGATCAGATGGATAGGCAATTGGCTCCAGGACCGGACCCAGAGGGTCGAGTTGGCGGGATAGTCTCATCCCCAAGGAGGGTCATTAGTGGGGTCCCACAGGGATCAGTCTCGGCCCCTCCTGTTCAGCCGCCTCACGCCCTGACATAAGGACAGGTATCAGGAGCCAGATGAGTCTCTTTGTGGATGACTCAAAACTGGGGGCGGTGGATGGGGAGGAGGGGAGGTGGCTCCCACAGGGGACCTGGAGGCTCTGGAAAGATGGTCTAGAAAGTGGAAGCTGAGGTTCAATGCAAGGTACTGCACCTGGGGGCCAGAAGCCCGGGCCAAGTGTACATCCGGGGGGGAATGCTACAAGTCTCGATGGCTGAGAGGGACCTGGGGGTGGTGGTGGATGTCAAGATGAACAACTCGGAGACTTGTAGGAGGGCAGCAGCCAAGGCCAACAGGATGCTGGGATGCATCGCTAGGGGGATCACCTCCAGAAGGAGGGAAGTGATACTCCCTCTGTATAACTGCTTGGTGAGGCCGCACCTCGAGTACTGCGGGACATTAAACTCCTGGAGAGGGTCCAGAGGAGGGCAACCAAATGATTTGGGGCTTGGGGACAGGACCTATGAGGAGAGGCTCTCAAGAGCTAAATATGTACACATTGGAAGAGAGAAGGGACCGGGGAACATGATAGAGGTCTTCAGGATTGAAGGGGTAAATAGGGGAGGAACAGTCAGGGTGCTTCAAAGGAAGGAGGGGGGCCACTAGAGGGCATGGGTGGAAGCTGGGGGGAAGATTCTAGGGAGAAAGGAGGAGGTGCTACTTCACTGAGAGGGTGGTGGAGCCATGGAATGCACTGACTAGGGGGCTGGTGGAGGCGAGACGGTGGAGGGGTTCAAGAGGGGGTGGGACAGGTACAGGGGAAGGGTTCTGGAAACAAAATCCAATGCAGCAAGAATATCCGGAACTGGGAAGGGAGAAGCCAGAGCAGGCGAGGGGGGCAGCAAGGTCAGCTCCCAGGGTGGGGGCTGACCAAACGAGCAGACGCGAAAGACCATTAGGCCTATTCTGCTGGCATCTTAGTATGTTAGTACGTAATACAAGGCCACCTGTAGAAGTAACTCTAAAGGAAGGCCTTCCACCTCTTATAGGGCTCAGAATAGGGGAGGCGCAGAGGTAGAGGCTCCTACCCCAGACCCTGTTTCCAAACACAGGCTTCACAGGTCTACCAGCAGCCGAGAGGCTATTTCAGAGGTAGGGGTAGAAGGTCTATGAGATGGGCTTCCCCCCCACCACAATCCCAAGCTCAGCCCACACAGAATCCCTGACGGGCTGGTACAGGTTGCCTCCCCAACATCACCACCACCACCGCCAGTGGGTGGTAGGTTGGCTCACTACCTCCAAGTTTGGCATACCATCACCACAGACAAGTGGCTCCTGGAGGTAGTGAGCCAGTAGCTGTCACTCAGCTTCAAATCACTTCCCAAGCTGAGGGCAAGAACCTTTGCTCCGGTCGCCTCTGCAGACAGAATCCTGCTGGAGGCAGCGGTGAAGCACCTACTTTCAATCAAAGCAGTGGAAGTAGTACCCCTAAACCAAAGAGGCAAAGGTTTCTATTCCAGATACTTCCTTACCAAAAAGAAAAATGGGGATTGGTGACCTGTCCTGGATCTAAGGCTTCTAAACAAGCACATTCAAAAGCCAAAATTCAGAATAGTGACTATCAATAATAATCCCCCATACTACAAAAAGGGGATTGGTTAGCATCCCTGGATTTAAGGGATGCCTATTTTCACATTCCTGTCAGGTCAACTCACAGAAAGTACCTGAGGCTCAGACTAGCCTCAGGTCACTACCAGTTCGTAGCACTCCCATTCAGTCTGACTTCTACACCAAGGGCATTCACAAAATGCCTAGCAGTGGTAGTCGAATACCTGAGAAAACAAGGTGTGACAGTCTTCCCTTACCTGGATGACTGGCTAGTCATAGGCCAGTTCCTGCAACATACAAAGCAGTCACTGGCACTAACAAAATCCACTCTGGAATCCTCAGGTTTCCTTATAAACGAGCAGAAATCCCAGCGAGAGCCAGTTCAGGTGCTGAACTTCATCGGAGCAGAGTTGGACACCACCCTGGGCAGAGCCTTTCTGCCAAAAGACAGAGTAGACAGCATCATATAGGTCGTAAGTTCCTTCAAGCTGGGGCAAGCCCAAACCAGCCAGAGAATTTCTCAGGTTACTGGGACACATGGCAGCTGCCACCATAGTGATGCCAGGCTCCAGATTCCAGATGAGAGACATCCAGTTTCATTTAAGACAGTACTGGTCACAAAGGACAGATCCACTGTCCAAACTGGTTCCAGTCACCCACAGCCTACTGCAGGCACTTCAGTGATGGCTGGACAAACACAACCTCAGGGTAGGCGTACTCTTTCTAACGGAACAGTCCATCCATAATTCTCACAACAGATGGCTTCCCTTCTCGGTTGAGGGCACACATGCTGGATGGTACAGCAAGTGGCACGTGTTCTCTTCAAGAGTCCTTATTGCATATAAATCTACTGGAGCTCAGGGCGGTGTACCTGGCTCTGTTAGCGTTTGCCCCGCATCTGCAAAACAAGGTGGTGCAGGTCAGGACAGACAACACCACAACCATGTACTACATCAATAAACAAGGAGGAACCAGGTCCACCCAACTTTGCACGGAGGCAATGAGGCTGTGGTCCCTGGTATATTCCATGCAGGTATCTCTGTCAGCCATATACCTTCCAGGGAAAGACAACATTCTGGCAGATTCTCTTAGCAGGATAAGCCAGGACCACCACGAGTGGTCACTGAACCCTCAGATCCTCAGTGCATTTTTCAGAAGGTGGGGCACTCCAGAGGTGGATCTTTTTTGCCTCTGCAGAAAGTCACCAATTGCCCCTGTACTGTTGCAGGCCCCCCTCACAGGGGTACAGTTCCCCTGGATTGGTCAGGGAAGTTTGTGTATGCCTTTCCCCCTTTCCCAGTGATACTCAGGACCCTAGTGAAATTAAGATCCCGACCTGCAAAAATGATACTGGACGAGGCAATACTGGTATTCGCTTATGCTGACCCTGTCAGTAACCTCCCCAATTCACTTGCCTAGGAGGCACAACCTGCTAACCTCCTCCTAGGGCAGGATCCTGTATCCCAACCTCAAATCACTGAGACTCAAGGCCTGGCTCTTGAGGACTTAGAATTGGCTAACCTCAAGCCATCAGAACAAGTCCTGACAGTGCTCAGGGGTTCCATGAAACCTTCCACTAGAAAAACATGTTCCTCTAAGTGGAAGAGGTTCTTCATTTGGTGCTCAGGTAAGAGTACTGACCCCCTCTAGGGCTGACCTTGCTGTTCTGCTGGATTACCTGACACATCTCCACTCATTAGGACTGAGGCCCTCGACCCTTAAGGTTCACCTGGCTTCAGTTTCAGTTTTCCTGTCAAGTGGTATGGAGAGGTCCGTGGCCTCTCATCCAGTTTTCAGAAAATACTTCAAGGGACTTAACCTTCTTCACCCTCCTCTGAGGGAACCCGTTCCGGCCTGGAATCTAAACATCTGCATTGCCAAGCTGTTGGAACCACCATTCAAACCCATGGCAACTGCAGACCTGAAGTATGTCACATGGAAAACTGTGTTCCTAGTGGCCATTACCTCAGCCAGGAGGATCAGTGAGCTGCAAGCCCTGTGTACAGATGTAGACTACATTTCATTCCACAGGGATGAGGTGGTCCTCAGGGTCAATAGGAAATTCCTCCCCAAAGTAGTATCTGATTTCCATCTGAATCGGTCCATGACTCTGCCATTTTTCTTTATAGAGAACTCCAGTTCCTCTGAAAGGAAACTTCACTGCCTCAATGTCAAGAGGGCACTTAGCCATTTCATTGACAGAACCAAGGCATACAGACCAGGACAGACACAGCTCTTCCTCACTTATGGTGAAATAGATGAGGGTAGAGCTGCCACAAAATGTACATTGCTCGCTGGATAGTGGCATGTATACAGTTTTGTTTGTTATGATAAAGTGAATAAAACTGATACCCTTAGGCCTGAGGGCACATTCCACAAGGGGTACAGCTGCGTCAGTGGCAGCTTCAAGAGATATTCCACTGCTGGAAATCTGCAAAGCAGCTACATGGAAAACAGTGCACACCTTCACAAAGCATTACAGCGTAGATCTAAAATCCGGAAGTGATGCCAGGTTTGGTACAGCAGTTCTGCAGAACCTGTTTCCCAGATAGGTTCTCTGCCCAACCTCCAAAGGGTACTGCTTGGTAGTTTGCATCAGTTTAATCATAATGAGTAATTCCTGGGGTTAGAAGAAAAAATTACTCACCATAGTAATCTTGCTTATTCAAAGGGATCACTCATTATGATTAAAGCACCCACCCTGCCTCCCCTACTAGAACCTTTTTGGGGAAAAAAAAAGTGGAAAGCATTTTTGTTCTGCATCCCTCCTGAAATCCATATAGGCCAGGTTAGAGACTCACTTTTTTTAAACCAGTTGGTTTCCTTGTGGTCTCGTTTTTAGGCCTGTCTCTGGGGGACTTTTCATCTTGGGAGATGGTTTATATTTATTATTATAACATTAAGTAAGGTGTCTTATATACAGTTAGGTTCCTAAAGAATCTGAAGCACTCAGAGTGCCGCAGTTGTTAGGGAAGCAGTTTGAAATTGGCATGAGCCAGTAATAGTTCCACCATTTGCATAGCATTCCATCTCTCCGGGCAGTCGAACACTGGAGGCCGACTGCATCAGTTTAATCATAATCAGTGATCCCTTTGAAGAAACAAGATTACTACGGTGAGTAATTTTTTCTTCCATCACTGCAACAAGGAGATTGGCTAGGGTCACAGGATTTGAAAGACGTCTGCTTTCACGTACCAGTCAGGCCCAGTCATAGAAAGTACCTCAGATTCAGGGTAGGGAATAGCTGCTACCAGTTCGCAGCCCTTCCCGTTACCCTATCCGCACACCAAGAATGTTCACAAAGTGCTTAGCTGCAGTGGCAGCACATTTGAGGAGGCAAGTGATGGTGGTTTTTCCCTACCTGGATGACTAGCTAGTCAAAGGAAAGTCACACTAGGAGGCCAAGTCCTCCCTCCTCTTTACACAGCACACCCTGGATGGCCTGGGTTTCCTGATAAATGCCCAGAAGTCTCAAACAGAACCAGTTCAGGTTCTGGGCTTTATAGGTTGAGTGTTAGATACCCACCAAGGGAAGGCATTCCTTCCTTGAGAAAGAGTAGCAAACCTGATAGTACTTGCAGAATCCTTCAAGGCAGGTCAACCCACACATGCAAGGAATTCCCTACAGTTGCTGGGGCACATGGCTTCATCCACTGTAGTGGTGCCTGGTTTCAAATGAGAGATATCCAGTACCACCTGGGGAGCCATTGATCAAAACTAGTGCCTGTCACAAAGTGTCTGTTAAAGGCACTGGAGTGGTGGAAGGAAGAAGACAACCTCAGAGAGAGATCTTCCTGGACTTAGTCTTCACAATTTATTCATACTTTTGGGTTCAAGTCAGAGGCGCTAGGATCCCATGGGAGGCAAAAATGTTCAGGAGGGCCGGCACTGCAAGATTAGCTTGCACTGTATAGGCTGTCACGGCGTTGACCCTCCAGCCGCCTCAGTTCCTTTTTTCCCGCCGTCGAGTGCGCTTCAGTGACGACATCGCTCGCCTGCCAGGAGTCAGTTCTTCACATCTATTTGACAACAGCGTTTAGTCATTCAATTTTAAGCGATTTGTTGTTTTCTGTAAAAAAAAAAAAAATTTTTTCTTCTCAGCCCTGCCGATTGAAAAAGTTGACCATGGATGGAGACGGTGACGGTAGGGACTCTCTGTTAGAAGACTGCTGTGGCAGCTGGGCTGTGTCCAGTCCACTGCCCTCTTCAGAGAGGGGGGTCCAACCATGGGCAGTCTGGTGTTTGGAAAAGAGGACAGACTTCCCGTAGACACAAAAAGAAACAGACACGTTCCCGATCCAGGTCGGGGACCCATTGCTGCTCTGCCTCGAGTTCTTCCTCTTCCCATCAGAAGAGGAAGAAGCAGTGCCACTTGAGGTCACCCTCTGGTACATCTGCCAAGAGGTCTTTGGAGGTCGCGAGCAGCAGGCCATCTATGGTTCCCGGTTCTCCGACGGCTTCCGCTCTTGATCGCTCTGATTCTCAACACCAGAGCCCTACTCTGTATTCTTGTGGGGTTTCCAGTGGGCAGTTCCATCATTGGGCTGCACTTATGGAGCAGTGGGTACAGCATCTGTCCCATGTGCCTCTTCCCGCTGATCCGGTTTCAAGGCCCTCTGGCCCAGGAGCCTTGGAGCCACGGTTGGGTCCTTCGGGGCACAGTGTGCATTCGGTGCCAACAATGGAATCTTTTCCCTTGCTGGGACCAACACCTCTGACACTGGTCCCACATGCCTTTCTCCCTCTTTCTGCTTCCTTGCACAGGTAGCATTGCCTTCCCCTTCTTCTTCTTCTAGGTCTGCACAGGGTTTTCGGGTGGTACCGGACTCGGCGCCACATACAACAGCACCGGTTCCTCATAGGGTGGTACCTGGTTCCACAGCGTCTGGTGCAGCGCCATGGTCTGTGGTGCCAGGTGCAGTGCCAGGATTCTTGGAGCCGGGTTCGACACCAGGATCTACATTGCCGGGTCTGTTGCCGATACCGATGTCTCCTGTTTATCCTTTTCCTAGACCAAGCAAGGGTTTGTTAGGGGCAGCCCCTGCTCCCTCTGAAGGCTACTTAGAGTATGACGAATCTGACCATGATCTGTTACTTTCTGAACAGGGTGACGAGGACTCCTACAGTTTGGAAGATAAACCCTCACTGCCAGTTGAGACTTCTGTAGAGGACCTCTCGTTCCAGTCTCTGCTGAGAAATATGAGGGCGGCTCTAGCTCTACGGGCTTTTTCTGTGGACTCAGGCTTATGCACCAAGAGTGGCTTCACGTTCCAAATATTCCAGTGAAACATACGCCTCCTGTTCCCCCGCCCTTCAAAACTTTGTCCGAAGTGGTGTGGGCCAGGCCTGCTCTTATTCCTTCTGTTTGCAAGACCATAAATAGAAAGTATGTCCTGCTTAAGGACAGGCCCATTTTAGCCTTGCAACCCTTCGCAGATGCACTGTTGTCCTCGCTGAGTATGACAAAGCTGTTCTTCCCCAAGAAGTATCAGCATGTCCAGTCAATACAGAGTCTCGTAAAATAGATAGTATGGGGAAAAAGAGCTTTCGCAGTTGTGACTCTGAGCGTGTGTAGTGCTAGCTTCCAAGGGCACTTCTCCCAGTACGAATACATCCTTATGGCCTCCCTTAAATCCTTGGTAGAAAGCCTTCCAGAGTCTGACTCCAAGATGGAACTTTTGCAGACTGTTACCAGGGGGTATGAAATGCAACAGCCATCGGCTTAAGGTTTCCTCGGATGCTGTCGATGCAGTATCCAGGGCAGCAGCCGCTGGAGTCTGTATAAGGAGACATTCTTGGCTTAAAACTTTGGGGTTTTCCTGTGATGCAGGGGTTTTCCTGTGATGCACAACAGTAGGTAATGAATGTTACCTTTGATGGTACATATCTGTTTGGCCCACAGGTGGAACAAGATCTGGAGGCCGCACAGAAAACCAGGACTGCCATTAGAACAGCCAGCTCCTTCAGTACCTCAAAAAGGTAGGAACCGTCAGTTTTTTCATGACAGGCAGCCCTTTCAAGACAGAGACCGAGGAACCCCGAACAGAAACCAGCCTCCTCAGCCGTAAAAGAAAATGCAGCAGAAGGCCCAAGGGACGAAAGCACCCAGTGGCACCCTCTGAAAGTCTGGCCCCACTCTCACCTCAACTGCCCAAGGGGGACTGAACATGGCAGTGGGAGATCGTCTGACTCATTTTTACGACCAGTGGAAGTCTCTCACCACAGACAAGTAGGTCCTCAGGATTGTCCGGGACAGTTACGCTCTCAGCTTCACAGAGATTCCCCTAGACCTTCTGCCCAAGTGACAGCACAGTCTGTCAGCTGCTCAGTCAGACCTTCTCACTTCCGAAGATAATGGACCTTCTAAAGAACAGAGCAGTGGAAGTAGTTGAACCAGAAACTGTTACTGCACTCAAACTGATGAAATAAACAGAGAAGAACTCCAAAGTCACTGGTTAAATCTGTTTAATTCAAGCTTCAAAATCCAACAGTCCACAGTAATACACTACGTAGCTCCCCAGTGCTTCGACTCAAAACGAATCTTCCTCAGGGGGTATTGAATAGTTTTATTATTTTTGTGTCAGTTTAGGAAAATAAGTAAATTAATTGGAAGAAAAATTTTCTTCTGAGAAGTCTTCAGTCCTTCCTCAACAGAGTTGGCCAGGAACGGGGCAGGTGACAGTAGGGAGACTTCACATGAAAGCTGTGTTGTCAGCAGGGCTGGGTCTGGTCCACCGCCCTCGGGGGGGGGGGGGTCTGACTACAGGCAGTCCGGTGCTTGGGGGGATGGGCGGTCTTCCCGGAAGCACAAAAAGAAGCGTTCCCATTCTCAATCCTCGTCAAGGACTCGGCACTGCTCGGCCTCGAGTTCTTCTTCGGCCTCCTGGTCGAAAAAGAAACGGTACCGCTCAAGGTCGCCTTCTGGTACATCTGCACATCGATCGTCGGTTACCGGCGGTGGGGACCCGACTCCTCCTGGGTCCCCTCCAGCTTCTGTTTCTGGTGTCCGGCATCCTGAACTCTAGAGTCCCTCCCCGCCTGCTGGGGGGGTCCTCCGGTGAGCAGTTTCACCATTGGGCTGCTCTTACGGAGCAGGGTTCGGCGGTTGTCCTGTCTGCCTGGGCCAGTGAGTCCATCGTCGGGGCCTTCAGGCCTTTCAGTTTCAAACCTGTGGGCAGGGCAGTTGGGGCTTCTTAGTCACGCGGCACCTTCTTCGGTGCCATCGACACCACACTCTGATGTTTTTCCTCCCTCATAGGGCTGTAGCGCAGGGGTATACACCGGTACCCTTATCTTCTGCTGATTTTCTCAGACTTTCTTCAGCGAGTCGAGGGTTGGGAACCTCTGGTTCGGCGCCGGCTCCTCCAGTGCCGCACCCGGCGCTGCATCCTGTGCCGAGGGTGCCTGTGGTGCCACATGCGACACCGGGATTTTTTACTCCGATTCACGCTGCTACTCTTCCTCTTCTTTTTCCTCACTTTCCTATCTATACAGTCCCTTCAGGACTAGTAGGAGATGATATCGAACCTGATCCTGATCTTTGATTGGAGGATGACTTTGACGACGATTCCTCCCTAGGGGTGGTGAATAAACCTTCTCTTACTGCAGAGCCTCTGGTCGAGGACCTTTCCTGTAAGTCTCTGCTTAGAAACATGAATACCACTCTCTCTCCAGACTTCGGAGATCGATCCTGGGAAATTGCTGCGTCTGCAGTACCTGCACGTTCCAGACATTCCTATGGAATTGACTCCTGCCGTGCAGCCCTTTATTGAGACACTGTCACAAATGGTGTGGGATAATCAGACTCTTATTCCCTCTGTGGCTAAGTCCATAGATAGGAAATATGCCCCTCCCAAGGATCGGCCCACTTTGGCCTCACAAGCCTTTGCTGATGCCATTCTCCCGCAAGAATCCATGGTGCATCCGATAAACAAGGAATCTTGCAAAATCGACACTTTGGGAAAGCAAGTCTTTGCTGCTTCCACCCTAGGCGTGCGCAGTGCTAATTACCAGGGTTATTTCTCTCAGTACGAGTATACACTCTGGTATTCGCTCAAGGCCACTGTAGAAGGTCTCCCAGATTTGAAAGTTAACACAAAGCTTCTTCAAACCATTACCAGAGGCATTGAATTCAATAACCAGCACCTCAAAGCTGCCATGGATGCCTTTTACAATGCCTTCAGAGCAGGGGCGGCCGGCATATACACCCGACACCACTCTTGGTTGCGCACATCGGGATTTACAAATGAAGCCCAGCAGAGAGCTATGGCTTTGCCTTTCGATGGTATGTACCGGTTTGGTCCTCAGATCGAGCAGGCACTAGAGGCCACAGAGAAAACTAGAACGACTATCAAAACGGCCAGACCGCCATCCGCAGCCCTTCAAAGGGGCGGGAACCGGTGTCAGTTTCATAACCGTCAGTCCTTTCACGGTAAAGGCAGAGGGGGCTTCAACAGAAACCAGACCCCTCAGCCGCAAAAGTAAATGCAGCAGAAGGCACAGGGCCCCAAAGCGCCTAGTGCCACCCTCTTAGATTCCGGCCCAAGTCCCACCTCAGCTAACTGAGAGGGACTCTTCCTCTGCAGTAGGAGGGCATCTGACTCAGTTTTACAGTCAGTGGAAGTCAGTCCCATCAGACAAGTGGGTACTTAGGATAATCCGCGATGGGTACTCTCTAAATCTTTCAGAAACCCCTCCGGATCAGCCACCCAAATGACAGCCCAAGCTGTCTGTCTCTCAGTCAGACCTTCTTGCTTCCAAGATTCAAGGCCTTCTAAACAACAGGGCAGTAGAAGTAGTTCTGCTGGATCAGCGGAACACAGGATTCTACTCCCATTACTTCCTAGTTCCAAAGAAAACAGGTGGCATGCACCCAGTTCTCGATCTCAGGAAGTTAAACAAATTCCTGTACAAGGAAAAGTTCAAGATGATATCACTCGGTACACTCTTAACTCTGATTCATCAAAACGATTGGCTGGCCTCCCTGGACATGCCGGACGCCTATCAATATGATCTCATACACACAAACCACCACAGATACCTCAGATATGTGGCATTGGGCCAACACTACCAGTTCAGAGTCCTGCCCTTTGGGCTATCCTCAACACCTCGAGTCTTTAAAAGTGCTTTGCAGTGCTCGCGGCGCATCTCAGGAAGTTCGGGATTCAGGTGATCTTCCTGGACATAAAGTCTCCACCACTCATTCACACTAATGGGATCTGCGCCGCCGGAGGCACTAGGACCCAGCGGGAGCAAACTTTTTTGCCAGAGGCTCGGCGCCGGAGATGGAGCCGTGAGGAGCGGCACCGCGAGCCTTAGCTCGTTGTGGTAATGACTGTCTCTGCGTCAACCCTCCAACTGCCTCAGTTTCTTTTTTCCCTCCATGAAGTGCACTTCAGTGACGACGTCGCTCACCTGCCGGGAGTCAAACTTCAAACTAGCAGCATAGTTTTTCAGTTTTATTGTTTTGTAGTAATATCTCAAATAAGTATCGCTTAGTTTATTTATTCTTATTTAAAGAAGTTGTCTCAGCCTACATTGACGGAGTCAGCCATGAGCGGGTCAGGTGACGGTAGGGAGACTTAGTATGAAAGCTGTTCAGTCAGCCGGGCTGGGTCCGGTCCGCCGCCTTCTCCAGAGAGGGGGTCTGACAACGGACAGTCCAGTGCCCAAGGGGCTAGGCGGTCCCCTTGAAAGCATAAAAGTAAACGGTCGCACTCTCGGTGCCGTTCGGCCTCGAGCTCTTCTCGGCCCACAAGTCAAGAAAGAGAAGGCATCACTCGAGGTCGCCCTCTGATATGTCTGCACATAGACGGTCAGTTGTTGGGGCTAGTTGCCAGTCTCCTCCTTCGGAGTCGCCGGTTTCTGCTTCTGATAATCGACGTCTTCGACATCGGAGCCCTACCCCTCCCTCTGGTAGGTCTTCAGATGAGCAGTTTCATACGTTGGCTGCTCTTATGGAGCAGTGGGCTCGGAGGTTGGTCCAGCTACCTGGCCCGGTCACTCAGGGGCCTTCGGGCATTTTGGGAGATCAGGTAGGGCGGTTGAGCCTCTCTAGTCGTGCGGCGCCGTCTTCGGTGCCGTCGACTCCGTGCTTAGGTGTTTTCCCCCCTCACACGACTGCGGCGCAGGGGGCCACACTGATGCCTCTATCTCCTGGTCTTCATCCTCCTTTCTCCTCAAATCCTGTTTTTCGGAGTCTTGGGATGTTTTCGACGCCCTTGGCGTCAATGGCATGCTCGGCACCGTCTTCGGCGCCGATGCATCTGTTGGTGCTGTCCTCAGCGCCGTGTGGCTTCTCGGCACTGTGCGGCCTCTTGGCACCGTCTTCTGCGCCGTCCAGCTTTTCGGCACCATGTGGCCTCTCAGTGCTGTCTTCGGCGCCGTCCGGCCTCTTGGCACCGTGTGTGTTTTTGGCGCCGAGACCTGTTAGGATGTCATCCAGTCTTCAGGACTCCTCCTCTTTTAATCCTTTTCCTTCCTCATTTCCTTCTGATTTTCACTCCTTTCCTGTTCATACAGCCTCTCCTGGACTGTCAGAAGATGACATTGAGCCTGACCCAAACCTTAGGCTGGGTAATGATGTGGAAGGAACAGGATCTATTCCTGCTGCAGAGCCTGTGGTCAAGGACCTGTCTTTTAAGTCTCTGCTGAAAAACTTGAATTCCACTCTTTCTCTCCAAACTACGGATATCGATCCTGGGAAACTGTTAAGACTCCAGTACTTCCATGTCCCGGAGATCCCTATGGATTTGACTCCTCCGATACAGTCCTCCTTTGAGACGCTGTCTCAAATGGTATGGAATAATCCTGCTCTCATTCCTTCGGTTGCTAAGTCCATAGATAGGAAATATGCTGCTCCCAAGGATCGACCCATTTTGGCATCCCAAGCCTTTGCGGATCCTGTTGTAGTCTTGGAAGAGAATGATACGGTCTTCCTTCCCCAGACTACTACAGCTGACCTATTAACAAAGAATCTCGTAAGATTGACACTTTAGGTAAGCGAGTCTTTGCTGCTTCTACCCTAGGTATGCGTTTTGCCAGCTACCAAGGCTATTTCTCTCAATATGAGTATATCCTTTGGCATTCGCTCAAACAAATGGTTGAAGCTCTACCGGAGTCGGACACTAATTCAGAGCTTCTTCAAACCATAACCAGGGGGATTGAGTCCAACAACCAGCAGGTTAAAGCAGCTATGGATGCCTTCAATACTGCCTCCCGAGCGGCAGGCATTTGTACCCGCCGTCATTCCTGGCTGCGCACTTCAGGTTTCACAAATGATGCACAGCAACAGGTAATGGCGTTGCCTTTCAATGGTGTGTACCTGTTCAGCCCTCAAGTAGAACAGGCTCTAGAGGCTACACAAAAGACTAGGTCAGCCATTAAATTGGTTTGACCTCCTCCTGTCCCCTCTGGAGGGGGTGTTAGTAAACACCAGTTTCATAACCGTCAGTCCTTTCGAGGCAAGGGCAGGGGAAGTTTTAATAAAAACCAAGTCCCCCAGCCTCAAAAGAAAATGCAGCAGAAGGCGCAAGGACCCAAAGTGCCTGGTGCCGCCTTCTGAGTTGGTTGGCCCAAGTCCCACCTCAGCTGCCGAAGGTGGACTCTTCCTCAGCAGTGGGAGGTCGTCTGACTCACTTCTACAATCAATGGAAGTCCATAACTTCGGACAAATGGGTCCTCCGGATAATCCGTGGAGGGTATTCCCTCAATCTTTTGGAGACCCCTCCGGATCGTCCCCCCAGACGACAGTTCTTCAGTCAGATCTTCTTGCCTCCGAGATACAGGGCTTTCTGAGCAACAGGACAGTGGAAGTAGTTCCGCTGTATCAACGGAACACAGGGTTCTACTCCCATTACTTTCTGGTTCCAAAGAAAACCGGGGGCATGCACCCCATTTTGGACCTCAGGAAACTAAACAAATTCCTTCCCAAAGAAAAATTCAAAATTATATCACTAGGAAACCTGTTACCTTTGCTTCATCAACACGACTGGTTAGCCTCACTGGACATGCAGGATGCTTACCAGCACATTCCAATTCACCCAAAGCATCAGAAATACCTAAGGTTCGTGGCTTTGGGACAGCATTATCAGTTCAGAGTCCTACCCTTTGGGCTGTCCTCGGTGCCGCGAGTTTTTACAAACTGTTTTGCAATTCTCGCATCGCATCTCAGAAAAATCGGAATACAGGTATTCCCATATCTGGACGATTTGCTTCTAGCAAGTCCTTCCAGTTAGGGAACTCTAGACGCCATAGCCACTGCTTCACACTCTCTCACGTCCATGGGAGTCCTGCTAAACCTCAAAAAATTGCAGCTGCAGCCCTCCCAGAGGCTCCTTTTCATAGGAACTCTTCTGGACACCTCCTGTGCAAAAGCATTTCTTCCAGAGGACAGGAGGAGCGATATCCTTCAGATGGCCCGATACATCGGAGAGAGCAGCTCGGTTTCAGCTCTCTCGATGCAACGGATGCTAGGTCTCATGGCATCATCGGTGTTCACTGTACCCCAGGCACGCCTTCACATGAGAACATCTCAGTGAATGCTCAGTACTCAGTGGTCCCCGACCACTCACCCTCAGTCCTTTCTCATCAAGGTAATAGAACCTCTGAAGAGATCCCTCACCTGGTGGTCGCAAGAGGGCAATCTTCTTTAAGGGTACCCCTTTACTCCTCTGGATCATCAGATTTCCATTACCACAGATGCGTCCCTGATGGGGTGGGGAGCTCACTGTCAGACTCTCCACACTCAAGGTACGTGGACTCAGGACGAGTCCCAGCTTCACATAAATGTCTTGGAAATGAGAGCCGTCCTTTATGCAGTCCGGGCTTTGAAGGACATTCTCTGTCACAAGAACATTCTCCTTCATACTGACAACAAAGCAGTGATGCATTACATCAACAAGCAGGGCGGTGCTCACTCTTACCCCTTATGCAGGGAAGCGATGAGGGTGTGGGAATGGTGCTCTAATTCATGCGGTCTATCTGCTGGGGGTGCAGAACAAACTGGCAGACCGTCTCAGCAGAACAGAGACATCCTCACGAATGGTCTCTCGACTCAACCATAGCTCAGTCACTATTCACAGAATGGGGAACTCCAGACCTGGACCTTTTTGCATCCCCACTCAACACAAAACAGCCTGTCTTCTGCTCCAGAAATCCAGAGCCTGGCATTTTCTGTCAGGATGCGTTCAGACTGCGGCGGACAAAACTCTTTCTGTACACCTTTCTGGCTCTTCCTCTAATTCAGAGAGTACTTCTCAAATTCATTTCCCAGGGTGACAAAATGATCCTCATTGCTCCCTTCTGGCCTCGACAGATATGGTTTCCACTACTCAACAGTATGTCGGGAGCTCCTCCAAAACTGCTTCCCCTTCAGACGAACCTTCTGACTCAGGGGCCTGTGGTCCATTCCAGCCTGAGGTCTTTTCACCTTCACGCTTGGCTCCTGAAGAGACAGAATTGAACAGGTTCAATGTCTTTCGCAGGGTTTCAGATATTCTTCTGGCTGTGCGCAAGCCAGCCACTAGGAAAACTTACACAGCCAAATGGAAGCGTTTTTCGCTCTGGAGTGCAAAATCCTCTTTGAATCCTTTTTCCTGCCCACCAGGAAGTTTTAGAGTACCTTTTAGACCTCTTAAATTCAGGTCTGCAATACTCTACAGTTAAGGTTCACCTTTGTGCCATTTCAGCTTATCATGAGCCAGTACTTTCCTTGTCACTGGCTCAGTTACCTGTGGTTAAGAGGTTCCTTAAGGGAATTCTGCATACCAGACCTCCTATAAGACGTCCAGTCACAGCCTGGGACATTAATCTTGTGCTAGACATGCTCACTCGAAAACCTTTCGAGCCTCTAGCTACCTGTGAGTTAAAATTTCTCACTTGGAAAACGGCCTTCCTAGTGGCCATTACCTCAGCCCGCAGGGTCTCTGAGATACATGCCTTGGTCACAGACCCTCCGTATATTGTTTTTCATAAGGACAAAGTAGTTCTTAGAACCCATCCTAAGTTAATTCCTAAGGTTGTTTCAGAATTCCATCTAAACCAACCTTTGGTCCTTCCTACTTACTTTGCGAACTTACAAAATGAAGGAGAGCATTCTCTTCATTCCCTGGACGTCAAAAGAGCTTTGTGTTTCTATCTAGACAGAACAAAAGACTTTTGCAAAGCTCAACAACTGTTTGTTTCCTTCAGCGAGACCCGGCTGGGTCAGCCTGTCACTATCAGATGTATTTCAGCATGGCTGGTGGCAAGCCTTCGCCACTGTTATTCCATGGCGCAGGTTAAGCTGGAGGGCAAAGTGTACGCTCACTCTACTAGAGCGGTCGTGGCATCCCTAGTGGAAATCCGCAACATGCCCATTGTAGATATTTGCAATGCGACTACCTGGAGCTCAGTGCGTACTTTCGTCAAACACTGTGCCCTGGATGTCCATGCCAGACGACATCTTTCTTTTGGCAGAACCATCCTTAATGGACTCCTGTCCTAAAACTGTGAGCTCTTGGCCTCTCCTGCCGCTCTCTCGGGATTATTAGCTCGGTACTCTCCCATTAGTGTGAATGAGTGGTGGAGACTTTATGTCCAGGAAGATATGGAAATTACGTACCTACCGTAATTCTTGATCTTCTTGGACGAGTCTCCACCACTCATTCACATGCCCACCCTCCATCCTCTGAGCTCACCTCTGTTGTTGGTCTTCACTCCCTCAATCTTTAGGTTGTGAAGACTTCTTTGTTGACCCTTCTTATATGGGTCGTCCGAACTATCTTATGTCCAGTTTTTGGTTAGGCTATCCTTCTAGGTTAGTTACGCTGCACCTGCTCAGAAAAAAAGGTACTGAGGCGGTTGGAGGGTTGATGCTGAGATAGTCATTACCACATGAGCTGAGGCTCACGGTGCCGCTCCTCGCGGCTCCATCTTCGGCGCTGACCCTCTGGCAAAAAAGTTTGCTCCCACTGGGTCCTAGTGCCTCCGGCGCAGATTCCATTAGTGTGAATGAGTGGTGGAGACTCATCCAAGAAGATCAAGAATTACGGTAAGTACGTAATTTCCATTCCCATATCTGGATGATTGGCTTCTAGCAAGCCCGTCCAGACAAGAGACTCAGGAAGCCGTGGCTACAGCTTCAAAATTCCTCACGTCCGTGGGAGTTCTGCAAAATTTGGGAAAGTCACAGCTACAGCTCTCCCAATGGCTCCTCTTCATAGGAGCCCTTCTGCATACCTCCTGCGCAAAAGCCTTTCTTCTGGAGGACAGAAGGAACGACATCCTTCAGATGGCCCACTTCATCAGGGAGGGAGAAAGACTGTTTGAGTTCTCTTGATGCAGCGGATGCTGGGTCTCATGGCATCCTCAGTGTTTGCTGTACCTCTGGCACAGCTTCACATAAATGTTCTAGAAATGAGAGCCATCCTGAATGCAGTCCGAGCCTTGAAGGACACACTCTGTTACAAGATCATTCTCCTTCAAACGGACGACAAAGCAGTGATGTACTACATCAAGAAGCAGGATGGAGCACACTCTTACCCCTTAGGCAGGGAAGCGATGAGAGTGTGGGAGTGGTGCCTGGAGCACAAAGCACTGATCCGGGTGGTCTACCTGCCAGGGGTTCAGAACGATCTGGCGGATTGTCTCAGCTAAACGGAGACAGACCCTTACAATTGGTTTCTTGACACAAACGACATGCAATCACTCTTCGAAGAGTGGGGAACTCCAGACCTGGACCTTTGTGCGTCCCCACTCAATACAAAACTGCCTCTCTTCTGCTCCAGAAATCCAGAACCTGGCATTTTTTGTCAGGATGCATTCAGACTGTGGTGGACAAGACGCTTTCTGTACACATTTCCTCCTCTTCCCCTAGTTCAGAAGGTGCTGCTCAAACTGGAGGTGCAGGGGGGCAGAATGATCCTCATTGCTCCATTCTGGCCTCGTCAGATCTGGTTTCCATTAATCAACAGATTGTCGGAAACTTCTCCGAGACAGCTTCCGCTTCATACGAATCTGCTGACCCAGGGTCCTGTGGTCCATCCCAACCTGAAGTCCCTTCATCTCCATACCTGGCTCCTGAAGAGATAGCCGTGAATAGGTTTAACATTTCATGTAGGGTCTCAGATATTCTGTTAGCTGCACAAAAGCCAGCTACTCGAAAAACTTACATGGCTAAGTGGAAGCGGTTGTCCATCTGGTGCACAAAATCCTCCTGGAATCTTTTTTCTTGCCCACCAAACAAAGTCCTGGAGTATCTTCTAGATCTCTTGAACACAGGACTGCAATACTCAACCGTGAAGGTTCACGTTTGCACGATTTCAGCATACCGTAAGCCCGTACACTCCGTGTCTCTGGCTGGGCTACCTGTGGTCAAGAGGTTTCTTAAGGGCATACTGCATACTAGGCAGACAACCAGTAACCACCTGGGACATTAATCTTGTGCTAGATATGCTCACCTGCAAATCTTTTGAGCCCCTAGCTACTTGTGAGCTGAAGGTTCTGACTTGGAAGACCACCTTCCTTGTAGCCATTACCTCCGCTCGCAGAGTGTCTGAAATACGCGCTTTGGTTACAGACCCTCCGTATACTATATTTCACAAAGACAAGGTGGTCCTTGGGACCCACCCTAAGTTTCTCCCTAGTGTTGTCTCAGAATTACATCTGAATCAGCCCTTGGTCCTTCCAACCTACTTCACGAACTTCCAGAATGAGGGGGAGCGCACCCTTCATTCTCTGGATGTGAAGAGAGCTTTGTGGTTCTATTTAGACAGAACTAAAGAAATCCGCACATCAGAACAACTATTTGTCTCCTTCAGCACGGCCCGGCTGGGTCAGCCTGTTGCTATCGGATGCATTTCAGCATGGCTAGTGGCATGCCTTCGCCAATGCTACTCCATGGCACAGGTTAAGCTGGAAGGCAGAGTGTACGCACATACTACCAGAGCAGTCGTGGCATCTCTGGCAGAGATCCGGAACGTGCCCATCGCAGACATCTGCAATGTGGCCACTTGGAGCTCCACGCACACTTTCGTAAAGCACTACGCTTTGGATGTCCATGCCAGGCAGCATCAGTCCTTTGGCAGGACAGTCCTTGATGGACTTCTGTCCTAAGCGAGCTCCTTTCTCCTGCCACCCGTCTTGGGGGGGGGGGGCGGATTATTTTAGCTCGATACTCTCCCATTAGTGTGATGGAGACTGTTTGTCCAGGAAGATATGGAAATTACTTGCCTACCATAATTCTTGATCTTCTTGGACGAAGTCTCCACCAGTCGTTCACACGCCCACCCTCCATCCCCCAAACTCACGTATCTGTTTTTGGTCTTCACTCCCTCGATGGCTGGGCTGTGAAGACTGTTGTGTTGACCCTTCTTATACGGGTCATTCAGACTATCTTATGTCTGATATAGGTTAGTTTCACTAGTTTAGTTTATGCTGCACCTCCTCGGTAAAAAAGGTACTGAGGTGGTTGGAGGATCAACGCCAAGGTAGTCTGTACAGCACAAGCCCAGCTCGCGGTGCCGCTTCCTCGCAGCCCTACCTCGGCACTGGCCCTCTTGAAGATTTTTGGCCCCCGCTGGGTCCTAGTGCCTCTGTTGTAGTTCCCATTAGTGTGAATGAGTGGTGGAGACTTCATTCAAGACGATTCTCCAACAACACGACTGATTGGCATCACTGGACATGCAAGATGCCTGCCAGCACATTCCAGTACACCCAAATCACCACAAGTACCTTCATTTTTGTGGCCCTGGGTCAACATTACCAGTACAGAGTCCTGCCCTTTGGGCTCTCGTCGGCGCCTAGAGTCTTTACCAAGTGTTTCACGGTTCTTGCTGCACACCTTCAGAAGCTCGGGGTTCAAGTCTTCCCATACATAGACGATTGGCTGTTGGCAAGTCCATCAAGGCAGGAGACACAGGAAGCAGTGTCCACAGCATCTCAGTTCCTCACCTCCATGAGGATCTTGCTGAATCTGGAAAAGTCACAGCTTCAGCCATCCCAGCAGCTCCTCTTCGTAGGAGCTCTTTTGGATACTTAAAAAGCAAGAGCCTTTCTTCCAGAGGACAGGAGGAATGACATTCTCTATGCAACGGATGATGGGCCTAATGGCATCCTCTGTCTTCACAGTACCTCTAGTTTGATTGCACATGAAGACCACTCAGTGGATGCTCAGCACGCAATGGACCCCTGTAACAGATCCGCACTCTTATCCCATAAAAGTGACAGAACTGCTGCCGCGATCACTAAGGTGGTGGATATAAGAGGACAACCTGCTACAAGGGCTGCCCTTTGCCCCATGGGAATCTCAGATCACCATCATCACAGATGCGTCCCTGCTCGGCTGGGGGGCTCAATGCCAGGATCTTCACACTCAGGAAGTGTGGATCCAGGTGCAGTCTCATCTTCACATAAATGTTCTCAAGCTGAGAGCAGTCCTGTACACCTTCAGAGCCCTGGAAGAAGTCAGCCAAAAGGTAATCCTTCTGTGGACAGACAACAAAACGGTGATGTACTATATCAACAAGCAGGGTATTTATTAGGAAAATTGTAAGCAAAGATATTTTTTTCTGAACATATTGTAATGAAAGATGTTCTGTTGATGTATGAATTGTTCTTTATTGTTTGATCTTTGTTTAAATGATTTAATCATAATGTACGATATATTATTTTATGAATTGAAAACTCAATTAAAAAATATTATGGAAAAAAAAAAGAAACAAGCAGGACAGAGCACACTTCTGCCTTCTGAGCAGAGAGGTAATGAGAGTATGGAAGTGGTGCCTCGAGCATGAAATTCTGATCGAGGCAGTTTACCTGCCAGGAGCTCAGAACGATCTGTCGGACAAACTCAGCAGGAAGAAGTAAATCCTCACGAGTGGTCACTTGCAACAGACATCGTGCAATTGCTCTTCAATGAGTGGGGCAGTCCAGACCTGGACCTTTCTGCATCCCCACTCAGTGCAAAACTGCCTCTATTCTGCTCCAGAAATCCAGAACCTGACGTTTTCTGTCAGAATGCATTCAGGCTGTGCTGGACGTTTTCTGTACGCATTTCCTCCTCCTCCCGCTAGTTCAGAGTATTCCGTCACTGACCAACATGACCGTTGCCTCGCGTGTCTTGGACAACTACACGATATGGATTCATGCAGCGCCTGCTTCTCCATGGACCGTTGTGTCAACGAACAATGCGCGTATAAAGTTGGACGAGCTCCGCCTACTTTCAGGGGATGGGTGTGCACTCGTCAGGCCAAGCCACGCTCTCTTGGCCTTTCCTCCGGGTCCCCTCCCGGTTCTATACAGGCCGCGGAGGGGGGGGCTTCTGCTTCTAGTAGCCTAGCTGTTGCAGAAGCCACTTCCGCAGTGCAGGATGCCCAGTCCGTTCCCCTTGGGGGATGGGCGGGAGGTATCGCCTTGGCAGTCACCCCTTCTGGGGTGAAGGCTCCCCGGTGTCGCGCCCTCGGCTCAGAAGGCATGGGTCGGTGCCGTCCTCGGTGCCGTCTGTCGGCGCCGTCTTGGGCCTCGGCGCCATTCGTGGTGCTGTGGGCCCTGATGGTGGCGTCATCAGCGCCAGTCCATCGCTCGGTGCCATTTCTGCTGTCGGCTTCATTTGTGGTGCTGACGGTGCCTTGGGAAGCTCTACGGCGCCTTCCTTTACTGTTTCTTGCCTAGGTGCCATCTGTGGTGCTGTGGTTGAGCATGGCGCAGTGCCGAGCGAGGACACGGCACCGTGGGGGTTTCGGATCTCGCGCTGAGAGCACGGTCAGAGCTATCGGTGCCACTTGTGGTGCAGTTGGTTGCGACAGTACTGTGGAGGTTTCCAGCCTCGGCGCCAAGAGCCCGGTCAGAGCTGTTGTCAACACCAACTCTGGCCTCGGCGGCGGCTGCGGTGCCGTGGGTCGAACCAGCGCAGTGACAGGCTCCGGCTTTGATACTGCTGCCGTCGTCGGTGCCGTGTCTTCTTCCCACACTGTTTGCGGTGCGGCTGAGGGCATCGGCGCTGGCTATGGTGCAGTCGCTCGGTCTAGTGCCCCATTCAGTCGGGATGGCAGCGGGCGTCACGTACCATTTGGCACAGAACTTCGATCTCCATCTCCTTGGAGGAGGAATCGGATTGTGAGTCAGACAGGCAGTCTGACTCTTTGGAGTTGGCTGCTCACATGGACACCTTGGTAGTGTCCTCGACAGACCTGAACCAGCCCCCCTCGGTGGAGCGGACAGTTGCTTCCCGGTCCAGGGTCAGGGGTGCTGACCAGCAGGCCGTGGTGCAGGCCACCATTGCTCTGTAGCCTGGCTTCGGAGGGTTTTCTGATCCCTCAGTGGTGGTACCCCCTCAGGTGGTGTGCCTGGATCGCCCAACTTTGGGGCCGATCGGAGCACCCACAGGAGGGGAGGGTGCTGCTCCCTGGATAGCCCATTCGGGGGATGACCAGGGTTGCCAGCTGCCTAGGCTGGCTCTTTCGAGGAGAAGGGCTGTTTTGGATTCCATGGGGTCGAGGGGTAGGGGTTCGCTGCGGCGACCTTTTTCTGTTACTCATCTGGGCTCCAGAAGACATCGTAGCCCAGATCCCTGCCCTTCCTTTTCGGTTTCCTTGAGAGGGCCCCATTCTTTGGAGGTGGGGGACCATCCTTTTGGACTTTCACGGCCCTGGTCACCTCATAGGGGGGATTCTTCAGGGCGCAGCCTAGGCAGTTCCAGTATGGTTGACCAGCTGTCGGCTGTTGAGTTTTCCGGAGCTCCCTCTTCTCTTGGGGCTCCAGGTGCGCTCTCTAACCCAGGCGGAGGACAGCCAATTCCTGTTGTTGGCTCTGCCCCCTCTCCTCTGCCACATTGTCCTGCTCTCCCTGGTATTCTTGGTCCTAGCGGTCCTCTCTCCTGGGAGCAGTTCAGAGCTGTGGCTGCTCAATTTCCCTCTTATGTTATGGCCATTGACAGACAGGTTTTTCAACCTCCACGTGAGCGGCCAACCTTTGAGGTCCTCTGACACCTCATCCTCCTCATCAGGAGGTTTGAGGAACCGTCTGTCCACATCTCCCCAGCTGCTGATCTCGCTGAGTATCAGTGTTTTCTCATGAGGATGTTGGAGGACCTGCATGTCACCCCACCCACTCAACACAATCCAGACCATCCAACATGCGCCTTTTTGGGCGAATTCAGTGCAGACACTCTTGTAGTGCTCCCCTGGCCTGCTCCCTTTAGGGAGGCATCGATGCACTTCTGGCAAAGACCCTTTTCCGGAGTCCCAGCACCTAGGGATCTCCGCCAGAGGTATTGTGCCCCCCAGAGTCTCCAGGTAATCTGCCTCATCCTAGCTCAGGATTGATGCAACTGGATACTCCCAATGGGCTTCGCGCCCTTCACCGTGACCGGCCCCCAGATGCAGATTCCATGGATTTTGACTTCTGGGATAGGAGGACATTTTACTCGACATGGTTGCTTCTTTCTATATCTGCTCATCAGGCCCACTATGCTATCAATGATAGGTTCCTGTGGTCCAGGCTAGGTCAGCTCCTAGCCTCGATGCCTGACACGGAGGAAACCAGACAAGCCATTGCACTCTCTGCCCGTGGCCTGGAACTAGCAAGGCACCAAGCAAGGGCATCGTATGATGCCAGTGAGGTAGCTACCACGGTTGTAGGGACAGCGATCTGAACTAGGCGGACGGCATGGCTGCGTCTCTCCTGGTTGTCACTCATGGCCCAGCGTCAGGTGATTAACTCCGCTCACCAGAGAACCTACCTTTTCTCCCGTAGAGTGAGACAATGTATGTCGGGGCAACTTCCTACCCCCTCCGGGAGGTTCCAGTCTCACTCTTTCCACCCTCTGGCCTCTCCAGACCCGTAAAGGTTCTCTCTCTTGGTGTGCCACCCACTGAGAGCTAAGGGACTTAGTCCTTTAGGGTTGAAGCCCCCTTGGGGGGGTGGGGCTCGGCACTCACCCACAGGTGATGAATGGTGAAGACTGACACAGATAAGATATGAAAATTACTTACCTACCGTAATTCTGATCTTTCTGTGTATCTTCACCATTCATCACAATCCCACCCTCCATCCCCTCTGGGGCCTCAGTCTCTGGGTCCCCCCTTCCTCTTTTTTGCGCCCCTCCTTTCTGTTAGTCAGGAGTGGGGTGACCTTGGGCACATAGGGGGGATATTTTTCTATAGGGGGAGAGTGGTCTGGATGAGGGGCACTCCTTCCTCAGTGCCTCAGCTCCACTCCTGTGGGGTGGGGGTTGGTAGTTGCCCTCTTTTCTGCTCTCTCTCCCCCTTCTCTCCATCAGCTTTATTTTGGTTTCCTTGTCCTTGGATACAATCTCGATTTAATTTAAGAAACTAGGTTTCTTACACCAAAAGTTTATTTTGGGGGTTATTCTCTGTATCCTGTCTTTTCTTCCAGAATAGCCAATTCTGCTTATGTTGGAGTTATTGCCAGTGATTCTGTGCCTTGAATTATGGCAGTTTAGCCTTCTGGCTACTCCTTCGCAGTTCCTATACAATCTGGAGACAGGTCAAGGTTCCAGGGTGTGTCCCCCCCCCCCCAATCTTTATCCCCAAATTCCTTAACCCTCCCTCTCTCCTCCTTTCTACTTCCAGAGATTGGGGCCCCTTCCCAATCCCCTTAGTTTTTCCAGCTCATTCTGTGCTCTCAGTCGTTTATTTCTCCCTTTATTTATATATCTTTTCCTTTGTCTGTCCTTTGGACTTTCTTGTCCCTCCTCCCAACCCTTTCTTACTCTCGACGACTCAGAACTGGCGGAAGGGCAGAGTCGACAGCACCTAATGGCCAACCCACGAGCGCCATGCAGTGCGTCGGCCTTGAGGGTGGTGCCGATGGTGCAGTGACGCCGCCCATCCAAAAATTAAAAAAAAAAAGAGTTCCCGCAGGGTTGTGACCTCCAGCCACTGTACCCAAAGGTGATGAATGGTGAAGATACACAGAAAGATCAGAATTATAGTAGGTACGTACTTTTCATTTCTTGAATATCTACTGTTACAGTAAATTTTTACGTAACTGTACTTTTCCCTTCCTTCAGCAATCACCCACAGTTGTACTCGCTGTAGATGCCTCTTTCCTGGGCTTGGGTCCCCACCTGGAGGACTTCACAATAAGCAGTATGAGGAGTCTCAGGAGCACATAAACCTCCTGGAGCTCTGGACAGTGTACCTGGCAATGTAAGCCTTTTCCTCCTATATAAGGGGTTAGCTTGTCCAGATCAGGACAGACACCACCACCACATATGATATGAACAAGCAGAGAGGAACAAGATCTTTAAAACTGTTTACAGAAGCAAGAAAGATTAGGAACCTAGTATACTCCTTGCATGTTCAGCTATCGGCAGTCCAGCTGCCAGGGAAAGACAATGTTCTGGCAGATTCCCTAAGCAGAATTAGCGAGGGAAACAATGAATGGACACTGAACAAGCAGGTGCTGGCTACAATGTTCAGAAGGTGGGATACACCAGAGACAGATCTGTTTGCATCCTGAAAAACAGCCAGCTCCTGCTGTTCTGTTGCAGACCCTCCTCAGTGGGTACAGCCCCAGAGGATGCCCTAGTCCTTGGCTGGGTAGGGAAGTTTCTCTGTGCCTTCTGACTTTTACTGAGAATGCTGCTTAGACTGAGAAGGAAGTCCACAGCAGTGATCCTCATACCTCCAGCTTGGGCAGGGCAGATTTGGTGCTCACTTCTCCTGTCCCTCTCCATCAAGCATCCCGTCTACCTTTCCCTGAGGTACAATCTGCTATTTTTGTCCCGGGGCAGGATAACATTCCCAGATCTGAGACTCTGTGCCTCAGAGCATAGTACATGAAGTTAAGAGTTCTCCAGACTAAATTTCTATGAGATGGTTTTGGAAGTGCACAAAGAGGACAGGAAATCATTTCTAATTGGCAGCTGTTTCTAAAGTTCTTATTTTCAGAAATGATATTCATTCCTCTAAATTATGAATATTTATAACTGTACCTGAATAAAAACGGATGTAAAGAACAGAATTTTGTATTGTTTTGTTTTTAAGGGCAGCATTCTGTTACAGTTCTCGTCTAGGAACCAGTGATCTAGAGTTTCAACTATGTCACGTTTTGTGCACAGAACCTTAAGCAAGGTTCTAGTAAGTCAACAGCTCATCATTAGCATTCTGTACACAAACAGTGACATAGTAAAAACTCCAAACTACTGTTTCCATTGAAAAGAACAGCGCACCTCGTCTCTAAAAAGAAAACAATTGAAAACAGTTTTTCACATCAGTGTTTATTCAGGTACACTTAAATATGGATCATTTGGAGGTATGAATTTTATTGTTGTAAACAGGAACATCACTAACTGCTGCAAAACAGCACAAAGTTCCTGTCCTCTTTAAGGTTTCCAGGAAATCAGCAACTAGGAGAACCTATGCCTCAAAGTGGGAAAGCTTTTCCCTTTGGTGCTCCTCTAGGCAGCTCAACCCACTTCAGGTGAGCCTTCCTTCAACCCTGGACTTACCTGGTCCACCTCCAGTCACCTGGGTCTTAGACCTTCAATCCTGAAGATGCATCTGGCAATAGTGTCAGCGTGCACCTCCGCTGGCAAGGATAGGTTGGTGGCCTCGTAGCCCATTTTCAAAAGGTTCTTTAAAGGGCCTGCTCACCTGTACTGTCCAGTAAGGGGTCTTGTCCGCCCATGGCACCTGAACCTGTATATTGCTCAACTGATGGAGGCTCCTTTTGAACCTATGGCAACTGCAGTCCTGAAGTATGTTATCTGGAAAGCAGTTTTCCTGGTGGCACTGACATCTGCCAGAAGGGTAAATGAGCTTCAAGCCCTCTGTTCAGATCCTAACTATATCATATTCTACAGGGAAAAAATAGTCTTGAGAACTAACAGAAAATTTCTCCCCAAAGTGGTGTCTGAATTTCATCTGTATCAGTAAATCACACTTCCAGTGATCTTTGCAGCAAAGTCCAGGCTAGGGGAGCAAAAACTCCACAGTCTGGATATTAAAAGAGCTCTGAACTACTACTTGGATCACACAAAGGATGTCAGAGTCCACCAATGCTGTTTGTCACCTACAGTGAAGTAGGGCAAGGTAAACCAACATCCAAGAGAACTGTTTCTGTTTGGATAGTTTCCTGCATTCATTTCTGTTAAGTCAAAGCAAGCAAGTTGCCACCACAAGGCCTCAGGGCCCACTCTACAAGGGGCATGTCTGCCTCAGTAGCAGATTCCAAGGGTGTCTCATTACAGGAAACCTATAAAACAGCTACCTGGAAAACAGTACACTTTCACAAAGTACTACTGTCTGGACATACAGTCCAGAATGGATACCAGCTTTGACACTGCTGTCATGCAGAACCTTTTTCCCCAAGTAGGTTCTGTACTCAGCCTCCCAAGGTACTGCTATGGAGTCTGCAGTTGTTGAGCTCAAGTGAGGGATTCCTGGGATTTGAAGAAAAAAATTACTCACCACTGTAATGTATCTTACTTCAAGAGGGCTCTTACAGTAGGTAATTACATATAGGACTGATGTCGGCTGGCATCAGGACCCGACGGAAAAATTTCTAGCTAGCAGTCTCTGGTGGGGGACCGCCCCCACGTCAGATGACCAATGTCATGCGGCGTCAGTATAAAGGGGTGGTCCCCCATGCCCGCCTTACAGTTCTTTCCCGCCGTTGGCTCATGTCAGTGCCTCGTGGTAAAGTTCAACGCTCATCAGCTCTGTCACCGGTAGTATTTACCGTTGTTTTTACGATATTATTCGACTTAATCGTCAGCCTTTCATTGGTGTATGTTGTCCCCTACACCCTCCAAGCACGAAAATAAGAGCGACTCATGCGGCACCCAACTCCCGCACAAGGATAGCCATTCCCAGTGCCTCTTCTGTCTGGGCCCGGACCATCAGGTGGAGAAGTGCCAGCACTGCCTTAAATTTAACGCCACCACCCGCAGACAGAGGCAGCAGTCCCTGGAGGCCCATATCCTCAAGAAGAAGATGTCCTCCATGGAGAAGGGGTTGAAAAAGCTCTGGCAGGCGTCCACTTCCCCCGAAGGCCATCGTAAGAAGAAGGACAAGGAGAAGCATCGGGACAGGGGCTCCTCTTTCACCGTGACTCCGGCTGGAGTCGCCATGCTCCAGGTAACGTCCCCTCCGGGGGACTGCTCCGTGATGGCCGTCTTGGAGGTTTCTAAGCCGGCGTCAGCCTGCCCATCTGGCCCGCGTTCGGGCCCTTCGGGCGCCTCCGGGCTGTTAGAGGCCTCCGCTTCCGATAAAGCCGTCATTGTGCGGCCCACTGGTTCGAGCAGCTCCGGTAAGCCAGACGACAGCTCCTCTGACGCTCGCACGGAGACGGTCGATAAGTCGCTCGACCCTTCGGGGGGGCGCACTGCCACTTTCCCGCCCGACCAAGCCGCCCCTCCTTCGCGACCTGCCTCGGGCGATGGGTCCACTAAGTCAGACACCGGCTCCTCCAACGTCCGCCCGGACTCCGCTAAGTCGGACGTCAGCTGACCCGACGTCCGCACGGCGGCTGAGCCGACATCGGACCCTCTTATGTCCACCGTTCCTGGCTGCCCGCAGCCTTCGCTGCTCTCCGGGGACCCTGGGTCTCCTCAGTCTGACCCCGGGGATTTTTCCTCCCCATCCCCGGGCGATGCCGAGGTTCCTGTTGTGCCCCCGTCAGTCCTTCCTCCTTCCCGTTGGGCCAGACGACCTGACGTCGGTTTTCCGGACGCCGGCTCCCGACGCCGGTCCTACCAACGCCGGGCAACATCCCCCTCCCGGATGCCACTCCAACGCCGTGCCCTCTGCCCACCGGGCCATCTGCTCCATCAGACCCCCCTGGTTCCCAGGTATCTGACTCCGTCTTATCCGGCGCCGTCTTACCCAGCTCCGCAGTATCCAACGCCTCACTACCCGTCGTCGGGTTACAGATGCGCACCCTACGGGTACACTCAGTATCTGTATCCCCCTCCTCCTCCTTCACTGCCCCCTCAGCTGTCGGTGGACTTGAAGGAGACTGTGGCCTTCTGGTGGGCTGAGGCCAAGGCTCGGCTCACCAGAGAGGTGGAGAGTCATCTCCCAGCGACAGTTCTGGCTCCCGTACGCCCCAGACGACAGACTCCCTCCCCAACTCCGGATACCAGGGGTGAGCCTTCTGATTCCAGGGCGGGGTAGGACACACTTCCCCAAGGGCTTTCTAAGGGGTCCGTTCCTCCCCCACGCCGGGAGAGGGAGTCATCTTCTTCTTCCTCTTCCTCCTTGGACACCTCGGATGACTCCGGTTCTGACCCGGACGACGAGCCACGCTCTCCAACCAAACCCAGGCCTAGGACTCCTCCGAAGTCTCCTCCGGAGGATCCTTCTTTCTTTGAGTTGCTGCGCAAAATCCAGGAAATTCATAAGTGGCGCTCCTTGGAGCCGGACCCACAGCATAAGAAACTCGCTGAGCACCTGGATCTGCCTGAGACCGCTCCGACCTTGGTGCCGCCCTGGATTGAGCCTCATGCCGACCTTGTTTCCACCATTTGGAAGCAACCGTCGACATTAGCCCCTCTTCCTCAGAAGTCTAATAGGCTATACCAGGCTCCCGAGGTTGTTGACTTCCCTGATTCTCACCCTCAAGCTGACTCTGTTGTGATTAGCGCCTTTCACGGCTGGTCAGCTAATCCGAAGCATTTGAGCTCATCTCCACCATACAAAGATTCCTGTCTTCTGGACCGTACGGCAAGAAGATCTGTGCTTCTTCCACTCTGGGTATTAGGGCCCTGAACTACATCGGTCACATGGGGATTACCAGAAGGCGATTCTTAGTGAGGTGGAATCCAAGTTGGACTCCCTTCCTGATTCTCAGGTTAAACAGGAAGTGGCTGACCTTGTCTGTTCTGCTTGTTCGGCCAGTCGGCACATGCTCCGTGCCATGTACGATGCAGTGGACACTGCTGGTAGGAGCTCGGCTTTCGCTATAGGCTTACGGTGTCATGCCTGGCTCCGTGTGTCAGGTTTGGTCCCGGAAGTGCAGTCCGCTATTTGGGAAGCGCCCTTCCGTGGTTCGGTGCTGTTCAGTGGTGATGTCAAGGATATTATCACCGATCTGCAGGAGAAGGGGACTGCACTAAAGTCTGTGGACTCCATGTACAGTCCCCCTCCAGCGCAGTGTCGTCCCTTTCGCAGGCGGAATCGGCAAAGGGCAAAACCACAGGGAAAGCGGGCCAATAAACGGGCCCCTCTGGCTGCCAAGCCCCCACCGCCCAAAAAAGCAGCGGGAGCTTCAGCCATGATGCTGCCGCACACCACCTGACTCCTTTCCTGTCCCACAGCCTCTGGCGTTTCCAGAGGAACCGGTAGGAGGGAGGTTTTCCCTCCACCTCCTTGGTTGGGAGAGGATAACATCAGACTCCTGGGTGCTCCAATTCATTGCAGAGGGACACTCAATAGACTTTCTTCAGAAACCCCCTTGACACCCTCCCCCAAGGTCGTACTCGTAGGAGCATCATCTTCTTGTCCAGGAAGAGATTTCCTCCCTTCTCTTGAAGGAGGCGATAGAACCCTTCCCCATTCCTCTTCAGGGAACGGGGTACTATTCCCATTGCTTCCTGGTCCCAAAGAAAACGGGACGTGAGGCCGATTCTCAACCTCAGCTCCCTGAACTTGTTCGTGGAGTACAAGAGGTTGAGGATGCTCTCGCTGCAGAGTCTCCTGCCTCTTCTCCGGCCGGGACAGTGGCTGTGCGCTTTGGATATGCAGGATGCTCACCTGCATATCCTATCCGCCCTTCCCACCGCAAATACCTGCGTTTTATGTTCCAGGGGGACCACTACCAGTTCAAGACCCCCCCATTTGGTCTTTTCTCGGCGCCCCAGGTGTTCACCAAATGCCTTTCAGTGGTAGCGGCCTACCTGCGTACCCAAGGGTTGCAGGTTTTCCCCATACCTGGACGATTGGCTCCTGGCGGCCCCATCCAGGGAGGAACTCCTGCGCTTCCTTTCCCTTACCCAGCAGGTCTTTGCCTGCCTGGGTATTGCCATCAACCAGGCCAAGTCCCATCTGATCCCATCCCAGGGGCTCCAGTTTATCGAGGCGATCCTAGACACGACCTCTGGCATGGTCTTCCTGCCATGGGACAAGGCGGCCACTCTCCAGGCCCAGGTCAGCCTGTTGTTCAGCTGCAGGCGGGTCAGCGCCAGGTCAGTCCTTTGCCTTCTCGGACTAATGGCGGCTACGATTCCGACAGTCACTTGCCCTCGGCTTGACATGAGAATTTCTCAGTGGATGCTTCAGTCTCAATGGGATCAGCTAGTGGACGACCTAGATCAACTTGTCCTGGTCTCCACTCCCATGGCTCGGGACTTGCAGTGGTGGATGGTTCAGGAGAACCTCTGCCGGGGAGTTCCCTTCTGTCTTTCTCCCCCCCTCACAGACGATGACTACAGACGCCTCCGGCGAGGGTTGGGGAGCCCATCTCGGTCCTCACAGGACCCAGGGCTCCTGGTCCAAGCTTGAGAAGTCCTTTCACATCAGTGTGCTCGAACTAAGGGCTCTTCAGGCTCTGCATTTGTATCTGTCTCCTGGTCACATAGCTCTACAGATGGACAATATGTATGTGGTCTGGTACATCAACAAACAGGGAGGAACTCGTTCCTACCCCCTTTGCAGAGAGGCGATGCGAGTCTGGGATTGGGCAGTGCAGCACAACCTTCACCTCACAGCATCTCATGTTCCAGAGGTCTAGAACACGCTGGCAGACAGGCTCAGCCGGTCATCTTCTCTAGCTCACGAATGGGAACTAGATCAGGGGGTCATAGATGACATCTTCCTGCGCTGGGGAACTCCACAGGTAGACCTGTTTGCATCCCCTCAAAACGCAAAACTTCCTGTCTTCTGCTCGCTCGCTCCAGGGCGCAGCGTTTTTTGGAGAGACGTTCTGTCTCTATACTGGAAGGGCAAATTCGTCTATGCCTTCCCCCCGATTCCACTGATTATGAGGTTCTTGCAGAAACTCTGTTTGGAAGGAGCTTGAATGATTTTGATCGCTCCTTTCTGGCCCAGGCAAGTTTGGTTCTCTCTTCTGCAACAGTGCTCAGAGGAACCTCCTCTTCCTCTTCCTCTTCCTCTGTCACTATTTTTGCTGACCCAGGATCAGGGGACCCTGGTCCATCCAGGCCTCAAGTCCCTTTAGTTGCATGCGTGGCTCCTGCAGACGTAGCTCAAGCCCGATTCGGGGTCCCCCGAGCAGCTGAGATTCTGGTGGAGGCCAGGAAACCCTCAACCAGATTTACTTATGCCATGAAATGGAAGCGGTTCTCTATTTGGGCCGCCTCCAATGATGTTGAGCCCTTTCCGTGCTCTGTCGGACGACTTCTGGATTACCTGCGACACCTCTTCGATCTGTGTCTCAGCCATTCATCCTTAAAGGTTCACATGGTGGCTATTTCGGCCTATCATGTCCCCTTTGCAGACAGAACATTTGCTCAGCTGGAGGTCTCTAAGATCTTTTTGAGAGGGGCCCTTCACTTACGACTCCCTATCCGGGTTCCTGCCCCTCCTTGGGATCTGAATTTCATTTTAGAGAAGCTTACTCTGCCTCCTTTTGAGCCGGCAGCCTTAGCGGACCTAAAGTTCCTTTCTTGGAAGACTCTCTTCCTAGTGGCCATTACTTCTGCTTGATGGATTTCCAAGCTCCAGGCACTGATATGTAAAATCCCATATTTGATTTTTCACAAGGAACGTGTGGCTCTGCGTACCAACACTAAGTTTCTCCCTAAGGTGGTAGCAGTATCGATGCTGAATCAATCCATAGAGTTGTCTGCCTTTTCTACACAGCACTCTAATCATGGAGAGTACCTCCTGCATACTTTGGATGTTCACCAACTTCTGAAATACTACACCAACAGGACAAAGGATCTCAGAAAGACTGATCAACTGTTCGTCTCTTTTGCTCATAAAAGAGAAGGCAATGCTGTTTCTAAGCAGTGCCTATTGAAATGGTTGGCTCATTGTATCACTTTCTGTTATGACAAGTACAACAAGACCCTGCCAGGTCAAGTTAGAGGCCACTCCACCAGAGGGGTCGCTGCCTCTGTGACTTGTTTCAAGAATGTGTCAGCGGCTGACATTTGTGCAGCCACCACTTGGACTTCTGTCCATACCTTTACGAAACATTACAGTTTGGACATTGTCTCGCGCTGTAGAGTAGGCTTCGGGCTGGCTGTTTTGCAAGGCCTCCTTTCTTAAGCCCTTCACAACCAGAGGGTCTACTTCTGAGTAGCTTTCCGCCTCCCAATTGCTTCTCTTTGTTCCAGACTGCTTGGGACTCAGTCCTGTATGTAATTACCTACTGCAAGAGCCCTTTCGAAGTAAGATAGTACAGTTATGTAAGAACTTACCGTAACAGTAGATCTTCAAGAGAGGTTCTTGCAGTAGGTAATACCTTCCCGCCCTCCATCCCACTAAGCTTTTTCAGCTCCTTTTCCAGGAGTGGAAATATCTGCTTCTCTCTCATCTTGCCTTTTGGCCTTTGGCGGGAAAGAACTGGAAGGCGGGTGTGGGGGACCGCCCCTTTATACTGACGCATGATGTCGGCCACCTGATGTGGGGGTGGTCCCCTGTCAGAGACTGCTAGCTAGAAATTTTTCCCTGGGGTCCTGACGCCGGCTGGTGTCAGTCCTATATGTAATTACCTACTGCAAGAGCCTCTCTCGAAGATCTACTGTTACAGTAAATTCTTATGTAACTGTACTTTCTTCCAAGGGATCCCTCACTATGCTTAGCAGTCCTATCCCTAGCACCCCTTCTAGAACCTGGAAAAGGTTCACACAAGAATCGGGTTATTTTCTGTTTTGCTTGAGCATTGTTTGTGACATTAGCTTACAATTGATACCCGCTGATCTAATCTTTCAAGTATTTTTATTACAGTTGTAAAGATTTTTTTTCTGCCATGTTAAAAAGCTTTGGGAAACTTTTTAATTTGGGATGTATTTTTGATAGCCTTTTAGCTAGTTTAGTGGTCACTACTCACCCTAGCTTTAGAAATAAATTTGCCATTAGAATGCAGGAGTGAGCATGACCACACAGCAGAGTTTTGAATTTAATTCAAAGATTCTCTAATTAGCGTAACATTCTAGGCTCTGTGGGGCAGCTCATTCCAGGTGAACAATTGCAGTTGTTAAGCATAGTGAGGGATCCCTTGGAAGAAACAACATTACTACGATGAGTAATTTTTTTCCTTTTTGTTGACTGGGGATTGCTAAATGCAGTTATTATGAAATGCTGATCGTCATCATGGCCTATTGTATCCATTGAGATTGTTTCTTTAAAGAACCATAAATTGGAACCTAGAGTGCAATGAGGTGACTCTTTAAATAAAAAAGCTGCTTTCATGCAGGGAATGCTGCTTGCTGATGGGTGTTTACAATTTTTTATCTTTTAATTTGTTAAGGAACAGCACCAGGCACTCCTGTATCAGTTAATGCAGCAACAGCACCACCATCACCACCACCATCACCAGCAGCCTGAACTACAACAGTTACAGATTCCTGGACCAACACAGATCCCCATTAACAACCTCCTAGTAAATGCCCAAGGCCAGCCACTTCACACAGCGCCTGCAAATCCCTTTCTAGCAATTCACGGAGAAGCTGCTACACAGAAAGTCATAGTAAGTGTTTCTTTGTTTGTTACATGAAGCATCATTTATTTAAAAATAATATGAAATATTTAAGGCTCAGCCCCAACCTTGTCATAACAGTACGTCGGCATTAGCAGTCATGAAAAATCTCAACTGGTGTTACTGCATGCAATACAAAATCATGTGGCCCCACTTGTAAAATTAAAAATAAAACAGAGCACAGAATAGTCTATGAAGCTCACGAACAAAATGCTTTCACCCCAAACAGCTTCATAAGAACAGTAGAGTAGATTGTTCTGTTTCTATTAATGAAAAGGTTTTAATATTTGTTTTGGAGTTGAGATGGTACTTGAAGGAGTCTAGAGAAGTGGCAGCATCTTTTGAAATTGCATGCGGCTGTCAGACTAGTTATATGAACACAGTAGTAAAGCATGATAATAAAAAAAACTGAAAGCATGGGAGAGCTTTCTATTACGGTATTTCAGGTTAATGGGTTTATAAGTCTTTCGCCCATTCCATTTATCAAGAAAGAATTTACAGCCTAACGTTGATCATATTTAATAATCACGTCTTGTGTTACAGAGGCTTAATGATAAAACTGGATCTGTTGCGCTGGAAAAAAGTTGACAGATTACAAGAATTTGAAAACGACACACACTGCTATCATAGCACTTCATACAGCTGCAAATTGTAATCTGCCTTTCTGCAGCTCTGAGGAGATGCGACAGAAGACAAAAGACTAAACAGATGAAGGATTAATCCTCACAAGGACAGTTTTTTCTTGCTGGCGTTTGGCGGATTAGTTTTAGGTTTGTCATGTTGCACTAAAATGGAACTACTTACTTCAGGGACTGCAGATAACCACAAAAAGAACATTCAGTTCACTAAACCTTAACCACTTTAAACTGAAAATGTTCAGTACCGATCTGAAATGTTCATGCCCACATTTTTTGAAAGACGATCAGCTCTTGAAAGAAGAAATATACTTACTTAAGGTAGTTGTCTTCTTGTTAGTGCTGTGTAAGGTATACTTGCAAACTGCATTCAAAGTAGGTGTTTTTAAACCTGTTGCTTTTAGTGCATGCATTTAATTGGTATCCCATTTATGTGGGTGGCACGAATATGATGGACCAGATTAGTCCATGAAGATGGAAGACATTATGTGGCACCACTGCAGAAGGGGTTGTGGTATCCTAAACTTAAGTGCCTGTTGCAAAGTCCTTTGCAATGAAATAGCTGTGGGTGATTGGGTATGTACTCCCATCACAATTACTGCAACAATGGCAAGACCATTCAACAACACATCTGTTGGCCTTCCTTTTCTTTATGGAAAAGAAAAGTGCATTCCACAGCAGAGAGCTTGGGCAGACTTTAATTAATATCTGCAACATTTTTGATTAAAGCAAAACATCAAATGCATTTAATTGGTATCCCATGTATGTGGGCGGCACAAATATAAAATTAAAGAAATTCAGTACCTGAGGTTTCTTGTGCATTCCATGCCACCCACCCACATGAGTGGGTAGAGTTACAGTGTCCGAGCAACGGGGCATTTGTTCAGCCCAGTCGGTGTCCAGAATGCTCGATTTGAAACGTATCCCTGGTGTCCAATTAATCCACATATACATTATTACTTCAGAAGATATCTCCAGCAAAACTGAGTTTGGTGTTCAGAGATATGTGGCAAGTGGTAAGTTCCTTTTCAAATGAGAGATGTCTCGGAACATCCTGCTTTAAGAACATCACCACCACTGTAGTGATATGTAGAAATTACCACTGTAAGGTGCTGAATTGGCAGTGAAAAATTATCCATCAGTAATTAACGACCTCCACTGTGTCCAACAAAAAAAATGTTATGTCTGCAACATCTCAAGGTTAAACATTGCACAATTTGTACCTCATTTGTGTAAATAGTTTTTTGTGAATCTGCTTGGTATTGTGAATTTCTTAAAAACCTCAATATTTTGATTTGTAATATTCCTAATTAGCAGTTTGAATGGCAACAAAGTATTATTAATTTATTTTTATATGTGCAGGGGATTTTAGATGTGAAGACTTTAATCTTTTGTAGATACTTTGCAATATTATATCAGTGTGGTTTATTTTAGATTCTTACTTCTTTTAACCCACTGTAACAAAGTTTGTACAAAGGAACAAAATAACTTACTGTTTATATTTTACATGGGTGTAAAAATTCCAGATGTATTTAAAGGACTGTACAAAACTTGTTTTGCTAAATAATTTTTTGTTTTCATGTTGTAGACATCACTGGCTCATTAAATGTGGAGGTGATGTAATATTGTGTAAAAGGAATTCGGTGGGGAATTGGAATTGTTTTTATTCAGGTTCTTGTATCTTGTGACTGACGGAACGTCTCTACCTCTTTCTCTTGTTGTAATATAATCTTTAAGCCTTCATAGCTATTTGAAAATGGTGCTGTTGTAAATTACTAAATTTAGTAAAGGTTAAGATTTTTTGCTTTACAGGTTTGTTTCATTTCCTCTTTATTAAATATGATGGAAGTATGTGAAAATCTGCTCAATATATACATTTAGTACAAGTTTATTTACTTGAATCTGGCACTAAAATAAAGCTGTTCTATGCTGTTAATACTGCATACACCCTTGCCATTTTCCTGATTGACACCAATGGTAAGCAATGTTTTTGGGTAACAGGCTGTTTAAGATGGATTACAGGTTCTCTACAACACTTTACAGACATGTTTGTTTATAATCAAATTTAGATTTTTATGGATCCTTCCATTATCAGGCCACTCCACAGAGCTATTCTCTTTGATCTTGAGGCAGGCACACACCATATGCACAGCACTGAGTATAGTGCCGCATGCAGCAACAGCATAAATAGTGGTGCAGACCCCAACCGCCTCGGTTCCCCTTTTCCTACCGGCTAGAGTACTTCTCGTCTGGCAGCCAACAGAACTATATTGTTCTCCTTCATAGGCCTTTAAGTTTCTAGTTTGAGTTTATTTTTATAATGTTTTTTGGTTGTTTTTTTTTTTCCCCCATGGCACCAAGTACGTGAGTAAAATTCAGTTAGCTGTGCTTGGCACAGTCAGTTTTTGTAGGATCTTTCTCTCAGCCCTACTTCATTAAGCAATGAGTTTGTTCACTGACTGTTACATCAGGTAAGGTGTATATAAAGGCCAGATCTTCATCAAGGATATCTCTTGCTTCAGGCCACACCTGTAGAACTATAGCCGCCATGCATTAGGACCAATAGGAAACTTTTTCGCTAGCAGTCTACTAGGGGCCACCCACGACATCAGCCAACGACGTCCTTCCTATATGAATATGGTCGGCCCCACGCCCTCCTGTTATTTTCCCGTCATCAGCCATCACACATCAGACTCCACAGGATCACTGCTGCTACAGTCGACCGCCAAATCTTCAATTTCTGTCTTTAGTTTCTTTTCTCACCCTAGTTCGTTAATCACTTTATTTTTTAAAGTGATTTTCGCCATTGTTTATGCCGACCGACCCCAAGAAACTCTCCAGATAATGCGGGTGTGGTAAGAAGATCCATGATAAGGACAGCCACATCACCTGCATCTGCTGTCTTGGCATGGACCACAATGTTAAGGCCTGCAAGGTTTGCCGAGGATTCATCCAAGCTGCCCAATGGTGCTATCAGAAGGCCCCTAGAGTCTTTCCTCCTGGAACAGAAAGTTGCCTGAATGGAGAAGGAGCTCCAGGCAAGAAGCTCCTCTGCATCACCAGCTCTGTCCATTGGCTCCCACTCCTCCAAGGCCTGGAACACATTGGCTGATAAACACAAGCACCAGAAGAGGGATAGGAGTAAGGAGAAATCCTCCCAGGTGTGCTCTCAGTCGCTGCTTTGAATGCCGGCTGCTGCTAGGTCATCGGCTACCTCAGTGGCTACCCCCACTGCCGCCCACATCCTGTTTTCCACAGGATCAGCCCTGGCAGTGTTTCCCGATGGTCCTTCTTTGGCTAGCGATGGCGTGTAGACGGTGGGCCTCCTGAAGCCCCCGATGCTGTTCCACCCCCTGCTGTTCAGACCCCTTCTTGCTTAGGATCAACAGACAGGGAGTTCCGCTGGACCTGTTTCTGCCAGCGCAGGCCCATCAATGTCAGGATTTCTGCTGCCCCCGTTAACACCTTTGGCCATTTCGTCAACGACACGCCACAGGCCGTCATGCCAACACCAGGCCCTCAGGCCTTCTCTTTGACATTTCAGGCTGTACCGCCAGTGCTGGGATCCAGCCCACCCCATCGGCACCGTAAGGTGCTTTGGCGACACCGATCACCATCGACATCCAGACTATGCTGTCCTTTTTCTGGGAGTTTATGCACCACCTTGCTCCTCCTCCAGGCCCATCAACACTGGGCCTACTAGGCCAGCTTCCACACTGATACTTCCACATCGACGCACCGTGCTCGGTCTCAGTCATCGACATCATCTGTGCCCTATTCAGAGCCAGTTGATAAGGACGAGTACCATCCGGATCTCCTCCCATTTGCTGAGGAGGAAGAGGGGGCTAGGAGGCCCTCCATTTCTACGTCCACTGTTTCCTCAGGGGGCAAGGACTCCACCAAATGTACCCCAAGGTCCTGCCCTGATGACTCCTCCTTCATGTCTATGATGAAGCAGCTACAAACAGTTATGGGGTTTGATGCTGCTGAGCAGGATGTTACCAGGAGAAATCTGGCCGAATATTTGGAATTGCCAGATTCCGCCTCTGATGGCTGTATTAGAGGATGCCACTATGGCTTCCTGGTACTGATCAAATATGATCCTTGCTATGCCCAGAAAGGCAGAAAAATTGTGCCAGGCTCCTCTGGGAGGCCCTTTTTCACAGGGCAACCACAGGCAGATTCAGTAGTGATACATGCTGCCCATGATGGGTCCAAGAAACCTCAGCACCTCAGCTCTTTTCCCCCGGATAAGAAGTCCAGAAAGCTGGATCTTGTGGGCAAGAGGGCCTATGCCTCTGCTACACTGGCCCCCAGAATTAACAGTTACATTTCCCATATGGTCAGATTCCAGAACACTCTCTGGAAAAAGGCCAAAGCTGCAGCTCGAGCCCTTCCAGAGTGTCCCTAGAAGCAGGAGTGGCTTAAAGCCCTCCAGTCTGGGGCAGATGTGGGTAAGCACCTTTTCAGGTCTGCCTGTGATGTCTCCGATGCCTCAACTAGAGCAGCTGTGATTGGCATCTGTCTAAGGAGGCATTCTTGGCTCAGGGTGCTACTGATGTCCAGCAGTCCATCCTGAATGCCCCTTTCAGAGGCTATAGCCTCTTTGGGGCAGACATGCAGGACATCCTTTCTGACCTACAGACCTCAAGGAGGACTCTGAGGTGGGTCCACTTGCTTTACCATACATACTCAGCCAAGAAGTGGGCAAAAGGTGCCTTTTTGTCGGGCCTACCACAGACCCAAGTCAAGCACCCAACAGCTAGGCAAATTCCAGGCAGGAACAGCCCCGCCTGCCCCTACCTCCTCCACCAGGAAGGCCACTAGAGATGAAGTTGCCATCCCGTTCCTCTCTCTCCAGGACGGTCTACATTCTGTTTCATACTACTTAGCGGCGGGAACCTCTTGCTCTCCCTCAGTTCCCCAGGAGGAGGTTCTCTGTATATGGTCTCTGGTAGGGGAACTGAGGAGGGTGTTGGGTTGCCCATGTTTATATAGGAAGGACGTCATCATGGGGTCCCTAGTAGACTGCTAGCAAAAATGTTTCTGTGTAGTCCTAGTGCCTGGCATCTATAGATCTTATCTGTGTCAGTCTTCACCATTCATCACCTTTGGGTACATGGCCGGAGGTCATGACCCCACAGGAGCTCTTTTTTTTTTTTTTTTTGGTAGGCGGAGCTGATGCACCATCGGCGCCGCCCTCGAGGCCAACGCATTGTGTGGTGCTCGCAGGTTGGCCGTTAGGCACTGTCGACTCCACCTGCCTGCCAGTTGTTCGTCTCCCGCCATCGAGGTCACCTCGTGGGAAGCTCTGCAGAACTTGAGGCCTACTACCTATGCAGTTGCGACTTTCAGTCCATATTATTCCTCCGTGCCGCAGTCCATCGAATCCTTTCCTGCCGGTTCTAGTTGCCTCACTCGACGTCGCATGGTAAGACCTTTCCATTTATTTTTATTCTTGGCGATGACGAGTCTGTTTTTGGTGTTTTCTTCCTCGTAGGTCATGTCTGGGTCGGAGGGCAAGAAGACTTTGAAGACGGGATGGCCCCCCATGCGACGGTGCCCTTGCAGCCGTAAATTTTCTGTCACCGACCAGCACGACCGTTGCCTTACGTGTCTTGGCCCACTTCGCGAGCAGGGATTAGATGCGGCGCCTGTTTCTCCATGGACCGTCGGTTATCGGGTAGCGGCGCGCATGGAAAGTGGGGCGGCGCTCCGCGGCGACTTTGAGGGTCGGTGCGCACGTCATGCCAAGCCACGTACTCTCAGCCTTTCCTCCGGGTCCCCTCCTGGTTCTACACGGACCAAGGAAGAGGAAGCATCAGCTTCTAGTAGCCTAGCCGTTGCCGAGGCTCCTTCCGGGGTGCAGGAGGCCCACCCTGCCCCTTTTGGGGGGGCGGGCAGGAGGTGCCTCCAAGGCAATCGCCCCTTCGGGGGTGAAGGCTTCCCTGGTGTCGGACCCTCGGTTCGCAAGGCCCGGGTCGGCGCTGTCCTCTACGCCATCGGTCGGCACCATTTCGGGCCTTGGTGCCGTGGGCCCTGATGGAGTCAGCAGCGGCGCCGGTTTGTCGCTCGACGCCATGGCTGCTGTCGATGCCATTCGTGGCGCCGGTAGTGCTAGCAGCGCCGTGGGAGTCTCTACAGTGCCGTCTTTGTCCTCTTCTCACCTCGTGCCATTCGCAGTGCTGAGGTTGAGCACAGCGCTGTGTCCAGCTCGGGATGCGATGCCGTGGGGGCTTCGGATTCTGCTGTTGGCCCTCGGTGCCGTTCACGGCGCCGTGGAGCCGGGCAGTGCCGATGGCACCGTCTGAGCCGATGGCACTGTCGGAGCTGTCTTTGGCGTCGTCCCCACCCTCGGCACCGCTAGCAGTGCCATGGGGCCGGACGGTGCCGTGACTGGTTCTTTTTTTTTTTTTTTTAAATCATTTTTTTATTATTGAACAGGACACAGATTCGTGACTTAGAATTGTCTGTTACATATGACATTGATTAGCATGATTATAAAATACATTTTGAACAGGGAATAAGCATTACTGATAATGATTATTTACAGCATATTCATTCTATTTTTTAATTTTCCTCCCTCCCCCTCATCTCCATCCACCCTAGGCATCAGTGCCATTCTAGAGGCAGGCAGCCTATTTCCCTGATATTGAACAGAAAAGGAAAGGGAAAAAAGGTATGTGGGGAGTCCAGAATTTTTCTTTATTATTTCAGGATAAGTATGTTATAGCCATTCCAATCATGGAACTAATTCCGGGTCAGATTCTGAGGCATGGAGAACCCACCTGCACCATTTTAATTCAAATTGTGAGAGCCTATCATGTAATTTAGCTACTAGATGTTCGGAGTGGTACATTTCTTTTACTATTTTATACCAGTCTTCAGTTGAAGGCAACGTAGAGGTCATCCATCATCAAGTAATGTTTTTTCTAGCTGCTAAAATAAAGAGAGGGAGTAACGTTTTGTCCCAGCGTGGTCTGTGGGGGGTAAATAGAGAGGAGTGCTATTTCTACTGTTAATTCAGTTTTTTCTCTGAGGTACCCTGATAATTCTCCCTGTAGGGCATACCAAAAAGGTGCCAGCCTGGGAGAAAACCAAAAAATGTGTCCTGAATCTGCCAGGCTGCAATTGCATCCTCTCCAGCAGAATCCAAAAGAAGGCGGAAGGTATTTTATTAGAATAGCTGGGGATCGGAAAAATCGGGAGCGGGATTTCCATGCGAATTCCCGCCACGTGTTTGAGGCAGTAATTTTAATTGCCTTTAAGGTGGAATTAGTCCAACTCTCAAAAGGGAGTTCCAATTGTAAGTCCCTGTTCCAGGCCTCAAGTATTGATAAGGAAGAATCCCCTACTGCTTCCCTTATTATTCTGTAGAGGTGGCTGATTAGTTTATCCCATAGGTTACCTCTCAGGGTGTCTCCCTATTAATTTCCACAGAGTTGGAAGAGGGGAAGGTAAATAAGCCAGTATTTCTTTTTGTCTAAGAATATAATTCTTCACCTGGACATAACAAAATGAGTCTCTTTGAGGGAGAGTAAATTGTGTTTGTATCAATGAAAGGAATCACTCCCTTAGTGTTAAGAAACTGCCCGAAAAAATTCAGGTTCAGCTTTCTTCATTCTTTAAATGTAGAATGAAGTGTGGCTGGTAAAAATAATTCATCAGCAGAAATTAACCTTTCCTTTTTTTTTTTTTTTTTTGCCAAATCTTTAAGACTTGGGCTGTAAATTGAGAAAAATTGAGGAGAGGGGGAGTTCGCTCCCGAGAAGCAAACACTATTTTTTCTATATCATATAAGTCATTGAGGAGGAATTCAATATCTTTCCAGAGCAGATGAAGAGTATTTTTAAGAAAGCGGCCAGTGCATAATGTTTTAAGTTAGGGAGATTAACACCTCCCCGGTCCAGGGGTAACGTCAGAATTGTTTATCTAATCCGGGGTTTCTGACTCTCCCAAATATAGGAGGATATGATTTTATTCCAGGACCTGAAACAGAAGTCTGAAGGGAAGATTGGAATGTTTTGAAACAAGTATAAAAGCCTTGGAAGTATTTTCATGCGTATAGTTTCTATACGTTGGAAAAAGTGTAGTTTCAAGCATCCCTATCTGTTCAAGTCCTCCTGAATCTGCATGGAAATAGGTTCATAGTTTACCATTTCTAAGTGAATCAAATTGAGAGGAATATGTATACCCAGGTATTTAATTTTAGTGCATCGCCATCTCAAAGGGAGAAGACTCCTGAGAGTAGTAGATGGGGAGTAATAAACATTAATGCTTCTGTTTTTGATAAGTTTAATTTAAAGTTTGCTAAACGCTCATATTGGTTTAGGATTTCCCATGCTGCAGGGATAGAGCATTCTGGGGAAAGGAGGGTCAATAAAATATCGTCCGCAAATAGGGAGATTTTACAAGTTTTTTGTCCCAAGGGGACTCCCTCTATCCTTGGGTCTAAATGAAGGGCAGCCACTAAGGGTTCAATGTATAGGGCGAATTAAGCCGTGGAGAGAGGGAAACCCTGTCTGGTGCCCTGATAAAGGGAAAACGGGGAGGAAAAATTTCCATTGATGTGGATATGGGCCTTAGGGCTTGCTTATAAATTCTGTAGCCATGTGAGAAATGAATCTGGGAAAGAAAAAGTCCTTAATGTATCCCAAAGGAAACCCCATGAAACCCTATCAAAAGCCTTCTCTGCATCAAGGCTGAATAATGCCAAAGGGATTTTTCTGGTATGAATATGCTCCAAAAGAAGCATAGTGCGTCTGATATTATCCGTAGTGCCACGGTTTTTAATAAACCCAGATTGGTTGAAATGAACAAGAGTTTGCAAGAGTTTTTCCATTCTCAAGGCCCAGATTGCCATGAAAATTTTATAGTCCATGTTTAGGATTGAGATAGGGCGATATGAGGAAGTATCAGTTGCATCCTTGTTAGGTTTAGGGATGGGGATCAATATTGCATAAATCCATGAAGGAGGGGGGTTTCGGCCTCCACTACAGCTCTGTATGTGTTCAAAAGCGTGGGAAGAAGGGATTCAGACATCTTGTACCATTCGGCCGTGTAGCCTTCTGGTCCAGGACATTTAGCTGGTCTAAGGGCCTTAATATGGCTAAGGATTTCATCTGGTCTGATCGGTACCTCTAGCTGGGAAAGTTGAGTTTCTGTTAATGTAGGGAGAGATGGTTGAGAGCGGAAGGCCTTCCTGTCATTGACCTGGGAGGAGTCGGGGGATGACGCGTATAGAGATTGATAGTAGTGCAAGAAAGATGATCATATATGCTCATCACCATATGAGAGATGTTTTGTAATCGGATGTTTTATTTTTAGGATAGTTGCAGCTCGGTTACGCGCTCTAAGTTTATAAGCTAGCATTCATGTACCCGTAGTGCCCCCCTCGTAGTTTGATAACTTCAGGAAGGTTAAAGTTTGCAGGATCCTAACATCCATTATTTTTTGTATGTCCTGTTTAATTAATCTGATTTTCCTTTGGAGTGTTCTGTCTCCTTCCCTATACAGTAATTGATAAGAATGTAATTGTTCAAGTAGATGTTTATAGGAGGCGTCCAGTTTCAGTTTCTTTCTCACAGTGAAAGCTGTTGATCTTCCTGGACATAAGTCTCCACCACTCATTCACACTAGTGGGATTGGCGCCGGAGGCACTAAGACCCATCGGGAGCAAACTTTTTGCTGGAGGGTCGGCGCGAGGCAGGCGCCCAGCGATGAGACCTGGCGCCCGCTGAACAGCGGCTCGGCGGTAATGACCATCTCGGCGACGACCCTCCAACCGCCTGTTCTTTTTCCCGGCCACGAGTGCGCTTTCAGTGACGACGCCGCCGTCAGCTTGTCGGAGTCAAACTTCAAACTAAGCGCATAGTTTTCAGTTTGTTTTTTTGTAACATTATCACGATAGTAGTATCGCTTAGTTTTATTCTATTTTTCGTAAAATTTTTCTAATATTTAAATTTAACTTACTTGAAGAAGTCTCGGCCTACTGGACGGAGTCGACCATGAGCAGGTCAGGTGGCGGTAGGGAGACTTCGTGTAAACTATTCAGTCGGCGGGCTGAGTCCGGTCAGCCTCCTTCTCCTCAGCGGGGTTCGACTACGGTCAGTCCGATGCCGGGGGATGGGCGGTCCCCGCGCGCATAAAATAGCGGTCGCATTCTCGGCGCCGTTCGACCTCGAGCTCTTCTTGACCCACAGGTCAAAAGAGAAAGTACCACTGAGGTCGCCTCTGGTATGTTCGGCGCTCGACGGTCGGTTATCGCTAGTTGCCGGTCTCCTTCTTCGGAGTCGCCAACTTCCGATAACCATCGTCCTCGACATCGGAGCCCCTCCCCGCCTATAGGTAGGGCTCCAGATGAGCAGTTTCATCAGTGGGCCGCTCTTATGGAGCGATGGGCTCGGAGGTTGGTTCTTCTGCCTGGCTCGGTTACCTCCAGGCCCTCGGGCTCCTCCGGCGATCAGGTAGGCGGTTGGACCATCCTAGTCGCGGCGCCTTCTTGGTGCTAGCGACTCCGTGCTTGAGTGTTCCCCCCTCACATGGCTGCGGCACAGGGCCTCACCGATGCCCTTTATCTCCTGGTTTTTCCTTCTCTTGCTTTCCAGGTTCCGGGGCTTTTCGGCGCCTTCTGCAGGGTCTGTGGCCTTGGTGCGTTTCACGCCCGGGCTTGCGGCGCGTTGGTGGCGCCAGCGTGGTCTCGTCGCAAGCGCCGCTGGTGGGTACAGTTGGACCGGGCGTCGTCGTCCGCGCGCCGTTCCAGCGGCATTGTCCAGCGGCGCGCTCGGCCACGGCGCCCGTCTTGGCGTCGTCCAGCAACACCGCCCGAAGCGTTCTTGAGGGCCACGTGCCTCTTGACGCCCGTGCGCCTCCTACGATGCCGTCTTCAGCCCGTTTTGCCGTCTCGCGCCCGGCAGCCATAGGGACTCTCCTTGTTTTCTGCCATTTCCTCCTCTCCTAATTTCCTCCTTTCCTGTCCAAACAGTCCTTTCTGGACCATCAGGAGATGATGTTGAGCCTGACCCAGACCTTCGGTTGGGTGATGAAGTGGAGGAAACAGGATCTTTCTTTGCTACAGAGCCTGTGGTCGAGGACCTGTCCTTTAAGTCTCTGTTGAAGAACCTGGGATCCTCTTTCTCTCAGACTACAGACATCGATCCTGGGAAGATATTAAGACTCCAGTATCTTCATGCTTGGAGATCCCTAGGATTTGACTCCTCCGATTCAGCCTTCCTTGAGAGCTGTCTCAAATGGTATGGAATAACCCTGCTCTTATTCCTCAGTGGCTAAATCTATTGATAAGAAGTATTCAGCTCCGAGGATCGTCCCATTTGGCATCCCAAGCCTTTGCGGATCCTATTGTAGTCCTGGCAGAGAATGACAAGGTCGTTCTTCCTCAAACTACTACAGCTCGACCTATTAACAAAGAGTCTCATAAGATTGATACATTAGGTAAGAGAGTCTTTGCTGCCTCACTCTAAGTATGCGTATTGCCAGTTATCAAGGCTATTTTCTCAGTATGAGTATATCCTGTGGCACTCTATGAAAAGAATGGTTGAAGCTCTTCCAGATTCGATTCCAAGTCAGAGCTTCTTCTGACCGTTATTAGAGGTATTGAGTCCAATAACCAACAGGTCAAACCGCCATGGACGCTTGACACTGCTTCTCGCTCAGCAGCCGCGGGGATTTGTACTCGGCGCCATTCCTGGCTGCGTACTTCTGGCTTCACGAATGATGCTCAGCAGCAGGTGATGGCGCTGCCTTTTGATGGCTCCTTTCTTTTTGGCCCTCAGGTGGAGCAAGCCTTAGAGGCCACTCAGAAGACTAGATCGGCCATTAAGTTGGCCAGACCTCCGCCTGCCCCCTCTCGGGGGCATGTGAACAGACGTCAGTTTCATAGTCATCAGTCCTTTCGAGGCAGAGGCAGGGGAAGCTTCCATAAAAGCCAACCTGCCCAACCTCAAAAGAAGACGCAGCAGAAAGCGCAGGGACCTAAAGCTCCCAGCGCTACCTTATGAGTCGTTGGCCCAAGTTCCATCCACTCTGCCCGAGGTGGAACTTTCTCCTCCAGTGGGAGGTCGTCTGATGTACTTCTACAACCAGTGGAAGTCCATAACCTCGGACAAATGGGCCCTTCGGATAATTCGCGAGGGTTATTCTCTCAATTTCTTGGAAACCCCCCCGAATTGTCCTCCCATACGACAACCCAGGTTGTCGGCCTCTCAGTCAGACCTCCTCACCGCGGAGATCCAGGGCCTTCTGAACAACAGGGCAATAGAACTGGTGCCCCCGCATCTGCGAAACACAGGGTTCTACTCCCATTACTTTCTGGTTCCAAAGAAATCTGGGGGGATGCGCCCCATTCTAGACCTCAGAAAGTTAAACAAATTCCTCCCCAGGGAGAAATTCAAGATGATTTCCCTAGGTACCCTGTTACCCTTGCTGCATCAACACGACTGGCTGGCCTCTCTGGATATGCAGGATGCTTACCAGCATATCCCGTCCACCCGACCCACCAAATTCCTCAGGTTTGTAGCTTTGGGTCAGCATTATCAGTTCAGAGTCCTGCCCTTTGAGCTATCCTCGGCCTTGAAGTTTTTACAAAGTGTTGTGCAGTTCTCATGGCGCGCATCTCAGGAAAGTCGGACTCCAGTGTTTCCCTACCTGGACGATTGGCTTCTGTCAAGCCCTTCCGGCCAAGGGACTTTGAAACCGTGCAAGCGACTACTCTCTTCTCACGTCCATGGGAGTTCTGCTGAATTTGAAAAATCTCAACTGCAACCCTCCCAGAGGCTCCTTTTCATAGGGACGCTTCTAGACACCTCTTCAGCAAAGGCTTTCCTTCCAGAGGACAGAAGACTCGACATCCTTCGTATGCCCGTTACATCAGGGAGAACCAATCGGTTACAGCTCTCGATGCAACGCATGTTGAGTCTCATGCGTCCTCGGTCTTCACTGTCCCTCTGGCCCGACTGCACATGAGAACCACCCAATGGATGCTCTCCACTCAGTGGTCCCGACCTCTCACCCCAGTCTTATCCCATCAAGGTGGACGGAGCCCCTTGAAGGTCTCTCACCTGGTGGTCTCAAGAAAGCAGTCTCTGGAAGGATTCCCTTTGCTCCCCGGATCATCAGATCTCCATCACCACAGATGCATCGCTAATGGGATGGGGAGCTCACTGTCTCTTCCTCCACACTCAAGGTGTATGGACTCAGTTGAAACTCATCTCCACATAAATGTCCTGGAGATGAGCGGTCCCTCTATGCAATCCGAGCTGTGAAGGATGTCCTTTGTCACAAGAACATTCTCCTTCAAGCGGACAACAAAGCAGTGATGTATTACATCAACAAGCAAGGCGGTGCTCATTCTTATCCCCTTTGCAGGGAAGCAATGAGGGTGTGGGATGGTGCTTGGAGCACAAGTCTCTGATTCAAGCGGTTTATCTGCCAGGTATACAAAACGACCTAGCAGATCACCTCAGCAGAACGGAGGCAGACCCTCACAGTGGTCTCTCGATCCAGCCGTAGCTCGGTCCCTGTTCAAAGAGTGGGGGACTCCAGACCTGGACCTTTTTGCATCCCCACTCAACGCAAAACTGCCTCTCTTCTGCTCCAGAAATCCAGGGCCTGGCATTTTCTGTCAGGATGCGTTCAGGCTGCGGTGGACAAAACGCTTTCTTTACGCCTTTCCACCGCTTCCTCTAATCCAGAGAGTACTCCTCAAGTTCGAGTCTCAGGGGACCAAGATGATTCTCATTGCTCCTTCCTGGCCTCGGCAACTATGGTTTCCTGTACTCAACAGTATGTTGGCAGCCTCTCCGAGACCACTTCCTTTGCAAATCAGTCTTTTGACTCAGGGTTCGTTGGTCCATCCCAACCTGAAATCACTTCACCTTCATGCTTGGCTCCTGAAGAGATAGAAGTGAATTGGTTCAACGTCTCTCGTAGAGTCTCAGACATCCTTCTGGCTGCTCGGAAGCCAGCCACCAGCAGTCGCTTCAAATGGAAGCGTTTTCTCTCTGGTGTGCAAAATCCTCTTGGAATCCTTTTCCTGTCCTCCTGGCAAGGTTCTGGAGTATCTTTTGGACCTATCAAACTTAGGTCTTCAGTACTCCACAGTTAAAGTTCACCTTAGTGCCATCTCAGCGTTCCATGAGCGGTTTCTTCCTTAACTCTGGCTCAGTTACCTATGGTGAAGAGATTTCTTAAGGGATTCTCCATACCAGACCCCTGTTAGCGTCCAGTTGCAGCCTGGGACATTAACCTGGTGCTGGACATGCTCACTCGGAAGCCTTCGAACCCTTAGCTACCTGTGAGCTAAAATTTCTTACCTGGAAGACTGCCTTCCTGGTGGCCATTACCTCAGCCCGCAGGGTCTCTGAGATACATGCCTGGTTACGGACCCTCCTATACTGTATTCCATAAGGACAAGGTAGTTCTCCGACTCATCCTAAATTTCTTCCAAGGTTGTGTCAGAATTCCATCTGAACCAACCTCTGGTACTCCACTGCTTCGCTAATTTCCAAAATGAGAGGAGCAGGCTCTTCATTCCTTGGATGTTAAGAGAGCCTTGCGGTTCTATTTAGATAGAACCAAGGATGTTCATAAGACTCAGCAACTGTTCGTTTCTTTCAGCGACACCCGCTGGGTCAACCTGTCGCTATTAGATGCATCTCTTCATGGTTAGTGGCATGCCTTCGTCATTGCTATTCCATGGCTCAAGTTAAATTAGAAGGTAGAGTGTACGCTCACTCTACCAGAGCGATCATCAGCATCCCTAGTGGAAGTCTTAATGTTCCAATTGCAGATATATGCAACCCGCCACCTGGAGCTCAGTGCATACTTCGTTAAGCACTATGCACTGGATGTTCATGCCAGGCGACATTCCGCATTCGGCAGAACTATCCTTAATGGGCTTCTATCTTAGCAGCGTGAGCTCTGGCTCTCCTGCAGCCCTTTGAGGGGATTATCAGCTTGGTACTCTCCCACTAGTGTGAATAGTGGTGGAGACTTATGTCCAGGAAGATAGAAAATTACGTACCTACGTAATTCTTGATCTTCTTGGACGAGTCTCCACCACTCATTCACACGTCCACCCTCCATCCCCTGAGCTCACCGCTGTATTGGTCTTCACTCCCTCAAATCTTTAGGCCGTGAGGACTTCTTTGCTGACCCTTCTTACACGGGTCATACGGACTATCTTATGTCCGTTTTTTAATGTTGGGTTTACTCTTTACGTTAGTTGCGCTGCACCTCCTTGGTAAAAAAGGTACTGAGGCGGTTGGAGGGTCGTCGCCGAGATGGTCATTACCTCTCGAGCCGCTGCTCGCGGCGCCGTGTCTCGCGGCGCCGTCTCTCGCGCCGACCCTCCAGCAAAAAGTTTGCTCCCGATGGGTCTTAGTGCCTCCGGCGCCAATCCCACTAGTGTGAATGAGTGGTGGAGACTCGTCCAAGAAGATCAAGAATTACGGTAGGTACGTAATTTTCCTTTTCCCCTCTGAGGACCGATTTTAAGGTATCCCATAAAATGGGATCCAAAATGTCCCTAGAGGCATTTTCATTCAGTATTTGGGGAATTTTTGTTTTCATTGGCTCAATATAGTATAGGTATTTAAATAAGATGGGATTAAAACGCCATACTTTTGAAATTTTAGGTTTTCCCATATTGATTTTAATGATCATAGAGTGATGATCAGAAAGCATCCGAGAGTCTAAAGCTAAGTCTTGTATCAGAGGGAAATGCTCACAAGTGATAAAAAAAAATAGTCTAAACGTGAATATGTTTGGAAACGTGATGAAAAATATGTGTAACCTAAATTTGTTGGGTATAGTTTTCTCCAGACATCCACTATGCCCAGAGGGACAGTAATCCCCTTAAGTACTGTAGAATAGGAAATATTTACTGTTCTTAAATTTTCACTATGTTCACTGAAGCGCTCAGAAGCGTGAAAATAAAATTACGCTAATTAGCACTTTTTCCATTATGGTGAATGGAAGACTTTTAGTTTAGAGTGAAAATAAATTTACACAAATATGGCCAATTTGTGGCTAGCGCTAAATATAATTGATGCATTCTTTTCCTATTCTACAGTATTTCACCGCACTAGTTGTTCGATAAGCTCTCGGGGATGAGGTATCTAATTGTGGAGATAGAGCCAGGTTAAAATCCCCTTCCATTATCAGGTCACCTCGGAGGTTATCTATTACCTTTTTAAGAAAAAAACTAATCATAGTACGAGAAGACTTAGGGGGAGGTATACGTTAACAAGGGTAACTTCCTGAGAGTGTAAGATACCATTGGGGATTATAAATCGTCCCTGTGTATCCGCGACCATCTCTTTCAGTTCCCAAGGGGTTGTGGTAGGAATAAGGGTAGCCACCCCTCTCTTGCGCCCACTTGGAAGAGGCATAAACCCAGTATCTATCCCCCACTTTAATTTCTGGTGCTTTACATCTGGGAGGTGGGTCTCCTGTAAGTAAAATACATCGGCCGCCTGCCTCCAGAGGGATTGCATCATTCTTGCTCTCTTTATGGGACTATGAAGTCCGTTAATATACATTGAATATATTTTAACTGGATTTACTGCCATTTTTTTTGCTTTAGTTTCTGTCTCTACAGGTAAAAGAAAAGAGGGAGAGGGGAAGTGATCATTCCTTGAGGCCCGCCCACTCACACGGCAGATGAATGGGACTTGTGGTCTCTCGGAGTAACTCCTTCTCAAATTCCAATAACGTTTTGCATTACCTGGTGTATGTGTGCTTTTTTTCATTTGTCCTGTTCTAGTTTTTTAACTTTAAAGAAAAACCTATTGAGCCCAACCCTGGCTCGAGAGAGAAACAGTTGTAAAACATAACAGTAACCATAGGAGGCCTCTAAAACTCTTGAGGTCTCCAACAAACTTGTAGCCTTAGTGACTTCCAAGTATGGGGCATCAACTCTGGAACACCCCGGAAAAACCCCAACAGTACCTCGATAAGAGGGTATGATGGGGGAAAAGGTTTCCATAGTCTCCAAGGGGAGGGAGCCCACCCTAGGATCAGTGGAATACCCCAAAGGACTAAATCCCAAAAGAGGGAAAGTCTCATATGTGGTTCGGTTCAAACTCTGCTCTGAGCTATTGTTACCCGTAAGTGGACTCCCCACTCAGAGGTAAGTCTGCAGATTCGCCCCTAATATGTCTCATATGAGGGGTGGAAGAGGGGGTATCTTATTGGCCTGGTAGCAGTTATAGGATGTAAGGGCTAGTAAGGAGGGAGAGAGAGAAACAGAGAAAAGAAAGAAAACAAAAATGGGGGAAGGAGAGATGTCAAAAAGTTACAGTAGTTCAAATTTTAGGGTTAAACCAGGGAAGAAGGAGAAGATTAGCTCCAGCATCACATGAATCTGGTATCCCTTAGTATTCTGCTTATTTCGAACTGGCAAACAGCATCTGAAAAATACATTAAAATGCAATTTGATCAGCATCAATCCTGCCCATAAGGAGAAGGGGAGGAATAGGCAGAGGAGAGTGAGAGAGAGAGAAGGGAACAAAAAAAAATGTCGTCATATATAAAAAATGTCCAGTTCAAATAAGGAGTCCCCAAATCCTGGTCTTGGAGCATCCATAAGTAGTTTATCCATCTATTGGGGTAATTGATGAAAGGGGGGAGAAATCCTTGTCTTAATTCTTCTCCTGTATAGTCTGCCTTCCCCAAGGGTATCCGCTTCCTTATTAGTAATGGCTCTTAGGAGATTCCATGCAAGACTGGATATCCTCTACCCTCTACTAGACCCCTGCACTCAGGTGCGCTCCAGCCCAGGAGGACCCTACACATCCACTGGGGGGCTCGTCTGTCAGATTAAACTCCGTGAGCCAGGGACTAAACACATAGCCTGAGGGAAACCTCTACCATCATATGTTCAGGAGCCCTAGGATCCAGAATAAGTTGGGATTGTTACAGAGTATAATATGTCTCCCCATCGTTACATCCCGAGAGCAAGTTCGGAGACACCTGAAGACAATCAAGGCCCAACCCCACCCCCAAGTCCCTGGCCCAGGGCAAACACCACAGAGAGGGGGGTCCGTCAAGGGGAGGAAAAACAAAAAACAGTCACTGTACTCATAGTCTTATACGTTTTCAAAAGGTGAGAGACAGGTTTCTACACTGACAAATTTTCTCCAGGATGTCCTGAAAAGGAAGATTAAGCATTCGTTCTTCCGCTTCCGTATGGCGGTTACGTTGTGGGAAATGAGAGGCTGGAATACAATCCCTCAGTACACCCTTCTATGTTAAGTCCTCCATCGCCTCCTGTGCTGTGTTATAAGTTACTTGGCCCAATGCAAGGTGAACCTACAGCATTGCTGGGTATGGGGTACGGAATTTAATGTTCTGAGCACAAAGGAGTGGAAACGGGGGTGTATTCACGACGTAGCTGTTGTGTATGGGGGGCATAATCAATATCGAGGAGAAGGAGGAGTTGTGAACCATACATTGTGCGGCCCTTTTGCCAGGCCTTTCTCAGTAACTGGTCCTTGGTCTGGAATGCCTGAAATTTAATAACGAATGATCTAGGCCTGGTGTCGGGGCGAGAGGGTTTGGGACCCAGTGCTCTGTGGGCTCACTCCAAGTGGAGCTGGATGGAAGGATCCAAGTCGAGGAGGGATCGCAGAAGATGACCCACAAAGGCCACCGGGTCCTCTCCCTCCTCCCCTTCAGGGAGCCCGTATACCCTAATGTTTTTCCGCCTACTTCTATTTTCAGTGTCCTCTTGGTGGAGCGCTATGTGTAGCTGTTCAGTAAGGATTTTTTTTTAGACAGCTGTCTAGGTTATCCAAATTAGTGGAATTGAGGGAAATCTGGTGATCGGCCTCTTCCATTCGGGTTTGGAGCGTAGAGATGTCTGAATGTAGCTCCCGGATGGCGTCTCTCATCTCCCGAAAATCCGAGATGGCTCTCAGAATATTCTCCTCGGCTTGTTGGTCGATTCCTTTTCTTTTGCCCACAGATTTAGTTGCCGCTGCTGGAGTTGCCTTTCCGCCCCCCTGTTCGGGACTGCCCTTGGATTGCTCGTTATCTGAAGGCCCTGGATCGTCGGTCTGCTATGGGCATGAAGCGATTGCGGTAAGATTTTGCCATTTTCTGCAGGGGAACTGTTAAAGACTGCCTCCCAATGTTTAGGTAGGATCTTTATAAGTCTATTTATTGTATTTTTCCCTGTAGTTTAGTCATCGGGAGGTGGTTTAATTATTATAGAGTGAGGGGAGCTCACAGGGTGGCTGGCTATTCGAGCATACCAGAACCAGAAGTCCCCGTGACTGGTTCTGACTCCGAGGCTGCTGTTCATGCCAGGGCGTGTCTCACGCGGATATTGTTCGCGGTGCTGTGGGGCGCACTGGCACTGGCTCGGGCGTGGTCTCGGTTTCTGGCACCCCATTTGGCAAGGATGGCAGCGGGCGCCCTACTGCGGTCTGGCACAGGGCCTCGGCCTCTACCTCTTCGGAGGCGGAGTCAGACTCTTAAGTCAGACGAGCATTCTGACTCCTTGGGGTTGGCTGTTGTGGTGGGCAGCCCTGTAGTGTCCTCGACAAACCGGAGTCAGCCCCCTTCTGAGGTGGGGTCGGTGGCTGCCGAGACTGGGGTCAGGGGTGCTGACCAGCGGGCAGTGGTGCAGTCCACCATTGCTCTGCAGCCCAGTCTTAGTTGATTCACTTACCCCTCAGCAGTGGTACCCCTGTCTGTGGTGTGCCTGGATTGCCCAGCTTTGGGGCCAATCAGGGCACCTACGGGAGGGGAGGGTACTGTGCCCTGCATAGCTCCTGCGGGTGCTGGCCAGGGCTGTCAGCTACCTAGGCTGGCCCTCTCGAGGAGGAAGGCTCTCTCGGATTCCGAGGGGTCAAGGGGCTGGGGGTCTGCACGGCGACCTTTTTCTGGGGCCCACCCGGGCTCTGGGAGAAGCCGTAGTGCAGATCTCCACTCTTCCTCGTCAATCTCTTTGAGAGAGCCCCGTTCTCTTGAGGTAGGGGACCGTCCTTCTCGACCTATACGGCCCGGTCACCTAATGGGGGATTCTTCCGGGCGCAGCCAAGGCAGTACCGAAATGGTTGTTCAGCTGTCGGCTGTGGAGTCTTCCGGAACACCTTCTTCTTTGGGTGCTCTTGGTCCGCTCCCTAGCCCAGGCGGAGGTTAGCCGACATCTCTTCTTGGCTCTGTCCCTATCTGTCTGCCACATCCTCCTGCGCTCCCAGGCATCCTTGGTCCTTGCGGGCCCCTCTCCTGGGTGCAGTTCAGGGCTGTGGCTGCTCGGTTCCCAGCTTACGTCAGGGCAATGGACAGTGAGGTTTTTCAACCTCCCCCCGAGCAGCCACCCTCTGAGCAGTTGGTGCCCTCCAACTCTTCATCCTCCTCTTCTGGAGGAGAGGAGCCTTCTGCCCACATCTCTCCAGCCGCTGATCTCGCTGAGTATTAGTGTTTCCTCGTGAAGATGTTAGAGGACTTGCACCTCACCCCTGCCACTTTAAGCAATCCAGAGCACTCTGCGCACGCCTTTCTAGGCGATTTCAGCGAGGCCACCCTTGTGGTGCCCCCCTGGCCTGCTCCCTTTCCCTTTCGGGAGGCATCGTTGCGTTCCTGGCAGAGGCCCTTCTCCGGAGTTACTGCCCCTAGGGATCTCTGCCAGCAGTATTGTGCCCCCCTGGAGTCTCCAGGTTCCGTGCCTCATCCGCAGTCCAGATTGACGCAGTTGGACACTTCTGATGGGCTTCACGCCCTTCACCGTGAACAGCCCCCAGATCAAGGCTCCTCGGATTTTGACTTCTGGGGTAGGAGGGCTTTCTACTCGGCACGGTTGTTGCTTTCTATTTCTGCACATCAGGCCCACTATGCAGCCTATGACAGGTTCTTGTGGTCCAGGCTAGGTCAGCTCCTAGCCTCGCTGCCTGACATGGAGCAAACCAGACAAGCCATTGCGCACTCTGCACATGGCCTGGAGCTAGCAAGGCACCAAGCAAGGGCATCCTATGATGCCAATGAGGTAGCTACCAGGGTCGTGGGGCAGTGATCTGCACTAGGCGGATGGCATGGCTGCGTCTTTCCCAGTTGTCACCCTTGGCCCGGCGTAGGGTGATTAACTCCGCTCACCAGAGAACCTATCTCTTCTCCCGTAGAGCGAGATGGCGTTTGTCAGAGCAACTTCCTTCCCCCTCCGGGGGGTTCCCATCTCACTCTCCCCACTCTCTGGCCTCTCCAGGCCTTGAAGGTTCTCTCTTTTAGTGTGTCACCCACTGAGAGCTAAGGGACTCTGTCCCTTAGGGTGTAAAAGAAAACCGCCTTCGGGGGGGGGGGCTCGGCACTCACCTAAAGGTGATGAATGGTGACGATTGACACTGATAAGATATGAAAATTACGTACCTACCATAATTATGATCTTTCTGTGTATCTTCACCATTCATCACAATCCTGCCATCCATCCCCCTGGGGCCTCAGTCTCTGGGTCCCCCTTCCTCTCTTTGCCCAACCTCGCCCCCCTCCTTTCTTTGTCAAGAGTGGGGTAAACAGGGGCACATAGGGGGATAATGTACTAGGGAGAGTGGTCAGTATGGGGGCACTCCTTCTCCAGTGTGTTAACTCTACCCCTGTGGGTGGAGTTGGCAGTTGCCCTCCATTCTCTCCTCCTCCTTGTTCCTGTCCATCTTATTTTTCCTTGTCCTTTGGACTATCCTTTAGAAAAAAAAAACTCCTTTTCCTTTTTCACCAAAAATCTTTCCTTGAGAGGGTGTTAATTCTCTGTGCCCTGTCCTTCTTCCAGAATAGCCGATTCTGCTCAAATGGAGTTTTTGCCAGCCATTCTGTGCCTTGAATTCTGGCAAGAAGCCTTTGGGTACTCCTTGCAGTTCCTATAGAGTCTGGAGACGAACCAGGGTCTGGGATGTGTTTAACCTTCTCCCCTCTCATCCTTCCTAAATTTTTTATCCCACCTTTCCAGAGATTGGGGCCCCTCCCAATCCCTTTAGTTTTCCGACATCTTCCTCTTCTGTCCTCTCAGTCGTTATTTCTCCTTTTAGTTTATATATCTTTTCCTTTTCCTGTCCCTTGGACTTCCTTGTCCCACCCTCCACTCCCTTCCTCTTACCTCTCCGACGACTCAGAACAGGCAGGCAGGTGGAGTCGACAGCACCTAACGGCCAACCTGCGAGCGCCACGCAATGCGTCGGCCTCAAGAGCTGCACCGATGGTGCGTTGGCTCTGCCTACCAAAAAGAAGAAAAAAAAAGAGCTCCCACAGGGTCATGACCTCTGGCCATGTACCCAAAGGTGATGAATGGTGAAGATACACAGAAAGATCATAATTATGGTAGGTACGTAATTTTCATTTCTATAGGTGTGGCCTGATGCAAGAGATTCTCTTGGAGATCTACTGTTATGGTGAGTTCTTAGGTAACTATAGTTTTGCTTCAGCAACACATAGGATTGTATGTTAGCAACCATACACAACAAACAGTGTTTCTATCAACAGGTTTCCATGGTAACGAGATCGCAAGAGCACAGCTCGAGAGGTCTCTTGTTACCATGGAAACCTTGAAATTCAAACACAGCCTTGTATGTGTATGGTTACTCACAGTCTTTTCTGTAGCGCTCCACATTGTCAGTGGGTAATTACTACATATGAGTAAAATGCACCCCTGCTAGGGGTAGTGGTACAGCCCAAAGCTGTGAACAGCATAGAACCCTGGGCACATGAAGACCCTAAAGAGCAAGGACTCTCCAGTCTTTGCTGTACCACTCGGGTAAACAATGTGGAAGATTCTTTCTAGAAGATTTTGCTAATTTCGTTATTTTTTTATCAGGATTGCACAACTGCCAAGCAGGTTGGGATTACCTGGTAACAAGGAGCACCCCCAAATTTAGAAATAATGCCTGTTAAAACACATTTGTTCCCATAGCCACCATATGGTGTCGGAACCATCCATTGCTGAATCAGACCCAAAATGACCACCAGGAGAGAATGAGTTTGCAGCTTTCAAATTGACTAATCTGCTAATTTTTTTTTCTTCCCCTTTTCCACTGCTTTGTGCATGGATTGGGGACCACTTTCCACTATCTAAATAGGATGTTGTACAGGTCTCTGTTTTCCCCTTCCTCCCTGGTGCTTCAGGTAGATTAAAAAATTATTTTTTGCTGTAAGTAGAGGGACTTCGTTAGAAAGGGTGTCTTTCTGTTTAAGTTCTTTTCCTTCCACAGTGCCCCTGAATGTGAGACCCTCCCATCCCTTCAGTTCTGTTCTGGGAATTTTATAGTGCACTGGTTAATGGGTTTGTGCCCTGAGGAGGCTGTTTAAACAAGGGCTGCCTGGGTTGTTTTCAGTTTCATTCTTTATTTGTAAGCCCAAGCTATTTTTTTCAGGCTCAGGGTCTGTTGTGCTCTTTGCCACATTCTGGTCATCCTTCCATCTTTAAGTTCAGCACTTAAAAGTGCTCTGATCCTTAGTTGTGCCTCAGAGCACATTGTTTGGGCTCTGCTGAGCTGCGCAGGGAGTTGGCCATTACTGGCAGTTAGCCAGCACTCTGGCACCCTCTCCAACTGTTGGGTGTGCTCTTGCTTCTCCTTTAACCTTTGATTTTCGCACCCCTGAATCTCAGTGCGCTTCTGACAGCGTGGTGACATCACATGCTATGGCTTGATGTCGCCCTGTGCAGATGCATCAGTCTGCGCATTGCCTAAGCTTTTTCCAGACCCGGTGCTGCTCTGTGGGAGAAGGTGATTAGCTCAGCACCAAGCAGAAGCACTTGGTAAGGAGTGTTAAGCACTGCAGTTCAAACACTTGTTTTTTTTTTTTCATACTCCCAGTAGGAAGTATTTTCACCCAGGCAGTTCAGCTGATTTAAGAGTAGCTCAGTAAATTATTAGGCTATAAGGGGGGAGTGGGATAGGCAGGATCAGCAGAGTTATTTTTTTTCTTCTATTGGCTAAGGCATCTAAAAGCCTGGATTTGCATATTGTGTTTGGTAATATTCTGCATAATTGACCAAAGTCAGTGGCACCATAGCATATCAGAGACCTTTGGTATTCGAATGATATAAGACCTGCAGGAGGGTGATAAGGCCTTTACCTTTAGGCTCTTACTACCCCAATTGTGTAACACAGTCTAACGTTGATTTTGGCCCCCTCCCCAGTCAAACTCCTGAAAAGGGAGTGGGGTGCACTTGGGATACCGACTGGCAGTGGCACAGCTGAGTTCCGCAAATCTTTCTCTTGCTCCTAAATGAGTTACTGAGCCCTGACATCCTGCAGGACATCCCCTCCAACACATCCAAATCTAAGGCGGGGGCCCTCATGTAATGGGGGTCCACACAGGGATGTCCAGGTGTGCCAGAGCATGACAACACTGCTCACCGAGTTCTGCAGGAAGCCCCTGACCTTGACTATGTAGAGGGTCAAGATGACAATACAGGGGGGCCATGAGGAAAATCGTGACCCGAATGTACTTTTTGATGAAGAAGAGGATCTTCCTGGACTAAGTCTCCATCACTCATTCACACTAGCGGGATAGCACCGGAGGTGCTAGGACCAAGCGGGAGCCAAACATTTTCTGAAGGGTCGGGCGGTAGGACCCGCATGCGGCGGCACCGTGGGCCTTGCTCGGCGCCTGTAGGCTGTCCTCGGCATCGACCTCCAACCACCTCAGTTCCTTTTCTCCCACCGTCAGTGCGCTTGGATGTCGATGTTGCTCGTCTGCCGAGTCAAAGTTTTCGTCTATCGACAGCAGCTTTTAGTGTTTAATTTAAACGTTTAATTCAACTATTTAGTAGTAATTTTTATTTACGAACAAGAAGATTATGAAGAAAAGAAATTCTTTCCTGCCATCAATGGAGTCGTCCTTAGGCAGTGGCGGTGTGGTAGGAAGACTTTGTTGAAAGTTGTTATGGCAGAGGGGCTGTGCCCAGTCAGCCACCCTTAAGTAGAGGAGGGTCTGACTACGGACAGTCCTGTGCTCTGGGGAGGACAGTTCACTGAAACGCAGTCTGGCGGTGCGGGGATCCGGCTCCGCTAACCTCGACTCTTCTTCTTCGTTTGGGGAAGAAGAATCAGTGCCACTCGAGGTTGCCGTTGGTATGTCTGCCGAGGATTGTTCGTTGGTAGGGGTGATAGGCCTGAACTGACTTGGGGTTCCCTTTGGCCCCGCCTCCCACGCACAGACATTCTCGACTGACTCCATCTCTGTCCTCGTTGGAGTTCCGTGAGCAGTTTACCTCTGGGCCGCTCCTGTGGAGCAGGGGGTTTGACTTTCCTTTTTTCCTGGTTGTGTTCCTGTTTTCAGGGCCTCCGGGCCTCGGAGCTGTTGGACCGGAGCCGGGTCAGTTGGATCAGAATGAGCGCAGTGCCCTCTTGGTGCCGTCGCCATCGTGTCAGCCCCTTGTGCCTACCCCCCCTCTTCCTTTTCCATGCTGGGGCCGGCACGGGCACCACCTTTCTCCATATTTTCCATTGGCTTTTCCACAGTGTTTTTCCTGGTGCTGTGCCCAACATCTTGGTGGCACTGCAGGTCCGGTGCCGTGCCACTGGTTTGGCATTGGTGCCATAGGCGGCGCCGCTGGTGTTTGGGTCGGAGCTGGGACTCGGCGCCATGGATTGGCACCATGGCTCGGCACTGCACTCTGCGCCGTGCTCGGTGCCGTGCTAAGTGCCGTGGGTGCTGTCATTGTTGCCTTCATTGCCGGCGCCGCTAGCGGTGCTGTGGGTGTCGCACGGTGCCACGGAAGCCCACGGCTGCTCAGGCAGCGCCGGGCACCCGCGGGTGGCACCATGGGTGGTGCCAGGCGGCGCCGGGCACCCTCGGGTGGTGCCGTGGGCGGTGCCGGGTACCCATGGGTGCCGCGGGTGGTGTCTGGCACCCGCGGGTGGCGCCTGGCACCCGCGGGTGGCATGGGTGCCATGGTTTCTTGGGTGCCATGGTACCATCGGTGCCATGGGCGTCGGGGGTGCCCTTGCGTGCCATTGCTGCCGTTGGTGCCGAGGATACCTGCGGGTTCTGCCGTGGGTGCCCTCTGGTGTCTCCCAGGTTGGCATAGGTACTGCATGGTGCCCTCCTGTGCCGCTGGTGCCGCAGGGGTGCCAGTTGGTGCTGTCTGACAGAACTAGGGAAAGATCTCCATTTGCAGACCTCTCTTCCGCAGGACTTGTGGTGGGATGTTTCCGTGGAATTAAGTCCTATTCTGCGGGTTATTTTTCCACACATCTTAGTGGGTGGCGGTCTGCATCAGGTCTCATCATCCAGCGGTTTTCCGCTGATGGGACTCTTCTGTACTGTTCTGTCAGCAGAATCTCTCATTCCGCTCAGCACTTTCTCAGCTCCCTACGTGGTGCCAAGCTCCTCGACACCCTTCCTGGTGGCGGAGTCTCTAGTGGCTCTAACCTAGACCTCTTTTTGGGGTCCTTCTGTGGTAGAAGGGCATCTAGATGAGTCTCTCCCTGTCCTTCTGGTCAGTGATACAGCGGATGACTCATTTTATATACTGAAAGACATGCCCTCTCTATCATCAGAGTCTGTGATGGAAGCTCTTTTAGTAGTTCCTCATTTATGGGGTCCACCATAGTGTTCAGACTGGATCTGTGGACCATATACCTCTGCGTCTAGACTCTTTCAGTGGTCAAGACAATTACACTCTGTGGAACATTCTAATTCAATGGTCGGGAGCCGCACATACTGTTCCGCTTCTTTGATAGGGGTATACAGCCCTCTTTTGATGCCGCCCCTCTGGTGGCTGCTTCGGCACAGGTGGTTAACATCTGTCTAGCTATTATTAGTCCAGTCAAGGGTTCAGTTATGGATCCTCAGGCTCCTCCTGCTCCTCAGAGGGATGACATCCTTGTCATTTCTGTATCAGGCAATCCTTGCCAAATAGCAGCCAGCAACCTTGTCAGGCTCGGACTAATGATAATTAATACAAAAAAAAAAAGGGGGGGGGTCAGAATTATCACAGCACAGGGCCTAGTTGGAATTTCCCGATACCACACTTTGGATCTGGTCAGGTTCCGCCTCAACCCTGAGGCGGTCGTCTCTAAACCTCAATAAAGAGTACCTGATTTCTTCTGCCCTTAGGGGCAGTCCGATCCAGCGGTGGTATAGCTCACCTCTTTTCTCTAGAGAATTTTCTCTTATTCCGAGATATTTCCAAAACCTAGGCGTCTAACCAGTCTGTTAGTCCCTTTTTGGTTTTTGATCAGGCTTTCTTCTCTTGATCAGAGCCTTGCAGCAACACAAGTGACTCTTCAGCGAGTCGGAACTTAGATTCCTACTTCCATGCTTGCTTCAACTTAACAGATGACATGCTCCTTTCTTGACCATAGGTCAAGTAGGTCTTTTCTGAGGTAGCTTCTCAAATATTCACCTTCAGTTCCTGTGCACTGGTTCCGTGCCAGTAGCACTCGAAGCTGTCCTCTCCGACTTCGTGATGGAGCGGTGATTTTTTTTTTTTTTTCAACAAAGCAAACTAGAGTCCTTCCTACTCCCTTCAGGGAGGCCGGAGTAAGTAGTGTCTCACCGCATTGAGCCACTTCTGCCGCTATTCAGTCACTTCAGTGAATGGGTTAGCCCTAACTTGGTCCTGCTGTGTCCCTCCTCCTGTACACTTTTTCCTTTCTTCCCTGAGTTCAGAGACTGCTTCTACAGTTATACACACGGGGGCAGGATGATTCCCTTTTGGAATATGCAGTGACTAGGATTTGATTCTACTAGACCACACAAGAGGCTTCTAAGTTGTGCTTCGCCTTCCTTCAGGAAGTTTTCAGTGACTTAGTACAAACCATTTTCCTTGATGAGCTAACCCCACCTGGACCTTCTTTTGCTCACCAAGTAAGGGGTTCAAGTGCTACTGGACCTGTTGTTTGCAGGTCAGCCATACTTAGTAGTGGGGGTTCCGTCTCCGCTTTTCGGTCTACCCTGAACCTGTACACTTTACCTCCGGCTCTTGCAGTTCCTGAGGTCCTTTACATTAGATTAGTGCATGTCTTTGACACTATTAATTTTGGTCCTAGATCAAATTGTGAAGCCAGGTTATTGCCGCTCTCCTAGAGTGGTTGCAGCTGCCTGGCAGACTTTCATTTTGTGCCCATTGTAGTCATCGGCAAGGTGACGAGTTACAACTCGAGCGTTTATCTTGTAGGCACTATGTTATAGATGCTCTTACAAGACAGCTCTTTTTATTAACAGGACAGTCCTTGGCTGTCCTTTCTGAGGAACCCTATCTCCTACCACCCTACTCAGGGTTGTTGGTTTAGCAATAGTACTTCACTGGTGTGGAATGAGTGATGGAGACTTAGTCCAGGAAGATATGGAAATTACGTACTTACCGTAATTATTGATCTTCTTGGGACAGTCTCCATCACTCATTCACATGCCCACCCACCATCCCCTGGGTTCACTCGTTTTTCTTTCCTGGTCTTCATGGCCTATGGTTCGGACTGTGAAGACATTGTTCTTTGACCTTTCTTACAATGGCCATCTGGGCCCTCTCAGGCCCAGAAACTCAGAATGAGTTATTCTCATTAGTTACGCTGCACCTCCTTGGTGAAAAGGTGCTGGGCGGTTGGAGGGTGCGGCGAGGAATAGCCTACACAGGCGCGAGGTCAGTCTCGTGGTGGCAGCATCGTGGTCTCCACTGCCGCGCCGACCCTTCAGAAAATTTTTGGCTCCCACTTGGTCCTAGCATCTCCAGCGCTATCCCACTAGTGTGAATGAGTGATGGAGACTGTCCAAGAAGATCAATAATTACGGTAAGTACGTAATTTCCATTTCTCTCTAAAGAAGAGAAATAAGGAGAGTGGTCGGAGCCTAAGAGAAAAATTCTGATATGGCCTCATTTTGATACAAAGTCTCTGTCCAACCTCATAACAGAGGACATTACAGTTAAAGGAGGTGTAAGCCATGGAGGCATTGGGTATGAATCTGATACTGTCCGCATCCTCCTCCGCACAGAAGTGTTTTCCAAACTTTTCACACTTCGACCAGATTATTGAACAGGAATTGGCAGGTACGGACCACAGAAAACATCTACCCAGGCTGCGGGTGAGATGTGATTTATTTATGGAGGACTTCCAGAAGTGCCCCCATCCCCACCCCCACCAGATAAGACTGTGCATAATTTGGTTAGGCACACAACTGTTCTGATTAAAGGATCTCTGGTCCTAACTAATATTCACGATAAGCGACTGGATGCCATGTGCACAAGAGCCTTTGCATCAAATGGTGTAAATCTTTGCACCTCCTATGCATGTTTCATTGTCTCCAGAGCCCTGAACTCATGGATTACAGCTCTGGGTAGTTTTGTTCCCCTGGACTCTGAAGGAGCAAACATTTTACAGTTGGTATCCATGGCTTCTGTCTTTCTGGGGCATGTCACAGTGGACAGTTAACGAATGTCAGCACGCACCGCTTATCACATTGTTTCAGCCATGTGGGGTGTATGGCTTAGACATTGGGTTGCAGATCAGGCTTCGAAGGCCAAACTGTTTAATTTGTCGTTTGAGGGAGGACTGTTATTTGGATCTGGCTTGGATGACATCTTACAAGACATCCAGGATAAGAAGGGACAACTCCAGGCCAGCCCGTTGGCGCTGAGGGTTGAGGTACTGGATGCTGCACCTCGTGCCATGCTGGTGACCCGAGTTCGGAGGTGAGCTCGGACCGCAGGTGGTCAGACTGGGAGATGATTGTAGGGCCATTGGGCTGCTGTAGTCTACCAGATCGGCGAGGTGAGTCTCCTTGCTCTCTGCTGACACCCAGTGGAGGCCGGATGTCAGAGCAAGGGAGGTCTGGGAGACTGACAGACGTCAGAAGGGTTGAAGGAGCACGCAGTTTCCAGGAGTGCATGCACTCCTCTATGTACGCACACTCACCTGAGCACACCACTATTCCAGGTGGGACAGAAGAAAACCACAGAAAAACGTATGTCTCCCCGTGGACGATTGTGATGGCCCCCCCATGCCCACGAATCCTGTTCCTCATTGATCCCTGAGGGGGGAGAGGATGATGGGGTTGGGTAGGAGGGGGGGCTTGATGACAGGCGTAGGTGGCGACAGGAAACAAATGCTATATTAAACAAAAAAAAGGGAGGGGACAGCTCCCAGTGTCAGAGCAGCAACAGAAAACTAGTCGGCCACCACAGGCAGTCTCGAGGTGGTTTTTGTCCTTTTAGGAATTTTGAAAATCAAAGGAATAAGGAAGCCCACTCCAGATTTAAGGCTAACAATAACAGTATCTTCATTGAGGACATCTCTTGCAGCGAGCCATTACATACAGGAATATTCCTGCCGCAGGCATGAGTCCATTGGGATGATTAATCAGCAGTCGACCTGGGACTGCCCCCACTGTACCACGTGCTGTGTCCAGACAAGTATGAAAGGGGGCAATCCCAGAAGCTCCTTGGTTCTTTTCGTACTGAGACCTGCATGCTGCACGATCTTCCCTTGTCAATCCTCACCATTCATTACTGCTGGGTGTAAGCTGGAAGCGCACACCCACTATGGGAGTTTTTTTGGGGGATGGAGGAGTCGGCGCCACCCACGAGAGCGACGCACTGCGTGGTGCGCGAAGGGCGGCTGTTGGGTGCCACAGACTCCTCCTCCATCCCAGTTCTGTTTCTCCCACGGAGGCTGCACCTGCTGCACAAGTAGAGTTTCATAGTACACCATTAGGCCTTCTTTCGACGCCATCTGTTCATCGACGACTCCTCATCCCGAGTCTACATCCCGACGCCATTACTGGCCGGTAAGTTCGTTTCGATTATTTGTTTAACGGCGTTGGGAGCTTTTGCTGGTTTTTGTTTTATTTAGCATCATGTCTGGTTCAGGAGCCAAGCGTAAATCGAAAGCGGGCCGCACCCCCATGCATCGGTGCTCCTGTAGCCAGCATTTTTCCGTGACGGACCAGCAAGACGTCTGCCTCTGGTGCCTGGGACCTAACCATGATATGGATAGATGCGATGCCTGTTTTTTTCATGGCTCGCCATGTTCTGGAAATCCGCACGTTCAAAGTCGGCAGGGCCCCGCCAACTTTCAGAGGATGGTGTCACTCTCGAGCTTCCGAGGCCAGGTCTTTAGACCCTTCCTCCAGGTCCCCTCCCAGATCTATATGGTCTGGTGAGGAGGAGGCCTCCTCATCTTCAAGCCTTGCCGAGGAGGAGGCATCTTTGCGGTGTTGTGGGAGCGGCATGGCCCCTTCCGGGGTCACGCCATCAACACCGCCTCAGCAGTTGCCTCTCCTGAGGTGCAGGCTCCCCCAGTGTCGTGGCCCACGGTTGCTGTGTCCTGCACTGGCAGACCCTCGACACTGCCTTGCGGCGCCGCTTCAGATTCTGGTGCTGTTCGCGGCGCCGGTGACCTGCACAACTCCAGCAGTGCCGTTTTTCAGGTGCCTGCGCTGTGCGTGGCACTGAGGGCCCAGCCGGGGCCGTGGATGGGTCGGCATTGAGTTCCAGGGCCATGGGTGGTGTGGTGGGAATGTCTGGCACCGCTGGAGATGCCAGCGGCGCCATCCCTCAGGGTGGCCAGTATTGAGGTCCTGCTGGTTGACTCCTCTTTGGAGGGTGTCAACTCAGATGTGGACCCAGATTGGCTGCCCGATTCCTCAGAATCAGAGACCTCTGTGGGACACGGTGTCAGGCGGCCCAGCACCCCCATTCCTGAATCTCCACAGCAGTCTGCCTCTGAGGATTCCCAGGCAGGGGGTGGCCTGGGGTCCATTGGTGAGGACAGCTTGGGGCTTGGGGAGGGGACTATCCCCTCTGAGGGGGGGCTGTGGCAGCTGCTGTGCCCTCCCAGGGAGGATTGGAAGTCCTGGCTTTGGCGGCCTCCCTCGGGGACGCCCTCACTGGGGTCGAGGAGGAGGGAGTCCTCAGAGTCTGAGGGGTTGGGATGAGGGGCGGCAGCACTCCTTTGCCACCCCACTGGGTGCAGGGAGGAGCTGTAATGCCAAGCCACGCCTCCCCTTCTCAGGCTCCGGGGTCCCCTCCGGTGGCACCGCCGAAGGTTGCCCTTCTGGACTCATGCAACCCCAGATGCATCATGGGGGAGATTCCCCGTCTGGGCTCTTCCAGAGTTCGCATTCCCAGGGTTCTGCCATGCAACCCGGTTTGATCTCAGGGATCACTCTAGCTTGGGCACCGTTCCCTGGATTCCAAAACCCTGGCAGAGGACAGCCACCTCCTTGCAGGTGCCCTTCTCCCATTCCTCTGCAGCCACCCCCCTCTCTCCATGGCCACGTGGGTCCTACGGGGCCTTTATCCTGGGAGACATTATGAGGCACTGCGGCGGCCTTCCTGTCATATGTTAGGTACATGCATGAACAGGTCTTTTGCCTGTCCCCTCCACCACAGGAGTCTTCTGGACATTCAAGTTCCCCATCCTCCTCAACTCCCTCCGAGGAGGGAGAGGAACCTACTATTCACCTCTCTTCCGATGCTGATTTCACTGAATATCAGAGCTTCCTATCGAGGATGGTTCAGGATCTCCGTATTTCTTTTGTCAGACGGGACAATACCAAGCGGGAGACGTGGAAATTCCTCAGTGAATTCAGTGCCCAGCATCTGGTGGTGCCATCCTGGCCTATTCCCTTCCAGGAAGTGTCTATCCGCACCTAGCAGTCTCCAGCCGACCCTTTCCCAGCCCCAGGAGACTGCAGGAGGAGGTATTGTGCTCCATTGGAGTCTCTAGGTTCTCTTTCTAACCCTCTCTCGGGCTTTGTATTCCTAGAGACCCCTTCCGGGTATCGGCGCCTGGCACACGACTGACCACCGAACTCGGATTCCCTACAATTCGGTAGAGACGAAGAGCTTTCTCTTCTTCTCATGCAATGTTATGCATTGCATCACATCAGGCACACCATGCTGCCTGTAACAGGCACTGGTGGTCAGTGCTGGCTCAGGTGCTAGCATCAATGTCTGATTCGGAGCAATCTCGACAAGCCATTGCCCTCTCCACCATAGGCCTGGAACTGGCAAGGCACCAAGCAAGGGCATCTTATGACACCAATGAGGTGGCTTCCAGGCTTGCAGGGACAGTGATCTGCATTAGGCGGATGGCGTGGCTTCGTCTATCGAGGTTGTCACCCCAGGCCCGCCGTAGAGTGATTCGCTCCACCTTCCGAGGGACCCGTCTTTTTTCCACCAGGGCTAGGAGGCATCTACAGGGGCTTCCTCCATCCCCTCATCTTCAGGGGACACCACCTAGCTCTCTTCAGCCTTAGGCTTCCAGTCTAGTACGGCCAGGATCTCTTCTTCCTGTTTCCCACCAGCAGGAGGCTGCGGGTCCTGTTCCCTCAGGGTTGTGCTAGACTCCCTTTGGGGGGCCTGGTACTCACCCAGCAGTAATGAATGGTGAAGACTGACAAGGGAAGATATGAAAATTACGTACCTACCTTAATTCTTGATCTTGTCTTGTATCTTCACCATTACTGAATCCTGCCCACCTTCCACTCATGGGCTTCATTTCTTGGGCATCTCCCCCGCCCTGCTTGCCCTCCTCCCCCTTCCCCACTCGTGGCAGCTGGGGCCTAAATCCCCTGGTCTTTGGGACCTGCCATTCTTCTCTCAGAAGAGCAGCAAAGGATTGGAGAGAGAGGAGAGCGAGTAGAGCTTTGTCTTTTCCTCCTGAGGGAACTCTCTCTGATTTTCCTTGAAGGTGTTCCCTTCGGGCACCTTTCCTTCAGGCCAAGTTAGTTCAGTCACTAGTCAACAGGGCTAGTTTCTTAGACTGTCCTCTTCCTTCGGTTCTCGGACCTCGCTGGTGTCCCTGAATCTTGTCCTTTGTATGCCAGTCTGGAGCTAGTTAACGTCTGTTCTGGCCGATTTGAAAATTGCCTTCTTGAACTTTTGGTCTGGTTTTCCTTGGCCCCATCTCTCCCAGGGAGTCAGAACGAGTTTCCTTCTCTGTCTCTGTCTACCTTACCATGAGGTTGCCCTCTTTAGGGTCCCCCCCTCCAAGTACTAACACATGTCAGTGTGCTAGTGGGGTTCTTTCCCTTTACCTAGTTGGGGGCTCTACCTCCTGGAACAGATTGTTTGCCTTGGCAATCTCTGAGCTCTCAGCTTGAGTGATGGGTACTGGGATAGGGGGATGTGTAGGGAAATCTGCCTCTCTTGTACCAAGCTGTGCAGAAGTTTCAGTCGAACCTTCTAGTCCGGTGTTGTTTGAAGGGATCCTTGCTTTTAAGTTCCGAGCTGATAAGCCTTCAAGCCAGTTTAACTCACAACTTGTGGCAGAATTTTTCCCTCCTCCCAACATCCCCTTCTCTTCTTCCTCTTCCTTCTTTCTTCCTCTCCCTTATCTGTTCCTCACTCGTAGCCACCCTAGGAGTGAGGTCCTGCTGTCCCTTAGGGTAGGGTTCTCCTCTTTCCTGTCCTCTATTGGCCTATTCCTTTTTCAGTTTGTTTCCTTTCCTTTGTCTATCCATCGGCTCTCTTGCCTTGCTCTCTTCTCTTAATTCCTTTATTTCTCCTCTTCAGCTTACAGAACTGGGATGGAGTAGGAGTCTGTGGTGCCTAACGGCCACCCCTCGTACACCATGCAGTGCATCGCTGTCGTGGGTGGCACCATCATCGCCGACTCCTCCCTCAAAAAAAACACAAAAACACTCCCGTAGCAGGTGCGCGCTTCCAGCTTACACCCAGCAGTAATGATTGGTGAAGATACAAGAGAAGATCAAGAATTACAGTAGATACGTAATTTTCATTTCTCCCTCCCGGAGTTCAGCTTCAGTCAGTGACGATGGAAAGTTCTTGCTGCTTTCTTCTTCAGACCCTTGTCAATGATCCATGTCTTCAGACCTGCTTTTTTGAAAGTGCTCCTGTGGCCAGAAACTAGCGATGGAGGACCTGCACAAACTTTGTGTTCGGTGCCTGGGTCCAACCCACAATACCCGAGCTTGTGTCCAATATCACAGGTTAAACAAGGCCATGAAATGACGATGACTCCAGACTCTTCGAGAACACCTCATGGAGCAAAAACTCGTCCTCCTAGAACAGACACAGCACTTGACGAAGGAGTCCTTGCCCTCTTCTCCCAGATCCCAGAGGTTTGGTAAGCATTCTGCGTCTATGGGGGTGGTGGATAAAGCCAAGAAACACTTTTCCAACAGTAAACGTGTTGTTCTAGGGGCATGGATATGTCGTTCTATCCACACTGTCTGGCAGGTACCTTGCTGCTTTAAGATGGACCGGAAAGTCTTCAAGCTGGCTCCTCCCACCCACTCAGGTGATGAAACTCTTGGCTCCACCCCATGACGCCAGATCTTCCTTACCGCTTGGAAGCATCAGATTCCCTCCTTGGCACTCTCGAGTTTTGCAGGCCCTGTCTCTGAAAACTTTGGATTTTTTTCCTAAACTTAGTTTGAAACTCGTTCAAATTCAGTCTTCACCCACTTCCCTCGCAGCTGCGATGGAGAACAAGACCGTCCCCGGGTTCCACCAGGTGCTGCCTGCGGGCAGATGTTGCGCACCGACCCACACACCTAATGTGTTTATTGCCTCGGGCACGACCACGATCTGCAGGCTTGCGAGGTGTGTCTGTCCTTTTCTCCATCAGTGCTCGAAGACCGCGCTGCTCGACTCCAGCTGGGCGACCAGAAGAAACAGTACCCGCCCGGTCAAATCGAAGGAGGCCCATTAGGTCAGTATCCGTGGCGGTGGAGCTCTCTTGAACAACTGAAACAGCTTAAACAGCTCACAGCCCTCGAGGAGGCAGCGGCGAGCTCCTCTTTGGCTTCGGCCTTTATTCCTCTCCAACTGGGCTCTTCTTATACGGCTTCCTTTTGGGAGCTGTGCCAGTCCCTCTCGACTAAAGGGGAGGGTCCTTCTGGGTCTCACACCCCTTGGTCCCGGAAGAAGAATAAAAAAAAGGTAAGACCCAACGTCGACGCTCTTGGGAGCGGGAGAGATCTTGTTCTCCGGACCATTGGCTCTTGATTTAGGTCGATGTTGCGGCCTGGGCCGCTGGTTTCACGTTGTCCCCATCAGACCAGCCGGCTGAGATGCCTGTTGACGCGGCCGATATTTTTCTCGAGCCCACCGCCACGTTGTCGACCGAGGAGGCCGACAACTCTCTCTCTCAGACACCGTTGCCTTCCGAGGACTTGCCTCAGACCATTGAGCCGAAGTCCCCGGCTCAGAAACCTGAATCGGAGGGGCAGCGGGTTTCCCCTGCTCCTTCCTCTGCCTGCCGATGGTCGAGGTCTCGGTCTTCCTCCGCTTCGGGGAAATCCCGACGACGCCGGCGGTCTTGGTCCCGACATTGAGAAAAGCGGCAGCGCTCTTCTTCCTCATCCTCCTCCTCAGCTGAGGAGAGGCCCCGGCGCAAGTTGCATCGGCGCTATGGGGATCTAATGTGGCAACAGCTCTTTTTGGCCAGCAGCAAGCCGACACCGGCTTCCACACCAGCAGTTAAGTGGCTGTCACCCAAATGGCCGAAGCTGACTCCCACTGCCGGTCCCCTGGTCGAGATCCCAGCACCGACGGCTCGGCCAAAACCGACTGCTCCGCCCATTGTGGTGGAACCACCGCCTCCCCAGCTGAACAATGGGGCACTGACCAAGGATTCTCGGTTGGCTCAAGGTTTGCCCCATCGGTTGTCGGTCACTCTCACCCCCGATTGCCCTCGGTGAGTGGAGAGTGGCTCAGGTGGTCACCAGCTGTACGTGGACTCTTCGGGGTCTGAAGACCTCCAGACCCCGGTTAAGCAGGTCCGGGATCAGGGTAGGGCGGTGGCAAAGCAGCAGCTCCAGACGGCTCTGGACATTGGAGACTCTTGTGCCCGTTCGGTAGCGGCCGCAGTGTCCATGCGTCGCAGGGCTTGGTTGAGGATCACAACCTTCATGAGAGACACCCAACACAAGCTCTCAGATGTTCCCTTTCTGGGCACCGACCGGTTAGGGCCCGGTGTGGAGGGCCACCTCCAACGCATTGAAAAATCCAATGCCACCCTAGATTCGGTCACATCTACACAGAAGGGCAAAGGCCACCATCAGCAGCATATGCCCTTTCATCCCTCTGCTCCTGTGGCAAGACCTGCCCAGCAGCAGGGCCAGCAGGCTCAGACTTGGTGCCCTAGAGCCAAGTCTGCTGCTTCCTCAGTCAGGAAGCCCGGGGGGGGAGGGCCCCAGCGGCTCCTTGGCCTGTCCCTCCTTCTCCAAGCCTGCCCAGTGGCAGGGTGCTGCCCCCAACCTTATCTAACCTCCCATGGGGGGCTGGCTCAGCCACTTCCTTTCTGCCTGGTCCGCTATCACCATGGACCACTGGGTGCTGGAAGTGGTCGGCAGGGGCCTGCCTCTGGAGTTAGAGCAGGTCCCTCCCTTTCAAACCTGCACCCCGCAAGGGGCTACCGGGTCTGCAGCCTTCCAGTCGGCTCTCCGAGATGACATCAACCAACTCCTCCGCAAGGGGGTAGTCAGCAAGGTTGTGGATCCTCCTCTGTGCCTAGGGTTTGTTTCCAGGTACTTCCTGGTTCCAAAACAGATGGGGAGCTGGCACCCCATTCTTGGTCTGCACGACCTCAACAAGTTCCTAAGGCCACACACCTTTTGGATGGTAACCCTGGCTCAAATAAAACCATCCCTGAAGCAGGGCATGTGGTTCTGCTCCCTGGACCTCCAGGACACGTTCTTTCACATCCCAATCTGTCCGTTTCATCAGCGGTTCCTCTGTTTTCGGCAGAGGGGAACCCTCTACGAGTTCTGGGCCATGCCCTTTGGCCTCTCATCAGCTCCCAGGGTCTTCACTAAATGCATCGCAGTGCTGGCAGCATTCCTGCGGCGTTGAGGGGTCTGGGTCTACCCTTACCAGGATGACTGGCTGATAGCAGATTCCTCCAGGTTGGAGGTGGAGTGCTCCAGAGATTTGGCCCTCCAGGCTTGCCCTCAGCTCAGCCTCATCATCAACGAAGCCAAGTCGGAACTCGTGCCCTCGCAGGTGATTCAGTTCATCTGGGTGGAGCGCAACTCTCTCCGAGCCAGAGCCCGGCTCCTAGCGGACAGGGCCGAGGTCCTTTCTTCCTTTGCCCAATCGTTTCTGGTTGGGCAATTGCGTCCTGCCAGGGACTTCCTGCGCCTTCTGGGTCTCATGGCAGCTTGCACCAGTGTGGTCTGTTGGGCCCACTGGCATATGCGCCCCCTGCAGTGGGGGCTGGCCCGCCAGTGGTCTCAGTGCTCAGGTCATCTAGACCAGCCAGTCTCTGTGACCCAAGAGATGTGGGATGGCCTGCAGTAGTGGCTCGTTCCAGCTCATCTGTGGGAGGCAATCCCGTTTGTCCGGCCCGAGCCAATGGTCATCCTGATGACTGACGCCTCTCTGATGGGTTGGGGTCCCCATCTGGGGCAGCACAGAGTCCACGGACTCTGGTCTCCTCAGGAGTCCCGATGCCACATCAACCTGCTGGAGCTCCGGCAGTCTGACTAGCCCCGACTGCCTTCGTTCCGTTTGTTCAGGGTCAAGTGGTCCATGTCCAGGTAGACAACACCACGACCATGTACTATCTCAACAGACAGTGTGGGACGCACCCCTTTCCTCTGTGCAAGGAAGCTCTTCGCATTTGATCTCTCTTGCTCAGCCTGGAGGCGGATCTCCTAGCCATTCATCTGGCAGGAGCCTCGAACAGTCTGGCCGATGCCCTCAGCCAGATAGGCGAGGCATCTCACGAGTGGTCTCTCCTGCCAGAGATAGTACAAGACCTGTTCTCCCACTGGGGCACACCTCAGGTGAACCTGTTCGCCTCCAGGGAGAACGCCAAGCTGAGGCTGTATCATGCCTGTCCCCCTCAGCAAGGCTCGCTGCAGGGGGATGCCTTCTCCAGGCCGTGGACCCCGGGCCTCTTCTACGCCTTCCCTCCTCTGTCCTTGATCCACAAGGTGCTCCTCAAGATCAGGAGGGACAAAGCACAGGTGATCCTGGTAGCCCCAGACTGGCCTCGCCAGTTCTGATATCCAGGCTCCCGAGGCAGCTTCCACCTCGCCTGGACCTGCTCTCTGTCAACGAGGGGAAGGTACTCCATCCGGACTTTCAATCCCTGCACCTGATGGCCTGGTTCCTGAGCGGCTAAAGTTCCAGGCCTTGGGTCTTTCCGACGAGGTCCTCAATGTCGTTGAGGCGTCCCAGAAGGAGTTGACCAAAAAATGCTATGCTTTCAAATGGAAGAGATTCTCCATTTGGTGCTCCTCGTCCTGTCCACTGGCTAGCATTCTGGAGTACCTGTGGTCCCTTTCCCAGCAGGGGCTTCAGTCAGTGACCCTCAAGGTGCACCTGGCAGCCATCTCGGCTTACTGGGCGTGGGCCAGCAAGCAGTCAGTGGTGCAGGAGAAGGTGGTCTAGCGCTTTTTCAAGGGCCTAGATCACATATCCCCTCCGGTTCGTGAACCACCACCTCCATGGGATTTACTGCTGGTATTTGCCAAGCTCATAGGCGAGCCATTTGAACAGATGCACAGGTGTGACATCTCTCACCTGTCGTGGAAGACTGCCTTCTTGGTGACTATCACGTCAGCCAGAAGGATTGGAGAGCTCCAGGTGCTTTTCATCAAAGCTCCGTACCTGGTCTTCCACAGGGACAAGGTTGTCCTGTGTCTGCACCCAAAATTTCTCTCGAAGGTGGTGTCGAAGTTTCACCTGAACCAGGTGTTGACTCTGCCGGTGTTCTACCCCAATGACACCTCGGAGGGCGAGTACAAGCTCCATACTTTGGACCCGAGAAGAGCGCTCGCTTACTACAAAGAGCATACGGCGGAAGTTCGGGGAGAGGTTCGCCAGCTGTTTGTTACCTACGCTGAAGCCGCACCTGGCAAACCTGCAGCCAAGCGGACGATTGGCAGGTGGATCACTTCCTGCATTGATCTCTGCTGTAGGTTGGCGGGTAGGCAGCCTCCCGTAGGGCTTAGGGCTCATTCCACCCATCATACTGTTGCGTCGGTGGCTGCTTCTAGGGATGTCCCTATTCAGAAAATTTGCAGGGCTTGGAAGTCAGCACACTCTTTCATTTCCCATTACCACATCGACCTTGAGTCCCACCAGGATGCTGGTTTTGGAACCTCAGATCTTATCAGTGTCAAACTTCACCATTCATCACTATTGGGTATAGCTCACTGGAGCTAGGACCTCATAGGAGACTTTTTTTGTTTTTGTCATGGGCGGAACCGACGAAAGGCCGACGTTCCATGTGGCGCTCGAGGGTTGCAGTTAGCTGTCGTCGACTCCGCCCCAGCCCCAGTTCTTTCTCTCCCGCCGTTGAGTGAGAATTCTGTGTGTGAAACTGAAGTGTTTTTGTGGCCTAGTCCGTCGTTTAACTTATATTTCAAACAACATGAAGTCTTGCTGTATTCTGACTATTGCAGTTAGGTCCTGCCTTTCAACTGCCCCGGAGAACAAAGAGTTAACTTTCCGTGGCCAGCATGGAACGTTCAGCGAGAGCTCGGTTGAAGTCCCTGTCTGCTGTTGTTTAAACTCCAACCATCAGATTCTTTACTCCGCCTCACTGAACAGTCGCCCAGAGATTTCTCCTTTGCTCAGTTCAAAAGTCGGTTAAAGTGTAGTTTTAGCTCGGTTTCTACCAAATTTCTGCTACTGAATCTGTCAGTTTAAGTCTCTGTCTGTGGTACTGTGAGTACTAGATAGGTTTACATTTAGTTTCTGTGTGGAACTTGTAAATTTTGGATCGGTTCGGTTTGAACCGATCAGTTCAATCTTAAAAGTTTGTGAATTTACTTAAGCGTGTGGTAACCGGTCCATTATCGGTTCTAAAAAAAACCAGTTTAATTCGTTTTTCCAAGACCGATAAAATGGTCAGGAACCAATAAGTCTTGCCTGGTGGATTGCCGAAAAAGGGTAAGTTTTGGATAGGATTGGCCATGTCTGAGAAACCCAAGAAAAAACGGGCCCACTGGGTTTCAACACTGCAGTGTGTGTGGGGAAGCCTTTGCTAAGGCTGATCCCCACACCACCTGTGTTTATTGTCTGGGGTTTGACCACCTCGATTCAGACTGCCAAATTTGTAAGAGTTTTCCCAAAGCTACCCTGGATAAGAGAGTAGGTAGACTGAGGGAAAGGGAGGCCGAGAAGTCTGCTGACCTGGATGGCCAGCCTGGTTCAGTTCCGACCGAACCAGAAGGAGTGCCCTCTGACCAGGGCGAAACTTCTTCGGGCAAAAGGAGAGCCGATTCTGAGGAGTCGGTTCCGGTTAAAAGGGAGAGAAGAGAAGAGAAAAATCATCCGATTCGGATCCACAAATTCATTCTCTGACCGCTGATGAGATAGCCAAAGCGATAAGGATAGTGCAGTCGCTAACTTCGGATCTTCCCTTGTCAATCTTCACCATTCATTACTTCCTGGGTGTAAGCCGGAGGCGCGCAATCGCGACGGAAACTTTTTTTTAAATGCCCTAACGGCCCGCCCTCGAGAAGCGGCGTCATGCGCGGCGGCGCTTATGTGACCGACTCCTCCTCCAACTCAGTTCTGTTTCTCCGCCCGTCGAGCAGCACCTGTTCGCGGTAGCTAACGAAAAGTGCGTATCCGACTCCTTTTCTACACTCGGCGCCTACGGTAAGACTGTTCCTTTTCTTTCCTTTATGCACGCGCGGGTGTATTTCCGACTGTGTTTAATCTTGTTTATTTCGCGTTATGTCCGGTTCTGGGCGGCGTTCTTCTAAAGCGGGCACGTGCCCTATCGTCAGTGCTCCTGCGGCGCGGCATTTCTCCGTCTCGGACCGGCATGACATCTGTCTTCGTTGCCTGGGACCCAACCATAATATGGATTAGATGCGATGCTTGTTTCTCGATGGACCATCGCGTCCTCGAAATCCAGCGTACAAGCTCGGCAGGCCCGCCGACTTCGAGGGGGACAGCGTCGGCTCGCGGGAATCGGGCGAGATCCTTAGGCCTTTCCCCGGGTCCCTCCGGGCCTACTCTGATCCGAGGAGGAGGGTCTCCTCTTCCTTTCTTGCCGAGGAGGCCCTTCCCGCGGTGTTGGGCGTCGTAGCCCCCTCCGGGGCCGCAGCGCTGACACCGCCTCGGCAGTCACCTCTTCGGGGGTGCAGGCTCCCCCCGTGTCGAGGCCCTTGGCTGGGCCCGGCTCGGGTGGACCCTCGACGTCGCCTCGCGGCGCCGTTTCGGATCCCGGCGCCGTTCGCGGTGCCGGTGATCGAAGCGGCGCCGTTCCCGACGCCATTTCAGATCCCGGCGCCGCTTGCGGTGCCGGTCGAAGCGGTGCCGTTGGCGCCGCTTTGGATCGGCGCTGTTCGGCGCGGTGATCGGGCAGCGCCGTTGGCTGTGCCGTTTTGGCCTCGGCGCCGTTCGCAGTGCCGATGAACCTAGCGCCGCCCGCGGTGCCGCTCGCCTCAGCGCCGGCGGCGGCGGTCCCCTCCTCGGGCGGTGCGGGTCTGCGGGCAGCTGGGGGTGTGGGGTTGGGCCTTCATGCTGCCGGCATGGTGGGGGCAAGCGGCGTCGCACTCGGTACCGGGGCCGTTCGCGGCCCCGTGGCCTCGGGGACCCCTGGGGTGGCCAGCATCGAGGTCCTGCTGGTCTCGTCCTCCTCGGAGGACGATGACTCAGATGTGGACCCATCCTGGCACCCCCATTCTTCGGAATCTGGGTCCTCGGTGGCTAGGGGTACCAGGCGGCGCAGCGGGCCCCTCCCTCTGTCCCCCTTGCCGTCGTCTCCTGAGGGTTCCTCGGCTGGGGGTGGCCGAGTCCTGGGGGCAGGCGTGGGGGTGGCGGAGGAGGCTCCCCCTCTCTGGAGGCCACAGTGACAGCTACCCCCAGGGTGCTGTTACCTCCTCTGGGGTTGGGGAACATTGCAGTCAGGAGGGGCCCTCTCGGAATCCGAGGGTTGAGGGGCAGGCGTCCTGCTGCTCGGTCTTCTTTGGCCACCTCAGGGGGGTGGCCAGGAGCCGTAGCGCCGGCCCGCCTCCCCCAGGGTTCTAGGGTGTCCTCTGGCAGCGTTGTGCGGACTGCCCTTCTGTATCCATGCAGTCCAGCGTCGTCACAGGGAGTTTCTCCCCAGGGCTCTTCCAGGTTCCGCTTCCCCAGAGTTCCGTTCTGCGGCCTGGTTTGATATCCGGATCCCTCCTACTAGAGCTCCCTTCCCGGATTCCAGAGCCCTGCAGAAGCAGTTGCCTCCTCGAGGTGCCCTCTCCCATCTCTGCCTTCACCACCCCGCTCCCAGGCCATGTCGGTCCCTACGGGTCCGTTATCCTGGGAGCAGTTCAGGTTCTCTTGGCCTTCCCCTCATATGTTAGTTACATGCATAGCGGGTCTTTCGACTCTCCCCACCGCCCATGAGGAATCCTCTGGACATTCCAGTTCCCATCATCCTCGTCTCCCTCCTCTGAGGAGAGAACCCCTGCTCATCTGTCCTCCGATGCTGATTTCACAGAATATCAGCGTTTCCTCTCGAGGATGGTGAGGGATCTTTGGATTTCCTCGTTCGAGAGACAATACCGAGCGGGTGCGCGTGAATTCAGTGCCCAGCATCTGGTGGTACCTTCCTGGCCTATCCTTCCAGGAGGCGTCTATCCGGTCCTGGCAGTTCCTGCCGCTTTCCCAGCCCCGCAGGACTGCCAGTGTAGGTATTGTGCCCTCTGAGTCTCTAGGTTCCTTCCAACCCGTCCTCAGGTTTGGTATACCTGGATACTCCTTCTGTGCGTTGCCTGCGCACGACCGCCCACGGATTGGACTCTCTCCAGTTCGACCGCTGAGGCTAAGAGTGTTCTCTTCTTCTCGATGCAGTGCATGTATTGCATCACATCAGGCTCACCACGCTGCCTCAACCGGCATCTGTGGTGATGATGTCCCAGCTGCTGGCATCTATGCCTGACAGGAGCAAACCAGACAAGCCGTTGCCCTCTCCGCGGTAGGCCTGGAGCTGGCAAGACACCAAGCAAGGGCATCTTATGACGCCAATGAGGTGGCTTCCAGGCTTGCGGGGACAGCGATCTGCATCAGGCGGACGGCATGGCTTCGTCTCTCCAGGTTGTCACCCCTGGCCCGGCGTAGGGTGATGCGCTCCGCCTTCCGGGGGACCCGTCTTTTCTCATCCAGAGCTAGGAGACTTTTACAGGGGCTCCATCCGTCTCCTCGTCCTCGGGAGGCACCTCCTAGCTCTTCCCCCACTTAGGCTTTCTGAATAAGCCAGGTCTTCTCCTTCTGTTTCTCACCAGCAGAAGGCTGGGTCTTGTTCCCTCGGGGTATGGCCTCTTCCCTCCTGGGAAGAGGAGCTTAGTACTCACCCAGGAAGTAATGAATGGTGAAGATTGACAAGGAAGATAGGAAAAGTACGTACCTACCGTAATTCTTGATCTTCTCTTGTATCTTCACCATTCATTCTACCCCACCCACCATCCCCTCAGTGGCCTCCTCCTGTGGCTTCTCCACCTCCGTCTCCTTCCTCTCTCTGCATTTCTCTTTGTTTATAAATATAGGGAAAATTCCTTAATTTTCAAAAAAAAAAAATAAAAATATATAAATATATATAAAAAAAAAATTCTTTCTTAAGGGGAGGGTCCTACACCCAGAAAAATTACTTACTCTAAGATTCATGGGCCATCTAGTGGATTGCATTGGCGATCAGACTGCACTACTTCTCTTGCTATTCTTCTGGCAAGATACCTCTGGGGTTTTTGGTCTGGCTCAGGCTATTCAGTTTTGATCCTGCAATCCCGTGTTCAGATAGTTGCCCTGAAATCTTTCCCCTCTATTCTTGCCTTGCAGAGCAGAGGAGCAATCGTCTGTTCCTTTCTTCTTTTAAAAAAAAAAAAAAAAATGCTGAGGGAACTCTCTCCGACTGCTATAGGCATCTTGGTATCTGGTCATGCATCTAGTCAAAGGAGAAATCAAACAAGAAGGCAAATGAGAGGGTAGGCTTTCCTTCTCGCTGTTTTGCTATTGGTTTCTCCCTTTAAGTGTCCTCCTGGGCAATTTTTACAATAGAGCTCTGCTGACCATATCCAATCCTAACCAGCCTAAGCCTTGGCCTGCCTTAGCCAGTCAGTCTGAGTCCCATTTCTGTCTTGAAACGCCTGAAAGGCTTGCATTTCCATTTCAAAACCCTGAGCAGCACTCTCATGCTGCTGGGGTTTTATTCTTCCCTCCTCGGGTGTCCTCCAGTTAAAGGCCTTCCGCGGCCAGGAGCCCGAGGCGGGTGTCATGAACAATGGCATGTTGAAGATGAGGACTATGCCCTCCTGAGTCTGTCTAGTGGGTTCGGTGAACCTTCTCTTCAGCTCTATCTACGGGGATTCTTGCTTCCCCTTTAGTCGAGCCTTCAGCTACAAGCTAACTATGCTCGTGGGGCATTCTGGTCCCTTCAACATCCCATCTCTCTCTCTCTTCTTCTTCTTCTATTTTCTCATTTCCTTACTCATCTCTCCTCCTAGAGTCGCCCAGGTAAGGAGGCCCTGCAGTCCCTAGACTGGGATGTTCTTATCTCCTCTGTCCTTCCTCCATCGGCTTATTCCTTTTCAGTTCATTCTTCCTTGCTTTTGCTATCCCTCGGCTATCTTGCCTCGCTATCTATATTTTCTGCTTTCTCTTTTGCCTCCGGCTCACAGAACTGAGTTGGAGGAGGAGTCGATGCTCTATAACGGCCGCCTTGCGCATGACGCATGACGCCGCTCCGAGGGCGGGGGCCGTTAGGGCATTTAAAAAAAAAAAAAAAGTTTCGTGTCGCAGCGCCTCCGGCTTACACCCAGTAAGTAATGAATGGTGAAGATACAAGAGAAGATCAAGAATTATGGTAGGTACGTAATTTTCCTTTCCGGCCGAACCGGCACCATCTGGCAGGGGCTCGGTTCGGTCGGTTCCCCCGGTTCCGGATTACACTTCAGAAGAATTTTATGAACCGGAGGAGGATGAGGGAGAGTATGAGGATGATGATGGTGATTATGAAAGTCTGGATGTGCCTATTGACCTGGACATCTCCCCAGACAGACCTTCAGGTGTTTCTCCTCCTAGGCTTTCTGAGTCCCCTTCCCACTTTATGTTTTACAAAAAAAGTGGCTGAAACCCTCCAGCTTCCAATGGAAGAAGCAGTAGAGGATCAGGAGGAGCCTGATTTTGTTGAAATGATGGACATCCCAGAATCCAGGAGACTGTCTATTCCCCTCCATAAATCTTTTGGGAAACAGACAATTAAAATTCTAAAGACTCCTAACTTCATACCTCCTGTGGACAGACGAATGGACAAGAGGTACACCCTTTCAGGCTCGGACACGGAGTTCCTTTCTCAGCAATGCAGCCATGTTGGGGTAGTGCAGGCTGCTGCCTGTGATAAGGCAAATATTCCCTTGGCATCACACCCCCCCAGATAAGGGCTCCAGGAGGATTGATGCCATGGCAAAGAAGCAATACATGGCAGCATCTTTGGGACTCAGGCAGGCTAACTATATGGCCTACACAGCTAGATACCAGAAGTCCAGATGGGACACTGTTCTGGCTCTGGCTAAACAGGCCCCTGACCAGCTTGCCAAGGAGCTGGAGCAGGTGGCTGCGGATGGGATTGAGGCATCCAAGGTGCAATTTCATGCTGCTGTGGACTCCAATGATGTTTCATCTAGAGTCATGGCAACATCTGTGGCCCTTCGGAGGATGGCTTGGCTCAGATGTACTAGCCTATCACAGGATACCCAGGCAAAGGCCATGGATTTCCCTGTCATTGGTAATTCTCTGTTTGGGGAGTAGACAGAGAACTACATGAAAAAGATGGACGAGTACAGGACCACCTACAGGAGTGCTCAGGCCAAAGAAAGGCAAGCCACTTCTCAAAGGCAGCAGGGCAGGGGCAGGCCTTTTCAAAGGCCTTTTTACCAAGCCCAGGCCTCCTCTTCTTCCTATGCTCAGAGGGGGTTCTTCAGAGGGAGAGGCAGACGGGGAATGAGCAGGCCTGCTTCCACCCCTCAGCCTAAAGCCCCTGCCAAGCAGACACCCTGATGGGTCTGCCCGGGCCGATTCTCCAGTACCTGTAGGGGGCAGGCTGGCTTACTTTGTCTGGGACTGGAAGTCTCTGACATCAGACAGGTGGGTCCTGGAAGTAGTAAGCCAGGGACTGGTTCTCAGCTTCAGAAAATTTCTCAATATGAGAACCAGATCCTTTCCACCTGCAAATCCATCAGAGACCCTTGCCCTAGAGGCAGAGGTTTCTTCCCTCCTGGCTCTCAGAGCCATAGAAAGGGTTCCTACCCTACACAAGGGAAAAGGATTGTGCTCCAGGTACTTCCTAACCCCCCCAAAAAACAGGAGAATGGCGGCCCATCCTGGATCTAAGATATCTGAACAAGCACCTTTAAAACCAAAGTTCAAAATGGTGACTCTGGAATAATTCTGCCTCTCTAAGGCCAGGGACTGGCTAGCCTCCCTGGACCTCAAGATGCCTACTTTACATTCCCATCAGGTGCTCCCACAGAAAGTACCTCAGGTTCAGAGCTGCCCTCGGGCCACTATCAATTCAGAGCAATGCCCTTTGGCCTAACATCAGCTCCAAGGGTGTTCACAAAGTGCCTGGTAGTAGTGGTTGCTTTCCTAAGGAGAAAAAAGATTTCCATCTTTCCATATTTGGACGACTGGCTCATAGTGGGTCAGTCTCCAGACCAAGTCAAGTCACATCTGCAAATAATTCAGCAAGTACTCACTTCCTTAGGATTCCTCCTCAACCTTCCAAAGTCAGTTCTTGAGCCAGTACAGCTCCTCACCTTCATAGGGGCGGAGCTGGATAAAGTAAGGGCAAGAGCCTTCCTTCCCCTGGACAGGGCAAGGACCCTTATGGAACTGGCCTCTTCATTCACCCTACAGGTGTCTCGACCAGCAAGGCATTTCCTTCAGCTTCTGGGCCACATGGCAGCTTCCACAGCAGTGGTCCAGGAAGCAAGATTCCAGATGAGGGACATTCAGTTCTACTTAAGAGCCTTCTGGCCCAGAGAAAGGATTCCCTTTACCAAACTAGTCCCAGTGACTCGAACCCTGATCCGGGCTTTGCAGTGGTGGCAGGATCAGGACAAATTGAGACAAGGAGTTCCTTTTGTCACTCAGTCTCATTCAGTGATACTCACCACAGATACCTCCCTGCTGGGCTGGGGAGCCCACCTGGGGGATCTTACCACCCAAGTGCTGTGGTCACCTCAAGAATCTCTGCTTCACATCAATCTCTTGGAACTAAGAGCAGTGTTTCTGGCACTGCAAGCCTTTTCCAAATCTGTACAGAACAAGGTGGTCCAGATCAGAACAGACAACACCACCACCATGTGGTACATCAACAAGCAAGGAGGCACTCGTTCTACGGCCTTGTGCACAGAAGCAATGAAGTTGTGGTCCCTGGCCTATTCCCTGCAAACCTCTCTGATAGCAGATCACCTCCCAGGGAAGGACAATGTCCTAGCAGATGCTCTCAGCAGGATATCCCAGGGCCATCACGAATGGACCCTAGATCCCCTAGTTTTGAAAGTGATTTTCTCGAGATGGGGCACTCCACAGATAGATCTTTTTGCAGCCCCAGACAATCACCAACTTCCTCTCTTTTGTTGCAGACCCCCACTCTTGGGCTCAGTCCCCCTGGATACCCTGATCCTGAATTGGGAAGGGAAATTTCTGTATGCTTTTCCCCCCTTCCCTCTCCTGTTCAAAGTGTTAGTCAAGATCAGGTCACAACCATGCAAAGTGATTCTGATTGCTCCAGACTGGGCCAGACAGCCCTGGTACCCCCTGTTGCTGTCCTTAGCAGTCCACTTTCCCCTGTCTCTTCCCAGGAATTACAACCTATTGACATCCTCTCAGGGGAGGATTTGGTACCCGAACCTCAGGTCTCTCAATCTCAAGGCATGGCTCTTGAAGAGTTAAAGTTTGCTGATCTGCATCTTTCCCAAGGGGTTTTGGATACCCTTAAGGCTACTAGAAAGACTTACAATTCCAAATGGAAAAGGTTCACTATTTGGTGTTCTAATAAGAATATTTCTCCAGAATCTGCCGGGTTGCCTTCGGTTCTGGACTATATGGTCCATCTCAGTGGCCTAGGTCTTAGGCCAGCTACACTTTGCATTTGGCAGTTGTTTCTGCCTTCCTGTCAGTAGGCAAGCCCTCTCCTCTGTCAGCTCATCCTGTGTTTTGTAAGTTCTTCAAGGGATTGCTGCACACCAATCCCCCCTTTAGGGACCCTTCTCCTGCTTGGGACCTTAATGTTTGCATTGCTCAGCTTATGCAACCTCCCTTTGAGCCTTTGTCCTCTGCAGAGCTTAAGTACTTGACTTGGAAAACTGTGTTTTTGGTAGCCATTACCTCTGCCAGGCGTATCAGTGAATTGCAAGCCCTGTCAGTGGAGCCTGATTTCATCTCTTTCCACAGAGATAAAGTGGTCCTAAGAACTAACAGGAAGTTTTTGTCAAAGGTGGTTTCAGATTTCCACCTTTATCAGTCTGTGTCTCTCCCTGTTTTCTTCACTGACCATTCCTCCTCTGGAGAGAGGCTGCACAGCTGGATGTTAAAGGGCCCTCAGCTACTACACAGAGGCGCACCAAGGGTCACAGGTTTGAGTCCCTCAGTTGTTCCTCACATATGGAGAGGTCAGTAAGGGCAAACCTGCCACTAAGAGATCTATTGCCAGGTGGATTGTCTCTTGTATACAATTCTGCTATGAAAAACTGGGTAGAACCCACCCCCTCAGGCCTGAGGGCTCACTCTACTAGAGGTACAGCTGCTTCCCTGGCTGCTGCCAGGGATATTCCTATCCTAGAAATTTGTCAAGCAGCCACCTGAAAACAGTCCATACATTCACCAAGCATTACCTCTGGATATCCAGGCTAGGAGTGATGCTCGGTTTAACACAGCAGTACTTCAGACCTATTTCCAAAGTAGGTTCTGTCCCTCCTCCATGGAGGGTACAGCTTGGTAGTCTCACCAATAGTCAGAATACAGCAAGACTTCATGTTGTTTGAAGAAAAATTACCTTAGTAATTATGTTTCTTCTAATGGAGTCTTGCTGTATTTCTATCCTCCACCTCCCCTCTCAGAACCTAGTTTTTGGGATGTGGGTGGGCAGGAGCAGTGTTGGCACCCTAGGAGTGCCCCTCTTTTTCACCCTCCTTTACTTTGGGTGTGTGTTGTGGTTTGTTTTTTGGGTTTCCTGACTTGAGTCTTTGCTTTGAAACCAAAAACCCTTTTAATAAATTTAGTTGCCAGTTGGCTAGTGTGAGTTTTACAGTTTCACACAGAACTTCTAGTGAGTATTGCTCGTAAAGATCTGACGGTTGGAGTTTAAACAGCAACAGACAGGGGCTTCAACCGAGCTCGCGATGAACGTTCCATGCTGGCCATGGAAAGTTAACTCTTTGTTCTCCAGGGCAATCGAAAAGCAGGACCTAACTGCAATAGTCAGAATACAGCAAGACTCCATTAGAAGAAACATTACCAAGGCGAGTAATTTTTTCTTGCCTTGGTTCTGCTCGTCTGCTCGACATCGCTTCTACAACCCGGTAAGATCGTTCCTTTTTATGAGGTGGCGTCGAGTACTGTGTTTTATTTTCTTTCTCGTCCGGTCATGTCTCATCCAGGGGGCAAGAAGGCGTCGAAAGCGGGGCGGCCTCCAGCATGACCATTGCCTCTCCTGCCTTGGCTCCGGACATGATATGGATAACTGCGATATTTGTTTCTCCATGGACCGCCGTATCGTTGAGATCCACGCGTGGAAATTCGGATGTGCACCCCCGACTTTTGGGGGATGAATTCACAGTCAACAAGCCAAGGTCAGGACTCTCTGCCCTTCCTCCGGGTCCCCTCCCAGTCCTGTATGGCCCGCGGAGGAGGGAACCCCCGCCTCTTCTAGCCTTGCCTCGGCGGGGGTTTCTTCCACAGTGCAGGAGGCCCAGGCTGATCCTCTTTTGGGGGGGGGTCAGTCAGGAGGCACTGTCTTGGCAGCCGCTACTTCGGTAGTGGAAGCTCCCTCAGTGTCGCATTCCGGGTCCCTCGGCACTGAGCCGGCACTGTCCTTGGCGCCGTCTCCCGGTATCACTCTCAGTCCCGATGCTGCTCGTGGTACCGTGGGCTTGGGTGATGCCACAGTCAGCGTCAGGCCTGTCCTCGGCGCCATCGTCATCCCTGATGCTGCTTGCAGTGTCTGGGCTCTCGGCAGCATTGAGACTATTAGTTTGGAGGATCTTCCCTTGTCAGTCTTCACCATTCATTACTGCTGGGTGTAAGCGGAGGCGCACCCTCACGGAGGATTTTTTTTTTTTTTTTTTAGGAGTCGGCTGCCCCGAGTGGACGCACTGCATGATGCTGCGTCATTAGGCACCGCAGACCCTCCTCCATCCAAGTTCTGTTTCTCCGCTGCCGAGGCTGCACCTGCTGTGCAGAGTCGTTTATAGTACTGCGTCATAGGCCGCATTTCTCTCGAAGTCGCCAAGCTCCTTCATCCCATTTTTTCTCGATGTCATCGACCAGTAAGACCATTCTGTTTTTATTATATTTCGATGACGCCAAGAACTGTACTGTTTTTTTCCTTAATTGTTTTGCATCATGTCAGCTTCCGGGACAAAACCCAAGTCTAAGGCAGGCCGTGCCCCCATGCGTCAGTGCCCTTGTGGCCGGCAGGTTTCCGTCACGGACCGTCATGATGTTTGTCTTCGGTGCCTGGGATCCTACCATGATATGGATCATTGCGACGCCTGCTTCTCCATGGATCGTGATATGTTAAAAGTCTGCGTGTTTAAAGTCGGAAGAGCTCCGCCAACTTCCGGAGGATGACGTCGCCCACGGGCCTCCCAGGCCAGATTTCTTGACCCTTCCTCCAGGTCCCCTCCTGGGTCTATATGGCCTGGCGAGGAAGGAACCTCCTCCATTTCCAGCCTGCCGAGGAGGAGGTTTCTTCTCTGGCACAGGAGGAACGGTGTGATCCCTCCCGGGGTCATGCCGTTGGCGCTGTCCCGGCAGTCACCTCCATGGAGGCGCAGGCTCCCCCGGTGTCATGTCCCCTGGTTGCGGGGCCCGGCTCTGGTATACCCTCATTCTTGTCTGCCCTTGTCGCCATGGAGTCTGGCGCAGCACACGGTGCCGGTGACTCGGGTGGGGCCGTTGGTGCCGCTCTGGGTCTCGGCACCAGGGATTCGGGTGGTGCCGTTCTGGGTCTTGGCACTGTCCACGGCACCGGGGACTCGGGCGGTGCCGTTCACAGTGCGGCCTGGGTTCCTGGTGCCGACGGAGGTGCAGCTGACTCTGCTGCTGTCATTGGCGTTGCGGCGTGTCGGCGGTACCAGGCCTGGTGCTGCCACTGGGAAGGTTCCTGCAGTTGTTGCGATGGAGTCTTCCCTTGTCGTCCCCTCCTCAGAGGACGACGATTCAGGGGAGGACCCAGACCAGCGACTGGAGTCTTCTGACTCTGAGCCTCCTGTAGGCTGCAGGGCTAGACATTCCAGTGTTCCTCTCCCCGAGTCCCCGGAGTTGGTTAACCTAGATGATTCCATGGTTAGGGGTGGCTTGGAGTCTTCTGCGGTGGACCCTTCGGGAGTTCTGGAGAGGATGCCCTCTTCTCAGGGGTCCCAGGCAGCTACCGTCCCCAGTGCTGCTGGGGTCCTTCGGCAGAGGAGAGAGGACTCTGCCTCGCGGAGTTCCCTTTGGGGTCTCGCTCAGCAGGGACCTCCACCACTGGTTACGAGGAAGAGGGCTGCTTCCGAGTCCGAAGGATTGAGGGGTAGAGGTCAGGAGCAGCGACGATCCCCCACCACCCTGCGGGGTGTGGGGAGGAGTCGCAGCACTGATCCTCACCTTTCTCTTAAGGTCTCTACAGCGCCTTCTGGTGGCGGTTCTGAGGATTGCTCTTCTGGACTCATGCAATCCCAGGTGCGTCACAGGGGAGATTCCCCTTCAGGGCTGTTCCCGGAGTTGCCTCTTTCCCTTTCTGCTACACAACCCGGCATGGTCTCAGGGTCCCCAGTCTTGGCGGCGTCGCTACCTGGATCCCAGAGCCTTGGCAGAGGCCAGGCACGTGCTATTAGGTGCCCCTCGCCCATCCCTCTGCAACCACCTCCCTCTCTCCCAGGCCATGTAGGGCCTGCTGGGCCATTAACTTGGGAGGCATTCAGAGCTACTGCGGCGGCCTTCCCGTCCTGTGTCAGGGTCATGGACGAACAGGTTTTCCGCCTGCCCCCCGCCGCAGGAGTCTTCTGAGCATTCAAGCTCCACTTCCTCCTCGTCTTCCTCCTCTGAGGAAGAGGAACCTTCTGTCCACCTTTCCTCTGACGCTGATTTCACTGACTATCAGCGTTTCCTTTCGAGGATTGTTTCAGAGCTTCGTATCTCCTACATCCGTAGGGACAATACCAAACATCAGACGCGTGCTTTCCTTAGTGAATTCAGCGCTCGCCATCTGGTTGCGCCTTCCTGGCCGATCCCCCTCTAGGAGGCGTCTTTCCACACCTGGCAGTCTCCAGCCACTCCTCCAGCCCCGGGAGACTACAGGAGATGGTATTGTGTCCCCCACGAGTCTCTAGGTTCTCTGCCTCACCCGCCTTCAGGTTTGACATCCCTAAACACTCCTTCCGGGCCTCAGTGCCTGGTACATGACAGGCCTCCGGATTTGAATTCTGCTGAATTCGACCGGTGGGGATGAAGGGTTTTCTCTTCCGGTCGTGCGTTGTTATGCATCTCATCTCATCACACTCACCATGCTGCTTACAACAGGCATCTGTGGTCGATGCTGGCTCAGGTCTTAGCCTCTTTGCCTGACTCAGAGCAGTTTAGACAAGCCATTTCCCTCTCTGCGCAGGGTCTGGAGCTTGCAAGGCACCAAGCGAGGGCATCCTACGATGCCAACGAGGTGGCATCCAGACTAGTAGGGACAGCAATCTGCATTAGGCAGACGGCATGGCTTCTTCTCTCCAGACTGTCACCCATTGCCCGGCGTAGGGTGACTAACTCGGCCTTCCGGGGGACCCGCCTTTTTCCCCACAGGGCAAGGAAGCTTCTTCAGGGGCAACCTCCCTCCCCCAGCCCACGGGGGACATCTTCTCCTCCTCACCCACCTTAGAATTCCTAGTCTATTGGTTAGGGTCTCCCCCTTCCTACTTCTCACCAGTAGGAGGCTGAGGGATCTGTTCCCTCAGGGTCTGCCCACACCCCCTTCCGAGGGGGGCTTGGTATTCGCTCAGCAGTAATGAATGGTGAAGATTGACAAGGGAAGATATGAAAATTACGTACCTACCGTAATTCTTGATCTTCTCTTGTATCTTCACCATACATTACTGATTCCCGCCCACCTTCCCCTCACGGGCCTCCTTCTTCAGCGTCTCCCCCACCCTGCTCATTCCTCCTCCTTCTTCGTTGGCCTTTAAGCCAAAAAAAACCCCAACCCTATCTTGACTTTTCCGTTCTTTTCTGAATGGATCCTATTTCCTCAAGGTAAAGGGGAAACGAGTGGAATTTATTCTATCCTGAGGGAACTCTTTCTGATTGCCCTTAGGGGTGACCTCTTGGTTTTCTTAACCATGTTGTTCAATTCACAGTTAAAGGACCATCCCTCTATGGCTCGGTTCCTTTTTGTCCTGGTCCCTCTGGCAGGTCTTAATCTTCTTTTGTATCAGTTTCTTCTGGTTGGTGCTTCCTGGCACTTCAGTTACCTTGAGCTGATATTATTGTCTTGCCTTCAGGGAGTCCGACTGAGTTGCCACTCTATCCTTTTCGTAAAGGGGTGCCCTCTGTAGAGCTCACCCCCTCCCCACACACATCAGTGTTAGTACTTAACAAGGTGCTAGAGGACCTCTTCCTCTTCCTAGTTGGGCGCTCTCTTTCTGGAACAGAATTTCTGCCCCGGCAGTCTGTGAGCTCTCAGCCAGAGTTTAAGGGGGTTGGGATGATGAGAGGATAGAGAATCTGCCCTTTGTGTCCAATTTGTGCAAGCAGTTCAGTTGAACCTTCTTTTCAGTCCTATCAAGCAGGATCCTTGTTTTGGTCTGAACTTATAAGCCTTAAACCAATATATCAGTGGGCAGTGTTCTCCCCTCCCAACATCCCTTGTTCTCTTCCCTCTCTTCTTCGTCTCCTTTTTCTCCTTTTCTTCATCTGTTCCTCCCTTGGAGCCACCCCAGAAGTGAGGCCCTGCAGTCCCTTAGGGTAGGCATTTTCTTCTTTTTCTGTCCTCTTCCGGCTTATGCCTTTTTCAGTTTATATCCTTTCCTTTTTTCTATCCCTCGGCTCTCTTGCCTCGCTGTCTTTTTTTTTATCCTTATTTCGCCTCTCCGGCTAACAGAACTGGGATAGAGGAGGAGTCTGCGGCACCTAACGTAGCCCCTCGCATCGCAGTGCGTTACTCGGGATTACGGCGTCGGCTGGGCTCCTCTAAAAACAAAACAAAAATCTCCCATGGCAGGTGCGCGCCTCTGGCTTACACCCAGCAGTAATGATTGGTGAAAATACAAGAATTACAGTAGGTATCTAATTTTCATTTTCTGGGCCTGGGCCTGGTGCCGGGGCAGGAGCTGGTGCTGTCTCTGTCCGGAGTCAGTGCCGTGGTTGGCATTGTTCCTGCCTTTGGCGCCGCTTGCAACACCGGAGTGGTGTGCGGCACCATGTTGAGGGCCGAGTCTGTCTCCGGTATCGCCAGAAAAGCACGCTGGGTGTCGGCGCCGGGCACAGTGCCGTTTTGGATTTGGCAGTCAGCGGCATGGGGGAAGAGCGCTCCAGTGATGATGTTGCTCGTCCGCCGCGAGTCCAACTTCAAACCAGCAGCATAGTTTTCAGTTTTTTATTTTGTAGTATTTTTCGAATAAAAGTACCGCTTACGATAATTTATTCTTATTAAAGAAAGAAGTCTCAGCCTACATTGAGGGAGTCGACCATGAGCGGGTCAGGTGACAGTACAGAGACTTCGTATGAAAGCTGTTCAGTCAGCCGGGCTGGGTCTGGTCTGCCGCCTTCTCCGGAGGGAGGGTCTGACAATGGATGGCCCAGTGCCCGAGGGGAAGGGCGGTCCCCGCGGAAGCATAAATGAAAACTGTTGCATTCTCGGCACCATTCAGCCTCGAGCTCTTCTTCGGCCCGTAGGTCAAGAAAGAGCAGGCATCACTCAGGGTCGCCTTCTGATATGTCTGCACGTCGACGGTTGGTCATTAGGGTCAGTTGCCGGTCTCCTCATTCAGAATCGCTGGTTTCTGTTTCTGGTCACCAACCTCTTCGACATCGGAGCCCTTCCCCGCCTTCTGGTAGGGCTTCCAATGAGCAGTTTCATCAGTGGGCCACTCTTATGGAGCAGTGGTCTCGGAGGTTGGTCCAGCTGCCTGGCCCGGTCACTCCAGGGCCTTCGAGTTCTTCAGAAGATCGGGCAGGGCGATTGGGCCTTCCTGGTCGTGCAGCGCCCTCTTCGGTGCCATCGACTCCACGCTCAGGTGTTTTCCCCCCCTCACAAGGCTGCGGTGCAGGGGGCCACACCGATGCCTCTATCTCCTGGTATTCTTTCTTCTTTCCCCTCAAATCTGAATTTTCGGGGCCCTGGGTCGGTGTCGGCGCCGTCGGCGTCAGTGGGTCACTTGGCGCCAATTTCGGTGCCGATGCGCATATCGGTGCCGTTGAGTTTCTCAGCACCGTATGCCCCTTCAGCACCGTGTTCTTTGGCGCCATCTGCTTTGTCTGCATCGTGCGGCCTTTCGGCGCCATCTTCTTCTTCGTCGCTGAGGCCAGGCTTTTCATCTGCCAGTCTTCAGGGCTTCTCCTCTCCGAATTGTTTTCCTTCCTCTTTTTCTACTGATTTTCATTCCTTTCCTGTCCATACAGTCCCTCCTGGACTGTCAGGAGATGATATTGAGCCTGACCCAGATCTTAGACTGGATGATTATGTGGGAGGAGCAGGACCTAATCCTGTTACAGAGCCTGTGGTTGAGGACCTGTCTTTGAAGTCTCTGTTGAGAAATTTGAATTCCACTCTTTCTCTCCAGACTATGGACATTGATCCTGGGAAGCTGTTAAGACTCCAATACCTTCATGTTCTGGACATCCCTATGGATTTAACTTCCCTGGTACAACCCTCCTTTGAGACGTTGTCTCAAATGGTATGGAATAATCCTGCTCTCATTCCTTCTGTGGCTAAGTCCATAGATAAGAAGTATGCTGCTCCCAAGGATCGACCTATTTTGTCCTCCCAAGCCTTTGTGGATCCTGTTGTAGTCTTGGCAGAGAATGATAAGGTCGTCTTTCCTCAGACTACTACAGCTCGACCTATAAACAAAGAATCTCATAAGATAGATACTTTAGGTAAGAGAGTCTTTGCTGCATCCACCCTGGGTATGCGTGTCGCCAGCTACCAGAGTTATGTCTCTCAATATGAGTATATTCTTTGGCATTCACTCAAACAAATGGTTGAAGCTCTACCGGACTCGGACGCTAATTCAGAGCTTCTTCAAGCCATAACCAGGGGTATCGAGTCCAACAACCAGCAGGTTAAAGCAGCTATGGACGCCTTCCGATACTGCCTCATGAGTGGCGGCGGGCATTTGTACCCACCGCCATTCCTGGCTGCGCACTTCAGGTTTCACGAATGATGCCCAGCAACAGGTCATGGCATTACCCTTCGATGGTGTGTATCTCTTCGGCCCTCAAGTAGAACAGGCTCTAGAGGCCACACAAAAGACTAGGTCAGCCATTAAATTGGCTCAACCTCCTCCCGGCCCCTCTCAAGGGGAAGTCAACAAACACCAGTTTCATAACCGTCAGTCCTTTTGAGGCAAAGGCAGGGTAGGTTTTAATAAAAACCAAGTCCCTCAGCCTCAAAAGAAAGCGCAACAGAAGGCGCAAGGACCCAAAGCACCCAGTGCCGTCTTCTGAGTTGTTGGCGCAAGTCCCACCTCAGCTGCCCGAGGGGGACTCCTCAGCAGTGGGAGGTCGTCTGACTCAATTCTACAATCAGTGGAAGTCCATAATATCGGAAAAATGGGTCCTCCGGATAATCCGCGAGGGGTATTCCCTCAATCTTTTAGAGACCCCTTCGGGTCATCCCCCCAGATGACAGCCCAGGCTGTCAGTACTTCAGTCAGAACTTCTCACCTCCGAGATACAAGGCCTTCTGAACAACAGGGCAGTGGAAGTAGTTCTGCTGGATCAATGGAACACAGGGTTCTACTCCCATTACTTTCTGGTTCCAAAGAAAACCCGGGGCATGCGCCCCATTTTGGACCTCAGAAAATTAAACAAAGAGAAATTCAAAATGATATCTCTAGGAACCCTGTTACCTTTGCTTCATCAGCATGACTGGTTACCCTCCCTGGACCTGCAGGATGCTTACCAACATATCCCTATTCACCCAAGGCATCACAAATACCTAAGGTTCGTGACTTTGGGCCAGCATTATCAATTCAGAGTCCTGCCCTTTGGGCTGTCCTCGGCGCCATGAGGTTTTACAAAGTGTTGTGCAATACTCTCAGAAAAATCGGAATTCAAGTGTTCGCATACCTGGACTGGCTTCTAGCAAGCCCTACCAGCAAGGAACCCTCAAGGCCATTGCCATGGCCTCAGACTTTCTCACGTCCATGAGAGTCCTGCTAAATCTCAAGAAATCACAGCTGCAGCCCTCCCAGAGGCTCCTTTTCATAGGAACTCTTCTGGACACCTCCTGTGTGAAAGCTTTTCCACCAGAGGACAGAAGGACCGATACCCTGCAGATGGCCCGATACATCAGAAAGAACAGCTCGGTTCGAGCTATCTTGATGCAGCGGATGCTAGGTCTCATGGCATCCTCGGTGTTCACTGTACCCCTAGCACGCCTGCACATGAGAACCTCTCAATAGATGCTCAGTACTCAGTGGTCCCCTACCACTCACCCTCAGTCCTTTCTCATCAAGGTGACAGAACCTCTGAAGAAGTCACTCACCTGGTGGTCGCAAGAGGACAATCTTCTGAAAGGGTATCCCTTTGCTCCTGTCGAACATCAGATTTCCATTACCACAGACGCGTCCCTGATGGGGTGGGGAGCTCACTGTCAGACTCTCCACACCCAAGGTACATGGACTCGGGAAGAGTCCCAGCTTCACATAAATGTCCAAGTAATGAGGGCCGTCCTTTATGCAGTTCGAGCTTTGAAGGACGTTCTCTGTCACAAGAACATTCTCCTTCAAACAGACAACAAAACAGTGATGTATTACATCAACAAGCAGGGCGGTGCTCATGCTTATCCCTTATGCAGGGAAGCGATAAGAGTGTGGTAATGGTGCTTGGAGCACAAGGCTGTAATTCAGGTGGGCTACCTGCCGCAAGTGCAGAACGAACTGGCAGACCGTCTCAGCAGAACAGACAGATCCTCACGAATGGTCTCTCAACCCAACCGTAGTTCAGTCACTATTCGCAGAGTGGGGAACTCCAGACCTGGACCTTTTTGCATCCCCACTCAACACAAAACTGCCTCTCTTCTGCTCCAGAAATCCAGGGCCTGGCATTTTCTGCCAGGATGCATTCAGGCTGTGGTGGACGAAACGCTTTCTATATGCCTTTCCGCCTCTTCATCTAATTCAGAGGGTACTTCACAAGTTTGAGTCCCAGGGGGACAAAATGATCCTCATTGCTCCCTTCTGGCCTCGACAAATATGGTTTCCGTTACTCAACAGTATGTCGGAAACCCCTCTAAAAGCACTTCTCCTTCACATGAACCTTCTGACTCAGGGGCCTGTGGTACATCCCAATCTGAGATTGCTTCACCTTCACGCTTGGCTCCTGAAGAGATAGAAGTGAACAGGTTCAATGTCTCTTGCAGAGTTTCAGATATCCTTCTGGCTGCACGCAAGCCAGCCACTAGGAAAACTTGCACAGCCAAATGGAAGCGTTTTTCACTCTGGTGTGCAAAATCCTCTGAATCCTTTTTCCCGCCCACCAAATAAAGTTTTAGAGTACCTTTTAGACCTCTTAAATTCGGGTCTGCAATACTCTACAGTCAAGGTTCACCTTTGTGCCATTTCAGCTTATCATGAGCCAGTACTTTCCTTTTCACTGGCTCAGTTACCTGTGGTTAAGAGGTTTCTTAAGGGTATTCTGCATACCAGACCTCCTGTCAGACGTCCAGTCGCAGCCTGGAACATTAATCTTGTGCTAGACATGCTCACTCGAAAACCTTTCGAGCCTCTAGCTACCTGTGAGTTGAAATTTCTCACTTGGAAAATGGCCTTCCTGGAGGCCATTACCTCAGCACGCAGGGTTTCTGAGATCCATGCCTTGGTCACAGACCCTCCATATACTGTGTTTCATAAAGACAAAGTAGTTCTTAGGACCCATCCTAAGTTTCTCCCTAAGGTTGTTTCAGAATTCCATCTAAACTAACCTTTGGTCCTTCCTACTTACTTTGCGAACTTCCAAAATGAAGGGGAGCGTTCTCTTCATTCTTTGAACGTCAAAAGAACTTTGCGTTTCTATTTAGATAGAACAAAAGAATTTTGCAAAGCTCAACAACTGTTTGTTTCCTTCAGCGAGACCCGGCTGGGTCAACCTGTCGCTATCAGATGCATTTCAGCATGGCTGGTGGCATACCTTCGCCACTGTTATTCCATGGCGCAGGTTAAGCTGGAAGGCAGAGTGTACGCTCACTCTACTAGAGCGGTCGCGGCATCCCTGGTGGAAATCCGCAATGTGCCCATTGCAGATATTTGCAATGTGGCTACCTGGAGCTCAGTGCATACTTTCATCAAACACTATGCCCTGGATGTACATGCCAGACGACATATTTCGTTTGGCTGAACCATCCTTAATGGACTTCTGTCCTAAATTTGTGAGCTCTTGGTCTCTCCTGCCACCCTCTCGGGGGATTATTAGCTCGGTACTCTCCAATCAGAGTGAATGAGTGGTGGAGACTTTATGTCCAGGAAGATACGGAAATTATGTACCTACTGTAATTCTTGATCTTCTTGGACGAAGTCTTCACCACTCATTCACACGCCCACTCACCATCCCCCAAGCTCACCTCTCTTGTTGGTCTTCACTCCCTCAATCTTTAGGCTGTGAAGACTTCTTTCTTGACCCTTCTTATATGGGTCTTCCGGACTATCTAATGTCCGGTTTTTGGTTAGGCTATCCTTCTAGGTTAGTTACGCTGCACCTCCTTGGAAAAAAAAGGTACTGAGGCGGTTGGAGGGTCGACGCCGAGATAGCCATTGCCGCACGAGCAGAAGCTCGCAGTTCCATCTCTGGCGCCAGCCCTCCTGCAAAAAAAAAAAGTTTGCTCCCGCTGGGTCCTAGCGCCTCTGGCGTAGATCCCATTAGTGTGAATGAGTGGTGGAGACTTCGTCCAAGAAGTTCAAGAATTACCGTAAATACGTAATTTCCATTTCTAAACACCTCCCTAGGGATGGCTTTCCTTCCCAAAGACGGGGCCCAAGCATTCATTCTTCTAGCATCCGGGTTGTGCAATAGTCAGTCTGCCACAGCTCGCACATACCTCCGCCTTCTTGGTTGTATAGCGATTGCCATACCCACCATTCCTCATGCAAGATTACACATGAGGATTCTTCAGTGGACCCTGCAGGTCCAGTGGGATCAGCTCACAAACGATTTTGAAGCCCCAGTTCTGATCTCCACGCCGGTGGTCTGGGACCTCCAATGGTGGCTCTCCCTGGACAGTCTTCTCTGTGGCACCCCCTTCAAAATTTTCGTTCCAAGCCTCATTTTGACAATGGACGCCGCTCCCTCAGGCTGGAGAGCACATCTACTGCATGTTCAGTCCCAAGGCTCTTGGAGCCCTCTCGAGACACGATTACATATCAACCTTTTGGAAGTGAGGGTGGTCCTCTAAACCCTACATGCTTTCGAGTCCCTCCTTCCCCCAGGCTGGCTGAGCATCCAGTCTGACAGTTCCACAGTGGTTCATTATCTGAACAAGCAGGGAGGTTCCCCGTCTTATCCTCTTTGCAGAGAAGCAATGCATGTGTGGTGCTGGGCAACCCAGCATGGGATGCATCTCATTGTGGTACACGTCCCAGGTATTCAGAATACCCTGGCGGAAGCACTGAACAGGTCCAAAAGTCAAAATCATGAATGGGAGCTTCTCCCGGATGTTCTGGAGGATGTCTTCCTCCTCTGGGGCAGACCAGACGTGGATCTGTACTGCTGGATTGAAATTGCAAATGTGTTAAAGTGGTTACAGCTTTTTTCGTGTCTCCTAACTCCTGCTACCTCACCCCCCCCCAGACCAAGCTCACTGCCTTGGCACCTAAAAACCTCCTTTTGTCTTGCTAATTCTTCCCTAGCTAAACTTGTCTACCCCCTGCCTAGTCGCTACTTAAGCTTCTGCTTTTTTCTTTTCTTCAGCTGCCTGCCCTTGAACAGGGCTGGTCCAGCTCCCCCACAGTCAGACAGCACCCAGCAAGCCGCCGACCGAGACCAGGGCGCCCTGAAAGGAACGGCGACAGCGCAGCCAATCAGATCATGGGCGCTTCCAGTTAACCTTCTCCAATTGGCCAGGACTCTTTCCCCTGCTTTTGCCGCCTGACGCTCTCTGAAGTACTAAGTTTCAGCTAGTTTTAAGTGCTATTTTAACTGTTCAAAGTGAGATTTTCGTCTGTCCCGCCCCTCCACTCTTTAAATACACATTTTGCCTGCCCACAGTCCCACTCGCTCTCTCATTGGTTAGTAAGCCTCACAGCCTCTCTCGCTCCCTCATTGGTTAGTAAGCCTCACAGCCCCTCTCGTTCCCTCATTGGCTACCAAAGACCCTTAGTCCCACTCGCTCTCTCATTGGTTATCAAGTCCTTAACTTAACTGGTCTCCTATCTTCCTGTAGGAACCACCCATCTCCCTGGCCCTTTATCCCAGTCCTCTACCCACCTCTTTCACTAAGCCGCCACAGCAGTTAGGGGCCTCCAAACACTAGATCCATGCCATGGCCCTACTACTAGGCTACCTACCTTTGCTCATTCCTGTTCTCTTCTCCCTCCCTCCCCTCCTCTCCAACATGCCTCCCATGCCCCCCTCCCTTTTTCTGTCTAACCTCACTGTGCTCCCCTACTCCTCCAGTCCAGAGTCCACTTTCCCATTCACCCATGCCAGGACACACTCGCCACACGCCCCAGCCCTTTCCTTTTCAACCCATCACTCTCCTTGGTTATTTTTCAACTAATCCCCCCACTCAGCTCCAAATAATCTCCCAAGCCTACTAACTAAGAGACATCCGCTCACTGTCAGTCACATACAGCTATTAGCCTACTACCTATCTCTTGTTCTCTTGCTTGCAGGTGACATCCACCCAAACCCCGGCCCCAAACCACTTCCCCAATCTCTTCAACCCCCCTCCTCCATCGACCACTTCCTCACTTCACCCTGGTGACCCTCTCCCACGTGGCCTGCGCCTCCTGCACCTAAATATAAAAAGCCTTGTCCACAAACTTGACTCCCTCCAGGTACATGCTGCCCACTATGCTCCAGATATCCTCACCCTATCTGAAACCTGGCTCAATAAAAACATCTACTACTCCTCTGTCGCTTTCCCAGGCTACACTTTGGCCTGCCAGGACAGAGCCTCAAGAGGTGGTGGAGTAGCCATCTACGTAAACTCCGACTTGCACTATTCAGTTGTCCTAACCAAGTCTGAACCAAAAATCTATGAATTAATACTACTTCAGCTGGCACTCCCCTTCTCGCTACCAATCTACATTGCAGGAATATACTGCCGACCTGGCACACCAGCCTCTGCGGTCACCGACCTCCTCAAGCAAATCTCCTGTCTAACCCCGACAGGGGAACTTTATATTATGGGTGATCTTAACCACAACTGGCTGGCTCCTGCCCTCAACAAAACCAGGACTGAAATTTCTGCACTAAACCTCAAACAAATCATTACTGAGCCCACCCGGCTTAACCTTTAAATCTGGTAACCACTCACTCCTCGACTGGGCTCTTAGCACACACCCTCACCGGGTAATAAATGCCAGTATTCTTGCGGACTCCCTCAGTGACCACCACGTTACTTTCTTAGTGTGCAAAATCCATCACCCGAGATCACCCCCTAAATTTCTTGTCCTACAAATCCCTCAATCTCGCCCCTGTGTTAGATGACCTTGCATTAGCAAACTGGGCCCCCGCCCTCCTATGGACTCCATTGACGGTGCCTTTCTCCACTTTAAAAACACATTCCTCAGCGTCTGGGACACACACTCCCCACTGCGTCGTACAAGGGTACAAGGCAACCACCTGCCTTGGATCACCCAAGAGCTGATTGCATGTCAAATTGCCCGGGACAAAGCCTGGAAAACACATAAATCCTCAGGCCTCCCACAACACTTCTCCACTTACCGCATGCTTCAAAACAAGTGCACCGGAGCCACTCGTCTAGCTAAAGCAGAGTACTTCAGTAGCTCCCTACAGACCAACCTAAATAACCCCCTCAAAATTCTGGAAGGTCATTCACTCCCTCTTTGCCCCACCAGCTGCCAATCCCACTCCAATTCTAAATGTTAACAACTCCTTTCTCGCAGAGCCAATAGCAGTCGCTACTGAGTTCAGTGCGTACTTCTCCACTTGTGCTGCTGCTCTCCTTTCTTCCCTGCCCAACCCTGCACCTCTTGCACCCTCTACAGATACAAAGAACCCGACTAGGCCTCGCTCCTTTTCCTTCAAAGACATCTCCGCAGCGGATGCCATAGATGCACTACTTTCTCTCAACCCTTCAAAAGGAAAATTCCCAGATGGTTTGGACCCCAAACTCCTCTACCTCTCCACCCCGCCATAGCAACTCCGCTTGCCAAACTCTTAAACCAATCCTTTGCCCCCGCTGCCATCCCGCAAGCGTGGAAGCACGCCATCATCATCCCCCTGCCTAAAGGAGGTGCCTCCACCTCCCCCACTAACTACCGCCCTATCTCCCTCCTCCCAACTCTAGTAAAACTACAAGAGCACCTTGTGCTCACCCAACTTACTTCCTTCCTCACTGACTCTAATTTCTTCACGCCCTACCAGTCAGGTTTCAGGAAGGGACACTCCACCACCTCCTCCCTGATAAGGCTTACTGACACCATCCTGACTGGCATGGACAGTGGGCTGATCACCTCAGCCGTTTTCATTGACCTTGTGAAAGCCTTCGACACCGTCTCCAACCCCATATTACTCTTGTGTCTCGCTGAATCAGGCCTTTCTGTTGCTGCCACCAACTGGTTCAGATCATACCTCTCTGACAGAACTCGATCCATTGGCATCTCTAATGCTATCTCCACCCCCCTTCCTTTAACCACCGGCATTCCCCAGGGGTCGGTTCTTGGACCCATACTGTTCTCTATATTCCTAAACGACCTGCCACTCATCTGCTCTACTTCCTCAATCCACATGTATGCAGATGATACTGTCCTCTTCTCCTCAGGCTCCGCCCCTGAAGTGGTACAATCTAACCTCCAAGCTGACTTCAGCAAAGTACAGCAATGGTTCAGCTCTCCCTAAATGCTAAAAAAAAAACTGTCACGATGACCTTTGGCACACGACAACACCTGTCCAGACTTCCCTCCCTTCCCTGTTTCCATACACTGGATGGACAAAAACTCGAAGATGTCTCCTTGTTCCGATACTTGGGGGTATGGCTCAACAGCCATCTCTCCTTCTCTGACCACATCGATGCTCTTTCAGAAAAACTACGCCCCATGCTCGGTGCAATATATAGGAACCGCAGTAGCCTCCCTCCCCCTGTCCGACATGAACTGGTCCAGAAGATGATACTCCTCTCTTTCGATTACTGCGACATTGTATACAGTGCAGCCCCTAAGTCCACCCTATCTAAACTGGACACACTTTTTAATGCCTTCTGTCGCTTTGCGCTCGATGCCACACCCCTTACCCACACTGCGACCTCTACCGAGCCATGACACTACCATCCCTCGAAAACTGCCGCATTTCACTCTGTGCTAAATATGTCTCTAACCTATGGCTTGGGTCCATCCTATCCTACCTCTCCACCGTGCTCTCAGCTGCCCCCTCCCCTCCCATTATCTTAGATCCTGTGACTCCCGCCAACTATCAATCCCTAGGCGGAAGACCACTGCCGGTCAAGCTGCCTTCTCACACAGGTTACCTAAGCTCTGGAACAATCTCCCTCCTCAAATTCGGCACTCCTCCTCTACCCACGCTCTTTCTACCACCCTAGCTAACTTCCTCACTACAAATTGCTCCTGTACCTGAATCCGCCATGCGCCAATTGCTCCCCTTCCCACTGCCTGACCAGTGTCCTTAGCCTTGCTACAGAAGCTGGCATATAGGCCCAACCTATGCACTTTTGTCCTGTGCCTTTTTGTCCTGTGCCAACATGTGTTCTACATAGATACATAGATACATAGACAGTGTCGGCAGATAAGGGCCTATGGCCCACCTAGTCTGCCCATTTGAGCTTGTAAGTTCAGTTTTTTTTCCTAGAAGTCTATTTCCCCTTACCCCTGACCTCTAGAATTCCTTTATGTCTATCCCATGCATTCTTAAATCCCGTGATTGTTTCAGCCTCCACCACTTCCTCTGGCAGGGTGTTCCACTTGTCCACCACCCGTTCTGTGAAGAAATTCTTTCTCATGTTTCCTCTGAATCGTCCTCCTCCAACTTCATCCCATGCCCTCTAGTCCTGAAACATCTTTTTCGCTTAAAATAGTGTTTTCCTGCACCCTGTTCCTCCTGTAAGATACTTGTATGTCTCTATCATATCCCTCTCCCTCCTCTCCTCCAGGGAGTACATGTTCAGTTCCTTCAACCTGTCTTCATAGGACTTGTGATGCAACCCACCATCTTTGTTGCCTCCTCTGAACCTTCTCTACCCTGTCTATGTCCTTACGAGGTATGGTCTCCAGAACTGTACACTGTACTCCAGGTGGGGCCTCACTAGTGTCTTGTATAGCGGGAATTATGACCTCCTTTCTTGCTGGTGATGCCCTGCCATACATCCCAGCATCCTATTTGCTTTACCTGATGCCTTGTCACACTGTTCCCTACCTTGAGGTCATCAGAGATGACAACCCCAAGATCCCTTTCCTGCTTGGTGCATGCTATATCCTCACCCCCCAACTGATATATTGTGCCAGGGTTTTGTGCCCCATATGCATTATCTTGCACTTCTTTGCATTGAATTTCAACTGCCAAACCCTTGACCATTCTTCAAGTTTCTGCAGGTCCTTCTCATTCTGTCTACACCCTCTGGTGTGTCTACTCTGTTACAGAGCTTTGTGTCATCAGCGAGCAGTGAAATTCTGCCTTCTATATCCTGTGCAATGTCACTGATGAAGATGTTGAATAGGACGGTCCAGCACTGATCCTGTGGTACCCCACTGGTCACTCTTCCCTCTGTGGAGTGACAGCCATTTACCACCACCCTCTGTGTCCTGCCACCCAGCCAGTTACCTACCCACCACTACTGTCCTGCCCACACCCATAGTCCCCAGTTTGTGTACTAGTCTTCTATGTGGCACAGTGTCAAAGGCCTTGCTGAAGTCCAGATAGGCCATGTCCACTGCCCTTCCCTGATCCACCTCCCTAGTCACCCAGTCAAAAAATTCAATGAGGTTGGTCTGACATGACTTCCCCCTGGTGAACATCTTCTGTTGTTTATACCTGTGTACTACTATGCGCCGAATTACCCTTGTTTTGCTGCTACGTCATGTATTTGTTATTTGCTCCTAACAATATCCAGTGCATTCAATGTGTGCTGCTTGTATATTCATGCAAATGTATCCTTATGCTACTATTTGCTTCTGTTAATTGTTGACTTGATAACCTGCGTGTTATCCAATCCCCTTGTACCCCCTCCTCCCAGGTCGCACCGGGAGACGAGCATCTTGTTGCTTAGTGTGCCTTTCCTGGTGAAACAATTTCAATAAATAAATCTGTTCGCCTCTCCACACAATGCAAAACTGTCTCTTTATTGCTCACTAGAGCCAGGTCCTGGAACTTTATGGCTCGATGCATTGTCTCGTTCCTGGATGGGAAGGTTTCTTTACACTTTCCCGCCCTTTCGTCTCATACAGAGAGTTCTACTCAAACTGTTCAGGGACAAGGCGACATTAATACTCGTGCTTTTTTGGCTGAGACAGGTTTGGTTCCCATTGCTCCGTCAATTATCTGTCTGGGAACCTCATCCTCTTCCCATTTGTCCTGCTCTGCTGTCCCAGGCAGGGAGCGCTCTTCTGCATTCAAACCTGTGATCCTTGCATCTTCATGCGTGGTTCCTGAGGACTTCGTCCTCTCCAGATTCTGGGTCTCCCCTGCTGTTGCAGAGGGGCTTTGGGCAGCCCGAAAGCCTTCTACCTGTTCTTCTTACTCTCTGAAATTGAAGCATTTTTCCCTTTGGGCTGCCAACAAGGATAATAGACCCTTATTCTTTTCTCCCCACAAACTGTGCTGGACTATTTACTCTCCCTTTCAGAGGGTGGTCTTAAGTACTCCTCCATCAAAGTACATTTGTCAGCTATTTCAGCTTTCCATGTTTTCCTGGAGGAAAACCCCTTTCCCAACTGCCTGTTGTGAGAACTTTTTTGAAGGGTATCCTTCATTTCAAACTCCCTATTAGGGACCCTGTCCCTCCTTGGATCTGAATTTTGTACTTGAAAAGCTCATACTGAGCTCTCTTGAACCCGCAGCTTCCTGTGAGCTGCGTTTTCTCACTTGGAAAACAATATTTTTTATAGTTTCTGTTATGTCTGGAAGGTGTATTTCCAAGTTGCCTGCACTCATGCAAGGAACCCTACCTGATTTTTCACAAGGATAGGGTCTCCCTCCATACTAATCCTAATTTTCTCTCCAAAGTGGTTTCTGAATTTACTTTAAACCAGGCTATACATTTACCTGTTTACTTTGCAGAGCTGGCTAATCCAGGAGACTGCCGGCTCCACACTTTGGATGTGCATAGAATAATGAGATATTATACTGCTTGCACAAAACAAGTGCACAGAGCTGAACAACTGTTTCTTTCACTCCTGGAAAAGGAGACGTTCCTGTCTCTAAGCAGTGCTTGTCCACTTGGCTATCCCACTGCATCACTTTTTGTTACAACAAATACCACAAGCCTCTTCTGGGAGTGGTAAAATCCCACTTCACGGGATTAGCGGCCTCAACAGTGTGTTTCAAAGGTGTCTCCGTCATTGATATCTGTGAGGCTGCTACATGATCTACAGTCCATACCTTCACAAAGCATTACTGCTTCAACATGGCCTTCAAAAAATGTACAGCTTTTGGCAAGGCTCTTCTGCGTGGCCTATTGTCCTAATTTCTGTGCTCCTACTTTGTCTCCCAACTGCTGGGGACTCTTCGTGTATGTAATGACCTGCTGCAAGAGATTTCCTCAATGAAGATAGTACTGTTGTGTAAGAACTTACCGTAACAGTAGATCTTTGAGAAAATCTCTTACAGCAGGTCATGCGACCCCTTCCGCCATCCCCCTTGCTTCCTGCTCTAGGAGGATGATGAGCTCCTTTATTACTTATGGGAGTGCCCTGTTCCTCCTCGGTTCCCCCTCGGATGCCTTTCTGTGTGATTTCATTGCGGTCACTGAGGAGCTTCTGGGACCACCCCTTTTATACTTGTCAGGACACAGCACGTGGTACAGTGGCTGCGGTCCCAAGTCGACTGATTATGAATCATCCCGATGGACTCATGCCTGTGGCAGGAGTATTCCTGTATGTAATGACCTGCTGCAAGAGATTCTCTTGAAGATCTACTGTTACGGTAAGTTCTTATGCAGCTGTACTATCCTTTGCCCACATGCGTATTGGGCATGCAGGATGTAGAGGAGGTACCTCCCAATGAAGGTACATGGGCCCATCCCCTGCCTCCTTTCCAATGGTAGAAGACTGCAGAACTTTTATATAAAATGAGCCCAAATGACATCAGATGCATGGCTACTGGCAATACTGGCTCTAGGGTACACAATAGAATTTGCAAGAGTACCCACAGTAGGACATTTCTTGCAATCTCTTGTGCCAGAGGACCCAGTGAAGAGATCTGCTGTGTCTCAAACCTTGGATCACCTCAGACAAATTGGGGCAGTTGTTCCGGTGCCTCCCAATGAGTAAGGTCAGGGATTCTGCTTAATATTTTGTGATTTCAAAGAATTTGGGGGGGGGGGGGGTTCAGACCAATCCTTGATTTGAAGCCCCTAAACAAGTTTGCCTGCCACATAACTTTAAAGATGGAGTCCCTGCACTCAGTTATAAGGACTGCCCAGCCAGGGGATTATCTAGCATCCACAGACCTGAAGGATGCATATCAACACATCCCCATTTTCCAGTCTCACCGGAAGTTTCTCCAGTTCACGATTCAAAGGCAGCACTTCCAGTACTGGGCACTCCCTTTGGGCTGAAGGTCCTGACAGTACTCTTGGCACAACTGAGATAGGAGGGGTCGTCACATACATCCCCTACCTAGATGACTTATTTGAGCATCATTTGTCAAGATGGCAAGGAAATCCATGCCCAGGACCCTGGAGGTGCTGAAGTCACACGGTTGGGTACTCAGTTGGGAGAAGAGCTCCCTCAGCTCATTTCAGAGTCTGGAATACTTGGACGCAGTGTTCAGGATGAACAAGGGAAAGTTTTCCTCTCTTCAGCCAGAAGGGTGACCCTGGGATGGGAGGTTCAGTGGTTAAGAAGCCAGTCATCTGCCTTGGCCCACAGACTGCTCCAGATTCTAGGACTAATGGCAGCAGCAATAGATTTCATGCCGTGATCATGCTTGAACATGTGGCTTCTTCAGAACCGGGTGCTAGCAACCTGGAATCCAGCATCAGAAGACTGCCAAGCACGGATTACACTTCCACAGTCGGTCAGTCACTGACTTTGTGGGAGAGCCCCGAGAACCTCAACAAGGGGTTCTTCTTAGAAACTGCACCAGAGCTGATACGATCAGTGCCAGCCAGTCGGGCTGGGGAACACAACACAAAAGTTCACTGCATCTCAGACACACTGAGGGTGCTATAGAAAAGGGCTGCTCACCTTCTATTACTTGCTATACAGAAGAATTCAAGCACTCCGTAGCACTGTTGAAACTTGGACACTCGTAGCCGAAGTAGTATGTTTATTCAAACATCATGAGCACAGTCCAAACCTGGAGGTAGATAGATTCCCCAGTGCTTCAGCCAAATGCTGTGGCCTTCGTCAGGGGGTGTGTCCTCTCCATGTAACCCACCACCAATTTAAAACACCTGCTTAAAGGTGTAGCCACAAATGGGCAAGAAATACAACATAAGAAAAACACATCACAATGTTTATACAAAAATCCAAAGTCACAAGTCCAAACACTTATCCCCACCATTTCCCTTAGGACCTTGTCCAAAAATTCAAAAACCTGAAAAACATACGAGATGTTTAATTAGCATGACAATAGAATAGCAGACTGAACCAAAGCTACCCAACATTTAAGACTTAAAGACACAGGCAACATAAGTCACCGAGCATTGTTTAAAGTATAGCACACTGTAACTATTGATCTTTGATATGGGTTGTATAGTCAACTTCCTCATTCATTCCCAGAGGTGGCACAGTATTCAAAGAGATGATCCATCGTGTCTCTTTTTGCAATAATTGATTCACCTTGTCCTCACCTTTTTTCAAAGGGCCCTTATACTCTAGTGCTGTAAATTTGAGACTGTAGGGGTACAAATTATGATACTGATGTGAATGTTCACCCAGGGCACTTCTTTCACTTTTGTTAATAATTACCCTAATGTGTTCCTATATCCGTGTTTTGAGGGGTTATGTTGTCTTTCCTACATAATGTAAATGGCCACCCTCCTATTGTTATGCAGATGTACATGGGTATCTCCTTCTATTGCATATCTACAGACATTGCAGTTTCCGCATTTATGAAAACCTGTTGGTTTGTGCGGTTACCAGTAGCGGGGTGTGGGAGGTCTAGTGAGTTAAAAGTGGCTTGTTAGTAAGCCCCCCAGATTTTGTGCCTTTTTAAATGTCACTATTGGCTTGTTACCAACCTCGTTTTGTTAAATCTGGTCCGTCTGTAGAATGTGCCAGTGTTTATAGATTACATTTCCTATTTTCCTTGTTAAATTGTTGTATTTTGTAGAAAACTCAATTATATTCTGATTGTCCCTGTTTCTTGCTCTGGGGGTAAGTAGCATACCTCAGTCCAAATTCCTTACTTTTTCTAAAGCATTTTCCAATACAACATTGCTATAGCCCCTGTTTTTAAATCTTTCAGTCAATTCTTTTGCTTGCTCTAAAAATTTGACTCTTGTCTGCAGTTTCTCCTTAACCTCATGTTCTGGCTAAATGGGATGGACTCCTTTTGTTTTGTGGGATGCACACTCCCAGCATGCAAAATAAAATTTGCAGCATTTTTTTTTTTTTTTTATGTCCTACACTCTCTATTACGGAACCTGTTTTTGCTTTTAGTTGGACTTCTAGGAATGTGATGGATTCCCTACTTGTATGGTGTGTGAATCTCAAGCTTTGATTTGTTAATATAATCCATGAACAGTGCCTGTACCTTGCCAGATGCAAGGGTACCAGTGCACCACTTTATTGATGAACGGATTGTTGTTTGTATCATATATGAAGCCCATTAATAGATTGACATTCAATGGGGCCATTGAGGCACCCATCGCAGTGCCACACCACTGTCTGAAAAAAGTTCTGTTGAACACAAAATAATGATGTTCTAAAACAAACTCCAACTCCTGTAACAAAAATGTATTTGGTACAGTAGGTTTCTGAAAGAAGTGTCTAATCACCCCCAAGTCCTCATTGCATTGAATTGAGGTATACAAGCTTACCACATCCATGGTAATCCACATGTAATCACTTTCCCAGGTCATATTTTCTAATTTTTCCATTAGGTGCATTGTATCTCTAATATGGGACGGTATACTGACCGCATACCATTTCAAGAAAAAAATCTGTGAACTTTCCCATGTTATGCATAAGTGAATTGTTGCCAGAAACTATAGGTCTAAATGGAGGGTTTTTGGAATCTTTATGGATTTTTGGGAGACCATAAAATGTGGGGGTGACAAGAAAGTCAGGTTTTAAAAAAAGCTGCCTCATCCACAGAAATACACCCTGTGGTATATGCTTCATCTACCACTGTATGTAATTCAAGGGTGTATTTAGCTGTTGGGTCTCTTCTTAATCTCGCATAATTATTTGTGTCGCTTAATAGTTCCAAGATCTTAGTGACATAAAAATCCTCCTCCATTAGGACAATATTGCCCTCTTTATCGGGTGCCTTAAAAACATTTTCTAACCTGCAGAGTTCTTGTATGGCTGATTTTTCAGTGCTAGTAATGTTATTTTGCCGAAAATAGAACTTTTTTTTACTTAACTCCTCTGTTTCCTTCAGTACAAGTTTTTCAAATATTGAAATATCAGCATTTTGAATTTGGGGAGTAGACACAGATTTAGGCTTAAAATTACCTACCCTATTGGTTACAATTGTGACATCCATTCCATCATGGCAGTCAACACCCACATACTCGATAGTCACAGACAGTAGACTATGGGCAGTCTTGCAGGTGGCATGCTGCATCATGGAATGCAAGGCTGTTTCAGGCGACTCCATACCAATGCAAGTTGGGCCTAATAGCCTTCTTAGTATTCACAGTGCCTCTAGGAAGGCTGCACATGAGGACGACTCAGTGGATGCTCAGTACCCTGTGATCACAGGCATTGCACCCTCGAAACTATCCCATTCAGGTGACCAAACCCCTGGTGAGGTCCCTGATGCGGTGGTCCATGTAGGACAACCTCCTGTAGGGTTCCCATTCTCCCCACTTGAGTCAGAGGTGACTCCCACCACAGATGCCTCACTGCTGGGGTGAGGAGCCCACTGCCAGTGTTTCCAGGCACGACTCCACATGAATTTGCTGGAGATGCATGCAGTTCTGCATGGTGTGAAAGTCACTGCCAGGGCTTCCAGACACAACTCTACATGAATCTGCTGGAGATGCATGCAGTTCTGTATGGTGTGAAAGTCACTGCCAGGGCTTCCAGGCACAACTCTACATGAATCTACTGGAGACGCATGCAGTTCTGCATGGTGTGAAAGTCACTGCCAGGGTTTGCAGACACAACTCCACATGAATCTGCTAGAGATGCATGCAGATCTTCCCCAAATCAGTCTTCACCATTTATTACTGATGGGTCCTACTGGAGGTCAGGACCCTGCACGGAAAAAAGAGCACTGCCTCTTTAAAAATATTTGTGCTGGGTGGAGCCGACGTGGGGTAGGCACCACCTTCGAGGCCAGCGTTCCACGTGGCGCTCACAGGTTGGCCAGTAGCTGACACCGACTCTTCCCAGCCCTCAGTTCTGTTTTTTTCCATCATCAAGGAAGGATTCTGCGCAGGGATCAGGGAGGACCAGATGATCCCCAAGGTGGAGTCAGGGCTATACGCGGGCTCTCTTCGGGAGGCCCCCCTCGAGACCGCGCACCCCTCCATCTTTGGCTCTCTGTGCCGATCAGCGGGGCGGAGGGGGTAGCATATCCGGGCCTTTCCCGATGCCTCTCGGAGTTCCAGCGGGTCCAGGGATCCGGGTGTGGCCTAGTTGAAGGTGGTCCTATTCTCCTCCCCAGCATCAGGGGACGGTGATGGGGGCAACCCCAATTGGGTCCCTGGCTCCTTGGATTCTGCTCGGGCGTCTCCAGGGCCATTGAAGTCTCCGGTTCTGGTATCTCAGGTGGAGGATGGTGCCATCGTTGGCGTCGCTGCCTCGGGCCCTTCTGGGACCATTACTGGTTATGAGGACCCTTGCGGGTTCCTCTGGAGGATCCGGAGGGTGATAGTGTTGTGCCCTGTGCCATGTCCTGACGTGGTACCACGGTCAGTGCAGTCTGTGGTCAGCACCATGACCAAGTGCAGTTCTCTGTGGCGCCAATGTCGGTGTCCGCTCTTCCTCTGCCAAGACCAAGACCACCTAGATGACTGGTTCTACCTCGTTGGCCGGGGTCCAGACCCATCATGATCTGGATTCCGGCTGACAAGGACGAGCCATAGGGAGACCCTCTAGCCTCCTCCAGGGTGGAGGGATCTTCTCCTTCTAGAGGGGCAAGTCCGGATTCCTCCACTGGGCCTCCTAAGAGGGACAGAGCTTCTTCTCAGGAGAAGAGAGCTGGTGGAATTTGCTCTAAACGACGCCGGCCCATGCGCCCCCAGGCACTTGGGGGCCGTCGCCAGGGGCTGTCCAGTTCGGCCTCTCTCATGGGGAAAGGTTCTACAGTTGGTGGGGGCAGGAGCCTCCGAAGAGGTACTGTACAGCACCAACCTCACCATCCAGGGGGTTCCCCTCAGGAGCGTCCCCCAGTCCTCCCCTTAGGAGTTGGGCGCACTGGGGAGGAAAGCTTAGCCAGTTCTCCCCCTAATCAGGGCACAGTCATGCAACCCCAAAGCTTGGGCAGAGGTCCTTCCTGGTCCGACCAAGCTGTCCCTCCTCCGGTCACTCTGCCTCCTCTCCCCCCTTTTCCGTGGTTTCTTAGACCCAAAGGCCCCCTCTCTTGGGAACAATTCAGGGCTGTGGTGGCGCTATTCCCTCACTACTTTAGGGCCATCTCTGAGGTCATTTTCAGAGCTCCAAATCAGACTCCCTCTCCTCTCCAGCTTCCTCCATAGAGGAAGAGGACTCTTCACGTCACTTCTCCGCTGTGGGGGATCTTATATCCTACCAACGATTCCTAACGGAGATGATGAAGGAGCTCCATCTTTCCCACCCAGTCAGACGAAACATCATGCAATGCTGTCATTCTTAGGGGAGTACAGTGCTGACAGGTTGATGGGAGGCATCGCACACCATCTGGCTACGTCCCTCCGCCCCTTCTCCTGCCCCTAGGGATTGAATGCACAGATACTGGGCAGCAGCGGGGTCTCCAGGTGCTATGCTGCAGCCTTCCTCAGGTCTGGGGTTCCTGAATATTTCATTGGGGTGTCGACGCCTCAGTCGGGACCGCCTCCCTGACATGGACCCAGTAGAGTTCGATCGATGGGGGAGGAGGGTGTTTTATTCTGTACGCCTCCTATTGCGGGTGTTAGCACATCAGGCACACCAGGTGATCTATGCAAGGCATATCTGCTCTCTGCTAGGACAAGTCCTAGCAGCGCTGCCTGATAGTGAGGAAACCAGACAAGCCATTTGTCTGACCGCCCAGGGCCTGGAACTAGTAAGACACCTCTCCAGGGCAGTCTACGACGCCAATGAGATGGTTTCCAGGCTGGTAGGATACTCAGTCTGCATCAGGCAGGCTGTGTGACTTCGCCTGTCTAGGTTGTCATCCCTGGCCCGCTTAGGGTGATGCCCTAACCTTTCCAGGGGGCTCACTTCTTTTCCCACAGGGCACGGCGAGTACTTCAGGGGCACCCTCCACCTCCCGGATCATGGGAGCATTTGCCGGCCCTGTCAAGCCTTCAGACCTAGCCAGGCCGGTTTGGCCTACCCCTCCCGTGTTTCTCCCGCCCACCCCAGGGTTTGCCATCTTGGCACTTGGACCCATCAGTAATGAATGGTGAAGATTGATTTGGGGAAGATATGGAAATGACATTCTTACTGTAATTATGAGCTTCCCAAATATCTTCACCATTCATTATGCCCACCCCCTCCTATGATTAAACATTGGGCAGCTCAGTCCTTTTCCCCTCCCTCCTTCCCATCTTCCGTGTGGGAAGGAATAGGGAAAAGGACTCACTCTTGGGCGAACCCTGTGTCCAATCTGGATGCTCTATTCCATCGCTGGTGAGCTACAAGGTTCTCCCGTTGCTTCTGTGGGATGCTCACTGGGATCCAGCCTCCTTAATTGATTCTCTTCAGCACTGAGCAGTCCTCTGGACTTTAATTTATGCTCGCTCTGGAGCAACCTTCTTTCCTGGTATATTACTTTTCGCCATATCGGGCAAATATTAGGAGGATAGTGGGCACACAATACAGGAGAGAAGGTATGGATGAAGACAGAAGGTAAGAACAAACTTCCATCAATATAGGGGATCAGGCACTGTTCACTCGTTGTGCAATGGTCTGCAGCTTAAAAAAAGGAAAAGGGAAAGTTCTCAGTAGGGACATGTCCCCAGACCTCTGACTTTACTCCCCTGTGTCTCTCCACCTCCCCCCCCCCCGAATCAGCTTGGGCCCTTAGGTCCTGGATCAGCTCCATTCCCCCCTTTTTTCGGTGGAATCTAGTCCATGTGGATTTCATCTGGAGAGGAGGGTCCAGTGGAGTTGTGGGGAGGGGGAGTGTCGGGAGAGTTGAGCCAGTTTCCTTCTTCTGCCTGTCTTCCTTCTCTCTCTTCTGTCTCTCAGTTGTTTTAATTTTGCCTAGGGCTGCCCAGTGTTCTGGTCATCCCCTACCTCTCCATCTTAGTTATCTCTTTAGTCTAACCCTAGTTCTCCTTTCGGCTTTATTTTATTTCCCACCCTTACCTATCGTTCGGGCACCCTGGCCCTCTGCTTTCCCAACTTTTCTTGTTCCTCGTCTGGCAGGACAGAACTGAGGGTTGGGAGGAGTCTGCGTCAGTTACTGGCCAACCCACGAGTGCCACGTGGAATGCTGGCCTCAAGGGTGGTGTCATCCCGACATCGGCTCCACCCAGCACAAAATTTTAAAGAGGCAGTGCTCTTTTTTCCGTGCAGGGTCCTGACTTCTGGTAGGACCCATCAGTAATGAATGGTGAAGATATTTGGGAAGATCATAATTACGGTAAGTACGTAATTTCCATTTCTGCATGGTTTGCAAGTCACTGCCAGGGTTTCCAGACACAACTCCACATGAATCTGCTGGAGATGCATGCAGTTCTGCATGGTGTGAAAGTCACTGAGAGGGTTTCCAGACACAACTCCACATGAATCTTCTGGAGATGCATGTAGTTCTACATGGTGTGAAAGTCACTGCCAGGGTTTCCAGAGACAACTCCACATGAATCTGTGGAGATGCATGCAAATCTTCCTGGACTTAAAATCTCCACCACTCATTCACACTAGTGGGACTACGCTGGAGGCACTAGGACCCAGCTGGAGCGAAAAATCTTCAGGAGGGCCGTCGCCAAGGTAGGACCGTGCATCGTCAACACCCTTGAGGCTGGCTCGCCGAGCAAACTATCTGCGTCGACTCTCCGGCCGCCTCAGTTCAAGTGCGCTTCAATGACGTCACTCACCTGTCGTGAGTCAAATCTTCACATCTATACAACAGCAGCATTAGTCATTCAGTATTTGATTCAGTTCTTTTGTTATATTATTTATTTAAAAAAAAAGTTTCTTTATATTTTACTTATTTTTATCTGAGGTAACGAAGGAAGTCTTCAGCCAGCCATTGACGGAGTCAATCATGAATGGTACTGGTGACGATAGGGAGACTTGGCTTGAAAGCTGTTTTAACAGCAGGGCTTGGTTGGATCTGCTGCCTTCTTTGGAGGGGGGCTCTGACAATGGGCAGTCCGGTGCTCGGGAGGAAGGTGATCCTTCTGAAAGCACAAAAAGAAGCGGGCCTGATCACGGTCATAGACCCGGCACCGTTCAGCCTCAAGCTCTTATTTATCCCTCCAGTTGAAGAAGAAGCAGTACCGCTCGAGGTCACCCTCTGGTACGTCTGCATAGAGAACATTGGTAGCAGGGCACAGGATGCCGACCCTGACTCTGTCAGGGTAGCCTGCAGCCTTGCAGCCGTGGTCCTCAGCTCTGGAGTCCCTCCCCGCCCCGGGGGATCCTCCAGTGATCAGTTTCATCATTGGGCCGCTCTTATGGAGCATTGGGTCTGGTGGTTGTTTCAACTGCCCTTGCCTGCGGATCCAACCCTGGGGCCCTCGGGCCTAGGAACCATGGATCTGCTGGCACAGTGGTTGGGTCTTCCTGGTTGCATGACACCTTCGGTGCCATCGACAACACTCCCTCGTGCCTTTCCCCTCCCTCACATAGCTGCAGTGCAGGGGCCGGCACAGGTACTGCTTTCTCCTCCTACTCCTCTTCATACTTTCAGGTCTCCAGCTTTGGATGTCCTGGTGTCAGCATTGGGGATGCCTTGGCGGTGCCGGCGCCACCTCAGGTGCCGGGATTTTCGACTCCGATTCAGGAAGTGGTACCCCCTGCCCTTCTTCCTCCCTTTCCTATCTATACTATCCCTTTAGGGGTAGTGGGAGACTATGTTGAGTCTGACCTTGATCTGCGTTTAGGGGATGATCTGGATGAGGATTCATTTTTTGGAGTGGAGAGTAAGCCCTCCACTTCAGCAGAGCCTGTGATCGAAGACCTCTCTTAAATCTGTACTGAAGAATATGAATTCCACCCTCTCTCTTCAGACTTCTAAGATGGATCCTGAGAGACTTTTGTGCCTTCAATATCTGCATGTTCCTGAAAATCCCTGTGGAACTAACACCGCTGGTGCAACCCTCTTTTGAGACTCTTTCACAAATGGTGTGGGAGACCAGTGCTCATTCCTTCCATGGCTAAGACCATAGACCAGAAGTACACTCCCCCTAAGGATAGACCAATCTTTGCTTCTCAAGCCTTTGCAGACGCCCTACTGGTTCTGTCAGAAAATGATATAACCGTGCTTCCCCAGGAATCCACGGCTCGTCCAGTGAATAAAGAATCCCATAAAATAGACACTCTGGGAAAGCGAGTGTTCACTGCTGCTACCCTGGGCATGCGTATTGCTAGCTATCAGGGCTGTTTCTCTCAGTATGGGTATACCCTCTGGCATTCACTCCAACAAATGGTTGAGGCTCTTCTGGAGTCGGACGTTAACTCGGAGCTCCTTCCGACTATCACTAGGGGCATTGTCCAACAATAAACAACTTAAGGCTGCTATTGATGCCTTTGACACTGCCTCGTGAGCAGCAGCAGCAGCCGGGAACTGCACCCGGCGTCACTCATGGCTAAGGACTTTAGGCTTCACTAATGATGCTTAGCAGAGAGTCATGAATTTTCCCTTTGATGAGGTTTGTCTGTTTGGCCCACAGGTGGAGCCTGCGCTGGAGGTCACTCAGAAAACCAGGACTGCTATTAAGACAGCCAGACTGGCCCCTGACACCCCTCAGTGGGGCGGAAACCGCCGGCAGTTTCATAACCGACAGCCCTTTCGAGGTAAAGGCTGAAGGGCCTTTAACAAGAACCAAACCCCTCAGCCACAAAAGAAAAAGCAGCAGAAGGCATAGGCCCCAAAGGCACCCAGTGCCGCCCTCTGAAGACCTGGACCATGTCCCATCTCATCTGCCCAAGAGGGACTCCTCTTCAGTGGTGGTGGTGGGGGGTCTGACTCAGCTTTACAACCAGTGGAAGTCTGTCACAGCAAACAAATGGGTCCTCAGGATAAGGATTAGGCAGAATTTGAGATTGGAATTTTGCAGCACGTGTCGCTAATATGGGTCCTTGGATTATAAATGGGGCTTCAGTTTGGGTGGAACTGGAAGAGTCCATTGCTTTACAGGGCTTAAAATGTTGGGGAAGGGGAAATTGTGGGATTCTCACATTTTAAACCCAATCTCGTAATTTTGGGAACACCTGGGAGGGATCCTTACAGAATCAACATTTTTGTTTTGTTTTACCTTTCTCCCTATACTGAATTATTCTGGCAGCTGTAAATTTGGTGTCCCTGTTAAATGTTGGTACCCCCCCCCCCGAAAGATTAGGAAACAGAAGAGAATTTTATGCCCTGACTGTCCCCTAGTTTTAGGTGGTGGGTCAGTGGGTAGCATGCTTTCCTCTGAGCCAGAAAGTCAGTCTCCCATTTCACATCAATAATTTGGACTGGTATCCAGTGCAGACACTGGGAGGGGGGTGGTATCAGAGGAAAGGACTGTGTGCACTGACAGCTGCTGTCCTTTGGATGAGATGCTGGTTAACGAGAGCGGTGGACAAGGGTCAGGCAGTTGACATCTGGTATTTAATCAGGTAGTTGGGAGGAACTAGGGGCAGGGAGCAAATTAACCAAGTGGGTGGCTGACTGTTCTGCAAGGGTCAGTGCTTGGTCCAGTGTTGTTTAATGTGTTCATAAACAACATTGAGCATGGAGTTAAAGGCAAGATCAGCCTCACTGGGGACAATGCCAAACTCTGTAACAGGGTAGACTCTGGCAGAGGGGTGCAGGACCTAAAGGAGGATCTGACTCAACTGGAGAGGTGGTCAGGAATCTAGCAGCTGGGCTTGAATGCAAAGAAGTGCATGGTAATGCACATTGTGAGGAAAAACCTGAGGGCAGAGTACAGTATGGGGGTCAGGTCACCAAAAATAGAGGAGGAGAAGGATTTGGGGAAGCTATCACCATCCATAACCGGGCCACGCCGTCTAAGAAGGCAGTGGCCAAGGCACACTGAATGCTGGGCCACATTGTTAGAGGGTTCATGAGCAGAAAGGAGGTTAGAATGCTGCTTAGTGTGACTGCATCTGGAGCCCTTACCTGAAAAAGAATATCAACCAGCCCGAGGTTGTTCACAGGAGAGTGACAAAGATGGTGCAGGGACAGCAAGGCAGGACATATGTGGACAGGTTGAGAGCGCTCAGTATGTACTCACTAGAGGAAAGGGGGAAGAGAGAGAAGAGAGAGCTTGAAACTTTTAAGTACCTGAAAGGTATAAACAGGGTGGATATCGGGGAACTGCTTTAAGCTGGCAGGAGGAAGATTTAAGAAAGAAGTCAGAGGACACTTCTTTCCAGAGAGGGTAGTGTTGAGGTGGTATGAGCTCCCATCTGATGTCATCACTGAACAAATGATAGAGGGGTGTTCAAGAGAGGGCGGGATAGGGTGAAGGAGATATTGTTTTTCTTTCATGGAGTAATGTTGTAGACAGTGACTAGCTCAGTTTGTTTACTGATATGCGTTGCGGAGAAGGGAGGTAGGTGAGAACTACGAATTAGACTTTTTAAAGTGGCCCTGAGGCTATGAAATTGCCAAATGTTTGCTTGTCTTAATAACTGTAGTTAAGTTTGTTCTCAGAGTTTGGGTTTGGCAGAACTGTGCCTTCTTTTGCACTTGATGCCTGTATATATTAACTGTATGCCGCTGATAGCAAGCAAAATGGCATGACCCTTCTTCTCCAGATAAGTTTTATAGGCTTTTTAGTCCACCGGGAGAGAGGGGACAACCATATTTCAGTATCAAGGGTTATATTAGAACGCGGCCAATAACATCTGAGTATCCAAGTTGTGCTGTTTCAGGTGCCCCAACTGATGACTCTGCGAGCTGGTACATCCATCAGTTGGGGCCAGTAGACCTGTGCTGTCAAACTTTGGGTTTTGCAGTAAAATTATTGTAAATCTACATTGTGGTTTGACTTAATTTGTTGTATTTTTCTGAGTGTGTCTGTACCCTGTCCGCGTATATCCAGCAAACACTGACCACTGACCACCATCAGGGAGGCAGTATAGCGCAGTGGTTTAAGGCTCTGAGCTGCAAATCTGGAGACCTGGATTTGAATTCTACAGCCCCCACTTGCATGCTGTGTGACCCTGAGCAAGTCACTTAACTTCCCTGTGTTCCCAGGTCACACCTGTAAACAAACTTTCAGCTTAGTGTGCCACTCCTGGCTAAACAATTGAAAAAAAACTAAAACTGATGAGGATGGTGCTGATTAGCACTGGAGTGGGGGTGCTTGCATGGTACTGTCTGCAGCCAGACTGGGATCATCCCCTCATCATGGAACTGAACACACTGTGCTGATTAAATAGCGGCAGCTATCATTATACACCAGTCAGAAGACTATATGCCATCAATTTATACAGTATACATTAGCATTTTTAGGTTAAATAAAAATGCAATCTGTAACAGAGAATACCAGGTAACTAGAGAATGTTTTATCTTACCGTAAGCTATGTCTTAAAATGTATGTAGCTAGTTGGGTACGTCACAAAGAACCGTTTCTGCTGCTTGTGCCCTAGCCACCAGTAGATCCACATGCTCCAGCCAGCACTTCAGAATGTTGCATGCTATGGGACGCTTTCACTTTTAAATAACACTAGCTTAGAGATGCTAATGTATCGAATATAAACTGGACATGTGATGGGTGCTTGCAAGATATGACATTTATCTTCACTTGTGGTCAGTGACCTCTTTTGACCTCACTCGTAACTTCACCATGTTGTCCCAAGTGTGTAAGTATGTAATTTCCTGTACTCTGCCGGGTCGTACCTGAAAATAGGCAAATTGCTTGTCTAGTGTACTTACCTGGTTAACAAAAGCTAAATAAAATAAATAAATTCGAGACGGATACTCTCTAAATGTCTTGGAGACCCCTCCAGATCGTCCACCCAAACGACAGCCCAAGCTGTCTACTACTTGGTTAGACCTCCTTGCTTCGAAGATTCAGGGCCTTCTGAACAACAGGGCAGTAGAAGTGCTTCCACAAGCAGAATGGGACACAGGTTTCTACTCCCACTACTTCCTAGTTCCAAAGAAAACAGTGGTGCGCGCCCTATTCTAGACCTAAGGAAGTTAAACAAATACCTGTTCAAAGAGAAATTCAGGATGATATCGCTGGGAACGCTCCTGCCTCTGATTCATCAAAACGATTGTCTGGCGTCTCTGGACATGCAGGGCACCTACCAGCACATCCCAGTACACCCAAACCACCACAAGTACCTACGCTTTCAAATAACATGAAGTCTTGCTGTATTCTGACAATTGCAGTGATTCCCAACCTTTGAACTGCCCCGGAGAACTAAGGGTTAACTTTCCATGCAGGGCATGGAACGCTGAGCTTGAGCTCGGTTGAAGTCTCTGTCTAGAGTGTTTTGAACTCAAACCGTCAGAGTCTTTACTCCGCCTCACTGAACGGTCGCTCTTGAGATTTCTCCTTCAGCTCGGTTTGAAGTCAAAGTTTTCAGTTTTTCGTCGGTTTAAACCGAAAAAAAGTATCCGCATAATCGGTTCAGTCTCTGTCTGTGGTGCCGTGAGTACTAGATAGGAATTGTTCTTTAGTTCTGTGTGGAACTTGTAAAAGTGCAGTCGGTTCGGCTGAACCGACCATTTGATTGTGAATTTTGCTATATTAGTGTGTGGTTACCGGTTCTAAAAAAATGTGTTTTAACCATTTTTTTCCAATACCCGTGACACGGTTAGGAACCGATAAGGTAGTCTTGCCTGGCAGTTGCCAAAAAAAGGGTAAGTTTGGTTAGGTTGGCCATGTCTGAGAAACTCGAGAAAAAACCGGGCCCACTGGGTTTCAACACTGCAGTGAGTGTGGGGAGGTCTTTGCCAAGGCCGATCCCCACACCACCTGTGTTTATTGTCTGGGGTTTGACCACCTCGATTCAGACTGCCAAACATGTAAAAATTTTCCCAAATCTACCCTTGAGAAGAGATTAGGTAGACTGAGGGAAAAGGAGGCTGAGAAATCCGCTGACCCGGATGGCCAGCCCGGTTCGGTTTCGACCGAACCAGAAGGAGTGCCCTCTGACAAGGGCGATACTTCGGGCAAAAGGAGAGCCGATTCTGAGGGATCGGTTCCGACAAAAAGAAAGCGCAAAGATAAATCGACCGGTTTGGATCCAGAGGTTCATGTTCCGACCGCCGAAGAGAGATAGCCAGGGCGATTCAGATTGTGGAATCGCTCCGTCCAGTTCCGACCGATCCGGCTCCTTCTGGCAGGGGTTCGGTTCGGTTGGTTCCCCCGGTTCAAGAGTATACCCTTGAAGATTTTTATGAACCGGAGTTTGAAGAGGAAGGGGAATTTGAGGATTATGATGTGAGTGAAGGTCTGGATGTGCCTGTGGAACCAGACATCTCCCCAGACAGACCATCAGGTGTTTCCTCTCCTAGGCTTTCTGAGTCCCCTTCCCACTTTATGTTTTGCAGAAAAGTGGCTGAAACCCTCCAGCTTCCTATGGAGGAGGCTGTGGAAGATCAAGAAGAGCCTGATTATGTAGAGATGATGGATATCCCAGAGTCCAGGAGGCTGTCTATTCCCCTCCATAAATCTTTTGGGAAACAGACACAAAAAATTAAAGTCTCCTAACACTATATCTTCTGTGACTAGAAGAATGGACAAGAGGTATACACTCTCAGGCTCGGACACGGAGTTCTTATATCAGCAGTGCAGCCATGTTGGGGTAGTGCAGGCTGCTGCCTGTGACAAGGCAAATATTCCCTTGGCTTCACACCCCCCTGACAAGGACTCCAGGAAGATTGATGTCATGGCAAAGAAGTGGCATCTTCTTTGGGACTCAGGCAGGCAAATTACATGGCCTACACAGCCAGGTACCAGAAGTCCAGGTGGGATACTGTACTGGCACTGGCTAAACAGGCCTCCCCAGCTAGCCAAGGAGCTGGAGGCGGTGGCTGCAGATGGGATTGAGGCATCTAAGGTTCAGTTTCATGCTGCTGTGGACTCTAATGATGTCTCATCAAGAGTCTTGGCTACATCTGTGGCTCTTCGAAGGATGGCATGGCTCAGATGTACTGGCCTCTCATAGGACACCCAGGCTAAGGCTATGGATTTTCCTGTAGTGGGTAATTCTCTGTTTGGGGAGCAGACAGAGAATTACATGAAGAAAATGGACGAGTACAGGACCACTTACAGGAGTGCTCAGGCCAAGGAAAGGCAGCAGTCTAGGGGCAGGGGCAGGCCTTTTCAAAGGCCTTTTTACCAATCACAGGCCTCTTCTTTCTTTTCGCAGAGGGGGTTCTTCAGAGGGAGAGGCAGAAGGGGGATGAGCAGGCCTGCATCCACCCCTCAGCCTAAAGCCCCTGCCAAGCAGACACCCCTGATGGGTCTGCCTGGGTCGACTCTCCTATTCCAGTAGGGGGCAGGCTGGCTTACTTTGTCCAGGACTGGATGTCTATTACATCAGACAAGTGGGTCCTGGAAGTAGTAAGCCAGGGACTGGTTCTCAGCTTCAAAAAATTTCCAAAGATGAGAGCCAGATCTTTTCCACCTGCAAATCTTTCGGAAACCCTTGCCCTAGGGCAGAGGTTTCTTCTCTCCTAGCTTTAAGAGCTATAGAGAGTACCTACCCTACACTGGGGCAAAGGACTGTACTCCAGGTACTTCCTGACCCTCAAAAGAGGGAGTGGCGACCCATTCTGGACCTAAGATATCTGAACAAACATCTTTTAAAACCAAAGTTCAAGATGATAACTCTGGGAATAATCCTTCCCTCTCTAAGGCCAGGGGACTGGCTAGCCTCCCTGGACCTCAAAGATGCCTACTTTCACATTCCATCAGGTGCTCCCACAGAAAGTACCTCAGGTTTGAGTTGCCCTCAGGCCACTATCAGTTCAGAGCAATGCCCTTTGGCTAACCTCAGCTCAAGGGTTTCACAAAGTGCCTGGCAGTAGTAGTTGCCTTTCTAGAGAAGGCAAAAGATTTCCATATTTCCTTATCTGGACAATTGGCTATTAGTGGGTCAGTCTCCAGACCAAGTCAAGTCTCACCTGCAAGTGACCCAGCAAGTGCTCACTTCCCTAGGATTTCTTCTCAACCTTCCCAAGTCAGTTCTCGAACCAGTCCAGCTCCTTACCTTTATAGGGGAAGAACTGGACACACAGAGCAAGAGCCTTTCTTCCTCTAGAAAGGGCAAGGGCTGTTATGGAACTAGCTTCTTCCTTCAGCCTTCAGGTATCTCAACCAGCAAGGCATTTCCTCCAGCTCTTGGGCCACATGGCAGCTTCAACAGCAGTGGTCCAAGGGGCAAGATCCCAGATGAGGGATATTCAGTTCCACCTGAGAGCTTTCTGGTCTCAGAGAAAGGACTCCCTTACCAAACTGATTCCAGTGACTCCGACCTTGATCCAGGCCCTCCAGTGGTGGCAGGATCAGGGCAATTTAAGGCAAGGTGTTCCTTTTGTTGCTCAGCCTTGTTCAGTGGTCCTTACCACAGATGTTTCTCTTCTGGGCTGGGGAGTCCACCTGGGGTCCCTTACTGCCCAGGGCCTGTGGTCCCCCCAAGAATCCCTTCTCCACATCAATCTTCTAGAGCTCAGGGCAATTTTTCTAGCTCTAAAAGCGTTCTCACAGTCAGTTCAGAACAAGGTGGTTCAAGTCAGAACAGACAACACTTCCACCATGTGGTACATCATCAAGCAGGGAGGCGCTTGGTCCACGGCCTTGTACACAGAAGCCATGAAGTTGTGGTCCCTGGCTTATTCCCTGCAAGCCTCTCTTGTAGCAGTTCACCTTCCAGGCAAGGATAATGTGCTAGCAGATGCACTGAGCAGGATTTCTCAGGGCCATCACGAATGGTCCCTGGACCCTCAGGTGTTGAAAGTGATTTTTTCAAGGTGGGGCACTCCAGAGATAGATCTCTTTGCAGCCCCAGACAGTCACCAACTCCCTCTCTTTTGTTGCAGACCTCCAGTCTTGGGCTCAGTCCCCCTGGATGCCCTGATTCTGAATTGGGAAGGGAAGATCTTCCCTTGTCAATCTTCACCATTCATTACTTCCTGGGTGTAAGCGGAGGCGCCCCGTCACGAGACTTTTTTTTTTTTAAAAGCTTGGACTACTTGGCACCGCCCTCGAGAGTGACGTCATGCGCGAGGGGCGGCCGTTAGTAGCGACCAACTCCTCCTCCAACTCAGTTCTGTTTCTCCCGCCGTCGAGGCAGCACCTGTTTCGCGTGGAGTGTCATTTCAAGTCGCGTAGTAGGCCAACTCCGATTTTCTCACACTCGGCCATACTTCAGTAAGACTGTTCCTTTTTCTTTTATGCGGCGCGGTGTTTTCTTACTGTATTTGACCTTTTTTGTTTCACGTTATGTCGGTTCTGGGCGGCGTTTCGAAAGCAGGCGAGCTCCTATCGTCGGTGCTCCTGCGGCGGCATTTCTCCGTCTCGGACCGGCGCTAGCGTTTGTCTTCGTTGCCTGGGACCCAGCCATGACGCGGATTAGTGCGACACCTGTTTCTCAATGGACGCCGTGTCCTCCCGAGTCCCTGCGTTCAAGCTCGGCAAAACCCGCCGACCGCCGAGAGGCGATCGTTCTCGGGATTCCCAGGTAAGGTCTCTTGGCCCTTCCCGGGTCCCCTCGGGCCTACTCTGATCCGAGGAGGAGGGTCTCTCGTCTTTTCTTGCGAGGAGGCCCCTTCAGCGGTGTCGAGGGCGTCATAGTCCTTCGGGCGGCGCCCGACACCGCCTCGGCAGTCACCTCTTGGTGCAGGACTCCCCGTGGCGAGGCCCTGCGTCTTGTAGGCCTAACAGGTGGACCCTCGACGCCGCCTTTGAGGCGCTGTTTGGATCGGTGCCGATTCGCGGTGCTGGTTGTCAGCAGCGGCTGGCATTGGTAGTCACCAGCGTTGAATCGGCGCCCGTTCCGGTGCGGTGATCAAATGGCGCCATTAGCGGTGCCGTTGCGGTGCTGATGCTCATGGCGGCGCGCCCGTCAGCGATGCCGCCTCACCTCCAGCGCTGCTGGCGGCGCCGTGGGCTAATCTTGCCTCCTCGCGGCGCGGGTCGGTTTCCGGCACGGGAGGCGGTGCCGTTTATCTACCAGTACCGTGAGGGTTGGGAGTTGGGCCTGGCTGCTGCCAGCGTTGGAAGCGGCGGCGCGCCATTGGTGCCCGGGGCCGTTCGGCGCCGTAGCCTCTGGGACCCTGGGGTGGCCAGCATTGAGGTCCAGCTGGTCTTGTCTTCCTCAGGAGGCGATGACTCAGGCGTGGACCCATCTGGCACCCCACTCTTGAGTCTGGGTCCCCTGTGGCTAGAGGTACCAAGGCGGGCAGGCCCTCCCTCTGTCTCCCCTTCGTCGTCTCCTGAGGCTCCCCGCTGGGGTGGCCAGGGTCCCAGGGGGCAGGCGTGGGGCGGCGGAGGGCTCCCCTGGAGGGCCGCTGACAGCTACCCCGGGTGCTGTTGCCCCTCTGAGGACGAGGGAACCGCTGCCGTCGGGGAGGCCCTCTCGGAGTCCGAGGGTTGAGGGCAGAGGGTCTGGCTCTCGGGCTTCCTTAGCCACCTCAGGGGTGGCCAGGAGCAGTGGAACCCGCCCCCTCCTCCGAGGCTCGGGTGCCCTCGGCGTTCTTGTGGACTGCCCTTCTGGATCCATGCAGTCCCGGCGTCGTCTGGGGAGGTTCTCCCCTGGGCTCTTCCAGGCTCCGCTTCCCAGAGTTCCGTCCTGCGGCCTGGTCTGTTGTCCGGGATCCCTCCAGCTGGGCTCTGTTCCCGTATTCCAGAGCCCTGGCAGAGCTGTTGCCTCCTCGAGGTGCCCCTCCCCATCTCTCTGCCTTCACCACCCCGCTCCCAGGCCATGTCGGTCCTCACCAGGTCCGTTATCCTGGGAGCAGTTCAAGGAATTTCTCTTGACCTTCCCCTCATATATTGAGATACATGCATGGGCGGGTCTTTCGACTCTCCCCACGCCCTAAGAGTCCTCTGGACATTCCAGCTCCCCATCATCCTCGTCTCCCTCCTCTGAGGAGAGAACCCCACTCATCTTTCCTCGATGCTGATTTCCACGAAATATCAGCGTTTCCTTTCAGGATGGTGAGGATCTTGATTTCCTATGTTCGGAGAGACAATACCGAGCAGGAGCAGCGAAATTCCTTGGTGAATTCAGTGCCCAGCATTTAGGTGGTACCTTCCTGGCCTATCCCTTCCAGGAGGCGTCTATCCGGTCCTGGCAGTCCCCAGCTGCTTCTTCTCCAGCCCGGCTGACTGTCAGCGTGGTATTGTGCCTCAGAGTCTCTAGGTACCCTTCCCACCCCCTCTGGTTTGGTCTACCTAGACACTCCTTCCGAGGCGCCGCTGCCTAGTGCGCGACCGCCCACGGATCCGGACTCTCTCCAGTTCGGCCGTTGGGGCGAAGAGTATTCTCTTCCTTCCGATGCGGTTGCCTGTATTGCATCTCATCAGGCTCACCACGCTGCCTACAACGGCATTTGTGGTCGATGATGTCCCAGCTGTTGGCATCAATGCCTGACATGGAGCAAACCAGACAAGCCATTGCCCTCTCACGGTAGAGCCTGGAGCTGGCAAGACGCCAAGCAAGGGCATCTTCGGCGAGCCGGTGAGGTGGCTTCAGGCTGCGAGGACAGCGATCTGCATCAAGGCGGACGGCATGGCTCCGTCTCTCTAGGTTGTCACCCTGGCCCGGCGTGGGGTGATTAGCTCCGCCTTCCGGGGGACCCGTCTTTTCTCCTCTAGAGCTAGGAGACTTTTGCAGGGGCTCCCTCCATCTCCTCGTCCTCGGGAGGCACCTCCTAGCTCTTCTCCCACTTAAGTTTTCTGAATAAGCCAGGGTCTTCTCCTTCTGTTTCTCACCAGCAGGAGGCTGGGGGTCTTGTTCCCTCAGGGTATTTTACCTCTCGGGGAAGAGGAGCTTGGTACTCACCCAGGAAGTAATGAATGGTGAAGATTGACAAGGGAAGATATGAAAATTACGTACCTACCGTAATTCTTGATCTTCTCTTGTATCTTCACCATTCATTACTTACACCCGCCCCCCATCCCCTCAGTGGCCTCCTCCTGTGGCTTCTCCACCTCCCGTGTCCTTCCTCTCTCTGCAAAAAAAAAATAAAAATAAAATAAAAAGGAGGAAGAATTACTCCAATTTTTCAAAAAAAAAAAAAAAAAAATATATATCTTTTAAGGGGGCCCTTATTTCTATCAGAAAAATGATTTACTCTAAGATTCTTGGGCGTTTTCCTGGAATTGCATATGGCGATCAGACTGCACAACTATCTCTTGCCATACCTTCTGGCGAGATACTTCTGGAGTTTTAGCCTGACTCTGGCTATTCAGTTTTGATCCTGCAATCCATGCTACCAGCTGTTAAGCCTAGAATCTCAACCCCCGATTCTTGCCTTGCAGAGCAGAGGCAGATGCGATTATTTTTCTTAAAAAAAGAAGAGGGAAAAACTGAGGGAACTCTCTCGACTGCTATGGGCATTCTCTGAATTTAAAGTCATGCTCCTAAGCGTGCAAGTTATTATCTAAAAAAAAAAAAAAAAAAAGGAAAAACAAGGGCAAGAAAATCCTTCCTGTGAGATTTTGGTGATTGGTTTTCCTTCAAATATCCTCCTGGACAGTTTACGAGAAAGCAGTGCTGACCATGACCAATCCTTGCCAGCCTAAGCCTCTGGCCTGCCCTGGCAAGTCTGACTGAGTCCCATTTCTATACTATATACCGCCTGAAAGGCCTAGATTTTCCATTTCTAAACCCTTGAGCAGCTCTCACATGCTGCCTGGGATTTATCCTTTCCTTCTCGGGTGTCCTCCAGTTAAGGGCCTTTTCTCGGCCAGGAGCCCGGAGTGGGGATCAAGGACCATGGCATGTTGAGGATGAGGACTATGCCCTCCTGAGACTGTCTAGCGGGTTCGGTGAACCTTCTCTTCAGCTCTATCACCGGGGATTCTTGCTTCCCTGTTAATCGAGCCTTAAAGCTTTCAGCTAACTACGCTCGTTGGGCATTCTGGTCCCTTCAACATCCCATCTTTCTCTTCTCTTCTTCTTCTTCTTTCTTCCTCATTACCTTCCTTCTCTCTCCTCCTAGAGTCGCCCAGGTAAGGAGGCCCTGCGATCCCTAGGTTAGGAATACTCTTATCTCCTCTGTCCTTTCTCCATCGGCTTATTCCTTTTCAGTTCATTCTTCCTTACTTTGCTATCCCTTGGCTATCTTGCCTCGCTATCTCTATTTCTATGCTTTGCTTTTGCCTCTCCGGCTCACAGAACTGAGTTGGAGGAGGTGGTCGCTACTACTGGCCGCCCCTCGTGCATGGCCGCATGGCGTCACTCTGAAGTGTGTAATCAAGCTTTAAAAAAAAAAAAAGCTCCCGTGAGTCTTGCGCCTCCGGCTTACACCCAGGAAGTAATGAATGGTGAAGATACAAGAGAAGATCAAGAATTATGGTAGGTATGTAATTTTCATTTTCTGTATGCCTTTCCCCCCATCCCACTCCTGCTCAAAGTTTTAGTCAAAATAAGGTCTCAACCTTGCAAGGTGATTCTGGTTGCTCCAGATTGGGCCAGACAGCCCTGGTACCCCCTGTTGCTGTCCCTAGCAGTAGATCTTCCCCTGTCTCTTCCCAGGAATTACAACCTGTTAACATCTTCTCAGGGGAGGATTTGGTACCCCGATCTTCAGTCTCTCAATCTCAAGGCATGGCTCTTGAAGAGTTGGAGTTTGCGGATCTGCATCTTTCCCAAGGGGTTCTGGACATCCTCAAGGCTTCTCGAAAGCCCTCCACCAGAAAGACTTACAACTCCAAATGGAAAAGATTCAACATTTGGTGTTCTAAGAAGAATATTTCTCCAGACACTGCTGAGTTGCCTACAGTTCTGGATTATATCCATCACAGCACTCCTCTGCTCTGGAGCTACTCCTGGACAAAAGACCAGACTCCAAGAGGTTGCTAAGCTGTATATAGTGTCACATCTGAAGGATTTCGATACTGTGCCCCTGGAACTGCTCTTGGCTTCCATAAGGTGTTTATGTTGTTATGTTAATACTGTATAATCTATGCCTTACCACACTCGTACACTGTGTTGAATCTGTAACATTACTGCTCTTATCTCCCACAAGGTGTTTATTTTTGTTATGTTAATACTGTATAATCTATGCCTTACCATGTTTCGTATGCTGTGTTGAATCTGTATCCTCACATGAACTGTAACATGTCTAATTTGTACAATGTCGTTGTATGTACCTAAATCTATTATTCCTGTACTCTCCCGGGTCGTACCTGAAAATAGGCAATTGTCTTGTCTAGTGTACCTACCTGGTTAACAAAAGCTAAATAAATAAATAATAAATAAATAAATATGGTCCATCTTAATGGTCTAGGCCTCAGACCAGCTACTCTCAAGGTACACTTGTCAGCTGTTTCTGCATTTTTGTCTGTGGGGAAGCCTTCCTCACTATCTTCCCATCCCGTGTACTGTAAATTTTTTAAAGGATTGTTTCACACCAATCCCCCTTTTAGAGACCCTGCCCCTGCCTGGGATTTGAATGTTTGCATTGCTCAGCTTATGCAACCCCCTTTGAGCCTATGTCTTCAGCAGAGCTTAAGTACTTGACTTGGAAAACTGTGTTCTTGGTAGCCATTACCTCTGCCAGGCGTATCAGTGAATTGCAAGCCCTGTCAGTGGAACCTGATTTTATCTCCTTTCATAGGGATAAAGTGGTCCTTAGAACCAATAGAAGGTTCTTGCCCAAAGTGGTTTCAGACTTCCATTTAAATCAGTCTGTGTCTCTCCCTGTTTTCTTCACTGATCATTCTTCCTCAGGAGAGAGGAGGCTACACAGTTTAGATGTCAAAAGGGCCCTTAGTTACTACATAGAGCATACCAAGGGTCACAGGTTTGACTCCCTCCAGTTGTTCCTCACTTATGGAGAAGTGGGAAAGGGCAAACCTGCTACCAAAAGATCTATTGCCAGGTGGATTGTGTCTTGTATACAAATCTGTTATGAAAAACTGGGGAAAACTCCACCCTCAGGCCTGAGGGCTCATTCCACAAGAGGTACAGCTGCTTCCCTGGCTGCGGCCAGGGATATCCCTCTTCTAGAAATTTGTCAAGCAGCCACCTGGAAAACAGTCCATACCTTTACCAAGCATTACTCTCTGGATATCCAGGCTAGGAGTGATGCTCGGTTTGGCACAGCAGTACTTCAGAGCCTATTCCCAAAGTAGGTTCTGTCCCTCCTCCTTGGAGGTACTGCTTGGTAGTCTGCAATTGTCAGAATACAGCAAGACTTCATGTTGTTTGAAGAAAAAATTACTCACCTTAGTAATTATATTTTTTCTAATGGAGTCTTGCTGTATTCTGACCTCCCTCCCTTCCTCCTGTCTCAGAACCTGTTTTTGGGACGTGGGTGGGCAGGTGCAGTGTTGCACCCCAGGGGTGTATTTGCTGGCACCCTCCTCCTTTTGTTTGGGTGCTTATTTATTATTGTTATTTTTGGGTACATTGGGTTTAGTTTTTGGGTTTTCTGACTTGAGTCTTCCTTGGGAATCCAAAACTTTTCAATGAGTTGGCTAGTAGAATTTTACAATTTCACATAGAATTTTTAGTTTAGTTGGCAAGTAAGAATCTGACGGTTTGAGTTCAAAACACTCCAGACAGAGACTTCAACCGAGCTCGAGCTCAGTGTCCCATGCCCTGCATGGAAAGTTAACCCTTAGTTCTCCGGGGCAGTTCAAAGGTTGGGAATCACTGCAATTGTCAGAATACAGCAAGACTCCATTAGAAGAAATATATAATTACTAAGGTGAGTAATTTTTTCTTGTGGCTCTGGGTCAACACTACCAGTTCAGAGTCCTGCCCTTTGGGCTCTCTTCGACGCCACGAGTCTTTACAAAGTGCTTTGCAGTACTCGCAGTGCGTCTCAGAAAACTCTGAATTCAAGTGTACCCGTACCTGGATGATTGGCTACTAGTGAGCTTTTCCAGACAAGGGGCACAGGAAGTGGTTTCCACAGCTTCCAAGTTCCTCACATCTATGGGAGTTCTCCTGAACCTGGAAAAATCACAGCTTTAACCCTCCCAACAGCTCCTCTTCATTGGAGCTCTCCTGGACACCTCCAGGGTAAGAGCCTTCCTCCCAGAGGACAGGAGAAACGACATTCTCCAGATGGCTCACTTCATCAAGAACAACAACTCAGTTCAAGCTGTCTCAGTGCAGTGGATGCTAGGTCTCATGGCACCGTCCATGTTCACGGTTCCCTTAGCCCGCTTACATGTGAGAATCACAATGGATGCTCAGCTCTCATTGGTCTCTGACCACGCATTCGCAGTCCTTCCACATCAAGGTGATAGAGCCTCTAATGAGGTCATTCACCTGGTAGACTCAGGAGGACATCCTTCTCCAAGGTGTTCCCTTTGCCCCACCGGAGATGCAGATCACCATCACCACAGATGCACCTCTGACCGGTTGGGGAGCTCATTGTCAGGACCTCCACACCCAGGGCCTGTGAAGTCAGGACGAGTCCCAGCTGCACATAAATGTCCTGGAGATGAGAGCTGTCCTGTACACTGTCCAAGCCCTGAAGGATGTCCTCTGTCACAAAGTAATTCTCCTTCAGACGGACAACAAGGCAGCGATGTACTACATCAACAAACAGGGTGGAGCACACTCTTACCCTCTGTGCATTGAAGCCATGAGAGTGTGGGAATGCTGTCTTGAGCATGAAGTCCTGATCCAGGCGGTCTATCTGCCAGGAATCTAGAACGATCTGACGGATCGCCTCAGCAGAACGGAGGCAGATCCACACGAATAGTCTGTCGACTCAAACGTTGTGTAATCACTATTCGAAGAGTGGGGCATTCCAGACCTGGATCCTTTTGCATCCCCACTCAATGCAAAACTGCCACTATTCTGCTCCAGAAATCCAGAACCTGGCACTTTTTGTCAGGATGCATTCAGACTGCAGTGGACAAGATGCTCTCTGTCCACATTTTTTCCTCTTCCCTTAATTCAGAGGGTACTGCTCAAGTTAGAGGCACGGAGGCAGCATGATTTTCATTGCCCCATACTGTCCTCGTCAAATATGGTTTCCGTTAATCAACGGATTATCGGAGGTTCCTCCAAGACAACTTCCCCTTCGGACGGACTTCCTGACACAGGGTCCAGTGGTCCATCCCAACCTGTGATCCCTTCATCTCCATGCCTGGCTCCTGAGGAGATAGAAGTGGGTAGGTTCAGAGAATCTGACATTCTCCTAGCAGCACGTAAGCCATCCACTAGGAAGACTTACACAGCAAATTGGAAACAATTTTCCATTTGGTGTGCAAAGTCCGCCCTGGACCCCTTTGCTTGCTCACTGAACAAGGTGTTAGAGTACCTTCTAGACCTATTAAATGCAGGACTGCAATACTCTTCATTAAAGGTGCACCTTTGCGTGATTTTGGCCTACCACAAGTCTATACACAATATGTCAGTGGCACAGTTGCCCTTAGTTAAGAGATTCCTTAAAGGTATCCTACCCACTAGACCAACAGTCAGGAGAACGGCAGCCGTATAGGATATCAATCTTGTGCTAGACATGCTCACACATAAACCATTTGAGCCTCTAGCAACCTGCGACTTAAAGTTTCTGACCTGGAAGGCAGCCTTCCTTGTGGCCATTACCTCCACTTGCAGGGTGTCTGAAATACATGCCCTGGTCACAGACTTCCCCATACATAGTATTTTACAAGGACAAGGTGGTTCTTAGGACTCACCCTAAATTCCTTCCCTAAGTAGTCTCGGAATTCCACCTGAACCAGCCCTTGGTCCTTCCGACCTACTTTGCAAATTTCCAGAATGAAGGGGAGCGTCCCCTCCACTCTCTGGATGTGAAAAGAGTTTTGCGATTCTACATCGACAGAACGAAAGAGTTTACCAAATCCTAGCAACTTTTGTCTCATTCAGCATGGCCTGGCTGGGTCAGCCTGTTGCCATCAGATGCATTTCAGCCTGGCTGGTAGCGTGTCTTCGCCATTGCTACTCGATGACACAGGTCAAGCTGGAAGGCAGGGTGTATGCCCACTCTACCAGAGTGGTCATGGCATCCCTGGCAGAGATTTGGTATGTGCCCATTGCACACATCTGCAGTGCAGCCACTTGGAGCTCTGTGCACACTTTTGTGAAGCACTGTGCCCTGGATGTCCATGCCAGACAGCATCCCTCCTTTGGCAGGACAATCTTTAATGGACTTCTTTCCTAACTGAGCTCCTTTCTCCTGCCACCCTTCTTGGGGGATTGTTTTTAGCTTGGTACACTCCCACTAGTACGAATGAGTGGTGGAGACTTTTAAGTCCAGGAAGATATGAAAATTACATACCTACCATAATTCTTGATCTTCTTGGTTGAAGTCTCCACCACTCATTCACATGACCACCCTCCATGCCCTGAGCTCACTCATCCTGTTTTTTGGTCTTCACTCCCTCGCTGGTTGGGCTGTGCAGATTCTGTTGAGTTGACCCTTACATGGGTCATACGGACCTTCTTATGTGCGGTTAGATTAGTTTTCCTAGGTTAGGTTACACTGCACCTCCTCAGTAAAAAAGGTACTGAGGCAGTTAGAGGGTTGATGCCGAGATAGCCTATACGGTGTGAGCCAGCCTCGCCACGCATCCGCAGTCCTACCTCGGCGCCGACCCTTCTGAAGATTTTTGGCTTCCCCTGGGTCCTAGCACTTCTGGCGTAGTCCCACTAGTGTGAATGAGTGGTGGAGACTTCATCCAAGAAGATCAAGAGTTATGGTAGGGACGTAATTGTCATTCTAGGATTGTGGATATGTTGTTCATCCACACTTATTGGCATGTCCCTTTCCCCTTTAAGGATCACCGTAAGTCTTCAAGCTGGCTCCTCCCACCCACCCAGGTGGTATATACCTCAGCTCCGCCCCATGACGCCAAATCTTCCTTTCCGCTGAAAGATTCAGGTTGCCTCCCTCATGCTCACGCATTTCGTAGGCCCTGGCTTTCAAAACTCCGGTTTTACCAAAATTAAAACTCGTTCAATTTCACGATCGGCCCTTTGTGTCTTCGATTATGGAGGAAAAATCTTCCCCTGGAATTTGTTGGTGTCCTTGTGGCCAGAAGATGTTGCGCACCGATCCCCATCTCACATGCGTCTACTGCCTAGGTGTCAGCCATGACACCTCGTCCTGCAGCTTGTGCTTGGCCTTCCATCCCAACGTTCTGGACGACCATCTGGCACGCTTAAAGTAGGGGAGACCAGAAAAAAGGAACCCTCCGGTGAAATCCAAGGAGGCTAGGTGGGCAGTTTCTGCAGCTGCAGGCTCTGCCGAACAATTGAAACACATGCAGATGTTCGAGGAAGAAGCAGCTCGTGCCGCTGACAATCGGGGCTTCTTCATTCCTCTCAACCTAGGCTCCACTTTCTCGGGCTCCTTCCAGGAGTTGTGCCAGTCTCTTCCCACCTGGGGAGGAGCATCTGCGGGCTCTCACTCCTCCCAATCCCATAAGCGGGAGAAGGAACCAAGTAAGCCTTTGTCTCGATGAAGGCGCTCTTGGGACCGAGAGAGGTCCCTGTCCCAAGAGCATGCGGTCTCGACTTTGGTCGAGATCGCTTCGCCGCTGGCTGGACCTTCTGTCGGGCCCAGATGGTCAAGATGCAGTCGACGAGGTCGAGATTGTCATCAACCGCAGTGACCCACTGTCGCCGGCTCCGGACGATGACTCCTTGGAAAGGACTCCGGTCCTTGTCTTCCCTGATGAGGCCAAGCCTGCTGGTGTTCCCATCGAGGACCCGGTTCCGGAACCCCGGAAGTCACCGGTCCTGCCGGTGTCTCCGGAGCGACTGAGTCGGCCTGCCTGATCTCGGTCGAGGTCTAGATCCTCCTCGACCGAAAGGCCGAGGAAGATCCATAAGTGCTCTAAGAAGAGGCGACACCATTGGCCGTCCTCGTCCTCCTCGGATGAGGAGAGGCTCCGGCAGAAACTCTGTCAGCGCTACGAGGACCTCATGTGGCAACAGCTGATCTTGTCCGGGCACAAGCCTACTCCAGCTCCTTCCCCAGCCATTATTTGGCTTTCACCTCCTAGGCTGAAGCTGACCCCTCTGGAGCCGAAATCTTGGTCCCCCACGGGACCGGCAAATCCACCTCCTTCGTCCCTAAACGGTCTCTCCACCCATCATGGTGGAACTGCCACCTAAGCAGCCTGTGGGAAGGGCTCCTTCAAAAGAAGACAGACTGGACACCAGGCTTCCCTGGCGTTTATTGGTCACGGTCACCCCAACCACCCTCGGCATGTCAAGGGTGATTTTTTTTTTTTTTTACCTCTTTCCCCTAGCCTGCCACCTCTGACTCTTCAGGGTGACAAATGGACATCCCACTGCCCAGAACCCTACCCAAACAGACCCCTAGACCCCATGGAGCCACAATTAACCCCCCGGGCGGGGATGAGGAGGGGGTCAGACACCCCATAACTTACATTTCGTCGGTCTCCTGAGGTCTGCTGGGCAGGCACGGGCAAATCATGGGCATGGCCTCAGTCCTCCCATCTTCCCGGCTGAGGCAGGCTTTTTTTTTGTTTTTCTCCCACCCCGAGCAGCCAGTGACTTCCCCCTGATGTCATGACGCAAGCATCGACGTCCAAACTGCTCAATGGCCACAGCCCATCCCCCTATTGGGCTTGCAGTTCCCCGAACCTCCTCTCGGGGTCATGCAAGTGGCGGATCTTCGGCCCATCCCTCCCCGGAGAAGGCGAGCTGTCGTTGGATGCTGCAGCCTATCTCCACCCGGCCGACCCACCGACGACCCAAGTCCACTCCTGAACCCGGGTCGCCGGCGTGGTGTGCCACGTTCAGCGCCTCAACCCTCAGCGCCACCTGGTTGGCTCATCAAGGGTGATTTGGGTGGCAGGCACTGTATCCCACTCCTCGGATTCGGGCGTCACTGGGCTTCACTGTCATCATGGGGTTGATGAGTCGTCCGTTGGCCTAGGGATGGAGGAAGGTCCTTCCTCCTTCCAAGGGATCCTTCATCTCATCTCTGAGTTCACAGGGATGCCCCTGGAACCCATCCAGAAAAAGGCAAAGTACCCTCTTATGGACATCCTTAAAAGAGGGGATACTCCGACAGAGGCCTTTCCTGTGTCTGAGGCCATTGTTGGTCTGGCACTTGAACACTGGCAGCGTCCTGCTTCTTGTCCAGCCCCATCTGCCCGCAAGTACGTGGTACCCATGGGGTCACTTATGGGGTTCACAGAGCACCCTTCGACCGAGAGTCTGGTGACCACTTCTATGTTCTGCATACTGGCAGTTCTGCCAACACGGATCGACCTCCCGACAGAGAGTCCAAGCTCTTGGACCATTCAGCGAGAAAGGTCTATGCGGCTTCCTCCTTGGGCCTTCATCAGGCAAGTTCGGCCATCATCATGCCACACTTCTCTCACGCCCTTCTGGGGTCATTAGACAAAGTCCTCCCACATCTCCCGCAGACATCAGACCACGGTCAAGTAGGTCCGGGACCAGGGCCAAGCTGGGCCAAACAGCAGCTCCAGACAGCCCTGGAAATTGGGGACTCTTGTGCCCGCTCGATGGCTGCCGCAGTTGCCTCTCGCCGCAGGGATTGGCTGAGGCTCTCCTCCTTCCCGGCAAATACTTAGCACAAATTAGCTGATGTGTCCTTCCTTGGGACCACCGACTTGTTCGGCCCAGGAGTGGCCAATCATCTTCAATGCATAGAACAGTCCAGTGCCACCTTGGACGTTACTTCTACCAAGGGTTCTTCAGGCAAGAACCAGCAGAAGAAGCCCTTTCAGCACTCTTCCCCTACAGCTCAGCAGTCCTCCTTCCAAGGGGGACAGCAGCACCAGCATCAGCAGCAGGCTCAAGCTTGGCGCCCTCGGCCCAAGCCTGGACCCCAACAGGCCCATAAAGGAGGCCGAGGCTCAGGCTCAGTGACGGGGTTGGGGCTGCCACCCCTACTCCCGTCACGACAGCTCTGGGTCCTCCTGTGGGGGGCCGGCTCCGCCACTTCCTTTCCGCCTGGTCCGCTGTCACTTCAGACAGGTGGGTTCTCGAAGTGTTCGGTCAGGGACTGCCTCTAGAGTTTGAGCAGTACCCTCCCAGCTGAGTCCGCACCCCTCGGGAGGAACAGGTATCTGCTCACACCCAGTCGGCTCTTCAAGACAACGTTGCTCAGCTCCTCCTCAAGGAGGCAATATTTCCTGTGGCAGATCCTCCAACAGACTCAGGCTTTGTCTCCAGGTACTTCCTGGTGCCCAAACGGACAGGGGGCTGGCTCCCCATTCTAGATCTCCATGACCTGAATCCATATCTCAGGTCTCGCACCTTTCAGATGGTCATACTGTCCCAGATCATTCCATCCTTGGAGCGAAACGTGCTTTTGTTCACTGGATCTGCAGGATGCATTCTTTCATGTCCCAATCCATCCGTCCCATCATCAGTTCCTCCACTTCAGGGTTGAAGGGACCCTGTACGAGTTCCGAGTCATGCCATCCGGCCTGTCATCAGCCCCATGGGTCTTCACCAAATGCATTGCAGTGGTGGCGGCCCATCTACGGCATCAGGGAGGATCAGAATTTACCCTTACCTCGACGACTGGCTTCTGGCAGGTCACTCCCTACAGGAGGTGGAGAGATCCAGGGATCTGGCCCTCCAGACCTGCTCCCAACTCTGCCTCCTAATCAACGAGGCCAAGTCAGAACTCGTGCCTTCTCAGGTGATGGGCTTCATCGTGGCAGAGCTCGACTCTTGTCAAGCTAGAGCTCCGCTCCCAGCGGACAGGGTGGAGGTTCTTTCCTCCTTTGCCCAATCATTTCTGGTTGGGCAGTTGCGTCCTGCCCAGGTCTTTCTTCACATTCTGGGTTACATGGCGGCGTGCACCTCAGTGGTACGTTGGGCCCGTTAGCACATGCGCCGCCTCCAGTGGGAGCTGACTGCACAGTGGACTCAGTGCCATGGTCAATTTGACCAGCTGATCACTGTAACTCAGAAGATGTGGGACACTCTCCAATGGTGGACCGCCCCAGACTGGTTGCAGGAAGGGATCCCGTTTGTCCACCCTGAGCCGATGGTCGTTCTCATGACCGATGCCTCTCTCATGGGCTGGGGAGCCTACATGAGGGACGAAAGGGCCCACGGGCTCTGGACCTCTGAGGAGTCCCGATGCCACATCAGCCTGTTGGAGCTCAGAGCAGTCAGACTGGCACTTTCAGCATTCGCTCCTCAGCTCCAGGTCAAGTGGTTCAAGTCCGGACGGACAATACCACAACCATGTTCTACCTCAACAAACAGGGTGGTACATACTCCTGTCTGCTGTGCAAGGAGGTGCTCTGCATCTGGACCCTCATGGGCCAGTTGGAGGTGCATCTCCTAGCCATCCGTGTGGCAGGAGCCTCGAACCATCTAGGCCAGACATGCCACGAGTGGTGTCTTCATCCAGAGGTAGCTTACATTCTGTTCCCCGTTGGGGCAAACCGATGGTGGACCTGTTTGCCTCCAGGGAAAACACCTAACTGAGGCTGTTTCATGTCCTCCCCCTTCTACGCCTTCCCTCCATTTCCCTTGATCCACAAGGTGCCCCTCAAGGTGAGGAGGGACAAGGCGCAGGTGATCCGGGTAGCCCCAGACTGGCCGTGCCATTTCTGGTATCCAGATCTCCTCAGCCTCAGCTGCAGGCCCCCAGCATGGCTTTGTACATGCCTGGACCTGATATCACTCAATCAGGGGAAAGTATACCATCTGGACCTTCAATCCCTGCACCTCACAGTCTGGTACCTGAGTGGCTAGAGTTCTAGGCTTTGGGTCTTTCCAAAGATGTCTACACTGTGGTGGAGGCATCTAGAAAGGAATCGACCAGGAAGTGTTATGCCTTCAAATGGAAGCGGTTTTCCATTTGGTGTCAGGACAAGGGCCTGAACCCTCTGTCCTGCCCCATGGCTAACATCCTTGACTACCTTTGATCTCTCTGCAAAGGGGGTCTACGGTCATCGACCCTTCGAGTGCACCCGGCAGCCATCTCTGCTTACCGGGCACGGGCTGGTCAGCCGACGGCGCAGGAGACAGTGGTCAGGCACTTTTTCAAAGGCCTGGATCACATATCCCCTCTGGTGTGTGAACCTCCACCTCTGTGGGATTTACTGCTGGTACTGGCAAAGCTCATGGGCAAGCCATTCGAACCCATGCACAAGTGCGAGTTGTCAGCTTGTCATGGAAGACGGCCTTCCTGGTGGCTGTCACGTTGGCCAGAAGGACAGGGGAGCTCCAGGCGCTTTCAGTGGACTCCCCTTATCTGGTCTTCCACAGGGACAAAATTGTCCTGCGCCCCCACCCGAAATTCCTTCCGAAGGTGGTGTCAGAGTTTCACTTTAACTAGGTGTTAACTCTGCTGGTTTACTACCCAACTTACACCTCAGAGGCTGAGTACAGGCTCCATACCTTGGACCTGAGACGTGCTCTCTCCTACTATAAGGAGAGGACGGCGGAAATTCAGGGAGAGGTTCACCAGCTATCTGTCACCTACACTGAAGCCGCTTCTGGCAGACCTGCAGCGTAGTGGACCATTGCAAGATGGGTTTCATCATGCATAGGTCTGTGTTATGAGCTGGCGGGCAAGGAGCCTCCCAGAGGGATAAGAGCTCATTCTACCTGCCATACTGCTGCATCGGTGGCTGCTTCCAGGGACATCCCTATCCAGGAAATCTGCCGGGCTGCTACCTGGAAGTCAGCAAACACCTTCATCACCCACTACCACATCGAGCTTGGGTCACGCCGGGATGCTGGTTTTGGGGCCTCAGTTTTCAAATCTCTGTTCCCTAAATACTGTAGTTGGTGTGCGCCTTGCCTCCCTCCTCCTGGAGAACTGCTAGGAGTCTGCCAATAGTGTGGATGAACAACATATCCATGATCCTAGAAGAACAGGTTACTCACCTGTAACAGTAGTTCTAGGAGTGGTATATGTTGTTCATCCATACAGACCTACCCGACCTCCCCGGCTGCGAACGCACAACACCTGGCTTTGAGCAGGCTAAGATCTGGGCTCATGGGGCGGAGCCAAGGTATATACCACCTGGGTGGGTGGGAGGAGCTAGCTTGAAGACTTCCGGTGATCTTTAAAGGGGAAAGGGACATGCCAAAAAGTGTGGATGAACAACAAATACCACTCCTAGAACTACTGTTACAAGTGAGTAAACTGTTCTTTCTGCATGGTGTGAAAGTCACTGCCAGGGTTTCCAGACACAACTCCACATGAATTTGCTGGAGATGTGTGCAGATCTTCCAGTGTCGGTCTTCATCATGCATCACTGGTGGGTGATTGGCCAGAGACGAGCACCACACGGGAGATTTTTTTTTCCTAAGGGGAGGAGACAGTGCCACCCATGGGGCCGACACATGGCATGATGCTCGTGGACTGGCCAGTAATGTCCATTGGCTCCTCCTCCACCTCAGTTCTGCTTCTCCTGCCACAGAGACATCACTTCACTCCCGCTCTGCTTATCCACTGCATCTGCGGCCTAGTTAGCGCAGCACCGCTGCCTTCAGAGCTGTTCCTGTTAACGCCATCGATGCCGTTCTCTTCATCTTTGCCTCGATTCTGCCGTCAAGTCACTCGACACCTTTTCTGAATCCACTAAGGCCTTTCCCAGTTATTTTTACCCGAGTGGCATTGAGTCTATTCTGTATTATGTTTTAATTTTTTGCTCGCATCATGTCTGGTTCAGGGGACAGAAACCACTCTTCTAAGGCGGGCCGGCCTCCCATGCGTCAGTGTCCCTGCACCCAGCAGTTTTCCACAACGTACCTACATGATGTTTGTCTTACCTGCCTTGGACCTCAGCATGACCTGGACCAATGCAACACCTGCTTCTTGATGGACCGACACGTTCTCGAGCACCACACGTTAAAAGTCGGCAGGGCCCTGCCGACTTTGGGGGGCATTGTCGCTCTCATCAGTTCAAGCTTAGGTCTCTTTGCCCTTCCTCTGGGTCTCCTCCCAGATCTATATGGTCTGGTGAGGAGGAGGCCTCCTCCTCTTCCAGCCCTGCCATGGAGGAGGCTTATACTGCAGTGTCGGAGGACTGGGCTGGCCCCACCCAGGGCTGAGAGCACCGCCCTGGCAGTCACCGCCTCGTAGGTGCAGGCTCCCCCACTGTCGGTGCCCACGGTCACTGGATCCGGCACAGGGCGTTCCTTAGTGCTACCTGCCAGTGTCATCTTGGATGCTGGAGCTGTTCACGGCTCCGGTGATCGAGACGGTGCCACAAAGGGTACTGGGCCCACCAGTGGTTCCATAGGTGGGAGAACCTCCGGGTCGCCAGATCTTTTGGATCTCCTTCTCTCCAGACAGGATGATTGGGAGACTGTCCTGGACTGGCGACCTGACTCTTCGGGGCCTAGAACCCTTGCAGCTTCCCAGGTGCCCCCTCCCATGGCTCTAGTGACTGCGGTTGGTGCCGGCCCCTGTGCCGATGGCAATGCCAGGGGCACAGCACAAGACAGCAGTCCCAGGGCTATGGGAGTGGTGGTCTGGGCACTGGGGGAGGGGTCGGCTGCCATCCCCCTCCCTAATGCTCTGCGCTCCCTGGGGGGGGGGGGCCTGTGGAATTGAGGGGACCTGTGGCACAGGGTGCAAGGAAGATGTCTTCCTTGGAGTCAGCGGGGTTGAGGGGACAGGGCGAGGGGCTGCAACGTTCCTCTGTAGCCCTTTGGGCTTGGAGAGGAGCCACAGCACTGAGCCCAAGTTCTCTCCCTCGTCCCCTTTGAGGAAGTCCTCATTGGGTGGGGCTGGAACCTCCCTTTTGGACTCATGCGACCCTAGTCCCCTCATAGGGATGTTCCCCATTCAGGGCTCTGTCTGCACTGCTTTGGGCTGGTTGAGTGGCCGTTGACTGAGCAGACCTGCGGATCTCCTCATCATTTGGGATCGCCTGCTAGGTCTCCTAGCCCTGGCAGATGTAGGTCACTTGCTGTGACCAGTTTTTCTCCCTTGCCTCTGCATCCAGCCCCTCTTCTCCCAGGCCATGTGGGTCCTTCAGGGCCCTTGACCTGGGAGCAGTTCAGATCCCAAGTTGTGGATTTCTTTGCTATGTTAGGGCCATGGACGAGTAGGTCTTCCACCTGTCTCCCTCACCGCAGCAGGAATCTGAATTGTCTGGTTCCTTGGCCTCCTTGTCTTCCTCCATCGAGGAAGAGGAGACTTCCAGCCACCTGTCCTCTGACACTGATCAGACACAGTATCAGAACTTCCTTGCGAGGCTGGACAAGGACTTACACATCTCCTACATTGCTTGATGCAATACCGAGCATGCAACGTGAGCCTTTTTAGGCGAGTACAGTGCAGATCACTTGGTAGTCCCGTCCTGGCCTGTTCCCTTCCAGGAGGAGTCCTACAGTGCCTGGCAGCTTCCATCTGCCCCAGCTTCAGTCCCTTTGGACTGCTAGCATCAGTACTGCACACCCCAGGGGTCTCCAGGTTCCTTGCCGCATCCCCCTATGGGACTGACATGTCTTGACACCCCTACTGAGCATAGACCCCTGGTACGCGACCCGGCCCGGGATCCGGACTCTGCAGAGTTCGACTGCCGGCGGATAGTTGTCTCCTCGGTGCAGATGCTGTCCCGCATTGCTTCACATTAGGTGCACCACACTGCCTATAACAGGCACCTGTTGTCGATGCTGGGTCTGGTTCTGGCATCACTGCCTGATTTGGAGGCAACCAGAGAGGCCATGGCCCTCTCTGCGATAGGCCTGGAGTTGGCAAGGCACCAGACAAGGGCATCTTATGATGCCAGTGAGGTCGCTTCAAGGCTTGCAGGGACAGCGATCTGCATTAGGTGGACGGTGTGGCATTGCCTATCCAGGGTATCACCTCTGGCCTGGCATAGGGTGCTTGCCTCCATGTTCCGGGGGACCCGCCTTATCTCCCTCAGAGCGAAACAGGAACTGCAGGGGCGCCTTCCTTCCCCCAGGACACAGGGGACCCCACCTCATCCTGACCAGTCGCGGGCCTAGATGGTTTGTAAAAGGGTCTCCTCCTCCCGTGTTTTCCCCCACGGGAGGCTGATGGACAGTAGTTCCTCAGGAAAGTGCTGAACCCCCTTCAGGGGGCTCAGTACTCACCCACCAGTGATGAATGATGAAGATTGACACTGGAAGATATGAAAATTACATACCTACCATAATTCTTAATCTTCTAGTGTATCTTCACTATTCATCACTGAATCCCACCCACCTTCCCCCTCTGGAGGCCTCGGACCCTGAACAGGCCTCCACCCTGCTGGCTCTCCTCCGCGAGTCTTTGGGGGGGATTTCTCCATCCCACAGCCTCAGAGCCTTATTCTCCTGTTTAGAAGGGGCTCTTTTTGGGAGGAGAACCAGTAGGACTTCTGGGAAAAATCTTGGGGGGGTCTCCTAGCGGGCCCCTTCTCTCTGCCCTCAGGGGGACCTCCAGGGCCAGTCCACTAACCTTCAGTGTGCTAGCCCTGCTGGGGGCTCCCTTGCATTGGGGTCAGAGTTGGGGAGGCCAGCAGGACCCCCTCCTTTGCCACCCACCCCCACTTCTTTCTTTATCCTATCCCTTCTCTGCCTCTTAACTCTCCCTCTTTCTTGGAGGGAGATGTTGACAGGTTGAGAGCTCACTTTCTCCCTTTGAATCCTGTCGGTTCTCCTCTGTGAGCTTTGGCTGGGAGGTAGGTGAGGTCTCCCGTCCAAGGGAAATCCACCTTGGTCATCCAGGGAGGGGGAGAGCAGGGGGACCACCCGATGGCCCTTCAGCCGAGAGGAATAAGTGTGGCTGAATGCTTCAAATCTCTCATTTTAAATACACTGCTTCCTCTAGAGACACTCCCTGTCTTCTGGGCCTACTCGGACCTTGTCGGGTCTCCTGCCTCTCACCCTCCCTATTCTCTCTCTTTTTTCTATCTTCCTTTCTTCTCCGATTTACTGTCTATCTGGCCATCCAGGGACTGGGGCCTTAGGGCCCATATCCTCCTTCTCTGTCCTCTGGCCGGCCTATTCCTTTTTCAGTTTATATCCTTTCCTTTTCCTGTTATTCAGGCTCTCTTGCCCCACCCTAGTTTTTTTCTCTGTTCTGTTTTTTCCTCTGTCTCTAATCGGTGTACAGAACTGAGGTGGAGGAGGAGCCAATGGCTGTTACTGGCCAGCCCATGAGGGTCACGCTGTGTGTCGGCTTCGAGGGCGGTGCCAGCAGTGCCAGCTCTTCCTCCTTAGAAAAAAAAATGTCCCACGGGGTGCTCCTCTCTGGCCAATCACCCACCAGTAATGAATGGTGAAGAAGCACTAAAAGATCAAGAATTACAGTAGGTACATCATTTTCATTTCTGCATGGTGCGAAAGTCACTGCCAGGGTTTTCAGACACAACTCCACATGAATCTGCTAGAGATGCATGCAGTTCTGCATGGTGTGAAGTCACTGCCAGGGTTTCCAGAAACAACTCCGCATAAATCTGATGGAGATGCGTGCAGTTCTGCATGGTGTGAAAGTCACTGCCAGGTTTTCAGACACAACTCCACATGAATCTGCTGGAGATGCATGCAGTTCTGCATGGTGTGAAAGTCACTGCCAGGGTTTCCAGAAACAACTCCGCATAAATCTGCTGGAGATGAATGCAGTTCTGCATGGTGTGAAAGCCCTAGCGGATTTGGTGGAGTTGTGTCTGGAAACCCTGGCAGTGGGCTTCCCATTGGAAAGATAGTTCTCCTCCAGACAGACAATACTGCTATATACTTTATCAACAAGCAAGGAGGTTGTACACTCGTACCCTTTCTGGAGGGAGGCAGTGAGAGTGTGGGAATGGTGCCTGGAGCAGAGAATCTTGCTCCATGCAATCTATCTGCCAGATGTCCAGGACACTGGCAGACATATTAAGTCGAAAAATAGGCAGATCCTCAGGAGTGGTTACTAGCACCAGAGATTGTGAGAGCACTATTCGATGAGTGTGGCACCCCAGATGTGGACATGTTTGTGTCCCCACTCAGTGCCAAACTGTCTTGATTCTGCTGGAGAAATCCAGGACATGGGGTTTCTCTCAGAATGGATTCAGACTGCCATTGCAAAATCTGTTCTAGGAGTGTGGATATGTTGTTCATCCACACACTCTGGCATGTCACTTTCCCCTTTAAATCTGGCCGGAAGTCTTCAAGCTGGCTCCTCCCACCCACCCGGGTGGTAAATACCTCGGCTCCACCCCATGATGTCAGATCTTCCTTTCCGCTGGAAGATTCAGATTCCCTCGTGCTGCTTTAGCAATTCATAGGCCCTGGATTCATAACGTCGGTTTTCACTGCAAATTTCACTTAAACTCATCAGAGTTCACGACTCCGATCACAGCACATCTGACATGGAGGACAAATCGTCCCCTGGATTTCACCGGTGTACCTGCGGCCAGAAGATGTCACGCACCGATCCCCACCTCTCATGTGTCTATTGACTAAGTGTCGTACATGACACCACGTCTTGTACCTTTTGCTTGGCCTTCCAGCCCAACGTTCTGGATGACCGCAAGGCACGCCTAAAATTGGGGAGACTGGAGCTTAGAAACCCGCCGGTGAAATCGAAAGAGGCAAGGTGGGTGGTTTCCGCGGCCGTAGGATCCGCCGAGCAGCTGGAGCAGATGACGGCTTTCAAGGAGGAAGCGGCTCAAGCTTTGGCCAGTCGAAGTTTTTGTGTTCCTCTCAACCTTGGCTCTACTTTTACAGGTTCCTTTAGGGAGTTGTGCCAGTCTCTCCCCACCAGGGGTGAGGCGCCCTCGGGCTCACACTCCTCCCGCCCTCAGAAGTTCAAGTTCAAGTTTATTGCAGGAAAACTCCATTGAGCAAGCTCATTCACAAGGAGGTCCTGTGACATAAACACTTAAAGTACAAACATAGATAGGTAATAACAGTATATACATGAAATGCACGTTACATGATGCAGGCTGGATATACATACAAGGGTACCACATAGGGTGACCGCAGGTGGTAAACATTAATATGAGACAGGGAAGCGACTTACAGGTTGCATACTGATAAATGAAACATGATGACTGGTGTGTGCAATACATATATTTTGGCAGCTAGAACAAACACAACAGACTACAACTGATATGGGGGAGGAGTGATTTGATAGAGTAGCAGTGGAGCGTAAGCATAGATAAAGCCAGGAGTAGAAGGGGAAGGGAAAGCAGTTAATATGACAAAGCAATTATACCTTACCAGTGGATAAATATGGCACACATGGGGAAGGAAGAGACTTAATGACAGTTACAGGTGTCTTTTGTTTTGGCTGAACTTAGCGATTTGTAGAAGTTTATTGAAACTGTGCTAGTTAGTTTCAGTACGGTTTGTAATTGGTTCCAAATGGAGGGAAGGGCATATGCAATAGCACGTTTACCAAAGGAGGTCCGCGTCCTTGGTATGTCAAGCATAATAAAGTCAGATTTTCTTAACGAGTATGCACTATGTGAGATACTAATAAGGAAAGAGAGATAGCTTGGCAATTTCTGCAGGAGCAGTTTGAGTCCATAGCCCAGCATGGAGCAGGCGTCTAGTAGTAAGGGATGTCCAACCAACAGCTGCATATAAGTCACAGTGGTGCGAACGGTAAGGGGAGTTGGTAATGAACCGTAACGCACGGTGATAAAGGATGTCCAGTTTACTTAGATTTGCAAGAGTGGTGGAGGAATAGATTACATCGCCATGGTCGAGTAGGGGAGAAAAGTGCCTGTACAAGCTTGTTTCGAGTTTCATGGAGTAAGGGCTATTTCTGTTGAAGAAACCTAACCTTTGCTTTTAACCTTCTAGAGACATCTTCGACGTGGTCATTGAAAGATAATTTATTGTCGATCCAGATACCCAGATATTTAAATTTGGTTACAACTTCCAGAGGCTCGCTTAGCATGGTGACAATGAAGTTTTGGGCAAGGGTATTGGGGGCCTGTGACAGCACTGCGGAGAATATCATCACTTTAGTCTTCTTAGCATTGAGCAGAAGCTTTGCCTTTATTAGATTATGCTCAAGTTGCGAAGTCCGCTTGAAGCACTCCCTTGACTTCAGATAACGATGAGCCAGAAGTATACAACACAGTATCATCTGCAAAAGTGCAGATTAGACGAGATATGTTAGCATCTAAGTCATTAATGTACAAAGAAACAAGATAGGGCCTAAGATGGATCCTTGGGACTCCTCTGCAACTGGCAAGGCAGCAGAAAAAGCTTCCCTTTACTTTTGGAATCTTCCAGTTAGGTAGCTAGAGAACCACTGGGTGGTATGGTATGTGGCACCCAACTTTGCAAGGCAATTGACTAATAGTTTGTGATCAACAGTACCAAAAGCTTTGCTGAGGTCCAAAAAGACTGCACCAGTTACCTTCTTAGCATCTATAGCAGAGATTCAATCATTGGTTACTTTTGCTAGTGCAGTGATTGTGCTGTGATTAGCCCAGAAGCTGGATTGAGCTGGGTTAATGAGAGAGAAAGTTTCCAAGTGAGATTTTAACTGAATATGGATCAGTTTTTCGAGAACTTTAGAAAGGATAGGCAATATGGAGATAGGCCTATAGTTGTTTACATCGCATGGGTCACCAGATTTAAATAGAGGAGGATATGTGCTGATTTCCAGCAGGACGGCACAGTAGCAGATGTAAAGGAAAGATTGAAGATGTGGAGAATTGGGGCAGTGAGATGGGCGAGCCTGACCTTAGAAAGGGTTCCAAGCCATCGCCCCTGCGCTTTTTAGGTGTCTAAGTTAAGAAGAGAATCTTCTACTTCTTTATAAGTTATCTCGCTCAGTTGGAAGGGGCTGGGTGCAGGACTAGATTGGGGAGGGGTGGCTGGCTCACCGCAGCACCAGCATAAGGTGATGAGTCAAAAGCTAATCCAGCTATGGCAAAGTGGGAGTTAAGTTCCTCCAGGATTAGGGACTTGTTTTCCACAATCTTGCCACTTGCAACTATCTTTGTTGGGACAGAGGGGGGCCATGGGCCATCCTTCTATAGCTTTGATAGTCTTCCATATTTTATGAGGGTTACCTTTAGCTTGTTCGAGAGTAGAAATATAATAGCTTTAGCAGAGCAAAGTTTTTTCACACAGTTATTCCTGGCTGTTCTAAAGGCCTGCCAATCCGAAGATTCTTTGGAATGTCTAGCTTTAGCCCAGAGCTTATCTCGAGCTATAAGGGCTGCCTTGAGATCCGAGGTGAACCAGGGGTTGGAATTGTTCCGCACTTTACTTTGATGAATGGGCATGCTTATTTATTATTGTAGTGAGTTTGTCATTAAGGATGTAAGCTGCCTTGTTGACATCTTTGGCTAGGTAGAGATCTTGCCATCTGATCATGCTCAGGTCAGATAGGAAGTTTACTGCACTGAATTTGCGAAGGACCTTTTTGTTATAAAGATGGGTTGCGCCGGCCTTAATTTGAGATCTTATGCAAGCAACAATTCCATGGTCGTCATGTCGTTGTGAAACACTGCCGAATTAGATATTTTGTGTGGATGGGTGGTTAGTACCACATCTAGAATGGAACTGTTGGCAGTATTTAGAGTGTTGTTCCTAGTGGGTTCACTGACTAATTGCCCAAGACCTAGCTCTGTCACAAAGGGATTTGAGGCTCGGTGATTTAGGTGACAGCCAGTCCATATTTAGATCTCCTAGAAATATTGTTTCAGTTTTGCATCTACTAACATGGATTTCAAAAGATTAAGGACTTCATCACCACCAGACGGGGGTCTATAGCCACCTAGGATAGTGATACATTCCGAGGAGGGAGATGAAGGCTCAGCAAACTAACTCAAATTCCTTGGCTAGAGATTTGCAACTAATATTGGTGACCGAGTACTTAGATTTGACGAGATAACCACACCCGCCTCTAGGCTCTCTATCTGCTCTAAATAAATTGTAGCCCTGCAGTGATATTTGTTGATCAGTGTTCTCTTTTTAACCACGACTCAGTAATTATGATAAGGTCAGGGTTAACGGTGCAGCCCAGGCTTGCAGCTGTACAATTTTAGGCAGGCTTAAAATGTTGACCATCATCATTTTGAGACCTGTGGCCTCAGCAAAATCGATAGGCGAGAAGTTGTGTTGGGGGGAGGGGGCCAGGGTTGAGCTCCACATTTCCTGAGCAGAGAAGAAGCAGAAGTATAACTTTCTTTAAGGAGCTTATAAGAATGGAGACTGCTTTTTATTTCTTCGGGTAACTCATATCGTACATGGAGTATGAGGTACATTACTGTAATGACAGTTTATCGATCAATGTAAGTGCTTGAATAGACATAGGTGAGGACAGTAGCAAGGGGGTGTAGGCTAACTGGGGGGAATAGGCTAAAAGGGGAGAGGAGAATGACATAGTGTCTGCACGGTAGACCGTTATAACATTAGGTATTGATAAGGTACATTGGTGAACTGAATTGCATTGAGGTACTTCGAATTGCACTGTATTGCTGAGAACTCTGCACCTTAGGAGCAATAAAAACACAATAAGGAGAGCCATGGTCCCAAATTGAGTGGTCTCGTGATTTGTATTAGTGCAGTATTTTCTAGGCAAGTAATTTGCCTACCTAGGTACTCACTTAAAACCTAGATGAGAAAATACAGCAGAAAGGGGAACAAGGAGAGCAGGAGCAGCTTAGTTAGTGACGGGGCTCAAGAGATATTCACACAGGGCAGTCTTATTGGCCACACTCAGATACCAATCATAGGTTGGCAGCAGTCGAAACTAGGCCAATGAAGCAGTAATATGATATAGGAGGTGGATCATGAGTGTATTTAAAGGAGGCCTGGGAGAGGGGGGTGGGGGTGGAGAAAATTTCAGGTCAGAGCGAGAGCTGAGAAGTCAGAATTAAGAAGGGAACACTGTAACAGGCTATAGAGAAGGTGCCCCAATCAGAGCAAAGCAGTCAAGCGGGTGTACCAATCACAATCCCCCTAGGGCAGTGCCGCACCAATCAAGGGTGCCCAGGCGTGCTGGCTCTCTGCAGAGGATTCTATCGGTATCTATCGGTATGACAGCGCAGTGTAGGTAATAATAGGGTGCTCAGCGTCTATCTGACTTGAGTCTGAAGGGTGGATGGCAGACACTGAGGGCTTCCTGTTTTTAGCTGCAGAGCTGTCGCACAGGCAGTTTTAACCCTTAGGCTGCTGGAAGATTTAGAACGCATAGGTTTTTAGGACAAGATATTATGTCGGCGGCAGGCTAAGGGTTTTAAGGAAGTTGTCAGCCTGTTGAGTGAAGCTTAGGGGAACCTCAACTACAACCACCCCTTGTAGCAGCACCGGGAAAGAAGTAGAATGATAATGCATGCCATATTGCCCACGAATGAGTACAGTGATTTATGTAGAAGACCAAGAAGAGGGACAAGGGCCCCAAGTCTTCTTCTTCTGTAAGGAGACGCTCCTGGGACCGAGAGAGGCCCAAGTCCCAGGAACACGTGGTCTCGACTTCGGTCAAGATTGCTTCCTCGGCCGCCGGCTTTACAGACCTTCCGTCTGGCCAAGGCACCGAGACCGAGGAAATGGCTGAACTAGCCAAAATTACGCTCGACCCGATCGAGCCTTTATCACCAACTCTGGTCAACGATTCTTTAGAAAGGACTCCTTTCCTTTCCCGATGAGGAGACACTGCCCGCAGGTGTCCCGATCGAGGAAACTGTACCAAAACCTCGGTTTTCACCGACTCCGGTGATTCCTGCTCGACCGAACCGACCCCGTCAGTCTCGATTGAGAACTAGGACCCCTTCGGTTGAACGGCCAAAAAAGGGGTCACAAACACTCAAAAAAGAGGTACCGCCACCATTCCTCATCCTCCTCGGATGAGGAGAGGCTTCAGTGGAAACTCCATCGATGGTATGAGGATTTGATATGGCAACAGCTGATTCTGACCAGGCAGAAGCCAGCCCCACCGGTCACCCCGGCCATCACTTGGCTCCCACCTCCTAGGCTGACGCCAACCCCTCCGGAACTGAAGGCCTCGTCCCACCACCTCGTAAATAGCTCGTATTCCGCTTGGCCTATTCAGGTCTCTCCACCGATTTTGGTGAAGCCACCGCCTAAGCAGCCTCAGGGAAGGGCTCCCTCGAAAGAGGACCATGCAGACACCGGGCTTCCCTGATGTCTGTTCATTAGAGTTGCCCCCGGCAGATTAAAGGGGACGTAGGCAAGAGACCATTGTACCCTGACTTTTCGGACTCTGACGACACTGGATTGCACTCTCGTCCAGGGGATGATGAGTCATCCGTGGCAGGACTAGAGGAAGGCTCTTTCTCCTTTCAGGGCGTTCTCTGCTTGATCTCCAAATCCACCAGAATGCCCCCGGAGCCCATCCAGAAAAAGGTGGAGTACCCCCTTACGGATATCAACAAGAAGGGGGATACCCCAATGGAGGCCTTTCCAGTGGCTGAGGCCATCGTTGGCCCAGCTCTTGAGCTTTGGCAGCGTCCTGCTTCCTGCCCAGCTTTGTCTGCCCGCATGGCCTGCAAGTATACGGTGCCCATGGGGTCCCTGGCGGGGTTCACAGAGCATCCTTTGGCCAAAAGCCTAGTGACTGCTTCTGTGTTCAGACGTATGGATAGCTCAGCTGACACTGACCAACCCCTGGACAAGGAGTCCAAGAATATGGACCATTCTGCCAGTAAGGTCTATGCGGCCTCCTCCTTAGGCCTTCATCAGGCCAGCTGGGCTGTTATCATGGCACACTTCTCTCATGCCCTTCTAGGGTCATTGGACGAAGTCTTCCCTCATCTCCCAGCGGACATGCAAACCACAGTGAAGCAGGTCCGTGATCAGGGCCGTGCTGTTGCAAAACAGCAGCTCCAGATGGCCCTGGACATTGGAGATTCCTGTGCCCGTTCTTTCGCAGCCGCAGTGGCCACTCGCTGCAGGGCTTGGCTGAGGCTGTCCTCCTTCTCGGCAGATATCCAGCACAAGTTAGCTGATGTGCCCTTCCTAGGCACCAACCTCTTCGGTCCAGGAGTGGCTGGTCACCTCCAGCACATAGAGCAGTCCAATGCCACCTTGGATGCTACCTCTACGAAGGGTTCTTTGGGCAAGAACCAGCAGAAGTGCAAGAAGAAGCCTTTTCGGCACTCTTCCCCTGCGGTTAGGCAGCCCTCCTATCAAGGAGGTCAGCAGCAACAGCAGGCTCAAACTTGGCGCCATGGGCCCAAGCAGGGCCCTCAACAGCCTGGTAAAGGAGGCCGAGGTGCCGGTCCAGGAGCCTCCTCCTCCTCCTCTAAACCTGCTCAGTGATGGGTTGGGGGCTGCCATCCCTACACCAGTCATGCCAGCTCTGGGTCCTCCCGAGGGGGGCCGGCTCCACCATTTCCTTTCCGCCTGGTCCGATATCACCTCAGACAGGTGGGTTCTAGAAGTGGTTGGCCAGGGTTTGCCTCTGGAATTCGAGCAGTACCCTCCCAGCCGAGCCCGCACCCCTCCCTCGGGAGGAAAGGATCTCAGCTTGCACTCAGTCGGCCCTTCAAGATGACATTGCTCAGCTCCTCCGCAAGGAGGCAGTAGCTCCAGTGCCGGATCCTTCTACAGACCCAGGCTTTGCGTCCAGGTATTTCCTGGTGCCCAGGCGGATGGGGGGTTGGTGCCTCATCCTAGATCTCCACGACCTGAATCAATACCTCAGGTCTCGCACCTTCCAGATGGTAACTCTGAACCAGATCATACCATCCCTGGAGTGAAACGTGGTTCTGTTCACTGAATCTGCAGGATGCATTCTTCCACGTCCCAATCCATCTGTCCCATCAGCAGTTCCTCCACTTCAGGGTCGAGGGGACACTGTATGAGTTCCGGAGACATGCCATTCATCCTGTCATCGGCCCCGAGGGTCTTCACCAAGTGCATCACAGTGGTGGCATCCCATCTCTGGCATCGAGGAGTTTGAATTTACTCTTATCTCGATGACTGGCTCTTGGCAGGTTCCTCCCTCCAGGAGGTGGAGAGATCCAGGGATCTGGCTCTTTGAACCTGCTCCCAACTAGGCCTTCTGATCAACGAGGCTAAATCGGAACTCATGCCCTCTCAGGTGATGGACTTCATTGAGGCAGAGCTTGACTCTCGGCAAGCCAGAGCTCGGCTCCAGGCAGACAGGGCAGAGGTTCTTTCCTCCTTTGCCCAATTATTTCTGGTTGGGCACTTGCACCCTGCCCGGGACTTCCTGTGCCTTCTGGGTTACGTGGCGGCGTACACCTCAGTGGTCCATTGGGCCAGATGGCACATGCTCCCCCTCCAGTGGGAGCTGGCTGCTCAGTGGACTCAGTGCCATGGTCATTTCGACCAGCTGATCACTGTGACCCAGAAGATGTGGGACGCTCTCCAATGGTGGACTGCCCCAGACCGGTTGCAGGAAGGGATTCGATTTGTCCGCCCCGAGCCGACGGTCGTTTTCACTACCAGTGCCTCTCTCATGGACAGGGGAGCCCACATGGGGGACCACAGAGCCCACGGGTTCTGGAACCCCGAGGAGTTGCAATGCCACATTAACCTGTTGGAGCTCAGAGCAGTCAGACTGGCACTGTTAGCTTTCGCTCCTCAGCTTCGGGGTCAAGTGGTTCAGCTCCAGACGGACAATACCACAACCATGTACTACCTCAACAAACAGGTCGGCACGCAATCCCGTCTGCTTTGCAAGGAGGCGCTCCGCATCTGGACCCTCGTCAGCCGGTTAGAGGAGGATCTCCTAGCCATTCATGTGGCAGGAGTCTCAAACCAGTTGGTGGATGCTCTCAGCCGTATAGGCCAGACATCCCATGAGTGGTCTCTCCATCCAGAAGTAGCTCACAACTTGTTCTCCCACTGGGGCAAACTGTTGGTGGACCTGTTTGCCTCCAGGGAAAATACCAAGCTAAGACTGTTCCATGCCCGCCCCCCTCAGCAGTGGTCGCTGCAGAGGGGTGCCTTCTTGAGGCCGTGGACTCCAGGCCTCCTCTACACCTTCCCTCCATTTCCCTTTATCCACAAGGTGTTACTCAAGGTGAGGAGAGACAAGGTGAAGGTGATTCTGGTAGTCCCAGACTGGCCCCACCAGTTCTGGTACCCAGATCTCCTCAGCCTCAGCTGCAGGCCCCCAGAGCAGCTCTGTACACACCCAGACCTGATATCTCTGAACCAGGGGAAGGTATTCCATCCAGGACTTAAATCCCTGCACCTCACAGCCTGGTACCTGAGTGGCTGGAGTTCCAAGCTCTGGGTGTTTCCGAGGATGTTTACACCATGGTGGAGTCATCTCGTAAGGAATCGACCAGGAAATGTTACGCCTTCAAATGGAAGAGATTTTCCATTTGGTGTCAGGGTAAGAGTCTGGACCCCTTATCCTGCTCTGTGGCTAACATTCTCGACTACCTTTGGTCTCTCTCCAAAGGGGGTCTGCAGTCATCGACCCTTAGGGTGCACCTGGCAGCCATCTCTGCTTACCGGGCATGGGTCGATCAGCCGACATTGGTGCAGGAGACAGTGGTCGGGTGCCTCTTCAAAGGCCTGGATCACATATCCCCTCCAGTGTGCGAACCTCCACCTGCATGGGATCTGTTGCTGGTTTTGGCAAAGCTCATGGGCAAGTCATTCAAACCCATGCACAAGTGTGAGCTCTCACACTTGTCGTGGAGGACAGCCTTCCTGGTGGCTATCACATCAGCCAGAATGACAGGGGAGCTCCAGGCACTTTAGGTGGAATCCCCTTATCTGGTCTTTCACAGGGACAAAGTTGTCCTGCACCCCCACCCGAAATTCCTTCTGAAGGTGGTATCAGAGTTTCACCTTGACCAGGTGCTGACTTTATCAGTATACTACCCTAATTACACCTCGGACGCCAAGTACAGGCTCCATACCTTGGACCTGAGACATGCTGTCTCCTACTACAAGGAGAGGATGGTGGAAATTCAGGGAGAGGTTCGCCAGCTGTTTGTCACCTACACTGAAGCCGCTTCTGGCAGACCTGCAGCCAAATGGACCATTGCAAGGTGGATTACATCATGCATAGGTCTGTGCTATGAGTTGGCAGCAAGGAGCCTCCCAGAGGGATAAGAGCTCATTCTACCTGCCATACTGCTGCATCGGTGGCTGCTTCCAGGGACATCCCTATCCAGGAAATCTGTCAGGCTGCTACCTGGAAGTCGGCAAACACCTTTATTACCCACTACCACATCGACCTTGAGTCACACCGGGATGCTGGTTTTTGGGCCTCGGTTCTCCAATCTCTATTTCTCAAGTAGGGGGTGTGCACCTTGCCTCCCTCCTCTCGGAGAACTGCTTGGAAGTCTGCCAGAGAGTGTGGATGAACAACATATCCACGCTCCTAGAAGAACAGGTTACTCATCTGTAACAGTAGTTCTAGGAGTGGTATATGTTCATCCACACGCACCCACCCAACCTCCCCGGCTTTAGGAGCACAACCTTGCTTCCAGTGGGCTAAGATCTGGCGTCATGGGGCGGAGCCGAGGTATTTACCACCCAGGTGGGTGGGAGGAGCCAGCTTGAAAACTTCCAGCCAGATTTAAAGGGGAAAGGGACATGCCAGAGAGTGTGGACGAACAACATATAACTTTCCTAGAACTGCTGTTACAGGTGAGTAACCTGTTCTTTCTGTATGCATTTTCTCCAACTCCTCTCATCCAGACAGTATTGCTCATATTGGTGGCACACAGTGGAAAGATGATCCAAATGGCCCCCTACTGGCCTCAGCAGATATGGTTTTCTCTGTTGAATAGACATTTGGTCAGCAAACTGAGGGTTCTACCACTCTGGATGGACTTGCTGTCCCATGATCATCTTGTCCAGCCCAGCCTGCACTACCTTCACCTTCAGGCCTGAGAGAGACTCTGAAATACTTTGGCTGCATGTGAACCTTCCACCAGGAAGATGTACACAGTCAAGTGGAAGAGAATTTCCATCTGGTGCTCCAAAAACCCCATGGACCCTTTCAGATGTCCATCTGAAAGGGTTTAGAGTACTTACTGGACCTTTCTGATGCTGGCCTGCAGTATTTCACAGTTAGGTCCACATATGTGCCATATCAGCATACTACAAATCTGTATGTACTGTACCCTCTCTTCCACTGTCTAAGAGGTTCCTCAGGGGTGTTCTGCACACAAGGCCTCCTGCCATGAAGCTGGTGGCTCCCTAGGATATCAACCTTGTGCTGGATATGGTCGCTCATAAGCCCCTCAGGCTTATTGTGACTTGAAATTCCTAACTTGGAAAGTAGCATTTCTGGTAGCTGCACGCTGAGTATCTGAAATGCATGCTTTGGTCACTATCCTCCAGATACTGTTTTCCATAAAGATAAGGTAATTCTCAGTACATCCCAAGTTTTTATTATGGTGGTGTGAGAGTTGCATCTTAGTTAGGCTATAATCTTGCCTACTTTGCCAACTTCCAACAACTTGCACGTGGTGGTAGCCATCTCCCATAACAACAAGGAGTATGACATCATGACTTTGTTCAAAAGTCATGACCTGTTTTCTGAACTTGCACCTGTGCTACAAAAACACCTTGACGTGTTTGCCACAAACAAACATGACTGCGGTACGAAGCACACTACCATTGAAATTACAGGACCTAACCCTGCGAGGCAGAAGCAGTATCCATTTCCTGCTGAAGCCTTACCATCACTAAGAGAAACCATCCAATCACTGCTACAGCAAGGAATGATTAGGACCTGTCTCTCCACAGTCAGTTTGCCTATTTGGCCTGTGAAAAAGCCAAATGGAGCTTGGAGACTCACAATTGATTACAGGAAACTTAATCAAGTTACCCCCAGTTGCGCCCCAACATTAGCATCAGCACCTGATGTGCTCAAGCTGTTGACACCTGATAAAAAGTGGTTCACCGCTCTTGACATCTCTAATGGGTTTTGGTCACTCCCATTAACACAGGAAAGCCAATACAAATTTGCTTTCACCTTCAATGTTCGCCAGTACACCTGGACCTGCCTTTCCAAGGGCTTCCAAAACAGCCCTTCCCTCTTCCATCTCCACATGATGGACTCCCTGCAGGGGTTCTCCATACCCCAGTGTCTCCTGCAGTACGTGGATGACTTGCTTCTAGCAACTACCATGAAAGAAGATCACTTGGCCCTTCTAGATAAACTTCTGTCTCTCCTCAAGAGAGCATGCCTCAAGTGCAACCCCTCTAAAGCACAACTGTGTGAAAAAGAGGTCATCTTCCTTGGCCTACATATTACAGACCAAGGGAGAAGCCCAGCTGTCAAAAAGATCCAGGGCTTGCAAGAGCTGCCACTTCCTACTAGCGTGGCAACACTCAGACATTTCTTAGGAATGGTAAACTATTCCAGGGATTTTATCCCAGACTTCGCCTTGAAAGCTGCTCCCTTGTATGAACTTCTGAAAAAGGACATCCCATGGATATGGGGCCCCACTCAAACTGAAGCCGTAATGCAGCTCAAGCAGGCCTTAGCGTCAGCCCCTGCACTGATCAGTTCCAACCCAAACATTCCATTTAACTTGGAAACTGCCACCTCTGATGTGGCTATGTCTGCAGTGCTGACACGAAAGTACAGTGGATACCACAGGCCCATTCCCTATGCATCTCAGATGCTGTCCCCAGTGGAGAGGAAATATAGTCTCTGCGAAAGGACACTCCTGGCAACCTTCTGGGCTGTCAGACATTTTCTGTACATCATTGAGTATGCTCCTATTGTTTTGCATACCTGTCACACCCCAACCAACTTTTTACTTTCAGATAAAGTGAAAGATGGTTCAGATCTTCCCTTGTCAATCTTCACCATTCATTACTGCTTGGGTTGTGCGGGCGCGCAACGGAAGATTTAAACAATTTATCCAGTCTAGGGTGTGGGTACACTGGAGGATAGCTGGTGTGATTCGATCATGAGGCACAGCCGAGTGACCGAACCACACCAGTCGTGTTAAGTCCTCCAGTGTACCCACACCCTGGAGGGATAAATTTATATTATACAATGACAAATGTTTCTTTAATGTTTTTTTAACTATTTTCTAACTCACTGAGGTCCCTACACTTCGAAAGAGGATGTCATATTGTAAACAATTTACTGCAGTGTTTTAGTGAAGCGGCGACAGGACAAATCGCGGCAGTTTCGTTTGAAGTGAAAGCAACTGGATTAGCACAATATAAGGTTGGCTGGCACTTTTTCCAGTGGGTACACTGGAGGATTTATCACGGTGGTAAATGTGCCAGCCAACCAATCAGGATGCAGTATTTGGGACATTGGATTTACCACATTGTATAATTCTTTTTTTTAGGTCAGCACCAATGGCGCCACCCCCGACAGCAACGCACTGCGTCATGCGCAAGGGGTGGCCATTAGGTGCCACAGAATCCTCCTCCATCTCAGTTCTGTTTCTCCCGGCGCGAGGCTGCACCTGCTACCGCGTGTGTGAGATTGTTGAACCTGTGTCATAGGCCAGTTCCTCCCGACGCCGTTGAACCGTTTTCAGTCCAGTAAGACTGTTCCTTATTTCTATGGCACCAGGAGCCTTTTTCTGTTTTTTATATTGTTTTTGCGTCATGTCCGGTTCGGGAGCAAAGTGTAAGTCGAAAGCGGGCCACGCCCCTATGCGTCGGTGCTCCTGTGGCCGGCATTTTTCTGTTGCAGACCAGCAAGATGTTTTCCTTCGCTGCCTGGGACCCAACCATGATATGGATTTGTGGGACATCTGTTTCTTGATGGACTGTCGCATCCTAGAAGTCCGCGAGTTCAAGATCGGCAAGGCTCCGCCAACTTTCAGGGGACGGCGTCGCTCCAGGGCTTCCCAGGTAAGATCTCTGGATCCTCTCCCAGGCTTATACGGTCTGAAGAGGAGGAGGCCTCCTCATCTTCTAGTCGTGCCAAGGAGGAGGCCCCTCTCGTGGTGTCGGAGGAACGTGGTCCTCCTGGGGCCGCGGTGCAGACACCGCCTTTGGCAGTCACCTCTTCAGAGGCAGGCTCCTCCAGTGTCGAGGCCCAGGTCTGCTGGGCCGCATCGTGATCCTGATCGCCACTTCCGCGCCCGCTTGTGGCACCGTGATTTGGCGCCGTGTTGGCTTTCAGTGCCACCCGCAGTGGCGTTGGCCTGGTCAACTCTTCTAGCGGTGCCGAGTTGGGTCCTGGCACCAAGGGCGGTGCTGTGGGTCTGACCGGCACCGTTGGGGAGTCAGGGCTGGGTTTGGGCATTGTGGGTGGTCCAAGATTGTCCGGCACCGCCGGTGACATTGGCGCTGTTCATGGTGCCATTTCTCTGGAGACCCCTTGGGTGGCCAGTATTGAGGTCCATCTGGTCTCTTCCTCCTCGGAGGAGAATGATTCAGACGTGGACCCGTCTTGGCACCCTGACTTTTCAGAGTCAGGGTCTCCAGTGAGATGAGGTGCTGAGCAGCCCAGCGTGCATATTCCTCTGTCTCCTCTGCTGTCCTCTCCTGAGGCCTCCCAGGCTGGGGGTGGTCTGGGGTCTCTGAAGGGGGATAGCATGGAGGTGGGGGGAGGGACTTATCTGCCTGAGGGGGGTTGCAGTAGCTGCCGATCCTGGTGCTGCTGCACCTGCTCGGGGTGGATTGTCGCTGGGGTCAAGGAGGAGGGCGTTCTCAGAGTACGGGGGGTTGAGAGACCAGGATGAGGTGCCGAGGTCTTCACCTGCCACCCCTTGGGGTGCGGGTAGGATCTGTAGTGCTGTTTCCCGTCTTTCCCTCTTGGGCTCCAGGGACCCCTCTGGAGGTGTTGCTGTGGGCTGCCCTTCTGGACCCATGCAGCCCCAGGTTTGTCACGGGAGGATCCCCTGCTAGGCTCTTCCAGGCTTCGCATCCCCAGGGTTCCATTCTGCGACCTGGTTTGTTGTCCGGGATCCCGCCAGCTTGGGCGCCGGTTCCAGATTTCAGAGCCTCAGCAGAGGACAGTTGCCTCGTCGTAGGTGTCCCTCTCCTGTTCCTCTGCAGCCACCCCCCCCTCTCCCAGGCCATGTCGGTCCCATGGGCTCGTTATCCTGGGAGACATTCAGAGGCTCTGCGGCGGCCTTCCCCTCATACGTTAGATATATGCATGAGCAGGTGTTTTGCCTATCCCCACCACCGCAGGAGTCCTCTGGACATTCGAGCTTCTCTCCTCCGATGCTGATTTCACTGAATATCAGCGATTCCTTTCAAGGATGGTGAGGGATCTTTGTATTTCCTTTGTTAGGCGAGACAATACCGAACGGGAGATGCGAGAAATCCTCAGTGAATTCAGTGCCCAGCATTTGGTGGTACTGTCCTGGCCTATTCCTTTCCAGGAGGTGTCTGTCCGTTCCTGGCAGTCGCCAGCCGTCCCTGTTCCAGCCCCTGCAGACTGCAGGAGAAGGTATTGTGCCCCATTGGAGTCTCTAGGTTCTCTTCCCAACCCGCCTTCGGGATTGGCATTCCTAGAAACTCCCTCTGGGTGCCGCCACCTGGCGCACGATCGCCCACCAGATTCAGATTCCTTACAATTTGACCGGTGGGGGAGAAGGGTGTTCTCTTCTTCTCGTGCGATGCTATGCATTGCCTCACATCAGGCACACCATGCTGCCCACAATAGGCATTTATGGTCGATGCTATCCCAGCTTCTAGCATCAATGCCTGATTCGGAGCAATCTAGACAGGCTTTTGCCCTCTCTGCTATAGGCCTGGAGCTGGCAAGACACCAAGCAAGGGCATCTTGCGACACCAGTGAGGTGGCTTCCAGGCTTGCAGGGACAGCGATCTGTATTAGACAGACGGCATGGCTTCGTCTATCAAGGTTATCACCCCTGGCCCGGCGTAGGGTGATTCACTCTGCTTTCCGGGGGACCCATCTTTTTTTCCTCCAGGGCTAGGAGGCTTCTGCAGGGGCTTCCTCCATCTCCCTGTCCCCGTGGGACACCTCCTAGCTCTCCTCCGCCATAGGCTTCTTGTCTGATTAGCCCAGGGTCTTCCCCTTCTGTTTCCCACCAGCAGGAGGCGGAGAGTCTTGTTCCCTCAGAGTGTCTATTATCCCCCCCCTTGGGGTGGGGCTTGGTACTCACCCAAGCAGTAATAAATGGTGAAGATTGACAAGGGAAGATATGAAAATTACGTACCTACCATAATTCTTGATCTTCTCTTGTATCTTCACCATTCATTACTGATACCCGCCCACCTTCCCCTCAGTGACCTCCTACTGCAGCGTCTCTCCCTCCCTACTCATTCCTCTCCCTTCCTCATTGGCCTTTAAGCCAAAAAAAACAAACAACCCTATCTTGATTTTCAGTTCTTCTCTGGACGGATCCTTTTTCCTCAAGGTAAAGGGGAACGAGTAGGATTTATTCTATCCTGAGGGAACTCTTTCTGATTGCCCCTAGGGGTGACCTCTTGGCTTCTTAGCCATGTTGTTCAGTTCACAGCTGAAGAGAGACCATGCCTCTATGGCTCGGCCCCAATTTTCAGGTTCCCTCTGGCAGGTATTAATTAATATTGTGTCAGCTTCTTCTGGTTGGTGCTTCTGGCACTTCGTTTACTTGGAGCTGTTGTTCTTGCCTTGCCTTCAGGGAGTCCGATTGAGTTCCCACTCTATCCTTTTACACAAAGCTGCCTTCTGCAGGGCTTACCCCCGCCCCACACACATCTGTGTTAGCACTTAACAAGGTGCTAAGGGGCTTATTCCCCTTCCTAGTTGGGCGCTCTCTTTCCGGAACAGAATTTCTCCCTGGGCAGTCTGTGAGATCTCAGCTAGAGTATAGGGGGTTGGGATGGCGGGAGGTTAGAGAATCTGCCCTTTGTGTCCAATCTGTACAAGCGGTTCAGTTGAACCTTCTCTCAGTCCTATCAGGAGGGATTCTTGCTCCCTTGTTTTTGGTTCCGAGTTTATAAGCCTCTCAACCAATATATCTATGGGCAGTGTTCTCCCCTCTCAACATCCCTTGTTTTCTTCCCTTTCTTTTTCTTCTTCTTCTTTTTTCTCTTTCTCTTTATCTGTTCCTCCCTTGGAGTCACCCCTGAAGGGAGGCGCTGTGGTCCCTTCGGGTTGGCATTCTCTCCCTTTCTTTCTGTCCTCTACCAGCTTATTCCTTTTTCAGTTTATATCCTTTCTTTTTTCTGTCCTTTGGCTCTCTTGCCTCGCTCTCCTTTTCCTTACCCTTTTTTTTCGCCTCTCTGGCTACCAGAACTGAGATGGAGGAGGAGTCTGCGGCACCTAACAGCCGCCCCTCGTGCATGACGCAGTGCGTTGCTGTCAGGGGAGGCGCCATTGAGTGCCGACCTAAAAAAAATCTCCCGTGGTGGGTGTGCGCCTCCGGCACAACCCAAGCAGTAATGAATGGTGAAGATACAAGAGAAAATCAAGAATTACGGTAGGTATGTAATTTTCATATTCCAACACCAGATTAACCCACTGGTCTTTGCTTTTGCAGGACAGGGACATCAAAGTACTGTCAGCAAATGCCTTCAGTCCTGGCCCATGGCCTACGGCCTACTCTACACAGGTAAGCCTCATGACTGTGCACTCCAACCTCCTGACTTACCTGAGCCGGGACCAGTCTTGCTGGCTACACAAGATGTTTTAAAAGATACAAGCATGTATCACATCTTTACAGATGGCTCCCACCTCCTATATGGATGGAGAGCAGGTAGCAGGATTTGGTGTGCTCATACAAGATCAAGACGGTGATTTCAGGCGCATTTCCAGAAAATGCGCTATCTCCTCACAGTATGCAGAATTGGCAGCTGTGGCCTGTGCTTTGGAGGTCATGCCCCATGATGACAAGGAAGCCATCATCTTTGCAGACTCCCTGCTCTTCCCTTACTGAGTTTCTGCCATTCTGGGAGAAAAATAACTTTACATCCTCTGATGGCACACCTGTCAAATACAGGGACATGTTTGTGTACATACACACCCTGACACAGCAGTTTACTCACAAACTGTACATCCACAAGGTAAAGGCTCATGGTAAATCTGACCCTTACCATGAATTCAGTGATCGAGTGGATTCACTTGCCAAAGCAGGCACTCGAGGAGGGGAGACATGGAAAATGACTCGCCCAGTAACTGTGGCAGCTATTTTCTTAGCCGCTAACACTAGGCAGAAACCAGTACCAGGACCTCCACTAGACCTTTCTGCTGCACAGAAATCAGATCCAGAACTAAAAGATGTGTTCAAATTCCTGGAAAAGGGAATTGAACAACCACTACCTGTTGGTAGTCCATACAAGATTCACTCTGACAACATACACTTGTTTAGTGATCAGAAGCACATCTGGTATTGAAAAGAGGATACAGGTGACAAACTATGGGTTGCATCTCAATTTTTGAGAACCAAATTCATCCATATGGAGACCAAGGGACAGAAAATACTCTCCAGATACTCAAAACTGTAGTCTGGTGGCCTGGCATGGCCAAAGATGTAGAGCACTATGTGGACAGCTGCATAGTGTGTGTCCAGAATAACCCAATTTCAGTGAAAAGAAACGCCAGATTGTTGCCACAAAGGCAGTCGGGACCATGGAACGCAATACAAATAGATTTCATTGCCCCCCCCTCCCTTTACCAACTCCAGTAAGAAGAACAAGTATGCACTTGTTGTCACAGATTTGTTTTCTAAGTGGGTAGAAGCATTTCCCACTAAGAGTAACATGGCAAAGACAACTGCCAAGATCCTGGTGGATCAATTGATCTTACTTCGAGAGGGTTCCTTCAGTTGGTCATTACATATAGGACTGGCACCACCTGGCGTCGGGCCGCACGGCAGACTTTTCTAGCAATCCCTGATGGGGGACCGCCCACCCGACATCACATGACCGATGTCAGCGTGGCTGTATCTAGTGGGCAGTCCCCACGCCTGCCCTCCAGTTCTTTCCCACCATCACCTTGTGTTAGTCACATAGCAGACTTCCAGTAGCGATTGTCGTGTTAGTACTTGTGTCGGATTTCCTTCGACATTTTTTTGCTTAATTCTTGCTTATGTCTTCTCCTAAGAAGAAGTGCTCATCCTGTGGCACACAGATTCCTCATAAGGACTGTCATCTGAAGCGCATTATCTGTCTGGGCCCCAGTCCATCCTGTCTCATCCTGCTTGGAGTGCCAAACATTTAACCAGGCCACCAAAAAGCGGAAACGGCAGGCTTTGGAGGCCCACCTTCTAAAAGTCCACCTCGCTTCATTAGAGAAGCAAATAGACCACATCAGAGAGTCCTCTGAAGAAAACTATTCTCCCTCCAAGAAACATCACAAGGAGAAATCTCGAGAGCAAGAGCACTCCATGGACCAACCTGAGGCCTCGCGGCCCTCGACAAGCAAGGCCACCTCACAGCCACTGCCTAAGAAGACTTCGGATGGTAAGTCTGAAAAATCTTCTGCAGGTCAGTCAATCGTTGGCTCCTCCGACGGCCACACCGTTACGGCCGCTAAGTCGGCCACCGGTAAGATGGCTCCCCAGCTTTCCGGGATCCGCCTGGCACCAGCCGATAAGTCAGCCAGGGGCTCATCCCCTGCCCACCCAGCTCCGTCCGGTAAGATGCCCGTCTCTGATGGCTGCTCAGGTGTGGTTCTCCCGTTGGGGCGTAACGGCATCTCACCTGACATCGGGCAGAACCAGGGGGAGAATGCTCCTCTCCCCCCCTCCTTCCTTGCCTGTACCCTCCCCTTCCCAGGTGGGTACCTCAGGCGAAGATAGTGCAGGACCCCTCGGGGTCAGTCCTGTGCTTCCCTTACAGGGCCATGGGGAAGGAGGCTCCTCCTCAGCCATCTGGCCTTACAGTGGAGGCCCCTCCTCCCCCTTCAGGTGGGATCCCTTCAGACCCGACGAATGTCCCGGTCTCGATCCCACCGTCGGATCTGACTATACCAGTCCCAATGCCAGAAACTCAGATGACTCTTCCTCAGCCAGGGCCCAGTGGTCTGCCCCAGCATCCGGCTCTGGTGCCAGACTCTGTCTCACCGTCGGGTCCCCTTTGTCCGGCCCCGATGCCAGCCCCTCTGATGCCGTATCCCCTTCCGGTGCCAGATCGGGCGGTGCCGGTCCCAACATCTGTACCCCTGACACTGGCTATCCTGACGCCGGACCCACCGCCGATTTACACTACCGCGGGTCCGACGTGGGTCCCCCCTCCATCAGACCTGACAATAGGGATTTACACTAAACCCCGGACTGTCCCTCATTACCCCCTAGGGTATCCTGGGGACCATTACCCGGCTGGTCCACCTCCTGAGTGGAGTTCCTTTGGACAGTACTACCCTGGTTACAACCCCTACCACCATTTTCAGGGTTACCAGGGGTATCAGTACCCACCCCCACCAGTAATGCCTCCTCCCCCTCAGCCTCAACCTCCTCCACCACCTCCTCCGGCTATGCTGGACTTTAAGACCTTCTCCAGTCTTGGTGACAGGGGGGCACGCTCGGAGTTCGTGTCAGACCTGGAGATGAGACTCCTACTTCCACGTTCTCCAAGGTCTGCGTCCCTGAGGAGTTCTTCTCCATCCACGGTACACATCTCAGGGATGGCATGTCATGACATTACCCTTCTGGACATTCATAACCTTCCTGACGAGGGGGCGGACGATGATGATGATGACGAAAATGCCGATGAGTCGGCAGAGGATGCCTTGGAGGAACCTGAGGGTCCGAAGGGCAAAGTTTCCCCCAAGTCCCCCCCCCGAGGACCCTGCCTTCTCAGATCCATGAAAGATTTCTTCAACTGGGAGTCAGAGGAACAGGACCCCATGAGACAGAGACTAGCCGAACACTTGGACCTAGAGTCTCTGTCTCTGGTCCCCATTTCTCCCTGGATCGGACCTCACCAGGACCTCACCTCTGCAGTCTGGCAGATGCCTCATTCTCTCCCGGCTGGCCCCAAAAGGACAGACAGAATATACTGGGCACCGAAAGAAGCTCCTTTTCTCAGGACGCATCCCAAGGCTGACTCTGTCGTTATTTCAGCTGCTCATAATCGCTCCGCTGCTCCTAAGCACATGAGCACCTCTCCTCCAGACAAAGAGTCGAGGCAGATGGACCAGTTTGGCAGGAAAGTTTATTCTTCAGCCACATGTGCGCTCAGATCCCTCAATTATGTGGCCCACATGGTGTCACACTAAAGGGCTGCCTTAGCCAGGTTAGAGGCCCGAGTCCACACGATGGAACCCTTGAGCCTCAAAGAGGAGCTTGCCAAGGATCTCCGTCTCTCTTGCTTCTCCTGTAGGCATGCTTTGCGGGCTACATACGACTCTGTCAATTTTGTAGTTCACACCTCAGCAACTTCCGTTGCCTTAAGACAGTATGCCTGGCTTCACATCTCTGGCCTCGCTAACAAGGTACGGTCTGTGATTCAGGATGCCCCCTTCTGGGGCTCAGTGCTTTTTGGTGGGGACACCAAAGACATTATTACTGATCTCCAGAACAGAGGCCTCATCCTCAGATCAGTGAGGTCCATGTACCGATCGGGCATTCAACAGCAGCAGCAGTCCTTTCGGAAAAGGACCTAGAGGCAGAGGAATTAGGCCCTGGCTTGACGCCAGGGCAAGCACAAGGCCACGGGTACTGCCACTCTTCCTACCTCCAAAAATGAGAGATGTTCAGGAGGCCCTCCTCCTGAACGTCCTGCCACTTCCTGACTCACTATCCCCACTACCTCCTCTGTCTCACGACGAGGAGCAGGTAGAGGGAGGCAATAACCTCAGGACGCATGGGTCCTGCAACTAGTGTCCGTCGGACACACTATAGAGTTTCTGGAAATTCCTCCAGAATCTCCACCAAAAAGGTCTTCCTACTCCAGGGATCAGGCTCTTCTTGTTCGGGAAGAAATTCAAAGCCTTTTGCTCAAAGAAACAATAGAGCACGTTCCCCTCAGGCAAAGGGGAAGGGGGTTTTACTCCCATTTTTTCCTGGTTCCTAAAAAGACGGGAGACTTGAGACCCGTTCTCGACTTAAGCAGTCTCAATCTGTTCATCGGGTACAAAAAGTTCTGGATGCTAACGCTCCAGAGCCTTCTTCCACTCCTGTTGGAGAATCATTGGTTCAAACAACATAAAGTCTTGCTGTATTCTGACTATATGCAGTTATCCCTAGCACTTGAACTGCTCTCGACAGTAAAGGGTTAACTCTATGCCAAGGCATAGGACGTTGAGCTCTAGCTCAGTTTTCAAACCTCTGTCTGTGGTACTTTGAAGTGTAACCATCAGATTTCTTACTCCGCCTAACTGTGAAGTCGCTCCGGAGATCCCTCCTGCGCTTCGGTTCTGTACAAGTTTGAATCGGTCGGTTTACTCAACCGCTTTTTTATTTTTTCGGTATTCTTACCTCTGCCATGGTACAGTATGTGGTAGTTTAGTAGGTAATGTGGTTTTATTGATAGAAATTGTTTTTCTTCGGTTCTTTCCCTGTTGGGAACCGAAATCTTTTACTGTTTATTTTTCTGTGTATTTCTGTAATTCTTTAGTGGTTTCTGGTACTTATCGGTTCCTAAACAAATCGGTTTTAATAGTTTTTTTTTTTAACTGACCTGTGACACGGTTTGAACCGATAAGTGTCTGTTACCTGGCTTAACGCTGTGAAGGGTAACTTTTTGAATCCGGCATGTCTGAGAAACCCAAAAAGAAAACTGGTCCCACTGAGTTTCAGCACTGTTCCGAGTGTGGGGAGGCTTTTGTTAAGGCTGATCCCCACCTCATCTGTGTGTATTGTCTGGGGTTTGACCACCTCAATGAAGACTGCCAAATTTGTAAAACTTTCCCATAGCCACTTTGGAAAAACATTTAAGTAGGCTAAAGGAAAGGGAGGCCAAGAAGTCCGCTGACCTGGATGGCCAGCCCGGTTCGGTTGCGACCGAACCTGAAGAGGTGCCCACTGACCTGGGTGATACCTCTTCATGCAAAAGGAGAGCCGACTCTGCAGAGTCGGTTCCGTCAAAAAGAAAATGCAAGTCTGCTGGTTTGGATCCTACTTCCCATGTTCCGACCGCTGAAGAAATAGCGAAAGCGATCACAATTGTCCAGTCGCTTTGCCCGGTTCTGACCAAACCAACATCGGTTCAAAGGCGATCAGTTCGGTTGGAAGTAGTTGCTTCTGATATACAGCCTGAAGCATTCTATGAGGGCAATTGGGAGGAGGAAGAAGATTATGATGAAGGTGAGTTTGAAGGCCTAGATGAGCCAGTAGAACCTGACATCTCCCCAGACAGGCGTTCCAGTGTTTCTCCCCACAGGCTTTCTGAGTCCCCTTCCCATTTCTTGTTTTACAAGAAAGTGGCTGAGACTCTTCAGCTTCCTATGGAAGAGGCTGAGCAGGATCAGGAGGAACCTGATTATGTGGAGATGATGGATGTTCCAGAGTCAAAGAGAGTGTCTAGCCCTTTACATAAATCCCTGGGGAAACAGACATAAAAAAATTATGCAGTTTCCCACATTCATCCCTTCTGTGGATAAGAGAATGGACAGGAGGTATGCTTTATCAGATCCTGGTACAGAATTCCTTTCAACTCATTGCAGCCATGTTGGGGTAGTGCAAGCTGCAGCCTGTGACAAAGCTAACATCCCCTTGGCATCTTACCCCCAGATAAGGATTCCAGGAAAGTGGATGCCATGGCAAAAAAACAGTACTTGGCATCCTCTTTGGGGCTCAGGCAATCATATTACATGGCATATACAGCCAAGTACCAGAAATCTGTGTTGGATATGGTTCTGGAGCTGGCTAAGAATGCCCCTCCCCAGCTAGCCAAGGAGTTGGAGCAGGTGGCTGTAGATGGTATAGAGGCATCCAAAGTGCAATTCCATGCTGCTGTAGACTCGAATTATGTACATTCCAGGGTCATGGCTACATCTATCTCCATGAGGAGGTTTGCCTGGCTTAGGTGTACCAGTCTTTCACAGGATACCCAGACTAAGGCCATGGATTTTGCTGTAACTGGTAATTCTCTGTTTGGGGAAATTACATGAAGAAGATGGATGAATATAGGACCAGCTACAGGAGTGCTGCAGCTAAAGAAAAGCAGGCCACTCTTCAAAGGCAGCAATTTAGGGCTGGCAGGGGCAGGTCTTTTCACAGGCCTTTCTACCAAGCTCAGGCCTCCTCCTCTTCTTTCCAGCAGAGGGGGTTCTTTAGGGGAAGAGGCAGATGTGGGATGACCAGGACCCCATTATCCACTCAGTCTAAGCTCCCTGCCAAACAGACACCCCAAGGTGTCGTCAGGGTCGCCTCCCCAGTTCCAGTTGGGGGCAGGCTGGCTCACTACTTCCAGGCCTGGAAGTCTATTACTTCAGACAAATGGGTCCTGGAACTAGTGAGTCAGGGACTTGCTCTCAGTTTCAAAAGGTTCCCAAAAATGAGAGCAAAGTCTTTCAGTCCTCCCTCTCCCTTGGAAACAAGGGCTCTAGAGGCAGAAGTCTCCTCTCTACTTCTCCTTCAGGCAGTAGAGAAGGTGCGTACTTGTCACAGGGGAAAAGGACTGTATTCCAGATGCTTCCTTCCTTACCCCAAAAAAGACAGGGAAGTGGCGACCCATCCTAGATTTAGGATACCGGAACAAACACTTAACACAACCAAAATTCAAGATGATGACTCTGGGAGTAATTCTTCCCTCTCTGAGACCAGGAGGCTGACTAGCCTCCCTAGATCTCAAGGATGCCTACTTCCACATACCTATCAGACATTCCCACAGAAAGTACCTCAGGTTCGAGTTGCCCTCAGGCCATTACCAATTCAGAGCTATGCCTTTCAGCATGACATCTGCTCCAAGGGTGTTCACCAAATGTCTAGCAGTAGCAGTAATGGTGGCATTCGTCAGGAGACAGGGTATCCTTCTGTTCCCATACCTGGACGACTGGCTCATTTTGGGTCAGTCCTCAGACCAAGTCAAGTCAGCCCTAGAGGTCACTCAACAGCTTTTAGACTCCTTGGGATTCATTCTGAATCTGGAAAAGTCTCTTCTGGAACCAGCTCAACTCCTCACCTTCATAGGGGTGGAGCTAGACACTGTCCAGGCAAGGGCATTTCTCCTTCTTCCAAAGGTACAGTGCCTTATCACTCTGGCTTCCTCTTTTTGTCCTCTAGTATCTCATCCAGCCAGACACTTTCTACAGTTGCTGGGACTCATGGCAGCCTCCACAGCAATGGTCCAAGGAGCAAGGTTTCAGATGAGAAATATTAAGATATTCCCGGACTAAGTCTCCATCACTCATTCACACTATTGGGATAGTGGCAGAGGCGCTAGGACCAAATGGGAGCCAACATTTTTCAGAAGGGTCATTGCTGAGACAGGACCACACATGCGTGGCACCACGAGACTAGCTTGCGCCTGTGTAGGCTATCTTGGTGTCAATCCTCCAACCGCCTCAGTTCTTTTCTTCTGCCGTCGAGTGCACTTGGATGTCGACATCGCTCATCTGCCGGAGTCAAAGTTTTTGTCTATGCGACAGCAGCTTTTAGTGTTTAATTTAACATTTTAGTAGTATTCATTTCTTATTTTACGAACAAGAAAAGAAGGTTATGAAGAAGAAAAAGAAATTCTCATCTGCCATCAATGGAGTCGTCCTTAGACGGTAGGAAGACTTCGTTTGAAAGTTGTTATGGCAGAGGAGCTGTGTCCAGTCCGCCGCCCTTTGATAAATGGGTGGGGTCTAACTACGGACAGTCCTGTGCTCGGGGGGGGGAGAACAGTCCACCGAAGCATGAATTATCGGTTCTGGGGATCCGGCTCCGCGTAACCTCAAGCTCTTCTTCCTTGGGGGAAGAAGAATCGGTGCTGCTCGAGGTTGCCCTCTGGTACATCTGCACGAGGATTGTTAGTCAGGAGGGGCAATAGGCCTGAACCGACTTTGGTGGGTTTCCCTTGGCCCGGCTCCTAACAGCTGCATTCTTTGAATCCGGACTCCATCTCTGTCCTCATTGGAGCTCCGGTGAGCAGTTTCACCTTGGCGTTGCTTCTATGGAGCAGGGGGTCCAACTTCTATCCAGTTTTCCTGGCCACTGTTCTTGATTTCGGGGACTCCAGACCTCGTAGCTGCTGGACCAGGGTTGGGTCGATTGGATCAGGATGAGCGCGGTGCCCTCTTGGTGCCTTTGCCATCATGTCGACCCCTCGTGCCTACCCCCCCTCTCTCTTTCCATGCAGGGGCCAGCACGGGCACCACCTTTTTCCTTCTCCCCTTCTCAGGATTCTCCATTGGCATTCCTATGGTGGTGGTGTCCTGGCACCGTGCCCGATGCCATGGGTGTCGCTGCAGATCCGGCACTGTGGCTACTGGTTTTGGCGTCGGTGCCCTGAGTGGCACCACTGGTGTTTGGGTCAGCACTGTGTGTCGGTGCTGTGGTTGGCGCCATGGGTCGGCACTGTGGCTCAGTGCCATCATTCTGTGCAGCACCATGGGTGCTGTTGTTGGTGCCATTGGTTGCCGGTGATGCTGGCAGTGCCGCGGGTGTCTTGGAGTGCCACAGACACCCGCAGTTAGCGCCAGGCACCCGCAGGTGCTGCGTGTGGTGTCATGGGCACCATGAGTATCATGGGCACCATGAGTCCATCGGGGCCATGGGTGCCCTCTGGTTCCAGTGCTGTTATGGTACCATAGGTACCACGAGTATCATGGGTGCCCTCGAGTGCCATGGATGTCGGGGGTGCCCTCGGGTGCCATTGCTGCCAGGGGTACCTTCGGGTACTGCCACGGGTGACCTCGAGTATCACTCAGGTTGGCATAGGCACTGCTTGGTGCCCGCCTGTGCCACGAGTGATGCTGGTGCCACAGGGGTGCCAGTTGGTGCTGTCCAGCAGAACTAGTGGTGGATTTCCTTCTGCAGACCTCTTTTTCCGCGTAACTTGTGGCAAGATGTTTTCCACAAAATGAAGTCCTGTTCTGCGGATTATTTTTCCACACATCTTAGTGAGTGGAGGTCTGCGTGGGATCTTGTGACATCCAGTGGTTTTCCGCTGATGGAACTCTTCTGTAATGTTCTGCCAGCGGAATCTCTCATTCCGCTTAGCACTTCATCCTTCCTGGTGGCGGAGTCTCTAGTGGCTCTTACCTAGCCCTCCCTTAGGGGTCCTTCTGGGGTAGAAGTGCATCTAGATGAGTCTCTCCCTGTCCTTCTGGTCAGTGATACAGCGGATGACTCATTTTATATACTGAAGGGCACACCCTCTCTATCATCGGAGTCCATGATGGAAGATCTTTTCAGTAGTTCCTCAGTGATGAGGTCCATCATAGTATTCAGACTGCATCCCTGAACCATACACCTCTGCGTCTAGACTCTTTCAGTCGTCAAGACAATTACACTCTGTGGAACATTCTAATTCAATGGTCAGGAGCCGCACAGACTCTTCTGCTCCTTTGATAGGGGTATATAGTCCCCTTCTGATACTGCCCCTTCAGTGGCTTCTTCGGCAGGTGGTTAACATCTCTTCAGCTGTGATTATTAGTCCGGTCAGGATTTCAGTTATGGACGCTCAGGCTCCTTCTGCCACTTAGAGGGATGACATCTTCGTCATTTTTGTATCAGGCAATTTTTGCGAGATAGCAGCCTGAAACCTTGTCAGGCTTGGACTACTGGTTAAAAAAAAAAAGTTACAATTATCACTGCACAGGACCTAACCGAAATTACCCGATACCACACTTTTGGATCTGGTCAGGTTCCGCCTCAGCCCCTGAGGCGGTCGTCTCTAAACTACGGTAAAGAGTACCTGACTTTTCTACCCCCAGAGGGAGTCCGATCCAGTGAAGGTATGGGTCATCTCTTTTCTCCAAGAGAGATTTCTCTTATTCTGAGATATTTCCTAGACCTAGGTGACTGCCCAGTCTGTTGGTTCCCCCTTTTTTTTAATCAGGCTTTCTTCTCTTGATCAGAGCCTCGCAGCAACAGAAGTGACTCATCAGCGAGTCAGAACTTAGGTTCCTACTCCCTTGCTTGCCTCAACTTAACAGACGACATGCTCCTTTCTTGACCATAGGTCAAGTAGGTCTTTTTCTGAGATGGCTTCTCAAATATTCACACCATCGGTTCCTGCGCGCTGGTTCAGTGCCAGTCGCACACGAAGCTATCCTCTCCGAGTGCGTGACAGAGCTGTGATGTTTGTTTTTCAGCAAAGCAAACTAGAGTCTTTCCTACTCCCTTCAGGGAGGCCGGAGTGAGTGGTGGCTCATCCCATTGAGTCACTTCTGCCGCTATTCAGTCACTTTCAATGAATGGGTTAGCCCTAACTTGGTCCTGCTGTGTCCCTCCTCAACACACATCTGCCTCTATTTGCCTTAGAAATCCAGCCCGTTTTTTCTTTCAGAATGTTTTTTCCGCAGTGGACACGTCCTCCTGTATACTATTCCTTTCTTCCCTGAGTTCCGAGACTGCTAATACAGTTGTACACACGGGGTAGGATAATTCCTTTTTGGTATATGCAGTGGGTAGGATCTGGTTCTACTAGACTACCACAAGAGGCTTCTAAGTCGTGCTCGGCCTTCCATCAGGAAGGTTTCAGTGACTAAGTGGAAACCATTCTCCTTGATGGGCTAACCCCACCTGGACCTTCTTTGCTCACCAAGTAAGGGGTTCAAGTGCTCCTGGACCTGTTGTTTGCAGGTCAGCCATACTTGGTAGTGGGGGCTCCATCTACGCTTTTCGGTCTACCCTGAACCAGTAGACTTTACCTCCAGCTCTTTCAGTTCCTGAGGTCCTTTTACATTAAATGAGTTCATGTCTTTGACACTATTAATTTTGGTCCTATACCAAATTATGAGGCCGGGTTCTCGACGCTCTCCTGGAGTGGTTGCGGCTTCCTGGCAGAGTTTCATTTTGTGTCCATTGCAGTCGTCTGCAAAGTGGTGAGTTACAACTTAAGCGCTTATCTTGTAAGCACTATATTCTAGATGCTGTTTCCAAAACAGCTCTTTTTATTAGCAGGACAGTCCTTGACCGTCCTTTCTGAGTGGACCCTATCTCCTCCACCCTACTCAGGGTTGTTGATTTTAGCTTGGTACTCTCCCAATAGTGTGAATGAGTGATGGAGACTTAGTCCAGGAAGATATGGAAATTACGTACTTACCGTAATTGTGATCTTCTTGGACAGTCTCCATCACTCATTCTCATGCCCACCTGCCATCCCCTGGGTTCGCTCATTTTCTTTCTTGGTCTTCATGGTCCTATGGTTCAGGCTGTGAAGACATTTTTCTTTGACCCTTCTTGTAATGGTCATCTGGGCCCTCTCAGGCCCAGAAACTCAGGATAAGTTATTTTCATTAGTTACGCTGCACCTCCTCGGTCAGAAAGGTACTGAGACAGTTGGAGGGTCAACGCCGAGATAGCCAACATAGGCGCGAGCTAGTCTTATGGTGCCACACATGCGTGGTCCTGTCTCGGCACTGACCCTTTTAAAAAATGTTGGCTCCCGCTTGGTCCTAGCACCTCCGGCACTATCCTAGTAGTATGAATGAATGATGGAGACTGTCCAAGAAGATAAACAATTACGGTAAGTACATAATTTCCATATCTTACTTCGAGAGGGCTCTTGCAGTAGGTATTCACATATAGGACTGATCCGCCAGGCGTCAGGACCCCACGGAAAAATTTCTATCTAGCAGTCTCTGGCAGGGGACCGCTCCCACGTCAGGTGACTGGCGTCATGCGATGTCAGTATAAAGGGGTGGTCCCCACACCGCCTTCAGTTCTTTCCCATATTCGGCTTGTAAAGTTTCTCACGGTTGAATTCAACACTCGTCAGTCGTTCGTCGGTCTAGTTTTCGAATTTTTAAACCTTTTTTTCTCTATTTCTTGATTAATCTATCGATTTGCTGTGTATGTCGTCCCCGACGCCCTCTGAATCACATAAAAATAAGTGCAACTTGTGTGGCTCTCAACTTCCACACAAGGATGGCCATTCCTTGTGCCTCTTCTGTCTGGGCCCAGACCACTCCGTGGAGAAGTGCCAACACTGCCAAAAATTTAACTCCGCTACCCGGAAAAGAAGGCAGCAGTCCCTGGAAGCCATACCCTCAAAAAAAGAATGACATCCATGGAGAGCTAAAGAAATTAAGGCAGGCGTCCACTTCCCCTGAAGGTCACAAGAAGAAATGTGACAAGGAGAAGGAGCTGGAAACGGCTTCCACGGCTGCTGCGGCTGGAGTCGCAGCACTTAAGGTAATGTTCCCTCTGTGGGATCGCTCCATGACAGTCATCTTGGTGGTGTCCAAGAAGGCATCGCCCCTCCCATCTGGTTCACGCTTGGGCCCTTTGGGAGCCTCTAGGGAAAAGGAGGCCTCCGCTCCCAGGAGGGCCGTTTCCACCACGCGGTCTTTGGGTTTGAGCGGGTCCGGTAAGTTGGACGCTGGTGCCACCGACGTCCGCCCGGACAAGGCTGCTAAGCTGCTGGCCCCTTTGGGAGGCGCCCAGCCAAACTTTCGCCCGACAAGGCTGCATCTCCAGCGCGACCTTCCTCTGTCAAGGGATCCGATCAGTCAGACATCAGCTCCTCCAACACCCACCGGATTCGGATGATAAGCCGGACGCCAGCCCTACCGATGCCCGCCCAGCCAAGGAGCCTGCACCGGACCCCAAAGATCAGTCCGATGCCCCAGGCTCCTCGCAACGCATTGCGTTGCCTTCTGAGGTCTCTGCGTCCCCTCTGCTGACCCCCGGGGATTCCAATCCACCCTCCCCAGTTGTCACAGAGGACCTCCAGACGCTACCGTCAGGGTCCCCTCCTTCGGGGCCTGATATCCTGACGCTGGACCCTTAGACGCCAGCATACCCGATGCTGGCCGACATCCCCTTACCGGAGAGTTTACCTATGCCGGGCCCGATCCCCACGGGGCCAGCATTTCCTTTGCCTGGCCTACCAGCTGGACCTCTGCCAGGTCCCTCTGACCCATCAGAGCCCCTGGCTCCTGGGTATCTAACACCTCGATATCTAGTGCCACCATACCCGGCACCACAGTATGCTGTGCCTCAGTACCTGACGCCGCAATATCTGGCGTTGCAGTACCCGACGTCTCAATACCCGATACCAGGTTACCCGCTGTCAGCTTATGGATAATCCTTTTACGGATATCCTCAGTATCTGTAACCCCCTCCTCCTCCACCGCCCACGCCCCAGCCGGCAGTGGACTTGAAGGAAACTCTGGCCTCCTGGTTGGCTGAGGCCAAGGCTCAACTCACCAGAGAGGTCGACACTGGACCCTTTGCAGGATCCCCTACATCAGAGATGGGAGATTCCCTCCACCAGAAGAGAGCCCTCTGGCACTCAGGGTGGGGAGGACATGCACCCCTGGGAACTCTCCACAGGGGCCGTTCCTCCCCCTCATAGGGAGGAGTCTTCCTCTTCTTCATCGGGTACGTCTGACTCGGACTCAGAGACTGGACGCTGTGATCCTGATGATGAGCCACATACTCCAGACGCCCCAGGCCAAGGACCCCTCCAAAGTCTCCTCTGAAGGAACCCTCCTTTCTGGAGTTACTGAGGAAAATCCAGGAAGTCCATCAGTGGCAATCACTGGAGCCAGACCCACAGCATAAAAAGCTCGCTGCTCATTTGGAGCTGCCTGAGACTGCTCCTACGCTGATTCCATCCTGGATAGAGCCTCAAGCGGACTTTGTTTCCACTATTTGGAAACAACCTTCCACGTTAGCCCCCCTTTCGAGGAAGGCAGACTGGCTATATCAGGCTCCTGAGGGTGTAGATTTTTTAAACCTACACCCCAAGGCGGATTCGGTCGTCATTAGCACTGCTCACAACCGTTCCGCTAACCCAAAACACCTCAGCTCATCCCCACCCGACAAGGAGTCATGGCTTCTGGACCAATACAGGAAGAAGATTTATTCCTCTTCTACCCTGGGTATTAGGGCCCTGAACTATGTGGCACATATGGGGGATTTTCAGAAGACCATCCTTAGTCGGGTGGAAACAAAATTGGACTCCCTTCCTGAGTCTCAGACTAAGCAGGAAGTGGCAGATCTTGTCCGTTCTGCTCATTCAGCCAGTCGGCACATGCTTTGTGCCATTTACAACGCAGTGGACACAGCAAGAAGGAGTTCAGCTTTCGCCGTAGGTTTACAGCATTATGCCTGGCTCCGTATGTCAGGATTGGTCCCTGAAGTGCAATCCACTATCCAGGATGCTCGCTTCAGGGGTTTGGTGCTGTTCGGGGGTGATGTCAAGGACATCATTACCGACCTGCAGGAGAAGTGCACTGCACTAAAGTCTGTAGATTCTATGTACAGGCCCCCTCAAGGGCAGCAGCAGAGTCCCTTTCGTAGACGAAACTGACAAAAACCAAAACCACAGGGCAAACGGGCCAACAAGCGTCGGGCCCCTCCAGCAACCAAGCCTCCCCCTAGTAAAAAAGCCATGGGAGCCTCGGCTGATGCACTGCCCCACACCTCCTTGCTCCCCGCCTCTCTCACTGCCTCTGGATGCTCCAGAGGAACCAGTAGGGGGGAGATTCTACCTTCATCTGCCGGGCTGGGAGAGGATAACTTCAGATGCTTGGGTGCTCCAGTTGGTATCAGCAGGACACTCAATCAAGCTTCTTCAGAAACCACCCCGAAGACCACCCCCCAGTCGTCTTACTTCCCGCAACATCCTCCTCTGGTCCTAGACGAAATCACCTCCCTTCTCTCGAAGGTGGCGATAGAGTCAGTCCCCAAACACCTTTGAGGGACAGGCTACTACTCGCATTTCTTCCTGGTTCCAAAGAAGTCGGGAGATGTGAGGCCTATTCTAGACCTCAGCTCCCTGAACATGTTTGTGGAGTACAAATGCTTCAGAATGCTCTCTTTACAGAGCCTTCTACCACTCCTTCAGCAAGGGCAGTGGCTGTGCACTTTGGACATGCAGGATGCCTACCTGCATACCCCCATATGCCCTTTGCACCGCAAATTCCTCCGGTTTTGCTTTCAGGGAGACCACTACCAATTCAAGGCCCTCCCATTTGGTCTTTTCTCAGCCCCTCGAGTGTTTACCAAATGCCTGTCTGTGGTAGTGGCCTACCTGCGTACCCAAGGAGTACAGGTATTCCCATACCAGGATGATTGGCTCCTGGCGGCCTCGTCCGGGGAGGAACTCCTGCACTCTCTTTCCCTTACCCTGCAGGTTTTCAGCAGCCTGGGTATCACCATCAACCAGGCGAAGTCCCATTTGGTCCCTTGCCAATGCCTCCAATTTATAGGGGCAATTCTGGACATGACCATCGGCAAAGCCTTTTTGCCTCTGGAAAGGGTGGACACCCTCTAAACTCAGGCCCGTCTTCTGTCATTTCGCAGGAGGGTCAGCGCCAGGTCAGTCCTTCGCCTTCTCGGGTTAATGGTGGCTGCCATTCCAACAGTTCCACACGCCGGCTCCATATGAGGATCTCTCAATGGATGCTTCAGTCTCAATGGGACCAAACCCTGGACAATCTAGACCAAGAGGTACTAGTTTCCGATCCCATGATCAGGGACTTACAATGGTGGATGGTGCAGGAGAACCTATGGCTGGGAGTTCACTTCAACATCGAACCCTCCTCCCAGACGTTGATGACAGATGCGTCAGGAGAAGGCTGGTCAGCCCATCTCAGGTCTCACAGGACTCAGGGCAGCTGGTCCAAGTTTGAACAAAACCTGCACATAAATGTGCTAGAACTGAGAGCAGTCCTTTATGTCCTTCAGGCTCTCCACTCCATTTTCCTTCCCAGTCATCTCCTCATACAAACAGACGATGTATGTGTAGTCTGGTATCTCAACAAGCAGGGAGGAACACGCTCCTACCCTCTGTGCTGGGAAGTGATAAGAGTCTGGAGTTGGGCATCCTAGCATCACCTTCACTTGACTGCAGTTCACGTCCCGGGAGTGGAAAACACTCTGGTGGGTCAGCTCAGTCGATCCTAAGCCAGGGCCCAAGAATGGGAATTGGATCAAGTCATTGTAAATTACATCTTTCTGCATTGGGGAACACCTCAGATAGACGTCTTTGCTTCTCCCCAAAATGCAAAACTTCCCGCTTCTGCTCACTCGCTCCAGGGCGTGACACTTACTGGCGGGACGCTCTGTCCCTCGATTGGAGGGACAGATTTGTTTATACCTTCCTTCCTATTCCCTTAATTCCGAGGGTCCTGAACAAACTCAGGTCAGAGGGAGCTCGAATTATTCTCATCGCTCCCTTCTGGTCCAGGCAAGTTCAGTTCTCTTTTCTGCAACAGTTTTCAGGGGAACCTCCTCTTCCTCTTCCTCTGTTACAACAGTTGCTTACCCAGGATCAGGGGACCCTTGTTCATCCAGGTCTCAAATCCCTTCATTTGCATGCGTGGCTCCTGCAGACGTAGCAAAAGCCCGCTTTCTCTGCTCATAGTGGACATCTTGGTGGAGGTCTAAAAGCCTTCCACCAGGTCCACCTATGCCATGAAGTGGAAACGGTTCTCTGTTTGGGCCACTTCGAAAGCCTTTGAGCCTTTCTCATGCCCAGCCAATAAAGTCCTGGACTACATGCATCACTTCTTCGATCTGGGTCTCAGCCATTCCTCCTTAAAGGTCCACATGGCCACTATTTCAGCATACCATATTCCCTTCAGGGACATGACTTTTGTTCAGTTAGAAGTCTCCAAGACCTTCCTCAGAGGGGTTCTCCATTTGAGACCCCCCATCCGCATACCTGCACCTCCTTGGGACTTGAATTTTGTTCTGAAGAAGCTTACTCTGCCTCCCATTGAGCCAGCAGCAACAGCCGATTTAAAGTTCCTTTCTTGGAAGACTCTCTTCCTAGTGGCCATTACGTCTGCTCGGCGCATTTCCGAGCTTCAGGCCTTGATGTGCAAAATCCTGTACTTGACTTTTCACAAGGAATGTGTGGCTCTACGTACCAACCCTAAGTTTCTCCCTAAGATGGTGGCTGAGTCTACGCTGAATCAATCAATTGAGCTACCCACATTCTTTACGCAACACTCCAATCAAGGGGAGTACCTCTTGCATACTTTGGATGTTCACAGAATACTGAGATACTACACCACTTGGACTAAGGATCTCAGGAAAACTGACCAGATTTTTGTCTCTTTTGCTCACAAAAGAGAAGGCAATGCTGTTTCTAGGCAATGCCTATCCAAATGGTTGGCTCATTGTATCACTTTCTGTTACAAGTACAACAAGACCCTGCCAGGTCAAGTCAGAGGTCACTCCACCAGAGGAGTAGCTGCCTCCGTGGCTTGTTTCAAGAATGTGTCAGTGGCAGACACCTGTGCAGCCGCAACTTGGACTTCTGTCCATACCTTTACGAAACACTACAGTTTGGACATTGCCTCTCGCCGTAGAGCAGGCTTCGGGTTGGCTGTGCTACAAGGTCTCCTTTCATAAGACCCTTTTCAGCCTGAGGTTCCATGCTATGGATGTCTGTCCTCCTCCCGAGTGCTTTTCCTTATTCCAGACTGCTTGGGACTCAGTCCTATATGTGAATACCTACTGCAAGAGCCCTCTCGAAGTAAGATATTACAGTTACATAAGAACTTACCATAACAGTAGATTTTCGAGAGAGGCTCTTGCAGTAGGTATTGCCTTCCCACTCTCCATCCCCCTAAGCTTCTTTGGCTCTATTTCCATGGGGGGAAATATCCTCTTCGTTCTCGTCTTGCCTCTTTTGGCGCTTGGCGGGAAAGAACTGAAAGGTGGGTGTGGGGGACCTTTCCTTTATACTGACGTTGCATGACGCCAGTCATCTGATGTGGGGGTGGTTCCCCGCCAGAGACTGCTAGCTAGAAATTTTTCCGTGGGGTCCTGACACCTGGTGCACCAGTCCTATATGTGAATACCTACTGCAAGAGCCTCTCTTGAAGAGCTACTGTTACAGTAAGTTCTTACGTAACTGTACTTTTCATCTCAGATCTTATTGGTCTCAGAAAAAAGACCCTCTCTCCAAATTGGTTCCAGTTTCTCAAACTCTAGTTCAGGCCCTCCAGTGGTGGCTGGAGGAGTACAGTCTTCGCCAAGACGTTCCCTTTCTCAGTCAGGCCCCTTCAGTGATCCTCACCACAGATGCCTCTCTACTGGGTTGGGGTGCCCACCTAGACCAGCTTACAGCTCAGGGAACCTGGTCTCATCAGGAGTCTCTTCTACACATAAACCTCCTAGAACTCAGCTGTCTTTCTAGCACTTCAGACATTCTCAACTTCTGTTCAAGGGTAAGTGGTGCAGATCAGGACAGACAATACCACAACCATGTGGTACATCAACAAGCAGGGAGGCACTCGGTCCTCAGCCTTGAGCACAGAGGCCATGAAAATATGGTCTCTAGCGTATTTCCTTCAGGCTTCTCTGATGGCTGTGCATCTCCCAGTGAAGGACAACATTTTAGCAGATGCTCTCAGCAGGATTTCCCAGGGTCACCACAAAAGGACCCCGAACCCTCTGATTCTTCAGGCCATTTTCAAGAGGTGGGGTACTCCAGAGATAGATCTCTTTGCAGCCCTGGACAATCACCAGCTTCCTCTATTTTGCTGCAACCCACCTCTTCTGGGCTCTGTCCCTCAGGATGCTCTCTTATTGAACTGGACAAGCAGGTTTCTGTATGCATTTTCTCCTTTTCCTCTGATATTCAGAGTCCAGATCAAGATCAGTTCTCAGCCTTGCAAGGTGATTCTGGTGGCTCCAGACTGGGCCAGACAGCCTTAGTACCCTCTACTGATGTCACTGTCAGTAAAAATGCCTCTGTGCCTTCCCAGACAGTTCAGTCTCCTCACAGGAGAAATTCTGTATTCCGACCTTCAGACTCTCAGGCTCAAAGCCTGGCTGTTGAAGAGCTAGAATATGCAGGCCTGCATCTTTCTCAGTCAGTCTTGGACATTTTAATGCTTAGTGGAAAACCTGCTACTAGAAAGATTTACAACTCCAAATGGAAGATATTTGGGTTTTGCTGTTCTCAGAGGCATATCCAGCCAGAAATGGCTGATATTGCAACTGTTTTAGATTATTTAGTGCATCTTAACACTTTAGGCCTCAGGCCCACTGCTCTCAAAGTACATTTGGTAGCTATTTCTGCCTTCCTTTCTGCTGGGAAGGGCTCTTCCCTAGCATCTCATCCAGCTTTCAAGAAATTTTTCAAAGGTCTGGTACATATTAATCCTCCCTTTCGGGAACCTGCTCCTTCTTGGGATTTGAATTTCTGTATTGCACAGCTTATGCAGCCCCCCTTTGAACCTCTATCCTCAGCTGAGCTGAAGTACTTGACTTGGAAAACTATTTCTGGTAGCCATTACCTCTGCCAGGAGAATCAGTGAATTACAGGCTTTATCAGTGGAACCTGACTTCATTTCACAGGGATAAGGTGGTCCTTCGAACTAACAAAGTTCCTTCCCAAGGTGGTATCAGACTTTCATTTGAATCAGTCTATGTCATTGCCTGTATTTTTCACTGGCCATTCTTCCTCTGGGGAGAGAAGATTACACAGTGTTGATGTGAAAAGGCCTCTTAGTTACAATGTGGAACACACTAAGGCCCATAGAAATGACTGTTCTCAGTTGTTTCTCACTTATGGAGAAGTGGGAAAGGGTAAACCTACCACCAAGAGAACCATTGCCAGGTGGATCGTCTCCTGTATCCAGTTCTGCTATTCAAAGCTTGGGAAAGAACCTCCCTCAGGCCTGAGGGCTCACTCCACCAGAGGTACAGCTGCTTCGGTCGCAGCAGCTAGAGATATACCATTAGTGGAAATCTGTAAAGCAGCCACCTGGAAAACCGTTCACACATTTACCAAGCATTACTCTCTTGACATTCAGTCAAGAAGTGATGCTAGGTTTGGCATAGCTGTGCTGCAGAGCTTGTTCTCAAAATAGGTTCTGTGACTCCCTCCTCCAAGCAGGTACTGCTTGGTAGTCTGTATATAGTCAGAATACAGCAAGACTTCATGTTGTTTGAAGAAAAAAATTACTCACCATAGTAATGTTTCTTCTAATGGAGTCTTGCTGTATTCTAACCTCCCTCCCTGCCTCCCCTCCCTGGAGGAACCTAGTAGTTTTGGGATGTGGCTTGGCAGGCACAGTGCTGCACCCCAGAGTTGTACTTGGCAAACCTTATCTTGTTAAGGGTTTTCTGGTTTTTATTATGAATATTTGGTTGTTTCACTACCTGCTTAGATTCTTTTGGGGGTTCTTGACTTGAGTCTTTTGACCCTAAAGATTTGTTCTATTACCCTTTGGCACAAAAATTTTAAAAAACAATTTCTACTTTATTAAGTTAGTTAATATAGTGCTCATAAGAATCTGACGGTTGCACTTCAGAGTACCACAGACAGGGGTTTGAAAACTAAGCTCGAGCTCAACGTTCTATGCCTTGGCATAGAGTTAACCCTTTACTCTCCAGAGCAGTTCAAATGCTGGGGCTAACTGCATATAGTCAGAATACAGCAAGACTCCATTAGAAGAAACAACATTACTGTGGTGAGTAATTTTTTTCTTGTGCGCTCTGGACATGCAGGATGCTTACCTGCACATCCCGATCTTCCCCAGCCACCGCTGATTCCTGCTGTTCCTTTTCCAAGGGGAACTCTTCCAGTTTCTGGCCCTCCCCTTTGGTCTTCCCTCAACACCTCAGGTGTTTACCAAGTGCCTGGCGGTCGTGGCGGCCTTTTTGCACCACCAGGGTATTACGGTTTTCCCTTACCTGGATGATTGGCTGATTTTGACCCTGTCCAGGGACTGTTTACTGGAGGCTGTCTCCTTTACCCTTGACCTCTTTGCTAAACTGGGGATTACAGTCAATATTTTCAAGTCATCCATGACCCTGTCCCAGAGACTACAATTCATTGGGGCAGTTTTGGATACGGTCCAACGCAAAGCCTTCCTTCCTCCAGACAGGGTGGAGACCCTGGTCCATCAGGCTTCATGGGTGGCTTTGTGCAGGACCATCCTGGTCCAGGAGATCCTCTACCTTCTTGGCCTGATGGTAGCCTTCATCACTACTGATCTTACTTCGAGAGGGCTCTTGCAGTAGGTAATTACAAATAGGACTGAAGCTGGCAGGCTTCAGGATCCCACGGAAAAATGTCTAGCTAGCAGTCTCTGGCGGGGGACTGCCCCCTCGTCAGGTGACCAATGTCAGGCGATGTCAGTATAAAGGGGCGGGCCCCCATGCCCACCTTCCAGTGCTTTCCCGCCGTTAGCTCATGCAGCACCTCGTGGTTAAGTTCGCTGCTTTGCAGTCAATTGTTGGTAGTTTTACCACCTATTTTCTACTTTCTCCCTGATTTTTGTCAGCCTTACCTACAGCTGCTGTGTATGTCGTCCCTGACTCCCTCCGAGCACAAAAACAAGTGCAATTCTTGCGGTGCCCATCTCCCGCTTAAGGACGGACATTCCCAGTGCCTTTTTTGTCTAGGCCCCAATCATCCCGTCAAGAAGTGCCAGCTCTGCCAGCAGTTTAATGCGGCCACCCGAAAGCAGAGGCAGCACTCCCTGGAAGCTCACGTTCATTAAACAAAAAATTGCCTCCATGGAAAAGGAACTGAAAAAACTTCAGTGGGCTTCGACTTCTCCGGAAGGCCACCACAAGAAGAAGCACCAGGACCGGGACTCCTCATTGGTTGCCACAGCCTCGGCTGGGGTCACAGTGCTGCAGGTAATGCCTCCCCCAGGAGGCAGATCCATGGCGGTCATCTTGGAGGCTTCCAAGATGGCGTCAGCTGTCCCATCGGGCTTGCGTTGGGCCCCTCGGGAGCCTCCGGGTCTAAGGAGGCAGCCGCTCCCAGTAAGGTTGCAGCCATGCAGCCTTCTGGTTCGAGCGGCCCCCGATAAGTCAGACGTTGGCTCCTCTGACGCCCCCCCGGGTAAGGCCGTTAAGACGCCTGACCCTCCGGGGCAGTGCACGGCCTCCAAAGCACCTGCCATGGCCACCACTCCTTTGCAGCCTTCGTCGGGCGCTGGATCTGATAAGTCAGATGCTGGCTCCTCCGACATCCTCCTGGATCCTGTCAATAAGACGGACTTCGGCTCCTTCAGGCCTATCCATCATCCCGAGCTCACTGCAACCCTCGTTGCATTTGAGGCGCCAGAGTCTCTTCTGCTGGATCCCAGGGATGGTAATCCTTCTTCCCCGAGCGTCACGGAGGAGGTGGGTATGCTGCCGTCGGGTCTCCCTTCCGCTGGGCCGGATGACCCAACGCCAGATCCTAGGACACCAGCGCCAATGCCGGCCTACCCGACACCTGACAATATCCCATTGCTGGATGCCGCCCCTACGCTGGGCCTCCCATTCTGGGCCTGCCGCTGGGCTGTTTCCGGGGCCTTCTGCACCCACAGACCCCCCGGTTCCTGGGTATCTGACCCTGTCCTATCCGACGCCATCATACCCAGGCCCGCAGTATACGGCACCCCAGTACCCGACGCTGCAGTACACAGTGCCCCAGTACCCGACCCCAGGCTTCCCGCCATCGGGATATGGATACACACCTTACGGATACCCTCAGTATCCGTATCACCTCCTCCTCCTCCACCACCCCCTCAGCCACCGGTGGACTTGAAGGAGACTCTGGCTTCCTGGTGGGCTGAGGCCAAGGCTCAGCTCACCAGGGAGGTAGAGAGCCATCTTCTGACGCCAGTCCCGGTTCCGTAACCCCTACATCAGAGATGAGAGACCCCCTTCCCACCTCCGATTACCAGAGATGAGCCCTCCGGTTCCAGGGCAGGGCAGGATATGCTTCCGCAAGGGCTTCCGAAGGGATCCATTCCTTCCCCATGCCAGGAGGAGGAGTCTTCTTCCTCTTCATCCTCCTCGGAGACCTCGGATGATTCCGATGGTCGTTCCGACCCAGACGATGAGCCACGCACTCTGGACAAGCCCAGGCCAAGAACTCCTCCTGAGGATCCTTCCTTCACGTAGTTGCTGCGTAAAATGCAGGCAGTTCATCAGTGACATTCCTTGAAGTCAGATCCACAGTGTAAGAAACTTGCTGCACACCTGGATCTGCCCAAGACCGCTCCTACCCTGGTGCCACCCTGGCTTGAGTCTTCTGATGACCTTGTTTCCACCATTTGGAAGCAACCGTCAGCATTAGCCTCCCTTCTTCGGAAGTCGGACAGGCTTTATCAGGCTCCAGAGGGTGTTGACTCTTTAAATTCACACCCTCGAGCTGATTTGGTCGTGATTAGTGCCGTTCACTGCCAGACGGCTAACCCAAAGCACTTGAGCTCATCACCACCTGACAAGGAATCCCGCCTTCTGGACCAGTACGAGAAGAAGGTCTATGCTTCTTCCACTCTGGGTATTAGGGCCCTGAATTACTTTGGTTATATGGGGGATTACCAGAAGGCAATCCTTAGTGAGGTGGAGGCTAAATTGGACTCCCTTCCTGAGTCTCAGACGAAGCAGGAAGTGGCTGATCTAGCCCGGTCTGTGTGTTTGGCCAGTCGGCACATGCTTTGTGCCACGTACAACGCAGTGGACATTTTGCCATGGGTTTGCGGAGTCATGCATGGCTCAGAGTGTCAGGTTTGGTCCTGGAGTTGCAGTCTGCTATCCAGGACACACCCTCCAGGGGTTCAGTACTGTTCGGTGGCGATGTCAAGGACATCATCACTGATCTGCAGGAGAAGGGTACTGCTCTTAAGTCTGTCAACTTCATGTACAGACCCCCTCAGGCACAGTGTCATCCCTTTCGCAGACATTCTCGACAAAAGGTGAAACCTCAGGGAAAGTGGGCCAACAAACGTCAGGCCTCTCTGGCTGCCAAGCCCCCCCACCCCAAAAAAGCAGCGGGGGCTTCAGCAGTGACTATCCTCACACCTCCTGACTCCTTTCCTCTCCCACAGCATCTGGGCCTTCCAGAGGAACCGGTAGGAGGGAGATTCTCCTTCCATCTACCGGTTTGGGAGAGGATCACTTCAGACACTTGGGTGCTCCAGCTGATCGGAGAAGGACACTCAATAGAGTTTCTTTGGAAACCTCCTTGAACCCCCCACAGGTCATCTTACTCCCCAGAACATCATCTTCTGGTTCAGGAAGAAATATCCTCTCTTCTTCTGAAGGAGGCGATAGAGCCCATTCCTCCCCATCTTCGGGAGACGGGTTACTACTCCCATTTCTTCCTGTTCCCGAAGAAGTCAGGAGATGTGAGGCCGATTCCTGGCCTCAGCTCCCTGAACTTGTTCGTGGAGTACAAAAGGTTCAGGATTCTCTCTCTGCAAAGTCTTCTGCCCCTTCTTCAGCTGGGACAGTGGCTGTGCACTCTGGACATGCAGGATGCTTGCCTGCATATCCCTATTCACCATTCCCACCACAAATACCTGCGTTTTGCATTCCAGGGGGACCACTACCAGTTCAAGGCCCTCCCATTTGGTCTTTCTTCGGTGCCCCAAGTGTTCACCAAATGCCTTTTGGTGGTAGCGGCCTACCTGCATTCCCAGGGGGTGCAGGTTTTCCTGTACCTGGACAACTGGCTCCTGGTGGCCTCATCCAGGGAGGAACTTCTGCACTTCCTTTCCGTTTCCCTTACCCTGCAGGTTTTTACCTGCCTGGGTGTTACTGTCAACCAGTCCAAGTTCCACCTGATCCAGTCCCAGAGGCTCCAGTTTATCGGGGCAATCCTGGACACGACCTCCGGCATGGCATTCCTGCCACTGGACAGGGCAGCCTTACTTCAGGCTCAGGCCAGCCTGTTGTCCAGCCGCAGGCGGGTCAGCACCAGGTTGGTCCTTCGCCTCCTCGGGCTCATGGCAGCTGCTGTTCCGACAGTCTCTCGCGCTCAGCTCCACATGACAATCTCTCAGTGGATGCTTCGGTCTCAGTGGGATCAGCTGGTGGACAACCTACATCAACTAGTTCTGATCTTCTGTCCTATGGCTCGGGACTTGCAATGGTGGATGGTTCAGGAGAACCTTTGCCGGGGAGTTCCCTTCTGCCTTTATCCCCCTCCCAGACTCTGACTACAGATGCCTCGGGCGAGGGTTGGGGAGCCCATTTCAGGCCTCACAGGACCCAGGGCTCCTGGTCCAAGCTAGAAAAATCTCTCCACATCAGTGTGCTCAAGCTTCAGGCCATGCTTTATGCTCTTCAGGCTCTGCATCTTTATCTGCTTCTCGAACATCTGGCTGTCCAAACAAACAACATGTGTGTAGTCTGGTACATTAGCAAACAGGGAGGAACTCGTTCCTACTCTCTCTGCAGGGAGGTGATGTGGGTTTGGGAATAGGCAATAAAGCAGAACCTTCACCTGATGGCCATTCACATCCCGGGGGTCGAGAACACGTTGGCAGACCACCTCAGTCAGTCGTCTGCTCATGCACACGAGTGGGAACTAGATCGGGGGTAGCAGACGATATCTTCCTATGCTGGGGAACTCCACAGGTAGACCTGTTTGCGTCTCCTCTCAACACAAAACTTCCCGCCTTCTGCTCGCTCGCTCCAGGGTGCAGCATTTTTTGGAGAGATGCTCAGTCTCTAGACCAGAAGGGAAGATTCATCTATGCCTTCCCCCCCGATTCCCTTGATTCCAAGGGTCTTACAGAAACTCAGCTCAGAAGGAGCTCACGTGATCCTCATCGCTCCTTTCTGGCCCAGGCAAGTTTGGTTCTCTCTTCTGCAACAGTATTCAGAGGAACCTCCTCTTCCTCTGTCACAACTTTTGCTGACCCAGGATCAGGGGACCCTGGTCCATTCAGGCCTCAAGTCCCTTCAGTTGCACGCATGGCTTCTGCAGACGTAGCTCAAGCTCATTTCCGGGTTTCCCCATTGGTCGTAGAGATTCTAATGGAGGCCAGAAAGCCCTCCACTAGATCTACCTATGCCATGAAATGGAAACAGTTCTCTATTTGGGTCGCTTCCAAAGATTTCAAGCCATTCTCTTGCTCTGTTGGGCGGCTGTTGGATTACTTGTGCCATCTCTTTGATCTGGGTCTCAGTCATTCCTCTCTAAAGGTTCACATGGTGGCCATCTCTGCTTACCATGTTCCTTTTGGGGACAGGACTTTTGTGCAGTTGGAAGTCTCTAAGACTTTCCTTAGAGGGGTTCTCCACTTGCGACCCTCCATTTGTGCTCCTGCCCCTCCTTGGGACTTAAATTTTAACCTTGAGAAGCTTACTCTGCCTCCTTTCGAGCTGGCAGCCTCTGCAGACCTAAAGTTCCTTTCTTGGAAGGCCCTCTTCCTAGTGGCCATTGCTTCTGCTCGAAGGATTTCTGAGCTTCAGGCCCTTGTGTGCAAAATCCTGTACTTGATTTTCCACAAGGAACGTGTGGCTCTGCGTACCAACCCTAAGTTTCTCTCTAAGGTGGTAGCAGAATCTATGCTGAATCAATCCATGGAGCTGTCTGCTTTCTTTATGCAGAACTCCAATCAAGGGGAGTACCTCTTGCATACTTTGGATGTTCTCCGAATCCTGAGATACTACACCACAAGGACGAAGGATTTCAGAAAGACTGATCAACTATTTGTATCTTTTGCTCATAAAAGAGAAAGCAATGCTGTTTCTAAGCAATGCCTATCTAAATGGATGGCTCATTGTATCACTTTCTGTTATGATAAGTACAAGACCCTCCTGGGTCAAGTCAGAGACCACTCCACCAGAGGGGTCGCTGTATCCGCTGCTTGTTTCAAGAATGTGTCAGTGGTAGACATCTGTGCAGCCACAACTTGGACTTCTGTCCATACCTTTATGAAACACTACAGTTTGGACATTGCCTCTCGCCAAAGAGTGGGCTTCTGGTTGGCTGTTCTGCAAGGTCTTCTTTCCTAAGACCTTCACAGCCAGAGGGTCTACTTTTGGGTAGTCTTTCCTCCTCCCGTTTGCTTCTGCAAACTTCTCCCAGTCTGCAAGCTTCTCTAAGACTGCTTGGGACTCAGTCCTATTTGTAATTACCTACTGCAAGAGCCTTCTCGAAGTAAGATAGTACAGTTACGTAAGAACTTACCGTAACAGTAGATCTTCGAGAGAGGCTCTTGCAGTAGGTAATACCTTCCCGCCCTCCATCCCCCTAAGCTTTTTCAGCTCCTTTTCCGGTGAAGAAAACATTAACTTTTCTCTCATCTTGCCTTTTTTGGCCTTTGGCGGGAAAGAACTGGAAGGCGGGCGTGGGGGACCGCCCCTTTATACTGACATCGGTCACCTGAAGTGGGGGCGGTCCCCCGCCAGAGATTGCTAGCTAGAAATTTTTCCGCAGGGTCCTTACGCCTGCTGACTTCAGTCTTATTTGTAATTACCTACTGCAAGAGCCTCTCTTGAAGATCTACTGTTACGGTAAGTTCTTACGTAACTGTACTTTCCCCTGGTGAGGCTTCACATGAGAGTTACTCAGTGGTCCTTGCAGGTGCTGTGGGATCAACTCCTGGACGACCGGGATCAGCCGGTACTGGTATCCTCAGCAGTTCAGAAAGAATGCTTTGGTGGAAAGACCCCTGCAACCTTTTCTTTGGTCTCCCTTTCAGGAGCCCAGCTCCCTTGGCATCCCTAACTACAGATGCATCGAACATGGGATGGGGAGCACCAAACTCAAGGACTGTGGTCCAACTTGGAAGCATCATTACACATCAACGTTCTGGAGATGAGGGCGGTCTTGTATGCCTTTCAGGCCTTCCAGACCCTACTTCCCAAGGGATCACTGCTGGTCCAAACGGACAATATGTCGGTAGTTTGGTACCTCAACAAACAAGGAGGAACTCGCTCGTACCCCCTGTGCAGGGAGGCAATGCGGGTGTGGAACTGGGCGGTCTAGCACGATCTGGCCCTAGTGGCTGTGCATGTTCCAGGCATTCAAAATGTCCTGGCAGGCAGTCTCAGCAGGTCTCGGACCCTAACTTATGAATGGGAATTAAATCAGAAAGTGGCAGAATCTCTCTTCCTAATATGGGGGCGTCCGACAATCAACCTTTTCACCTCCCAATACAACCCAACACTTCCCAGTTTTTGCTTGCTCGTTCCAGGGCATGGTGCTTTCTGGCATGATGTGCTGTCTCCCTCCTGGACAGGAAATTTTGTATGCCTTCCCTCCGTTTCTCATTCTCCAGAGGGTCCTTCTCAAGCTTCAGGCAGAGAAGGTGAGTACGATCCTCATCACCCCTCTCTGGCCGAGACAAATTTGGTTCCATCTGCTACAACAGCTAACGAGGGAACCACCGGATCCACTTCCAGTGACTCACGACTTCTTGACTCAGGATCAAAGTCGCCTTGTCCATCCGGGGCTCAGGACTCTGCATCTTCACACGTGGCTCCTGCAGACATAGCGATTTCTCGCTTTGGGATCTCCTCTCGAGTAGCTCAGGTTCTTTTAGAGGCTAGAAAACCCTCTACTCATTCCACTTATGCCATGAAGTGGAAGTGCTTTTCCATCTGGGCGACTTCCAAGAATTGGAACCCCTTTTCTTGTTCTGCCCCACAAATCATGGAATATCTCCTTCTTCTGTCAGACTCAGGTCTGTCATATTCTTCCTTGAAGGTCCACCTTTCAGCAGTTTCAACGTACCATGAGCTGGTGGATAGTAAACCCGTGGCTCAGCTGGAGGTCTCAAAGACCTTTCTGAAAGGGATCCTCCATCTGACCCCCCCCCCCATCAACAGCCCAACCCACCTTGGGATTTGAACTTTGTGTTGGAGAAACTCATGCCCCCCCATTTGAACCAGCGATGAGCTGATTTATGCTTCCTTTCATGGAAGACGTTATTTTTAGTTGCCATTACGTCAGCTCAAAGGATTTCAGAGCTTCACGCTATGGTTTGTAACGAGCCTTATCTTATTTTCCACAAGGACCGGGCGGTCCTCAGGACAAATCCTAAGTTGTTACACAGGATGGTGTCAGAAGCCACACTGAACCAATCAGTAGAGCTTTCAGTTTACTTTCCATCCCCTTCGAACAGAGGTGAGGCACTCCTGCACACCATGGACATCCATTGGATCCTTCAGTGCTACACACACCGAACAAAGGATTTCCGTAGCTGCGATCAGCTTTTTGTTTCTTTTGCCCCCAGGTCGAAGGGCAAAGCATTTTTGAAGCAGTGCCTTTCCAACTGGTTAGGCAGCTGTATTCTATATTGTTACCAAAAGTACGAAAAATGTCTGCCGGGTCCCATCAGAGGTCATTCTACTAGGGGCATGGCTGCTTCCGCTGTTTTTTTGTGGAATGTCTCTGCAGCTGATATCTGCACCGCAGCTTCTTGGAGTTCTGTCCGCACCTTTACTAAGCACTACAGTCTGGACATTGCTTCTAGGCAGAGGGCAGGATTCTGCCCAACTGTCTTACAGGGTCTTCTGTCCTAGGCTGGGTCCATTCTTGTTTTCAGTTTCTGTTGGAGTTATTTTCTCCTCCTCCCTTGTTTCTCTCGGTCTCTCTTTGGAGGGACTGTTTGGGACTCAGTCCTATATGTAATGACCTACTGAAGGAACCTTCTCAAAGTAAGATAGTACAGTTACGTAGGAACTTACCGTAACAGTAGATCTTCGAGAGAGTTCCTTCAGTAGGTCAGGCCCTCCCTCCTCCTTCCCCTCATTTTATTTCTTACACAGGGACTCCAAATCCTGTTTGCTTCTGCTGTCAGGCCTCTTCCTGGCTCTGGCGGGAGAACTGGAGGGCAGGCATGGGGACTGCCTACTATATACGGCCACGCTGGTGTCGGTCACGTGACGTCAGGTGGGTGGTCCCCCGTCCAGGATTGCTAGAAAGTCTGCCGTGTGGCCTGATGCCAGGTGGCACCAGTCCTATATGTAATGACCTACTGAAGGAACTGCTCTTGAAGATCTACTGTTACGGTAAGTTCCTACATAACTGTACTTTCTCCAGGTGGGACCTACCTCTAAAGGTAGACTCAGACCAAGAAACTAGTTTTACAGCTGAGCTGATGAATCAGACACTCCAATTACTGGGAGTAGATCAGAAATTCCATATTCCTTACCATCCTCAATCCTCAGGCCAGGTAGAAAGAGGCCAACAGAAGAATCAAACAAATGTTATGCAAATTCATCAAAGACAATCCCAAGGATTGGGATTCCCTCTTGCCACTACTACTGATGGCAATCAGGGGCACTCCTGCAGTAACTACTCAGTGCACACCTTACGAGGTTATGACTGGTAGAGCCATGAGATTACCTGAGCACCTGTTGATTGATCTCCACACCCCTACTGCAAATCGAGTATCTGTAGACAAGTATGTTGAAAAGCTTCATGAGGACCTCATGAAGACACACCTGTTTGCTGCCAATCAAATGGTTAAAGCTCAACAACAAGCCAAAGCTCATTTTGATGAGCACATCAAAGAAATCAACTGGCAAGTTGGAGACCAAGTTATGCTTCTCCAGTACAGACAACCCACTCATTCATTTGCCAGTAAATGGGAAGGTCCATACCCCATTGTCAAAAAACTCAGCCCTGCTGTCTATCAGGTCCGAGTTCAACAGCAAAAGAAGACCACCGACAAGTAGTTCCATGCTAATCAGCTCAAGTTGTACAAAGGTGACTAAACTTACTTTTTCTAACCCACTTAGGGCGGAATAGTACCCCACACTTAATCCTTTTCTGTTTTCTTTCAGGTGCACTGGCAAGATGGCTGCACCTCCTTATCCTGGTGGGACTACTAATACTTCCCCTGACTGTATCCCAGAATAAACTCCTATCAACTCACAGACAACGTGTAGAACATTTGCTTAGCAAACTTGAACATTCAGCCCCAATGGGAGTTCATATTAATGTGCCCAATAAAATGATTACTATTAAGGAAGGCTATGGTAGTAGCTCCAGACAAAGCCACACTTTCCATTCAATGGGAAACTGACATTAATGGCCACACACTCCCTGTAGCCCACCTATCCAAAGGTACATTCCATGTATGGCCCAACATGGACATTTCCAAAAATGGTACTCTTTCTATTCAACAGACTTCCCCCCAGACATACTGGTCATTATAACCTTACTGCTCTCATTGATCCTGCTTGGTGTGACCGCCTCACCTCTGAGGAGTCACTTACTTTCTGTCTTCATAACTATGTAGCCACTGAAGCTCTTTTCTTTCTGTAGTCCCACCACCCACCCACTGAAGAAGAAATGATGTACTGCCCTCCCCAGGAGGAAGGTCCTTCTAGTGGTTTGACCACCACTTCCCTTCCAGGAGCCCTGATTAATAATATACAGTTTATACATGCCCCAGTTATTTTCAATCTTACACACTGGAATATAGCTGAGATTGGTCTCTGTCACACATCTAATTCTTATAAATGTTTCAGTATGATGCTTACAGATATTGTAGCTGCATACCAAACACGTACAAATGATCTAGTTAGTGGACCTCACAACACTGATCACAGGGTTTTAAATAACTGATTAGCAGTTTTTATTTTCTTGGGACAATGCTAACTGTACAGAAAGTATTTATATAGGTTTTCTAGAAGTGTTATGTTTGTTAAACACAGTGAGACAAGTGCTATGCATTTTCACAATGTTTTAGCACTTATGAGCAAAATGCTAATCAATTTTTGGAGTTAAATAAAACCCTGTGATCATGTAGGAGTCTTTAGATCCACTCCTAATACTACAGCTAGACAACACACTAGGCATGACACTACAGATGTAACCGGTGCAGCAGGTACCATTTCCGGCCTTTTTTGGCTTGGGCATGTCTATCTGGAATAGAACAGATATAGTCGCTATTAAAGCACAAACTCTAAATTTTCAGCAAGCTGTTAAGAATACCCCGACTGTTGCATGGTTTAAGTAAGGAAGAACATTTTACAGTCTACTTTATGCAGGAAATTGCCAAAAGGGTTCAATGATACTAAGAATGAGATTAATGAACTGATTTTTCAAAATGAGGCAGACAAGCAGTATATTGCCTGTGAACTTTTATGTTCTGCTTATGGTTCTTATGTAATTGCCACTGTTAACAATCTCTTCAGGGACTTGGAAACAGGATGCATTCCAGATCTTATCCATGACAGAAGAATGGGTAAATGGTATTGTCCTTATTGCAAATCCAATGGTTGCATTACTATTTGTTTAGCAAATACTGTTAACATTTCTATGTCCTCAGCTAGAAAGCTTGGGTATGTCTCCAGATATCCAAACCAAGCACCTTGTTAATTTACTAAGACTTGTTCCATTCATGACAACATGTTCATAACATTTACTGTCTTGCTACCCCACTTTGATCCTGAAACCTCTATCTTAGACAAGTTGGCTGCAATGAATTCCATCGGACACCCTGATAATGACATTTATCATGAAAGAACGGACTTACCCTCATTACTTGTCTACTATGCTGTTCTCTATGCCTGGGTGCCACCCCACATGAACTGTTGTGCCAAAAAGGGATATTACTATTTATGCCACAGTGATGTTTTTGACATTGTGAAACCAGTGTGTGGTTACTCCCTGGAACATCTTGACTGGTCCTTTACTTTGGATGAAGAATTGCCGTCCAGTCTTACTGATGTTGATGAGGATAACGAATCTGAATCTCCACGAGCTGCATCTTCTGCACCTGACACCAAAACAGCTGAATCCCGAAGCTACCTGGAAGAGGTACATCGCTTCACAGCTCACCGACCAGTCTTTCTCTTGTCCCATACATCTACAGTGATGGAGGGTACCAACTGTAAGATGACTTATAATTCCGATGGGCAGTATTGAGTAGTGACAAATCAAAAATCCTTTGCTTATGGTCAAAAATCTTGTGTTATTTCCACACCTAACTTCTGTTTTACTCCACAGCAGAAAACAGTCATTGGTCACACTGTCATAACTCCTATTCCTCTCCCTGAACCAGATGTTATTGATACGAATCTGCAATACTTGCTTGTCTCAATATTTGCCCATGTTTAACATGCACATTGACCCTTTGACTTTTTCTTTAAAATCTATTTTAGCTAGAAAGGATTTGCATTTAATTTATATTAGCAATAATATTTCTAAGGCTGGTGATGCTCTTAATGATCTTATTCATGATGGTGATTTAAGTACTGTTCTATTCAATACTTGGTTAGCACTGACTTTTAAAGCTTTTGTTATCATTGAAGCATTTTTGATTGTTTTTCTGATACTAACCCTTTGCTGCCTGTGATGTACTCTAAGACAACACCAAAAACACCTCTAATTCCTTTACAAGGCTCGCGTCTCAGGCTTGTAAATGACCTTTTAGCTCTATCCCACTACTTTCCTAGGATTTTCGCCCCTTCTAAGGCAAAAGGGGGGGGATGTTATCCATGGTCCAGCACCCCTGACTGTACCCCCACCACATGGACAGCAACACAGATGCAGGTATATATACCAACCTTAGGGCAGAGACACTTATCATATAAGCATCAGTGTCAGGATCTATGTTCTACTGTATTTTACCAATGCATGTTAGGTTTTATCAGGCTTCACTATATTTTTATGATGTATCTTGCTACTGAGAGATGTCCATTATATTTTACTGTATAATCATAAGTTAGACAACAGTGCCATCTTTAGTGCTTGTGCAGAACTGTAACTGCAAGTGACCCTGGATGCTCATACAGACCTTATTGTTCAGTTATCTTCTGCAAGCTAAGCAACTTCTCATGTTAGTTAGGATGGTTACTCACATCACCTGCTACTGTCTAATTATATACTTTTTATGTATCTTCTTTAGTAATAACCATGACAATTATCGGGGTATAAGATGCCTTGTAGCATGTAGCTTCACTGAGACTAGAGACTGTGCCTACATTGCAATTATCGGGGCATAGGACCCCTTGTAGCATGTAGCTTCATTGAGACTAGAGACTGTGCCAAAATAGGTAAGGAAGCTGGATACTCTCCTAGTGATTACACTGTTGGTTGTAAGCCTGTATCATTACTATTTGCCAGTAATAAATTGCATTTATTATCTGGACACCACTTGTCTGTCCCCTCTTCCTTTTGTGCAGTTCCAACAAGAACCTGAGAAAGGTAATTTATTACCAAGTTACACCTTGGACAACGTGGTAAATCCTTATATGTACTCACTGTCTATATCCTCCCTCGCAAAAACAAATCAGGTATCAATTTGGTAATTGATTACCTTGATAGCTTACCAAACCAATCTGAGATAGTTGTCATGGGTGATTTTAACATTAACTGGTTGGCCCATGAAGCCTCCCCTTTTAAAGATGCCATTGCAGCACATAACATCTCCCAGTTGGTGACTTCCTCTAATAGAGCCAACCTGAGGACAGGCAACAGCTCCCTGCTTAACCTTGTTCTTACCACACACCATCAGAGACACATTAGCACCACAGTTCTTGCTGATTCAATGAGTGACCACTCCCCTGTCATTAGCCTCTGGACAAATAAGTCCCCAAAACCCCCACCAAAAACCACAAACTTGTGCACACTCAAAAAAAGGGAAACTCGATCCATTTCAGGCCTACCTTGCACAATATGACTGGTCACCTCTGGGCTCATTTATCAATGTTGACCATGTGCTTAGCTACCTTATTACCTACTTTAATAAAGCCTGTGACATCTTTGCCCCATTTGTAAAACAAAGACCAGAGGGGTAACAAACCCCTGGATCACTGCAGAACTCTGAAGCAAGATGAAAGACCGGGATAATCTTTGGCATCTTGCACAGGCAACTGGTAAACTGGATGATAAGCAGTGCTACAGAGCTGCTAGAAATGCATGCACTCAGGAAATCCGTAGGGCCAAAATTGCATACATTCAAAAAGAGCTAACTAACTCCTGGGCTAATAGCCAGAATTTCTGGCAAAAAATCAAGACCTCACTGGTCGACCTAGTAAGACAGCACCCACTATGCTAACGGTAAATGACAACCCTATACAAGATCCTAAATCCATCGCGAATGCTTTCAATGTAGCTTTTACAGACCTCAGCTTTGTGCTACTGCCTAACTTTTTCGACGACTCCAACATTAGAGGCCTCTTGCCAAGGTTATCCCTTCCCCCCACATCCCCCCTTCCTATTTTAGGAGAATCACATTAGCTGAGACCAAAAATACCTCCTTAGGGTTTTAGACAAAACCAGATATAGCAGTGACACCCTAGACATGAAACTAATCTATCTCTAGCTGGATGTCATGTTGAAACTACTTAACACCATTCTAAACCTCTCCCTGATGCTTAGACAATTCCCCCAAGTATGGAAAGCTGCAGTTGTCGTGCCATGCATAAAAGTGGGGACAGATCTGTGAGTTCAAACCTACCACCCCATATCGATACTCCCACCCTTATCTAAAGTCCTAGAGCGAGTAGTCGCTGACCAGCTGGCTGAATTCCTAACCAAATACAATATTCAATGCCCCCAGCATCATGGTTTCCATCAGGCCCATAGCACTACGACTGCCCTATTGGAATTCACAGACTTCATACACAAAGCCCTGGAATGTGGTCAAGTGGTTGGGTCAATTTACATCGATCTGACCAAGGCTTTTGATACTGTTAATCACTTACTCCTCCTAAGCTGCCACTCTTCCCTTGGCCTCTCCTCTGTCATGACTAGTTGGTTCAAAAGCTACCTCGAAGCCAGAACACACCAGGTTAAAATAAATGATTCCCCCTCGAGTAGTCTCCCAGTTTGCTCTGGTGTCCCACAAGGGTCCATCTTAGGGACCTTACTTTTCAGCCTTTTTCCTGAATAACCTACCCAAAGCCTGTGACAGCAATTTAGTCCTCTACGCGGATGACATTGTGTTTTTCTCCAGCCACACTGATCTCCTCTCCCCCACCAATGATCTCCAACTTAACTTCACACGAGTTGAATCCTGGTTTGCCAACCACAAACTATTAATGAATTACAAAAAGACCAAAACAATGCTCTTTGCTAGCCACCATAACAAAAACAAATCTGCACACCTAACTATCTGTAATAACCTAAATCAACCCCTGGAGATGGTCTGTGAATTTAAATACCTAGGAATTACACTAGACAGCTCACTTTCTTACGCCCCACATGTCCATCATGTATCCAAGATGGTAAACTGTAGAACTGGTGTCCTATACATGCACTGCCTCACTCCTGCAACCCTAAGATTAGCAGTCTCCAGCTCGATCCTGTCTATCATAGACTACGGCTTGATCATCTATGGTGCAGCCGCTGACACCATACTCAAACAACTAACAAGTTCACTAAATAAGCCATGCAGGCTGGTAACTGGTGCTGACAAACACACCCATACCTACAAGCTCTCCTCTATGTGCAAACTGAATGGCTTCACCTACAGGGTAGAATCAACTATCAAACCTGCCTGTTAGCCAGAAAAATTTGTCTTGTTCTAACACCCCTATCCACCCAATCTCTTCTTCTGCCATCAGCAAACAAGCACCACACGCATAGTGCAACTAAGCAGGTTTACCTCATTCCTCATTGCTGGACCTCACAAGCCCAGAGAACTTTAAGCTACAGAGCGCTAACTTGGTTAAACGTCCTGCCCCCTGAAGTCCTCGGTGAATCTAAATTAGGCACTTTTAAATCCAAACTCCACAGACACCTCAACACTGGGCAAATGTGACTGTGCTCTCTAGCTTACTTTGCCACTTACCCTATGCTTCATGTCTACATAGCTGCCTCCACCCAAACCCCCCTTTTTTTTAACTTTCTATTTTCATCCCCCCTCCACCACAGAGCCTACCTTACCTCAGGGACTCCCAAGACATCGTGCCCACCAGGTCTTTGGGATATGAGCCCTTCATGCATTCACCCTGCAATCACCCTCAGATTACCCCCAAGTGGGGTGGGAGGCCTACCCCCAAGCCTCCCATCCATCATCCAAGTGTTGGCCAGACTAGTGCGACCCCTCTCCGGTCCTGGTCTCGTGATGCCGGGGGCCCATCTCTAGGCACCACTGCAGGTGATTTTCCACTTTTCTGGGGAGTTTTGTGTGTCTGATGTCGAGGCGTTCCCGCCGACATCCACCACTCCCAACCCTGTCTGTTTTTTTTTTGCTCTGCATGCTTGCTGTACCTCTGGCCTCCTCCAGAGGTCAGCCAAGCACTGAGACTGTGCCCCTCTCCCTCCCAGGAGAGGACATTTGACTTCTGGATGCTCAGTCCTCTCCCTCCCCTGCTGACCCCCGGTGGCCAAGGCTCGTTGCCGAACCCGGGTTGCCGGCATGGCGCGAGGTGTGCCAAACTCCATTTTTACCCTCTGTTTCTGCCTCCCGCTCTGTTGCCATTATTTTCCACCACTTCACACACTTCTCTTCTCCACTCCCCCCAGCAGCATTTCTTCCGTACTTCTTTCAACTTTGTTAGCACTTAGTTTTGACAAAGTTCTATTGATTGGACTGCGCTCTTGTCTGTTTGATCCATTGTATATTTTTGTTCCTTGTAACAATTGTAACATATCTGTACACTACAATGCTGTAATTTTCAATTATACTACCCTACTGTTGTTTTTGTTCCCCCTATATTTACGTGGTTTGTCCCCTTGATGTGGAACCTGTGTAAAAAGAACCCCCTGGTTCAAAGGTATTTATAATCCTACTTATGAATAAATAAATACCTGGACAGTACTATGGACTACAGTCAATCTAAATAGCTCTTTGTCTCTTTCAACCCTAATTGAAAGGAGCAGCTTGTCACAATCAAGTGCATTTCAGCCTAGATTGTAAACTGCCTTCCCCGCTGCTATATCAGGTTAAACTGGAAGGCAAAGTACATGCCATCTCCACAACAGCAGTTGCCACTTCCTTGGTAGAGATACAATCTGCATCTGTTGAAGAAATTTGCAAAGCTGCAACTTGGAGTACAGTGTATACCTTTACCAAGCACTGTGCTCTGGATGCCCCATACCATGCAGTATGCCACCTTTGGCAGAACAATTCTGAATAGGTTACTATACTGCATGAGCTCTGAGATCCAGCCTCCCTAGTCTGGGGGGACTTCCTCGGAGCTTGGTACTCTGACCCATTAGTGGGAATCTATGAAGAAGATTGATTCTTGGAAAATGTGAAAGTTTAATGCTTATGGACCACCAAGGCTGTCTTATGCCCTTAGGCTAAGTGCATAGGTTACTCATTAGGTTCATGCTACCCATCTGCTTGGTAAAAAAGGTACTGAGGCAGTTGGAAGCAGGTGCCACTGTATACCATTGGGCATGTGTGGTGATGCCCGCGAGCCCTACTCATGACGCCATCCCTCCAGAAAAGTTCTGGCTCCCGTGGGGTCCTAGCACCTCCGAGACAGATCCATTAGTGGTAGTCTATGGAGAAGATATTCAGAAAGATCAAGAGTCATGTTAAGTATGTAAGTTTCATTGCTTGAAGATCTACAGTTACAGCAAGTAACTTTCGTATCTTCTAAGAATCAGTCTTCTTCATAGAGCCCCACTCTTTGGTCCAGTAAACAGCAGTATCTTGTATTTACAGGGACAGGTAGCAAAGAGACACTAGTTGGATATGGCAAAAAAAAAAAAGCAGCCAATGGTAATACCTGAGCTGTGGAACACCATATGAATGGGGAGAAAGATCCCCTACTGAGGATAAGACTCAGGCTTCTGGGGAACCTGGCAGAACCTCTGGCTTACATTTGGAACTTTGGCATGCCACAGATAGCTTTGAGGATGTGGAATACATCTTCAGAGAAGAAAGTGAAAGGCTGAAGAAATTTGCTACGTGTTACCCAAAAGGTTTCCACTACTTGCTGGACACATGTAGGAGCTTACACCTCCCACCCCTAGTAGACCTAAAGCTGCCAAAGTCAAGCATAGCAAGGCAAGTTTTATTTATAAAGTGCCCTTTCCTGAAGGCTCAGGGCCCTGTACAGATAGTAATAAATACAAAACAAGCAAAACATACAAAAAATATGTTATAAAACTAGTACAGTGGCTACCTTTGCAGTGCAGCATCACCTAGTTAACATACAAGGCCCTATGAGGTTTGAGATCTGACTATTTGAAAGATCTGCTGGTTCCTTACCTCCCAGTCCGATGCCTCTGCTCCAGCAATGTGGACTTGCTTGCTGTCTGCCCTTCCTGCCTGAGATCATCAGGGGACAGAGCTTTTGGAGTTTCAGCTCCAGTACTGTGGAACTCGCTGCCTGGGTATATCTGTATGGCCCGCTCGGTGGAGGCCTTTAAAACCTTCCTGAAAATGTATTTATTTGAACAAGCTTACCCCGGCTAACTCGCTAGTGAGCTATTAAAATGTTGCATTTTATGTATTTGATTAATCATGCATGCAGGGCCCGTGTGATGTGGTCACTCCAAGAAGATCCTGCCACCAGCCAGGCTGCAGCGTTCTGGACTAGCTGCAGGCATTGCATCAAACCTCCAGAAAACCCTAAGAGCGTTACAGTAGTCCAACCTAGAGGTAACAAAGGCATGGACTATTGTTACCAGGTCAACAGGAGTCAAATGCAGTTTGATTCTGGTGATATTTTGAAGATGGCAAAAGCCAGCTCGGACCACTATGACACCTGTTGTTCTAATATTAGCCTGCAGTCCAAAATGACCCCAAGATTCTTAACCACATCAACAGCTGCGGGAGATTAACCACTCAATAAAGGGAGGGCTGCAACACTTCCCAGCACTGCTGAGCCCCCTGGTCTGGCTCATTCACCATGACCTCTGTCTTCCCTGGATTAAGACATAGCCAGTTGCAGGTCATCCAGTTGTTTATCTCGGTGAGACATTGCCCCAGCACCAAAGCTGCATAATCCCCACCAGGGAACAAGACCTTTATAGCAGAGTATCATTTACATAATAGTAGAACCCAACACTGTACCATCTGATGATCTCCCCAAAGGGCAACATATACACAAAAAGCAACACAGAGTCAAGAATTGCACTTTGAGGAAACCCACAAGAGAGTGCAGAAGTACCAGGGCAACCTGCTGCATTCTCCCAGTAATGTAGGACTCAAACCAGCGCAGAACTGTGCCAGTGAGACCCAAATAGGTCCTTAGGTGATTTACTAGCACTCCATGGTCCAATGTGTCCAATGCCAACGAGAGATCCAAGAGGACCAAGATGAAACAAATCTTTAGTCCCTCGCCAGGAGGAGATGATAAGTCACCCTGAGGAGCACATTCTCAGTACTGTGGCGGGGTCAAAAGCCTGACTAGAGTAGTTCAAAGATGTTATAATTCTCCAGGTGATCCACAAGCATTTCCACCACCATCTTCTCAATAACCTTCCCCAAAAAAGGAAGGTTAGAGACAGGTCTGTAATTTGCCAGAATGTCAGGGTTCAAGGATGGCTTTTTTAGGAGGGGTCCAACCACTGCCTTTTTCAGGCAAATGAAAAGACACCCTCCCTCAAGGGACCACTGATGATCTTGGCAATCACTGGATCCAGGGACTTGCTGCAGCCCAAAAGCATCCAGGTTAGTCCTTGGTCCAGTATACAGCAGGTGGGGCACAAAGTAGACTACCTGGAGCACCTCAGCCTCAACAACTGGCCAAAACTTGCACCAGGTCAGCAGATCTACATCAGCAATGGGTCAACCACCACTGGCCACTTGAAGAAATATAATGGAGGACCACAGCTCCACCACAACCACATACCACTTTTATGGCTTTCGTCCGTTGCACAGTCAGGACCTGGAATTCCTTGGTGTCGGCTGACACGGCGCAATTGTTTATTAGTTGCATTCCAGGTTTGGCTGTTGCAAGGCTAAAATGAGCAGACAGGGAGAAAAAGGCAGCGAGATCTGCTCAACTCGGGGACCAGACAGGTGACAGCCAATCGGGTGGCAGCAAGCATCCGGTGCCAAATTTAAAAGCACAGCGGGGGCTTTAAATTCCAACCGCAGCTCCCCTAGAACCACAGACCGCTTTTATGGCTTTCATCCGCAGCACAGTCAGGACCTGGAATCCCTTAGTTTTCAGCTGACACTGCTTGATTGTTATTAGTTACATTCCAGGTCCGGCTGTTGCAAGGCTAAAATGAGCAGACAGTAGGGAGCAAAAGGCACAGAGAGCTGCTCAACTTGGGAACTGGCCTTACAGTACTTCCCTCACGCCCAGGGGTTGCCCAGTATATTAAGGATTGCTGCTGAGTGACAGCAGAGACTTCCTGTTGGGACAGGAAGTGGTGATAGACTAAATCCCACCTGTAGGAAGAACACAAAAAAAAGGGGGTACTTTCTGTGACACAGGCAGGCTGAGCCCCAGTCAACAGAATAGGGACTAATCGGAACAAGAAAATGGACTAATCTGCAAAGCTACACAATTAAATGCTAAGGAGACAGAAACCAGGGAAAACAGTATGCACCTGGAAAGAAGTATTATACTGCAAGCAGAGATGAATATTGTTGGTTGCCATGTGTGTAGGGCACTCATCCACAGAGGAATTCTATGGAGAATAAGGCATTGCTCCATTTGCAAGACTCTGAATGAGCTCAGAGGGCAGCTGAATGCAGCATGGGAAAAAATATCACAGCTGCAGTACTTGTAGTACAGGAACAGGACATCACACCTCCCTAAATCCACATTCTAAGATCCCACCTAGAAGTCCACTCCCACAGAACTGCACCAGTTTAGAGAAATGGAAGATAGTAAAGAGGAGGGGAAATAGCCTAGGAAGAAGGAACCAGGTAAAAGCAGGCCATGCAAAACCTATCTGGATTACAAACCGTTTTGCACCTCTCATGGAGGAAAATGATCGTAGCAAAGAGAGGAAAGAAAACAAGCCAGTCAAGGGAACAGGATGGGATCCAGAGATTGAAAATGGTGACACAGACTAAAAAGAGAAAGCGTACTTGTAATGGGAAACTCCATGATAAGGGGACTGGAGTGCCACCTAAATGACTGTGCATGAACAAGGGTGCTAGTCAGATGTCTTCCGGCTGCCTCAGCAAAATGTGACATGGATTGCATTGGAAAAATAGTGGAGAAAGAAGGGAAGGGCCTGAAAATCTTGGTACACCTGGGGACGAATGACCTGGCAGGTGGGTCAGTGGAGGAAGCCAAATAAAACCTAATTAAACTAAGAGACAAATTGGCCACTCAAACAGCCTCCCTGGCTTTCTCTGAGGTCCTTCCCATGTGGGGCAAAGGCAGTAGCACAGAAATGATCAGCAGTAAGGAGATCAAAGAGTTCAACGATTGGTTACAGAGCTGGTGTCAAGCAAAAGGCTACTATTTACCCGGTGCATGGGGAGACTTCTGGGAGAAGAAGTTCTTCAAATACAATGGACTGCACCTCACAAAGGAAGGAGTGTGAGCACTGGGGCAAAACTTTGACGTCAGTATCGGGTGTTTAAGAGAGGGGGAGCTTGAGGCAAAGGACCCTATCAAAGACACCTTAGAAGATAGGAACTTAGTCACAACTCTCCCCCCCCCCAAAGCAGGAATTAAGGAAAACATAGAAGGACTAGCAAAAGCACAAAGGTAGGTCAGCAAACCCAAACACAAGCAGAGCACAGTAGTAGGCCTACTGGGAAGGAACTAGAGAAAAAACATGAGGTCACAGGAGGAAAAGTAAGGGGCAGCAGAACATGGAAAGTCGTGCATGAATGCCCGCAGCCTGATGAATAAAATCGCAGACCTAACAGCCTTGATGGTGGAGGTAGACCTGGACATTGTCCCTGTTACCAAGACATGGTACACAGGGAACCATGACTGTGACAGCCATGCCAAGATATGTCCTATTCCAGAAAGATAGGTTAGGAAAAAAGGGAGGAGGAGTGGCTATCAACGTTAAGGAAGAAATAAAAGCTACTGAAGTACAGGGCATATGGGAGGATGCAGAGAGGCTGTGGGTCACGCTGGAGACAGGGAATGGGACTACCATTAGAGCAGGCGTGATCTACAGACCTCTGGTGGGGGGGGGATTGGACAGCACGCTAGTAGAAATCATACACAAAATGGTAGCAAGAGGGGAAATACTGCTGATGGGAGACTTCAATTTGTCAGATGTCAGTTGGAGTACCCATACTACAGCCACAGCAAGGAGCAGAGACATCCTGGAAGCTATTCAAGGGGCAGGACTAAGACATCTAGTGGCAGAGCACAACTGTATCTGGAAAAGCTAAAGGAGACTGAGAAGGCAGTCACAAGAACCAAGGCTCAGACAGAGGAAAGAATAGCCAAGGAAATAAAGGAGACAAGACTTTTTTTTAGTACATTAGAGAAAAGAGAAAGACCAGAGGTGGGATTGCGAGACTAAAAAAGGAAAGAGAGGGGGGTCGGCAGAAGGGGGCCAGGAGAAAACAGAAATCGTGAACAAATATTTTTGTTCAGTGTTCACGGTAGAAAGGGAGGTGGAGGGACCACAGCTAGGTGAAAAAAGTACCGGGTGGTAGATACCAGGCCGTTTTCAGAAGAGGAAATTCCCAACGGGTCTGGAAAAACTGAAATAGATAAAGTTGTGGGGCTGGACAGAATACATCCCAGAATTCTAAAGGAACTTAGAAAGGAGCCAGCGGCACCATTGACAGCCCTATTCAACAAATCGTTACAAACAGGTGTGGTTCCAGCAGAGTGGAGGAGGGCAAATGTTGTCCCTCTCCATAAGAGTGGGAGCAGGGACAAGGCTGGCAACTACAAGCCAGTCAGCCTAACCTCTCTGGTAGGAATTGATGGAATCATTACTCAAGAAAAAGATTATGACGTATCTTGAATCCAGCAGACAACAGGATCTGAGACAGCATGGTTTCACAGCAGGCAGGTCTTGCCAAACAAACCTAATAGATTTCTTCGACTGGGTGACAAGGGAGCTTGATCAATGAAGGGCAGTGGATGTGGTCTACCTGGATTTTAGCAAGGCCTTTGACACCATCCCACATAAGAGGCTAATAAACAAATTGAGCAGCCTGGGAGTCAGCCCCAGGGAAGAAAACTGGATTAGAAATTGGTTGAACAGTAGAACACAAAGGGTGGTAGTAAATGGAGTTCAGTCTGTAGAGCGGGAGGTGGCTAGCGAGGTGCCTCAGGGATCAGTGCTAAGCCCAGTCCTGTTTGATGCCTTCATGAGTGGCATTGCAGAGGGGAAGGTGTCTTTGTAGATGACACGAAGATCTGAAATAGGGTCGAAACTCCGGGGGAGTGGAAAAAATGAGACAGGACCTGGGCAAGCTGGAAGAGTGGTCAAGAGTATGGTAGCTGGGATTTAATGCAAGCAGTGCAAGGTTATGCACTTAGGGCACAGGAACCTGATGGTGGAGTACTACATGGGGAGGGAGGCACTGTCAGCCACCAGGCAGCAAAGGGATCTGGGGGTGCTTATATCTAAGGACCTAAGGGTGGCCGGACAGTGTGAGAAGGTGGTCAGAAGGGCCAACAAGATGTCGGGTGCATAGGGAGAGGTATCACCAGCAGGAAAAAGGAGGTGGTGGCAATACAGATCATTGGTGAGACCTCATCGGGAAAGTACTATATCCAGGAATGGAGGCCACACCTCAGAAAGGATGTAGACAGGGTGGAAGCAGACCAGACCAGAGAAGGGCTACTGAAATGGTACAGGGGCTGCACCAGAAGTATGAGGAGAGGCTGAAAGAGCTCAATATGTATTTGCTGGAGATGAGGAGAGAGGGGGGACATGATAGAGACATTCAAATAACTAAAAGACATGAATAAGGTACAGGAGGGGTAGCATCTTTCAAAAAAGAGAATGGACAAGACCTACGGAGCATGATATGAAGTTAGAGGGAGGTAGAATCGGGGTAATGTGAGGAAGTACTTATTTACAAAAAGGGTGGTGGATACTTGGAACAGCCTCTCGGCAGGGGTGGTGGGGGCAAAAACGGTGGAGGAATTCAAAAATGCATGGGATAGACATAAGGGAACCCTAGAGGCAGGGAAAAAAAGGTAAGCTGTAGATCATCTATGGTCTGCAGCGAAAGTAATTGGAAAAATAAGCAGACTAGATGGGCCAGTTGGTCCTTATCTGCTGACAAATTATTTTTTTGAACTTGTAAATAATTTTATTGATAGTTCAAAACAACATTTAACAATTAGGCAGACATAAATAACAGAGATTAATTACATTTATATACTTACATTGTCCATTCTTTTCCTTTTTTACAGGTGGAGACAATTCAGACTGTTTTGTGAAATCTCCAACTCTTCCCTCTCATTGTTTATAAAACAGCACAGAACCTTAACATAAAATCTCTAGTAGACTGCCAATACAGTGCATTTCTGTTTGTTTTTTTTTAAATATGTTTGAAACTATATTATTAAACATGGTACATATCAGATGAATAAAGATTTTGAAGAAAAAATCTACTTGTCTAATTGTAATAAAAACTTTTTTCTCTACACAACCTAAACTGTTAACTCATCAGTGTGGATTTGTTATTTATAATTCATTTTCATTTTCATTTATATTTAGTCAATCATATGTTTCAATTAACCTTAATTTCTCAAGCATTTCTCCCCCTTACCTCATCAGACACCTCCCATTACCCCAGTGGTATATCCAGTTCCCAGCCAAACCCACCTAAGCTCCCCAACCAACCCAGCCTTGTCTTGACTTAGGCCAAGAGGAGCTGCTCCAGCACTGGCTTGCCTTCTATATTTTCAATGTACTCATAAAAGGGCAACCATCTTGAATTATATTGATCTGTGGTTAGTCTCAGACATGCTGTGACCGCTTCCATTTCCTTAATATGCAGTGCATTGGCTTTCCACCTATCTATGGACAAAGAGCAAGGCTGGAGCCAGTGTTGGGTTTTACCGCTGCAGTCACCATAATGTAAAATAAGTACCTCTGGTTAATGAGATTTGAGTTCTTCTGGGTGCAAGGTCATTAACACATTTATTTCGGTGAGAGTACTATACAGCTGGAAAATTTCCCGAAGAGCCTGTGTAACTTTATGCCAGTATTTTGTGATCTTAGGGCATTTCCATAAGATATGCATGTGGGTCCCTCTGGCTCCACATCCTCTCCAACATCTATCTGTTGGAGGGTTTGTGTAATGGGCTGAAATCACCGGAGTGATAAAGTATCTAGATGTGACCTTCCATCTATACTCTCTTCATTTGGGTGAGGCTGTAGTTTTAGAAATACCCACCCAGATCCTGCCCCATTCTTCTTCTGTTACCACCTTATTAAGTTCAGCCTGCCAGTTTCTCTCTATTTTGTGTATATAGGGTTTTCCTATTTCTTCTTGGAGTGCTTTATACATATAGGAAATATAACCTTTGTGATCTGTTAGCTGACTTTTTTGGAATGTGGCAACAGTTGGTTGGGGTGGGTCAGATATGATGGCTGGGATTCCAACTGTATTTGTTATAAAATGTCGACACTGCAAATACTTGGAAAAATCTTTTTTAGGTAAATCAAATTCACTTTGCAGCTCCGTGAATGATTTAATAGTCTCTCTCTGCATGAACTGTGTGAGGACCTTAAGCCCTCTGCTGCTCCAGCGTTGGAAACAATTGTCTCCCAGCTGGGTAGGAAAACTGGGGAGACAGTCAAGTTGAATATACCTCCAGAATGGTGTGGGGATTGCCCACTACTGTCTGCTATCCAGCCATACCTTAATGGTTTGATGGGTCCACCTGTTCTTTATTAATTTTAAGTCACTGGGCAAACCCACCCATGGCAGAGCACTCAACGGGATTATTGGGTGGACCTGTTTCTCCATAAAATACCCCCCCCCCCCGTATTCTGGGTTCAGAATTTTCATAATCGGCAACATCTGGGCCTCTTTGTAGTAGTTGTAAAAATTTGGAACTCCCCTCCCTTCCCATCTTTGGATTCAGTCATAAGTTCCCATCTTTTCCTAGGTTTTCATCCTGCCCAGATAAATCTAGTCAACTTCTTTTTAAGCTCCTTCCAGTCCTTCCTAGGGTAAGAGATAGGCAGATTTGTAAATAGAAAAAGATATCTAGGTAACACATTCATCTTCACTGTGTCTATTCGATTCGTAAAGGTCAGAGGAAGTGTATGCCATCTATTTATATCTGCGTATATCTTGTTCTTTAACATCCCATAGTTAAGTTGGTATAATTTGGACATTCTAATGGGGATTTGGATCCCTAAGTATCTGATACTTCCCTTCACCCATTTAAAAGGAATTTTATTTCGAGTTGTTATGGATATGCTTCTCTGTACGGGAAGGGCTTCAGATTTTCCCATATTAATCTTAAAACCCGAAATTTTACCAAATTGAGTTAGCATATTTATTGGGAGCGGGGGTTGATGTGTCTGGGTCATTTAGGTAAATCAACGTATCATCTGCGTAGAGGGAAATCTTATTTACGACACCACCCATAGGTATCCCTCTGATCTTTTCCTCTTTTCTAATTGCCTTGGCCATAGGTTCCATTGCAATTGTGAAAAGCAGGGGAGATAAGGGGCACCCTAGTCTGGTTCCCCTTTCTATCCTAAACGATTCCGAAATTGTTCCATTTACTCTAACCTTGGTCAGAGGATGTTGGTAAGCAGCTGTTACCCATTGCAGGAATGATTCATCCAACCCCGTGTGCACCATGACCTCTTGAAAATAGTTCCAATTTAGCCTATCAAAGGCTTTTTCAGCATCTAGGAAAACTGTGATTTGGGTGGTGAGGGAGTTTTCTTTGTTCGTGATTATATTAAGTAACTTTCTAATATTATCAGACATATGCCTGTGCGGTATAAATCCTGTCTGGTCCGGGTGGATTAATATTTCAATATACTTTCGTAACCAGTTAACCAATATTTTTGTTAAGATTCTAAAATCTTGATTTAAAAGGGAGATGGGTCTGTAGGAGTCACAGTACATCATGGGTTTTCCGGGTTTGGGAATTACTGTGATTATGGCCTCTTGCCATGATTTTGCAAGTTTTTTCCCCCCTCTAAAATGGTGTTCATGACTACGGCCAGCTTTGGGGTGAGAGTCTTTTTAAACTTTTTGTAAAATTCAGCCGAGAATCCGTCTGGACCGGGGGCTTTTCCAGTTGGAAGGGAAGAAATTACTGAGCTGATCTCCTTTTCTGTTATCTGTGCTGATAACTGTTTTTGCATTTCTGCGGTTAATTTGGGTAGTTGCATAGTTTTCAGAAATGTCTTTTTTTGCTCTATGACCTCCTGTGGCTCTCTTGCCTCAGTGTATAGGTTTTTGTAGTATCTTTTAAAAGCTTCAGCAATGTCCCCTGGTTTTTCAACTTTGTCTTTACCACTGTTGTCATCCTGTACATAAGGGACACATCTGCTAGCTTGTTCTTTTTTTCAGCCTCAGCACTAGTAATTTAAGAGCTTCCCCCCCCTTCATAATATTTTTGATTTGCAAATCTTAAAATGCCCTCTCCATCTCTAAGGTATTTAGCTCAGCTCTTTTCTTTTTCAGTTCTTTAAAGTTCTCTCCCCGTCCTCTGTTTATATTCCCTCTCCAGGCTTTTGATTGTTTGATGCAATTCACTTAATTTCCTATCCCTTCCTTTCTTTTTGGCTGATGCCCGACTAATCAACTGACCCCTTGTTACAGCTTTCATAGTATTCCACCATAATAACGGTGAACAATCAGCCATTGGGGAGTCCACTGCAAGGTCTTTAATGACTTTTTCAATTTCCTGTACTAGGGCTTTGTCTTTTAACAAGGAAATATTCAGTCTCCAACTTGTATACCTAGGTTCTAATCCCCAAATGATTTTTGTGGCTATTGGTGTGTGGTCAGATAGTGTCATTGGGTAAATCTTGGAGGTTGTGAATACATGGAGATCAAACTTATGAGTTATAAATAAATCTGTGTGAGAGTATGAGTCTTCTGCCGTCGAGTAAAACGTATAATCCCTTTCTCCTTTGTGGTGAGATCTCCAGGTGTCTAACAGTCCTCCCTCTTCCATCGAAGCCTTTAACCTCTTGTTGGCCTTTCTAGCAATGTCAGTGTGTCATGATGAGCGATCTATCGATGGAGACAAGGTCGCATTAAAATCACCCCCCACAATTATGAGGCCCCGAGGAAGTTCTGCTATTTTTTGAAAAAGATCAGTGTAGAATTTCTCTGCTCCTACATTAGGGGCATATATGTTGACTATATGTATTGTTTTGTCCTGCTCTTTTCCTGAGATATTAATAAATCTACCTTTATATGCTTTCTCCACTTCCTCTACCTCCAGGGGGCATCCTCTTTTTATTAATACTGCCACGCCTGCCTTTTTAGCTGTCTCGTGGGAGGCTGCCTCCACCCTTTCTACCCACTGACGTCTAAGTTTGGAGTGTTCTGTCTCTGAGAGATGCGTCTCTTGGAGCAATGCCACATCACACTCCATTCTTTTTAGCTCTGATAATTTAGTTCTTTTTATTGGGGAGTTAATTCCATTAATGTTATAGGAGATTATTTTTAACTCCATTTTGTTTTCCTGGGGGTGTACATTCATTTTTTGATTACCATGTCCCGGCATACCTTGCATGATCCAGCTCCCCCTCCCCCATATCAGTGTTGACCCAATGCATATCCTTGATAACAATCCACACTGTATAACTTGAAAACTTTGTCTAACGGTATAGCTAAGTACAACTTTACCAAACCTTATACATTCTTGATAATAAAGCAATGCTCTTGAACACATGAGTTTTAAATTGCCTTCCTAGGGAAATCTTGGCGGTGTTACAGGTTGCCAAATGTCACTATTTGTGACTTTCCAAAACCCCTATGATGACAATGGGGCATTGTAGCAGATACTGATATGTTTGTATCTGACTCACAACTCTATGATGTAGAACGTCATTCACATACAGTGAGAAATCAGGTCCCATGTATTCTCCACACCCACACCCCCTTTCTGTTATTGAAGATATTATACTTATCCCCAGCGAGTCATCATCAGTCGGAGGATTCTTCCACTCGTCCCCTTTTTTCTACTTGTTGAATCACCATACCAAATCCGAAGTCGTCAGACTGAGCTAGGTGTTCTTTCTTTTAAGCTCATTTTCCGGAGCTCTCCCGCTCGATCTTATAGGCCTTAAAGACTTCTAACTCCACTCTTATCAGCCAACTTTGCTTAATTTACTCAATCGGGTTATGGTTTAAATTTTACAATATATGATATATGTGATCCATCCCTGTTAACACAGGCTGTGTATATCCCTCTCCCTCCCCATTCAATGATCTGCCCGGTGGCAAATATGAGTTTGTGCCAGCCAGTACTGCGCAGGCAGAAACCCCCAAAGAATTGCTTTCCAATTGTTTCAACCAGAACTCGATATCCCCTTCAAGTAAGTTCAAACAGTACCTCTAATATTATAAGTCATTCTTTTGTGGGAGAAGAGGCAGTCCTGGTGGGTTTTTGGGCCTGGTCTCTTCTGTCCACTCACTGCATTATTTTAGCAATATCTCCATTGGTGAACTTCGGAATGGCTCCTGGTGCTCCTCTGTTTCTAGCTGTGCCTCTGCTGACTCCGTTCCATGCGCTCATTTTTAATTTCTTTTCCAGTACTTCGCACTCGAGGTCCGGGATCAGGATGCCTGTTTTCTTCAGGGTTGGGGCGGCCTCCAGCAGTGAGGGAAAGATCTTCACACCGGACTCTGTGAACAGCTTCAACCGAGCTGGGAATAATATTTGTGCTTTCATGTCCTTTCTGGTTTTTAACTCCCTTATGATCACTCTGAATCTTTGCCTTTCGGCCTGAAGGGCTGATGAAAAATCTTGATCAAACCAGATTGCTGTGTTTCAATATTTTAAATCTCGTTGCCGCCATGCCTTGTGCAGAATCCACTCCTTACTCTGGAAATACAGCATTCTTATGATAAAAGAGCGGGTTTTCACCATGGGGTCGGTTGGTTTGGAAACCAGCGAGCGGTGCACTCTGTATATTTCTAAATTGAGATCCCCGGAATAGAGAGTGCAGATCTGAGTACTTGTTGAATGAAATCACCCACCGTCGCAAAACCTTCCTCTGCACCCTCTGGGATCCCATGAATTCTAAAGTTGTTGCGGCACAATAGATTCTCGAGGTCTTCAATTTTTGTCTGGGTTTCTTGGTCTCTCTGCAGCAGGTAGAGGATTAGGCGTTCACTGCTCTCCTGGGCCTCTGATATCCCTGTAAGTCGTGAATCGTTAGCTGATACTTTTTTATCTAAGATACGGACATCTTGCCGGAGATCTGTCAGAGCGCTGTCTATTTTGTTAACCGTAGTCAGAATCCTTTGCAAGGTACTTGCTGTATTTTCAGACATCTCCATCTCATCCTGGTCCATTTCAATAGGGGACTCAGACAGATAGCGCCTTTGCGAGGGAAGGGTGGCTAGGCCATCTTGCGACCCACCCAGAAATGTTTGCCATATTTTCCCTGCAGAAGCGGTTTGCTTCATTCCTTTAGCTTTCTGAGTCTTCCCTGCCATTCACTGTAACAAAGTCTTCCTTTCCACTCTGATATTTTATTCTGCTCGCTGAGGATTCTATTAGATTAGGGGGGATTATATGCGGAGCTTTCTGTCTCAGCCTCTCGCCATTACAGTGACGTCATCAGAAGTCCCCCCTCTGCCGACAAATTCTATGTATCGATGCCACCTTGTCAGAGAAAAATTTACCAAACTCCTCGTACTTTTCTGCTGAAAAAGCTCTAACTGATTGCAGACAGGGAGGTTTTAACAACCTGTCTATGGTGCGAAAGAGCTGAACTGGTTGATTTTTCCCTGCAGCAGTTGACCTTGACAGGGACGCTGTCTTTTTCAGGTTGCTTGCCTGTTGATACCGTAATGGATTTTCAGCACCAACCTGCCCTCCTCAGGTCTAGAAAAAGCACTCTGCACTCGAGATCCTGAGTTCAAAACAGCAAGGTGCCCAGTTTATTGACAAGTTGCCCAGCACACTACCAATGCCCCAGCGCTTCGACCTCAATCGGGGTCTTATTTAGGGAGCAAATCTGCTCAAGGTACTTAGGATCTTGAGTACAAAGTGCTGTTTTGTTTTTTTGCAGTTTGAACTCAGCTAGCAGTTTGCGCTCTTGCACCACCGTCTCCTGAGCGTACTCTTTTTGTGTTTATTAACCTCCTCAGGTCTGGACCTTCACCAAGAACGCTCCAGCTTCCGTCCCTTAGTCTTTAACTGACACAGCTCATTTTAGTACCACGATGAGCTGTGATAGGCTGTCAAGGGATGAATGCAGTAAGGTGCTAGGGTGTCTAAAGCAGCTGTGAGAACCATATTATAGTGCTGCATGACTTTCTCTGCCACCTGCGCACAGGCAAGCAGGATACCTGAGATATTCAGTACCTCCCGGAGCTTGAGAGGCTCCAAATTGTGTTTTGGTCAGTACTAGATCATCTCCACAGAGGAGACAGAAAAACAGGGAACCCACACAAAGGAATGACACAGCATGATGATCCAACCAAAAGACCAGATCAACCCTGGCCACACTAATGCCAACCCTCAATGAGAGGATCAGACCCAGAGTGTAACCATTTTGTTTTCTGGAGGCAGTTGCCTGTGTTACTAGCAGTGAGGTCATCAACTGGAGAAGTTTTTTAAAATGCGAGGATTCATCGTCAGCCTAGGCATTGAAATCCCCCAGCACTAAGTCTGAGCACACATCTGCTCAACCATGAAGTCTGCCAACTCCTGTAAAAATATCACTCCCATAACCCAGTGGAGCATAAATGAGAATGATGTTGCTGCTGACACCCAGGGCACATCTATCTGCCATAGAAACATAGAAACTGTCGGCAGATAATGGCTTTTGGCCCACCTAATCTACCCTATTACCACTAACAATTACGCTGTATCATGTACTGCTGGCATTAGGTTGTACCCCTCCGCTGACTACCAGCAGTCCTCTATGTCTATCCCAAGCATGTTTAAAACCCGTAATCGTTTCTGCCCCCTCCACCTCCTTGGGCAGGCTGTTCCACTTGTTCACTACGCTCTCTGTGAAGAAGTTCTTCCTCACAGTCCCTCTGAACCTCCCTCCAGTTTCATCTTGTGTCCCCTCATCTTTGAGCATCTTTTTCTTTGGAATATAGTATTCTCCTGTGCTTCGTTCTTCTCTGTGAGGTACTTAAATTTCTTAGTCATATCCCCTGTCTCCCTCCCCTTCTCCAGGGAGTACATATTTAATTCCCTCAGCCTGTCCTTGTAGGGCTTGCGATGTTGTCCCTGCACCATTTTTGTTGCCCTCCTCTGAACCACCTCCATCCTATCTTTGTCCTTATGTAGATGAGGCCTTCAGAACTAGACACAGTATTCGAGGTGCGGCCTCACTAATGTCCTGTATAGTGGAATTATTACCTCCCTTTTTCTGCTGGTGATTCCCCTTCCTATGCATCCCAGCATCATGTTCACCTTTTCTGCTGCTTTGTCACACTGCATACCTACCTGAGGTCATCAGAGGTGATCACTTCCAAGTCTCTTTTTTGCTTGGAGCATGCTATTTCTCCCCACCCCCCACCCACAGTTGATATGTAGCTCCTGTTTTTTTGTACCCTACTGTATGTGCATTATCTTGCACTTTTTTTGCGTTGAAACCTACCTGCCAATCATTTAGGGTTACCACCTTTTAGGAACCCCAAAGTGGCTCATTTCTTACTGAAACAAGATTTTCTGCAGGACAATATGTAACCTTGACCAATGCATCAGACTTGTTTTCGCTAAATAATCAGAATTAAGACTATATTGGATAGTTTTTTAGTTGTTTCTAGTGTTTCTTGTCATTTTAAGGCCTTTTAGGTAAGGTATTATAGTTTTTTGCAACATTTAGAAGAAAGTCAGAAAATATTTTTTTCTACTACAATGTCAGGACATTTAGTATTTTTCATGTGTTTTTGCAGGACACAGCTGCCCAAATCAGGACAGTCCTGTGAAAATCAGGACAGGTGGTAATCTTATGCCAATCCCTTGACCAATCCTCCAGCAGCCTTAGATCTCCCCTCATTCTAACCACTCCCCCTAGTGTGTCCACCCTGTTGCAGAGCTTAGTGTCATCAGTGAACAGGCATATCTTCCCTTCCAGACCCTCTGCAATATCACTGATAAAGACATTGAAGAGGACTGGACCCAGCACTGATCCCTGTGGTACCCTACTGGTCACTTTACCCTCTGCAAAGTGAATGCCATTTACCACCACCCTCTGGGTCCTATTATCCAGCCAGTTCTCCACCCACTTTACTGCCTTCTTTCCCAACCCTGTGCTCCCCAGCTTGTTTAACAGCCTTCTATGCAGCATGGTGTGAAAGGCCTTGCTGAAATCCAGGTAGGCCACATCCACTATCCCTCCCCAGTCCACCTCCCTGGTTACCCAGTTGAAGAACTCAATGAGGTTAGTTTGGCACAACCTTCCTCCCGTAAAGTCATGCTGCCTTGCCATGTATTCAAAAGACCTGAAAGTTCCTATAGGGAGTCCCAGAGTGGATTTAAAACAAATGGCAACCTCGCTTCCTCTGCAATCCTTTCTCGGGCAGTGCACCACAGAATAACCTAGTGGGACAGCTGCCTCCAGAACTGGTCCGAAGTCATTGTCCAACCATGTCTCTGTTTTACAAACAAGGTCATCTGAGGAGTCAGTGATGAAATCCTCCATCACCGCTGTTTTATTCGTCAGTAACTTTGCATTACAAAGAACAGCCTGATGGGGAGGAGTAGTGCTGGCTGGACAGACTACTTCCTGCTTGTTGACATTCTGCAGGCCCTAAGGAGGCAAACCAGGCAGAGCAGCCCCTAATCCTAATTCCAAATCCACCCTGGGCATCTCTTTGTTTTCATCACCCCAATCCTTCCCCCCTGAACATAATAGCTGGGACCTCCACTGCATATACATATGCAGATCCACCTCATTGCCAAGTTCCACTGTAAATACCCTATTTTGTAATCTGCAATGTACCACTGTAAATATATTTTATTGTGTGGTGTTTGCATTTCGTTTTTGAAACACTATATACATTATTTGCACCATGTCCTCTCTTATCTTTGTACATAACTCTAGTGTTGCACTTTCTCTGTATACTGTATTACCAGTGTCGTTTTTTTTTTCTGTCTTGACTCCTGTACCCCCTCCCCTTGTTCACATCTGGAAATGAGCTTCAGTTCACTGATGCCTTTCCTGGTTATCAACTTTTAAATAAATAAATATGTTGCCCTGCCCTCAGAGCATCCCCAGTCCCCTGTAGCTGCTGAGGACCCCCCAAAAAGATGGAGCTGCTGCAGATGGTCACCAGAGTAGATATACCTAACCTCTCCCACACCTTTACACATATTACACCCCAGCACTAAGCTTAAAACCCAAAAATAATCAGTCCAATCCCACCGATAAATAAAACATCCCTCAAAGAATTAAAACCAAGAAAAAACAGCCACCCTAAATAACATAAACATACACTTGACTCGTTCAAAAAATACAAATTACACAATCTAACCAAGCACAAAGCCACAATAAAATAAAAAGAGGGGTAATAAATAAAAATAGCTGGCACCAGTGAGTACTCAGAATAAAGGTTGTAGTTCAGAGCATGTATATGACTCCTACGCACTGCTACTGTGCATGGAGAATGTCTGTCCGTATGTCAGCCACGATAAGAAACACAAGCTGGTAATGATGAACCCAGCAAGTCAATCTTCAAGCACAGTCCACTCTCACCGGACCAGAGCACCACAGTTCAAGTCGAAATGAATTCACAAATTGAGGGGGAATACACCCTCAGGTGCCTGTCAGCCCCAGATTACTCTTCCACGACAAACAGATAGCTGAACCAGATAGGTAGCTCTAATCATATTGTGTGGACACTGTGACCCGAACGAAAGGACCAGGATTCCCACTACCTGGATACTAAGTAAAATGGACACATGCTGGGATACACCACAGCCAGAAAAGTCACAGGCACCACACACACACGGGAGGCAGCAGGTCCAGAAAATTACTACCCCCTCAACCAAATGATAGCATAAAGTTTTGAAATAAAGTACTGTACTTTTCTCAGTCATAGAACTGGATCTTCAGGAGCTCCAACCTACTCTGGGAAAATCTTCAGCTTGCTTCCAGGCTACAGCTGCAACGCCCAGCCACCCTAAAGAATAGGTAAAACTGGGGGAAGTCTCTTAAAATGCAGCTGTGTTTCTGTGTGGCCAGATATTGTCCTGAACTTCAGAACAAGCTTCTTGAATTAAATCCTGTCACGGGAGTTCGCTAACAACACTGGCCAGACCCACACTCTGGCCAACCAAAGCCACACAGATCTGTAACTTCTATCCAGTGTACACAGTGACTAGCAGAAACCACAGAGGCAGCCTCACAGCACACTGTTGGATGGAAAAGATTGCAAACATGTCTGAAAAGCGGGAAACAGGAACCTTAGATGAAAGTTCATCTCGGTCTGTAGGTGGCAACTAGGCTATATTGCTAAGCAAACAATAAGACATGATGAGGTGTGGGTTATGGCCTGATAAGAGCATGCACCAGGTGCATTATGAGGCATGAGGTGCTTGCACCGAGTGCCTTTAGCACTTGGGAAGTATTCTTATCAGGCCATAACCCACACCTCGGAGTGTCTTAATGCATTTATAAAGTGGGCCCCTAAGTAATTTAAATAAAAAAAGAAAGAAAAAGTCAAAAATATAAAAAAGGGGCTTCCATAGATCAAATAGTGAAAAATAGTCCCACTATTAAAAGAAGTGTTTATCGGCAGCAAAGTGCTTCTTACCTATTCCCGAGGTAGAAAATATAAAAATAGCACACAGTGTATGGAAGGTCCCCCTTCCTCCAGAAGGCCTAAACATTTAATGTTTTTCATTTTTTTTTTCAGATTTATTAGTTTGTCTACATGTCTGAGGTGTGACTGACTGCCCACTCAGCTTCAGTTAGAGTGAGCGTTTCTGACTTCAGGTGCTGTGTGATGCTTCTTGTGTCCCCCCCAACAAAATACAAAAATCTTTTTTTCTTTTATATTTTTTCTTTTTCTTTTTGTCTTTCATTTACTTCAGAGTCACTTCAGAGTCCCGCTTTACTGAACGAGCGTGTCTCTTTGCAGCCGCAGTTCAGCGCCATTGGGCTGTGGAGAATGAAGAGAGCTCTCCTCTTTCTACCTTGAAATGGTGGTCGTAGTTTCATTTTTTAGTTTGAAAGTTTATGTGTTTTATGTTTGACGACCAAAGAGTGCAGGGGTTGGGGGAACAAGACAGGAAGCATGTGGTGAAACTGAAAGCTGTCTACACCAAGTGCTTCCCATTTTAGTGGTCGCTGTGTCACTGAGGTATTTCATGTCTTTTTAACATGAGGAAAAAAAATATTGTTACAATTTTTATTGTCTGTGGATTTTGAATCACAGCACTTGTATCAAGTGAAGGTCTAGAAGGAGTGTTAGTGGCAGTGCTGTTGGGAGATTGGGGGGGCATCTCATGAAAAGACTGAAGGAAGCTTCACTCATTTGCTGATGCCAGGTTGCCATGACTGTAAGGTGGCACACTGATATTTTTTTGTGATGTGGCTGTGCCTTTCACAATTAATGCCGGTTGTAAGGTTATGTCCTGATAAGGAAATGGGTAAAAGGGGCTCTCAGCCAATCAGCTATCGCAAAACATTTTGCCCATTTTATAAAGTACAAAATAAAATCTAATTAACAGCCTGTCTAACTCACTAAAACCCTATTCTATCTATAATTAAAACTAATTAAAACAGTTCAAAGCTCTAAGCTAAACTAATGCTAAATAACAACAGCACAAGCTGAAAATGAACTAAGAAGTGCAGGGGAGTACACCATATTGAAACAAATTTGAAGCTCACATGGAGCTACCTGACAGCACGCCCAGCCTGGCGGCCATCATTTTTGCGACAAATGCATCATATGGTGACAGTCAAATGAGCTGCTACTTCTGACACATCGTACACCAGTCATACAAGGTGCCAGCATTTCATTTCAGAGCCCCTGGGGTAACTGGAGTATCCGAGCATGCAAATGCTCCCAGATGCTAAGCTGCAAGTTATCCATATGTGTTTGATAGCTTCCGATGGATAATGATACTGTGGCACTTCCTGCCTAAAGCATCAATCCTTCTGAACTGTAGGGACGGTGGTATGGACCTGGATGAGAACCCCAAATGATGTACACAATCTGGAAATTCCTACTTTTAGCTGAGAGGGTGATAGGGTCTCCAGTGGAGATGAGATATTGGCTAATGCTTATGTTTGGTGCCGTACACATGCATTGGCATCACCTGCTCCAAAAGCTTTCTCCCATGGGGTCCTGCCACCTCCAGCTCTAAGACCGGGGTGAGGCTGTATGGAGAAGATTAATTCTTGGCAGATCTACTTGGGTTCCTTCTATGTAGTAACACTTGCACATTTTATTTATTTACTTTGCTAACCAGGTAAGTGTACTGGTGCCTAAGCACCTTTTTCAGGCACGACCCGAGCAATAAGTAGAACAATAAAACAAATGGACACGTAATATTAGTGAAACCCATTATTTTAAGCATTTGTGAATTCCTCAGAAAGACCAGAAGTTAGAGCTTTAGCACCTCAGTTAGTGAGTTAGGAGAGTAGTGTTTGTTTTTAGAGAGGGTGGTGCAAGCAGGTCAGATTTACTGTGCTTCAGCTGGTTGTTAGAAGCAGTCCAGAGTGCTGAGCATTCACTGCAGTTAATTAGTTCAGAGAGCAGGAAAGCTGCTGACCAGGAAATTTTTAAGCAGCTTTCAGTCTCACATCCCATGTACCTGCTCAAAAGTCTGGTGGGAGCAGTTGGAGTGCTGTCAGTGGTTTTGGCCAGTCATTCTAGCTGGAGGGAGTTTGAATGTGGACTAGATTAAGAACAGAGAGATGGATTCAGATAATATCCGGTGAGTGTGGTGGCACGGACCTGGTGAAAGGGGTGTCTGTAACCGAAAACAACTGTCAGCAACTGGAACTTTGCATTTGTGGTGACTGTTAGTGTTCTGGATGTTTGTCTGAGAGTGGAGGTCTTAAGATCGTGGCTTCCTTAAATGGGTGTAGTGACGCTGTGAGAGGGCTGCCCTGCACTAGGCTTACTCATCGCCTGAGGAGTTGTGGATAATCTCTGTGTCAGAGGACTTCAAGGTGGTATCTGCCTTTAGTGTTGCATGATTATGATAGCTGCAGTTCTCTTAGAGCAGTCTACTGGAACTCTATAAATGACTGTCCAAGTGCAGTGGCAGTGTGCTCGGTGGGAGTCTACTATATGTTACTATCCCTAGGTCAGAGCTGGGGAATGGAGCAGCAGTGCTGTCCCAGGGACAAGTTAGTTTAGATACATTCCTTGTGATTGTCATGGACCTTTATGGAACTTGATATCATGGACTTTTAGGATCTGCTGTGTACCATATTTGCTATTTATTATTTTATTATATTAATTTAATTTTGTTGTGTTTATTTAAGGTATATATTGGAGTGCATTGCGGTATGTATAGAGTGATCTGAGTGGCTGAATTTGAATGGCAGTAGTGTGTGTGGATTTGTAAAGGGTTTATGGGTAGGGAATTTTATGAGGGTGGTGGGATGTGAAAATTGTTAAGTAAGTGGGCGCATGGGTAGTGGGGTGGGCATTGTATCTAGATAATTTATTTTTATTGAGCTGGGATGTGTCTTGTACAGCAGACCCTGAGGCTCAGCTACTCCCCATCCCTGCTCCGTGATCTATGCCCCTTCCATGACCCCCACCATGTGCTGCGTATCGGTGGTACAGAGAAGTGCTGATCGAGATAAAGCATGGAGGGGGAGGGGGTAACTTGGGGAGGGCTGACAGAATGGGTGCTATTATGGTTGTGATGATCAGGAGACACCCCCTGTGGTGAAATGGGGCATGAGAGAGGCCAGACATGCTTAGTCCCAATACCCAGGGATCCCACCAGATCGAGTGGGCAGGTAGCTGATGAGCCGGCTGCCACCATATGTCCACTTTGAACAGTGGTGTGTAATGCTAGAGCAGTGAGGAATAAGTCTGCAATCATAGCAGATCTTATTTCCTCTGTTGATCTGGCTTGCATTATAGATAACTGGCTGGGTGATGACACCAGCCCAGTTCTGGAGTTATCAGTCCCAGCTGGGTTTTCCATAGTGCACTGCCCAAGGAGGGATCATGGGAGGTGGTGGTGGCCATTCGTTTTAGATCTGAGTTGAGCCTGGTGGTGCACCTAGTGGGGGATACCTCATCATTTGAATGTGAGGCTGTGCATGGGGGTCTAAGTGCAGGTTGAAGAACCCTCCTTGTGTTCCATCCTCCAGGGTGCGAGGAGGAATTTCTGCAAGAAATCGTGGACTTCATCACCAACAGAGTTTTGGAGTTGCCAAGATGACATACTCCTCATGACTTCCATGCCTGGGTTGACAATGAAAGCTTGTATTTTGGTCAAGATTTCTTCCTGAGTATGGAACTTCTAGACCTCACACAAGTGATTACTTCTGCGACCCATCTACACAGCCATGTCTTGCACCTGATATTCTATTTGGGGCTTAACATTTGGAACTTTGAGATTGATCCATTCAGCTGGTTGGAACATTGTGCCATTAGGTTTACTTTCAGGGCCCCTCTTTTGTAGTCTACCCCCTGTGACAGTAGTCCAGTTCCACCCTTTGAGAGGGCTTCAGCCAGAGGGACTCTTGGCAGTGCTGAACATCTAGGATGTGTTGACAACATGTGTGGGGAGACTGGAAGAAGCTGTGGCAGCCTGTAATAGGGCTGTAGTGGTTTTTGATCATGTAGTGCCAGTTTGTGTTATGCCCACTGGTTTCACATTTTGGCTTACTGGGGTTTGACAGCAAGCTGAGGGAGATGAAAACAAAGAGGTGGACGTTGTTGTTGGAGGAGATCCAGGTTGCAGGAGGATAGACAGGCTCTGATATCTCACTACAGTGAGCATCAGAGTGCAATCAACTTGGAAAAAAGCAGATTTTGCTCTAGAGAGATTGCTGCTGGGAGGAACTGACCAGCACAGCTTCTCCAGACTGTGAACAGGCTACTTCATCTGGCCTGTCTGGAGCCCATGAGAGCATTTACACCTGCAAAATGTGAATAGTTCACTCACTTCATCTCACACAGGGTGTCCTCTGTTAGGGCTGGGATCCCACCAAGTTGGCCATCACAGCCCAGCAGAGTAGAGCTAACGAGTCTGAGATACATTCAGTGGTCCTGGGGAAGAGTTTTGACCAGTGACGATGGAAGAGGTGAGTGGGGTGATTTCTGAGCTATGGCCAACATTTTGTAATGTGGATTCAGGCCCAACATGTCTTTTGATGAGCTGTGTGGGGCAGCTGGGCCCTGTATTCACTGAGATTGTCTGGTGCTCCTTGTCATAGGGGGTGTTCTCAGTGCACTGAAAAGTGCATTGGTGAAACCAGTTCTGAAGAAGCCATCTTTGAAACCAGATATCTTGGTGACTTATCAACCTGTCTGTAACCTACCCTTTCTGGACAAGGTTATTGAGAAGGCGGTTGCAGTTCAGCTTGAGGCACACCTCACTGCCTTTGATATTTACTAGCCTCTCCAATCTGGTTTTAGGTCTAGTCATAGCAGAGAGATTGCACTTGGTAGGGTGCACAGTGACCTGCTCAGGGTGAGAGGTAGAGAACGGTTAGATCTTCCTGGACTTAGGTCTTCACCATTTATTCACACTTCTGGGTTCTAGCTAGAGGTGCTAGAACCCTGTGGAAACTGAAAATCTTCAGGAGGGTTGGTGCCGTGGTAGGACCGTGCATGAGTGGCACCGCAAGATCAGCTCACACCTGTATAGGCTACCTCAGTATCAACCCTCCAACCACCTCAGTACGTTTTTTACAGAGAGGTGCAGTGTAAATAAAACCTAGATAAACACCTAACCTAACCAGGGCATAAGATAGCCCTTTTTGACCTGTATAAGAAGGGTAAAAAAAAAACAATGTCTTCATAGTCCAAACCAGTGAGGAAGTGAAGACCAGGAACAGAATGAATGAATGAGCCCGGGGGATGGTGGGTGGGTGTGTGAATAAACGGTGAAGATCAGTCCAAGAAGATCACTGGGTTAGAGTGCCAAGCTAAACCAATCCCTTGAGCAGGGAGGCAGGTGACAGAGCTCACTCAGGACAGAATCCCATTAAGGATTGTCCTGCCAAAAGAAGCATGCTGTCCGGCATGGACATTTAGAGCGTAATGTTTCACAGAGGCATGCATTGAGCTCCAAGTCTCTGCTTTGCAAATCTCAGTAAGGGGAACCGAGTGTATCTCTACCCGGGATGCGGCAACTGCTCAAGTTGAGTGGGCACAAACCTGGCCTTCCAACTTGACCTGCGCCATAGAATAACAATGGTGAAGGCATGCCACTACCCACACAGAAATACATCTGATGGATACTGGCTGGCCCAGACGGGCTGCATTGAAAGACACAGAGTTGCATCATTTTACGGATGTCCCCAGTTCTATCTATGTAGAATTGTAGGGCTCTCTTGACATCCAGGGAATGAAAGGTGTGTTCCCCATCATTTTGGAAGTTAGCAAAGTAAGTAGGCAGAACCAAGGGCTGGTTGGGGAGGAACTCCAAAACAACCTTGGGTAGGGACTTAGGGTGAGTATGAAGAACCACCTTGTCTTTGTGAAAGACAGTGTATGAAGGGTCTGTGACTAGGGTATGTATCTCAAGAGACCCTGTGAGCCGAAGTGATGGCCACCAGAAAGGCATTCTTCCAGGTCAGGAATTTCAGCTCACACAAAGCTAGAGGCTCAAAAGGTTTGCAAGCGAGCATATCCAGCAAGAGATTAATATCCCAGGCGGTCACTGGCTTCCTAACCGGAGGCCTAGTATGTAAGATGCCTTTGAGGAATCTCTTGAACAAAGGCAACTGAGCCAGAGACATATTGTGGACCGGCTCGTGATAGGCAGAAAGCGTGCATAGGTGCACCTTGACTGTAGAATATAGCAAACCTGCATCTGAAAGGTCTAACAGGTATTTCAACACCTTATTTGATAGGCATCGGAATGGATCCAGAGGGATCTTAGCACACTAAATCGAGAAAAGTTTCCATTTAGCGGTATAAGTATTCCTGGTGGAAGGCTTACGTGCTGTTAAGACAATCTGTGAGACTCTCTGTGAAACCTTGAACTGTCCCATTTCTATTGCCTCAAGAGCCAGGCATGGAGATGAAGGGAGTGAAGATTGGGATGAACCAGGGATCCTTGTGTCAGGAGGTCCATCCATAGAGGCAGTTGGAAACCAGATCTGTTGAGGCCAGTATAGTGCAATCAGAATTATTTTGCCCCCCTGTGCCTCTAGTTTGAGCAGCACCTTCTGAACTAGGGGTAGTGGGGGAAATGTGTACAGAAATCATCTTGTCCACCGCAGTCTGAATGCATCCTGACAGAAAACGCCAGGTTCTGGATTTCTGGAGCAGAATAGAAGCAGTTTTGCGTTGAATGGGATGCAAAAAGGTCCATGTCTGAACATCCCCACTCACTGAAGAGCAATTGCACGGCGTCATGTGCAAGAGACCACTTGTCAGAGTTTGCCTCTGTTCAGCTGAGGTGATCCACCAGGTCGTTCTGAACTCCTGGCAGGTAAACCACCTGAATCAGAGCACTGTGCTCGAGACACCACTCCCATACCCTCACGGCTCTCCTGCACAAGGGGTAGGAAGGGGCTCCTCCCTGTTCATTGATGTAATATATCACAGCCTTGATGTCCATCTGAAGAAGGATTACTTTGTAACAGAGGACATGCTTTAGGGCTCGAACAGCATACAGGACTGCTCTCATCTCCAGAACATTGAAGTGAAGGTGAGACTCATCCTGGTTCCGTACTCCTTGAATGTGGCACTCCTGACAGTGAGCCCCCCAGCCATTCAGACATGTATCTGTGGTGATGGTGATTGGAGACTCCGGAGGGGCAAAGGGCAGACCTTGCTGAAGGTTGTCCTCGGGAATCCACCATGCAAGTGACCTCCTCAGAGACTCCATCAACTTGATTGGGTAAGATCGCAGGTGCATCATAGGAGACCACTGTATGCTGAGCATCCACTTGAGTGGTCCTCGTGTGCAGTCAAGCCAGAGGCACCGTGAAAACGGATGAGGCCATGACACCCAGCATTCACTGCATGGAGTGAGCTTTCACTGGGTTGTTCTCTCTGATGAAGTAAGCCATCTGGAGAATGTCATCTCTCTTATCCTCCAGAAGGAAGGCCCTCACCCTAGAGGAGTCAAGGAGAGCCCCTCTGAAGAGGAGCTGCTGAGAGGCTTGAAGCTGTGACTTTTCCAGGTTCAGCAGAACCCCCATGGAGGTAAGAAACTGGGATGACATGGAGACAGCCTCCTGTGTTTCTTACCTTGATGGGCTTGCTATGAGCCAATCATCTAGGTAGGGAAAGACTTGAACTCTGAGCTTCCGCAGGTGTGCAGCGAGGACTGCAAAACACTTTGTAAAGACTTCAGGTACTGAAGAGAGCCCAAAGGGCAGGACTCTGAACTGATATTGTTGACCCAACGACACAAAGCGGAGGTACCTGTGGTGGCTTGGATGCACTGGAATATGCTGGTAGGCATCCTGCATATCCAGGGATGCCAGCCAATCATACTGATGAAGAAGTGGAAGTAGTGTCTCTAGGGAGACCATCTTGAACTTCTCCCTGAATCGGAACTTTTTCAACTTTCTGAGGTCGAGAATACGGCGCATGCTACCTGTCTTCTTCGGAGCCAGAAAGTAATGGGAGTAGAACCCCATGTTCCTTTCTGTCCAAGGAACCACTTCTTCTGCCCTGTTTCTGAGAAGGCCCTGTATCTTGGAGGTGAGAAGGTCTGACTGAGTGGTATACAGGCTGTGCTGTCACTTGATCCAGAGGGATTGCTGCAAAATTCGGGAATAATCTTCCTAAGCAATCTGGAGGATCCATTTGTCCGAGGTGATGAGCTTCCACTGATCATAGAACTAAGTCAGATGACTTCCCACCGCCCCTGAGATGTCCACCTTAGGCAGTTGAGGTAGGCCCGGGGCCAGATCTTCAGAGGGTGGCACTGGGCGCTTTCGGGCCCTCTGTCTTGTGCTGCATTTTCTTTTGCGGCCGAGTCTGGTTCTTGTTAAAGGCTCCCCAGTCTCTACCTCAAAAGGACTGCCTATTGCGAAATTTTCGATGGCCCCCTTCCCTTTGTGGGGCAGAAGGGGTCAGCCTGGTAATTTTAATGGCAGTCCTGGTCTTCTGAGTGGCCTCCAGAGCTTCCTGTACTCTCCACTTGAGGGCCAAACAGATAAGCATGATCAAACGTGACTTTCATAATCTGCTGTTGCACATCAGAAGAAAAACCCAATGTTCTGAGCCAAGAGTGCCATCTGATACATATCCCAGCAGTGTCTGCTCTAGCAGCAGTGTCATAGGCATCCATAGAAGCTTTCAACTGATGGCTGTTGGATTATGTGCCCCTCATAATAGTCTGAAGAAGCTCCACGGTTGAGTCAGATCTGAGAGATTCTGAACTAGAGACTTAAGGTTGTTCCAAAAAACATATTCATATTGAGAGAAGTGTCCCTGATAACTGGCAATACACATGCCCAGAGTTTATGCAAGATTCCTTATTTATGGATTGAGTTTTTTTTTAAACAACAGAGAATAAAGAATAATAAACACTAAACAAACTGAACGACTAAATGCTGCTGTCATGTATGTGAAGAATTGACTCCCGGCAGGTGAGTGTCATTGTCACTGAAGTGCACTTGACGATGGAAAAAATTCAAGATATTATTGAGCTAATTGAGACAACCTAGAGAAGACTGAAGTATTAATGGTAGAACTGGGACATGGGGATGGTGGGTGGGTGGCAGCTACTAAGAGGGAGATGGGGCTTCAGTTTGCCTACTCTGGGCTTTTGGCTGCCATGAAGGTGAAAAATCGTGGAGTCATTCTGGATGAGGGGCTGACATTTGAGGCTCAGGTATCAGCAGTAGTCCGGAATGGCTTTTACCATCTGCGGAACATCAGCTGGATTGAATCTCTTATCCCTCTTGGTGATCTAGCCACATTGATGCACTTGTTTGTGACTTCAAGTCTTGACTAGTGTAATGCTTTATATCTTGGGGTCAGTGGAGGTACATTGCGACACCTGCAGTTGGTGCAAAATGCATCTCCTAGATTGCCAACTGGCCTTCTAAGGATGTGTCATATCTCCCCAGCACTGTGTGATCTGCTCTGACTGCCAGTTAAGTAGTGTATATCCTTCAAAGTTGGCCTTCTAACTTATTCATTTCTGCATGGACTTTGACCGGGTTACCTGTCTGAGCTCTTGCACCCACATGTACTGTACCCTCGTGTTCTCTCTGCTCTGCTGAGGAGAGTCTGCTGGAGTTCCTATGGCAGTGTTAAAAACTTCTGGGGATCAGGCCTTTGAGGTGGTATGCCCAGTCCTCTGGAATTCCTTTCTGAGAGCTTTGAGGGAGGCCAATGATACCATGAACAAGAAAAAGTTTTTCCCATACAAGGTCTTTAAAAAAAAGTCAGTAGTAATATTTCTACCCGAACTGACACTACCTTAGTTGAATGTGTATTAAAAATTGGAACACCAAATGTTTTGACTAGTAGTCAATTACCCATAAGAAAATGAGGGGAAAGAGGACAACTTAGAACAAGACTCAGACTGGTCATCTGTCACTTCCTCTAGGGCTTTAATAAAAGGTTGAAAAGCACAATAGTTCTCTATTTCAACACATAACTCCTTCTCTCCACTCCTTACCCATCCTGATACAGATAATGTTATAGTAGAAGAAATTACAACTAACACAGCTCAGCATAACTGTATCCCAGTGGTCAATGATAATGGTCTCTCAGTAACTACACTTATATCTTTGGATCAGTATCCCCCTTACAAAATAAAAAAATAAATATAGATGTATTTCATGAACTTAATTCACCCTTTCCCCCCAAAAGTCACCTAAAGCTCAGGTACTTCCCCTTACCCAGACTATTATTCCAATGGACACTTCCAACTCCAGCACCCCTTTAGCTCCTACTAGACAGGTTTTTGTTTTAGGGGATTCAATAATAAAACATCTTGATAGGGTAATCTGTAACCCAGACAAAACAAATCGTACATGCTCAAGTTTCAGGGGGGCTAAAGTGTCTGACATGACGAACATGTTAAATAACATTCTTTCTGGTTCAGGACATAACCCGCTGGTAGTAATCCATGCAGGAACTAATGATATTATCCAAACTGATACCACTCAACTTATGGAAGATTTTGTCGCACTTAACAATATATTTGTAGAAAAAGGATATATGGTTTGCTTTTCGGAAATCCTTCCTGTACCAAGAGCTACTGAGTATATAACAAATAAAATGAAACAAATGAACAATTTGTTGAGGAAATGGTGCCTTAAACAGAATATTTATTGCATTCCACATTGGGAGAGATTTTGTGATAGGGACTCTCTTTTCTGTTGGGATGGGCTCCATCTCAACAGAAGAGGAAGTACCATACTAGGAAAAACTCTGGCCTCAGTAAAAGAAAATCATTTAAACTAAAGTTTAGGGGGGAGAATGGGAAGGATCCCAGATCTCTAACAATTGGTAGTAAATATAACCAAGGTGGATCTTGCAAAATTCTATCTTATAGTGCAAGATCCTTAAATAACATTAACATATCTGAATTACAGGTTAAATGTACTCTTCAGAACCTGGGTATTATTGCGGTTACTGAAACTTGGTGGGACCCGTCTATCAAGTGGTCCAGAGATATCCCAAATTACAAATTGTACTATAAGGATAGAGAGAATAGACTAGGTGGAAGCATATGTCTGTATGTAAGAGATGATATTCCGTCTTATGAAATAAACCTATCTGATCATCTATAACATCTCTGGGGGAAAATTCAATTAAAAGGTCAACCTAAATTAATTGTCAGAGTTTGCTATAGATCACCTTCTGCAGATCTCCAATATACAACAGATATGATTAAAACTATCTCAGATATGGTTAATAATGGTAACTCTCTTGTCCTGGGCGGTTTTAATATGGCAGGTATTAACTGGGAAACATTTACAGCCAGAAATGCACAGGAAAGATTATTAGCAACTTTTTGTATAGATACTGGACTTGAACAATTGATATGTTTGCCAACAAAGGGAACACACATACTTGATCTTATTATTACAAATGCAGAAAATATATTTTCAGATATAAATATCACAGTTCGTAACAGTGATCATAACTCAATTAAATTTAATTTAAATACAAAAAAAGTCAAACCTATGAAAACTACAAAACTGAAAGATTACAATAAAGCAAATTTTAATTTGATAAATACCAAATTAAATGAAATTAATTGGGAAGAAACATTTAAAAACAAATCAATAAATACTGCCTGGAACAAATTTAAACAAATTACTTTTTCATTGTAAGATAAATATGTTACTACAAAATCAAAATACAATAAAAAAGGTTAAATTCCTATCTGGTTTACTAAATCAATACACAGACTGATTATAAAAAAAGAACATTCCTTTAAAAACTGAAAAGAAACCATACCATGAGTAATATGCATAAATACAAAATAATAGTGTCTTTATTAAAAAAATCAAACACGCTAAACTTAAATTTGAATTTAAATTAGCTCATACCAAATCAAATCAGAAATCCTTTTTTTCATACATAAACAGTAAAAAGTGCAACACTAAGATAATAGGCCCTTTGGAAGCATTATTACGGATAATTATGTATCAGCAAATTTATTTAATAAATACTTCTGTTCTGTTTTCAATAAATCAGATTTAAATTCCCCAGTAACTAATAAAGCATCTATTATACATAAACTTGAATATTCAGAGAGAAGGAAGGCCCTAGCACTTATTAAAAAATCAACTAGTTCAGGACCTGATGATATTCAATCAAGAGTTTTGGCTAAAACAGCTGATTCTTTAGTCTCACCACTTACACTACTTTTCAATAAGTCACTTATGGAAAATGACATACCAGATGACTGACAAAAAGCCATAGTGATCCCTATTTTTAAGAAGGGTAATAAATCAAGTATCCAAAATTACAGACCCATTAGTTTGACATCTATTATAGGGAAAACTATGGAATGACTGGTTAAATCATTATTAGAGTCTGAAATGCAACAGTTAGGTATTGAGGACATATCACAACATGGTTTTAAACCAGGCTTCTCTTGTACAACAAACTTGGTATCCATTTATAATAATATTAGTAGTTATTTGGATAAACATATTTCTTCAGACATAATCCTTTTAGATTACAGTAAAGCTTTTGACAAAATGTCCCACACATTGTTAATTGAAAAACTGAATACACTCAGATTCTCCCACTATTTGATAAATTGGATAACAAGCTGGATGCATAACAGAACCCAGATGGTAAAAATAAATGGAGTCAGGGGCATAGCTACAAGGGTGCAAGGGGTGCAGTGGCACCCGGGCCCATAAGTTTTGAGGGGCCCAAATCATAATTGTTAATGTTTATTCAAAACTGGGGAGGGCCCTGTAACATCGCCTTGCACCCAGGCCCTCTGGGAATTTGCTACGCTACTGAATGGAGTCCTGTCTGAACAGAGCCGAGTTACAAGCGGGATACCCCAGGGTTCTGTTCTGGGGCCCATACTCTTTAACATTTTTGTTAGTGACCTTAATATCTCTTTACTTAATCATATATCAAAATTTGCTGATGATACAAAGCTTGGTGGTAGAGTAGATACATTACAAAATATACATCTATAAAAACAAGATCTTATTACCATTGAATCATGGGCAAAAATAAATCTTATGACATTTAATGCAGATAAATGTATGGTCTTACATTTTGGTACAAAAACCCTCAAATCAATTACTCTTTAAATGGTACACATCTAAAAAAAAAACTAATTGTGAAAGAGACTTGGGTATTTTGGTAAATAACAAACTAGCTTCTTCTTCACATTGCAATAAGATAGCAAGAACAACCAATATATTATTAAAACAAATTAATAAATCATTCATTAATAAATCTAAACAGTGTTTAGTCCCATTATTCAGATCATACATTAGACCACATTTAGATTATGGATCCCCGTTTTGGAACTCACGTTTAAAAGGTGATATAAAACGATTAGAACAAATTCAGAGACGATTTACAAAAATGATACCCACCTAACCTTAGAAATAAAACCTATGAAATACATCTTAAAGAAACTGGACTAAATCCACTCTATCTAAGAAGACTTAGAGGAGATATTCTTTTTACACATAAGGTATTAAAATCACCGTTATTAATGAAACAATGTGGATTAACATTATCAAATAAGTGTACAGTAGGCAGATGCCATGATAAACAGCTTACTGTAGAATGGGCAAATACTAATAAATGTGATAAATACTTCTGTATTAGGGCATCTAAACAATGGAATTCTCTACCACAAGAATTAGTAGATATAGCTAATTTTGATACATTTAAAACAAAACTTGATATATGGTTAAATTCACAAAAATGATAATGTGCCTCTATTGAGGGGGACAATCTCGATGGGCTTTGGCCTCCTTTTATCCCTTACAAAATCCAATAAATCCAGTAAGCCTTAAGATCTGTTTATCCAGGTATTTTGGGGTTATGAGTTTTCCCCTAGCTGCTAAAGTCCCAGTGAAAGTATTTAGTGATTAGTTCATGATTATTTATGAATCTATTTGTTTAGAACTGTTTATTGATATCTATGCTAATTAAGTTTGGAATATGTTTGCATGATTATATATAATTATTTTCAATGTACTATGCAATAATTTTATTTTATTTTTATTTGTTTATTTAGTTTTTTGTTGACCAGGTAAGTGCACTAGACAAATCCTGCCTATTTTCAGGCACAACTCAGGGGGGGGGATACAGATGAATACCAACTGACCTTGAACCAGATGAAGCTGTTGGTGGTATGTTTAGTGAATGAGGGACATTTTGGCAAGGACACTGGGGAAATTCCCCTACTTCCTGTGAGCAGGGGGGACCCTTTTTCCTGTGGGACCAAGACGGCGGCTCCCATGGATCCTGGTGTGGAAGTGTTGCAGTCTGTGAGTATGGAGTCCTCCATTTCATGTGTGGAGGTGCAGGGGACAGGACCTGATTTGGATTTTCTGCCTGGTGCTGTAGACACTGACATTGTTTCCGAAGTTCTACCTCAGCCGGCTGCTTTGGAAACCGGTATGCAGCCTGAAGATTTAGTTTCACTACAGTCTTCAGACCAGGAAAACGTTTTAGACCTTTCTCTTGAGGAAAAATGGCAAATTTTGCAGGCCGAATTGTCTGCTATTGAAGCACAGCTGAATGCAAAGAAACTGCTCTGTGAGGAAGATAAAAAACGTAAACGTTTGGGGGATGATTCCCCGGGTAAAGTTACTGGAGGTGTTTCCAAAGTTTTTATTTCTTCCTCTACTCCACTGGCTTCTTTAGTAGGTGTTTCAGGTCCTCCCCAGGTGGCTACGTCATATTGCGGTGATGTGGAAGAAGCTTGGTTCCCGGAACGGGCCCTAGAGGGGGCGGGTTGGTCGCAGGATGCCGCCGGCATGTGGCAGGCTGACGTCGCTCCAATATTAGCAGACAGTGTGCAGGATGCTGTTGAGGAATCGATTACATCTTCTCCTGTGGTTGGGGCTGATTTTGAGCAACAGGAGAAAATGGAGCCTTCAGGTACTGTTTCTTTTTCCCCTCTTTTGACTGTGTCCCCCACAAAGCTTCCAAACTCCATCTGTGGACACAGCTCTGCCGCCAGTTGTGGAGTCTTCTGATTTGGATGCTGCCCCTGATTCCCCTTTGGGTGAAAAGATTGATTCTGCCCTGACCTTTGCCAGTTTATTTAAGAAGGCTGTGGAACTTGCTAAACGGAGGAACGCTGTGCGATTTAGGTATCTAGGGGGTATGGAGACACCGCCTGATCGTTTTTTTGTGGGGAAGATCTTGCTAAAACAATCTTTGCATTTTACTCCTGCAGATGTTTATGCTCTCATTCATGCATCAGGGGAATCCACTTTTGATATTAGTTTTTGAACCCCAGATCTGTTGGAAAAATGTTGGACTCGATATATGAATTTAAAGACTAACCCCCTGTGGACCCCCCTTTCAAATTATTCCTTTAACTAAACAATCTTTTCAGGTTATCACTGTTTTATTTCTTAATGAGTGGTCAATATTCAGGATATCCTTTACTGGTTGGATAAACGCTGTGAGGTGCAAGGTACCCCTGAGCCCAAGTTAGATGGGGAAGGTTTTTGGAACGGGGTTGGAAAATAAAAATTAAATTACAGTATGAGTGTACAGACTTAAAACACTTGCCAAACTGTCTTTATATTGGGTGGGATAAGGGTTTCATCTTTTACCAGGACAACCCCGTAAAGGTGCTTTAAATGTGGGTCTGCCAGACATATTAGCTAACTGTGAAATGCTTAAATGCATTCTCTGTGGTGAATTGGGTCACAGTTTCCATTGTACAAACTCTTTGAAATGCACTTGTGTGAAGAGGAGGGCATTTCTTTTCCAACTTGCCATGGCATCTCATAATACTGCTGATGCAGACTTCACTATCAAGATTTTGTATTCAAAATCTAAATACAACCTCTGGCTTTCAGGGTTTTTCTCCTTCTCCCCATACTGCCCCTGTTGTGGTGGATCCGAATGTGGTCAATTCAGATAATGCTGCTATAGTAGACTCCGAGGTTGGTAGTAGGGATATTACCCTGGTCCCTGGGGATGTCCCTCAGTCTTCTGTTTCTATGGCCCCTCCTAAGCCTCCTCCTCCTGTGAATGATGGATTCCAGGAAGTAAAAGGAAAAAAGGGGACGAAGGGACGAAAGGGTAAGGCTCAGCCTGGGAGTTCTGTGGAGGCAATTATTCATGACAATCCTTTTCATCCTCTTCAGGAAGGTATATCTGAGGATGATTTAGACTCTGACACTGCCTCTTGGGCTTCTTCCCAGGCTGAAGCCCACTTTGATGCTGAATATCTGGAAGGTACTGTTGCCAGTTGAACTAGGAGGAGGCGTATGGGTGTGAGGGCCTCCTCTAGGAAAGTACCTTGACTCCCTCGTTGAGCTCTGTTATGGGTCTGAGTCATTATGATTTAACTATAGTCTCTCTCTCAACACAAAAAGTGTGTTGTCAGAGCGAAAGAGATTGGTGACTTTTTCTTTATTTTCAGATTTATGTTTTGATGTGGGTTTTTTTTCAGGATACCAGGCTACAGTCCCAAACTGATGTTAAGATAGGGAGGGATGCCTGGGTTTCAGGAGCTAGTTTTTGGTCAGGGGGGACTGATCTTTGTAGTGGGGTAGGGATTTGTTTTTCCACTCGTAATATTAAAGTTTTTCATTCTGTAGACATTTTCCCAGGTAGAGCCTTTTTGTTGGATGTGCAGCTTCAGGAGATGGATTTTCGTCTCATAAATGTATATGCCCCTCAAACTAAAACTGGCAGGATGGAGTTGTTTAAGTTTAAGTTTATTTTGCCATATCTTTTTACGTCTAGATATATACTTTTTGGTGGAGACTTTAATACAAGTAGATTGTTTTCGGATAGGGGTCCCAGGGTCTCTAAACTTTATTGCGATTCACAGTACCTTAATCATGTGTTATAATTGACCAGGCTTGTTGATGCCTTTGCCTTTCTGGATATTCCTAAGCCCCCCCATACCTTTTTTAAGGGCCTTTTATCTAGCCAGATAGATTTTTGGTTTTTATCCCCTCATTTAACTATTAGGCATAAATCTGTGACACCTGTTGCTACTTCTAACCACAGTCTCCTTGTTGTTTCTCTCTCAGATCTTGATGCTACTGTTAGAGGGAAGGGGTATTGGAGACTAAATTTAAGTTTGATGGCAATTGATGACATCCGGGAGGGTTTTCAGGCCTTGGTACAAGCCAGACAGTCTGTAGCTTTTCTATATGATTCTTTGGCAGACTGGTGGTCGGATAGTAAGGCCTATTTTCAAAGATATTTTCAGTTGATGGGTAAATTAAATGGTACAAAATGAAAGGAGGATTATAAGGTTTTACAAGAACAACTTGTGTTATTGCAGTCATTACAGGTTTCTACTGGGACTTCTTATGTTGATCAAATAGAACAGATTAAGTATAACTTGACAAGTTTGCAATATAATAGGATGAAATCCTTAGAAGCTGAACAAAAAAGGGGATGCACTGGGAAGCAGGGCAGTGTTAATCCTTTTGATTCCTGCTCTGCTCAGCGTCACTATAAGGTCATGTACTCCCCTTAAATCTAAGGATGGGTCTGAGAAATTTGGGAACTTGGATATCATGAAGGAAGTGGAAAGTTTTGTACAAATTTTAATTTAATTTTAACAAAACAGTCTAAATTTTCTTCTGTAACTATCCTTGAAACAGAGGTGTTTGATTGGGTGGATTCTTGTGATTTGGCACAAATCCCTGACTCTCTGAAATCTTCTTTGATTGCCCCTGTATGAGTTGGGTTCCATTATTTCTAGTTTAAAACCAGGGGTAGCTCCAGGGCCTGATGGCCTACTGAATGAGTTTTATAAATTACTTTTTCCATTACTCCCCTCTGAGTTTGTTGCAGCTTTAAATTTTTTTCTGGATTCCTGTGTTTTACCAGGTAGTATGTACACTGGCCTTATTTTTTTTTTTCTGTTTAAAACTGGTGATAGATCCCTTTTGGATAATTGGTGGCCCATTACTCTTTTAAATACAGATAGTAAAATCCTGGCGAAATTGTTGTATCATCGTTTAACTTTAGTTTTGGAAGATATAATCCACCCCACACAGTTTTGTGCTGTTTCTGGGAGAAAAATAGCTGATGCACCTATTTTGCTTAAGGAAATTATGGAAAAGGGATCTGGAGGGGAAGTGAGTGATTTATTTAGTAGGGTCGGATCAAGCTAAGGCCTTTGATACTGTTTGTCATGATTATTTATGGATTGTACTTCAAAGTCATGGTCTTCCGGTTATCTTCTTGAACTGGCTTAAGTTATATTACCAACAGGCTATGGTTAAACCTTATGTGAATGGCTGGGTGGGGGCTAGTTGTCTAGTTCAGAGGGGAGTTAAGCAAGGTTGCCCCTTGAGTCCGGCCTTGTATATTTTGGCATTAAATCCGCTTTTAAGGAAATTACAGCTGCATGAAGATATTAGAGGTCTTTCAGTGCATAGTGGGGATATGGAGGTTAAAACTATAACCTATGCGGATGATATGTGCCTGGTGTTGGGGGACCAGGCATCAGCAAATACGGCTGCTCAGGAAATTATGCATCTTTCTCTGTTAACTAATACCACTATTAATATTGCCAAAAGTATATGTCTTCTTATAGGTGACTTGGTTCCTAAAATTCTGTTTTTTGGACATACCTTGTCAGACTCAATCACAGAAATTACTGGGGGGTTTTTTTTGGTATGGGGGACATGAGTACTTATAGTTGGTCTCTTATTATATCAGATGCTAGGGGGAAAATTGGAGAGTGGAACTCTTGGCATATGTCCAAGCTAAAAAGAGTATATATGGTAAAAACCATTTTTTTGCCAATGTTTCTGCATTTATGTGTGGTTTTTCCACTAACTGTATGATTAGAGACTTTACTCTATGGTTTATTTTTTCAATGTATTTAGGGTAGCCGGCTTAATCCAATTAAAAGAGGGGTTTTGTATCGCCCTATCAAAGATGGTGGATTGCAGATGATTCACCCTATTGTTTTTCTTTTCTTTATTTTGTATGGGAATTTGATGCCAGTGATGGCGATGGGTCCAAGGTTTGAACCCTGGGTTTCTGACCAAATTGACCGTGGCTTCTTTCCTGGGGTATTGAGTCCGCCATTCCAAAACAAAAATCACTTCAGGGCCTCCTTCATATATGCAGTATTTTTTCATGAAATTGAAGCTATAGGGTATTAGTAGGAGACAATTATTGACCCTTTCTAGGAAAGAGATGTATGTCTCTATTGTCTCTTGTTTTTTATTGACGTTCCTAGATATTGGATTAAAACTCAAGTGAAACTGCAATTATAGGAAAAATGTTGCTTAATCTCAGATTGCAGGGAAAGATGTGGGATGTTCTTTGGTTAAGTGTTCATGACAAACTAAATGTATGGAATAATTTGAAGCATAAGGGATTAGCTGAGAGAGTGTGCCTTAGGGATGACATGTGCCATGGGGTTTTGGAAACTGTAGATCATTTATTTTTTGAATGTCCTTTTATTTTGTCCTTTTGGTCATTTCTTTATTCACAGTGGCCTTCTTTTCCTTGTCTAACTAGAGATATTTTGTTGTTGGGGTTGTTACCAAAGAAATGGATTAAGTTTGATTCAGGAACTGTTCATTTAATTTTATTGATACTCAAGTACCATATATGGCATACGAGATGCCAATTGACTTTATATAAAAGAAGGGTTACTGCTGAACAATTGTTCTGGACTGTATATAATTCCTTTAAAGGTTTAAGGGATTTGGACTTTTTCACTTGTTCACACTCCCTTTTTCAAGAGAGATGGCGTCATATGGACTGGTTTTTGGATGTGGGGTAGGTCTCCGCACATGAGATGTATTGTATCTTTAGGAGGTATTATCAGGACAATTATTTATGATTTCTTCTACTGCTTATTTTTATGTTTTATAATTTATTTTGTATGCTTTCATATTATTTTGTATGATTTTTTGTTTGAATTTTCAATCTTTTTCCTCTGCTCTCATGGCGGGGGTTCTAGTATTTCTTTTTATTAGTTTGGAGACTGTGAAATGAATTTTGTATTGATTGTATGAAATACTTATTTACATTTGCCTTTATTTCTGTATTATGTTTGTGTGCAGTAACACTTTTTTGTGTATATTTTGTTTTCAAGGTTTAATAAAAAATTCCCCTACTCTTTTCGATAAGAGCCATGGGATCTTTAACGTCCACCTGAACTACCACTAATCCAGGCAGATGGGACCTTGGTTTAACATCTCATCTGAAGGACGGCACCTCAGAAATGCAGCACCCCTCTCATGCTACACTACAGTGTCAGTACTGGGATATTAACCCAGGTGCCAGATGTGTGAACTGAACCCACAGCCCTCTGATCTCCCAGCCTCAGAGGCAAGTGTGCTATCTACTGAGCCACTGACACTGTAATAATGGCACCCTGAGCCTTGGGGAAGGGCGCCAGATATAAATAAAGACTACTACTACCTCCCCTTCCTCTCTCACCCTCACCCCTCCATGCCCTAGATCCATGTTTCCACTGTTAAAGTATGACTCTTTTGGTAGCTCCTGCCTTTTTGGTTGCTTCTGTTATATTTCATTTTATTTTTCTGATTGTTTGGTTGTTTTCCCTTGACAATTAGAATTTCATAGTCCTGGTCTGGTGGCATTGGCTGAGTTCAGGGTGTCTTCTGGGACTTTTTGGCTTTGATTGCAACATCATATTGGTGTTCAGGCCTCACTGCAACATGAAGATGTCCATGACAGAGCCCCAGGACATCTGCTTGATCTTACCTGTATCAATCGTCACCATTCATCACTGGTGGGTTCAAGCCAGTTGCGCTAGGATCCTGCAGGAAGCTTTTTAGTGTAAAAGCTTTCTTCCTGTCTGAAGGAGGGGCCAATGTCAGAGATGGTGCCATCCTCGATCTCGACATACTACGTGATGCTCCCAGGTTGACCAGTAACGGACACTGGCCCCTCCATTACCTCAGTTCTACTTTTCCTGCCATTGAGAACAGCACAACTCTGTGAGACAGTGCTTCTCATCGAATCTTCCAGTGACTCTCTCAGTTCTGTTCATACATTTACTCAATGCCGTTTCATCGCCGTCTTCTGGCATCATTACTTTTTTATATTAAAAGTTGCGGCATTGAGTCTATTCCTTCATTGTATTATTTTTGAGTGTGGCCGATCATGTTGGGTTTGGGGCAAAAATGTTCCAAGGTGGGGACTACCCTGATGCATTGGTGCCCTTGTGGTAGTCGGTTCTCCATAACGGAACCACATGACCAGTGTTTCACCTGCCTGGGGCTAAACCACGATATGGATCTATGCAACACCTGCTTCTCCATGGACTTTCACATGTTAATCATCCACACAGCAAGGTTTGGTCATGGCCCCCCAACCTTTGGTGGTCAGCATTGCACAATGGCTGCAAAGGTCAGATCCCTGGGCCTTTCCCCTGGGCCTCCCCCTGCTGCTATATGCACTGGGGGTAAACAGGCCTCTGTTGTCTCAGGTCTCACTGAGACTGGATGTCTAGGTGAGGGGTCGAGTGGATGGTCAAACTCCTCTGGGGGACCAGTCATGAACCCCTTGTGGACTGGTTCCCCTTCGGGGAACCAGGCAACCCCAGTATCGAGGTCTCAGCTGTACACAGGGCTTGCATCAGTGGTTCCCTCAGGGGCTCCGGCAGGCATGACCTCAGCTCCTGGCACTGATCCCAGTGCCAGTGTGCGATGCGGCACTGCTGCTGCTGCTGGGTCCCCTCTCAACACCGTCCTTGCTGCCAGGATGGGTAGAGTGGCTGGAGTGGCCTCTCTTGGGATCTCCATGGTCTCCTCTCCAGATTTGGAGGATGACTAGGATGATCCCAACTGGCAGCTGAATTCCCCAAAGCTACTGACGCTTCCTGGATTCTGCAGGAGGTCTTTTTCTGGTACAGGTTCTGAGGTTGACATCGTTTGTGGCACCGCCTCTCTCTCTGCTGGTGCCACTCTTGGTGCCATGGAGATCTCCGGTGCTGTCTTGGGTAGTGGCGCCGCTTGTGGCACCACACTCAGTGACGGTGCCGCGGTTGGCTCTGCCTCTGAGATCGGTTCTGGGGTCAGCGCCACCTCTGAGGATGGTGCTGCCTTGGATGTCAGTGCTGCCTCTGGTGGTGGTGCCGTGGTCAGTGCCATGGCCAATGGAGGTGCCACTTTGGATGACGGTGCCACCTCTGTGGCAGTCTCAGTCACAGAATCCCTCTTCAGCACCATGTCGGCAGTTGGTGCCAACACTGAGTTCAAGAGGGAGTTGGAAGCTGACCTTGGTCATGGCTTTCTCTTCCCCCTTCCCTCAGGGCAGTGGCAAAGGTAGGGCCTCTCTCTCGAGTGGCAGGTCCTGGTTCTCTGGGTCATAGGGGCGGGTCCCCATCTAGCATCCCATTGTGTCCTAGTGGCCTTGGCCACCCCGGAACAGAGTTGGAGCACTGACCTGTGCTCCCCGTCTTCAGTTAGGAGCTGGAGCCCTGTTGTGGGTGGGGATAGGAGCCACCCTTCTGGGCTTGTATGGCTCCGATCTCCTAACCAGTGGTCTTCCCCCTTAGGGCTCCACCCCACTGGCTCAGAGAGGATTGTGCAGCAGATGGTGGCTGGGCAGTGTAGCCCCCTTCCCAGGTAGGGGTCCTCTGCTTGCACCCACAGCTCTGGCAGAGGGGCATTGGTTTCCCAGGACCATTCTGCCTCCCCATCATCTCTGCCTCCTCCTCCTTTCTCCCAAGTCCTTCTGGTCCCTTTGGCCCCTCACCTGGGAAGAGTATAGGATGACGGTGAGTACGTTTCCCATTTATTTTAGGGTCATAGATGAGATGGTTTTCCCATCTCCTTTCTTGGCATCATTGCACCCTATGCAGAGCCCTTTCACGTTGTCAGATTCCTCCTCTGAGGAAGAGGACTCTCCATCCTACCTTTCCTCTGATGTTGACTTCACTGAGTATCAGCGGTTACTTATGACACTGTTGGAAGAGCTCCATCTTTCCTCATCAATGCAATACAATCCTACGTGTGCAACACTGGCATTATACAGTAGTTATTTAATTTTTGGTTTGTTAAGAGTTGGGTTGGGGGGGTTGATAATGGTGTGTGTGTTGAGGGTTTGTTTGTATTAGTGTATGACTGATTCGTGTGTGGTTTAGTTTTTGAATTAATTAGTTTTGCTAGGTTAAGGGTCAAAATTGCTGATATGTATCTGAGGGTGCCTGGGGAGCTGGGGCAGGCAAGAATAGTGCATGGGGCATCCTGGCTCCATGACCTGCAGCCCTTTACTGACCTCCCTATCTGTAATAACACAGCATGTTGCTGTTTGGAGGTAGGGATTAAGAGGGGCCACAGTGGTTGGAATTGGCGGGGCACCCTGTGCACATCGGATGGGGGTAGGATAGAGGTGGTGAGGTGCAGAAGGTGCCCTGGGGTTTGACAGCACCTAGAGGGAGGCCAGATGTATTTGGTTCCCATCTCCAGGGGTTCCATAATACTGAATGGGCAGGCAGCCGGAGGGGCTGCCTGTCTACCAATCCCCTGAGGGTGGTACTGTGCAATGCCAGGTCGATCAAAAATAAGACTGCAATTGTTGCAGATCTGGTTTCATCGGTCGACCTGGCATGCATCACGGAGACCTGGATTGGGGATGATGTTGGCCCGATTCTATAGGCTGCTGTCCCCCCGGGTACTCCGTTGTGCACTGCTCCACAGTGGAACGCAGGGTCGGGGTGTGCCATCTGTTTTAGATTTGAGCTGGGCTTCACCATGCACCCAGTGAGAACACGGGATTCATTTAAATGTGTGACCATCTGTGGTGGTCCTGGTGCAGGTTGCAGGATTCTCCTGATTTACCGCCCTCCTGGGGCGGCAGGGGAATTCCTGCAGGAAGTAGCTGATTTCATTGCCAGTGAAACATTGGAGGTCCCCCGGTGTTTAGTCCTGGGGGACTTCAGTGTTTGGGCTGATGATGAATCATCTAGATTGAGTTATCACTTCATCCAGAAGATGGCATCTCTGGGCCTGTCGCAGGAGGTTTCAACCGTGACTCACCAGGGTGGTCACATGCTGGACTTGGTCTTCTCGCTGGGGCTTGAGATTGACAATCTCAAGACTGATCGGGTCAGTTGGTCCAATCATTGCACGGTCGAGTTCCTACTCAGGGCCCCCCCCCGTGAGCCCTCCCTCTGCAGAGATGGCTAGCTACCGCCCTTTGAGGGGATTTACCCCGGAGGGTTTTTTGGTGATAGCTGATCTATCTAGTGGGCAGTGCATGCATGAGGAGTGTGGGTGAAACAGTCACTGCCTACAATATGGTGATATTTGGAGCACAAGACTCCCTTGCACCAGTCCATGTACGACTCAGATCCTCTCACTTGAGGTCCCCTTGGTTTGATGCGAAGCTCAAAGTGATGAAGATCAAGGGTCAGAGGTTAGAGCGCTGCTGGTGGAAGACTGGTCTGGAGACAGACAGGCTGGCCCTGTGTGCACACTATTCAGTGTACCGGGGGCAATCAACTGTAAGAAGGCAGTGTCCCTGTCCAGGGAGATTGCCGCTGGGAAGAACTGACCAGCTATGATTTTTCGGACTGTGGACAGGCTATTCTATCCAGCCTGTCTACAGCCAAAGAAAGCATTTTCTGATGTGTTATGCAATGAGTTTGCTTGGTTCTTCTTGGACAGAGTGTCTGCCATCCGGCAGGGGATCCCATCAGTGAGCCACAGTATGGCCGACAGTGGCACCTGGATTGTCCGGGGTGCACTCCGCCTGGTTTGGGGGAGTCTAAACTAGTGGAGGTGGCTGAGGTCATTGAGGTTGTCTCAAGGCTGAAGCACTCATATTGTGAACTGGACCCAGTGCCAACGTGTTTCTTAATGGAATGCATTGATGCTGTTGGCCTGGTGTTCACCTTGATTTTCCAGTGCTCTTTGTTGGAGGGGGTCTTCCCAGATGCCTTGAAGCAGGCACTGGTGAGGCCCCTTCTGAAGAAGCCATCTTTAGACCGTGACATCATGGCGAATTACCGTCCTGTCTCCAACTTGCCATTTTTAGGTAAGGTTGTTGAGAAGATTGTTGCGCAGCAGCTTGGAGAACACCTTGAGGCCTTTGACATCTATGAGCTACTCCAGTCTGGGTTTCATGCCAGGCATGGTACAGAAACTGCATTAGTTCGGGTGCATAATGATCTTCTCAGGGCGAGGGATCGAGGGTGAGAGGACAGTTCTCATTCTCCTCGATCTCTCCTCAGCTTTTGACACAGTAGACCATTGCGTGTTACTCGACCACCTGGGGGAATTTTGTGCACTCACCGGCACGGTCATCTGCTGGTTCGAGTCCTATCTCACAAATAGGAAGCAAAGGGGGGTGGTGATGGGGAATTTCACCTTCTCCCCAAGCCTTTTATCTTGAGTACCTCAGGGTTCGGTCTTGTCACAGATGTTGTTTGCATTATATATGCTGCCCTGGGGGGGATCATTAGGAAGTACAGTTTGGAGTTTCATTGCTATGCCAATGATTCCCAGCTGTATCTATCCTTTGCCCCTGGGACACCCAATGCGGTGGATGTACTTAACAACTGCCTGGCTGAGATTAATGACTAGATGGCCTCCAGCTAGTTGTGACTGAACCCCAACAAGACGGAGGTACAGGTGGTGGAGATGAACAGGAAGCGTGTTAGGATGGCCTCTGGCACGAGTCTGGATTGTTTCTGGGACCTGTGCCATTAAAGGTCTCATCTGGGGTGTGCAACCTCAGTGTCATTCTTGATAGCGGACTGACATTTGAATCTCAGGTGTCATCCATTGTCCGGTCCGGCTTTTTCCATCTGAGGAATATCGCGAGGATCAAACACCTGGTTCCACCCCTGGACCTCCCCATTTTAGTACATGCATTTGTGACATCTAGGCTTGACTACTGTAATGCGCTTTACCGCGGGGTCTCTGGAGGTACCCTCCATTGACTGCAGCTGGTGCAGAATGCAGCCACTAGGTTGTTGACTGGACAGTCTAGATACCGCTACATTACCCCGGTGCTGCGTGATCTGCACTGGCTACCAGTCCGATAGAGGGTTCTCTTTAAGGTGGGCTTGCTCATCTTTAAGGCCTTACATGGACTGGGCCCTGGGCCCTGGCTACCTGTCGGACCTTCTTACACCCGCTCCCTCCGCTCCTCCTCTAGGGGCCTCCTGGTGATTCCCAGGATGAGGTTAAGATCTGCCGGTGACAGAGCCCTAGTGTCACCGATCCCATCCTGTGGAATTCGCTTCCTCCATCAGTAAGGTGGGGGGCCCTTCAGTGCAGGTGTGTTCAAGACCCGCCTCAAGGCTTTCTTGTTTAGCCGGGCATTCTCGAACACTGTTCTATAGTTATTGTATGGGTTATTTATTTATTATTATGGAATCTATTGACAATTTAGACCATTTTAGTGATGTTATGTTGTTTACTTGACTGTTGTTATTTATAATGTTTTAATTCTGATGTTTTTATTGTACGGCACCCAGAGCCTCTGGGATTGGGAGCCTGAAAAATTAAAGTTGCCTTGCCTTGGGGATATTAAAACTAGGGGCAGGAACTCCTTCTCCCTGACACCAGCTTCAGCTTCGTTGATGGCTGGTACTGTTCCCCCTAGCCAAGATATAGTTTATGATAGGGATCATTTCATTGATGAGGGAAATTTTGTGTCATCTTCTTCCTTATCTAAACAACTATTGGAAACCATTAAGAATCCATATGATGCAAATGTGATAATTTTGAAGAATGTATGGGCATTAAAGGTGAAAGTCACTAATCTCAGAACATATTTTTTTTTTTATAATCAGGCTGTGCTTAAACAACTAAGAGAGGATATTCAGCCACAGAAGGTGGATGGTATAGAAGAGGGGCATTAAGTATTTGAAAATAAGGCAATCCAGGTACATTTATCTCCCCTTTTTCTAAGGAAAGTTTGGCTGAGATGGCTATTTTAAATTCTGGCCAGGATATAAAGGGGAATGAAAAACCTAAAAGGAAAAAAAATCCAACAAGAAAGATAGGTCCCATGAGCAAGCTGATCTAATAAGGAATAGGATTTTAGGAACCTCAAAACAAGAAAATACTAAGGGACCAGAATATAGCCCAAGGGACTCATAATACTGGAGCTGTGACTGGTGTAGAAACCACTACTATATTCAATCATTTCCTGATCCAGAGACAAATGTTTTGCTGGAAGTACAGAGGGAGCTTGAGGGGCAAGGTTACCCTGTTAGTCCTACTCCTCAAGTATGTAAATCCTTTGTTTACAGCAGCCAGAAATATATTTTGAATATGTAATTGAAATTCATGGGAAAGCCAGATTAGATATGGAAACTTCAGAAAAGTTAAGTAAGTGGGTGGGCCGTCTTTTACATATTACTGAACAATCTGATAACATACATATTATGCGTCCACCTAATCCCTTTTTTTCTGACTATGTTCTACTCCATTGTAAATCTTTTGATATAGCAAGGAGAATATGGGAACAGGAAGTGACTCTCAAATTGAATGGTATTAATATCCTTTCCCCCCAAAGGGTTCCAGCACCAATAGAAGAGATAGAACTTACATCCTTGAATGAAAGTAGGAAAGAGGACTTCAAGAGAATGAGGAGAGTTTCAGAGGTGATCCATAATTACGGGTGTACACTCTGTCAGTCCTGGGAAAGCAGAACCCTATTGCTGTTTGGTTGGCAGATATTAAAAGGTGAAGTTATTGGCTCTATTAAATGAGAAATCGCCTCCTTTTTGGTACGTACTCTTTGGTTAGAAATAAGGCGTCGTGCATTAGAGTGGATTACAGTCCACAGAGGCATTTCAGACTGTCCCAAATAAATATAATGTTTAAAAATTCTAAACTGGCAGCTTTAGTCTTGGAATCTTCTCTGGTATTGGATGGACTTGTTTTTTTTTTATCAGTAACATTTTATTGATTAATAAATAAAATACACAATGCAACTGACATAACATTGAAATATCCTTTTACATATTATAAAAATATGGACGTGAGGTTTTACTAACAGATTGTAAAATGTTGGGAAATAATAAGAAAATTGATCACAGTAGTAATGGATTTAAAAATAATCAGATCTTACAGTTAGTAATCATTATGTTATACTAGATTGACAATGACAAACTCTTGGAAATATGGAATCTTTAATGTCCCCAAAGTCTGTGGCAGCATTGACCATCCTCTCCTGGGATATAGAAGGATTACTGTACAAATTAGTGGATGAGGAAATGAAAAATTGTTTCTTAACCTCAGACATCTTGTGTCTTCAAGAGACTTGATGTCAGAAGGAAAGCCCCATGATCCCGAAGTACTTAAGATTTGTGATTTCGGCAACCAGAGATAAAAGTTATGGTATGGGTAAGGCAGGCATGGCAACATATGTCAAAACCTCTTTAAATTTTAAAATTACCTTATTAAAATGTCAATCAGAAAGAGTGCTCCCTGTATTATTAGAGTGCTCAACTACTAAAATAATTCTTATTAATGTTTATTTTCCTCCTCTTATTAAATCTAACTCTGCTTCTCATATGTCTGAGTGGTCATTCAGTACTTCTCTGAGGACCTTAAAGAAATGGTCAACAAATATGAAACTCACCCTTTTATTATTCTCAGAGATTTTAATGCTAGAATTCAGGAGGCAAATTACTTGAGGAATTCTGACAATGAACTCCTTCTGGGACTAGATGTTATTAATCCTATAATAAGTACTAAAGATAATACATTTATTCAACAAGGTAAGATTTTTGACTAAAATCATGGTCGAGTTAAGTTTTACACTGCTAAATGGGTGATTTCCAAGGGATCAGGAGAGAGATTATACATTTTAGGATCATCTGCAATTGATCTAGTATGGGCCAACATAGATGCTTTAAAGCTTTTTAAAGATTTAACGATTTGGGACCGATTGGATTCTGCTCATCTTTCTTTATTAACCCGATTACAGATAGAAAGTCTTGCTAGTGACTGTGAGAATAGATTAAAACAGAATATGGCTGGCCTGGGAGTGTTCAGCTCTAGAAGAATTAGATGGTGGGGGAAACTGTGGTGCTTTTTTCAGAACTATTATATTCAGATCATTTGTCTTTCTATGGGACACAATTCTTACGACTAAGGATGCCCAAATAGTATATATTAAATGGACAGTAATTAATAATTATATCAAGCCTTTTTGGAGAACAAATAAAACTCTTAGACCATTTAATATAACTTGGTTTAACAAAACTTGCACAAGAAAGCTAAAAGCAATCTAAATAGGTTCACGAGTTATTGTAAGAAACATCCTTCAAGAGAGAATCTAAACACTCTTGTTAGAGCAAGGAAAGATTATAGGAAAGTGTTGGAAAAGGAGAAAAGGAAATACCAACAAGTTGTGTGGAAAAAACTAAGAGATACTGTTCTGAAAAAAAGATGGTAAGGCATTTTGGTCCCTAGTTAGTTATGGTTATAACCAGTATACTAGGTATGTGGAAGGTTCTATCACTCCATAAACGTGGAAGGAACATTTTCATGCCCTTTATTTCTCTGTTTCCGAAGAATCAGACAATTTTTATCTAGAATATGCACCTATAGAAGGTAATGTAGAATACTTTCCTAGGCCTCTTTTTTAATTATAAAGAAGAAATATTACATGCTATTAATTCAATGTCCTCAAGTAAGGCCCCAGTCCTGACTAGAATTTGTCAGACATAGACACATAGACAGTGTCGGCCCACCCAGTCTGCTCATTTGAGCTTGTAAGTTCACTTTATGTTTTCCTAGAAGTCTGTTGCCCCTCACTCCTGACCTCCAGAATTCCTTTATGTCTATCCCATGCATTCTTAAATCCCGTGACTGTTTCAGCCCCCACCACTTCCTCTGGCAAGGTGTTCTACTTGTCCACAACCAGTTCTGTGAGGAAATTCTTCCTCACATTTCCTCTGAATCATCCTCCCTCCAACTTCATCCCATGCCCTCTAGTCCTGGAACATCTTTTTCCACTTAAAATAGTGTATTCCTTCACCCTGTTTCTTCCTGTAAGATACTTGTATGTCTCTATCATATCTCCTTTCTCCCTCCTCTCTTCCAGGGAGTACATATTCAAGTCTTTCAACCTGTCCTCATAGGACATGTGATGCAATCCATGTACCATCTTTGTTGCCCTCCTCTGAACCTTCTCTACCCTGTCTGTGTCCTTACATAGGTAAGGTTTCCAGAACTGTACACTGTACTCCAGGTGGGGCCTCACTAGTGTCTTGTATAGTATAATTATGACCTCCCTTTTCCTGCTGGTGATGCCCCTGCCTATGCATCCCAGCATCCTATTTGCTTTACCTGCTGCCTTGTCTCACTGTTTCCCTATCTTGAGGTCATCAGAGATGATAACCCCAAGATCCCTTTCCTTCTTGGTGCATGCTATATCCTCACCTCCCAACTGATATATTGTGCCAGGGTTTTTGTGCCCCATATGCATTATCTTGCACTTCTTTGCATTGAATTTCAACTGCCAAACTCCTGACCATTCTTCAAGTTTCTGCAGGTCCATTCTCATTCTGTCTACATCCCCTTGTGTGTCCACTCCATTACAGAGCATTGTATCATCAGCAAACAGGGAAATTCTGCCTTCTAGGTCCTGCGCAATGTCACTGATGAAGACGTTGAATAGGACAGGTCCCAGCAGTGATCCCTGTAGTATCCCACTGGTCACTCTTCTCTCTGTGGAGTGACAGCCATTTACCACCACCCTCTGTGTCCTGCCACCAAGCCAGTTACCTACCCACCACACTACTGTCCTGCCCACACCCATATCCCCCAGTCTGTGTCATAGCCTTCTATGTGGCACAGTGTCAAAGGCCTTGCTGAAGTCCAGATAGGCCATGTCCACTGCCCTCCCCTGATCCACCTCCCTAGTCACCCAGTCAAACAATTCAACAAGGCTGGTCTAACATGACCTCCCCATGGTGAAACCATGCTGCCTTGGGTCCTGTGGTCCATTGACAACCTGATGTTCCACCAATCTCTCCTTCAGTAGTGCTTCCATGATTGTCCCCACTACCGAGGTGAGGCTGACTGGTCTGTAGTTTCCCGCTTCCTCTTTGTTCCCACTTTTGTATAAGGGGACTACATCTGCTGTCCTCCAGTCTTTGGGTACCTCCATAGTTTACAGTGATTGGCTAAACAGGATTGTCAGAGGTTCAGCCACCACCTATCTTAGTTCTTTAAGGACCCTGGGAGCACCCCATCTGGCCCCATTGCTTTATCAACTCTTATTCCCTCCAGTTCCTTCAGGACTCTTTCTTGTGTAAAAGGACTTGTGTCCATTTCTGCACCATTCCCAACCCTTGTACTTATTTCAGGACTATTACTCTCCTCTTCTTCAGTAAAGACTGAGCAGAAATACCTGTTCAATATGTAAGCCTTACTGTTGTCATCCTCCACGTGGCCCCCGTCCTCCCATTCAGTCTCACTATCCCTCTCTGTGACTTTCTTTTTTCACTTATGTACCTGTAAAAGGTTTTGTCCCCTCTACCCACTGATTTTGCAATGTGTTCTTCTGTCTGAGCTTTGGCTTCCCTTACTGACCTCCCTGCCTCCCTTTGCTTCTCCTGGTACTTTTCCCTATCCCCTTCTGCCTGTGTCTTTTTGTATTGCCTGAATGCAATCTTGTTGGCTTTCACTTTCTCTGCTACCTCCTTGGAAAACCATAATGGCCTCCTCTTCCTTTTCCCCTTGCTAACCTGCTTAATGCATAATTCTGTTGCTCTTGTAATCCCCATTTTAAATACTGCCCACTGTTCCTCAACCACCCCATTCCTCTTAATGCCTCTTTCAAGCATCTCCCCATTTTTCTAAAGTCTGTCCCCCTAAAATCCAGGATATGTGTTTTTATGTGGTTTGGTTCTGCTCCTTCTGTGATTGCAAACCACAATGGCTGGTGGTCACTGTTCCCCCCATCACACTATCCCTGTTTGTGAGCACAAGGTCCAGTTTTGCCTTTTGCCGAGTTGGTTCCATGATCAGTTGCTTGAGGAAGGCACCTTGAAGGGAGTCCAGGATAAATCTGCTCCTGATTGGTGCTGCTGCTGGGATGCTACAGTCCACATCTGGAATATTGAGGTCTCCAACCAGCACTACCTCACCCTTGTCTGCCATCTTTTGGATGGCTAGCAACAGTTCCCTATATGTTTCTTCCTCCTGGGCTGATGGTCTGTAGACCACACCTGTGTGGATGGCTGGCCCCATTTTTCTTTCCAGCTTAACCCACAGTAACTCTCCCCCATTCAAACAACATGAAGTCCTGCTGTATTCTGACAATTTGCAGTTAGCTCCAGCTCTTGAACTGCCCCGGAGAGTGAAGGGTTAAATTCTATGCCAGGCATAGAATGTTGGGCTCGAGCTTGGTTGAAAACTCTGTCTGTGTCCTTTTGAAACCAAACCATCAGATTCTTTACTCCGCCTCACTGAACAGTCGATCCGGAGATTTCTCCTTCTGCTCAGTTCTATCGTGATTAAAGTTTCAGTTTTAGTCCGATTTTCGTTCTGTTTTTCGGTTCGAGACTCTGTCTGTGGTACCGTAAGTACTTAGATTAGTAGCTGTTGTGTGGAAATTGTGAAATTTTTCTGATTGGTGCGGCTGAACCAATCTTGTAGTAAGATCTAGAAAAAGGAAAAGTTAGTGTGTGGTTATCGGTCTGTATCAGTTTAAAAAAAAACATAATTTTAGCATTTTTTTCCATCACTCATGACACGGTGAGAAACCGATAGGGGAGTCATGCCTGGCAGTTGCCATATAAAGGGTAAGTTGGTTAGGTTGGCCATGTCTGAGAAACCCAAGAAAAAAAATGGGCCCACTGGGTTTCAACACTGCAGTGTGTGTGGGGAGGTCTTTGCTAAGGCCGATCCCCACATCACCTGTGTTTACTGACTGGGGTTTTGACAACCTTGATTCAGACTGCCAAATTTGTAAGAATTTCCCTAAGTCTACCCTGGAGAAAAGGTTAGGTAGACTTAGGGATAAGGAGGCCGAGAAATCTGTTGACCCGGAAAGCCAGCCTGGCTCAGTTCCTACTGAATCAGAAGGAGTGCCCTCTGACCAGGGCGATATTTCTTTGGGCAAGAGGAGAGCCGATCCTGAGGGATCAGTTCCTACAAAAAGGAAATGAAAGGATAAATCGGCTGGTTTGAATCCAGAGCTGTATGATCTTACCTTGTCAATCTTCACCATTCGTTACTGCTTGGGTAGTGCTGGAAGTGCGCACCCACTACGGGAGATTATTTTTTTGTGAGTTGGCTCCAACGGCGCTGCCCCCGAGAGCAACGCACTGCATCATGAGCGAGGGGCGGTCATTAGGTGCCGCAGACTCCTCCTCCATCTCAGTTCTGTTTCTCCCACCATCGAGGCTGCACCTGCTCTATGTACGAGATTTACAGCTGCATCAGAGGCCTACTTGTGACTCCTCCTTCTCCGCTTTCTGCTCATCCCGATGCCGTTGAAGTTGTTATTAGCCGGTAAAACTGTTCTGTTTTTTCTTATGGTGCCGAGATCTTTTTGCTTTATTTTTCTGTTTATTTCTCATCATGTCAGGTTCGGGAGCCAAACGTTAGTCGAAGGCGGGCCATGCCCCTATGTGTTGGTGATTCTGTGGCCGGCATATTTCCGTCACGGACCAGCATGATGTTTGCCTTTGCTGCCTGGGACCCAACCATGATATGGATGCATGCGATGCCTGTTTCTTGATGGATCATCGCATCCTAGAAGTCCGTGCATTCAAGATCGGCAAGGCTCCGCTGACTTTCGCGGGACGGCGTCGCTCCAGGGATTCCCAGGTAAGATCTCTAGACCCTTCCTCCAGGTCCCCTCCCAGGCCTATAAGGTCTGGAGAAGAGGAGGCCTCCTCATCTTCTACTCTTGCCAAGGAGGAGGAGGCCTCTTTCACGGTGTCGAAGGAGCACCGTGGTCTCTCCCGGGACCGCAGTGGAGACACCGCCTCGGCAGTCACCTGTTTGGAGGTGCAGGCTCTCCCAGTGTCGAGGCCCAGGTCTGCTGGGCCCGGCATCGGTGGACCCTCGACGCTGCCTTCCAGCACCGCTCCTGATCCCGGTGCCATTTGCAGCACTGGTGATTGGGGCGGCGCTGTTCGAGGCACTGTGTTGGCTCTCGGTGCTGCCCGCAATGCCGGGGGCCTGGTCGGCTCTCGTAGTGGTGCCGAGTCGGGTCCCAGCACCGAGGATGGTGCCGCGGGTCTGACCGGCGCTGTTGAGGAGTCAGGGCTGGGTTTGAGCATTGCGAGTGGTCCGAGATTGTCCGGCACCGCCGCTGGCACCAGCACTGTTCACTGTGCCATTTCTCTGGAGAACCCTGGGGTGGCCAGTATTGAGGTCCAGCTGGTCTCTTCCTCCTCAGAGGAGGATGATTCGGATGTGGACCTGTCCTGGCACCCTGACTCTTCGGAGTCAGGGTCTCCAGTGAGATGAGGTGCTAGGCAGCCCAGCGCGCCTAGTCCTTTGTCTCCTCTGCTGTCCTCTCCTGAGGCCTTCCAGGCTGGGGGTGGTCTGGGGTCCCTGGAGGGGAATGGTGTGGAGGTGGGGGGAAGGGCTCATCCTCCTAAAGGGGGTTGCGGTAGCTGCAGATCCTGGTGCTGCTGCACCTTCTCGGGGTGGAGTCTCACTGGGGTCGAGGAGGAGGGTGTTTTCAAAGTCCAGGAGGTTGAGAGATCGGGTTGAGGCACCTTGGTCTTCACCTGCCACCCCTTGGGGTGCGGGTAGGAGCCATAGTGCTGGGCCCCGTCTTTCCATCTCAGGCTCCAGGGACCCCCTCTGGTGGCATTGCTGAGGGCTGCCCCTCTGGACCCATGCAGCCCCAGGTTCGTTACAGATGAGGATCCCCTACTAGGCTCTTCCAGGCTTTGCATCCCCAGGGTTCCGTTCTGCGACCTGGTTTGTTGTCTGGGATCCCGCCAGCTCGGGCTCCATTTTCTGGATTTCAGAGCCTCAGCAGAGGACAGTTGCCTCATCGTAGGTGTCCCTCTCCCATTCCTCTGCAGCCACCCCCTCTTTCCCAGGCCATGTCGGTCCTATGGGCCCGTTATCCTGGGAGACGTTCAGAGGCTCTGCGGCAGCCTTCCCCTCATACGTTAGATATATGCATGAGCGGGTGTTTCGCCTATCCCCACTGCCACAGGAGTCCTCTGGACATTTGAGCTCTCCATCATCCTTGTCTCCCTCCTCGGAGGGAGAGGAACCCACTGCTCATCTCTCCTCCGATGCTGATTTCACTGAATATCAGTGATTCCTTTTGAGGATGGTGAGGGATCTTCGTATCTCCTTTGTTAGGCGAGACAATACCAAATGAGAGACAAGTGAATTCCTCAGTGAATTCAGTGCCCAGCATTTGGTGGTACTGTCCTGGCCTATTCCCTTCCAGGAGGCATCTATCCATTTCTGGCAGTTGCCAGCCTTCCCTGTTCCAGCCCCGGCAGACTGCAGAAGAAGGTATTGTGCCCCATTGGAGTCTCTAGGTTCTCTTCCCAACCCACCTTCAGATTGGCATTCCTAGAAACTCCCTCTGGGTGCCGCTGCCTGGTGCATGACCACCCACCGGACTCAGATTCCCTACAATTTGACTGGTGGGGGTGAAGAGTGTTCTCCTCCTCTTGTGAGATGTTATGCATTGCATCATATCAGGTTCACCATGCTGCCTACAGTAGGCATTTATGGTTGATGCTCTCCCAAGTCCTAGCATCAATGCCTGATATGGAGCAATCCAGACAAGCTATTGCCCTCTCTGTTATAGGCCTGGAGCTGGCAAGACACCAAGCAAGGGCATCTTACGACCCCAATGAGGTGGCTTCCAGGCTTGCAGGGACAGTGAACTGTATTAGACAGACGGCATGGCTTCATCTATCAAGGTTATCACCCCTGGCCTGGCATAGGGTGATTCGCTCCGCTTTCTGGGGGACCCGTCTTTTTTCCTCCAGGGCTAGGAGGCTTCTGCAGGGGCTTCCTCCATCTCCCCATCCCCGGGGACACCTCCTAGCTCTCCTCCACCATAGGCTTCTCATCTGATTATCCCAGGGTCTTCCCCTCCTGTTTCCCACCATCAGGAGGCTGAGGGTCTTGTTCCCTCAGGGTTTCTATTACCCCCCCGGGGGGGGCTTGGTACTCACCCAAGCAGTAATGAATGGTGAAGATTGACAATGGAAGATATGAAAATTACGTACCTACCATAATTCTTGATCTTCTCTTGTATCTTCACCATTCATTACTGATACCCATCCACCTTCACCTCAGTGGCCTCCTACTGTGGCATCTCCCCCTTCCTACCCATTCCTCTCCCTTCCTCATTGGCCTTTAAGCCAAAAAAAAAAACAACTCTGTCTTGATTTTCCGTTCTTCTCTGGACGGGTCCTTTTTCCTCAAGGTAAAGGGGAACGAGTAGGATTTATTCTACCCTGAGGGAACCCTTTCTGATTGCCCCTAGGGGTGACCTCTTGGCTTCTTAGCCATGTTTTTCAGTTCACAGTTGAAGAGACCATCCCTCTATGGCTTGGCCCCAATTTTCAGGTTCCCTCTGGCAGGTATTAATTAATATAGTCAGCTTCTTCTGGTTGGTGCTTCTGGCACTTCATTAACCTTGAGCTGTTGTTCTTGCCTTGCCTTCAGGGAGTCCGATTGAGTTCCCACTCTATCCTTTCATACAAAGCTGCCTTCTGCAGGGCTTAACCCCTTCCTTCATACTTCTGTGTTAGCACTTAACAAGGTGATAAGGGGCTTATTCCCCGTCCTAGTTGGGCGCTCTCTTTCAGGAACAGATTTTCTGCCTGGGCAGTCTGTGAGCTCTCAGCTAGAGTGTAGGGGGTTGGGATGATGGGAGGTTAGAGAATCTGCCCTTTGTGTCCAATCTGTACAAGTAGTTCAGTTGAACCTTCTCTCAGTCCTGTCAGGAGGGATTCTTGCTCCCTTGTTTTTGGTTCCGAGCTTATAAGCCTCTCAACCAATATATCTATGGGCAGTGTTCTCCCCTCTCAACATCCCTTGTTTTCTTCCCTTTCTTCTTCTTCTTCTTCCCTTTCTCTTTCTCTTTATCTGTTTCTCACTTGGAGCTGCCCCAGAAGGGAAGCCCTGTGGTTCCTTAGGGTAGGCATTTTCTCTCTCTTCTTTCTGTCCTCTACTGGCTTATTGTTTTTTCAGTTTATATCCTTTCCTTTTTCTGTCCCTCGGCTCTCTTGCCTCGCTCTCCTTTTTCCTTACCTTTTGTTTTCGCCTCTCTGGCTACCAGAACTGAGATGGAGGAGGAGTCTGCGGCACCTAACGGCCGCCTCGCGCGCATGACGCAGCGCGTCGCTCTCAGGGGCGGCGCCATTGAGCTGACTCAAAAAGAAATCTCCATAATGGTGCGCGCCCGCACTCATCAAGTAGTAATGAATGGTGAAGATACAAGAGAAGATCAAGAATTACGGTAGGTACGTAATTTTCATTTCTGACCACTGAAGAAATAGCCAAAGCGATTCAGATTGTGGAATCGCTTTGTCAGGTTCTGACCGATCCGACGCCTCCTGGCAGGGGTTCGGTTCGGTCGGTTCCCCAGTTCAGGATTATTCTCCTGAAGATTTTTACAAACCGGAGTTTGATGAGGAGGTGGATTTTGAAGAGGATGATTATGACAGTGAAAGTCTGGATGTGCCTATGGAACCGGACATCTCCCCAGACAGACCTTCTGATGTTTCCCCTCCTAGGCTTTCTGAGTCCCCGCCCCACTTTCTGTTCTACAGAAAAGTGGCTCAAACCCTCCAGCTTCCTATTGAGGAGGCTGTAGAGGATCAAGAGGAGCCTGACTTCATAGAGATGATGGACATCCCAGAGTTTAAGAGACTGTCTATTCCCCTTCATAGGTCATTTGGGAAACAGACACAAAAAATTCTTAGGTCTCCCAACTCTGTACCTCCTGTTGACAAGAGAATGGACAAGAGGTACACCTTGTCAGGCTCGGATATGGAATTTCTTTTTACAAACAATGCAGCCATGTTGGGGTAATGCAGGCTGCTGCCTGTGACAAGGCAAACATCCCCTTGGCTTCACACCTCCCCCCAGACAAAGAGTCCAGGAAGACAGATGCCATGGCAAAGAAACAGTACTTGGCATCATCTTTGGGACTCAGGCAGGCTAATTATATGGCCTATACAGCCAGGTGCCAGAAGTCCAGGTGGGACACTGTACTGGCACTGGCTAAACAGGCCTACCCCCAGCTAGCCAAGGAGCTGGAGGGGTGGCTGCTGATGGGATTGAGGCATCAAAGGTGCAATTTTATGCTGCTGTGGACTCCAGTGATGTGTCAACAAGAGTCATGGCTACATCTGTGGCTCTTTGGAGAATGGCCTGCCTCAGATGTACTAGCCTTTCACAGGACACCCAGGCTAAGGCCATGGATTTCCCAGTAGTGAGTAATTCTCTGTTTGGGAAGCAGACAGAGAATTACATGAAGAAAATGGATGAGTACAGGACCACTTATAGGAGTGCCCAGGCCAAGGAGAGGCAGGCAACTCCTCAGAGGCAGCAAGCTAGGGGCAGGGGCAGACCTTTTCACAGGCCTTTCTACCAGGCGCAGGCCTCCTCTTCCTTTTCTCAGAGGGAGAGGCAGAGGGGGGATGAACAGGGCTACAGCCACCCCTCAGCCTAAGGCTCCTGCCAAGCAGACACCCTGATGTGTCAGCCTGGGTCGACTCCCCTATTCCAGTAGGAGGCAGGCTGGCTTACTTTGTCCAGGACTGGATGTCTGTTACCTCAGACAAGTGGGTCCTGGAAGTTGTAAGCCAGGGACTGGTTCTTAGTTTCAAAAGTTTTCCGAAACTGAGACTCAGATCCTTTCCACCTGCAAATACTTCAGAAACCCTTGCTCTAGAGGCAGAGGTTTTGTCTCTACTGGCTTTAAAGGCCATAGGGAGAGTTCCTACTCCATACAGGGGCAAAGCTCTGTACTCCAGATACTTCCTTACCCCAAAAAAGACAGAGGAGTGGTGACCCATCCTAGATCTAAGATACCTAAACAAGCACCTAGTAAAGCCAAAATTCAAGACAGTGACTCTGGGAACAATTCTTCCCTCTCTGAGGCCAGGAGACTGGCTAGCCTCCCTGGACCTCAAGGATGCCTATTTTCACATTCCTATCAGGTGCTCCCACAGAAAGTACCTCAGGTTTGAATTGCCCTCAGGCCATTATCAGTTCAGAGCAATGCCCCTCGCTCTAACCTCAGCCCCAAGGGTGTTTACAAAGTGGCTAGCAGTAGTGGTGGCCTTTTTAAGAAGGAAAAGGATCTCTATTTTTCCATATCTGGACGATTGGCTTCTGGTGGGCCAGTCTTCAGACCAAGTCAAGTCAGATCTGCAGGTTACCCAGAAAGTTCTCACTTCCCTGGGGTTCCCTCTCAGTCTTCCCAAGTCAGTTCTTGAACCAGTACAGCTCCTCACTTTTATAGGAGCAGAGTTGGACACCCTCAAGGCAAAAGCCTTCCTTCCTTCCTTTGGAAAGGGCAAAAGCCATCTCTCAGCTGGCCTCTTCCTTTCGCCCTCTGGTTTCTCGACCAGCAAGGCATTTTCTGCAGCTTCTGGGCCACATGGCAGCTTCCACAGCAGTGGTCCAAGGGGCCAGGTTTCAGATGAGGGACATTTAGTTCCATCTGAGAACCTTTTGGTCCCAAAGGAAAGATCCCCTTACCAAGCTAGTTCCTGTTACTCCGACCTTAATTCAGGCCCTTCGGTGGTGGCAGAACCTGGACAATCTGAGGCAAGGTGTTCCATTTGTCCCTCAGACTCACTCTGTGGTTCTTACCACAGATACTTCCCTTTTGGGGTGGGGAGCCCATCTGGGGGCTCTCATGGCCCAGGGACTGTGGTCCTCTCAGGAATCCCTTCTTCACATCAACCTTCTGGAGCTCGGGGTAGTACTTCTTGCCCTACAAGCTTTCTCTCAGTCAATACAGAACAAGGTGGTTCAGGTCAGGACGGACAACACTACCACCATGTGGTATATCAACAAGCTGGGAGGCACTCAGTCCATGGCCTTGTGCACAGAGGCCATGAAAGTAAGGTCCCAGGCTTATTCCCTGCAGACCTCTTTAGTAGCGGTCCACCTCCCAGGAAAGGACAATGTGATAGCGGATGCACCGAGCAGGATATCCCAGGGCCATCACGAATGGTCTCTGGATCCTTTGGTGTTGAAGGTGATCTTCTCAAGGTGGGGCACTCTGGAGATAGATCTCTTTGCAGCCCCAGACAATCAGCAACTTCCTCTGTTTTGTTGCAGACCCCAGTCTTGGGTTCAGTCCCCTCTGGATGCTCTGATTTTGAACTGGGAAGGGAAGTTTCTTTATGTCTTCCCTCCTTTTCCTCTATTGTTCAAGGTTCTAGTCAAGGTAGGGTCACAACCATGCAAAGTGATTCTGATTGCTCCAGACTGGGCCAGGCAGCCTTGGTACCCCCTGTTGCTGTCCTTAGCAGTCCACCTTCCCCTGGCTCTTCCCAGGAATTACAATCTGCTAACCTCCTCTCAGAGGAGGATGTGTTACTCCAATCTCCAGTCACTCAATCTCAAGGCATGGCTCTTGAAGACTTAGAGTATGCAGATTTACATCTGTCCCAAGGGGTTCTGGAGATCCTCAAGGCTTCTCGAAAGCCTGCCACAAAAAAAACTACAACTCCAAATGGAAAAGGTTCAGTATTTGGTGTTCCAAGAAGCACGTTTCCCCGAGACACTACTGACTTGTCTACAGTTCTGGATTACATGGTTTACCTTAATGGCATAGGCCTCAAACCAGCTACTCTCAAAGTTCATTTGTCAGCTATTTCTGCTTTCCTGTTAGTGGGGAAATCTTCCTCTCTGTCATCTCACCCTGTATTCTGTAAATTTTTCAAAGGATTGCTTCATACCAATCCCCCTTTTAGGGATCCTGCTCCTGCCTGGGATTTGAATATTTGTATTGCTCAGCTGATGCAACCCCCCTTCGAGCCTACGTCCTCAGCAGAGCTCAAGTACTTGACTTGGAAAACTGTGTTTTTGGTTGCTGTTTCTTCTGCCAGATGTATCAGTGAATTGCAAGCCCTGTCAGTGGAGCCTGACTTCATCTCTTTCCATAGAGATAAGGTGGTCCTTAGAACCAATAGAAGGTTCCTACCTAAAGTGGTTTCTGATTTCCACTTAAACTAATCTGTGTCTCTTCCTATGTTCTTCACTGATCACACCTCTTCAGGGGAATGGAGGCTACACAGTTTAGATGTTAAAAGGGCCCTTAATTACTACATAGAACGTACAAAGGGTCACAGGTTTGACTCCCTCCAGTTGTTCCTCACTTATGGGGAAGTAGGTAGGGGAAAACCTGCCACCAAGAGAACCATTGCCAGGTGGATTGTGTCCTGTATTGAATTCTGCTATGAAAAACTGGGAAAAACTGCAGCCTCAGGCCTGAGGGCTCATTCCACAAGAGGTACAGCTGCATCTCTGGCTGCAGCTAGGGATATCCCCTTGTTATTTTTTTTTTAATTCTTTATTTATCCTCCCCGGGCCGCCCGCCGCCCGGAATTATCGGCCCAGTCACGGACCACTGAGCTCACTCCTCACATCAGCCGCGAGCCCTCCAGCCCCGTGGCTTACCCAGCGGCGGGCTGCGGCACTCCCGGTGCATGCCGCAGTCATCGAATTAGGTCGGAGGCTGGCCTGAGGAGCTAATTGGAGCCGTGGCGGCTTCATGGAAGCGGCAGGCAGCTTCCTTTTTTTTCCTGATTTTCCGAGGCGGGGTGGGTGCAATGGCGCCTAGCGTCTGCCCGCCTCCTAAAGCGTGCAGAAGCGCGGCAGCGTGGGTGCTCCTGGCCTCCGCTAGGAGTCCCATCGCCCGGATGCTACCCATCCCTCCCGGAGAAGGAGAGCAGTCAAGCGGACGCTCAATCCTTCTCCCGGCTAACCCTCCGGCGGACTCAGGTCCGTTTCGAACCGGGTGCGCCCGGCATCATAGCGGAAATCCAACCGCTGGCACCGACGAGGCCAGCCACGATATCCCCTTGTTAGACATCTGTCAAGCAGCCACCTGGAAAACAGTTCATACCTTCACCAAGCATTACTCTCTGGATATCCAGGCTAGGAGTGATGCTAGGTTTGGCACAGCGGTACTTCAGAGCCTATTCCCAAAGTAGGTTCTGTCCCTCCTCCTTGGAGGTACTGCTTGGTAGTCTGAAAATTGTCAGAATACAGCAAGACTGCATGTTGTTTGAAGAAAAAATTACTCGCCTTAGTAATTGTGTTTCTTTTAATGGAGTTTTGCTGTATTCTGACCTCCCTCCCTGCCTCCCCTCTCAGAACCTGCTTTTGGGAAGTGGGTGGGCAGGTGCAGTGTTGCACCCCAAGGGTGTCTTTACCCCACTCCTTTTGTGTTGGGTGCTTTGTATTTGTTTAATTAAGAGATTTTAGTTCTTATTACCTGGTTTTAGTTCTTTGGGTTTCCTGACTTGAGTCTTTTGGTGAATCCAAAGTCTTTGTTGCCAGTTGGCTACTAGGAGTTTTTACAATTTCCACATTATTTAGTCAGTGAGTTTTAGCTCATAAGAATCTGACGGTTTGGTTTCAAAAGGACACAGACAGAGTTTTCAACCAAGCTCGAGCCCAGCGTTCTATTCCTGGCATAGAATTTAACCCTTCACTCTCTGGGGCAGTTCAAGAGCTAGAGCTAATTGCAATTTGTCAGAATACAGCAAGACTCCATTAGAAGAAACACAATTACTAAGGTGAGTATTTTTTCTTCTTTTCCTCCTGGATCTCTGTGGCCTTTATGTCATCTTTCACATAAAGTGCCACTCCTCCTCCCTTCCTACCTGCCCTGTCTCTTCTGAATATGTTGTAGCCAGGTATGGCCATCTCCCAGTTGTGGTTATCATTACACCAGGTGTCTGTGATGGCCACAATGTCCAGGTCTGACTGCACCATGACAGCCTCCAGATCCTCCATCTTGTTGATAAGGCTCCTGGCATTGGCACACATGGCTTTCCATGATTTCAACTCCCTAGACTGTTTAGCTGTTCTACTCCAGCCCCTTCACTGGCTGTACTTTATCCCTGGTTCTCTCTGCTGTCTGCCATTCTGTTGAATCTTGCCCCTTTTCTGCCTATCCACCTCTTGGGCTCTTATCTCCATCTTTTGCACACTGCTTTGTAGAGATATCCACTCCTCCTGTTCACTGGTTCCACTGCTAGCTGTGGGGGGTGGGCAGTTAGGTACCCTCATTGCTGGCCTGCCACTCCCCTTGGCTAGTTTAAATGCTTGTCCATGTAGCATTTAAACTTATCATTGAGTGCCTGGATTCCCTTCAGGATGGATGCAGGCCGTCAGGCTTGAACAAGCCTCCATCCCTCCAGGTGGGTTCCAGTCACCAATGAATCCAAACCCTTCCTCACAGCACCAATTCTTCAACCATGAGTTAAAGTTCCTGGTGCACACACCCCTATGCTGTCCCATGCCTTTCGTAGGTAGTACTTCCAAGAAGGTGACAGAAGTAGCTACTTGCATGAGACCCCTCCCCAATTTCCTAAACTCTTCCTGAACTTCCTTTGGCTCCCCATTTGCCATGTCATTAGTACCTAGGTGGATAATAACATCCAGCTCACCCTCCTGTCTTGCCTTCCCGGTGATCCCCAGGATCTTTCTCTATGCTGTGACACCTGGTAGGCACCTCACCTCACCTCACCTCCTTGTCCTCCCTCTCCTGTGTTCCTAGCTGGATCCATCTTATGATGGAGTCCCCCACCAGGATTCACTTCCTCCTCCTCTGGGGTCCACTGCCCTCCCCACTGAGGTCACCCCCTTGGCTGACCTCCACATCCTTCCACTCCACTTCTCTGGGAACCTCTATTTGGTTGTCCCCATTTGCCAGTGTGGTATATGAGTTCTGGAGTGGAATAGGATCTGGGATGTGTCTCTGCCTGACCGCCCTAACTCTCCCTGAGCCCACTTCATCCAAGTGCTCCTCATTCTCGGCATCCTTTGAGGCAGCGGTGTTGGACTGGGTGGTGTCTGGATAGGGGTGATGGTACTCCTGACCCAGTTTACTTCTGCTCTGAGTCTGGCTACCTTATCCCACAGTCCAGAGAGATGCATGCCAATAGGGCAGCACCTCAGCATCCAGAAGGTCTGCCTGAATATGGTTGCCCCACAGCCACTGCATTGCACCACTCCCCACATTATACTGCACTTATACTGCTATTCCAGTACTTGTCTGTTACTGAAGCTCTCCTAGTTACCTTTTTATTAATTTACTGTCCTAAAAATCCTGCCACTGATCCTCAGATACTTTTCTTTAAAGAAGGTAAAAATAAATAAATAAACAAAAAATGAGTCAAAACACTTGTCGTGCCAAGGGCGGGCTTCTTCCCCCTTATGCCCTTCCTACTCCATAACCCCTACTATTCCCTGTGCTTAGCTCCTGTCAATCAGATTTAACAGGGCATATAATTAAGAGTGGGGGGCAGGTGATGGAATGGGGGTGAAAATTTGCAGCAATTAAAGACAGCAAAAGAATACACCACCACTACAAGCACACCAAACTAGGTTTTAAATTTTCAACAGCCTAAAAACAATTCTAAGTAAAGGCATCAAAGAAATAACAGGCCCATATATTCAAACTGTGCCAGGCTGTGGCGAAGCTCAACTTGGCTGTGCAGGGGCGTGGCCTGGGCAATATTCAACGGAGCTGCACCATGGCTCAGCATCATTGAATATCACTCCCTGGCCACCCACAGCGTGCATGGTGCAGTGGCCAGAATGGAGCATGGGGATGCGCTAGTGCAAGTTCCATTGTGCAAGGTGCATCAACCGCGATATTCAAAAGTTGACATGCAAATGGGGACATAATTAATGCAAGGGCAAATGGGACCATTTGCATGTCATTATAACCCATTTGCATGGAGTGCGCCAATCTCGATGACCTGGCGCTTGGCGCCTCAGGCAGCAGCCACGGGGACCGAATACATCCCTGCAGCGTGGCAATGCCCCACAGCCCGATCACATGCTGCAGTAAAAAATTAGATGAATCCTATATCCTGATGGTCCAGTGGACCGCTGCCCGCCCGATCACGGGCTGGTAAATAAAAGATAAATCCTATATCCCTGGTGGCCCAGTGGCCCGCTGCCCAACCGATCGCGGGCTGAGTAAATAAAAGATAAATCCCATATCCCTCGTGGTCCAGTGGACCGCTGCCCGCCCGATCACGGGCTGAATGAAAATGAAAAGAACACTATTATCCCTGGTGGTCCAGTGGACCTGTCTGCCCAATCGCGGGCTGAATGAAAATGAAAAGAACACTAGTATCCCTGGTGGTCCAGTGGATCTGCCCACCTGATCATGGGCTGAATTAATAAAATAAGAACACTATTATCCCTGGTGGTCCAGTGGACCCCCTTCCCAACCGCCCACTGTCCCCACGCCCCGCTCCCCCTGGTCTGCGGCGGGCAGCAGCACCCCAACCGCCTGCCGCCCCACCGCCTGCCAACTGACACTGTCGGTTGTGCTGCCGCTTATTGGTCACAGCATGAGCCAATGGGTGTGCAGCCATAGCTGATACACATTCAGATATGTGAATGGATCCATTCACATATCTGAAATGTGTAGTATGTATGCTGCATGCCCATTGGCTCATGCTGTGGACCAATGGGTGTACAGCCAACCCGACAGTATTGATTGGCAGGCGGCGGGCGTGCAGGCGGAGTGCTGCCGCCCGCCGCTGACTGAGGGGAGGGGCAGGGGATCAGTATGGCAGGGGGAGGGGTCCACTGACCACCAGGGATAATAGTGTTCTTATTTTTTTAATTCAGCCCCCAATCAGGCGGACAGGTCCACTGGACCACCAGGGATAATAGTGTTCTTTTATCTTTAATTCAACCCGCGATTGGGTGGACAGGTCCACTGGACCACCAGGGATAATAGTGTTCTTTTCATTTTCATTCAGCCCGCGAATGGGCGGACAGGTCCACTGGACCACCAGGGATAATAGTGTTCTTTTCATTTTCATTCAGCCTGCGATCGGGCGGACCGGTCCACTGGACCACCAGGGATATAGGATTTATCTTTTATTTACTCAGCCCGCGATCGGGCATGGGGGGGTGGGCGTCACCACAGAGGTGCAGCCGGAGCTTGGGTGGCCACCCAGAGGTGGCAGCTGCCATGTTGTGCCCTGCAATGTGGCAGCTCACCTGTGGGTACATCCATTGTCTTTTTGGATCAACTTTGAGTGGCGCAGGTGGGGTTGCACATGCATGGCTCCGTACATCCCGGGCTGAATATTGGTCTGTGCAGAGTATGCATGGGCACGCCCCCCCCACCTGCGCCTACATACATTACTGATGCGCTCCGGCGCATCGGGATTTGTGCCGCGCACTTTTCCCTTTTGAATATCATGCTGGGGCACATCAGTGAGTTGCGCATGGTGCAACACTGTTGCGCCACACGCAACCCTTTTCAATATCTGGGCCACAGTGTCACTAAAAGCCCACAATCTAAGTTTAAAACAAAAATAGCAATGAGAAGTTACTGCAAAGCACTGAAATTAATCTGGGTATTTCCCCTTCTGGCTTCCTCTTCTATAAATCCTTTTTTGATTGGTGGCTTTATATCTTTCTGATTATAGTTAACCTTTTTGTTCAAAAAGGAGACTTCCCTTAAGCTGGAAAGGCAGTATTATTTTTCCAATATTTAAAAAAGGATTTTTTTTTATACTTTATGGCCCGGATATTCAAACTGCGCCATTCTGAGGCGCAAGCCCTTGCGCTGCTCAAAATAGTTGTGCAGGGGTGTGGCTCCTTTGAATATCACCCCCCAGCCACAGCCACTGTGCATGGCGCAGTGGAACTTGTGCCACCACAAGTTGTCAGAGTTGAGCATTAAACTTGCGGTGGCGCTAGTACCATTGCGCCATGCGCAAATTTCTGATATTCAAAAGGTGACATGCAAATGGGGCCATAATTCATGCAAGGCGCAGGGGGGGCCATTTGCATCTGATTATGGCCCCATTTGCATGCCATTAGCATGTAGGTGCACGATCCCCGAGGACTTGCACCTGGCCGCCCTGCCAGGCAGCAGCTGTCGGGGACAGATGCACCCTGCAGCCGATTGCGGGCAGAGCGTAAAACAACCCTCCAAACATCTCCCAATGCCCGATCATGGGCAGAACGTATACTGACAACCCCCCAAACATCTCCCAATGCCCGATTGTGGGCAGAATGATACTGACAACCCCCAAACATCTCCCAATGCCTGATCGCTGGCAGAACAGATACTGACAACCCCCAAACATCTCCCAATGCCCGATCGGGCAGTATGTATAAGACAACCCCCAACATCTTCAATGCCCGATCGCGGGAGAACGTGAAACAACCCCCAGTGCCTGATCGCGGGCAGATGTCCAGTGACAACCCCCAAACATCTCCTGGTGTCTAGTGTCCCCACCCACCCACCAGAAGCCCCACCCCGCTCCCCCTGACAGCCGTGGCGGCAGCATCCACTGCCTGCCGCCCCACCGCCCGACTGACTGTCCAGTAGGGCTGCCGCCCATTGGTGCAGAGCTAGAGCCAATGGGCATGCAGCCCTCCCATGACAGTCAGATTTGTGAATGAACATCATTCACAAATCTGGACTGTCATGTCTGATATGGGCTGCACCATTGGCTCTAGCTCTGCCAATGGGCGTGCAGCCCTACCCGGACAGTCCGGTCAGTGGGCGGCAGGACGGCAGGCGGGTGGATGCTGCCGCCCACCGGCTGCTGGGGAGCAGGGTGGTGGGCTCGTGGTGGGTGGGTGGGGGGACACTAGACACCAGGGAGATGTTTGGGGGTTGTCACTGACATTCTGCCCATGATCGGGCATTACGGTCCACTGGACCACCAGGGAGATATTCGGGTTGGGGGTCTTTTATTCTGCCCACAATCGGCACTGGGGGTTGTTTCATCGCCTGCCCGCGATCGGGCATTGGGAGATGTTTGGGGGGTTGTCATTATACGTTCTGCCCGCGATCGGGCATTGGGAGATGTTTGGGGGTTGTCATACATTCTGCCTGCGATCGGGCATTAGGGAGATGTTTGGGCGGGGGTTCTTTTTCTGCCTGCCCGAATCGGGCTGGTGGGGGGCATAGGGATTGAGTTGGGGGCCAGCCACGGGTGGCAGCTGCTGTGTTGTGCCATGCAATACAGCAGCTCACCTGTGGTGGCCTCAACTTGATCCTTTTTTGGCTCAAAGTTGTGCAGGCGCAGTTTGGGGTTGCGCCTGCACAATCTCGCACAACCGACTGAATATCGGGTTGTGCAGTTTATGCATGGTTCCTCCCCTCCTGTTGAGCATGCATTCATTTGCATTGCGCTGTTGCTCAACCTGTTTTCAGTGGCAACTGCCTCCTGCTGAATATTGCAGAATGGCGCAATGTAGGACTTCATGCATGCTAACCCTTTGAATATCTGGGCCTCTATATTTATTATATTTTCATTTGCAAAATCATAGGACAGTTTTTATAGTGTATAAGTTAAGACAGTACATAATCACATCAGTCAGATACGTAGCAATACATTAGTCAAAGCTCTCAGGACAACTTGCATATTTTACAAAGCAATTCATATAGTGAGCACTAAGACATTTACGTAAACCATCATCAGAGTCGATATGTTTCAAAGGTACAAAAGTAGGATCTAAAGATGAAATATATAGAATCCATTTCCTCCATTTAAGCTCTAATGCAGACCATTTATCTGTGCTTTTAGCTATTAATCTCTCTAATACATAAATTTCTCCCAATATTCCCCACCAGCTCTGTATGTTTGGAGACATCTTCTTCCTCCAGTTTCTAGTAATTGCTTTTTTAGCTGCCAGCATATAAGTGATTAACAGTGATCCTCTGGGTATTGGGAGACCCTCTGGCGGAATTGAGAGTAATACTAGCTCAGGGGTCAACACAGCTTCCGCATCTACCAATTCGTTTAATGCCTCTAAAATATCTCTCTAGTAACCTGCTAACTGCGGGCAGGCCCAAAAAACATGGAACTGATCTGCAGATATTTCTCCACAATCTCTCCAGCAATTGCTTGGTGTCCCTGATGAGAACTTGGCCAGTCTTGCCAGTGTATCGAAAAATCTATTTCTAGCTTTCCAGGCAAATTCTCGCCAATAGGGGGCTCCCAAAAGTCCCATTGAGAATTTAGTATACTTTTCCCAATCCCACTTTGATACCTGGAGTGGAAGCTCTTTGTTCCAGGCATTCAGAATTCCCTGAGTTGAATTTTTTGATAATTCCCTCAAACCCCTATATATTAGTCCCACAAAGTGGGGCCACAACTGTCCTCTCCTGAGGTCATGGCTAAAGTAAGCAATAATGGGAGGGATCTGGGAGCCTACTAAAGGCTGGTCCTTTACGTTCAACGCCCTCTCTTAAGCTTGTATAAATTGGAAAGTCTTGTCGTGGAAGATTGTAAGTTTCTTGAAGTTTAGTAAATGAGAGGACCCCCCTGGCGTCCACCAAGTGGAACATAAATGTAAAACCTTTTTGTCTCCATTGAGCCAGAGTACCCTCCTGTTCCAGAGTAAGAGATTGGGTTCCGAAATTTAATAGATTAAGATAGGGACCTACTGGTTCTAGCTCTCTTAAATGGATGAGTCTCCTCCAAGTCTCCATAGTAGAATTTGTACTATAAATAAGTCTAGGTCTTTTATTTACTGGGGCATATAGCAATTGTAAAAGTTCGCTCCCCTCCCTCACCCCATTAAGGGTGAATTCCAAATTCTTCAGGGTATGTCATACATTGGATTATTCCAATTGAAAACTCAAGCTATCACAGTGGCGTATGCATACATCTGAAGAGCAGGCAAATTTAAGCCTCCCTTATTTTTTGGTAACATTAATGTGGACCACTTGATTCAAGGTTTTTTCCCAGCCCAGACAAATCTCGCCAAAGACTTATTCCAGGAGGGAAAGTACATTCCATCTGGCATCATTGGTATGGTCTGAAAAAGATATAGCAGCCTTGGAAGAATATTCATCCTAACAAGATCCACCTTAGAATGTAATGATAAATGAAGTTGGGACCACTGATGTAGATCAGACTCTATTTTTTGTGTTAGAGGTTCATAGTTTACCATAGTGAGATGCATTAACTGGTTTGGTAACTGTATGCCTAGATATTTTATCTTGATGCTGTTCCAGCGCAGAGGCAAACTACCCTTCAGTGTCTGCGAGGGGGAGAAATGAAAGGGGAGAAATTCTGTTTTAGAAGAATTTATTTTATATCCAGAGAATTGAGCAAATTGCTCAAATACCTCCCATATTGCTGGAATAGAGGACTCTGGACTCGATACTGACAGTAAAATGTCATCCCCATATAAAGCTAACTTCCACGATTGATTGCCCAGCTGAATGCCCTCAATTTTTTCTGATTTTCTAAGCATCATAGCCAAGGGTTCAATATAGATGGTGAATAACAAAGGCGATAGGGGGCATCCCTGTCTAGTGCCTCGCTGTAACTTGATATGAGGTGTGATACCGCCATTAAGTTTTATATAAGCCCTTGGTTCAGAATATATTTGCTCCAGCCAATTCACAAATTCCTTCTGAAACCCAAATGACATTAGTGTTCCCCATAAAAATCTCTAGGACACCCTGTCGAAAGCATTACAGGCATAAGAACTGACTAACCCCGAGGGGGTAGCTGAGTTAGCCATATAATCCATCAAGTGGATTGTTCTTTGTACAGTATCTGCAGTCTGACGCATGCGCAGAAATCCTGCATGATCTGGATGCATCAGGATAGGCTGTATAGTCTCTAACCTATGGGCCCATATTGCCATGTATATCTTATAATCATTATTTAAAACTGAAATGGGTCTGTATGACTCTAAATTTAATGAATCTTTACCTGGTTTCAGTATAGCTGAGATGACCGCATATGACCATGAGGGTGGGTGGGGGCGCCTCCATTCTGCACCTCTAAAAAGTTTTTGCATCGGCTGAATCAATTTTGAAAGAAATGTCTTATACCTTCGACTCCCAAGCCATCTGGGCCTGTGCTTTTTAATGTTTTAGAATTTTTAACTGCTTTCTGGATCTCTATAGTGGAGATAGGGCATAGAAGTGAAGCCTGCTAGGATTCAGACAAGTGTGGGAAGCTAAGGGGGGACAAGACATTTTTTATATCCTCCGGGGAGGGGGGTGTAGTATCAGAGTACAAATCTGCATAATATTGTTGGAATGCTTTCAGAACTGCAGGGGTTTTATTAAGAATATCTCCCGTTAAGGGGTCTCTAATCTTTGTAATAGTGGCAGTCTGCTTAAATCCTCTAGTATGCCTAGCTAAATTTCTGGCACCTTTAGGGCCTCCCTCATAATAGTATCTTTTAAGATATAGTAAAGACATTTGCGTCTTATAATCTAAAATGGATTGTAATTCCGATTGAATTTGTCTAAGCTCAATTTGTGAAATTCGTTCCCCCCTCTCTCTCTTCTGCTGTAATTCCTGTAGCTTATCTTGTAATATTTTATATCTGTATTCTCTCTGTTTATTTAGTCTGGAGGAATAAGAGATAATCTCTCCTCTAAGCACAAGCTTCAGAGTATCCCAGAGGATAGTAGCTGAAATAGAAGGGTCTGCGTTCTCCTCTAAGATTTGTGTGATGCTATCTACAATTCTGGTCTTAAACACTGGATCCTTCAAAAGAGAAAGATTCAGTCTCCATAAAGTTGTTTTATGAGTTTTGTTTAATCCCTCCTTAATTAAGAGAGGTATATGGTCTGAAAGGAGGCGAGCTTCCAGGGATATAAAAAAGGATTTTTGTCAGACCCATATATGTATAGGCATATTGGTTTAATTGATACTTCTCAGAAATTTTTTTCTAAAATAATTTTAACTAGGCTTCAGGCTTGGATAGCTGAAAACTGCCTGCTTAATGAGGTACAGAATGGCTTTAGAAGTGATAGATCAACAATTCAACATTGTTATGTCCTGTCCCACCTTATTTTGAAATATATTTCCCACTTCATCACCTCCCTTTACCTCCCCTACACCTCCTTCACCCATCCTGCCCACCTAGCCATCGCTCCCTACTTCACCTACCCTCCTCACCTTTGATTAGGCCTTCTGGGCTAATTCTCTGTCTCTCCTCTCTAGTTGTCCCTGTCTTTCAATCTCCACCCACCTGCCTGGGCAACATGGGCCATTCCTTTCTTCCCCAAATCTCTAGTTTTCCTGTCTTCACATGTCCACCCTTTGACTTGGCCTTATGGGTTGTACCTCCCTCCCGTCTTGCTGTAGCTCCTGTCTTGAACTTTTTTGTCTCCCAATTCCTTTACTGGTATGTGTGCCCATGGCATACATTGTACAATACCACATATTAGCTCTCTCTAGCGCCAAATGTGATTTATCCTATGTACGTGTAGAGTTGATTGTATTAGCCTCCTACCAGCTATGTTTTGTTCTCCCTGTATATTAATCCTCTGATGTGGAACCTATGTAAAGAGGTTTTAGCTCAAATATGTCAATCCGAGATATTAATAAATAAATAAATATTAACATCACAAATTCCAAACATTTTTGCTGTTTTATTGACCTAAGTCTGCATTTGACAGCATTAGTCGCAAATTATTATGGCAAAAACTCCAAGCATTAAATATTGATCCAGACTTACTGAATATCTTAATAGGATTATACCAAGATACATGGATCAAGGTACAGTATAGTCAAGATGGGGGGGTTACTTCACCTATTAAAACTGACCTTAGAGCCAGTCCAGTGGTGTGGAGGGCTGAGGCATCCATGCCTTACTTCCTGCCATGCCGGTGACCCATGTTTGCGGTATGAATGGGTCACCAGGGGTCAGTCAGAGAGGGAGAAGCCTGAGCATCTGGAGGACAGCTCTTCTCTCCTGGGGAAGGTAGCCTGGCAGTCCTACCGAATGACTGCCCCCAGGTGGAGGCCTGAGGGCAGAATGGGTCAGGATGCCAGAGAAGGGAGGGTGCTGCGGGACTCTACAGCATGCATACGCCACCACGTACACCACTCACGTATCATACCCCAGCAACGGGGAGGGCAGAAAAAACAGAAAAACCAGGGGAATGGCACTGGTCCTTCACAGGTTCTGCATCCGGCCAGCTGGGCATCTCAGTACCAACGAGGTGAGCCCTGGTGGACACTAGGGTGAGGGGGGGGATCAGTGGATGGGGGCCAGCCGACACAAGGAGTGCGTACAGAATATGAAAAAAAAAACTGACCTTGGAGTTCACCAGGGTTGTCTTTTGGCTCCCACTTTAATTTATATATCAGCAACATAATAGACCAAATTGAACAGTTTCCAATGCATTCGTCAACAATATTTAGTAAAAAAAATTTCTTTTTTAGCCGATGATGATGATTTTGTCCTGATTTCTACTTCATTTTTAGGACTACAAAGAAAACTGGATTGTTTTTCAACACTACATACAGAAAGTAAATTAATCATAAACAGAAAAAAACAAAAATAGTTGTTTTTGGTAAATGGAATAGAAGGACCCCAACCCTATTAATTAATAAATGGAAGATAAGTACTGAGAAATATTATGACTACTGGTATTTGGGGGTGAAATTTTCCAAAAAACTTTTCCTGGAAAAACTATATTCAGTTGATGGAAATCAAATTTCAAATGGCCTTCAATGCTTTTAGAAGATTTAATGTTCAGCTGGGAAAAGTCTTAATAAGTGGCATACTTAAGAGTTTTAAATGCAAAAATTAAAACCAGCATATTATATGCAGCTAAAGTATGGTCTTCCACTAATGTAAAGAAATCTCGAAATCTTATTTGATAAAATGTATTGCTATATTTTAGCTGTACCTCAATCTGTACCAGCGGAGGTGTTAAGAACTGAATTGAGCCAATTCTCAATTCTCACCCAAATTATAGAAAAAAATTAGTCTTTTTACTAAAACTTTTTCTCTTGTTTGAGGATTGTCTTCCCAGACAGTGACTGGAAAAGGAGACTGAATAGTCTAGACGGGGTTTTGTCTTTCCCATGATTAAAACTATTAAGGAGCTTCTTTTTCCCACTAGGATTAGGTCATGTGTTACATGCAATATATTCCAGGCCTGTTTTTGAGATCATCCACCAGATTAAAAAATGGATTAGGATTATAGCTATGAAGGAACATTTTTTTATGGATCTCTAGCCTTAAAAACACTCGATGGTATAAACAATTTAAAACTGATCACTTTCTTGAAACTTATTTAACCAGTCTGTCAGACCCGGCTGCAAGAAGAATCTTAACTAGGTTCAGGATGGAATTAAATAATTCGAACTATATCTTGTTTAACAAAAACATTTGGGTGTGTTAGACCTTCACTGTAAATGTGGCATGAATGTGGAGGAAGATCTCAAATATATTACATTAATCTGTCTGTTGTATTCAAATAAGAGAAAGACTTGGCTGGGTCCAGTACTTGCAGAACTCAGTCTCCCTCTGGACCAAGTAATGATACTTTTGTACAACAGTAAGGACAAGCCCACGTTGGATAGACTGTTGGGCTATCTGCGAACTATAAAATTATGATCCAGTTTAGGCTGAAGTCCTGAAATACTGCTGTAGTTTTATTTTAAAATGAATAATTCATTTGCACACTGCTAGGAAGATGGATCTTCCCCCTACAATACATTTGTTGGTTATCTACAGAAAGTACTGTTGCACAGTATTAAATAGACTTGTGGATCTACAAAACAAAACTATCATATTGTATTTATACATTTTAATTGTGAAATGTTTGTATCAATTTGTTTGTAAAAGATTTGTAAAGGCATATGGCTGATCAATAAAATGGATGATAATGTGTTATCATGTTTTCATCTAAATTTTGTTATACCACATGGATTTATTATATTTCTGTATGTAATCTCCGGAGTTGTGCCTGAAAATAGAATATTTGTTTGCCTAGTGCACTTACCTGGTCAACAAAAACTAAATAAAATAAATTTCAGAAGCTTGTACTGAACCTCCCTCATCAATCACTCCAACAATAGGGGTTGACATTAGGGCTCTGTAGTGACCTCTGAAGTGGCTGATCACTTCCCTGTCCATGGGCTGAATTAGATTTATGTTCAGTGGCATGAACACAACCTTGATTTGGGGGTACATTCCAACAATTTCTTGGGGGTGGGCAGAGCAGTGATCTACCAGCAGCATAACATGACACTATTTTCTTTTCAGCTCTCTCTTCCATGTACTTGACCAGTCCATGAAAATCCTCCCAGTCATCCAGGCACTTGATGTTCTGCAATGGGAGACTGGCAGTGTTGAAAGATCTTTAGCAAGGCATCTGGGTTGTTTGCTCTTTCCAGTTAGGAGAAGAGTATCTGTGTTGCTCCCATCTATATTAGCACAGCACGGAATGAATACACAGTCCCTAGCTTTCTTTTCCCCCTAACAGTTTTGTTTCTTTATGTACATTCCCCCAATCTGGATAACCCCTGTAATAAAGATCAGTTTTGTCTGCATTGTACACATCACTTGGTGTGTACTCTTTTAGAAGTGTTGGCAGAACTGAGGAAACACACTCAGTGGCAGTTTTCATGTTAGCATTAGAGTGCTCCCCATGCACTTTTTCACAAATGATGCCATGCCTAAAGCCATCAGTTAGTTCAAAACTGTCACGCCCCAATTGCATAGCCAGTCCATTTGCTTTTTTTTCCATCAGTGGGCCAGAAAGATGGGCATCTCTGCTGACAGCACTGTTAAACCATAACAGCAGGGCATCTTCTACATCCCCATCTTTTCTCCCTCTTTCTTTTCCTGTCAGGGTTTACATTTGCCTGCCACTCTGCAATGATGGAATCGTGATTTTGGCTAATGCAACCAACTTGACTTTTGCTGATTCCAAACTCCTTGGGAACTGAAGACAGTGGAGCTTTTCATGTTTGCAAAGCTTCCAACACCTTGGGCAAGGGAAAGATAATTCCTTTTAGTCACCATTGCAATGAGCAGCCTGACAGCCCAAGCAACACAATGCAACATACAGCACATCCCTGTAAAGTGGCGTGACAGTCCTCCATATCCAAAACAGCGGCACATTGATTAACGTGGGGACAGAATCGGTTACCTGGGAAACATCTCAATTAACTGAACAGCCTTCTACACTGCATCCCAATTAAGTGGAGTAGACTGTGTCTTTGAAAATGAAAATACATGTTCATAAAAGTGGGATCCTCCCATAGAGTTCTGTGTTTGTTGTCCTTTTTTGGACTTCCAGAACAATTACACTGTGTTTGACCCGGTGAAGGAGGTGTGGTCTTGTCCTGCCTTGGCTGGCTTTGTCCCATGGTATAGAGATCAACAATCATCTTTGAAAGTATCTGCATAAAGCCATAATACAGTTGTCTGTAAGCCACTGGTGTCAGAACTCCATGGAAAGCTTTTGCAAGATGGGGCTGCCCACGTCGACATGCCTGCATGTATGTTGGCAGTGCATGTTGATGCCTATATAAGCATATTGATGTTCTTTTTTCCCTGTTGATCAACAACCTCCCCTCTGTATATTCCCATGCCAAGTTACACATGTATGCGTACAACACTGTCCTCTTTCTTTTTGGCCCATCCATTTCCGCCATCCAAACACTTCTGCAAAATGACTTCTCAGCAGTTACCACATGGTTTAACGCTAATTGCCTAAAACTAAATATAAAAAAAACTGTTGCTATGACTTTCAGAACCAAGCAAAAACTTGCTAAGCTCTGTGCCTCACCCTTCCTCCTCTCTGGAGCTTCCACTCCCCTCGAAAATGTCCTCACACACAAATACCTTGGAGTCTGGCTTGATCCGTCACTCAGTTTCTCCTCCCACTTCAGTGCCCTCCATTCCAAACTGTGGCTGAAACTTGGGCTACTCTACTGACACAAGGCTAGCCATCCCTTCCCTGTTAGACATGACCTACTAGTTAAATGGATCCTCCCTGTCTTCGACTATGCTGATGTTGTTTTCAGTGCTGCCCCTGCAACCTCTCTCTCCAGACTAGATGTGCTGTATCACGCCTTCTGCAGATCTGCCTCAAACTCTCCTCGTCTGACTCACCACTGTGACCTCTACTCCTCCCTTTCCCTCCAGTCCCTCTCCCAGAGACGCTTATCCCACTGTGTCAGCTTTATATCTAAGATCTGGTTTGGGACTCTACCTTCATACCTTGCCTCTCTCCTCAAACCTGCCACCCTCTCACCATATAACTCGCGATCAGTCAGTGCAAGTTCCTTTGCCCTCCCACGTGTTCACACCTCGACTGGAAAATTGGCCTTCTCTTATAAACACCCTTCACTTTGGAATAACATCACCCCCCCAAAGTCATTTTACCCCCTCCTTTCCTGCCCTCAAGCGTCTACTGAGGCCTACCTCTTCCATATCCTGCACCTGTCCCTCTCCCTAATGCGCTGTCTCCCTTGCGTTTGACTTGTTTCTCCCTATCTGTGCCTGCTGGCCCTTCTTAGGTCCAGACCCCCTTATCTTTTAGCCTCATCTACCTCTGTCTTTTATTTCTATACATCAAAATAATTGTGTGTATATAATTGTATATTAATACTTACTTCATTTTGTAAACTATGTACTATAAATATCCACTGTATATACCTGTTTTTGTGTGTAATGTTTTACTGTCTGCTGTTAATCTTGTAAAAAAAAAAAAAGGTATTTATTTTATCCTCTGTTGTTTTGTACCCCTATCCCCTGGGTCACACCTAGAAATGAGCCTTGGCTCATGGTGCTTTTTCTGGTTATCAAATTTTAAATAGATAAATAAATATAACGTGGGTAGCCCCAAACTACTTTAGTTATTTTGTTCCCCACCATCAAGAGTATGAATGTCAGACCAGTGGAAGTATACCATTGCCAAATCTTTACTGATGGGTTACATTTTCATCTGGTAGATACTCCTTCAGAAAACTTGCCACTAATGTATGTCATTACCAGGTAAAGCACTTTTTTGCTAATGTTGATGCATAAAGTGCCTTTAACTGTAAGAATGCCACAAATTCTGCATATGTTGTCTGGGCCTAACCCATGACGTAAAGAACTGCGATGTGTGCCAGGACTTCAACCAAGTTACATGGCAATGAAGGCATGAGGCTTCAGAGCATTTTCTTGACAAGAATGGCAAATCTACCAAAGTACCTGCCAAGTCACCAAAACAACCTACGCCAGCAACTTTGAAGATACCAGCAATGGAGAAACAGTTTAAATCACCACATATGTTGACACTGCAGTCTCCGACTAAATACGATGCCTGGGCAGAGTCATCCCCATGATCAAAAGAGAGCTGCCATGGGGCAGTAGAGCTGGGCTGCTTTTCAGTGGGCCAACAGTGCTCCTTCCATCAGTGATCCATATCTCTGGTCCCAGCCCAGGAGGGATGCAGGTGAAACAGGCAGGTTCAGCCTTCTCAAGGCCAGAATATCCCCTTCTCCCTAAGTATTGGCTGGATCCAGTTTCAAAGGTACCACAGTTTCCCTCTTGCACTTCAGGGACCATGTTGTCAAATACTGTCTCGTCAATGGGGGTCCCATTGCTGTCAGCTATCAACATCCCCAATGCAATGCTGGCAGAATTCTCAGATTTGATAAACAGATTCCTGCATTCTCAGCCTTGGTTTATTCCTCAAACACATTCCCTGGTGTTCCTGGCTGGTTCCCTTCCCTCCCTTTCCCATTAAAGGAGGAGGAGAAGGATGAGGAGTAAACTTTTGATGATCTGGGTGATGATAAGGATTGGGGGGAGGATGATGCTGACCTTCACCCTGTGGCACTGGAGGACTCTGTTGACTCTATCATTTCTCACAGTGAGGAAACTTCTGTGCAAACCATGTTCCTTACTCTCTAAGGATCCTACTTTTCAGTCTATGATGACACAAATCCAGCAGACCCTGAATTTACCTCTGGAAGAGGAGGAGGACTCCTCCAACAAGAATCTGTGACTTTTCTAGAGGTTGAAACTTCTTCATCAGTGGTTGTTCCTCCAGTTCCTATGGCTCTGTGGGAAGCCACCATGGCTGTCTGTCACAGGTCCAGTACACTGACGGCTGTCCTTAGGAATGCTGACAAGAAATATCTGGCCCCTAGAAATAAGGAGTTCTATTGTATGCAACCTGACATGGACTTGGTGATAATAATGGCACACTTGACAGGTCTCAGGCCTCCAGAGAATGAGTGCCAGATCTGCTGACAAGGAGTCCAGAAAACTGGACATTAGGGACAAGTACATGTTTGCCTCAACCTTCCCAAGCTGCCATTACTTAGTTACCAGACGTATATGTCCAAGTACCAGAACCACATGTGGTGGGATCTAACTGTGCTTTTAGCAGCATGCCTGACAGGTCCCTGAAATTTAAAGCTCACCTGTGTGCCTCAGATGCCATTGCCAAAGCTGCTTCCTCTAGCATTTGTTTAAGATTTCACTCCTGGCTCCATGTTGCGGGTTGTGCCCAGGATGTGCAGCAGTCAGTCCTGCTACTCCCTTTAAGTGTATCAAGCTCTTCAGAACTGATATTGAGGTTGTTCTTAGTGACCTGGTGACCTTTAAGAAACTGAATACTTCCCACAATGGTCATAACAGAGGCTTCTGGTGTAGGAGTCCTTACAACTCTTTCCCTTAGTCAGGGACGAGGTTTTGCTGTGGAGCAGCAGCAGTTCATAGTGCCTCCTTTAAAGCCTCAAAGGGATGTGAGAATGGTGGCTTTCAGCCACTTCTCCCTCTGATTCCCTATCCCCTCCACCAGATCCCTTCATGAAGCATCTAGGTGAGGGGCAGGATCTACGTTTCTGCCCCAGTGGCAAGCTGTGACCACAGACAGATGGGACCAGGACATAGTCCAGCACGGTCAAATCCTGGAGTTAATATCACAGCTTCCTGTGATATTCTTGTGGTCCTGCCATTGGGCTGGCAGTATAGCCTAGAGTTTACAGTAACAAGCTGTGAATAAGCTTGGTACATCCAACAGACCTGGGTTTCATTCCCACAACCTCCACTTGCATACTGTATGACTCTGAGCAAGCCACTTAACTTCCCCAGTGCTCCCTGTTCACTCATGAAGACAGGCACTTGTGCCTAGTGGGCCTTACCTGGTTACCAAAAAGAATAAAAATAAAAATTACTCTCTGGAGCATCTTGCCTTCTTGAAGGAAGAAGTATAGGCACTGCTGTGCAAGCGAGCCATTCAGCCAGTTTCCCTGACGTAAATCAAATGTGGGGTTTTACTCCAGATACTTTCTACCTAAGAAAACCTGTGGTTTCTGGCCCATCTTGGACCTCACGGAGCTCAAGAGTATATGGCATACCAAAATTTCTGCAGGCTTTCTCTGGGTTCCCTTCTCCCTCTCATGTTAAGGGGAAATAAAGAAACAGTCCTCTACCCTCCTCCCCAGCCCAATCCTTAAATAGACAACCCCATCCCCCACCCTTTGCTACTGTTTCAATCCCACCCTCCCTCTCAGCACCCAAAATTTCATGCTTTCTGGATGCACAAAATAGGTGATTTGAGATCTTTTATTGGACCAACAGAGATGTGCAGAACAAATGTAAGCTTTCAAACCTACAGATTTCTTCATCAGAAAGGGTAGCAGGTTTTCTTAAAAAGAACTCACTTTCAGTCTACACGTGCATGTTCCAGATTAGAGAAATAATTAGCTGGGAGACACAACCAGAGATAAGAAAACCATATTTATATATAAAAATATTTTGTGGAGTATTAAAAAAAACTTCCATGAAGGACAACCAGCACAACTCTCCGGCCTCCATGGCCAGCTACCAACTTAAGTGCTTTTCACACACGCACACACACACACACACACACACACACACACACACTGGCAGCACCCTCCTCCTCTGCACACTCTAGATGTGCAGGACACAAATCTTTACATAAAAATTAGATGGTACAGCAGGCAATTCATCAGACTCTGCCCATATGGGTAGCCCTACCACCAATTCCTGGTCTTGCTCTTTGAGTTCTCATCAGCACTGCATGTCTTTACCAAATGTTTTGCAGTGTGGTTGCAGTGCTCCCTGGGAGAAGCTTTATGCCTTCCTGTGCCTGGACAACTGGCTTTTCAAAGGGACTTCAGCAGCCAGGGTGGAGTACACTTTACACCACACAAGGCACCTACTGGACAGCCTGGGGACATTGGTCAATGTGGATAAGTCTGATCTTCATTGAGGATATAGCCTCCTTTGGGCCACACTTTGGAACTGTAAGATCTTCCAAGAATCAGTCTTTACCATTTATTCCCACTAATGGGTCTGTGCCTGAGGCGGACCTGTGGGAGCAAAGTCTGTTGCATTCTACAGCTGGGGAGACCAACATCAGTACTGGCACCACCCAAAAGGCAGATGCACTGACATGGCATTTGTGGACTGGCCAGCAAGTACCGCCGGCCCCCCACCTTCCTCAGTTTCATTTTTCCTTCTGTAGAGTGCACACCATGGGAGTGCTTCAAGTTGTTGTGTTAACTGCATCACACTACTTCTTCAGTTTGCCGCCATCCTTTCAATGAAGTACCTTGGCACCATGTTCCTTCTCGGTGATGGCTTTGTTATTTTTTCTCTTTTGTGTGGTGCTGAGCCTTCTTTTTCCTCCATTTTGTTATTTCCGCACAGCATCATGTCTGGTTCCAAGGAGTCTAAGAAGAAGCCTTCGAAGAAGAAGACCAAGAATTGCTCCCCCTCATGCGTCGGTGCTCCTGCTGGGGTTACATTGCTGTTTGGGACTGGCAAGACACCTGTTGGTCCTGCCCCGGCACTGAACATTATATACACCAGTGTGATGCCTGTTTCTCCATGGACTACTGCATCCTTCATATCCACACGCTTAAATGGGGTCAAAAGCCCCCACTTTTGGAGACAGGCATTGCACCAGGGACAGCAAGATAAGGTCCCTGAGCTCTTCCCCTGAACCTCTTCCCAGTACTATATGTATTGAGGAAGACCAGGCCTTTCCATGCACTCGCCCTACCAGGATGTTGGAGGACCTGGGGGAGGGGTCTGGTGGACAGTAGGTCTCCCCTGTGGGACTGGCTGAGTACCTCTCCCTGTCTGTCACCCCTTTGGGGCAGCGGACACCCCTGGTGGTGAGATCAAAGCTATACACTGGGTCTTCACCAGTGGGTACCGTGGCACTGCAACCCAATGCTGCCCTGGCACCTGGTACTCAGGCTGGTACCACTGAGTGGGGCAGTGCTGACTGCAAGACTGGGTCACATGCTGGGACAGGGAAGACCTTCTGAGTTGGTCTTTCTTGACCCATAGAGTTACTCTGGATATCTCCACCCGCTCCGAATGGTCAGATGACATAGGAGAGGATTTCAGGGAGAACCTCAGGTTTGTTGAGGACCTTGACAATGAAGGGGGCCTTCCTGGACCTTTTCTGGCCCTAGGTCGGGGACTCCTCGGGTTGTAGTGCCTGTGAACGACACCAGAGCCCCTACTGGTTTGGGTCCTGGTGCCGTTCCTGCTGCCACTCCCAGCCCTGGCACCATTTGTGACACTGAGGAAGGAGTCAGTGGCACTTGCAGTACTATTTCCAGTACATCTACTCCTGGGAACCCTAGCTTGGAGTCTAGGCCTGGCCCAAGGGGCAGGGCCAGTTGTGGTGAGGAGAGAACTTTGGAATCTAGGTCTGTGGCTGACTCCTTGACTAGACTAGGTGGCAGCTCTGGCAGGAGTCGCAGCACTGGTTTGGACTCTTCATTTTCTCTGGAACTATCTGACCCTGTCATTGATGTGGATCATAGCCATCCCATGGGACCTGCACAGCTCTATTTTCCCCACCTGGGAGCTTCCCCCAAGGGCGCTATCCCCAGTGGTCCACAGCTGTTGGTTGTTCATTGCTGGGTGAGCTTGCCAGGCCCTCCCCTTGGAAAGGTCCCCTGAGCATTCCCACAGCTCTGGCAGAGGACCTGTAGTGGTCTTGCATGACCCTCCTCCTTACATCTGCTCCACCTCCTCCTTTCTCAGGTATACTGGGCCCTCTTGGGCCCCTGACCTCGGAACAGTTCAGGACAATGGCTGGTGCTTTTTTCCAATACCACTGTAGGGTAGACCAGACCATTTTCTGGCCTGAACTCCCTGCACCTCTGCATCCTGATTTCAGCTACTCATCTTCCACTTCCTCCTCTGAGGAGGAGGACACCTCTGGTCATCTTCCCTTTGGTGTTGCATACACTCAGTACCAGCAGTTCTTTGGGGAGATGGTGCAGGAACTCAGCCTGTGTCATTTTTTCTGGTCACAATCCTGCTAACCTGGCACTGTGATTCCTTGGTGAATACAGCAAAGACTCTGCAGTCATCCCTCCGTGGCCTCTGCCTTTTACAGAGGCATCCAGGAACATCTGGCTCTGTCCCTCTGCCCCTTCTCCAGGCCCGACGGACATCTAGTGCAGGTATTGTGCTCCTGTTGGGTTTCTAGGTACCACACTATATCCCTCTTCTGGGATTCTGCTCCTGGAAACCCCCCTTGGCATAGGCTCCTGGTGCGTGACTGCCCTCCTGACTCTGACTCTATGGAGCGTGATGTCTGCTGCAGATGAATTTTTTCAGTAGCATGCTCCATGGTGTGCATCTCTGCACATCAGACCCATCAGGCAGCCTATAGCAGGCACCTGTGGATGATGCTAGGTCATTTCCTAGTGTCAATGCCAGATTGTGAGGCAACCAAGCAGGCCATTCATCTTTCTGCCAAGGGCCTGGACTGGCAAGGCACCAAGTGAGGGCATCCTATGACATCAACGAGGTTGCTTCTAGGCTGGTGGGAACCACAGTCTGCATTTGGCAGATGGCATAGCTTCGCCTTTCAAGGTTGTTACCCCTGGCCTGGTGTGGGATGCTCATCTTGCATTTCCAGGGGACTCACTTCTTTTCCTACAGGGTCAGGCATGAGCTGTTGGGGTGCCTTTTTGTTCCCAAGCCACAGGAGCCTCCGCCTAATCCTGACCAATCTTTGGTCCTGCCAGACCCATTAGGAGTGTCTGCTCTTATGGGGTTATCCCCCACAGAGTGCTGAGGAAACAACCATTTCCCTCAGGGTGAGCCAGCACCACCCTTCTTGGTGGTACGTTTGGTACTCTGACCCATTAATAGGAACAAATAGTGAAGACTGATTCTTGGAAGATATGAACATTACATACCATAATTCTTGATCTTCCAGAATATCTTCACCATTAATTACCATTCCAGCCCACCACCCCCTTCTCAGTTGGGAGCCAGGACCTCTGAGCAGCTCACCCTCTATTATTTTCTCCTCATCATCTTGCCATCCCCTTACTAGATTTGGGGTTTGTTTTTTTCCTCTGCTGTAACAAGGGCCACCAATCATGTTTTTTTTTTTTTTGAAGTGGGAGTAAGACCCCATTTTGGGTCTCCAAACCCTTCCCACCAAAAAAAAAAGTTTTTGCAAAGTTTTGAAAAAAAAAAGGAATAATGGAAAATGTTCTCTCCCTCTGAATTTTTATTTTTCTCTCTCTCTCTCTCTCTCTCTCTCCTGTCCTCTTCCTCTTTATGTCCATCCCTTTAGCGACTTACCACCTAGCTGGCAGGTTTACCCTCCACTCTCCACACTATGGGTTGCACTTTTGTTATTTAATTGCCCCTAGGTTCAGCTGAATCACTTAACCTTTGTAGCTACCAAAGCTGCTGTCTTGGAGGGTAGGACATGGAGAGCACTTTTTCAGGTTGTTCTTCACCTTGTTCAGGGGAGTGGCAAGAGGACCTCTTTTCTCTTTCTCTTTTCTTTCATTTCCTTCTTCTGCTATACTTGTACCCTGGTACAAGAATTTATGCAATCCTCCTACTGTACCCTCTGCTCTTTCTTAACCTCCTAGAGTCTCTTACTAGAGCTACTGCCCTTGCCTCCATCAATCAGATGGCTTGAGGGCTCTGGCTCCTGCCCTTTTTTACCCACTACCTTGTGCCCTTAGGCTCACTTCTTCATTCTCTATGTTGGTAGTCGGGTTTTATTCTTTTTATGATTCTATATACTACATCCTTTTTCTTTGGGCTGCCTTTCTTAGTCTCTTTCTCTCTCTCTCTCTCTCTCTCTCTCTCTCTCTCTCATTTTTCTCTCCTGGTGAACAGAACTGAGGCAGGTGGAGGGCTGTTGTCGGTTGCTAGCAAGCCCACAAATGCCATGTCAGTATGTCTGCCTCATGGGTAGTGCCGGCACAAATGTCAGTGCCCCTAGCTGTAGAATGCAAGAGACTTTGCTCCTGCTGGGTCCTAGTGCCTGTAGGAAAGATATTCTGGATGAACAAGAATTACAGTGACTACATCATTTTCATTTGTCAACATCAGGACCATTCGGAAACGTTTGCTAGCCAGGGACTGCCCACAGTGACATATGACATCAACACCTGTAAAATGTGGATAGCCCCATTACTTCTCAGTTCACCACCAGAGACAAGTTCAAAGGGTATCCTTCCAGGAGGAACCAAACCAGGCCCACTTAGAGAGGCATGGGACTGGAAATTGAACTGTAAACATAAAGCACTTATGGACAGCAAAGGCAAAAGCAACAGCAGTTTGGCTGCACAAATCTGGGCAAAAACATCCCCAAAACCTTGGAGTAGCTAACAGACTTTATTCAAGTATTATGCAGATTCAAACAAAGTAGCACCCCCACCACAAATAAAGCATCAAAGTTTCACATCACAGTGACACTTTCTCAAGACATAAACATGCACATTCACACACCACCACCATTTATACTACAAAGAATGCATAATTAATGAGCCTTAACTGTCAGTTGTTGTTTTTTTTAACTATTCTTAAAAATAACATCTACAGGCTTCTTTATTTTTGAAAATGGAATAGCTACCTTCTGTGTTACATTTAGTGCATGTTTAAAGTGTTATTAGTAATATTTAACATAGTTCCTGCACCCGACTTTATCTTGGTCACTCTGTTCATCCGGTGTGTACCTTTCAAACATGGTGCAGAATCTTATTTAAACTCTTGCATGCGTAAGTGTGAGCTGGTGTGGGATAAAGACAAAGCACTCAGACAAGATTTATCAGCAAAGAAGCGAAAATTTATTCTACAGCGTACTTGAAAACGACCAAAAGAAAATATATTTACAACATGGTAGGTTCAAGTACCAGAGCTAGAAACAGCTAACTCAAGTCAGGGTGTTACCAGTTCGACACCCTTAGTCTTACTGACTGGTTTCAGAAGAAGACAGTATTTATAGTCTTTATAATCATGTGACACATTAACTCCACCCCTAATATTAGCAGGTTATAGAGGAAACAAAAGTGTTAACACATTTTATTTATTCATACTAATACTTTTATAAAGAAATTATAACCTTTCAGCTGTTTGAAAAACATTATATTCCCTTTGTAACATGTTTCAACACATGCCGAAGGGAAACGGAGGGTCCGCCTCTCCTGGAGCAGTATAAGAGCAGAGAGAGTCTGGCCGGCTGGCTCTTAATAAACGCTACCACAGGAAGAGTAAGGAACCTTCAATTATTGCAGCATCTAAAGTAAAAGTAAAGAGCTCCCAAAATCATATATTTTGGTCCAGATTCTAACCATAATTACAAGGCATATCACCCGGTCTGTCTATTTTTACACAGAGCCCCTTTCCAACTATGAATTTACTTTGCGATAGTGCGAGCATCCGTGCGGTAATTTACCGGCGCTCCGCACTATCGATAATTTCCTTTCCGACATGCCATCAGTCTGGGGCGCTTATGAATGTGGACGGTAAAACTACTAGCGGGAAGGAACAGCAATTTTAATTTTCTGAGAGGACAGTACCATCGTAAATCCACTGTATGAAGTTCCCTTTAACAAATAAAAGAAGGTTCAGCGCTAGAGCCCAGCACTGAGGCTATTAGGCAACAGAAGCCGCGTTTTACGTACAGAAAAGTCTACACATCTCATAATATAAGGCTAATAGAAATTAAAATAAAAAAACAAGTAGATCTTTATTAACTTTTTGGTAACACAATGCATATTTAATCTCATGAACCTTTAGAGGTTTGTTTCATTTAAAGGGGATCTGGAGTGTACATATGAAGGGGAGACAAGACAAGGCACAGGACAGAGGAACATACAAAATGGGTGGCCAGCCCAACAAACGAGATATATAACAGCACACTGAATAAGACTACACATGAAAAGGGGTATACATTCCAGATTATCCCTAAATGAAATAAAACCTGAAAGGTGAATACTACATTTGAATAAAAGGGGGGGGGGGAAGACCTCTGTCACAGTAAGTATTTTATTTTTATAAACAGATCCCAAAGTGCTTTTTAAAAAGAAGAGAGTTCCCTGAACAGGGCAAAGTAAGTCCAGTGCTAAAATGAGCACTCTAACACATTAAAATCTGTGTGTAAAATGTAACGCCATGACTGTGAGCAGTAGCATTAGCACTGACACATGCTGGAGGAGCAGCCCACCTGAGATAAAGTCAGGTGCAGGAACTATGCCAAATATTACTAATAACACTCTAAATGTACATTAAATGTCATACAGGAGATAGATATTCCATTTTCAACAATAAAGTTGCCTGCAGGTATTGTTTTTAAGAGTAGTCGAAAAAACAAGTTAACAGCTGACAGTGTCAGTTACAGATACAAAAATAGATACATGACCAAGAAGTGATGAACTTGTTTCTCCAACCCTCTTTGCAAGTGGGACAGACTTACAATACAGATGAAGAACAGCACTGGTTGCAGGGCCCAACATGAAAAAAGAGGTCCGATTTCATATCATCTGTGGATCCAGCAGTGGGCATCTTCCAGGGTGTCTATAAGAGGGTTGTGGAACAGCTTGCAGCCAGACTCTCAAAACCACATTGTTTTAACTGCACCAGAGAGGAGAGAGCTGCAATAGAGACACTGCATGACAACAACACCATCACCATAAAGCCCGCAGACAAAGGCAGTGCCATTGTAGTGATGGAAAAAGATAAGTATCAAAATGAAATGCTTAGGCAGTTGTCTGATACTAAGTTCTATAAAAAGTTAATCATGATCCCATCTCTAATTTAAAAAACAACAATAGTTGTGTTGTTACATGAGGCGGTAGTCAATCAGATCATAAATCAGGAGATCTGAACTAGATCTCCTTTCAATCCCACCTGGGGATCTTCACATTTCATGGAGTTCACGTCTATATGTATACATTCTTGCTGCCAAAAAGGCGATCACTCACCTCTGGAGATAACCCAGCGCGCCAATGCACATTCAATGGTATAAGATTATAAATGACATGTATGCCCTAGAACACCTTATAGCAAGGTGCAATGGTAGAATTTCACAGTTTGAGATTAGGTGTAGAACCTGGGTGTTTTACATTTCAGAAAAAGATGACTCATTTGTCCCTTGACCAATATGAGTGGTCCGGGGGGGGGCACATGGGTCCCACCCGTCTTGTGTAGCAGTGGGAGCTGACATCTGTGTGGCTGGGGGGCCTGGATCTAGTCATTTGGACCTAGCTACTGTATATTGACTACTTACCCTTCCTTCTTAATTGCAAAGGTATCAAAAAATATGTCAGATGTAAGTAATTATATGGAATTTCTATGTGCCACAATTGTAAGATATACTCAAACTGTTATGGCTAGCTGGATGTTATGATGTAAATATTATTGGATGCTTTTCACTGTGTGCTTCAATAAAAACTAAAGTTTTAAAAAAAATCAGGAGACCTGTGATTCCTTAACACTCCAACACCCAGTGAAAGTGACTATCTAAGCATTTCATAAGGTCCATAAAGACCTGTTGAATCTCTGTGCATGACCAATAGTTGCCAACGTTGGCTATCTTACTGAACCCCTGGCCCCTGGCCCAATTAATTGACTATCGTATTAAAACAACAACCCAAAGTTCATAATCCTATATTAGAAATACCACCCATATCCTGGCGGTCTTAGATAATGTTGTAGTACAAGAGGACTAGGTACTGGTAACTCTTGATGTCCAGTCCATATATATTAATATTTTGCATGAGGGGGGCCTAGAGGCATTGTGAGATGATCTGTACAGTTGCACAAACTATTCAGTTCTATTTATAGAATTAATTCTTGACTTAACAGAAATTCTGCTTACTTGCACTGCATTCCTGTTTATAACATGTACCATCAGGTAAAGGGGACCGCCAAGGGAAGCCAATGTGCCAGACTACACCAACATATACCTGGCGCAGTGGGAAAGAAATGTGTATTGTGAGCAAATTAATCTGTATTGTGATAAATGAGACCTTTGCCATTTGTTTATTGATGATGTATTTATTGTTTGGAAGAGCAACATGACAGAGCTTGAGAAATTTGTAAAATATCTTGAGAATTCTAACAAACACTTTGGACTCACCCTCACAGTGAGTATGCCCAAAGTTAACTTCTAAGATTTAATAATATCTAAGCATAAAGAGGTAGGGATTTCCTCAGATCTCTTCAGGAAACCACTGGCACCAATGTGGTACTTCATTTTGAAAGATGTCACCCCAGGCTTGTGGAGACCAATATTCCAGTGAGGCAGATCATGTGCCAAGGTGTACAAAAGAGGGACTGATATTCTCACTGAATGATTTGTGAATAGAGGCTATTCATTCAATCCATTTAATAGCTAACCTTTATCATAACACTTGGATGAAAATTAGATTGGGGGGTTGAAGGTAACTTATCTTCTTCTTTTAAAATAAACAAGGGTGTATCCTGGCTCCCCTTTTATTTTCTTTATATATTAATAAAATGCTGAGAGGATTCAAAAATGTGATTTCCGATTCACCCAAAATTGCCACCACCTCCTGTCCCCTTCTCGCCTACACATTCGATTCAGTGCCACATGAGAGACTAGCATGTAAGGTAAGGAGCACAGGGGCGGGGGCAAAATTGGTGGGATGGGTGGAGAACTGGCTGCAGGGACGGCAGCAGAGGATGGTGGTGGGAGGTGAATTATTATCCCCAAGGGCAGTGATGAACGGGGTCCCACAGGGGTCAGCACTGGGGCTGGTGTTATTTGGGGTAGTTATTGCAGACATCTCGGTAGGCGTATAAATAGCAAGATCAGCAGTGGTGGATGACCAAGGGGATGGCAGGGATTGCAGGAAGATCTAACAAGGCTGGAGACATGATCTGACACCTGGCAACTTGGTTTCAATGCCAAAAAATGCAAGGTGCTGCATTTCGGGACAAAGACGAGGAGCTACCATCGGGGGGGTGCAGCTAGCTGTGACTAAGAAGGAGAAAGATCTGGTGGTGTTCATTACAGAGGCAATGAACAGCTCAGCACAGTGTAGGAAATCAGCAGCAGCAGTGGCCAACAAGATGCTGAGTTGTACTGCAAGGGGTATAACCTCTAGGAGGAGTGAGGTGATTCTACCATTATACATATCACTGGTCAGACCCCACCTGGAGTACTGCATTCAGTTTTGGTGCCCTTACCTAAAGAGAGACATTAGATTGCTGGAAGTGGTTCAACATAGAGCAACAAAGATGATTATGGGTTTGGGGGAGTTACCATATGAGGTTAGACTGAGGGAGTTGAACATGTACTCTCTGGAGGAGAGGAGGGACAGGGGGGATATGACTGAGACCTTTCAGTACATGAGAGGAATAAACAGAACAGGCACGGAGGGACTGTTCTAGGGGAGGGTGGGGAGAGATACTCGGGGTCATGACATGAGACTGGAGGGTGGAAGGTTTAGCAGGGAGATGAGGAGGCTTTTCTTTACCAAAAGGATTGTAGAAGAGTGGAACGCACTACCGGCAGAGGTGGTGGCCTGTAAAACAGTGGGATGTTTCAAGAGGGGTGGGATGGGCAAAAGGAGGTCATGGGGGTAGGGTGGGAGGGCAGCTGCATGATGAGGGTGCTAGCTGTAAAATCCAGCAGACTCGATAGACCAAATGGCCTTTTTCTGTTGGCAATTTTGTATGTTTGTATGATATTCTTCTTTTTTCGCTGACAAAGAAAGGCCTTCAAGATAAACTAAATTACATTAATCAACAATCATCTGACTTAAAATTGAATATCGACATAAAAAAAAAAAAAAGATTGTTAGCAAAGGCCCAAACCAAGGAAAGGATAGCCAACTCTGTTAAGAAGGGGGATACGACCTTTTATAGGTACATTAGAGGGGTGAAGAAAGATCAAAGGAGGGATATTGAGGCTTAATAAAGGGGAGGGAATGTGGGCAGAGTTTGACAGTGAAAAAGCAGGGATACTGAATGAATATTTCTGCTCAGTATTCACAAAGGAAGAGGAGGGGGAGGTACCTAAACCAAACAAGAGAAACACTCTGAAGATGGGGGTTGATACCAGTCCATTTACAGAAGAAAGGGTTCCAAAATAACTAATAAAATTGAAGGTGGACAAAGCAATGGGGCCTGATGGGATTCACCCAAGAATTCTAAAAAAACTAAGGGTAGAACTAGTGACACTGCTTACTACTCTCTTTAACAAATCATGGGAGGATGGGGTGGTACCTGAGGACTGGAGGAGGGCGGATGTGATTCCTCTTCACAAAGGTGGAAGCAGGACAGAGGCAGGAAACTACAGACCAGTTAGTTTGACCTCAGTGGTAGGGGAAAATGATGGAATCACTTCTGAAGGAAAGAATTGTTGAGTACCTAGAAGCCAGTGGGGCACAGGACCCAAGGCAGCATGGATATACGATGGGAAGGTCGTGTCAGATGAATCTAATAGATTTCTTTGACTGGGTGACCAAAGTAGTAGACCAGGGAGGGGCTGTGGACATGGCCTACATAGATTTTAGCAAGGCATTTGATACAGTCCCACACAAAAGATAAATACACAAGTTAGCCAGCCTTGGAGTGGGTCCCAAGGTGGTAGCCTGGATAAAAAATTGGCTAGACAACAGGGACGCAAAGGGTATGTAAGGAGTCCACAGTGAAGAAAGGAGGGTTACTAGCGGGGTACCACAGGATTCAGTACTGGGACTGGTCCTTTTTAATGTCTTTACAAGTGACATTGCAGAGGAACTGGAAGGAAAAGTATGTCTCTTGCATACGACACAAAGATCTGCAACAGGGTTGATACACAAAATGGAGTGGAAAGGATGAGAAGGACTTGGCAAGTTAGAGGAGTGGTCAAATGTATGGCAGCTCAGATTCAATGCAAAGAAGTGTAAGGTAATGCACCAGGCAAACAAAACCCGGGAAGAGTACACAATGGGGGGGTGAGATACTGACAACAGTAAAAATGGAAAGGGACCTGGGGTTAATTATATCAGATGACCTAAAGGTGGGGAAGCAATGTGAGAAGGCAGTAAGGAAGGCTGGAGGGATACTGGGATGCAAAGGAAGAGGCATCAATAATAGAAAACAGGAAGTTGTTATCCCTCTGTATAGACATTTGATGAGACCCCATCTGGAGTACTGTGTGCAGTTCTGGCGACCCCATCTCCACAAAGACATAGACAGAGTGGAGGCTGTCCAAAGGAGGGCAACCAAAATGGTGCAGGGTCTGCACCAGAAGACATGCAAAGAAAGACTAAAGGAGCTTAATATGTATACCCTTGAAGAAAGAAGGGAGAGAGAGAGGACATGACATGAAAACTTTCGAAGTACCTTAAGGGAATCGACAAAGTCCAAGAGGGTGGCATCTTTCAGAAAAAGAGATGTGCAAGCACAAGGGCACAATTTGAAGATAGAGGGGGATAGCTCAGAGGTAATGTGAGGAAGTATTTTTTCATGGAGAGGGTTGTGGATGCATTGAACAGCCTCCCTGAGGAGGTCATGGAGTCAAGAACGTGGGGGAATTCAAGAATGCATGGGTCAGACATAAGGCAATTTTTGTGGGGGGTAGGAGGAAGTAAGCTGTTGGTTAACTAGGATCTGCAGCTTATCTGTTAGGTAGGAAAATGGGCAGACTAGGTAGGCCAAGCGGTCCTTATCTGCTGTCAAATTCTATGTTTCTATGTTACCTTTGGGAATAAAAATTTAACAGGTTACTGGAAAATAGGAAGCCAAAAAATTAGAGGTGACACAGTGTTACACTTACTTGGGGATAGAATTCAGTGCAAATTGCAATTGGAATTTGCAGTATTTGACCCTATTAGAAAAACAGAAAAAGAATATAACTGGCTTAGCAAGATTTAATTATAAATATGGTGGATGTTCGATAAGCCCATTTTTACAAGCCATACAAGTGAAATTGAATGCTCAGCTATTATATGCTTCAGATGTCTGGGATCTTAATGACAACAAACCGAAGACCCTGATGTCTCCCTTATATAAAACTTTAAGAAGTATACTAAAACTGGGGCACTCTTGCTGTCTGCTTACATAAGGGCTGAGTTAGGACTCACAAACATTAGAGCAGGACCTGACATCAGAAAACTGAATTATTGGATCAAGATCACTAGACTCCCTGAGAATACACTGATTAAACAATGCCTTGGAGAAAAAGAGTACTGGGTACAACCTAGGCTATAGGGGTAAATCTTCCCTTGTCAATCTTCACCATTCATTACTTCCTGGGTGTAAGCCGGAGGCACGCACCCGTCATGGGAGCTTTTTTTTTTTTTTTTTAAAGTTTGCTAACGGCACCGCCCTCGAGGACGTAGCGTCATGCGTAGCGGCGGCCGTATAGTAGCGACCGACTCTCCTCCAACTCAGTTCTGTTTCTCCCGCCGTCAAGGCAGCACCTGTCCGTGACGGCGATTCAGTGTTTTCCTGTACTACGTAGTATTACCGACTCCGTTTTCTGCTCGGCGTCCGATCTGATAAGACTGTTCTTTTCTATCTTCGGTGCGGGTGTGTTTCCTACTGTGTTTTTAGTCTCGTTGGTTTCGCGTTATGTCCGGTTCTGGAGCTAAGCGCCTTCGAAGACGGGCCGCGCCCCTATGCGTCGGTGCTCCTGTGGCCGGCATTTCTCCGTCTCGGACCGGCATGACGTTTGCCTTCGTTGCCTGGGACCCAACCATGATATGGATTCGTGTGACGCCTGTTTCTCGATGGACGTCGCGTCCTCGAAGTCCGCGCGTTCAAGCTCGGCAAGGCCCCCGCGACTTTCGGGGGACGGCGTCGCTCATGGAATTCGGGCGAGATCTTTAGGCCCTTCCCGGGTCCCTCCGAGGCCTATCACGGTCCGAGGAGGAGGGTCTCCTCGTCCTATCTTGCCGAGGAGGGCCTATCTGCGGTGTTAGGGGAGTCGTAGCCTCCCAGGCGCCAACCTGTACACCGCCTTGCGATCACCTCTTGGAGGTGCAGGCTCCCCATGTCGAGGCCCTTGGCTTTTGGGCCTGGCTCGGGTGGACCCTCAACGCCGCCTCGTGGTGCCGTTTCGAATCCGGCACCATTCAGATTCCCGGTGATGAAACAACTATTCAGCTCTATTTTTGGATCAGCGCCATTCTGTTTACCGGTGATCGGTGGCGTTGGCGGTGCCGCTTTGGGGCCTCGGTGCCGCTCGTGGTGCCAGTGGACATGGCGGCGCTATGGGGTGCTGCGTCTCACCTCCCAACACCGCTGGCGGCGCCGTGGGCCTTCTCCTTCCTCGGCGGTGCGGGCCTGCGGGCACGCTGGGTATGGAGTTAGGCCTAACTGCTACCGGCGTGGGGGGGCGAACAGCGTCTCCCTTGGTACCGGGGCCGTTCGTGGCCCCGTGGCCTCGGGGACCCCTGGGGTGGCCAGCATTGAGGTCCTGCTGGTCTCGTCCTCCTCGGAGGGCGATGACTCAGATGTGGACCCATCCTGGCACCCCCATTCTTCGGAATCTGGGTCCTCGGTGGCTAGGGGTACCAGGTGGTGCAGTGGGCCCCTCCTTCTGTCCCCCCTACCGTCGTCTCCTGAGGGTTCCTCGGCTGGGGGTGGCCAAGAGTCCCGGGGGGCAGACATGGGGGTGATGGAGGGGGAGGCTCCCCTCTCTGGAGGCCCAGTGACAGCTATCCCCCGGGGTGCTATTGCCCCCTCTAGGGACAGGGGGGCACTGTGGTCGAGGAGGAGGGCCTTCTTGGAGTCCGAGGGGTTGAGGCGCAGGCGGCCTGCTGCTCGGCCTTCTTTGGCCACCCCGGTGGGGTGGCCAGGAGCCGTAGTGCAGAGCCCCGCTCCTCCCCTCAGGGTTCTAGGTTGTCCTCCGGTGGCGTTTGTGCGGACTGCCCTTCTGGATCCATGCAATCCCGGCGTCATCACAGGGGAGTTTCTCCCCCAGGGCTCTTCCAGGCTCCGCTTCCCCAGAGTTCCGTTCTGTGGCCTGGTCTGATATCGGGATCCCTCCTACTAGGGCTCCTTTCCCGATTCCAGAGTCCTCGCAGAGAGCAGTTGCCTCCTCGGAGGTGCCCCTCTCCCATCTCTCTGCCTTCACCACCCCCGCTCCCGGGCCATGTCGGTCCTACGGGTCCGTTATCCTGGGAGCAGTCCAGAGGTTCTGCGGCGGCCTTCCCCTCATATGTTAGATACATGCATGAGCGGGTCTTTCAACTCTCCCCACTGCTGCAGGAATCCTCTGGACATTCCAGCTCCCCGAGGGAAAGGAACCCCCTGCTCATCTGTCCTCCGATGCTGATTTCACTGAATATCAGCATTTCCTCTCGAGGATGGTGAGGGATCTTCGGATTTCCTATGTTCAGAGAGACAATACCGAACAGGAGACGCGTGAATTCCTTGGTGAATTCAGTGCCCAGCATTTGGTGGTACCTTCCTGGCCTATCCCCTTCCAGGAGGCGTCTATCCGGTCCTGGCAGTCCCCTGCCGCTTCTTCTCCAGCGCCGGCTGACTGCCAGCGTAGGTATTGTGCCCCCTCTGAGTCTCTAGGTTCCCTTCCCAACCCGACCTCTGGTTTGGTTTACCTGGATACTCCTTCTGGGTGCCGTTGCCTGGTGCACGACCGCCCACCGGATCCGGACTCTCTCCAGTTCGACCGTTGGGGGCGAAGAGTGTTCTCTTCTTCTCGTGCCAGTGCCTCTATTGCATCACATCAGGCTCACCACGCTGCCTACAACTGGCATTTGTGGTCGATGATGTCCCAGCTGCTGGCGTCAATGCCTGACATGGAGCAAACCAGACAAGCCATTGCCCTCTCTGCGGTAGGCCTGGAGCTGGCAAGACACCAAGCAAGGGCATCTTATGACGCCAATGAGGTGGCTTCCAGGCTTGCGGGGACAGTGATCTGCATCAGGCGGACGGCATGGCTTCGTCTTTCTAGGTTGTCACCCCTGGCCCGGCATAGGGTGATTCACTCTGCCTTCCGGGGGACCCGTCTTTTCTCTTCTAGAGCTAGGAGACTTTTACAGGGGCTCCCTCCATCTCCTCGTCCTCGGGAGGCACCTCCTAGCTCTTCTCCCATAGGCTTTCTGAATAAGCCAGGGTCTTCTCCTTCTGTTTCTCACCAGCAGAAGGCTGGGGTCTTGTTCCCTCAGGTATGGCCTCTTCCCCTCCCGAGGAAGAACTTAATACTCACCAGGAAGTAATGAATGGTGAAGATTGACAAGGGAAGATATGAAAATTACGTACCTACCGTAATTCTTGATCTTCTCTTGTATCTTCACCATTCATTACTTACACCCGCCCACCATCCCCTCAGTGGCCTCTTCCTGTGGCTTCTCCACCTCCCGTCTCCTTCCTCTCTCTGCAAAAAAAAAAAATCTTAAAATGTAGGAAAAATTGCTTAATTTTTCCAAAAAAAAAAAAATCTTCTTTGGGGGGTTCTAATTTTCCAGAAAAATTACTTACTCTAAGATTCATGGGCCATCTCGTGGATTGCTTTGGCGATCAGACTGCACAACTATCTCTTGCCATCCTTCTGGCGAAGATACCTCTGGGGTTTGGCCTGACTCAGACTATTCAGTTTTGATCCTGCAATCCGTGTTCCAGATATTGCCCTGAAATCAAAATCCCCCCCTTCTTGCCTTGCAGAGCAGAGGAACGGGCACGTCTGTTCCTTTTTTTCTTTTTTGCTAAAAAAAAAAATGCTGAGGGAACTCTCTCCGACTGCTATAAGCATATTGGTATTGGGGTCATGCAACTAGCCTGCAAAAATTTTATTTGTAAAAAAAAAAAAAAAAAAAAGGAAAACAAACAAGAGGGGAAATGAGAGGGTAGGCTACCCTTCTCGCTAGTTTGTATATTGGTTTCTCCTTTTAAGTGTCCTCCCGGACAATTTTTACAGAAGAGCAGTGCTGACCATATCCAATCCCAGCCAGCCCAAGCCTTTGGCCTGCCTTGGCCAGTCTGTCTGAGTCCCATTTCTATGCTTAAAATGCCTGAAAGGCTTACATTTTCCTTTTCTAAGTCCCAGAGCAGCACTCTCCTGCTGCCTGGGGTTCATTCTCCCTCCTCGGGTGTCCTCAAATTCTAGGCCTTTCGCGGCCAGGAACCCGAGGGCGGTATCAACAACAATGGCATGTTGAGGATAAGGACTATGCCCTCCTGAGTCTGTCTAGCGGGTTTGGTGAACCTTCTCTTCAGCTCTATCTCCGGGGATTCTTGCTTCCCTGTTAATCGAGCCTTCGGCTGTAAGCTAACTATGCTCGTTGGGCATCCTGGTCCCTTCAACATCCCATCTCTCTCTTCTTCTTCTTCTATTTTCTCATTTCCTTCCTTATCTCTCCTCCTAGAGTCGCCCAGGTAAGGAGGCCCTGCAGTCCCTAGGCTAGGGATACTCTTATCTCCTCTGTCCTTCCTCCATCGGCTTATTCCTTTTTCAGTTCATTCTTCCTTGCTTTGCTATCCCTCGGCTATCTTGCCTCGCTATCTATATTTTCTGCTTTCGCTTTTGCCTCTCCGGCTCACAGAACTGAGTTGGAGGAGGAGTCGGTCGCTACTAACGGCCGCCCCAAGATGACGATGACGCTCACCTCGAGGGTGGTGCTACGCAAACTTTAAAAAAAAAAAAGTGTGACGGGTGCGCTCCTCCGGCTTACACCCAGGAAGTAATGAATGGTGAAGATACAAGAGAAGATCAAGAATTATGGTAGGTATGTAATTTTCATTTATTGGTATAGCCTTCTTATGAATATTATGGATAAATACAGTACATGTTGACCAACTTAAAAATAATAGTTCACAAAGGAATCACCCTAAGTCTTCAGTATAACAAATATAGCACATAAAAGTGGGGAACTACTGAAATTGTTAGGATCTAAGAAGAACAGAAGATTCACATTATTCCAGATGGTTCGGTAAATATAGTTTTTTCTTTGGGTATAAACCCTATTTAGATATCCTGACCGATGTAAAACTAAGTTCCTCATTCCTAAGATATAAATTCAAACAATTCCTGAGCAATGTTCTCTTATGTAGCTATAATGAAGAGACAAAGGTGTCGGACACATGAGATTGCTGGGTAGGAGATCGAGAGGATCTAATCCATGCACTATGGGATGGCACATATTATGTAAAAGAGAGGCTGCATTGACTTGGTTCTCTTTTAAATCCCACGTATCAAATGGATAGGAAAACCTTAATAATTATCATTATACATACGGCAGATAGTTCCACAGTAGATAAACTAGCTAGATTTTTTTAATGCTATTGGTAGAGTGAAGCAAAGAATGTTAACTTCTCATTAGCCTGTAAATGGTTCCTTGAGCTGAATTTTTTTTTTTTGCATCATTTGTTTATTATTTCCTTTTTTTCCACAGGAAAAAAAAAAACATACATACCAACATACATACATACAGACATATACACCATAAACCTTAGTTCATAACCTATTTACATCATGATCCATTTCATCATTCTAACATCTTGTTCTTTCCATTCAGTTAAAAAGAATTTTTATCTTAAATTATTATCCCGGGTGATAAGGAGTCAGGGCCCCTGTCATTTTAGTGTCCACAAATACCCCTCTTCTAACACATTCACTTCAAACCCAGCCCTCATTTAGCATAATACTCTCTGCTATGGTCAGTGATGAAAAATTCGGTTGCCAAGTTCTATAAAAAAGCACTTCTTTGCCCTTAATAGCATATGTTAGTCGTTCCAAGGTAATGGCCTGTATTATCAGGGTTTTCCATTGTGCGACTGTTAGCTTCATAGCCGTTACCCAGGTGTTAGAAACATACAAACATAGAATTTGACGGCAGATAAGGACCGCTTGGCCCACCTAGTCTGCCCATTTTTCTACCTAACAGATAAGCTGCAGATCCTAGTTAACCAACAGCTTACTTCCTCCTACCCCCCACTAGGACTGCCTTATGCCTGTCCCATGCATTCTTGAAGTCCCCCACTGTTCTTGACTCCACGACCTCCTCAGGGAGGCTGTTCCATGCATCCACAACCCTCTCAGTGAAAAATACTTCCTCACATTACCTCTGAGCCATCCTCCTCAATCTTCAAATTGTGCCCCCTTGTTCTTGCACATCTCTTTTTCTGGAAGATGCTACCCTCTTGGACTTTGTTGATTCCCTTGAGGTACTTGAAAGTTTCTATCATGTCCCTCTCTCCCTTCTTTCCTCAAGGGTATACATATTAAGCTCCTTTCGTCTTTCTTCGTATGTCTTCTGGTGCAGACCCTGCACCATTTTGGTTGCCCTCCTCTGGACAGCCTCCACTCTGTCTATGTCTTTGCGGAGATGGGGTCTCCAGAACTGCACACAGTACTCCAGATGGGGTCTCACCAACTGTCTGTACAGAGGGATAACAACTTCCTGTTTTCTACTATTGATGCCTCTTCCTATGCATCCCAGTATCCCCCCAGCCTTCCTCACTGCCTTCTCACATTGCTTGCCCACCTTTAGGTCATCTGATATAATTACCCCCCGGTCCCTTTCTATTTTTACTGTTGTCAGTATCTCACCCCCCATTGTGTACGCTTTCCCTGGGTTTTTGTTTCCCATGTGCATCTGATCGTCTTCGAACCTCCGACTTTCGTTCTTGATTAATGAAAACATTCTTGGTAAATGCTTTCACTTTTGTTCGTCTTGTGCTGGTCCAAGAATTTCACCTCTAGCGGCACAATACGTATGCCCCCGGCCGTCCCTCTTAATCATGGCCCCAGTTCCGAAAACCAACAAAATAGAACCGGAGTCCTATTCCATTATTCCTAGCTGAAGTATTCAAGCGACCGGCCTGCTTTGAACACTCTAATTTTTTCAAAGAATACAGAATTGTTCAGAATACAGTGCCTAGCCATATGTATTAGCACCCTAAGCCATTTTTGTACAGGGGTTCACTCTCCTTCCCCTGTGTCCTCTACCCCAAAAAGCAAGGAAAGAGGGGACATAGGATACTGCCGACCTCCAATCCTTCGCAATTCAGAAACCACTTCTCCCCAAAATGTCTCCAAGGTCGGACAGTCCCAGAAGTAATGGTAGTATGAGGCCAGATTATTACATCTAGGGCATATGGGAGAAATTGCAGGATTATACTTGTGGACCACCAGAGGTGGGCAGTATAACCTATGACATAACTTATAATAAGATTATTTATATTTATTACATAACAGGACACCCTGGTGTAACTGGAGAAGTATTTTCCAATTATCTATTGAAATTGTGATCCCTAAATCTCTTTCCCAGAGCATCCTAGTGCTTTGTGTTTTATCCACAAACCACGTTTTACCTTCCTTAGACATTCTCTGAATGGTACCCTTGGGTTTTCTTTGTCCTGTCATTATTAATTGTTCTAGTGCCTCCCACTGTGATATAGAGCTCCCTAGCCTCCCACTGGATCTAATATATGCCCTTACTTGGAGATAGCGGAAGAAGTGTTGACGTCCCAACCCTGTCTTTTCTTGTATACTCTGAAATGAGTCCAGCACTCCGTGCGTAAATAGATGCTTAAAGCAGCTAATTCCCTTTATTTCCCACTCCTTATACCCGCTATCCTCCAACCCCGGAAGAAAAAATGGGTTTCCCCTCAATGGTAGGAGTAGTGTGTCCTGTCCAGGATTTCTCAGTTTAGACATCTCCCTCCAGCTATCTAAGACTGCTATAATCAAGGGATTCGGATTAGGGAGTCTCTGGTATGCCTTCCGACCTCCAAGGGACAAATATGCTGAGATTTTTCCCACACTCCCTCTCTCCTCTAAATCTAACCAACCCGCTTCCTTAGGTCTGTCAATCCAGTCCTGAATATATTGACACTGCATAGCCCTCTGGTAATTATTTAAGTCTGGGAATTGTAGACCTCCTTTTTCTATAGGGGCCTTCAACCGGGCTAAGCCTACCCTTGGGTGTCTCCCTCTCCAGATAAAATCAGAGAAGGCTTTCTCCAATTTTCTCACTTCTGTTCCTCTTAATCCAATATGAAGCATTTGTAGACTATAAAGTATTCTAGGGAGTGGGTTCATCTTGATAAGATTTATCCTACCCAGCCACGATATAGGAAGGTCCCTCCATCTAGATAGATCCATAATTATATTTTGCACAAGTGGCACATAATTCAGGTCATATAATTCCTCAAGTTCCCCTCCCACTCTAATGCCCAAATAGGTAAGGGCCCCCCTAAGAACCCAGAAGCCCCATTCTGATTTCTGTGTGACAGATCCCCCTTCTTGCCCTCCGACCCTCAGCTCTTCCGACTTGTCCAGATTTAATTTATATCCGGAGAACTGTGAGAACCAGTCGATCAAGCTCAAAAGAGCAGGCATAGACTTGTTGGGTTTAGTTACATAAAGCAACATATCATCCGCATAGAGCGAGAGCTTGGCCTCCTTACCCATCTTCCCCACCACTCCTGAAATTTCGGGATGTTTCCGAATGGCAATGGCCAAGGGCTCGAGCACTAGGGCGAACAAAAGAGGGGAAGTGGACACCCTTGTCTTGTGCTTCTTTCTAAATCAAAGCTATCCGAGAGGGTACCATTGGTTAATATTCTGGCCCTGGGGTTTCGATATATCTGCTGCACCATCCCTATAAACTCTTCACCCAAACCAAACCGGGCCAGAACCTCCATTAAATATTCCCACTCTACTCTGTCGAATGCTTTTTCTGCATCCATCGATAATATATGCATCACTTCCCTACTATTCTTTGCTCCCCAGATTACATTTAGGAGGGTCCTCATATTGTGATATGAGTACCTACCCCGAATAAACCCAGTTTGGTCTGCGTGAATGAGCACTGGCAGCAGGGTTTCTAACCAAGTGGCCATAATTTTGGCTAGGACCTTAGAATCACAGTTTAAGAGGGATATCAGCCTAAAGGAGGCACACTCTAAAGGGTCTTTCCCTGGTTTCGGAATCAGGAAAATCGTGGCTTCTCCCCAGGATTGAGGTAGTGTTCTCTTCTCCTCCCTCGCCTCTTGCAATACTGCCTCAAGGTGGTCCACAATTTTTAATTTTATAACTTTGTAGTATTCAGCTGAAAAACCATCAGGGCCACTAGTTTTGCCCCTCTTAAGCACTCCAATGGCAGAGAGGATTTCCTCTTTTGTAATAGCCGCATTTAACCATTCTCTCTGTCTATCTGTTATCTGCGGTATCTCCACCTTATTCAATAATTCCGCCATCCCCCTGTCTCCCCCCCCCTTTTGACCTTGATAAAGCTTGTGGTAAAATCTCCTAAATCTTTCCCCAATGTCTGCTTTAGTTTTCAAAAGAATCCCATCCTCCGCTCTCATGGCCTGAATTAAGTGTCCCCCTCTATTCCCCCTTATAAGATTTGCCAGCATGGAACCCGGTCTGTTCCCCCACTCATAAAAATGCTTCCTGATAAAAAGCCCAACCTTCCTTGCCTCACCTAGCAATAAGTTATTCAACGCTTCTCTAGTCCTTGCCAAGAACAAGTGCATGTTTTCTCCACCCAAACCCAGAGCAGCCTTTCTTTCCAACACCTTAAGTCTCTGTTCTAAATTAATTCTCCTTTCCTTAACTTTTTTTTTGTGATGGGCCACATAACTGATGATGGCCCCCCTCATAAATGCCTTTCCCGCGTCCCAAAAAACTGCTTTAGAGGTGTCTGTCTCTGAATTATTTTGTACATACTGCTGCCATTGCTCATGCAGGTACTTGTGAAACTCCTTCTTGGCTAGCAAGTAATTAGGAAATCTCCATGTCCTTAGCATTCCTTTTTCTTCCCCCATATTCAGAGACATAATAACCATAGCATGATCAGAGATATGAATGGGTCCATGCTTAATGTGCCTAACTCGAAAGTACCACTCCCTGGGGAGAAATATGTAGTCAAGCCGTGACCACGTTCAATGGGGGTGAGAGAAAAACGTGTATTCCCTGGCCGTAGGGTGAGCCGTTCGCCACCCATCTATAAGGTCTAAATCATTCATTCCTGCCATCCATTCCCGAATAGCATTTTTAGGGAGCCCTTGTGCTCTGAGTGGTCTACAACAGGGTTCATCAAGCAATTCATATCCCCCCCCAATATCAGGTTTGGAAATTGCTCTGCAATTATTAAAGACACGATCCTGCCATAAAAATTTGGGTCATGCACAGCAGGTGCATATATGCTTCCAAATGAGATTTTCTCCCCATATAAAGTTCCTACCACAAATACATAACGTCCTTCACTAGGATCTGCAACCACTCGCTCTTTTTGAAATGGTAGTTTCTTATTCAGGAGAACAGCCACTCCCCTTTTATGTGCATTAAAAGCAGCCAAGTAACATTCCCCCAACCAACCCTTTTTTAACTTTGCATGCTCCCTTTCCGTGAGATGTGTCTCCTGCAGCTTGGCAACTTGGGTGTTCTGTCTTTTCAAAGCTGTGAGCAGCATTGTTCATTTAACCAGGGTGGCTATTCCCCTTACATTCCACGATACCACATTTAAATCCTGCATTCCAAACATACACTCCGAATACTTTCCTGTACCCTTAACCTCCCAGAAAACTCCAATCTGGGCCCCAACTCCTTCACCATTGGATTGTCTGAATGGCGTATCTTATGGATCTGCAAGCTAATATCTAACTGTAAAAAACTCAACACATAATAACTATATCCATACCCCAGCCTCCTCTCCCTCCACATTCCTTTATTTCCTTGTATCCCCCCAGTAACAAGAACTGCAGAAAGCAGTAATCTTACTCTCCCTTCCCTCTATGAAGCAGTCCAGAAAACACCTCCCCCCTCCAAAGTCGCCGCATTTTGCGAGCAAAACAAAACAAACCAACTGCCCAGTGGCTTTCTTATTATTAATCTTTAACCCACTTTGAGACTATAACTCTCCTTATCCTCACTGTAGCTACCCTCCACCCCACCAGACAAGCATGAAAAGCCCTCATATATCTCCCTTGAGTCTGACCTTCCATGGGATTCCCCCCTATTGTGCATCCCTCTCTCTTTCAATTAGGACCCTTCTTTCCCCAGTAATATAGGTTTCGGCCCCTGGGAGGAGATGGGGCAAGGCTCCCCCCCCGGAGGCGCCTAAGGACACCTTCTATGCTACCGCTCCCCCCTCAGCATTATACCCTCCCTCTCCTTTGGATAAGTCCTGCAATAACAGGCCATCAGCTCCATGAGAAAGCAATTTCGCCCCCCCTTCCCAACCCCCTCATATCCATTATACATCAGTCCTGTTTCAAAGAGATGAGGGCCTTAAAGCTTAGGTCCGGAAACAGCCCTTCATCCACACAGGGCCTCTGCGTTCGAGATGTTGCCGAAAGTCCCACTTATCATACACTGTCCCTTTGTGAAATAAAACATCTGTCTTCGGGCCCATGCTCAGTTCTCAAAAGAAAAAAGGGGGAAAGGCCCTCCACCCTTGATCCTCATCCCCGAAATAATAAATCGGTCACTTTGCAAACCGCTTATTTACCAAGGGGGAAAGCAGATGAAATAAAAAGGTTTTGGGAGGATTAGTTTCATGCCAGTCACTTAGCTCTCTTAAATCTTCATCCTTCCTTCCTTCCTCCAGACCAGATGTGCGTGCTATCAACCCAGCCGAGCAGGCATATTCCCGCTTCCAATCACCCTGACTTTTTAACCAGATCTTTCACAAATACCTCCACTTTAGGAACTTCCCAGAAAGAATAGACCGCTCCCTCATGCCTGATCTTGAGGGTTGCGAGGTACAGCATATAACAGTCAATTTTAGCTTCTCGTAACTGAGCCATGACTGGGGCAAAAGCCCTTCGATGTTTCAAAAGACGAGCTGAGTAGTCTTGGGAGAGATATAGACAGTGTCCCTCGTATTCCAATTCTGGTCTGTCTCGATATGCCTTTAGAACACTCTCCCTGTCTGGGAAGTAGTGAAATCTCATAATCACTTGGCGAGGGGGCTGGTTCAGCGCTGGTTTCGGCAAAACAGCCCTGTGGGCCCTTTCCAACTTCAAACGTCCATTTTTAGGAGTAATGCCCAAGAGCTCTGGCAGCGTTTTGGCACAAAAGTCCATCACACTTGCACCCTCCATTCCCTCTGGCAAGCCCCTCAGCCATAAATTCAACTGTCGATGGTAGTTCTCCTGATAATCCAAAAGTTCCTTCAACTCTTCTAGCTCTTTCTGCAGGGTAATGACTTGCTCAGGTATAGGAGCTGTCGCATGCTCCAAGTCCGAAATACGCTGTTCGGCCTCATTAATTCTGGTGGTCTGAGTAGCATGTAAGTCTACCAGCTCTTGCAATTTTCTGTCAAAATTAGTCGCCAAACTAGCCAGTTTGGGTTCTAATGCAGCCAACACTTGCTGAGTCACCTCGCGGCCTACAGCACTAACTTCTCCGGCCGACAAAGATATATGGCCTGCATTCTCCACTTGGGATACTGGTGGTTGCTTCCTTTGATTTTTTGTTGCCGTCCTCGAGCTTTTCCCTGAGTTTGAGATCACAAACTCGTCCATCTCGCTTTCTCACACACTTCCAGACCTACAATTCTTAATTTAGGTTACTTTTAGGGCAGTTTATTTTAATATTTTGTGGTGACTCTGAGGAGCAAGGTGAAGACACGTCTTTAGTCTGCTCATTAGCACCCCCCTGAGCTGAATTTTAATCTAAAATTTAAAGCTGTATGAGGTGCAATATTAATACAGACACTATTGTTTGTAGATGTACTGTTTGTATCTATGAATGTATTTATTCTTATTATCTTTCTTGATTTTAATTGTAATAGCTTTTTGCTACACAATAAATACTTTTGATGAATTGGAATAGAGGCTATGACGAACAATTTGTGGTTAGGGCCAGGGAATGGGTGGATGGGATGCAGAGACAGTCTCTGCTGAAGTCTATGGGCAGAAATCAGACAAATAGGATGACTGGTCCTAACTTTGTTACTACTTTTAGTACACAAGCTCCAAACTGAGGGAGATTCTGGAAAAGAATTGGCATACCATAGAAGCTGAGCCAGTTCTGAAAGAAATTGTGACCAAAGGTCCTAATATCCCTTTCAGAAGAGGCAAAGAATTTGGCCGATGACTTGGTGCACAGTCTTCATATCCCGGTGGAATCCTTACCCAGCAGGAACTGTCTTAGTGGCACTTTTTGGTGTGACAACTGTTCTGTATGTGAGTACATACAGGTGGGAGACTCATTTACTCAACCCAGCACAGGAGACGCATATAAGGTAACAAGCTTTATTACATGTAATACAAAAGCAGTAATATACATGGCCTCATGTTCTTGCCACAGTTTCTATGTGGGTAAAACTATTAGGAAACTGAAGGTCATAGTCACTGAACATTTACACAGTATCAGGCAAAGAAACTTGGATAATGCATTGGCCTTACATATTGCTTAAAAAGGTCCAGACACAAGTTTAAATTTAGGGACTTGAAAAGGTGTGCCTCAACGTTCAAGGTGGTGACTTGGACAACAAACTGCTGTGCCAAGAGACGTTCTGGCAACGTAAGTTGAAAGCATTGTTTCAACTCAGACCTTAACAAACATTTGCAGTTGTCCCCATTTCTGAAATGACAGGGTTATGTACCTGCACTTGTTAATTATGCAGTCTTTGCACTATAAATGGTGATGTGTGCATTTGCATGTTTATGTCTTGAGAAAGTGTCAGTGCGATGTGAAATGTTGACGTTTTATGTGTGATGGGGTGCTACTCTGCTTCGGTCTACATTTTACTTGAATAACGTTTGTTTGCCACTACAAGGTTTTGAGGATACTTTTGTTTCTAAAATCCCTACTCTAATGTTAGACTTTTCTGGTTGATATACCACCTGTTTTCATCTCTCTGTGCTTCTAACACCAGGAATCACTCACTTAATGTTTACACTTTATGCAGTCATCTTGGATGAGAATGATGCTCCGGAGACAGAATCTATGCAAATTATTAGAATTTGGTATGTAAGTTCAAACTCCGTATTCATGCTCATTTGCTCAGATCTGTTTCTTTGCCTGAAGAGAATAGTCACCTCATTGTGAACTCCAATAACAGCTGGTTCTCCAGTCAAGTTATTTATTTTGTAGTTTATTTAAAAGTGTAATCCAAGTTTTTTTGATTACTCTGCATTAGCTAATGTTTTTCCAGTAAGTTATGGTTTCTCCAGTTCCCAACTGATTCCAGGGAACCAGAGAATATCCTAGCTGGGTACCATTTTACTTCTTGTCTATTTTCAGCTACTTAACCACATTTTATGTAAATCAGCAGTAGTTTAGTATTTTTTTGACTATACAAATTACAGAAAACAGAGCATTTTCACTTTCCATTTCTGTCTGTGCCCTTTCACCTAATTAATCGGGACTGCTCTAAGTGAAAGGCACAGTCATTGCAATATAAAACTAACTGTATGCAGTGTCCTCAGTACAAGAGTCGTTAGAGACCTTGAGGGTCTTTAGTGTCAAAAAAGTGTAAAAAAAATTGTTTCTGGCTCCTGGCAAGGGCAGACTGTCACAAGCTTTGTTTAAATTGTCTAGGACTTTAAAAATTGAAGCCCTGTCATATTTTTTGCCCAATAACTTAATTAAAAAGGATAAAAATTGAGCTTAATAAAGTATGGCAGGTCCCACTAGAGTTTAAACAATTTATTCTGGGAATGCAGGTGGATGATTTAGATAGCCATAATCAACAATGTTATATAGGAATACTTTGTACTGCCACACTGAAAGACATCACAGTAAACTGGTTAAAAGAGACTGCACCATCAGTGGATTCCTGGCTACACAGAGTTGAGGAGATACAGAGAACTGAACGTATAACAGCCAAATTGAGATTGACAAGAGGAGAAATTCACAGAATTATGGGCAGGGTAGAATTCAAGGGGAGGAGGGCTCCAGCCTGAAAGGGAGGCCGGGCTGGGGTAGGCTGCAGTTCAAAGCACTAGATCCCTTAAAGGGTGATGCAGGGAACATCCTACAAATGAATGGGAGGTAATTCTCCTGGTGTACTTATTTCTTTGCCTGTGCAACCATCTTTGTTTTTAAGAACAATGTCACTTGTTCTGAGCCACAGTTGGCAAAGTTACTGTTTCTCTTGATGGTTGTTTGAAGGGACATTTAAGAATAGAAAGAAGTCATTACAAACTGAAGAAATGTATTAGCAGATGCATGTGTAAGATAGGGCACAGTCAGTGTTCAGTGTAAGGACATGTAATATTGTAAGAAGGTTCTAGGTTGGCTGGTTCCCCTACTAAGCTAGTCATGACTGATGTTAATAATTGCAGTGACATATAACGATATAATTGACTTCAGTAAAGCTAAGTTTGAAATAAAGGTAAAAAAGTTAGACACCTGCCTTCTCAGTCTGCCTCTGTGCCACCTAAAAATAATAAAAAAGGCTCTGATGGAGTTCCCAACAATGGTGGAAAGCACGCATCTGAAGAGTCCCTCTTCCTCATGTTCAGCAGCATATAATGTTAAAGGTGACAAGAAGAAAGATAAAGCTACACAGCCATCAAAAAAGCTTGGTAAAGATGGTTCAAAATGTGGTGGTTTTTCCAGGCAGGCCAGGCCAGAGGAATTTTGAACAAGATACCTGCCACCTCCCCCTACCCCCCACCCTGGGTCAGGCTTCAACCTATCTGCTTATGGAGGAGGAGGATGAAGAATACTATTTGCAAATGGAAGAAGGTGATCCCATGAAACTGGAGGGTGCACCTGAACAAGATGTCAAACCTTCTCAAAGGCATAATGAGGACTTCTTATCTTTTTCCTTGTTTGTCAGACAAATGGTCAATACCCTCAACATCCCCCCACTAGAAATAGAGGAGGGTGAAGAGGATGCAGATTTTATGGACATGTTAGGAGTAGCTCCACCATGAAGAATGCTATGTCCTGTACATAAACCAGTGAAGAAGGCCATATCAGAAATCATGTCTTCACCCACCTCAGCTGCAGACTTCGATAAGAAAATTGGCAGAAAATATCAGGTGGACAAACAGGGAGTGGAATACTTGTAATCCCATTCTGAACTGTAGCTGTGCAGCTTCCTGAAAAGGACTCTAAAAAATTGGATACTATGGCCAAAAATGTTTATGCAATGACTTCCGTGCTTATCAGACAGACAGCTTATTTAGCACATATAGCACAGTACCAGAAAGCACTTTGGAGTGCAATTCTGACACTGATAGAAAGAGTAGATGGTGAATTGACACATCAAGATCAGCCCTGGAGGCTGGCCCGGTGGCACTGAGGGTTGAGACGCTGGACACCACACCTCGCACCACGCCGGTGACCTGGGTTCAGTAATGAACCCGGGGAGCCGGGGGTCAGTGGGGAGGGAAGAGATTGAGCATCCGAAGGACTGCTCTCTCTTCCCTGGGGAGGGACGGGGATGCGACCACTCAAAGAGCGATGTCTGGTGGAGGCCGGAGGTAGCCCAAAGTAGCATCATGGAATATGCCTAGGGATGGAGCTGCGGCAGCACTTTGCCATGACAGCCGGGCTCCACAGGGGACTTACAACTAAGGAAATGCCTCCCTCCTCCCACTGATAGGCAAAGGCGCCTCCCACCCCAGGTTCACACTCCCAGAAGTCGGGCACGTATCCTTAGCCAGGCTCCTCCCAACCCGGTCTCAACCCTATAAGAAAGAATGCCCTGGCGGGGGTGGCCCTTCCCCGGAGGGTAGACCCGGGGGATGCCCAGTATCGTGGGGAAAGGAGACCAGTCGATGCCATGCAAGGAGGTGGAATCCAGGATGGGCGGTCGCTGGACAGAGTTTGGTGGGGCTCAGATAGGGAAGGGAAAAAACAGAATTCGAAAAAAAAAAGAAAAGATCCACCCTGGATGCCACAACTGCGGTGGACACTAATGACACTGCTGCTAGAGCTTTGGCTTATGAATTGTCCTTAAGAAGGTTTTCCTGGTTTAGGACTACCATTCTTTCTCAGAATACTCAAAACAAGACCATCAATTTCTCCTTTGAGGGAAATTCAGTATTCAGTGACAAAACAGAGGCCTACATGAAAAGAATGGATGAATACAAAACTACTTTCAAAAGTTAAGTAACAATGAGTAGGAAAAGGCCTCTGCCTCCAACAGGTCCTACGGAAAGGGAGGCAGAGGCAGGGCACACTTTCCAAGAGCCTATGTCTCTCATGCCCCCTATTAGTACCAATCACAAAGAGGCTACAATAAGGGAATGGGGAAAAGGGGCTTTCAGGTGTAATGCTGCAGCTCTAGCACTTAAGCCCCAGCTAAAACAAAACCCCTGACAGTTTTGCCCAGATTACCCAACCACTGCCAGTGGGAGGAAGACTGACACACTACTTCCAGAAATGGGTAAACGTTACCGCAGACAAGTGGGTACTGGAAGTACTATAGTGGGCCAGGGATTGTGCATGCAGATCAATTTCCAAACCTGCAGAAACACAGAAGTTTTCCAGTTCATTCTCCAACAGAAAGATGTCTTCTGGAACTGGAGCTGGAACTGGATGTTAAAAAGTTATTATCAAGATAAGGCAATTGTATTTATATGGTGCCCATTTCCAGAGGCTGTAGATGCCTCACAATAAGTACATGTGATTGATAACATAATTAAAAAAATAAGTGCTAAATTAAAACAATTATGTCACAAGGCCAGGCCCAAAACTTAACGTAAAAAATGTTTTTTTAAAGATTTAAAAAAAAAAATGGCCAGTAAGGGAGTACCTCTTGTCTCCCAGGGAAGGTCATTTCACAGAATCAGAGCTGTCATCCAAAATGCCCTATTGCCTGAGGATTTCAGAACGAGACCTCGGCACCAATAAGAGATTGCCTTTGCTGACCGGAGGGGGCAGCCAGGAGCATAAGGTATCAGGATGTCTTTCAGGTAGCCCGGACCCAGACTGTGCAGGGCCTTGTATGTCAGTAACCACACCTTGAAGCTGACATGCCAGTGCACTGGCTGCCAGTGAATACCATGGAGAATTGGCATGATATGCGTGAACCGAAAGGTCCCAGCAGTCAGCCGAGCTGCTGTAGTCTGAACTAGCTGCAAATGGTGCAACAGCTTCATGGATAACCCAAGGTAAAGAGAATTACAGTAATCCACCATTGACATGACTAAGGTGTGCACCAGTGTTGCCAGGTCAGCCAGTTCAAGATAGGGCTTGATCTGGTGATGTTTTGCACATAGTAAAAGCCACAGTAGACAGCAGCCGACACCTGATATTCTAGGGTCAGCTTGGAGTCCACAGTGATCCCCGGATTCCTCACCCTATCTGCAGCTTGGAGTGTCACACTATCCATCGAAGGTAGGATGGCACTATTACTCGCTGAACCAGACTGACCCAGCCCCACCACTGATACCTCCATCTTCAAAGAGTTTAGTCTACCCAGCTGGCTGACATCCACTTCTGGATTTCCCTAAGCCACTCACTCAGTTCTGATACCATCACAACATCATCGGGGCACAAGACATGTACAGCTGGGTATCATTGGCATAACAATGAAAACCTAAGCCATAGTGTCTGATGAGCTCCCCCAAAGGCAACAGGTACTCGGTAAACAGGATGCGGGCTAAAATCAACCCCTGAGGCACACCACAACAGAGTGCAGCACTGCCAAGTGTCACCTGCTGCACCCTACTGGGCATGTAAGACTTAAACTATGCAACACCATTCCTGAAAGTCCTACATAGTGCCTCAGACAAGCCAACACCACCCCACGATCCACTGCATCATGGGCCGAAGACAGATCTAGCAGGACAAGAATGGAACGTCACCCACTATCCTTTTCTAGGAGAAGATCATAAAGCACCATGACTAGCGCAGTCTCCAAAGTATGGAGAGGTTGAAACCTGGACTGGAAGGGCTTACAGATGTCGTATTTTTCCAGGTGTTGTTCAGGCTGCACCGCCACTAGCTTCTTGATCAACCTCCCCAAAAAGTGAATATTTGAGACAAGCCTATAGTTGGAAAGATTATCAGGGTCCAAAGAAGATTTCTTAAAGGTGATAGGAAACAGTTTTTACACCTCTAGATGCCCTCCATTTGTTCTTTTATTGCTACCCAGTATTCTGATATGTTTTTGACCTTTTTTGTTAAATTAATAAACTAATTTTGTGGCCTTTGTAACTACCCTGAATCCCTCCCTCTCTCCTCAGCAGTAGCTGATCTCTGTTTTCATACTACTTGAACTGTCTATGACATCAGTAACACCATTCCAGGCCACTCAGATGAATAGCATGGAACGGGAGATACTGATGTCATAGAATGTCTTAGAAATATGAAAATCAACAGCAGTAGTTGGTGAGGTGAGTGGAACACTAGGTAGATCTGAGGGCACCCCAAAATAGACTATTTATTTATCAAAAAATCATTAAAGCATATCAGAATACATAACTGGTATGGAAATGAAGATGGAAGGGCAGTTAACTATGTAAAAATCATTTCCTATCTCATTTAAGGAGAGGCCTCGCCACTGCCATTTTAAGGACAGATGGGTAAATCCCCTCCCCAAGGGAACACCTCATGATCTCCACCACAATTGGATCACGCAAATCCCGGCACTCTAAAAAAAGCTGGGTCAGCCCAGAGTCCGATGCACAGAAGGTGGGAAGCAGACTAGAAACCACCTGGAAAACATCATCCAACCCCACTGGCTCAAACTCTGCACATAAAAATAGGGTGCCTCTGTCTGACAAAGTTTGGATACTGTCAGTCAACAAGAGACTGAATGAAGATATCCCAGTCTGAATGGAGGACACGTTGTCTAAAGAGAATCAAAAGCCATGGAAAGAGTCCCTGCCTCCCAGCAGGGCAGCAGCCTATTCTCAAGATGCTTCCTGGCCCACAAGAATAATGAGGAGTGGCGACCCATTTTAGATTTCAGGTTTCTGAACAAGCATTTGAAAAAAGGAAAATTCAAGATGGTCACACTAAGGACAATGAAACCATCTTTGCAAAAAGGTCATTGGCTGGGAACCCTGGATCTGAAAGATGCCTATTTTCATATTCCAGTCAGACAGTCTCAGAAAATATCTCAGATTCAAGCTGGGGAAAACTGCAAATATCAGTTCACAGCTCTCCCGTTTGGCCTCACCTCAGCTCCAAGGGTTTTCACACAGTGCTTGACTGTGGTGACACTGCATCATATCTGAGAAAACAAGGGGTGGTGGCTTTCTCCTACCTGGATGACTGGCTAGTCTCAGGGGAAACAGAACAGGAGGCAAGATGCTCAGTTCAGTTGGTAAAAAGCACCTTGGAGAACCTGGGATTCTTGATAAACCTGCAAAAGTCACAGCTAGAGATTGTTCAAGTGCTAGACTTCATATGAGCACAGCTAAATACCCTGCAGGGAAAAACGTTTCTCCCACAGGCCAGAGTTACAGCTTTGATAGCAACAGCAGAGTCTTTCACAGCAGGTCAGCCAAGACCCACAAAAGACTTCCTGCAGTTACTAGGGCACATGGCCTCATCCATGGCTGCAGTCCTGAGGGCCAGGTTCCAAATGAGTGAAATCCAGTACCGCTTAAGAGACAGCTAGTCTCGTAGATGGGATCCTTGTTCAGAGCTATTGCCAGTGAGAAAAGCACTAGTGGAATCATTGGAGTTTTATTTTTTATTTTTATTTTTTTTATTTATTGAACACTTCTGAGATTACCTTTGAGCACAAGCAGTCATTTACAATGGTTCCAAGTCAAATATGTAGTCACAGAAACATTACAAGTAGAATAAGCAGTCCAGAGGAAATGCAATCGAGTCAGGCTCAAAGCACTTAAGACAGAACAATTACATGAAGTTTTGAAAAAATCCATACAGACTGTTGTGTAAGAATAAGTTATATACAGAGAGAGAAACCGAATAAAACAGTTAACAGTTTAAAGTAGCAGTACTAGATAAAAAAATTGGATCTTTTGCAACAGTTTGTTTCCTGTGCTGTGTTGCGCACTTACCTGGTAATCTTTCTTGTTTTCGCTGTACTATCACCCTGTAATTTGCTGTTTTTCTTCGTTTTTGTTTACAGTTGTCCCACCCGCCCTGTTGAATTGGAACCCTCTGTTGCAACTGCGCATGTGTATGACTCACAGTACTACACAGGGACAGCTGAAAACACACAGCACAGGGCCCCATGGAAGTAAACACAACACGTGATGTGACGTGATGTGATGTGTGGTGGGGTGGAGAGCTCGGCTGCAAATTAGGCACCAGCCATATTTACTGAGGATCCACAACAATGGAAATACATTTTAAATATCAAAAACTAAAGAGCGCTAGAGAAAATATTTATAGATATGGAAACTGGAACTATGGCTGCATGCTTCCAGCTCAAAAATAGAATTTTGATAATCACTTCCTGGTTATCCAGTACTGCTGCTCTAACTGTTACAACTGTACTGGATTGTGAAAACAGACCACAAAGAAGTCTTAAACTTATTGAACTTGGGGAGATTCAGCAGTGTATCAGAGTGGTGGAAGGAGGAAAGCAGCCTCAAAGAGGGCATTCCCTTCCTTCAGCTGTCACCAGCAAGCATTCTTACTACTGATGCCTCATACCTAGTGTGGGGTGTCCACCTGCAGGACCTTAAAAAGGGTGGCACATGGAGCCCATGGGAGTCACTAGAGAACACATCAGCCTCTTCAAGCTCAGAGCAGTGCTGCTAGCAATGCAATCTTTGTCCTCCCAGCTACATGGTCAGTCTATCCAAATCAGGACAGACAACGCCACAACAATATACTACATAAACAAGCTGGGAGGAACAAGATCCTCAAAACTGTGCACAGAGGCAATGAGGATGTGGGACCTGACATATTCCTTAGAAGCAAACATATTTGCAGTGCATCTGCCAGGCAAAGATAATGTCCTGACAGATTCCCTAAGCAGAATCAGCCAGGGAAATCACAAATGGGCCTTAAACCTGCAGGTTCTGGCCACAGTGCTCAGAATGTGGGGCACTTTCAATATAGACCTGTTTGCATCTTAGAAGAGCTATCAGCACCCTCAGTTTTGTTGTAGGCCACCAGTCAGAGGGACAGTCCCAGAGTACACCCTGGTACTGGACTGGACAGGGACGTTTCTGTATGCTTCCCATAATTCTTACTCATTCAGAAAGTACTGCTGAAACTCAATGCTCCTGGTCCTGTCCAGCAAGAATCCAGCTAGCCTGACACACAATCACACCCTGTTGACTTTGTCCTAGGGCAGAATAACATTCCCAAACCTCAGGACCCCATGCCTGAGGGCATGGTACTTGATGAGTTAGTTTTCAGGATTGGACGTTTCAGAGGAAGTTGTAAAGGTGCTTAAGGTTTTGAGAAAACCAGCTGCCAGGAAAGCATATTCCTCTCAGTGGAAAAGGTTTTCTTACTGGTGGGCCCCCAGAAAAATAAAATCAATAGAGACAGGGTTGTGCATAATTCTGGAATACCTAGTACACCTTCAGACACTAGGCCTACGGCCTTCAACTTTAAAGGTGTACTTAGGAGTATCAGCATACATATCAGCTGGCAAGGAAAAGTCTTTGGCCTCACAACCTATTTTCAAAAGTTTTTTTAAAGGCCTCAGCCATCTGTACCCATGAGTAAGAGACCCTCTCCCACCGTGGAACCTCAGTATATGCCTTGCCCAGCTTATGGAGGTTCCCTTTGAGACTATGGAAACTGCTGACCTGAAGTATTTCACATGAAAAACCATATTCCTCATTGTGATGACCTCTGCTAGGAGAGTACCTGAATTGCAAGCCCTCTGCACAGAGCCAAATTACATAATCCTTCATAGGGATAAGGTAGTTCTTAGAACCAACAGAAAATTCCTACTGAAGGCGGCATCTGAATTTCACCTGAATCAGTCAGAGACACTTCCTGTACTCTTTCCACAGCATTCCAGTCCACATGAGGAAATGTTGCATAGCCTAGACCTAAAATGAGTCCTGGCTATCTACATGGACCAGACAAGAGAGGTCAGGTCCCAGAGTACCCTGCTTTCCATTACCAATGATGAGGTTGGCAAAGGCAAATCAACTACAAAGAGCTCTATCTCTTGCTGGATACTCTCTTTCATTCCGTTCTACTGGGGGAAACAATGGGAAAATGTCACCAAGAGGCTTAAAGGCGCACTCCATAACAGGTACCTCTGTCTCTGTAGTATCCTCAAGAGACATCCCATTGTTAGAACATCTGCAAAGCAGCTACCTGGAAAACAGTGCATAACTTCACAAAGCATTATTGTTTGGACATACAGTCTAGACGGGATCCCAGCTTTGGAACTGCTGTCTTGCAGAAACTTTTTCCTCATTAGGTTCTGGACGTAGCCTCCCAAGATACTGCTACTGACTCTACATAAAGTGTAAACATTAAGTGAGTGATTCCTGTGGGTGGAAGAAAAAAAATTACTCACCATAGTAATGTTGTTTCGTCTTAAAGGATCACTTACTATGTTTGCACTCCCTAACCCTGCCTCCCCTTCCAGAACCTGAAATGGATTCACTCAAGAATCCATTCCTTTTTTCACTGAGGTTGTTTGAGTATTACTATTGCAGTTTCTGCAATTCTAAGTTTGTTGTTATTACTTATATGGTAAAATTTTGCAAGTCTGCTTCAGTTTGTTTGGTGTTTCAATTAATCAATCAATCAGTCAATCTTTATTAAACCAGGAGAAACACCACTGAGATAAATTCATTTGCAAGATGAACCTGGGTGGACAAGGTACAAAACTGACACTCAACAGGAACAATAAAACAAAATAAAAGTACAAAAAAAGGATACAAGGATGCTGATTTACAATAATAAGCAATATACTGTATAATGGAACAATATGTACAATATCTATAATCCAGGAAGGTGGATAAAACAGTGGGAGGGAGGGAGGAAGGAAGGGGAGCAGATATGTTATGGGGAAGAGGAGAGAAGAAAAGGGGAGAGAAAGGCAGATAAGGACACCAAGTGAAAAAAGGTGCTGGGGAGGGAGGAAAGGAGGGAGGATGAGGTAGAGGGAGGAGCAGGGGAGGGAGGGGAGATAAAGCTCATGAGCTTGAGACCTAGTTAATTTGGTAGGGGAGGATGGGCTTAAGCAATGATACAAAAGTAGAAAAGAATGATAGTGAAGGATGAGTATGGGAGGTCGGGCTTAAGTACTAAGGCTTGCGGAAGCAGTTGCAAGTGTCTATCAAAAGGAGGGAAAGTTGCATTTTGAAGGTAGCCATATTGACAAGTTGCGAAAGTTTTAGGGATTTTTGGATACTACTCCAAATGGAAGGAAGAGAGTAACTTAAAGAAGAGATACCATGCCGAGTTCTGAAACTGGGGCTGTCAAATGGAAAGCAAGAGTATCTTCTATAGGAATAGAATCCCTTAGAGCAAACAAGGAGATTACAGATATACTGCGGCAGTTTACCCATTTTTAGCTCTATAAATCCAAATTACATTTCTCATTCCCCTCGTTTTTAGTGATGCCAGCCAAGTTGCGCATAGAGGGAGCAATGATGTGTGTTGTATGGTGCGTTAGTGATGGATCTAAGGGTTCTGTGATACAGGGTATGCAGTTTGGAGAGTGTGGTAACAGGGCAATGACTTTAGAGAAGATCGGCGTAGTCCAGGAGTGGGAGGAAGGTTGTTTGGATTAGCCTTGTTTTAGCCTCACTGGTGAGGAGGTGCTTGATACGGTAGAAAATGCCTAGTCTTTGTCTAAGCTTTTTGGCAAGTTCTTCATCATGTGAAGTGAAAGAGAGCCTACTATCTAACCAGAAACCTAGGAATTTGAATTTATTTATGGGCTCTAAGGGTTCACCAAGGAGGGTTGTGATTTTGGGGTTAGCACCTTGAGAGTGAAAGGATGCAAAATTAGCCTGGGGGGGGAAGAGAAACATGGCTTTTGTTTTTTTAATGCTGAGCAGTAGTTTGAGGTGCAATAGGTTGTGCTGCAGCAGGTGAAATTCTTGTTATAGGCCTGAGCAGGCCAGTTCTAGGGATGGTTTGGCAATATAAAGTACAGTGTCATCTGTGAATAGATGTATATTAGCTGAGGAGATGTTGAGGTCAGTGTCATTTATGTCGATCGTGAATAGAATGGGTCCAAGAATGGAACCCTAGGGGACTCCTCCCATGAAGGTTTTTAGCGGGGAGAGTTCACACTGAGCTTTAACCTGTTGCTGTCGACCAAGTAGGTAGGAAGTAAACCATTTGAGGGAAGTGTCATTTAACCCAATGCTTCGCAACATGCGCAGGAGGAGTTCATGGTCTACTGTATCAAATGTTTTACCTAGGTCTAAAAATAGAGCACAGATATGGTTCTTGGCGTTGAGCGCTGTTTGTCAATCATTGGTTACTTTAGCTAACCCGGTTATGGTACTGTGTTTTGGTCTGAAGCCGTGTTGCAAGAGATTCAGCATATTGCATGTTTCAAGGCAGTCTCTGATTTGGGAATTAACTAATTTTTCTAATAATTTGGAGAGGCTTGGTAATAGAGATATTGGCCTGTAATTATTCAGGTCACTTGGGTCACCGGATTTAAAGAGTGGGACGACATGAGCTACTTTCCACTCCTGGGGGAGGACTCCTTCAATGAGAGATTTCTTAAAAAGGTGTGTGATGGGGGCAGTCAGCACGTGGTAACCAAGTTTCAGGAAATAGGGGGTCAATTTGATCAGCCCCGGCACTCTTAGTAACATTGAGGGCTAACAACAGGTCTTCCACCTGTTTGAAGGTGACTGGACTAAAGCTGAAGGAATTTGCATGTGACGGGGCCCTAATAGGGGGAGGTGAAGTGTCAGAACTAAGAAGAGAAGAGCTTAAAGTACTCACAGGGGATGAGTCGAAGGTGAGACCCGCCGTAGCAAAGTGGTTATTTAGGAGGTTGAGGATATCCTTTTTGTGGTTGTGATGCCGTCGGTGGAGATCTTTACTGGGAGAGAGGGGGGAGGGTTGTGGCCTTGTATTTCTCTCAGGGTCTTCAAAAATTTCTTTGGATCATTAGAGTGTTGATCCAGAGCAGTCTGAAAGTATTTGACTTTTTCTGCTCTGATTAACTTTGTACAGTGGTTCCTGGAAACTCTAAAGGCTGCCCAGTTGGCTGGTGATCTAGTTTTGCAAGCTTTTTTCCAAAGGGCATCTCTTTTGTGAAGGGCTGAATTAAGGGAGTCATTGAACCAAGACCATTGTTTTTTCCTAGTTCTGCATTTGACAAGTGGAGCATGTTTATTAATAACCTGTAATAGCAGGGTTTTGAAAGTAGTGTAAGCCAAGTCTACTGAGGGTGTGAGGTAAAAGTCTTGCCACCTGATGTTACTTAGGTCTGACAGGAAGTGGGTGCAATTGAAATTGCAGCAGCTTCTTTTATAGATATAGGTGGAAGAGGAGATGGGTTTGGGCAGATTTCTTATACATGCGATGGTATTGTGATCGTTGATGTCATTAAAGAAAACCCCAGTACTGGTAAAGTTGTGAGGTTTACTAACAAGGATGAGGTCGAGTAAGGTGCTGTTTGTGGGTTTTTTGGAATTAATGCGAGTGGCATCCATGACTAGCTGGGAAAGTCAGAGCATATCACAGAGAGCTTTAAGGGTAATGAACAGGGAGAGAACCAGTCCAGATTCAGATTACCCATAATGATCAATTCTGAGGATAGTGGACTGAGTGAGGATTGGAGATACTGTAGCAATTGAAGCCCCCTGAGGGTGGCCTGTAGCAACCAGAAACGGTTAACGATTCTAATGGGGAAATACAGACCTTAATGATAAGGCATTCAAATTCTCAGTGTACAGAGGTGGAATCGATGAGAGAGACTGGGAATTTGTCTCCCCCCAGTGGATCTGTCAGCCCTGAAGACATTAGATGAAGGGATATTTATGACCTGATCAGGACTGTGGGATTTTAACCATGTTTCAGAAATAATAAGAACATCTGGATTAGTGAGACAGACCCAGGCCTGGATTGCATCCAGTTTTCTTAAGAGACTACAGGCGTTAATGTAGAGAAAGCTCAACCCTTTAGCCTGGGCTAGGTCAGAAGGCACTAGGATGGATGCCTGCAGGCCAGGGTTTAGCTCCATATTCCCTGAACAAACTAAGAGTAGAAGGAATAGTTTCTTTAAGGCACAAAGCAGCACTTTGAGGAACAGGACTGGTCCTCGTTTGGACTGGGGAGAAGAATATGTTTTGTCTGCTGGTTGGCGTGATTTCTAAGGGGGAAGGAGGTATTTAGGACCACCATCACAGAAAGGACATATGGAGCATTAATATTGCTGTCAGGATTATGATGAGTGGAAAAAGCCTTACTAACTAAGGATCGGAGCCGGTGGGGGAGTGGTAGGGCACAGGGAAGCTAGGGTATGCACTGGTAATGGTCGATGACTTAATAGTGCAGAGATCCAGGACAGAGGGAATAAGGATCAGCAGAGTAAGGGCATGGAAAGGACTGGGCTTAAGGATACACATGTTCCAACCCGTCCTGAACATGTGCTTAGTGGGAAACAAGGAGGACACTTGGCAGTGGAAGATGGAGTGGCCTGGGGAAGGGCATGTAGGAAACAAGGAGGGGAGGAAGACTGGGGAGCACAAGAGTCTTCTATGGCCAGAAGTATGAGTTTACAGATGGGCTTGGGGAAGAATGCTTTTGTAGGCATAACCTTGAGGAAAAAGATTAAACTGTAATAGGGGAACACAGCTTGAATAAATAGCGAAGAAGCAGGTTTGCAGAGGCTAGAGAGTATAGGTAGCAATGGCAGGAACAAAAAAGTGTGTAAAGGTAGCTGGCAGGTTTAGGAAAACGTGGTTCTTATGGGTGTATACCAGATAAGTTTTAATTCAGAGAACTTAAGACAATGGAGAGCGGCACGAGAAGAGAGGCAAAGGGGAAAAGAACTGCAGGGAATTACAGGAGCAGTGGAAAGTATGTCCTTTTGCACCAGGGGTGTTCTGAGAGTAGAAACCAATGAGCAATGGGGAAATTATGAGAAGGAGGAGCTAGGGAGAATTTATTAGAGGATGGGGCCGGAGTGGGAGAGTGGGATAAAATACAAGTTCCAAAATAATTAATGTACAGATAGAGAGGTAGAGAGAAAGAGGCAGAGAAGCTGTGCTGAGATTGAAACTGTAGGCTGGAGCAGCAGAGCCAATAACAGACAAGGAGCGAGGTTAGATGGGCCAGTGACAAAGAGGGCAGAGGCTGTAAGGACCAATGAAATTCCTGGGATTGGCTCCCCAAGGAGCCGTACTTGATGTCTGTGCTTTTTAGGTGGGCAGAGGAGGGAGAGCAGCCAGCCGAAGGAACCCTGTGCCACAGCCGCTGGATGGCAATGAGTGCCCGATCAGGGCAGGATCCTGCAGAAGACAAAGAAAGACAAAGGTTAGCAGCAGATAAGGAGAGTGCCGCGGGGGCCAGTGCTTTAGGTAATCGTGGGTGGGGCAATCCAGGAGCACTGGCAGGGACAAAAGAAGTGTGAGAAGTAGAGTTTAAACTATGCAGGGGAAAAACAAAAGTCAGGGAAGAGGGAAGAGGGAAGAGAGAAGGGAGGGGTGTGTCTGGCTTTGGTGCTAAAGGCTTCTAAGCTTGACAGCACAGGGTGGGGGGGGAATGGATGACAGATGCAGTAAAAATTAGTAGAGGGTGCAGGTATTAATTAGGTGGAGAAGGGTAGGTACAGAGGTTGAAGAAAAAAGTGAAGGAAAAAAGGTAGAACTAGCAGCGGAGGTTAGGGATGCAGGGAAAGAACTTAAGCAGTACACAACAGTACTTGCAGGCTAGCAACTTTGCACTATCAAGCGTTAATATCACAAATGTAATTTACAATCATGAAATAGATAAGGATAGCAGAGCTGGAAAAAAAACAGTTAATGAGGCTAGCTGGCTGGCTGCAGGTGTACAGGATTGATGGAATGCAGTACAACAATAGGCAGTTTTGCAGGATAAAAAAATCAAGTACAAATACAAGTTCCAAAATTATTAAGATACAGCTAGAGAGAGAGGCAGAGAAGCTGTGCTGAGATTGAAACTGCAGGCTGGAGCAGCAGAGCCAATAACAGAGCAGGAGCGAGGTTAGGTGGTCCAATGGCAAGGAGGGCAGAGGCTGTAAGGACCAATGGAATTCCCAGGATTGGATTTCTGAGGAGCCGTGTCTGATGTCTGTGCTTGTCAGGCGGGCAGAGGAGGGAGACCAGCTGGCTGGAGGAATCCAGCACCACAACCACTAAACGGCAATAAGTGCCTGATCAGGGCAGGATCCTGATGTCTGTGCTTGTCGGGCAGGCAGAGGAACCCCACGCCACAGCCGCTGGATGGCAAAGAGCGCCTGATCAGGGAAGGATCCTGATGTCTGTGCTTGTTAGGCAGGTGGAGGAGTAAGGCGGCTGGCTGGAGGAACTCTGCGCTGCAGCCGCTGGATGGAAATGAGTGCTTGATCAGGAAAGGATCCTGTAGAAGAAGGTATTTTTAAAAGTTCTATAAAACTTTTAATTTTTGTAAAATTTTTGGCAGCCTTTTTAGCGAGTTTCAGTAGTCGCTGCTCCACTCTGGCTTGGAAGTAGATCTGAGCAAACAGCCAGAGTGGAGTGCAGATGCAGAGTTGGAACCTATATTCCAAATTCTACTAATTTGCATAGGTTCCATCTCCGGGGTGTCACTTTCAGCCAAGATGACTGCAGAAAGTGTAAACATAGTGAGTGATCCCAGAAACAACATTACTATGGTAATTGTTTTCTTCAAACCCCAGGAATCCTTCACTATGCTTACTTATGCAATCAGCCTGAAGGGTTGAGCTGCCCCAGAGAGAGTGGAATGTATGTAAATTATGGCACTCAGTACACATTTTCAAATCTCTGCCTTGTGGTGGCATTCTAACCTGCTCTCTAATGTCAGATTTATTTCTTTGCCTGAGGAAGCAAGTTGCCTCAAAGAGCTCTCTTCAGCTTGACATCGGTTTTCTGATTTATCTTCTGAAGTTTTAAGTATTCATTTTATTTTCTTCATATCTGTGCTGTATACTATTAGATAGTTTTATAACATGGGTGTCCTGAGGGAGACGTTTAATTGGTTAGGAAGCCCCACCTGACCATTGATTAAATGCCTGTACAGTTAGGGTGAAGCAACCCTGTTTTCTGGCCAGAATGTGAACAGTAAGTGGCAGCCATTTTTTTTTTTTTTTTTGTTTTTTTTGTTACTCGGGTAAGGCCCACTAGGTACAATTGCCTGTTTTCAGGGGCGACCTGGGAGCTTTAGGCTGGTTAAGTGACTTGCTCAGAGTCACACAGTATGCAAGTGGAGGCTGGGGGAATCAAACCCAGGTCTGCTGAACCAATCTAATTCACAGCTCGTTACTCTAACCTCTAGGCTATACTGTCAGCCATTTAAAACCACACATACAAAATCAAGTATAGCATGGGCTGTAAAAGTACTGGAGGATTGGTTGACTGCAAAGAATATAACTATTAATTACAAAGAGATCTCTCCAGATAAGTAGTGTTTACCACTTATTCATATGAGCTACTGCTCAGAAGTTTATTTCTCAGAGAATGACAGATGCACTGCATAACCCATATTATTTACATACCCATAATGCAGTACTTGCTACTCACAGAAGCAATGTATTCTCATACATGGTAAAAAAGCAAGTAAAACAGATGTTCTGACATGTTTTATTTTTTTGTAATTATATTTTGTTGCTTTTAATAAAAACAATAATATACAACCATCTCATGCAAGAGATCACAAATTATAACAGTCGATACATCCAATGTATTAGTATACGTAGTCTATGCAATCTGGTTTATGGATATGGGGGTATTCCTTAGCAGTCAAGTCCACAAATTGTCCATGATATGCTGCACCCTACAGGACTTTGGGTGGCCAAAGCAAGTTAAAAATATTACCCCAAACTGATAAATTCAACAGCCTGTGTTGACATGACCCCCAAGCCATCAATATATCTCTTAACATATGTAATACTCAGGTAAGAGAAGAAAAAAAGACCAGTAATAAAACATCAAAGCCTACAGGAGCTCAAAATTCTCATTACTGTACACCTTGTTGGCTTATATAAGCTGCATAGTAAAAACCAAGCTGTATTCAAGATACCCTCGGCACAATTATGCCGTCTGGCTGTAATGCCGTATAAACCTATTGCCAAGAATTTAATTTTATTTCCTACCCCTAAATAGGACTGAAATGACAGTAATACCTTATCAAAAAGAAAGCACATAAATCCATATAAGGCCAGTAAACCCGGGAACTGATCAATTAGACCTTACCACTCAGTGAACAGGGTCTTAAGGCATGTAACTATTAGATCAAATGTTTGTCTGTATATAAACAAACAGATTTTAAAATCAAAGTTCTTCATGTATCGTCCTCTGATTCAGACCAATCACTATGTCTTGCTTGGGCGAACTCTCTACCGATTGCCTCCACCTTCTTCCCCGCTTCATCCGGATCAGTGTATTGAAAAGTATGCCCGCCATAGTGTATTCTCAAGTGAGCGGGCATAAGGAGAGAATGGGTAATTCCGAGGCTAAGAAGTTTTGTATGTACCCCCGTCAAATCATTTCCTCCTTGATCGGGTTGCAAATGATAGATCGGGGAAAACATGAACAATTTTCCCCTGAAACTGCAAGGCTCCTGCTCCTTTAGCTGCCTGCAGAAGGAGATCTTGAATGGCGACTCCACTAGTAATTAAGAGGATCATCCTGGGTGCTTCATAGTTCATGACAACCCTAGGTGAGATACGATAGGCCCTAAGAAAACAGCCCAGAGGAAGAGACTATTTAATGTTTAGAGTGTCAGGCAGCCACGACTGTAGGAATTCTAACAGTCTTTCTTCCTCGCAATTTTCCGGTAGGCCTACCACGTGAACATTTGGGGCCCGCTGTGCATTTTCCAAGGCCTCCATACGGTAGCGAAGCTGCGCGGTCTCTTGGGTCGTCTTAAGAAGTCATTGCCAGCGCCTTGTAGCCATAGATTCAGCTGATGCAGCATTTGTAGTGGCAGTGTTAATCTTGGCTTCCTGCTCTGTCATCCTCGTAAGTATTGACTCAATTTTGCAGTCAATCACCTGCATTGATTTCTGCAGGGCTCGCCATGGAGGTTCAGTCCCGGGTGAAGGTACCTGGTTAAACAACTAAATAAAAAAAAAAAAAAAAAGGTTGTATTTTGGCCGACGATGGTAGTTCTGGAGTCGGCTGATTCTTTGGACCACCTCCTGCCATTTTGTTGGTGCAACCCATCTTAAAAAAATGATATGGTCCAATTCCTCTCGTTAAGTAGATTACAGTACTGGATTTCTTTTTGGTCCTCGGCCTAGTATTTGAGTTTTATATTAATTTTAAGGCAGTTTTTCCCCAGAGCTCTTCCTGAGTATGTCTAGTCGGTAGGTGTCCTCCACAGTGCCCCCCCCGACATGTTTTATTGATTACTTTAGGAAAGGAGCTGTGTTACTTTGCTCTCCTGTGTTTTGAATAGTAAAAAGAAGCATTAAAGTATTTATGTCACTACAGTATAAATAAACAACACTCTACTCGTGTACTCCAGGAAGCAAGTGAATATATGAGGAAATATTTTTTCAAATGGAAGGATACACAACAACATTGTCTTTTCTAGCCTTAAAATCACCCTTTCTGAGCATTATTTGTGTCCTTCATGCAACTCATGTGATAAGTGCAATAACCCATTCCAGGGTGTGGGGTTATAGACATTTAATCCATGCCTGGGGTGCTGTGAGGACACTTGACCTGTGGTCTTGTGCCTCACAATGCATTCCAGACATGGATTAAATGCCTATAACCCCATACCTGGGGGTAGGGGGTATTGCTAACTTAGCAATTTTTCCTTAGAATTTTGCAGTTTTCTCTGGTTCCTCAGAGGTTCCCAGGAACCGGAGAAACTCTATTATTTTACTTAACAGTTTACTTTTAACCACCGTTTTGATATAAATTTCCCTAATTTTTCTCTTTATTTTCGTTGTTCTTACTTGTTTAACTAGTTTGTGCCTCAGTTCCCAATTTTCAGGAACCAAGCTATTTTTTTTGTGTACTCGTATTTTGAGGAAAACTTTTTTTAAAATAGTTTTCATTTATTTTAATAGCAGTTCATTCATTTTAGGGAACCGGTCCACAAACTTGAAATTTTTCTCTTTGGGAACCATTTTTACAGGGTATTTTCTCTATTGGCATGTCAGACAGACCCAAAAAGAAAACAAGACCTACAGGCTTCAAAATTGTGCACGGTGTTACAGTCCGTTGGCCAAGGCAGACTGCCACGAGTTGTGTTTAAGGTGCCTGGGCCCTGAACATTCATTTTCTGATTGTGAGATTTGCTCCAGGTTTTGCTATAAAACTGTTAAGAAAAGGGCCAAAATATTAAAGATCATTATGACTTCTCAGTCTACCTCTACGTCACCAAAGCATACTGATGAGGGCCCTTCCTCCCATAATAAACAAAAGGAAAGGTCCATTAAAGACACCTCTGACTCTAGGGTTCTCTTTTTTTTTGCCATAATAGTTGGGACTCCGGCCAAAAGTGCTACTTTACAGAATTAGAATAAGCATACCTCAAATAAATTACATACCAAATACTGGGTTTCTGTGTTACTCCATTTTAAAGTTATGAGCTATTTTGTAACACTTATTTCACTAGCTGTTCAAAAAAGCCAGTTTCAGTGAAGAGCTGCTGATGATTTCATCTCCAGAACTCATAGTCTAGTCTTTCCTGTCAACAAGCTTACAGGACCTGTTTCTCTAAAGTTTAAAAATCATGTGCAATGGTTTTTACAAGTAAAAGAGGCAACAACATTTAAAAACATTTCTATGAAAACTGTGTGTGTTTCAGGTTTTGGAACAAAGTTGACAAATTCATATTTTTAACGCCTTTTTGATGTGGTTCATTTCTCCAGGGTTGCTGAATGCTGAGTCAGCGTGCCTCCAGGCTGCTGATACCATTTGGGGTGCTACTGTACTGTGTCTGCTAGGAAGTTGTATTGCTACTAGTACTGCTAGCATAATGTTGGTAACTTCATTGCTATTTGTCAGTGTCTGCTTTGTAAGTTTTAAAGAGCACCTTTCCCAGTCCTTTTGACTTTCATGCATAAATTACCCCTCCTTGCATTGGTTCTGGAATTGTATTTCATTACTGTCCTCTGCAGTTAGTTTTTGCATTTTGTAAAATGAATGAAATGCAATTCCAGAATCAGTGCAATAAGGGGTAATATATGCATGAAAGTCAAAAGGACTGGGAAAGGTGCTCTAAATCTCAATCTCTCTCTTCTCAACAAAATATTGCTCTGTTTTATAGGATGTCTTTTCCTAGTAGTTGAAATGCAGCCTCCTGTTCTTGTAAGTTTCATGTCCTGTCTTTCACAAAAGGGGGTAATTTTTGCATGGAAGTCAAAAGGACTGGGAAAGATGCTTACAGCAACTCTATCTTCTCTCAATCCCCATGCTTTGTTACTGAGGCAGAAGAAAGTCAATTTTACAAAAGAAAACATACTGACAAGGCATTTGGATTTTGGCATAATGCATTGCTAACAGGGTGTATTGGGGAAGGGGGGACCTAGTACGTACATTGAATACTTACTGGTAATTTTCCCTTGCAAAATTGCAGTGACTGCACTGTACTACACAGTGTGAGTCACTCCTCTGCCCTACAGTGATGCCATTGGGAGCCAGCAGCCCAGCAGCTGAACAGCAAAGGCAAGTGCAGCTTGGCTAAAGCAGGGCTCAAAAACAAATCCAAACTATGGAAGGTAGAGTAAATCTTGGCCAAAAATAACAAATGCACACACCCTTTCAGGTCTAGTACTGCATATAATGACTACAAGATGCAGAATTCACTAAAAATACCACCAACAGCTTAATCTGGTTCAATTTCAGTTGCTTACCATCTGTATCCCCCCCCCCAGTCGCCCCTGAAAAAGGGACTTCTAGGACCAGTGGGCTTACCAAGTCAACAAAATTCAATAAATAAATAAATAAGATGCAACTTTTTGGACCATCATGAAAAGGTGCTCTTTAACAGGGGCCTAATATGTGTTAATTCCTGCTAGTGGTGGAAGTGTTAGCCCAGGTAAAGCCATCATTTTAATGTGGAATACAAAATAGATGAGTCTGAATGTAGGTTAAGTAACAGCTAACAGGGAGAAAACACTCGGGGCCAGATATTTTAACCTTTGTGCCTGGCGTAAATCAATTGCACCACGATTCAGCCACATTTGTGCTGGAGTGCTATATTCAAAAGGTCAAACAGCACTGGCACAATGGGATAGCGCCAACGCTGAGATAATATATGTGCGGTGCAAAGTGAGGGACAGGGACATGCATACAGGCGCAATGGTATACTTAAAAGTATAGTGCCATATAACTTGCGTTAGCGCAACATGTAGTATGACGCAAATTACCGCCCATGAAAAGGTGGTCTTAATGCCAGACAAACCCAGAATGGGGGGTGTGGACACAGCAGCAACAGAGAACAAGGCTGCATGCTTCCAATGAGGAGGCAATGTGAGCGGACGGCCACCCTGGGCCACTCCATATGCACAGGCACACAAACTGTGGAATGCAATGCCCCAACAGTGCTGTGAAATGAACACTCATGTAAATGTTACGACTGAGCTAGAACACCACTTGCAGCAACAAACTATTTGTACTGTATTGTAATGTGTACCTAATGTGATATTTGTGTATTGTGTGTTGTTGTGCAGTGTATGTCTTTATTGTATATCATTGCATCTCAGCCACACGGTTAGTGTCTCCGGGTCATTCCTGACACTGGGCCTTGGCCCAATATGCCTACCTGGTGAACAAGGTGATAAAAAAACAATGAACAGAATACATACATGGCAGAGACATGCTGCATACTGACAACACGGCTCATGTCGCCGTCATCTGGCACTGGTCCTAACCCTGCCAGGCATTAGTGGATGCCCCAGTGCCCAGTAGACACTATGGCAGTGCCTCCATGCAGCACACACCTTCAGTTCCCACACTGGGGTACATCAACACAGTCCAGTAGACACATACTGCACTGGGGGAATGGAGGGTGTTGAGAGGGGGGTGTACAGGTGGCCAGGTTGCACCACATAGTAAGTACTGCCACACAGCAGTGTGCCAGTATGATGGTATGTGTGGCCCCCTCCTGGGGCACATACTCTACACCTGTCCAGGATCCTCGCACACATGGACAGCCATGTGTACAGTAGTGTGGGGATCCCATGCCACTGGTGCAGCACATGAGGGTCACAGGACAGTATGACTGTGGTGTCCACTGTCAGAACATACCTTCCAGCTGTGCTTGTCACTGTGTAGATAACACCAGTCTCTGTACCTCACAGTATTGCCTACTATGGTACTGTACTGTCTGATGAACACTGTGGCAGCAACAATGATTTGCCTCTGGCATGCAGCACGACCATCCGTTCCTGTAGTGCTACTCCCCTGGGCCACATTAGTCTTTGCATCTGTGTTCAGACCAAGACGGCAGCTAATGTTCTGTGAGCTGTGAGCACACAATGAATGTAGCAACTGACCTGTAATACCAGTTGGATCTACAGGTGGAGCTGTGAGCACAGAAAGAAACGTGGCTACCGACCTGTAATTCCAATCTGACCTACAGGTGGAGCTGTATGCACCATGTTATAGCGCTGGGCAATCCACATGCAACATAGGCTGTAATGAGATGTTAATGTGGCTGTTTGCCCATGGATTGCTTGAGTAGGCTAATTTGCATTTGCAGTTTTGACTATAGCAAACTTTAGTGCCGGGCAAATGGGATTGCACCCAGCAAACGTGTCAGTGCCGCATAAACGTGTTAGTGCCACACAATACTGTAATGTTCCATTACATGGTGCTGCAATATTTGGCATGCACGGTTTGCTGCTGCTGTGCTCCACTGCTTTGCTAGCACACATGTTGCCCACATTGTTCAGCCTTTCCTCACTCCACCTCTGTGTGCACTGGGCCGCTGTTGCAGTTTGCACTGCTCTCGGTTGCTATATTCAGTGCTGTCTTATTTGCTGGGCTATTGTTGCACTGCACTCTCAGCCCTGTTAGCATGCCTTCATTTGCATGCTGTATTCAACTCATTTAGCCCCGGGGCTATTCCTTTGACTATGGCATGCAAATGGTTCCGGGCTAATTTTGCCCACTGTGCAGTGCTAATTTTGTCCTGGGGCAAAGTTCTGAATATCTGGCCCTAGGTTGGCTACTGCATAGAAACTCATAGTAAGGTTTCAAAACAGCATTACCTCTCCCATCCCCATTTACAGGGAGGTAAAATAATTGTTTTAAAGTGCCATCCTGAGAAATCACCTCAATGGAATGACAGGTGTGAATGATCACAGCCATCCACCACATCAGAAAATTATTCAGGATGCAACCCTCACCAGTGAAAACAGGAAATTTTGCTCACATGCCTTTCCAGTATAAAAAATAAATTGAAACTAAACCTCACTGCAGTGTGCTATGATTCAGCATTCAGCAACCTTGGAGAAAAGGACCACAACATAAAGGCACCAAAATAAATAAATAATAAAAATACACATTTGTCAACTTTTTTACAAAACCTGAAATACGCAGTTTTTATAGCAATGTTTTTTGAATGTTGCTGCCTGTTTTACTTGTGACAACTATTGCACATGAACTCCAACCTTTAAAGAAACAGGTTCTATAAGCTTGCTGACAGGGAAGACTAGACTCTGAGTTCTGGAGATGACATCATCAGCAGTTCTTCACTGAAACTGGCTTTTTTGAACAGGCAGTGAATTTAGGGTTGTAAAATGACCTGTAACTTTTAAACTAAGTAACTTATAGATCTCATTTTTGGCATGATGCTGATTTTGGCTATGCTGATCCACATTCTGAAATTTATTGATGCCAGAAATTTTGACTGTAGTCCCTCTTTAAGGTTTTAAAATGAAAAAGGGATAAGAGCATTGTCTCATAAGCAGACATAAAAATAGGAATTAGAGAATTAGATAACACATACATTAATATGCATTACATTAATCTCCTACGCAAGGAGAGGAAGTGGATAGGCAGTTGTTGCAGATGGTTAAACGGATGGCACTCAAGGGGGAGCTCCTGCTAGTGTGGGACCTAAACCTCCCCGATGTGGACTGGGAAATCCCGACTGCAGAATCAGTCAGGAGCAGAGAGATCCTAGATTCACTGCAAGGTGCTTTCATGCAACAGCTGCTTAGGGAACCCACTAGGGGGATAACATACTGGACGTGGTCCTCACCAACAGAGAAACTGTGGAAGAAGTTGTGGTGGGAGACAGCCTAGGTACAAGCAACCACAATATCATATGTTTCAGGGTAAGGACAGGGAGGGAAACAAATAGGACCAGCATGAAGGTTATGGACTTCAGGCAGGCGGACCTTACCAGAATGAGGGAGATATTCAGGGAAGAAATGGAAAAAAAGGGGAAAATAGGAGATATGGAGGAGTTGTGGAAATCTATTAAAATGGGTTGCTGAAAGACACTGAACTCTGTATAAAGAAAGTAAGAAAGAACAAAAAAAGAAGGAGGCCACTTTGGTTTACTAGGGAGGTGGCAGGGGCAATTAGGGAAAGAAAAAGGGCATTCAGAACACATTAGAAGACCCAGAAGGAGGAGGACAGGGAGGCTTACAGAGAGAAGCTGAGGGTGGCAGGGCAGAAGATTAGGAGGGCTAAAGCTGATACAGAAGAGAGAATTGCTAGGCTGGCCAAATTGGGGGCTAAAACTTTTTTCAGGTATGTGGGAGAGAAGAGGAAGGCGAGGCAGGGGATAGTAACGGTGAGGGGAGAGAAGGGGGTACAAGTGGAGGGGGACTTTGAGAAGGCAGAGGTGCTTAATAATTACTTTTGCTTGGTCTTCACAGTGGAGGGGGAGGAAAGGAGACCTGAGTTAAGAGGGAAGGGAGGATTCTAGCCTGTTCAGTGAAGACAGAGTAAGAGAGGAACTAGGAAGGTTGAAGGTGGATAAGGCAATGGGGCGGGACGGTTTGCATCCTAGGGTACTCCGAGAACTAAGGAAGGAGCTGGCAGCACCTCTGAGGAGGCTGTTTAACTTGTCCCTTGTCCCTGGATGGGTGCCAAGAGACTGGAAGAAGGTGAATTTGGTGCCACTACATGAGGAGGGCAGCAAGAAGGAGGCAGAGAATCATCGCCCAGTCAGTCTCACCTTGGTGGTGGGGAAGGTGATGGAGTTACTAATAAAGTAAAGGGTGGTAGACTACCTTGTGGACAGCGGGCTGCAAGACGACAGGCAGCATGGCTTCACAAATGGTAGGTCATGTCAGACGAACCTAATAAAGTTTTTCGATTGGGTGATGAAGGTGGTCGATCAGGAACGGTGGTGGACATGGCCTATCTGGACTTCAGAAAGGCCTTCAACACCATCCCTCACAGAAGGCTGATAAATAAGATGGAAAGCTTAGGGGTGGGACTGAAAATAACTAGGTGGGTGGAAAACTGGTTGAAGGACATAAGCCAGAGGGTGGTGTTAATGGGGTGCATTCCAGTGAGAAGGGGGTGACTAGCGGGGTGCCCCAGGGGTCAATACTGGGACCATTCCTTTTTAATATCTGTATCAGTGATATAGCGGAGGGGCTGGAGAGGAAGGTGGGCCTATTTGCAGATGACATGAAGATTTGCAATAGGGTGGACACCCCGGTGGGGGGTGGAGGCCATGAGAGAGGACCTGAAGATTCTGAAAGGGTGGTCAGAAACTTGGTAACTGAAATTCAATGACAAAAAGTGTACAGTAATTTTATTTATTTATTTTTTTATTTTATTTAGACAGCAGTTTGGAAAAACCTTTGAGCCATAGGCTCATTTACAAAGGTACCTTGTCACAGTAAGACAAACGAGAATACACAGTATAACAGTATAACACAGTATAACAGTAACTTAAGACAGCAATAAGTACATAGATACAAACATGCTGGTACAGGTAGGATTGATGCAAACAATACCAGAGTTATGTTGTCCTTAGCAGCTTAGTAGTAAGCTTTGTCATAGGTATTGAGTACGGCTTTGACTAGTGGCAATTACAGCTTTGGGTGTTAACAAGGTGGTTCCATAAGGACGTTTTGAAGCACGTTATAGTTGGAGCTTCGGAGATGGAGGGGGGCAGTGTGTTGAACCAGGAGGGGGCCCTAAAGCTGAAGGCTCTTTGGCCTTGAGAGGTCTTAGCTCTAGGGATAACAAGAGAGGTTTTCCCAGAGGTCCGAGTATGAACTAGTGGGACAGAGCGGCGGATGGTGGTGGTCAATCCTGGTGGGGATAGCCCAAGGAGGGTCTTTTTTGTAAGGGTACAGGTCAAATATTTGAGGCACCTCGTCAAGATCGAGTACCAGCGCTTATGACAGTAGACAGGTGTGTGTTAGCCTAGGTGCCCCAGTAATTAACCTGCAGGCCTATTCAGAGTAGTGAGAATTTTATGGAGTGCGGTCTGATCGGCAGCACCATACACCGGCAGTCCATAGTCCACTAGGGACAGGATAGAGGAGGTGATCTGAGACGAAGAGTCCTGGGGAGGCAGTGTTTATACCGATGTAAGATGCCCAATCGGATATTATGGCAGTAGCTAGGGCAGTGATGTGTCCATGGAAGGAGAGAGGGTCAAAATGGATCCCTAGGTATTTATAGGAGCAAACTTGTTCAGTGGGAAAGAGGACCCAGAGTGAATGAGGAGTTTGAAGTTGCAGGACTTGTTTGAGGATGAGTGAAGAACATGGTTTTGTTTTTTAAGATTTATCACCAATCTATGTTCCTTGAACCAGCCCTCGGCCAGTGAAGGACTTCTGCAGCCAGTCCTGGAGGCAATAGGATTCTGACTTGAGTAAAGATGACTGTATCATCAGCGTACAATAGAATGTTCCCCGAGCAAGAGCGTGGAAGGGTGTTAAGGTAAAGGGAGAATAGTAAGGGGCCCAGAATGGAGCCCTGGGGAGCCCCAGAAATGATGGGACAGATGTCTGAGTAGGTCCCATTAATTTTTACACACTGTGAGCGGTCAGACAGATAACTGGTGCACCAGGAGATGCATATGGGGTGTAAAAACCCACAAGCCACTTGCACACTGGGGGAGGTAAGTAAGTCAACTGAGCAGGAGAGGGATTTGGGGATTATAATATCAAACAACCATAAGGTGGGTCACCAATGCAGCAAGGCGGTGGGCAAGGCAAATAGAATACTGGCATGCATAGGGTGGGGCCTGTTCTTTTTTTCTTTTTTTTTTTGGAAGTGCTGACTTTTCCATTAGCAGATTACTGTATATCCTTTAGCCACTAGAGGGCCCAGTTATAAGCACAATTACATAATCTAGCACAATATACTTCCTGTCTCATTTCACTTATTGTGTGATCAGTCTATCACTATTCATCTGTCTTTGCCCCTCCCTCTTCTACAGATTGATACTGATTTTTCCCATTTGCAGCTTATAGTCTTTTTGTACACTAAAGGGGTTTGCCTCCAACCATTCCAAAGCTGCTCTACATCTCCTCACTCTCTACTACTCCTGGGGGTCTTCCTTTACTGCTCAGCTGCTATGGGTACCTACACTCCATTACTAAGTCTGCTCTCCTTCACCCTCTTGGTACAGACCTCACACAGGCTGGAGCACCTTTTCTCCACACTAGGCACCTCATCCCCTGACTACCCCACAGTGACTTGGCCCTCCCCCACCCTCGACACACCTGTGAGCCCCCAACACCCCCACCCTGCCAACACCCCCACTCCCTCCGCTCTCCAAGGCCTGATCTGGACCCAGCTCTCCCCTGCCATTCTCACCCTTCGCACTTTATCCATCCCATGCACCCTGATTGTAAAGTCCTCAGCTGGGTGTCGACCCAAGGGTCTCCATTGCCACCGGCCACTAACCAGAATAATTACACTGCTATTATTATTATCTGGTAATGTACACTCAAACCCAGGACCTATTGCTTCCAGCCCTTCTAAACTCTGTACTGCAACTGGCCTCCACTTTGCATCCTTAAACATTTGCAGTCTCCTAAAGAAATTTGCTGCCCTCCAGTGCTGGGTCATTCAACATCAACCTGACATAATTGCACTGGTAGAGACTTGGCTCTCCAAATCCACCTCTGACTCCACTATCACTCTCTCTGGATATACTATCTACAGGGAAGACCGAGTAGGCAAACGCGGTGGTGGTTGCACATTACTCATACGGGACTCCCTTTTAGGTCAGGCACTCCCAGCTCCTAAACTTGATTATGGAACCCAAGCCCTCACCTTAAAAATCACACCTGACCCCACCCGAAGCCCTCTCTTCCTCACAGTCTTCTACGTATCCCCGAGGAATCAAAACCAAGCGGTCCAGTCCCTCATTGACTATCTCACATTTCTCCCTCACAAAGTGGAGCAAGTCATCCTAGGTAATCTCAATGTTAACTGGCTTGCCTCCACTGCCTCCCATATAAGGGACTCCTTTGCTGCCCTGGCTATGTCCCAGTTAGTCACCCAGCCCACCAGATTCAACCACTCTACTGGCACCAGCACTCTCCTAGATGCTGTTATATCTAACCACCCTCTACAAAATCCAGGATGTCTCTGTCCTCCCCAACTCTCTTAGTGATCACTCCCCAGTCCTCTGTCTCTGGTCATCCTCCATTCTGAAGCCAGTGTCCCAGGCCACTCTATATCACCGTTTATGCCCCGGCAGCCTCAGAAAATTAAAACAATACCTAGCCCAGCAAGACTGGTCTCCTATCCAGCGTGCCCCTGACTTTGACTCAGCTCTTGATCACTTCACAAATGCCTTCTGTAAGGCTTGTGACCTTTTCGCCCCCCTCACCAGGATCCACTCCAAAAAATGCAGTGCCCCATGGATCACCCCCACCCCTCCTCCAGAGACTCAAAAACAGAGATACTCTCTTGCACATTGCTGTAGAATCTGGAAAGGCGTCTGACAGACAGGCCTACAACGCAGAATGCAATAAGTGCACTTGGGCCATTAGGCGGGCCAAGGCAGAGCACTACCAGACCACCCTCACTTCCACTTGGGGTTCAGCAGGGACCTTCTGGGATAATATGAAAGAGCTAAATGGGAAGTCCCGCTCCTCCGACCATCTCAGCTCTCCATCAATGGCACCACCACCACAGATCCACTCCTCATAGCTGATTGCCTTAACACTGCCTTCTCTGACCTAAGCTCGGTCCTCCCCAGCAACTTCTTTGACCCAATCCCCACCTCTCTCCCTCTGGTCCTGCATTGTCCACCATTCTACCTGTGCACCCTATCCCCCCAAGAAGCCAGGCCACATCTGCTAAAAGCCTTAGGCAGCAATAACCCCAGCAGTGACCCTCTCGACTCCAGGATCCTCCGTATGGTCTTGGACAAAGTCCTAGTCCCCCTGACTGACCTTCTAAACCGGTCTCTGTGCTTGGGTCAGTTCCCAAGTGCTTGGAAAACTGCTGAAATCACACCCATACATAAGAGTGGGGACCGATACACCCCCAACAATTACCGGCCCATCTCCATCCTCCCCCCACTCGTTAACGCCCTTGAAAAAGTGGTGTTGATCCAGCTCTCTGAATACCTAACCAAGTATGACATTATGTGCCCAGAGCAGCACGGTTTCTGCCCAGGACACAGTACAACCACAGCTCTCCTGGAATTCTCCCAACACCTGCATGCTGCTCTCGACCCTGGCAGCCTTGCAGGAGCAGTGTTCATTGACCTCTCCCAGGCCTTTGACACTGTCTGTCATCCACTTCTACTAGACTCTCTCCATCAACTTAGCTTCTCTGGTGGTCCCATTTCCTAGATCTCTAGCTACCTCTCTGCTAGATCCCAGCATGTCAAGATCAGCGGCTCCCCCTCCAGCACTCTTCCCGTTCGCTCCGGGATCCCTCAGGGCTCCATCCTGGGTCCAATACTTTTTAGTCTCTACCTCAACACCCTCCCCAGCTCATGTACTGGTAAAATGCTCCTCTACACCGATGATGCAGTCCTCATTGCCTTACATCCCAATCCCACCTCCCTCCAATTATCCCTCCAGCAAGCTTACAACCAAGCCGAAAGGTGGTTCAGTGACCGCAGACTGGTCATTAACCTAAAGAAAACCAAATCAATGCTCTTCTCCCACCACCAAAATAAAGCTAAAAATACCCCCCTCTTGATTATCCCCAGCACTCTGCACCCACTAGAACAAGTGACCACATACAAGTACCTAGGCATCACATTCAATACTGCCCTCTCCTTCCACACCCACATTAATGCCCTGTCAGCCACCACTAACTCTCGGATTAGCCTGCTATACCGGCACAGGGACTGCCTGCCTCAGGTTGCCCTCAGGCTGGCCATCACCTCCTCCGTCTTGTCCCTCGTGGACTATTTTTTATTTTTATTTTATTGAAATCTAGGATTACAAATACCTTTGAGCAGGAACTGCTCGTTTACAAAGGTTCCACATCAAAGGAATGGGGGTATACATACATACAAAGGTCAACATAATAATACATAGTTACACAATAAAAAGAAGTAAGAGACTGAGGCATAGAAAATTCCAGTAATTCAAAATGTGCCAAATGTTAGGTAGCATGACATATCAGCCAAGGGCAATCTTAGAAATAAGCACTGCAGGTGAGAGGAAGGGGTATGCAGGCAGGAAGGCCATTGTTGGAGGGTAGAGGGTGAGGGGTAAGAGCCCTAAAGGGGAGGGAGGGAGGGATAAAGGTCAGGAATACCTGGGGAGGAAAGGGAGAGGGGCAAGGGGGTAGGCAGGTAGAAGGGGGCAAGGCGGGGAGAGGTAGCTGTCAAGATTGAAGTGGAGGGCAGTGAGTGGTGGGCCCCTGATTAGGCAAGGCAGTCACAATGACTAGTTGAAATGAGATGAAGTCGGAGTTGTCTCTTAAAAGGGCCAAGAGCAGCAGCAGTAAGAGTTTCTTTGTTGAGAGTATTGTACCACTGTGGTGCTCTGTGGGCAAAGGCCCACTGGCCCATGGTAGTCCGGCATCTGGGGACAAGGAAGGTTAGTTGTTGTGAACTTCTAGTTCTCTGGGTGCTGTGGTGGTCAATGAGGAGCTTTTCAATGCCCGGGGGCATGACCCGAGGAGGACTTTTTTGGCTAAGAGGCAGGTTTGATACTGTATCTGGCTGATGAGAGGAAGCCATCCTGGCTGAGTGTACAGGTCACAAGTGTGTGTAAGTCGGTCAGCCCCTGTTAGCAGTCTGCATGCTTTGTTGAGTGCAACTGTAATTCTGCGGAGGGCAGAGGCAGAGGCAGAGCCATAAATTACTAGCCTGTAATCAATGACGGAGGTGACAGAGCTGTTGATAGCCAACCGGAAAGTGTCAGGAATCATGCAGTGTTTGTGCCTGTAGAGCAGGCCTATATGGATGTTGGTGGCTTTGGTGACAGAATCTATGTGCCGATGGTAGGAGAGTGAGCTGTCCAATGTGACACCTAGGTATTTAAAATCAGGAACGTGTTCAAGTAAGGTCCCTGTTTGGTTTAGGATGGTGAGGTCATGGGATTTGTACTTGCTCCTGGCATTGTAGAAGGTCATAACCTTTGTTTTGCTGTAGTTCATGACCAGTTTGTGTGACTTGAACCATTCTTCAAATTCAAATTCAAGCTGTAATTGTTTCTCGAGGAGCTCTGCATTTTGGTGGTTGGTGAACACGACTGCATCGTCGGCATAGAGCAGTAATTTCTGGTGGCAGACACTGGGAAGGTCATTGAGGAAGAGGCTGAAGAATAGTGGCCCCAGGATGGACCCCTGTGGGACCCCTGAAAGGACTGGCTTTTCTTCCGAGGTGGCACCAGCAATCCTAACCCGCTGGACCCTCTCCCCAAGGTAGCTTGAAAACCAGAGCAGCGCTTCATTGGAGAGCCCAATGTTTGATAATTGCTTGAGTAGGAGTGGGTGGTTCACAGTATCAAAGGCTTTTGTAAGGTCGATGAATACTGCCCCTACACAGTTTCCCTGATTGAGCGTGGTATGGATGAAGCCCGTGAATTCTAATAGTGCAGTGGTGGTACTGTGCCCTTTTCCTAAACCATGTTGCTCAGGACACTGGATGTCATATTTTTCCAGGTACTTGACTAGTTGGTCTGAGGCAATGCACTCCAGGGCCTTAGACAATGGAGGGAGGATGGAGATAGGTCTGTAGTTGGAGTGCAGTGATTTGTCTCCACTTTTGTGTACTGATGTGATGGTCACCTGTTTCCAGCGAGATGGAAACTGGTCTATCCTTAGTGATAGGTTGAGGACCTTTGTCAGGGGTTCAAGGACAAGTGCTAACAACTTCAGGTCAAGGGAGTCACCGCTGTAGCCTGCGTTGTGACTGGCCTTCCGAATATAGGTTCTGGCTTCATGCACTGGGATCTCCTTGAAGTAGAATTGTGGGGCAGGGTGTAGGAGAGGAGTAGTTGCAGGAGGGTTACTACCAGAGGGGGCATCAAAGAAATTAGAAGGGAGGACACTATCCAAGTTGGAGAATGCATTGTTAAAGGTGTTGGTGATTATGTACAGGTCAGATGTTGGTGTTCCATTTATGTTGAGCATGGTGGGTGGTGACTTAGGGTCCTTGCCTGTAAGGTCTTTCAAGTTACTCCAAAATTTTTTTCCATCACCCCGGGAGTTGGAGAGAGCTTCCTTGAAGTATTTGCTTTTGGCACTCCTAACTGCCCGCGTGCACTAATTTCTGGCAGCTTTATATTTATGAATATCCCCAGGTTTGGATGTTGCACGGGCACAGTGCCAGAGATGATCCCTATGTTTGAGTAAAGTGATTAGATCGGGGGTTATCCAAGGGTTAACTCTGCCCCTGACCTTCAGCTTTTTGAGAGGTGCAAAGATATTTCAGGCCGCAGTGAAGTGGCTGATGAAAAGGTCTAAGGCTTGGTTTACATCAATGGCAGAGTTGATTGGTGTCCAGTCCAGGTGTCTTAGGTGTGTCTTTAGTAGCTCAAGGGACCCCTGCTTTAACACTCTGGTGTGGATTATTTTAGGAGGGGGCTTAATGAATTTGTTTGTCCAGGTACATGTGACCGGTGAGTGGTCACTGATCCCATCAGGGAGCACTGAGACTTTTGAGATTCGTTCAGGGTGATTAGTAAGGATCCAGTCCAGAAGTGTGTGCGACTCTGTCCTATAGTTGCATCTGGTGGGGGTGGTAACAAGCTGGGTGAGGTTCTGTGATGTGACAGCATCCTTGTAGTTTCTGGCCTCCAGCGATAGCCAATTTATGTTGAAGTCGCCTAGTACTATGAGTTCAAAGTTATGGTGTAATCCCTGTAGGCTTTCCAATATGCTCATAAATCCATTGGACTGATCTTTAGGGGGTAGGTACACAGAGTCAATCGCGAGCTCCTTGTTGTGTGCCCCGAGTAGAATTTTAATAGCGAGAACCTGCGAGGGTGGTTTAGGGTTTGAGAACGAGAAGACTTGACCCAGATAGGAATGCCTCAGGTAAATGGCACAGCCCCCACCTTGTTTGGAAACCCTGTCCTGCCTGAATATAGAGTATCCAGGGATAGTGACTGCAGCGTCTGGTATCTTGGGGTTAAGCCATGTTTCGACAACAGAGAGTACATCAGGGCTATGTTGCTGGACCCAGGTTTGCAAGATGTCAAGTTTGTTAAGGAGGCTGCAGACATTGATTGAGGCTATCTGAGGGACCCCCCTGCCTTTTTGTGGCATGGGGTGCTAGGCCGGTAGGCCCCGGGTTAGGATGAGCATTTCCAGATATCAGAAGTAGCGTAAGTAGTATCCTAAGAAAGTACGCTTTAATCATTTTGCAGACTAGTTTTGTTGTAGGGCATCTAGTCCTCTTGGTCTTGCTGGTCTGCGTTTGCCCCATGATATTGCAGAGCACAATATATAAAGCCATGTTTTCAGAGGTGCCACGTGATTGTTGAAAAGTAATCAAATCCACAGGAAATGGTGAACTACTGGGGACCAGAAAACTGTTATTGTAGCTCAAAGACCCAGAATGTGATAAATTCCTGAAGGTGATGAACATTGGCCTGGGGCACATGCAGGATGTAAAAATCCTTTGTTAGTATCTTCCCTTTGTTCTCCAAAACGGGTGTGAATAGACCTCAAAGACAAGTACACATCCTTTAAGAACAAATCAGACGGAAATGTGGATTCAATGCAGCACTCCACAACTCAGTGCTTGTATAACAGATTTACTGACCTTGCATTTGGCTTTGATGACTTCCAAAAAAGTTGATTTATGATGAGAATGCCAATACCTGGTGGTGATGTTTTGCAGTTTCTTAGTCCAGGCAATGTTCACAGATGTTATGTCCAAGAATGGTCTGCTTCCTCCAAGCAGAAACACATGATAAATCCACAAAAACTAAACTACTGACAGAGACAAACACACACAGCCAGCCACACAGGCTCTGGTCTAGTCTGGCTTGCCCATCTACGCTGCAGCTGACAACACTGCCCTCTCCAAAATCCAACTGTCCATCTATAAGGCCTGTAGGCTTCTGACCAGTGCCCCAACCAAACTCACACCTGCCTGCTCTATACTACCACCAATCTTCTCAACTTTGATGAGCGACTGCTCTACCAGACCTGCCTTCTCGCTAAGAAATAACTGCTAGGACTCTCCCCCCCAAGGGTTCTCCACCTCCCTACAGCAGCCATCTTCGTCCGTCACCACCCATAGCTGTGTTAAGGCCACTTTCAAGGTGCCCAGAACCAAGACCTCTCTTGCCCAGAGATCCTTCTTCTACCAAGCCCCGACCTGGTTCAACTCCCTCCCTAGTTGCATCTCCAACTTGCCAAAAATTGGCTCCTTCAAAGTAGCCCTTCGGAACCATATCTTTAATACCCACTGTTGTAGGTGCAACTAACCCCTGTTGTAACCTGTGGTTCCTGCCCACCTTGCCCCCTGGCTTGACAACGTCCACTGGACAGCCTCTCCCTCCCCCAGACCTACTCCTTCCCTACTAGGTCCAAACAGGGATGTAACCCGCTGTCCTCTCTGAGGACCTACTATATCCATGAGTGTAACTCACGGTTTTGTAAAATTATGTAACCTAAGTAACATACAAACTACTACACTGTGTAACCTAAGTGTATCTATGTTAAATGTTCCTTTTACTGCACCTGTAATGTTATCCTCTGTTTTAATCTGCACTGTAATAACTGTCTTGATGTCTGCCCCCCCTGCGACGAGGTGCCTTTGTAAATGAGTCTCTGACTCAAAGGTTGTAAACCCGATTTGTAATGAATAAATGAATAACAAGCAGAAGGAGGAGGTGCTGATGCTTCTTTATAAAACCATGGTGAGACCTCACCTGGAGTATGGGTTCCAGTTCTGGAGACCTCATCTATGCAAGGACATAGATGGGATTGAAACGGTTAAGGGCAACCAAGACGGTGCATGGTATGCATAGAAAGCCCTATGAGGAGAAGTGGAAGAAATTGGATCTGTACCCACTGGAGACTAGAAGAGAGAGGGGGAGACATGATAGAAATATTTAATACATGAAGGGGATTAATAAGGTGAGGGAGGGGAGCTTATTTACAAGGAAAGTGGGTGCTAAAACTAAAGGTCATAGTTTGAGATTAGAGAGAGGAAAATATAAGGGCAATGTGAGGGGGTGTTACTTCACGGAGAGGGTGGTGGAGTCCTAGCACAAACTACCTGAGGAGGTGGTGGGGGCCAAAACAGTGGAGGGATTCAAGAGGCCATGGGACAGACATAAGGGGTTGACCGGGGGGGAGGGCCCTTGAGAAAGATGACAAGTGTGGGGGAGGGGGAGAAGGGGCAGACTTGATGGGCCAGCGAGGTCCTTTTCTATGATTCTATACCAGTTTTCACTGTAATGGTTCTAAATGAAAGATAAGCTTTCCTACAACTATCAATAACAGTGTTAAATACAAAGAGAAAGTAAAATAAGAATCAAAGAAAAGAGTGATTGCTCAAATAAGGTGTAACGCTATTATGACTTACAACTTCTAAACACATATTACTTCACTTTAAACTTAGCAACGGGGGATCAGATGCTGTTAAAAATCTCTAATCTAGCCTGTAGACAACAATGAATCCTTTCATTATTGCAAGTAAATTCCATTTGTGTGCGTCATTCCTGTAAGGAGGGAGAGGAGGAATCCTTCCAATATCTTAAAATGACTTGTTTCACACTTAAGGAAGTGTGACAAAGTCAGATCTTCTGGAAAATGTCTAAACCTAATTGGTCAGGGAAAGATCCTAGTATGAATATCAATGGATAAGGGGGAATGTGAGATCCTATGACTGAAGAACAGACCCCGAGAACTGGAGACCACAGCTCCTGAATTTTAGGGCAGTCCCAGAATATGTGTATGAGACTGGCTTCTTTACTATTACCATTCCAGCAACAAGAACTGCTAAAAGCTCCCATAGCATATAACCTGTTAGGACTCAAATAAAATCTATGGAGGATTTTAAACTGAATCTGCCTACCTTGCAGCTCTTTGAGACGTTTGTTGGCCATCTTCCAGGCTGACTCCCATTCTGCCATGGAGAGTTTAAGTGAGAGCTCCTTTTCCAAGGTGGTCTTGGCCTTATTTGTTAGACAAGAAGATCAGGTATTATTATTATTATGTATTTTATAAGTGAGGCTAGCACCTTTCCTAAGGGACCCTAGTTTAATCAGTTGATTCCATTCCTCACATCCCTGCAAGGAATAGTTATCTGATAGGATATTCTTCCTTAACAACTCACTTAGACCTAGATAAAAGTGGAAGTTATATTTTGGGATATTATATTTGTCTCTAACCTCCTGGAATGAAAACAGAACCCTGGATTCATGTTCGACCAGGTGGCTTAATTTTTTAATGCCGACTTTGGACCATTCTGAGTTTGAAAGACCACCCTCACCATTAGTAATAACCGCATTGTTCCAGATAGGCATAAAGGGGAGGGCTACCTTTTCCTTATTAATGATGTTTACTTTTTTAAGGGTCAGAAATGAGCCCTGTATACATGGGTTGTCCTTAAGGTGTGAGAGCACTGGGATAAACATACAATCTGTAAGGCAATGAGGTTTGAGCAATTCTTCTTCAATAGACAGCCATAATGGTTGCAGCTGCAATTTGTTGGTGGGTTCTGTTATGTTCTTTAAAGATTGTTTAAAGATAAAGGCAAGCTGATATCTTTCCCACCAGGGAAGAGCAAACCCTCCCATATCTTGAAGGCTTCTCAGTTTTGCAATTCCCAGTCTCGGTGGTTTTGTACGCCAGAGGAATTGTTTCAACATTTTTTCTAAACTCTTAAAGAATTTGAAGGTTAACACAATGGAGAGGTTTTGAAACAGATAAAATATTTTGGGGGCCACAATCATTTTAATTGCATTGCTTTTACCCCACAGGGATAGATTGATTTTTCCCCTACCAGACTAGATCCAGTTCTATATCTGTTAGTACCAGTTCATAATTGACCTCCAAGAGTTTCCTTAGATTGGTTGAAATTTGTAAGCCTAAATAATGTAATTACTGGCTTGAACCACATTGGGTCTAACTTATTTTCGAAACCTTCCCTAGTAGACTTAGATAGGTTACTATCCAAAACCTGCATTTTCCCCAATTACTCTTTAGTCCAGATACTTTTTCAAAATGTTTGAGTACTATCTGAATGTTGGAGCAGGACTGAACAGGTAGGCTGAGTGTTAGCAATAGTTCATCTGCAAAGGCAAATGATCTGTGTTCAAATGAGCCCAGTTTGACTTCCTTAACACCTGAGTGAATATCAATTGTTCTGATTAAAGGTTCGAATGCTAAGATAAATAAGTTGGGGGAATAATGGGTACCCCTATCTTGTACCACAAGCAAAGTTGATTTTAGATGACAGTATGCCATTAGTTGTCACTTGAGTGGTTGGAGTATGATAAAGCATAGCCACCCAAGTGATGAAGTTACTACCAAAACCAGGGTTCCTGATAAAGGGACCTCAGATGTGGCCAAGCATAAGAGATCCTCAGAGCAGGTTCTGGACTTGGTCCTGCCAAAAGAAAACAAAAAGAAAAACATGTTGCTGCCCCTCCTCCTGAAGAAGGAAAGGAGCCATCACTGAACATAGCAAAAATGCCCTCTGTGGAGGACATGACTAAGGCTTGGAAATTCTTTCAGGCTTTTCAAGCCATGAGTTCCCTAATGGGTATGCCAGTTCCTCCTCCAGTTTCTGCCCCCTTCCTGTTTCCTGAGGACCAGGGAGCAGAATTTTATTATGATGATGAGGAGGAAGGGGAACCCATTGAACCTGATGGTTCCCCTGAGCAAGAGTTTGGTTCCCCTCCCCGGGTTCCAGAGGATTCTTCCTCCTACTACGCCTTTGTTAGACAGATGGTAAACACACTCAACCTATCCATCCAGGAAACTGTAGAGGATGAGGAAGAGGTGGAATTCCTGGATATGATGAGGTTAACCCCAACTAAGAGATTGTTTCTATCTGTCCACAAACCCTGTAAGAAAGCAACCTGCAAGTTTTTGCAGACCCCTACTTCCAAAAAGATTGTGAAGAAGTACCAGCTGGATAGGCTTGATGCTGAGTATCTCTGCTCGTACCCAGATCATGAAGGGGTGGTCTAGGTGTTTGCCTGTGGCAAGGCTAAAGCCCCCTCTTTACCCAGCCTATAGACAAAGATCCTAGGAAGCTGAACAGTATGGGGAAGAAGGTGTATACCTCTGCCTCTCTCCTGTTGAAGCAGGCTGCCTACATGGTCTGTACTGCCCAGTAACAGAAAGCCCTCTGGAACTCTGTACTGGCCATGAGTGAGAAAGACTCGGGGGACCTAGCATGAGATTTGGCGGATACTGCCAAAACTGCTCTTGATGCTACCAAATACCAGTTTCATATGGTAGTGGATACCAATGACACTGCATCTAGGATCATGGCCCATGCCATGCCTCTAAGGAGGTTTGTGTGGCTTAGAACCACTAATCTGTCTCAGGACACCCATACAAAGGCCATGGATTTACCATGTGAAAACAACTCCCTATTTGGTGACAAGACAGAGGCATATATGAAAAAGGTGGAACAGTACAGAGCCATCTACAAGAGCAGCTCAGAGAAGGAAAAGGCCTCCACTTCCTATGGGCCTCATTGAAGGGGAGGCAGTGATAGTGGTCACTTTCCTTGAGCCTTCATGCCTTATGATTTCTCTCAGAGATAAAAGGTTTCTTTAGGGGCAAGGGCAGAAGAGGTTCCAAACAGACTGAGTCAGCCCCAGCACCTAAGGCTCAGCTCAGCCCAAACAGAACCACTGATGAGTCAGTCCAGGTCGTCCATTCATTGCCAGTGGGAGGAAGACTGGCTCGCTTCTTCCAGGAATGGAAAAATATCTCAGGGGCTCACACTGCAGTTCAAAAGAATTCCCAGTCTGCAGGTTTGCAGAAACTCCAAACCTCCCACTCCAATAGAAAGGATTCTGCTGGAGTTGGAGGTCAAAATGTTGCTGCAGGCAAAGGCAGCAGAAAGAGTTCCTCCCTCCCAGAGGGGAAAGGGCCTTTACTCAAGGTACTTTCTTACTCACAAAAGAAATGGGGAGTGGTGACACATTTTGGACCTCAGGTTTCTGAACAAACAAATGAAAAAAAAAGCGAGTTCAAATGATCACCCTGTCTACAGTGATACCATCCCCGCAACAGGGAGACTGGATGGGATCCCTGGACCTGAAAGATGCATATTTCCACATTCCAGTAAGGCCCTGTCACAGGAAATACTTAAGGTTCAGACTGCCTTCAGGTCATTATCATTTCACAGTCCTTCCCTTTGGTCTGTCATCTGCTTCCAGAGTGTTCACAAAGTCCTTAGCTATGGTGGCAGTATACCTCAGAAGGCAAGGAGTGCTGTTTTTTCCTTACCTGGACAACTGACAGATCGTAGGAAGGTCACATCAGCAAGTCAAGGGCTCTGTCCAGCTAACTCAGAGCACCTTGGAAACACTGAGAGTTCCCATAAATACACAAAAGTCCCAAACAGAACCAGTCCAGGTATTGGAGTTTATAGGAGCAGAGCTAGATGTTCTCCAGGGCAAGGCATTTCTACCTCAAGAAAGAACGGAAAGCCTTCTACATCTGGCAAACTCCTTCGTCCTGGGCCAGCCCTGGCCAGCATGGCATTTCCTTCAGCTCTTTGGTCATGTGGCCTCCTACACAGCTGTGGTGCCAGGGGCCATATTTCAAGTGAGAGACATCAAGTATCACTTAAGGAGCCATTGGTCTCAAAAGTGACACCCTCTTTCAGGGCTGGTGCCTCTGACAAAAAGTCTTTTACAAGCTCTGGTCTGGTGGAAAGAAAGGGACAACCTCAGGGAGTGAATGCTCTTTAAACAACAGTTTCCCACAGTTGCCCTGACAACAGTTGCCCCCCTTCTAGGCTGGGGGGCCCACCTGGGCAACCTAACAGTAAGTGGAGTGTGGTCCCCCTGGGAATACAGACAGCATATAAACCTCCTGGAACTAAAGGCAGTCTTCCTCATCCTCCAGTCATTTGCTCCCCAGGTAAAAGGCCAGTCAGTACAAATCAGGACAGACAACACCACCACCATACAAAAGAAAATGCAACACAAGGCACAGGGCCCAAAAGCACCCAGTGCTACCCTCTGAATGTCTGGCCCCGATCTCACCTCAACTGCCTGAGGTGGACATTTCCATGGTAGTGGGAGGACATCTGACTCAGTTATACAACCAGTTAAAGTCTATCACCACGGTCAAGTGGGTCCTCAGGATTATTCAAGAGGAGTACTCTCCCAACCTTACAGACATTCCCCCTGATCTTCCACCCAAGCAACACCACAGTCTGTCAACTGCTTAGTCAGACCTTCTCACTTTCGAGATACAGGACCTTCTCAGAAACAGAGCAGTAGGAGTAGTTCCCTGGGCAGAGAGGAACACAGGTTTTTACTCCCATTACTTTCTGGTTCCAAAGAAGATAATTAGCATGTGCCCCATTCTCAACCTCAGAAAGTTGAACAAGTTCTTGTACAAGGAGATGTTCAAGATGATCTCCCTAGGGACACTATTACCACTCCTCCAATATAACATGACTTGCTGGCATCCCTGGACATGCAGAGCACCTACCAGCATGTTCTAGTACACCCAAGTCACCACAAGTACCTTCACTTTGTGACCTTGGGCCAACACTACCAATTCAGAGTCCTGCCCTTTGGGCTGTCCTCAGCACCTTGAGTCTTTACCAAGTGTTTTGTAGTCCTTACTGCACATCTCCGAAAGCTTGGCATTCAGGTCTTCCCCTACCTAGATGACTGGCTTTTGGTAAGCCTGTCAAGGCAGAAGACACAGAAGGTAGTTTCCATAGCCTCTCAATTCCTCACTGCCATGGGGGTCTGCTGAACTTGGAGAAGTCACAACTTCAACCCTCTCAGTAGCTTCTCTTCATAGGAGCCCTCTTGGATACAAAAAAAGTGAGGGCATTTCTTCAGGAGGACAGGAGGAATGACATTCTCCTAATGGCTCACTTTATCAGAGAAAACAATCCTGTGTGAGCTCATTCCATGCAGCAGATGTTTGGCCTTATAGCTTTGTCCATTTTCACAGTACCTCTAGCCCGTTTGCACATGAGGACCACTCAGTGGATGCTCAGCACACAGTGGTCCCCAACTATACATCCGACATCTTACTCGATCAAATTGACAGAGCTCGTGCACCGGTCACTTGCATAGTGGATACAGGAGGACAACCTTCTACAAGGTCTGCCCTTTGCCATGCCAGAATCTCAGTTCACCATCACCACAGATGCATCTCTGCTCAGCTGGGGGGTGCATTGCCAGGACTTTCGCAGTCAAGGGGTGTGGACCCAGGAGGAGTCTCATCTTCACATCAATGTTCTGGAGATGAGGGTAGTCCTGTACACCCTATGAGTTCTAGAAGAAGTGGTCAGTAACAAGATAATTCTTCTTCAGACAGACAACAAATCTGTGATGTACTACATCAACAAACAAGGTGGAGCACACTCCTACCCTCTATGCAGAGAAGCCATGAGAGTATGGGAGTGGTGCCTAGATCATGATATCCTGATTCAGGCAGTTTACCTACCAGGAGTACAGAATGATCTAGCGGACCACCTCAGCAGGACGGAAGCAAATCCTCATGAGTGATCTCTTGCACCAGACGTGGTGCAGTCGCTTTTCGACCAATGGGACCATCCAGACCTGGACCCTTTTGCGTCTCCACACAACACAAAACTGCCTCTATTCTGCTCCAGAATTCCAGAACCTGTCATTTTTCTATCAGGATGCATTCAGTCTGTGGTGGACAAGATGTTTTCTGTACACATTTTCTCTTCTTCCAGTAATTCAGAGGGTGCTGCTCAAATTGGAGGCACACAGGGGCAAACTAATTCTAATTGCACCATATTGACCTCGACAGATCTGGTTTCCCTTGATCAACAAGTTGTCAGAGGTCCCCCCAAAACAACTGCCTCTTTGAACAGACCTCCTGACACAAGGAACCTTGGTCCACCCCAACCTGTGTTCCCTTCATCTCCATGCCTGGCTCCTGAGGAGATAGAAGTCAACAGGTTTCAAGTGTCTCAGAGAATCTCTCAGATCCTCCTGGCAGCTCATAAGCCTTCCAAAAGGATGACTTACATGACTAAATGGAAGCGTTTCTTAGAATGGTGCGCCAAGATCTTCTTAGACCCATTTCAGTGTCCTCCAGAAAAAGTTCTGGAGTACCTGCTAGACTAGTGTTGCTCGGATAGTGCCACCGTGGATCCACCAGTGATCCAGCAGATGGCACTATTCGAGTGGGATCCGTTCTGGGATCCAGTTGAATATGGAGGTTGGATCCCAGGATCTGTCTGTCAGATAACGCAGGATGCAACCAGCGATCCAATGGCTGGGTCCACATGCAGATTGGGGTGGTGTCTGGTGGATCCACTATCCTTTTTGTTTTTCTATTTTTTTTAACCCCATCCCAACCCAGAACTGTCCCCCTACTACCTTACCTGGTGCCACCTCTTCCCTTTGGGACTCCCCCCATGGAACTCTAGCTTACCCCTAGGCGGGGAACACGGTGGACGGGGTGCCAAAACCCCATTCCCAGAGGGATCAAGTTTTCATCTGAGAGTCAGTCAATACTGCTGAGGACCCCCCCATGTCAGTGTCATGCTGGGAGAGGCATTATTGTTATGTATGCCCTCCCATAGCGTGATGTGCCATAATGCCAAGGCTTATGCTGGCATCCCTTACGCTCTCCCCCTTGCTGTTGTGGGTGTCGGGGCTGTGACACCTCTGGCCATTAACAGAGGTCAGGCCACCCCTGAGCCAGTGTGCCCTCCTCCCCCAGAGGAGCTGAGTGGTCCATCGGATGCTCAGACATCCTCCCCCCAGCTGGCCCTCTGACTCCCAGGTCCTCTTCCGAACCCGGGTCACCAGCGTCACAAGCGGAAATCCAACTGTTGCACTGACGGGCTGTCTCAGATCCACTATCCTGCCACAAAGGGCAGGTATTTGGTGGATCCAGATTGCTGTGGATCCATCCGAGCACCACTATGCTAGACCTTTCAGATGCAGGTTTACAATACTTGTCTGTAAAGGTGCACCTCTGTACACTTTCTGCCTATCATGAGCCAGTCCAAAATATGACCCTGGCTCAGTTACCACTGTACAAAAGATTCCTTAAAGGTATCCAACGCACAAAGCCTCTGGTCAGAAAGCTGGTTGTTCCCTGGGACATTAACCTTGTGCTAGATATACTCACTTATAAACCCTTTGTGCCTTTAGATAGGTGTGATCTGAAGTTTCTGACCTGGAAAACTGCCTTTCTGGTGGCCATCACTTCCGAGTGTAGGGTCTGTGAAATACATGCTTTGGTCACAGACCCTCCATATACAGTCTTTCATAAAGATAAGGTGGTTCTTTGCGACTCACCCCAAGTTCCTACTCGAAGTGTTTTCAGATTTCTACCTCCACCAGCCTCTAGTTCTGCCTACCCATTTCATTAACTTACAAAATGAAGGAGAACGCACCCTTCATTCCCTGGATGTTAAAAGAGCCCTATGGTTCTATATCGATAGAACCAGGGATACTCGTCAGGCCAAGCAACTCTTTGTGTCCTTTAACACAGCCCAGCTGGGTCAGCCAGTGTCCATCAGATGTATCTCTGCTTGGATAGTGGCATGTCTCTGCCATTGCTACTCTATGGCGCAGGTCAAGTTGGAGTGCCAGGTGCGTGCCCACTCTACCAGAGTGGTTGCTGCATCCCTGACAGAGATCCGCTCTGTTCCCATTGAGGAAATCTGCAAAACAACTACTTGGAGTGTAATGCACACTTTTGTGAAGCACTACACTCTGGATGTCCATGCCAGACAGTATGTTTCCTTTGGCAGGACAATCCTTAATGGACTTTTGTCTTGATTGAGCTCTGTCTTCTACCACCCTTCTTGGGGGATTTGGTTTTTAGCTTGGTATTCTAACCCAGCAGTATGAATAAATGGTGAAAACTTTTAATCCAGGAAGATATGAAAATTATGTACTCACTGTACTTCTTGATCTTCTTGGACAAATCTTCACCATTTATTCATATGCCCACCCCCATCCCCCGAGCTCACTCAGTCTGTTTCTGGTCTTCACTCCCTCAGCTGGTTTGGGCTAGGAAGACATTGTTTTACTGACCCTTCTTATATGGATCAACAGGGCGATCTTATGCCCTTGTTAGGTTAGGTGTTCTTAACTTATTTTATGCTGCACCTCCTTGGTAAAAAAGGTACTGAGGTGGTTGGAGGGTCGACACTGAGATAGCCTACACAGGCATGAGCCAGCCTCATAGTGCCGCACATGCGTGGTCCTACCTTAGCGCCAGCCCTCCTGAAGATTTGTGGCTCCTGCGGGGTCCTAGCGCCTCTGGCTTGAACCCAGCAGTATGAATAAATGGTGAAGACTTGTCCAAGAAGATCAAGAATTACGGTGAGTATGTAATTTTCATTTACTAGTATATGCAGATGACCTGTTACTAACCTTGTCCCAGGTCACTCAGTCAGTGCTAAAAGCACTGGAACTAATGACCCACGTTGGGATGCTTTTGGGATTGCAAGTAAATTGGTCAAAAACTGAATTAATGCCAATAGCGGGCTGCCCAGATCCAACACCACCCCCCTTAATGGTGACAAAAATATAATGGGCACGGGCAGGCATTAGGTACATGGGAATCCACATTTCCCAAAATCTTAGGGAATGGGCTGCTTAAAACCTACAACCTCTGTTATCTGAATTTGTGTTGGATGTGGAGAGGTGAAAGAAACTCAGTCTCACCCTCCCCAGCAAAGTCGCAGCCATCAAAAGGATGGCCTTACTAAAACTCAATTACTGCACCACAAACCTACCCATGAGGATAGCAGAAAACTGGTGGCAAAAAATAGACTGGATGTTTGCCTCATTTTTTTTTGGCTCAACAACCACTCAGATTTGGGTAACAGTGACTTAGGCCCCCACAGAGATTGGGAGGCTGGCATGCCCATCGCCCTGGGCCTATCACCTGACGTAGGGGACAATGAGTGGGTTCGCTTGGTTACAATCTGGGAGCTATGCACCCTTGTGGGTCCAAATAGAACAAGCTCTACAAGGTCCCCAACCCATCTAAGCAGTGCTCTGGGTGAAGAACAGCAAGGATGTGCAGTCCCTTCAGCCCATAGAGTATACGAGATATGCTTTCAAAAAGCTACAAGCCATATCACGCTGAAAGACTTTATCCTTGGGGGTCTCAGAGTCCTCAAAGTTTCAGATTGTAGGCAATACAGTACATTGGCCCCCGCGGGCCAAGCAAGGGATTATAATTCTGAAAAGGCATTATCTACCCTGCTACCACAACCCTGAAACCCTTTCAGCAATTCAAGGAGGAATGCTACCTCCCTAATGCAGATCACTGGAGATTTCTGCAGCTCCAACATGCACTCGGGGCCTGCTTCGGTCTGGAGCGAACATATCCTTCCGCTACTATGGGTGAAACACTAGAACAATGGGCACTGTTGCAGGGTAAAAAGGGCAAACAAATCTACAGTTACAGACAACAGCTGTATCTCCCTGACTGGGAACCACACAGGCTTAAATGGGCAGTGAACCTACAAATAGAAATAACATCAGAAACATGGCATAGATGCTGGACATTAGCCCATATAGGCACACCAGACCCCAAGACCCAACTCATACAAAAAAAGGTACTTGGCCATTGGCATCATACCCTAGATAAGCTAACCAGGATGGTGATTGCCATCAAGAATGAATGCTGACAGTGCCACTCCATGTTGGATCATATAGGCCATCTGCTATGGTCATGCCCAAAGGTGAGACCCTTTTGGCAGGGGGTCCTGGATAAGGCAGAGAAATTACTCAGAAGGGGCAGACCCTTGTCAGCAGTGCTATGGATCCTAGGGGATACATCACTTCTCAGAGTCCTAGCAATAGCGAAACCCTAGTATGCGCTATGGCCATGGAGGCTAGCGGCAACTGCTAATGAAGTGGTGGCCGCCCACAGAACCCTCTAAAATAGAATGGGAGATGACAGTTACAAAAACTGCTTCTTTCATTAGAGTACTGCAGTGCCATCAACATAATGCCTCCAAGTTTGATAGGGTTTGAAACCCATGGATAGGTCAGGGACACAGGCAAGGTAGCACAAGCTTGAGGGGTGCAGTGGTTGATCTCATGAGGATACATAGATACTGTTGGTAGATAAGGGCCTATGACCCACCCAGTCTACCCATTTGAGCTCATAGGATCACTTTAAGTTTTTCTAGAAGGAGGGCAAGGTAGTTGTCTGGGGGAAGGCAGGCAGATTGGCCCAGTGAAGAACTAGTCGTTTGGGAAAGTCCCATGTTTACTTTTTCGCCTCTCCCTCCTACACCCTCATAAAGTCCAGCACTTCAGATTCTTTCATCCTTTTCTGCTTATTCACTTCAGGAGATGTCACGGTTATATTAACTGCATTTGGGCATCCCTGGGGTACAACCCGGGATTTCCACAGCTGTCCAACTGTCCTGGAAATCTGCTTGCATGTTAACCAGTATTTGCCAATCTTTTTGCATCAACAGGAGCCAGAGGAGCACATACTGAGAGCTACACCTGTCTGAGTTGAACACCTATTGTTTAAGTAAGCTGCTTGTGAGACAGTAATATAAATGGTAATTATATTCACTTTAATTACAGCATAATTGTCAACACTAGGTGAAGTAATAAGTTTTAGTCTAAAAATACTACTGTACTATACTAGCAAGTAAAGTAAATTGGTAGTTAGCTTTCAACTGGGTTGTGTAATTGGGGATCATTTCATAGGTAGGTAGGTAGTAGAAGATTACTTTTCAATTATGTATAATACCTCTAAACTTTTATTGATTTTGTTGGTGTTTTATTATTAGGTTCATATCTTGTCTGATTGCTGTAGTTTGTGTGTAAATGAGATTGCTTTTTATTTATTCCTGCTAAAGTTGCTGGTTATGTAATGTCTGAATGTTGTTTCATGTTTAGAGTTGTATTTCCATGGAGGCTTGCCTCTAGCCAGGATTACCTACCTAATTGACTTGCATGTTTTGTATTTCATTGCTGTTTTTTTAGGAAGAAAATAATAAAAATATTTAAGAAAAGGAATGGGTAAAAATAACCACAGACAAGTGGGTCCTGGAAATAGTGAGTCAGGGTCTGCCTCGGCAGTTGAAAAAAATTCCCCAAACTGCAGAGTCACAAAACCTTCTGTCCTCACACTCCAATAGAAAGGCTCTTGCTGGAGATAAGAAGTGAGAAAATTACTGCAAGGCAGTGCAGAAAGCTCCTCTCTGACAGTGGGGAAAGGGACTTCACTCAAAATACTTCCTGACCCACTAAGATACCTGAACAAACACTTCAAGAAGGAAAAATTCAAGTTAGTAACAATGGGCTCAGCGATTCCACCACTGCAAACAGGAGACTGGCTGGGGTCACTGGATCTGAAAGATGCCTACTTTCACAAACCAGTCAGGCCCAGCCACAGAAAGTACCTCAGATTTGATTTGGGAGGATTTGATCAAGATAGCGGCCAGGCTGGGCTGCTGTCTGCCTGTGCTCAGTGTCTGAAGCATTTCTGCTCAGCTTTGCAGTTTCTTTCACTTCTTTTATTTCTCCACTGTAAGAAACATGTGTGTACAGTGGAGAATCTACTGATGCAAAGAGTCATTTCTCGGAGAAGCCTAAACTCCAGCAGTTAGTGCGCTTCGTTGTATGCTAAACAAAGTGCTTTTAGCTTTTTTTTAAATAGCAAGTAGTGTGCAGGTGTAAGTTTTAGATAGGCGTTATAGTATAGGCAGGGCAAATAAGTGAGTCAGTCGTAGGAGCTAGATCTTTTTATTTTTTAGTAACAGCACTTACTGTCTCAAGTCCTGAGATCAAGGGAGACCGGGAGTGAAGTCGTGGCCGTTGGGAGCAGAACCAAGAGCTGTGATCCATCTGCCGGTGGAGAACATCTGTCATGATCTAAAGTGACTGATGCGGCTTACTGATTGCTGCAGGGAAAGCTGGCGAGACTGTTGTCTAGAGTACTGGTGGAACTTCTGGAGAGGTGTTGTGTGGAGCAGGGGGAAAAACATCAGCGCTGAACCATGTAACATAGGAGGAACTGTGGCTCTCAGTACAGAGCCTAGAAACCAACTCATTTATCCATTTGTCCAGTTTTGTAATTCCTAACACCATTTAGTTTGGTTGTGGTGTTGGAACCTGACTGGATTTGTTCTTTCTTCTGCGGTGGCTTGTTGAAGTCGGGAACTGCTGGAGGCCTGGTGATCCCTAGTTTGGGCCCAAGAGTGACTGTTGAACTGTTGGTAGGAGCAATGGGACAAACCTCTGGAAGACCAATATTATGAGGGGGGGGAGCCCGTGCCTCCCGAATACTGGCATACCGTTTAAGAAAACAGACACAAATGTGCACCTTAACTAAGATCAGGGACCTACAGACAGGGAGACAGGTGCATATGACAACTGATATTCTAAAGGCCTTTCAAAAATATCATACAGATCTTTACTCAGAACTGTAGCCACTGGATTCAGATAGAATTAAAAAAATTGTTTTTTAAACTTTCTTTATTAAAATTTTCATTTGTTGTACTGACAAGGTACAGAGACATTCTCAATACCAAGAATGAGTCAGATACATAGAAAACAGCAACTGAGAATTCAGTATTGGTATCTCTCATGTAAAGTGAATTAACTCTCACCCAGATATACATATAATTACTATGAAAAATATTTACGTGAGGATTGCCCACCTTGAAGGAGCTGGGGAAACGGTTGGGGAAATCCCCCATTAACATATGTACTCACTGATGTGGTGATTTACAGCATTGCATATACAGCGTAGAATATCTACCCCAGGCGCCCCATTAACCAAATCTGGTGGGGTAGCCATCGCGAGGAGATTATTTAAACTTTCTAAGTAACCCTTAGATATGCAACAGTCCCCTGTTACAAATATTCATATGATCCAACTTTAGTGAAAAGAGAAAACGTGCTCAGCAAGAGGAGTTAAACAACAAAAAGAGTTACATTATATGGAGAAACCTGCTCCTAAGGATATCACAGAAAAAGTGTTACCCCTCAATACTAAAACACAACAACCAAGTTTTATATAGCCGCATTGCCAGTTCTTAAGTTCTAAATATGAGCCCTATATTGATTGTTGAAATTCCACATTGCTCACAGTTCTAGAGTATCCATAAGGAAGGGCACAAACATACAAGTCCTTGAGGATGCACTAGATTGTTCCTCATCCGATGTTTGCTCTCCACAAGATGCAAGGCTGTCCAGAAATTTCGTTACTGCTTTAGTCTCTGTAAAAATATAAGATTTTCCCTTGTAGGTGAAACCAAGACAGGCCGGAAAGAACAGATTAGCCAAAATCCCATATTCTCCCAAGAGCTGCCGAAGTTGAAGGAGCTCCTTTCTCCTGGTCTGAGTACATGACGCCACATCAGGAAAAATACAAATTTTCAGTCCTTGATAGTGCAGATAGCGCTTATCCCAGGCAGCGGCTAGGATGAGCATACATTCTTCTAATGAGTCCACCGTGACTAGCACTGTTGCTGATTGCTCTACACCCTCCACTGGTCAGCGTCTATTTGGTAGATGAAAAATTCGTTTAATATGGATCGAATTTTCTGCAAGCCCCAAGGAGCCTGTAAGTAGAGACTGAAATACAGTTTTTAAGTCTTTGGCCACAATGCTAAGAGGGAGCACCACTATTCAGAGATTTGCTGCACAGAGTTGATTTTCAAGGGTTTCAACCTTATTTGACAAAAATTTAGAGTCCCGGGCCTGAGCGTAACACTCCTGCTGACTTGTTAATTCTTCCAGAACCTTGGAGCACTCCTCTCTCACTTCTTTCAATGTCGAGACCCTCCGGTCCATAGCAGAGAGAGAAGCATTGGTTTGATTTACTTTTTCTTCAGTCTTCTGCAGAAGAGTAAGGATCCGCTCTGTGGTCAGGTCCTTCTGTGATGTATTTGGTGCCACTGCAACTGTATTAGGCCTAGGAAACATATACTCCTCCACAGATTTAGAGTGGGAATCTATGTTTTTGTCTGCTTTTTTTGGACCCATTGCAAGTAGTTCAGATACCAGAATGCACTTCAATCAATCAATCACTTTATTTAACCAGGCATATACACCATTGAGCAAGCTCATTTTCAAGGTGGTCCTGGGCAATAATACATTGCAGTTTAGTACAAGAAAAAATACAAATGAGTTAAGGTAGTAACAAAAGAAAAAAAAAAGTGAAAAAATATAGAAACCATTGTACAATAGTAAGTTGCAAATCAGAACAAGCATAACTCCAATAGGGTAGTACAAAAATGTAATACATATACAGGTGAACCACGGAAGGCCAATATCAAGTGCCTGTCAAATATGGTGAACACATATAATTCGGAGCAAAAGATATGTAGGAAGTAGGGGAGCAAGAATCCTAGTCACTCTAAGGACAATAGTAAGATAGAGATGGTAAGAATGGGGGAAGGAGGGCAGCTAAGAGAAACTAGGTATGATAGAGGTAGCTGAGTGGAATAAGAATGCCAGAATGAATTAAGAGAGCTAGACAACCTTAATAGGGAGGAATCTTAATCGACAATTAGCTGCAAAATTTGTAAGAGGAGCATGATGTAGATTGATCAGTGTCTACGAAAACAGTTGCAGGCTTCCGACAACAATACGGTTAATGAAGCTTTAAATGAGAATATGCCTGGGAGTGAGATGAGTTTTAGGGAGTTTTGCATGGTATTCTATAACGATGGGAGTGAGAAGTTGATGGCAGCCGCCCCATATGCTGTGTTCACTTTAGGAATCTGGAAGCAGAGTAGGAGAAAGCGTCTCAAGCCATCGATCCTTGGCCCATGAAGAGACTTGAGATGTAAGTAGGCAGATTATTGGATAGTGCTCTATGAAGCCAAAGTAGGGCATTTCTTTTTCTCCTAGCTGAGAGTGAAGGCCACCCTGATTCCTGGTACAGTAGGCAGTGGTGAGTGCGAAGAGGTAGATTGAAGATGAATCTTAGGGCCCTGTGGTAGAGCGTGTCAAGTTTGTTGAGCACTGCTACAGGGCAATGCATGTAGAGGAAGTCGGTGTAGTCCAATAGGGGTAAGAATGTAGTTTATACTAGCCTCTTTCTGGCTTCTGTGGTGAGCAGATGTTTAATACGATAAAATAAGCCTAGCTGCTGTCTTAATTTCTTCGAGACTTCATTCAGATGGTGTAGAAAGTTAAGCTTATTATCCAGCCAGAACCCAAGATATTTAAAGGTTTCAACTATTTCAAGGGATTCATCTAGTAGTGTTAGGATCTGGGGTGTGTGCGATGGTCCAGGGGCTAGCTTTGGGGAGAGGATCATTGCTTTAGTCTTTTTGGCATTGAGGAACAGTTTGTGTCTGATGAGATTAGTTGGAGGGTGATAAAATCTTGCTGTAAACTCTCATGGGCCATTTCCAAGGAGGAATTTATGGTATATAGCACGGTGTCATCTGCAAATAGATGCACATTAGCTGAGCGGAGATGTGAATCCAGGTTATTTATGTAGATAGCAAAGAGGATTGGGCCTAGTATAGAGCCTTGGGGAACACCTCTTAGAAGCATTTTTTGAGGAGACAGATCACCTGCAGCTTTGACCTGTTGTAATCTGTTGGTAAGGTAGTTGGAGAGCCATTTGATTGCTGAACTATCGAGTCTGATATTGCTCAAGGCTACGAGCAAAATGTTGTGATCCACAGTGTCGAAGGCCGTACTAAGATCAAGAAAAAGGGCAAACACATATTTCTTAGAATCCAGTGCGATTTGCCAGTCTGAAGTTACCTTCGCAAGTGCAGTTACAGTGCTGTGTTTGACTCTGAATCCGGATTGTGCCAGGTTTAATAGATCAAGTGAATCCAAGTGTTCTCTGATTTGGACACTGATGATTTTTTCAAGGAGTTTTGACAGGACGGATAGTATAGATATGGGCCAATAGTTGTTCAGGTCGCATGGATCCCCGGATTTGAATAATGGTAGAATGTAGGCAGTTTTCCATAGTAGAGGAAGATCTCCTTGTTTCAACGAAATGTTGAATAAATGGGTGATGGGGGCTGAGTCTTAGGAAGTATGGCTCGATATTGTCTGCGCCTGCACTCTTTTTAGTATCTAGTGATAGTAGTAGGTCCTCTACTTGTTTAAAAGTAACTGTGTGGAAGCTGAATGTAGCAGGAAAAGGTGGGGTAGGGGGTGGGTTAGCGTCAGGATCGGTAGCAGGGTGATCCGGTTGAAAGATTTTGTTGATAGAAGAGGTGTCGAATGCTAGTCCAGCAGTGGCACTTATAGGTAGTTTGCAAGTAAAATATTCCAATAAGGGTATCTTTTAAAGTAGTAAAAAGAAAGAAGTATGGAGCTGATAGACAATGCATCTACTTGGCTTGCTGGCTAGCTCTGCCCCCCGAATTAAACATTTTTTTAGCGGATCTTCAATTACCCTCCCTCACACAACAACAAGTAGACTTACTAGCCAGCCTAATCACAATGCTAGAACTCTCAACAACAATAACAAACCTGAAAAATGGCAAATCTCCAGGACCAGACGGATATACAGCTGAATTCTATAAAATATCCCTTCCCTAGATTAAAGACATATTATTAGACACCCTAAGGAGCAGCCATACGGAGGCTTTATACCCTATATCATGAAGACAAGCATCAATCTTGGCTATTCTCAAACCCAACAAACCACACCAAGCATGTGACTCGTATAGACCAATCTCAGTATTAAAATCAGGACTACAAGATATATACTAGTATGCTAGCACATAGACTTGATAACATTTTGCCTCTTTTAATCCATCCAGATCAAATTGGCTTTATAAAGTCCCGAAACACTACAGATAATATTAAAAGGACCCTCTACATACTTGATCATGCTCAAGTCCCCAGATCCCCATCACTATTTTTCAATCTAGATGCCCAAAAGGCATTTGATTATGTTTCATGGCCATTTCTATAGGGCTGCCCTGAAGAAATTTTGCTTCCAGGAAAATTTTTTAAGGAACATCTCTGTCATATATACTAAACCTGAAGCCACCATCAAAATAAATGCCTCTAATTCAGGTAGATTTCCTCTGACCGGGGGTATGAGACAAGGTTGCCCTCTCTCTCCATACCTGTTTGCCCTGTATGTGGAACCTATAGCTCAATACTTACGCTAAACTACTCAAATAACAGGATACACAATTGGATCTACACAACACAAAATTGCCTATTATGCAGATGACCTACTCCTTTACATAACAAATCCAACCATTTCCTTAAGGGCACTAGATGAATGTCTTGGGATAATTGAACAAAATACAGGATACAAAATAAATCAAAATAAAATGGAGGTTCTAATGATACATAATCCACTCTCAGAACATGACAAACAAAAATACCCATATAAATGAGATAAGTCTACTGTTACCTACTTAAAAGTAACCCTGACATCTGATCCCACTAAAATCTTCCCCTTGAATTTCAAGTCATTATTTGACCAAATAAAAGATGACATTCAACAGTGGAAGCACCTCCGAATTACTCTATTTGGCAGGGTCCACTCAGTTCAAATGAACATCCTTCCTAGGATCTTATACATATTGCAGAATATCCCGCATCCTCCATCCAAACAACTGATCCACCCATGGAACAAACTTATTTCCTCGTACCTTTGGCATAGAGATAGGCCGCGGATAGCTTTTAAAAAATGACAGCTCCCTAAAGATAAAGGCGGACTAACACTACCTAACATTATTAATTATTCTATGGCAGCGGTGCTGACGATCTATCCTTTTGGCTAGATATATATCAACCTGCCCCACAGTGGGTACAGATAGAAAGAGAGTTATCTAAAACACCTCTGGATGACTTGGCAGTTTTCCAGGCACCCAGAGACTCTTACCCAGATGCACAATCCTTCTTTACCAAATCAATAGTTCAGTGCTGGGTAGGTTTTCAGAAACAACCGCTAAATAAACAAGGAGCCATTTGGGTGGGTGTCCCATTGCTCGATCCAGGATTTGCACCAGCGGGTCTCGATTTGGGGTTGGCTTAGGAAGGGACTGAAACATACATATCAATTCTATAACAATAGTATATTTAAATCCTTCTCCCAACTGCAGACTGAGTTTGCTCTCCCCAAAAGGATTTTTATAAGTTCTTACAGATATGGCATTTTCTCGCAGATGCCCTGGGGCTGGATATAACCTCGATAGAAATTCCTCCATTGTTCTCACTGTTTATACTGATTGGAACAGAGAGGTCAGCACGACACTTAATTTCAAGGATTAATAAAGCAGTCCTAGCTTCTCCAACATCTCTGATGTTGGGAACTCATACTTCCTGTGAGGCGGACCTAGTGACAGTCTTGCCCCCGGAGGAATGGAATAAAATCTGGCAGCAACAGCACAGGGTGACATGCTCCTATACGTGTCAAGAATTTAGTTGGAAAATAGCAACTCGCTTTTTTTCATACAACTCAAATTACGCCTAAGTACACAGCCACTGGAGACCCATCCTGTTGGAGAAAGATGTGAAGTAGCTACACATGCTCATATTTTTTTGGTACTGCCCAGTTGTGACACGCTTCTGGAGGGAGATAGGAGACACAATAGCGGAGCTCTATCCACACTTCGGTTCTTTGACTCCAGAGATGACTTTGTTACTACACTTCCCTAAACACTACAATCAGAAATGTCAAACCTATCTTCTTCACATACTCCTTACCGCAGCAAAGAAAGTTACTACCAGATTATAGTTCTGAGTCTCCCCCCCATTCCAAAGAACAATGGGAGAATACAATATACGAAATATATAGATTGGAGTCCATGACTGCAGCAATAAATATTAATACTCCCTCCACTATGGCTCAATGGACCCTGTGGCTGCTATATATTAGTCAATATAGACCATCTTTTGTCCCATAGGAGCACTGAGATGTTTGAAGTTGGTCCAGTTGGCACACCAGCATTCTATTACCCTACGGAACCCAATGGTTTACAACTATAAGGATGCGGATGAGGCATACAGAGTCCAACAGTGTAGCTGTGAAATTAGACCCAGATTATTCCTTTTTAACAGAAGTAATTATTTCCTTTTAGGCTGTTAAATTCAGGCTGATTAAGTACTAGAAACTGCATACCACCTTTGAAAATGTATAAGATACTTGTATCACTGCACTCATGCATAATTATCTGTAAATTTATATTTAACTGCCCTGACCAAATACTAATTAAAAAAAAGAGTTTCAAAACCTCTGGAAGACCAAGTGGGGATTATTTGTGACTCTTCTAGCACTGGGGAAATTTTCTCTGGTGGCTGTTGTGGACTTTCACCATCTCCCTTGAGGATTCTTCTGTTGTTGAAACTAACAGGGTGGGTGAGTGTTATGCCCCCCCCCAATACCTGATGATTAATCAGTAAGTACTGTTATTAGTGGTGGTGAGAGCTCCACTCATTAAATCTTGTTTTGCTTGGTGAAAGAATGGGTGGTGGTGTGAGCACTATCCAAAAAGCATAAACTGGAATTTGTATGGCAAGCCTTTAGGGACACAATTCAGAATCTCTGGCGGTATAGTAAAACACATACAATATATAGTGAAATACATACATCATATAGTGAAATATATACATTATATAGTGAAATGCATACACAATGTAGTGAACCACATACAGTACTGAAATTATACATCATACGGTGAAATACATAAACTGTATACTGAAATGCTTATATCATATAGTGAAACACATACATTATATAGTGAAATGCTTACATTATATAGCGAACTACATACACCATCTACTGAAATACACATACTGAGTACTGAAAATCCACATACACTATATACTGAAACAAATGTACTATGTACTGAAACATATACACTACCTATTGAGATACATACAATACAGACTGAAAAATCCACATAAACTATCTACTGAAACAAATACTCCATACATTGTAACTCATACATTATATATTGAAAAAATCTGCATACACTATATACTGAAACAAGCACACTACATATTGAAATACATACACTATCTATTGAAATGCATACACTACACACTGAACAATCCATATACACTGTCTACTGAAACAAATACACTACAGTGCCTTCAGAAAGTATTCACCCCCCTTGGATTTTGTCACATTTTGTTGTGTTACTACCAGAATTTTTAATGCATTGAAATTATGTTTCCCCCTTGATTGACACAGCATACTCAACAATTTAAAGGGGCAGAACTATTTTTATTGTGTAACAAATATTTATGAAACATTAAAAACTGAAATATCTTGTTTACTTAAGTATTCACCCCCCTGAGTCAATACTCTGTAGAAGTGCCTTTGTCAGCAATTACAGCTTTGAGTCTTCTTGGGTATGTCTGTATCAGCTTTGCACATCTGGATATGGGGATTTTTGCCCATTCTTCCTTGCAGATTTGCTCAAGCTCTGTCAGGTTGGATGGAGAGCGTAGGTGAACCGCAATCTTTAAGTCTTTCCACAGATTCTCAATGGGATTCAAGTCTGGGCTTTGGCTGGCCCACTCAAGGACATTCACCTTCTTGTTCTGAAGCCACTCCAGTGTTGCTTTGGCTGTATGCTTGGGGTCGTTGTCCTATTGGAACGTAAATCTTCACCCCAGTCCAAGGTCTATTGCAGACTGATGCAGGTTCTCCTCAAGGATGTGCCTGTATTTGGCTCCATTCATTGTTCCCTCTATCCTGACAAGTGCCCCAGTCCCTGCCACTGAAAAGCATCCCTATAACATGATGCTGCCACCACCATGCTTCATGGTAGGGATGGTGTTACACGGGTGATGAGCTGTGTTCAGTTTGCGCCAGGCATAGCACTTTGCATTCAGGCCAAAGAGTTCAATTTTTGTTTCATCAGACCAGAGAATCTTTTGCCACATGGTCTCAGAGTCTGCCACGTGCCTTCTTGCAAACTCCAGGCATGCTATTATGTGACCTTGTCTCAGGAGTGGCTTCCGTCTAGCCACTCTCCCATAGAGGCTACATCTGTGAAGTGCTGCAGAGATTATTGTCCTCTGGACAGGTTCTCCCATCTCAGCCATGGAACTCTGTAGTTCTGTCAGGGTGGTCATTGGGTTCTTGGTCACTTCCCTGACCAAGGTCCTTCTTGCCTGGTTGCTCAGTTTGGGAGGACAGCCTGCTCTAGGAAGAGTCTGGGTGGTTCTGTAATCTTTCCATTTCCTAATGATGGACTTGACTGCTCCTGGAAACTTTCAACACCCTAGAAATGTTTTTATACCCCTCCCCAGATCTATGCCTCCTCACAATTCTATCACAGAGTTCTACGGACAGCTCCTTGGTCTTCATGGTAGATTTTCTGCTCTGACATGCACTGTCAACAGTGGGACCTTATATAGACAGGTGTATTTCCTCTGAAATCATGTCAACCATTTGAACTGATCACAGGTGGACTCCATTCAAGTTTTAGAGTGATCTCACAAGGAAATTGGATGCACCTGAGCTCAGTTTGGAGTGTCATAGCAAAGGGAATGAATACATATCAAATCAAGACATTTCAGGTTTTTATTTTAAATTACATGTACAAAAAATTCCAGAAGTTTCATTCCACTTAGACATTATAGAGTAATTTGTGTAGATATGTGACAAACAATCCCATATAAATATATTTTAATTTGAGTTTGCAACATCACAAAATGTAACAAAATCCAAGGGGGGTGAATACTTTCTGAAGGCACTGTATATACTGAAACATCTACACTTTATATTGAAATACATACACTATATACTGAAACAAATACACTATGTATTGAAAAATCTGCATACGCTATATATAGAAACAAATACATTAAATATTAAAACACTTACCCTAGCTATTGAAAAATTTTGCAAACTCGATATACTGAAAGAAATATATTACATACTGAAATACACACAGAGTATATTAAAAAAATCCACATACACTATATACTGAAACAAATACACTACATGGTGAAACACATACACTATGTATTGAAATACATACACTATAGACTGAAAAATCCACGTACACTATATACTGAAGCAAACAAACTATATACTGAAACAGACTACATTCTGAAATTACCCCTCCCCCTTGAATGGCCTGCCCCTGCACTAATTTCCTGCTGCATTCAGGGAGCTGCTTGTCTGATGAGAGGATGTCTAAAGCTGCAGAGCCGAAGGTAAACAAAACCACGCTATCTCTTATTCTGCTTCTTTATGGGGTTTTCCATCTTGTTTTGCTTGCACACCTGTAATCAAATTCCAGAACATTGTGATGTGACAACATTTTATAACTAATTTAAAATGCTGTAGTTTATTCTTTTAAATAAGTGCAGCCATAATTTACTGTTAAAACACATTTATATAGGAAGCTAATACTTAGGATATTGCTAACATAAACATAGGGAGCTGCATACATTTTTCCAAGTTACATTTTTGATCAGATTTATGTGTAATTAATTACTGTGTTAGTCCAGCAACTTATCTGAGCTGAATGCTTGGGAAGCACTGCAGGAACAGTGATAGTGTAAGCCAAAAGCTTTGCTAGTTTGTACTCTATGGACGATGTTTTGATTTTGTTTTTATTTGAATGTTTTATTTAATAAAAGTTTCTTGGTTAAGAAACAAAAATATGTATTTTTGCTGCAATCCCTCAGTGTCCAGTTCTCATCAGGAGCTTAGCTGGCATATGCATATAATTTGCATGTCTCTATACTAAATAACTTTACTGCGATGCCTTACTGGAGGCATGCACAGTCTGTTTTGGGGTTTGAGCTTCTCAAGCTGTGTTTTGTTTCTTTTTTTCCATAGAGATTTTTATCTTCTTAGTCACCCTGTGACCCCCTTGCCCACTGACATCTCCAGCCCAATCACCCACCATCCCCAGGACTTACCTGCTCTGAGACCCCCCCAAACACACACATCCCCCGTGTTGGGGCCAGGAGGGGGAGGGCCATTGACAAGGAGACGCATATTCAGACAGGAGCAGAGCCTGGTTAGTAGTGCAGAATCTGCAGCAGGTTGTTGGATCATTCTGCCAGTGGGGGTTTTCTACCTTTGGTTTCATCCCCTGGGCAGCCAAGCATGCAATGATGCAACTGCATATGAAGGCACATGCTTGCTTTGTGCCTGCCTGTGTCCCCCCCCATGCAACTCCACTGCCCTGCCAGCCCTCCTCAGCTAGGTGGATGTTGAAGAGTGGGGTGGTCAGACCCCACTCCCTGAGAGGACAGCATTCCCTGAGATGCTCAATTGTATCTCCCCCCAGCTAACCCCTGTGCAACCCAGGTCCACTCCCAAAACTGGGCCACTGGCATGGGAGGCAGTACAATTACCACCAGGCTGCTAGGCCAGCACATCAGACTGTGTTTTTATACAGTAAGTAAATAAAGACAGTATTCAGATGAAAGAAGAAAAAAGAACTATTTTAACTAGTTTGTTATAAACGTTTTAAGTCACATCACAATGTTTTGAAATCGGATAAAAGTTTTGCAAGCAAAATAAGCTAAAACAATACATAAAGAGAGAGAGAGAAGATAACCCTTGTATGTTACTTTCTGCATCTTAAGAGGCATTGGCCAGGATTTTTAGTCAGTTAGGGCCCCATTTTCAGAAGGTTAGCGCAGTGCTAAACATTACGCTATGTGGGAACAGCATGGTTGGATGGGTGTCATATTCAGCATCCCCTGATGCTAACCTGATCATGTGTATGTGCATATGTACTACTATGACCATGCAAATGAGTAATCCTCTCCTGCATACAGAGCACAGTGCTATATAAAAGGTTTCCTTCTTAGTGACCATAAGCACTTCCCCCTATATTTTATACTCAGCCTCTAGGTTTCTATGCCCAAGATGCTTGATTTTTGCACTTTTTGGCTTTGAACCCGAGCTGCCATGTCCTGTACCACTCTTCGAGTTTTCTAAGGTCATTACTCATTCTCTCCATCTGCACTTATCAATGCTAGTACAGACTGTGGTGTCATCTGCAAAAAGGCACATCTTCCCCTCCAGTTCTTCTGTAATGCCACTTATAAAGACATTGAAGAGAACTTATTACATTACTGAGCCCTCCGGCACCCTACTGGTCGCTCTCTCCTCATTGGAGTGAGTGTCATTTACCACCACTTTTTGTGGCTGTGCGCTATCTCAGGTGCAGCACTTAGGAGTGCACGACACTAATGACTGGCTCTGAAAATGGGGGCCCACATACCACTGTAATAGGATTAGCACTGCGCTGTGATAAGTATGGCTGGTACTATTTTAAAAAAAGCATTCTTCTGTGCAGTGCTATCCTGTTAGCATGGCACTGTTTTTTTGTTTTTTTTTTGCACAGGATTACTAATTACAACCAGGTGCCCATACAACTGGGGGTTACTCTAATGCATATAAGGTGTACAGGTATATTAAATGCTTTCTGGAAGTGCTAACACACTGCCTTGTTAGTACTAGTTAATGATTCTGGGAATCGTGTTTTAACTACACACATGCAGCCTGCCAGCAACCACACACACACACACACACACACACACACTGTCAGTCCTGGACACAATAAAAAAAAATCATTGGTAGTCTGGTGATCCCCCTCTCACCTAATAGAGGTAGAGCTAGAACATTTATTCCTCATTCCTGCTGCTGTTATACTACACATATTTCTCAGACGGTCTGGTGCTGGGGAAAATATGTTTCAGCGTTAGCGACTGCCTGGAAAATAACTAAAAATACTAAATTTTGTATTGGGCCATCAGAGGGAAGAGGCTGCTAAAGAGTAGAGCTTCAGTGAAGACTCTTGGGGAAAAATACCAGGAAAAATCTGGATGCCTTTTTCAGCAACCAGTGAGGTGTCGAGGGAACCTCATACATGTTAAGTTTGGTTGCGGACAGTGGCTCCTGCCAATGGGAAGTTGCCAGAAAGCTCCCAATGGGAAAGAACTTTTGGTTTCTGAGTTCAGTTTGGTGGGAGCCCCTCCACATGGAGGGGGTCTCCAGCCCTAGGGAGAAGGTGGGGCTGCAGGGCTGTGAGGGGGGCTGCCTGAGGGCTGCCAGCAGTCTGTCCCCCAGAGCTGGTTGTGCCTTTCCCCATCTAGAGAGAAAAGAAAGGATTTTGCAGGCAGCTCTGCAGAGAGGGAGAACTGCAGTAGTCTGTTGCTGCTCAGAGAAATTGTACCACAGCGGTGAAAGTGTTCAGAGTAAAGGATGGATTGAGAAAAAGGATTAAGGAAATGGACGGATTTGTGTCAAGAGGATGGGGGAGAAAGCTTCTTCAGTTTCATCTGCACCACAATGGTGAGCCACGGATGATCAAGGATTTTTGGTGAGAGAAGAAAAAGTGTAAAAGGTTCTGTCTGAACCTGACAAAGACATGGCATCTACAGGAAGAGGGAAAGACAAGGTTAAAGGACTGGTTTTGGGCAGAGAAAACTGGATTGTAGAAAATGGATATGGAAACTGGATTGGAACCCAGGTTTTAAGAAACTGAAGAGAGAGCCTCTTCTGTCTGGAGTCGACTAGCACCTGCATAGTGAGAAAAGGGACTTTCTTGATGTATTTTTGAAAAAGAGTTGCTGAACTTGTGTGTGAGCCAGAGCACAAGAGTGGCCACTGTGTTGGAGTTGAAAGACTGTGGGGGCAGGGGGATGAATGGGTGCTGTCTGGGCGGGTGCCTGCTGTCTGCTCCTGAGATGCAGCAAAACAGGAGACTGTTGTGGTAAACCCCTGGATTTTCAGACTCTACGCAGTCCCCTCAGAGCCCCCTCAGAGCCTGATATTCAGGAAGGTAGCCAAGACTGCTTGACTACACACCATAGCAGGTAATTGGGGAAAGAATGGAAATGATCTGAAAAATCCATCCTAAACCCAGTGCCAGGTGGGGAGCTCGCTGACCCCCATCAAGTGGGGCCATTGGGGCAAAGGATTGTGGGTTTGTGCCCAGGTGCCGGGGTACTCTGACCTGTGGGGGAGCCATGCCATGAAGACGCTCCCGTGTCTGGGTCCCTTGTGGCTGGCGGGCCTTGCGTGATGCCCTGCAGTGGGCCTCTGGGGCAGGAGGGGGACACGGGCTGCAAGACCTTTGGTTATGCTGAAGATCCAAGCTGCAGTTTCTGCACCTTCAAGTGTTAAGCATCAGGCCCAGTTCTGCATCTGCTGATACATCTACCCCAGGACTTCAATCATGTGTGCCATCCGAGGACTAATACAGTAGTGAGGAGGGCAGGAATTGCCCTGCACCTGGGGAATATATATATGTGTGTGTGTGTGTATATATATATATATATATATATATATATATATACACACACACTGTATATATATTTGTACCACGGGGCTGAGAGCTTTCTCAGTAGGATATCCTGTGTTATTTCCACTGCAGTGAGGCTACATCCTGATGACATCAGCAGAGTGAGGATATCAACATTTATCCATACTCTGCTCATGTCACCAGGGTGAGGATAATGCACTGCAGCTTGCATTCTAAAGGAAACTGCTTCAGAAAACAGTTTCTCTTTCTCACTGAAGCTGCAACTTACTCAATTAGCTTTGCAAAAAACTCTCACATATGTCCCATTGTGTTTCTAACATTCCTAGCCCATTACTGTGCTGATCTCAGCTTCAAAACAACCTGAATTCTAAATGAAACTCTTTTACAAAGCAGTTTCTGTTTCTCAGTGCTACCTGCAGCAGTTTGTCTTTCTCACTGAGCCTCTGACTCACTCAGTTAGCTTTGCAAAGCACACTCACCTGTGTTTCTGACTTCCAGCCCATTCAGAACACACACACACACACACACACACACACACACACACACACACACTGACAGCACACACAGAATGAGCAGGAAACACACAGAATCAGAACAAATGTTCCTAAAGCTCTCACCCCTGTGGTATAAATTGCACACATGATGGGCAGATCATGGGATATGGAAAATATTGTCACTCCTGCAGAGTGAGCTGTATATTTTCACTGGTGCCTTCGGCAGGGGTGAGAATATTTTCCATATCCCACTCCTGCCCATCATATATCCCTATATATATATATATATATATATATATATTAGAGGCAAAAAACTCTGTTTAATGCATCAGTTAGGGTTGTTCCACAGTGACAAAAGTGAGGAAATTTGATGTTAGGTTGAAACCCTTGCACCCCTCCAGCCCACCCCCAACTGAATCGGGGTGCGCATTGGGGTCGTCGGACCTAACTGTCACCCCATCACATGTGGAAAGAAGCTGAGGAATAGGAGAATGGGGTGACAGTTAGGACTGATGACCCCAATGCACACCCCGATTCCAGTTGGGAGGGTGGGCTGGAAGGGTGCAAAGAGGGTTTCAACCCTAACATCGAATTTCCTCGCTTTTGTCGCTGTGGAACAACCCTAACTGATGCATTAAATGGAGTTTTCTGCCTCTAATTTCCTTCTTTTGAGAATGATAATGAGAAATAGTATGTAATGTGGCGCAGGGAGCGTATATCTCGCCTCCACCACGTAATGCAAAGCGGCGGGATGCGCCATGTGATGTCTTGTCACATAGTAACATTGTGCCCGCAAATGCAAATCGTAATGCATGGTGACACAAAGCTTAAACAGAAAGAGAAACAGTACTGTAGACAGAAATGTTAAAACAACGCAAATGCAACCACAAATGAAAATCAAGGGTAACGCACATGGTGGGCGAACGTGAACGGTAAGTGAAATGGGTACTGAACTCAAGCCGAAACGGTAATGGTAACAGTAATGTAAGCTTACAGGCTGGTTTTCCCAAAAGCTGTATAGAGAAAGACAGTGAGTACAAAGAACGATGCAAAATAATGACTCTCAGAACACAAAATGAGGACTTGGAATAGTAAATTGCTTATATCTCAGTAACTGCATTTATATAGAAAAAAATGTAAAAGTCATATGAATTATCACTTTCCTGGCTAGCTTTGTACTTAGCCCGCATGGGGAGGCTAAGAATTTTTTGACAAAAGTCCGTATCTGCACTGCGTTTTAGAATACGGCGCTGAAATGCTCTTGGACGCTGTAATGTTATCCTATGGGAAAAACAGAAGTTCGGAGTGCCATAACTTTGCTTCCCTGTAATAGTTTTTCACCAAAGCACTGAAAGGCACATCTGTGGGATGTTGGCTGTGTTCCCTGCAAATTTCAGCCCAAAAGACCAAACCGTTATTTTGCAGCAGGGCGCCAAACGATTGCTGCAATGCGTCGTACGCCATAATGTTATCCTATGGGCAAAAGCGTCAAATTTGGAGTATCATAACTTTGCCGCTGTGTAATATTTTTCCAACAAAACACTGAAAGGCACACCTGTGAGATGTCAGCTGCATTCCAGCCAAATTTCAGCCCAAAACTCCAAACCGTTCTTTTGCAGCGGGGTGCCAAAGAATTATTGTTATTTTGGGCAAGTGTCGCAAAGTAGTGTCATGATTTGCGAAAGCTTTCGCAAAAATTTGTGACACTTTCGTGAGTGCGACACTACTTTGTGAAAGTACTTTTTCCAGAAATCTGAAAAACATATTTCTGGGGTGTTGTACCCCAAAATAAAGACATGGCTAGCATCTTCAGGGCCCGACTAGGTGAATACAAAAAGAATTAGGTTGCTAGAGGGTCTCAATTTTAAATGCCAAGCATTTTTCTGATCACTAACGGAAAACAAAATGGCAGATTTGCGACAGTAAAAGGGCCATTTGCGACAGTAAAAAGTGCATTTGCGACACTGTCAAACTTTTTGTTAACTTTTCCCATTGACTTATAATGGGAAATTGTTTTTTGAATAACTTTTGAACCGTTTAATATTTTTTCATGAAATCTTAAAAAGGCACATTGGGGACCCTGGCTGCACCTTCCCTGAAGATTTCGGGCCGGTCGCGCAAACCGTGCGACCTGTAGGCACAACCATAGAATTCCAGAAAAGGCGTAAACACACACGCAGATCACACTTAATAACTCCGCAGCCGTGTATCCGACTGGTATAAAACTTGCTAGATCCCAAGGTGTATGGGTCTTGATTGTGTATTCCAAATTTCAGGCAAATCTGTCAAACGGTTACAAAGTTATTAAGGTGCAAAATTTTGGGTTTAACATGTAAATGGCTTCTCAACCCTAACTATAGTGGCACGGTACATATTTAGAAAACGGGCTAAAAAATCTCCGAGCTCTGATTGGCTGATAGCCCTGGCAAGGTGGGTATCTGTCAGACAATAGATGCCCACCAAATAATAAGTCCCAGCCCAAACCTGCCTCATGCGCAACCTAGTATTATTGTGCCCAGCCTGCTTCATCATTGGCTAAAGCACTGGGCACATACTTTCAAAATGCCACCATTTTTTTTTCATCCCTTAGCGAGTCAATGAATGAGCTCCCCCCTCCACCCACACACAGATACAACTCACCTCACTCCTTAGAAAAGACAGCAGCACGCCATTACCAAAGCAAACTTGTACCTGATTCCTAGTTTTAACACAGTCGCTCGTTTTTTCTTTTTTTTTTTCCTTTTTGGCTTGTAAGAACCCCCCCCCCCATGCTGCCACCGTTCACTCAGTCTCATCTGTCGGCGAACATGGAACCAGACCCATACTCAAATCCCATAAATGGGACAAATTTGATATTCCTCCTAAATGAAACTACCTTTTTCCCCCTCATGCAGTTCCTCTCCAGACTCCAGTCAGTCTTCCCGTGACAACAGCAATAATGTCCATAATTTTGCCACCTCCTTTTTCTTTTAGCTAACGTCTGTGTTGTCTGATGGCCTAAATACACATTCCCATTCTCACCTGACCACTGAGCAGCTCGAACAGGCTGTCACATCTCATACACCTCAGATATTAAAATGAAACAAAGCAGCTGCTTGACTTTGGAGCGCCGGTGGTTAAACGTAAAAAATAACAATAATAATGTAGTGCACTGCCATCTCACATTGTAACGCTACTTCTTCACGGTTTGAGGGAGCACAGCCGCGCGCCTAACAGCCACATCTACCCACAGGAGCCACCGGAGAAAAAAAAACACTGAAACTGATACAAATACTGGGCACCTCATATTTTCCATTCAGCAATGAAACCTGGTACCCACGTAAACTATCAGCAGACATTTTCTTTCTTTCCTTACTTTGTAGCATTACTCCAGATCCCCGATATTGATCGTATTTCAGCCATGCAAGTGGCACAGCGAGAACGAACTTTCACGTTGGTCATTGGCTCAAATGTTAAACATAACACCATACTCCTGGACCGTACTGTGCTAAGACTCTAAATTTTGCAAAATTACATTTACATCGCTGCCCTACCGCATTAAGTATGTTGCTCTGCACTTCCTGGCTCAGTGTGTTGGGTCAAGTGAGGTCACGCCTGTAACATCCGAGTAAATTCCAATTGTAAAAAAAAAAAAAAAAAACACTTTTTCAAGTGGGGCTGTATTGCTTTGTTTGTCTGGTTGGTTGTTATCAATGTACTACTATGGAGGTGATGGGGGGGATGTAAGTACAACAGAATAGTGCTGTGAGGTGGGAGTGGCAATAACAGATGGAATGGCACAGAAAGCAAGGGACTACTTTGCAAGCAAAAGACTTAAAATTCAGTCTCTTTTTTTTTTAATTTAAATTGTTTAATTTTTGTAGAAACCTACACAAACTGCCACAGGTAGCCCATTTTCTTAGCGCAATAATACCCTCCAGCGTGGGCTGTACTGACCTTCCAGGGGCTATAAGGCCCTCCGCCTGTGGTGTCGGGCCTCATTACACCCCTGGGTGGTCCGGTATTGCCCAATACCGCCCACCCTGTCAGGTATTATTGCTTACATGTATATATATATGTGTATAAAATCTGTGTTCAAGTTCACTGGCACTGAAAGTCAATTCAAGGTTTAAAGCAATCAAGGGAACATGTGGGGGGGTTGCTTGGTTCAGGTGGGTGTGCCGGCGCCGGCCAACCAGCTGCATCTCAGGCCTGCAGCTGGCATTTATGTACCCAGGTACAAAATTCGAGGCGTCATTCTGAACTGGTACCAGTGGGTTTGGGTTTGGTAATATCTGCAGCAGTTAGACAGGTAGTTTGGTGGCTGCATTATCAAAAGGTGAATTTGGTTAAAATCAAAAGGGGGAATGCTGTTTGGGAAAATGTTAAATCTTTAAAATGCAAATTTAAAATGTTGCTTAACCTCTATTCCATTCTACCCCATCCTAACCCTCCCTGTGTAAATAAATTATGTTGTTACTGTTTTAAAAAAGTCTGACTCAAAAGCCTGATTTTAGTAAGCATGTTATTGCTAGAAATGAATGATGGACGATGTGGAATGCCGGGAAGTTTTAATTCTGGTAAGTCCATGTATGGGGTAACTGTTGGGGAGGTGGGTTGGTACGACAATACAGGGGGTTGTACTGGTAGAGATCAGGCCCACTTACATGTACTCTGCGTGGCACCACCATTTTCTTTGTGATCTTGGGAAAGGACCCCCAGTAATATCAAGTATGGGAACCCAGGTCCCTTAACTGTGGTCAGACCCTCACTGCAGGGGTAGTGGTCCTCTCTAGGATGGTGCCAGAGACAGCCACAAGCCAAAAACACAGATTGTGTTTATTGTGGTTGTCTTAACCCATGTTCCAACACAAATAACTTCCACACTGATGTCAGCATGGGTTAAGATAACACTGTTGGTCTAAAACTGTGCTCTTACCTACCTCTGAGCAGGGTTCAAGCACACTTTTAGAACGTGGATTGGTTTTTACCATGCTACAATCTGGAAATTCATTTATTGAAATGTTTCACCAGGAAGGGCACACTGAACAAGTTGCTCATTTCACGGTGCATCCTGGGGGAAAGGGGAATGGAGTGTACAGAGAAATTCATCAACATGAAGCAGTAGAAGGTACATTATTGTATTGCAGCATACAGCAATTAAACATTACAACTACAGACATGAGGGCACAGAGCATACTAAACATAGAAATAAACCTTTTAAGCCATTTAACAGAGTTATAATGGTTTTAAAAAGTCCTAAAGCAGAATATTTCAGCTTTTTTGTGAGTGTTAGACAGGTTAACAATTTGCCAATCCCAATTTGCACCGCTAAAGCAGGATAGTACTGCAAAGGGCATATGATTGCTTGGTTGCCAGGTCACTAGCCCATTTGTAAGTGGCCCTAATCCATCCTTGTGCAGCTATGTAAAGCAGCTGACAGTGCCTTGCACATAGGCACATCGGCATGCTGGTAGGTTTGGGGAGGTGTAGCTATCCATTAGTGCAACACTAGTTACTGGTTCCCCAAACCAGGTGTTATGGGCTGTGCATTCCTACACTCCTAACACATGGCCATGTCAGGCTACCACTAGCCCTAGTTCTCCCACAGGTACATGGCATAACTGTCCAGGTGTCCAGTGGCCCACCTCCCAAGTTGCATCCCTGTGTAATAAGATATACTGTATGTTCCATGTGTCCAGCAGACCCCCTCACCCCTGATCAACTGGGCCCCAATCAGATACTTGATAAGATCAATACTTCCTCTGTACCATTTGCCTGATATCCAGACCAGGGTTCCCCATATGCCCCAATTAGTAGTCTGGCAAGAGCTGTAATTCTTCCATACCACATCCTTGGTGTTGAGTGGTTCCTCTGCCCCATAAGTATAATATCTACTTCCCCCCGACCAGACCACCCAGTAACACTACACCTGCCCCCACTTGCCCCCAATCTATGGTGTATGGCAACCAGCATAGACCCTCCACTCACATTCATAGCAGCCACCAACTGAATAACAGTTCACAAGGGGGGCTGGAATTGTTTAACTTGGAAAGGCACACTAAACTGAAGCTTGTTTTCAGGTGCAACCTGGGAGCACAAGGAAGTTAAGTGACTTGCTCAGGGTCACACAGTATGCAAGTGGGGGCTCTGGGATTGAAACCCAGGTCTCCAGGTTTGCAGCTCAGTGCCCTTAACCTCTGCACTATACTGACTCCAAATCAGATGCCTACTGTAGTAAAAGCTGTTTCTGTAGTAGGTATGTGATCATGAACACAGAAACATAGAAACACTGAATTTGTCATCAGAAAAGAACCGCTTGGCCTACCTAGTATGCCTAGATGTTTCTTGCCTAATCTTTCTCCTCACATGCTGTCTGGTCTCCATTGACCCTCCCACCTCCCAGCCTCTTTTAAATTAATATACTGCTATGTCTACACCACACATGCTTGAAGGCCCCTGCTGTTTCAGCCTCCACCACTTCAGCTGGAAATCTATTCCAGGCATCAACCAACATTTTCTCACATCTCTCTTGACCCCACCCCCACCCAAGCTTCACTGCATTTCAACTGGTCCTGGTGCTCTTTCACTTTTGAAAGAGACTCCCCTGGACCCTGTTCACGCCTGTGAGATACTTGTAGGCCTGTATAATGTCACTTTTCTCTTTCCTCTCTTCTAGGGTGTACATGCTGCGATCCCTCTGTCTCTCCTCTTAGGGCTTCTCATGTAAACCCTGCACCATTTTAGTTGCCCTCCTGTGGACTTCTTCCACCCTGTCTATGTTCTTTCTTTTTTTTATCACGACTATTTTTAACTCCCGCTGCGGCACACCTTGGCTTGGGGCATCCAGCTGCCGACTCCGCCCGCCCGGAGAGCTGAGTAGCTTGAACTGCACCCAGGAGGATCCAGGATGACCATAATGCCATCCTGCTGGAAGGCTCCCCTCTGCCTCTACCAGCAAGGACATCCCTGGACCCTCCCCGACAGGACTCCTCCAAAGTCCTGCGGGCGGCTCGGAGCGCGGCCATCAAGCTGCACAGTCGCGCTTAGCCATTTTCCTCTGGTTGGCCCCTGGAGTGCAGATGTGCAGTGACATCCAGGCACAACGTGTCGCTCATTCACAGTTCTCTATTGTCACCACGCTAGTAGTGCCCCGGCATCCCCGGGTGCCGGTACAGCACGGTGAAGTTCCTTAGCCCACCCCAGGACTAGAAGAGCAGTCTACGGATGCTTAATCCCAGTCCTCCCCAGCCGACCCCCGACAACCCGAGCTCGTTCCCGAACCCAGGTTGCTGGCGTGGCGTGAGGTGTGGCATCCAGCACCTGTCTATGTTCTTTCTGAGGTTTGTTCTCCAAAACTACATCGTACTCCAGGTGAGGTCTAGCAACATCACCTCCATCCTCCTGATGGAGATACCCTTCCTACACACCACAGCATCCCACTAGCCCTACCCACTGCTTTGTCACAGCGCCACCTTGAGGTCCTCAGACATAATAACCCCAAGATTCCTTTCCTGTTTATTGGCTGTCAGTAGCCCCCCCCATCCTATACTCAGCTCTTGGGTTCCTATGCCCTAGGTGCATGATTTTGCACTTTTTGACATTGAACCCAACTGCCATGCTTTTTACCACTCCTCAAAATTCATAAGATCCCTGATCATTCTCTCCACCTCTCCTGGGTGTCCACCCTATTTTAAATTTTGATATCATCTGCAAAAAGGCATACCTTCCCTTCAGTTCTTCTGCAGTGTCCCCTATGTTCAAAAGGATTGGTCTCAGTACTGAGCCCTGTGGTACCCCACTGGTCATTCTCCCATCATTAGAGTGAGTGTCGTTAACCATCACCCTCCATCTCTTATCCATTAACTAGCTACTGTACTAATTGGAAGGCGACAACCTGTAGTTCAAGAGGGCGGTGCAACAGGACACACCCCCATTCAGCCCATTTAAAGGCTGCTCTCCTCACTCCACACACAAGCATTTTTCCCTTGCCCCTCCATCCACCCCTCCTCCTCCAACAGCATGCCTCTCTTTCCTGTGGGCTTCTTCCTAAGGTATCTTTAGTCAAGGGAAACACTCCTGCAGCACCTCAAGGGGTGGAACCCTCCTCTAGGGTTCCTTCCCTTCTTGCCCATATAGGGTGGTATATCCCACAGATAGAGAGGTGAACAGCCAAAGATTATCTATGTTACACAAGCATGAAACCAGTTGCGCAGACACACTGAACCCAATTAACCATTTTGGATTCCACCCCTAGGCCGTTCATACAAACATACATATGAACATATGAATCTGCCAGCAGAAACAGACCACCTGGTCTATCAGTGTCTGCCCAAATGAGCAGCTAGCACCCTAGATTGCAGCTGCCCCAACCCCCTCCCCATCCGTCATTCCCATGACGGGCTCAGCCCCCTCCACCCAGACCCTCCCGTGTGCTCTGTCCCATTCCCTCTTAAAACTTTCTACTGTCTTACATGATACCACCCCCTCTGGTAGAATGTTCCATTTAGACACCACCCTCTTCGTGAAGCCTGCCTCCCCATCTCCCTTCTAAATCTACTGCCCTACAATCTTAGTCCGTGCCCCCTCTTGTCCCTACCCCTCCTCAGTTTAAATATCCTTTCAGTGCTAGCTTTGTTTATCCCCCTCAAATACTTGAATGTTTCAATCATATCCCCCCATCCCTCCTCTCCTCCAGCGTGTACATATTCAGCTCATTCAGCCTGTCTTCGTAGGTCTTGTCCTCCATCCCCTGTAACATTTTTGTTGCCCTCCATTGCACACCTTCCAGTAAATTAATATCCCTCTTCAGATATGGCCACCAGTACTGCACACAGTATTCCAAGTGTGGCCTGACAAAAGATCTGTAGAAGGGCAGGATCACCTCCCTATGCCTGGAAAAGAAACCCGTTGTGATACAGCCCAGCATCCTGTTTGCCTTAACTGCTGCTTTCCTGCATTGGGCAGAGTTGTTCATGCTCCCTGTTACCAACACCCCTAGATCCTTCTCTTCCTCAGTGATCCCCAGCCTCACCCTCCCAACCAATAGTCCCTGCTTGGATTCTTTGCCCTGAGGTGCATAACCTTGCACTTTTTCAAATTGAATCCCAGCTGCCACTTCTCTGACCATACCTCCAGTTTGGTTAAGTCCCCTTGCAGTTATTTCCATCCATCCTCTTTGTCCACCACTGCCCCCATTTTGGTATCATCTGCAAACAGACTAACCCTGCTCCCAACTCTGTGTGCAATATCTGAGTTAAAGAGCCCAAATAGCACCCCCAGCACTGAGCCCTGCAGCACACCGCTCATCACTGGTCTAGGTGTTGAGAGCTCCCCCCCACTACCACCCATTGCAGCCTCCCCTGCAGCCAGTTCCTTATCCAGTTTGTCAGCTTCGTCCCCACCCCCTGCAACACTCAGCTTCCCCTCCAACCTCCCATGAGGCACTGAATTGAAGGCCTTGCTGAAGTCCAAGTACAGGACATCTGCAGCATGACCAATATCCAGCTTTCTTGTTACCCAGTCGTAATATTCTATTATATTGGCCTGACAAGACCTCCCCGAGATGAACTTGTGCTGCCACCCATCCTGGAGGCCATTACCCTTGAAGAATGACACCAGTCTCTTCTTCAATATCGTCTCCATAAGTTTACCTACTATAGAAATGAAACTGACAGGCCAATAATTTCCTGGCTCATCCCTAGGGCCACTCTTGTGTATGGGCACCAAATGGGCTACTCTCCAGTCCTGAGGCACCCATCCCATGTCCAGGGAGGTGCTGAACAGGTCCAACAGCACCTCGGCCAACACCTCCATCTCCTCCCTCAGGACCTGGTGCCTTGTCCACCCTTAATGCCCTCAGACACTCTAGTACTCTACTCCCCTCAATCATACAGTCCATCATTTCCTCCTCCCCACCCCCACCCTCCCAGTCCATGGTGGTGGTAGTGAACCATCCTTCTCCTTCGTGAAAACAGAGCAAAAGTATTCATTTAGGACTTCCACTTGTTCCCCTCACCTTTTCCACCCACTCCCCTCGCCACTTTGTCTTCACTATATGGTCTCTGCACTTCCTCTTTTCCCTGACATATCTAAAAAAGTCCTTCTCCCCTTCCCCTCCCTTGATGCCCTGCACTAACCTTTGTTCCCTGGAGGCCTTGGCTACTCTCACTCGGTTGGTTACCTCCTTGGACCAACTCACATAAGCCTCTCTGTCCACTTCCTTCCTCATTCTCCTGAACTTCTGGTATGCAGCTCTCTTCACCCTCACCCCCTCCAACACTTCTCTGTTCAGCCAGCATGGTTTCCTGGCTCTGCACTTCTTGCTCCTAATCCTGGTGCAAGCTCCTGTAGCCTCTGTTAGCCCAGTTTTGATAATTTCCCACTTTGGCTGTGCATCCATCTCTGGCCTAATACCACGAAGTCTCCCTTGCAGTATTTCTCTCATCCTACCGAAGTCCGCCGTTCTAAAATCCACCACCTTTGTTACTGTGCCTCTAGACTCCCTGCCCATCTTGAGAGTGAACCACAATTTGGTGGTCACTACCAGCTAGTGGGTTTTCAACCCTTATTTCCCTCACTGTCTCCCGATTTGACCACACCAAGTCCAGTGTGTTACCTAGCTGTGTTGGCCCACTGACCAGCTGTGACAGGAGACCATCCTGGATCGCATCCAGGAGCACCTGCTCCCTGGCACTGAAGGAGACAGGGGTTCAGTTTCTTTATCAGTCTCCTGTGTGGCATAGTGTTGAAGACCTAGCTAAACTCCAGATCAATTATGTCCACTGCCCTTCCCATATCTATTTCCCTGGTCATCCAGTCAAAGAAATCTACCAGATTCATTTTTCATGACCTTCAACCTGTGAATCTGTGCTGCCTGTGACCTTGCATTCCACAGGATTCAAGATACTCTAACAGTCTCTGTTTTAGTATGGATTCCATTAATTTCCCCATGACTCAAGTAAGACAGACCAGACTATACTGTACTTGCTAACCTCCTCCCTGCTGACGCTCTTACAGAACAGGACTATGTCTGCTCTCCTCTAGTCCTCTAGAACCACTCCTTTTTCCAGTGAGTTGTTAAATAAGGCCATGAGTAGTGCAGCAAGCACCTCCCTGTCTAGTTCCCTTAATACCCTTGGGTGTATCCATCCGATCTTATGGCCCTTTCCACCCTCAAATTTGAAGTCCCTTCAATAATACTCTTTCCTTTGAAAATGGACCTGTGTCCACTTCCCCCTCCAGTGTTCGTGCTGTTCCTTAGTGGTCTGTCCCTGTCTCTCTCCATAGTGAAAACAGTAGAAGTACCTGTTCAGGATGTCTGCTTTTTTCTGATCTCCCTCTGTGCAGTCTCCCTTTGTCTTCCTCTTTATCCTCAGAATCCCTCCCCTCCCCTTGCCTTTCTTTCCTTGCTTATGTACCTGAGGAAAGTCTGGTCTTCTTCTGATACCCTGGCCTTTGGCTATGCTTTCTTCTGTCTGAGCCATTGATCCCCTCTCATTACCTTACCTGCTTCCCTCTGTTTTACCTTGTACACCTCTCTGTCCTCATTCTTCTGTGTTTCTTCATATCTCCTGAATGCAACCCTTTTACAAGCTTCCGAAGAAGACTATTCTGATGTTTCTCGCCATGTCAGTGAAGTCTGCCTTCTTGAAATCCAAAACATTTGCCCTCGTGGGACTGAACTGGGTTCCTGTTCCCATGCTAAACCACCCTATGTGGTGGTCGCTGGATCCTAGTTGCCTCTCCACACAGACATCTGCGTTCTGTCCCTGTTGGTCAGTATCAGGTCAATAATAACCTTTTCTCTGGATGAAGCACAAGCTGCCTGAGACCTCCCGTGTAGGGAATCCAGGATGCTTCTGCTTCTGGCTGAAGCAGCTGCCTGGGTGGTCCAATCCACGTCTGGCATATTGAAATACCCCAGCAACAGAACTTCACCCTTTGTTGATATCTTGCGTATTCCATCCACAAGCTCCCTGTCCACTTCTTCCCCCAGTGCCAAAGGCCTGTAGATCACCTCTGTGTATATTGCTGAGCCTTTGCTAGGTTCAAGGGTGACCCACAGTGCCTCAGCCTCCCCATCTACCCTGCACCTCTGTCACCTTTATACCCTCTCTAATATACAGGGACACACTCCCTCTTTTTTTACACCTCATCCCTCCTGAACAGAGCATAACCAGGTACATCAATGTCCCATGATTTACAGTGTACCACGTCTCAGTTATTGCTACTGTGTCCAGGTCTGCCTCTACTATCAATGCCTCCAGGTCTGGGATTTTATTTCTCAGGTTGCGGGCATTTGTTACCATGCCTTCCATGTTTTGTATCCTATCCCCCTCCTTCCCATGCTGCTGCTCTCCTGCTTCTTCCCCCCTCCCCTCCTCTGCTTTGTCCCCCCTCCCCAGTTGTCTTTCTTGTGTGGCCTAGAATTCACTGTTTCCCACTCTCCTTCAGCTTTCAGTGTCCAAGACTTCAATTCATTTTGCTGCATGTGCCCCTGGGAGTGGTGATACTAAGCCACCTGACCTTCCTGACTGCCCCCCCGACCAGTTTAAATGCTTGTCACTGAAGCATTCAAACTTCTTACTTGGGTCCCCTTCCCTGACGGATGCAGGCCATTATCTTTATTGAACCCCTAGGTGGTGCTATCCCAAGGGCTACTACCCCTGTCTGCTTGGCTAGTAGCAGGTTAAGGGGCCTTTGTTCTGAAAAGGGTGCCTCCACCCGAAGGTCAGGTTGGTAGTGGCCAAGCTAACCTGGGCACAGCCCTCTGGGACACTGTAACCCCCCTCTTTCCTTACTAGTGGCCAGAAAAATACACAATAATCACTTTCACAATACCCCTGATATACCACACAAGTCCCCACACTGTTTGCACTTACCACCAGGGCTTTCCTCTGGTCCGGCCCTGGGGACCCCCTGTAAAACAAGGTTATACACAGCAAATAACAGCAGTACAGTACTCTTGCACAAACTGGAACCACAGTCAGGGTAAATGCAAAAAAAGAGTGAGATCTGATTTATTAAGGGGCTTGAACAAGAGAGGGGCGTAATCAGGTTAATTTGCTTAAAGGCTCTATCAATCAAACAGTTATGCATTCACTTCAGGGTCCATAAACAGTCACACACTCTGGGTACCCAGATGGAGAATGGTGGGCTAGCCAGGAACGTTGCAGCTGGTTGGGGCCCTGCGATGGAAGAAAACAACATGCACAATACACACTATTTGTAATCTGGAGCTGGAGGGGCTCAGTTCATCAAAAGAAAACAACAAGACAATCAGATGACACACTTTTAGATTAGGCTGTTGTTGCAGGGAGCTACCCTGATGATAACGCATGATACCCAAGACTGGACACAAGCTGGACGGAAATTGAGACAGCAGATGGTTAATCTGGAGTGCCAGGAGAAGCAGGGCCCACACGATTTGCCGAGGTGTCGTTCCTGTTCAAGCGTGGAGCAGGAGGCTGATCCCCAGGCAGGTCTCTCATCGGTGGCTTTCTCTGTGCAGTGGGGTAGTCTGGCAGGGTCAGTGTGGCATGGCCCAGGTCGAATGGAGATGAACGCATATTCAGTCCGATTAGGCTGCATAAAGCTTCCAGCAAGCAGAACACAGTTCACACAGTGGGGAACCAAATCTCGACCCACTTTCAATACACAGCACATTTACACGTAAAGGATTCTACAGTACCAGAAAGCAGAACACAGTTCACACAGCAGGGAACCAAATCACGACCCACTTTCAATACACAGCACATTTACATGTAAGGAAATTCTACTGTACCAGGCCAACCTCTCTCCGGTCACGATCGCAAAGTCTCTGCACAAACCAGGGATTCAAAAGCAGCCAGAAATCCTGATAGGCCGATCGCATTCAACAAATCTTCGGTCTTCTTTAGGTTAAAGCCTGGTCACAGTCCAGTAGCTTAAATACTCCTCACAACTCGGATTCAGTCCAAATAAACTCTATTTTGCCTTTCAGGGACAGCAGGCAGACAGGCAGGCCAAAATGCAGCCCTTTCACAGTTCTCCCATGCAAAACTACACAGAACTGCTGCTCAAAATCACTTGAGCTGTTACTGCTTCACTTCTCAGCTCAGAACTGAAATTAGCTGCAGCAGCCTGGGAAATTCCCCAAGATCCAAAAGGTTCGGTTGGCTGATCCTCCTGTCAGTCACAACAAAGGCTCCCTCTTCAGGTGCAAAAAGGCGCAATAAAAACCAAAACTACTATTCCTACAGATTTTGACTCCAGACAGCTCCTGTAGTCTGGCTCCATTTTAGGTCCCACCAGTACTGATTGGTCCAATTCGCAGTCCAGGACAAAGATAGTGGAGATAAACAAAACAGTCCTTGCTGCAAAGAAGGTAGGTTAGACAAACTACATTATCATTATCACTCAAAATGATTTTCAGCAAATAGTTACATCTTTCAACAGAGTTCCCTCTCAGATTACTTATGACTGCAATCCAGGCAGCTCTTAAAGAGATAGTAAACAGAGGCTATGCAGGAACTCTCTGGCAATCACATTGAAACTGCTAAAATGCAGGACACCAGTCTGGCAGTGAGCATTTAGGCAACCTCAAGGAAGACTTTCAGAAACCCCCATTTGTAGGGGGGTTGCACCCTTCCCTGCCTGGAGAAAACTTGGCGTCCGCGTCAAGTCTGTACCATCACAATATTGCAAATGCAAACTATACGAGACATTTATACCATTAGCATGTTATGCAAGTGACAGCTGATGCATCAGTCAACGTAAACTTATACCTTTACTATACATATTCTCTACACTTCACAATACTATATCCATTTTGACAATACATCATGCATATTTCACATAGGTAATTTACACATTACTATGCGGAATCATGTAATAATTTCTTGTACATTGAACAATGTAAGAGGGGGCCCTTCCCTATCAGCTAACTTAGGGCTGGATGGGGCACAGGCACCATGGTGATAGGGCAGTACAAATAACCTGGAATGGGCCATCAAGCTCAATTTGGGCAGTGAGCTTGGCGAAACATAAACACCTTTGTGAACCACATGGAGAGGCAAGTCTACAGGCCTCCCCGGAGAATCATAGCTGAAACGCAATACTGGCTTGACAGCTTGGCCAGTCTTTCTGGGGGGAACAACCACAGTCTCTGTACTTTCAGCAACAGCCTTGGGGCTTTCATTACTTGTGAGGGGTGCCTCTGTCTGGGTGGGAATGTCTAAACTTGGGGCACTGTCGGCTTCTTCCTCTGCAGGCTCTGTTTCTATAACACTTGTCTCATTTTGCGAAGGCTCAGGCACAATCAAACTTTGAGGCACTGAAGGGGGATTGTCAGCACTCTCATAGAGTTCTTCAAGTTCTGGTATGTAACCAGAAAGACTCAAACCATCAGCCCCTCCTTCAGGCAAATCATACAGTTCCACAATACACAGAGACTCAGCATCTTCAGAAGTGATACTTTGCACTTCACTTTCTGGGAACATTGGCTCCAAGGATGAAGCTGGGGGGTAAGGCAATCCAGAAGGCTCAGCTTCATCCCCACAATTAGTCATAGGGTTACCTCGAATCAGCTGACTCAATTCATAAGAGGGGTGATAGGCATTGTCACATTCACTTTCGTCCGAGGTGGACTGACAGTCACTATCATTCTGAACCTGCTGTGGGGAAACCTTGAACTTATAACCACTGGGGTAGGTCAATTCTGTCTTTCTTGCAGCGGCACAAGTCACTGGCCCAGGGGAATTAATCTCTGATTGTTCAGCCTCAATTATGACTTGGCCAATAGGTAGCAAGTGGTTATGGTGCATGGTCTTGACAGCTTTGGAGTTGTTCTCTGGGTGCACCTTGTATACAGGTAAATCATCCAACTTTCCAACTACTACATGGGAAAGATGGTACCACCGATCAGCAATTTTGTGTTTACCATGCAGTCCCAAACTGTGTAACAACACATGGTCTCCAGGTCGAAGCTGTTGAGCCTTTACTTTTTTATCATGCCTCTCTTTGTTGGCTAGATTTCTCTTGGTGGCCATTGTCTGGGCCAGTTGATAGGTATGGTTCAATTGAGCTTTCAGTTTTTGTACATATTGCAAGTAGTTTTCAGCTTGGACCCCATCTGGATAGACCCCAAAACAGACATCAACTGGCAGCCGGGCCTCTCTCCCGAACATGAGGCGGTAGGGGGAGAACCCGGTAGCATCATTTTTCATGCAATTGTATGCGTGTACCAAGGTGCTAATCTGCTGACTCCATTTATGCTTGTCTTTTGGGTGGAGGTTGCCTAGCATGTCTAGCAGGGTGCGGTTAAAGCGTTCTGGTTGTGGGGTCCCCCTGCGGGTGATAGGGGGTGGTTCTTGACTTTCGCACCCCCCATAGAGAGAGCATATCTTCCCTTGTCAATCTTCACTATTCATTACTGATTGGGGTGTGCCAGAGGCACACACCTGCCATGGGAGATTTTTTTTTTTTTTTTTTAGGTCGGCACCAATGGCGCCGCCCCCGACAGCAACGCACTGCGTCATGCACGAGGGGCGGCCGTTAGGTCTGCAGACTCCTCCTCCATCTCAGTTCTGTTTCTCCCACCGTCGATGCTGCACCTGCTACCGCATGTGTAAGATTGTTGAACCTGCATCATGGGCCTTCCTGTGACTCCTTCCCCAGTTCCTCCGACGCTGGTAAGACTGTTCCTTATTTCTACTGCGCCGTGATCCTTTTTCTGTGTTTTATATTGTTTTATATTGCTTTTGCATCATGTCCGGTTCGGGAGCAAAACATAAGTCAAAAGTGGGCCGTGCCCCTATACGTCAGTGTGGCTGGCATTTTTCTGTTACAGACCAGCATGATGTTTGCCTTCGCTGCCTGGGACCCAACCATGATATGGATTCGTGCAATGCCTGTTTCTCGATGGACCATTGCATCCTAGAAGTCCGCGTGTTGAAGATCGGCAAGGCTCCACCAACTTTCGGGGGACGGCGTCGCTCCAGGGCTTCCCAGGTAAGATCCCTAGACTCTTCCTCCAGGTCCCCTCCCAGGCTATATGGTCTGGAGAGGAGGAGGCCTCCTCATCTCCTAGTCTTGCTGAGGAGGAGGCCTCTTTTGCGGTGTTGGAGGAGTGCCGTGGTCCCTCCCGTGGCCGTGGTGGAGACACTGCCTCGGCAGTCACCATTTCAGAGGTGCAGGCTCCCCCAGTGTCGAGGCCCAGGTCTGCTGTGCCCGGCATCGGTGGACCCTCGACGCCACCTTCTGGCACCGCTCTGGATCCCGGCGTCTTTCATGGCGTGGTGCCATTTGTGGTGCTGTGTTGGCTCTCGGCACCGCCTGCGGTGCCGTGGGCCCAGTTGACTCTTCTAGCAGCACCTAGTCAGATCCCGGCACCAAGGGCAGTGTCGCGGGTCTGACCAGTGCCATTGGGGAGTCAGTGCCAGGTTTGGGCGTTGCGGGTGGTCCAAGATCGTCCGGCACTGCTGGTGACACTGGCGCTGTTTGTGGTGCCATTTCTCTGGAGACCCCTGGGGTGGCCAGTATTGAGGTCCAGCTGGTCTCTTCCTCCTCCTTGGAGGATGATTCGGGTGTGGACCCGTCCTGGCACCCTGACTCTTCAGAGTCAGGGTCTCCAGTGAGATGAGGTGCTAGGCGGCCCAGGTTGCCTATTCCTCTGTCTCCTCTGCTGTCCTCTCCTGAGGCCTCCCAGGCTGGGGGTGGTCTGGGGTCCCTGGAGGGGAATAGCATGGAGGTGGGGGAGGGGCTCATCCTCCTGAGAGGGTTGCGGTAGCTGCCGATCCTGGTGCTGCTGCACCTGCTTGGAGAGGATTGTCACTGGGGTCAAGGAGGAGGGAGTTCTCAGAGTCTGGGGGGTTGAGAGACCGGGATGAGGCACCTCGGTCTTCACCTGCCACCCCTTGGGGTGCAGGTAGGATCCATAGTGCTGGGCCCCTTCTTTCCCTCTCGGGCTCCAGGGACCCCTCTGGTAGCATTGCTGTGGGCTGCCCTTCTGGACCCATGCAGCCCCAGGTTCATCACAGGGGAGGATCCCCTACTAGGCTCTTCCAGGTTTCGCATCCCCAGGGTTCCGTTCTGCGACCTGGTTTGTTGTCCGGGATCCCGCCAGCTTGGGCTTCGTTTTCTGGATTTCAGAGCCTCAGCAGAGGACAGTTGCCTCATCGTAGGTGTCCCTCTCCCTTTCCTCTGCAGCCACCCCCCTCTCTCCCAGGCCATGTAGGTCCTATGGGCCCGTTATCCTGGGAGACGTCCAGAGGCTCTGCAGTGGCCTTCCCCTCATACATTAGCTATATGCATGAGCGGGTGTTTCACCTATCCCCACCACCGCAGGAGTCCTCTGGACATTCAAGCTCCCCATCATCCTCGTCTCCCTCCTCAGAGGGAGAGGAACCCCCTGCTCATCTCTCCTCTGATGCTGATTTCACTGAATATCAGCGATTCCTTTCGAGGATGGTGAGGGATCTTCATATCTCCTTTGTTAGATGAGACAATACCGAACAGGAGATGTGTGAATTCCACAGTGAATTCAGTGCCCAGCATTTGGTGGTACTGTCCTGGCCTATTCCTTTCCAGGAGGCATCTATCCGTTCCTGGCAGTCACTAGCCGTCCCTGTTCCAGCCCCGGCAGACTGCAGGAGAAGGTATTGTGCCCCATTGGAGTCTCTAGGTTCTCTTCTCAACCCACCTTCAGGATTGGCATTCCTAGAAACTCCCTCCGGGTGCCACCGCCTGGCGCACGACCACCCACTGGATTCAGATTCCTTACAATTTGACCAGTGGGGGAGAAGGGTGTTCTCTTCTTCTCGTGTGATGCTGTGCATTGCCTCACATCAGGAGCACCATGCTGCCTACAATAGGCATTTATGGTCGATGCTATCCCAGCTTCTAGCATCAATGCCTGATTCGGAGCAATCTAGACAGGCCATTGCCCTCTCTGCTATAGGCGTGGAGCTGGCAAGACAGCAAGCAAGGGTATCTTACGACGCCAATGAGGTGGCTTCCAGGCTTGCAGGGACAGCGATCTGTATTAGACAGATGGCATGGCTTCATCTATCAAGGTTATCACCCCTGGCCCAGCTTGGGTGATTCGCTCCACTTTCTGGGGGACCCGTCTTTTTTCCTCCAGGGCTAGGAGGCTTCTGCAGGGGCTTCCTCCATCTCCCTGTCCCCGGGGAACACCTCCTAGCTCTCCTCCACCATAGGCTTCTCATCTGATTAGCCCAGGGTCTTCCCCTTCTGTTTCCCACCAGCAGGAGGCTGAGTGTCTTGTTCCCTCAGGGTTTCTATTATCCTCCCCCTTGGGGGGGGAGCTTGGTACTCACCCAGCAGTAATGAATGGTGAAGATTGACAAGGGAAGATATGAAAATTACGTACCTACCATAATTCTTGATCTTCTCTTGTATCTTCACCATTCATTACTGATACCCACCCACCTTCCCCTCAGTGGCCTCCTACTGCGGCGTCCCTCCCTCCCTACTCATTCCTCTCTCTTCCTCGTTGGCCTTTAAGCCAAAAAAAAAAAACTATCTTGATTTTCCATTCTTCTTTGGACGGATCCTTTTTCCTCAAGGTAAAGGGGAACGAGTAGGATTTATTCAATCCTGAGGGAACTCTTTCTGATTGCCCCTAGGGGTGGCCTCTTGGCTTCTTAGCCATGTTGTTCAGTTCACAGCTGAAGAGACCATCCCTCTGTGGCACGGCCCCAATTTTCAGGTTCCCTCTGGCAGGTATTAATTAATATTGTGTCAGCTTCTTCTGGTTGGTGCTTCTGGCACTTCATTTACCCGGAGCTGTTGTTCTTGCCTTGCCTTCAGGGAGTCCGATTGAGTTCCCACTCTATCCTTTTACACAAAGCTGCCTTCTGCAGGGCTTACCCCCTCCCCACACACATCTGGGTTAGCACTTAACAAGGTGCTAAGGGGCTTATTCCTCTTCCTAGTTGGGCGCTGTCTTTCCGGAACAGAATTTCTGCCTGGGCAGTCTGTGAACTCTCAGCTAGAGTACAGGGGGTTGGGATGATGGGAGATTAGAGAATCTACCCTTTGTGTCCAATCTGTACAAGCGGTTCAGTTGAACCTTCTCTCAGTCCTATCAGGAGGGATTCTTGCTCCCTTGTTTTTGGTTCCGAGCTTATAAGCCTCTCAACCAATATATCTATGGACAGTGTTCTCCCCTCTCAACATCCCTTGTTTTCTTCCCTTTCTTCCTCTTCTTCCTTTTTCTCTTTCTCTTTATCTGTTCCTCCCTTGGAGCCGCCCCAGAAGGGAGGCCCTGTGGTCCCTTAGGGTAGGCATTCTCTCTCTTTCTTTCTGTCCTCTACCGGCTTATTCCTTTTTCATTTTATATTCTTTCTTTTTTCTGTCCCTCGGCTCTCTTGCCTCACTCTTCTTTTCCTTACCCTTTTTTTCGCCTCTCCAGCTACCAGAACTGAGATGAGGAGAAATCTGCAGCACCTAATGACCTGCCTCGCATGATGAAGTGCATTGTTGTCGGGGCGCGCCGTTGGTGCCGACCTAAAAAAAAAAAAACAACAATTTCCCATGGCGGGTGCGCACCTCCAACACAACCCAATCAGTAATGAATGGTGAAGATACAAGAGAAGATCAAGAATTATGGAAGGTACGTAATTTTCATTTCTTTGATTAGCTGACTGTCAAAGTCTCTGCCTTGATCAGAATGAATCCACTGGGAAGCACCATTGTGGACAAAGACATTTTCCACTAATACCTTGGCCACGGTAGATGCCTTTTGACCTTTGGTGGGAAAAGCTTGTGCATACCATGTGAAATGATCTGCAACCACTAACACATTGCCAATGTTTCGCTGATCAGGCTCTAAACTCAAGAAGTCTATGTAGACTAGTTCCATTGGGGTGCTGGTATTAATGTTGATAAGGGGGGGCAGCCCTCTGAGGCAGGGCTTTTCTCTACAGGCAGTGACTACAAGTTCTTACATGGTGCTCAACATCGGCCCCCATCTTGGACCAGTAGAATCGAGACCGTACCAGGTAAAGGATTCTGTCAATATCGAGGTGCCCCATGTGATTGTGGAGGGACCTCAGCACCAAATCTTTAAAGGCAGTGGGCAGGACCAATTGTTGCTTGTCTACTTTGCCACTATGATCTACTGTCTCTCTATACAACAACTGATTGAGCAACTTCAATCTGGAGCCTTCTTTAAACAATAAAGCAGTTCTCAAGTCAGTGGAACGTAACTTAGACACATCTTTCCCCGCACGCAGGGCATAAAGTGCTGGCTGAATCATAGGATCTTGGGATTGAGCCCACTGAATGCTGTCATTGTCAAATTGAGGTAGTGCACTAATATCTAGAGCAGAGAAGTGGCAATAAGCAGCTGGTATGCAGGTGTCAGAAGGGCCCAAGCAATCTACTAAACAGTCCACTGTGTCCACAGACATCTGTTCATCTCTATCAAACATTTGGCACAATGCTCGAATGTCAGGTTCAGACAGCCTGACCCAATCACTCTTGAAAGTGGGCCTTCATGATAGGGCGTCAGCATCAATATGGTTCAGGCCCGGTCTGTATTCGACAGCATAATCATAGGTTGATAATGCAGAAAGCCATCGGTGCCCAGTGGCATCTAACTTAGCTGAAGTTTGTACATAGGTCAACGGATTATTGTCAGTCTTCACCAATATCTTTGCCCCATGGAGGTATTCATGAAACTGGTCAACAATGGCCCATTTTAGTGCAAGGAACTCCAACTTATGTGCAGGGCAGTTTTGTTCAGACGGGGTCAAGCTCCTATTGGTGAAAGCTACTGGTCTCAGGCCATCCTCAAGGTCTTGACACAGCACCGCTCCTAGACCCTGCAGACTAGCGTACGTATGCAGCACACAGGGTTTGGTGGGGTCAGCAAAGGGGAGGATGGGGGCATGGGTGAGCTGGTATATGATCTTATGGAAGGCTGCTTCACAGTCGGGCATCCAGCAGGGCCCGAAGAGTTCACCTGGGCAGAAGTATACTTTTTCTGGTTCTTTAACGGACCCTTTTTTGTATTTACGATTGGTAGGAGGGTAATCCTGGGTAAGGTTCAAGAGTGGGTGAATCACCTTAGAATAGTCTTTTATGAACCTGCAGTAGTAGCCACAGAACCCCAGGAAACACTGTATTTCTTTCAGATTATGGGGCTGGGGCAGGGGCCAAGTAGTCAGTGCTTCAACCTTACTGGGATCAGTCTCTATCCCTTTTGTAGATACTATGTGCCCCACATACTTCACGGAGGTTTGGAAAAACTGGCACTTGTCAATGGACAGCTTGAGGCCAAAGTCTTCCAGTCGGTCTAGGACTTTAAACAGTCAGTTGTCATGCTCCTCAAAAGTGCTCCCAAACACAATGACATCGTCCAAGGACACCAGGCATTCCAGCAAATTCATATCTCCCACCGTACATTCCATCAGTCGCTGAAAGGTGGCTGGGGCACCCGATATCCCTTGTGGCATCCTCAGAAACTCATAGAACCCCAATGAACAGATGAAGGCTGTTTTCTTATGGTCTGCCAGGGCCATCGGGATCTGGTAGTATCCGTTGCTAAGATCCAACATCGAGAACCATTTGCTCCCATTCAAGCAGTACAAGGCATCTTGTATATGAGGCATAGTGTATTCTCTGTATAGTCTGGGATAGTCCACTGGTTCAGGGTTCGATAATCAACACACATCCTCACAGACCCATTCTTCTTATGCACAACCACAATGGGAGAGGCGTATGGGCTCCTGGATTCTTGTATCATGCCAGCAACGAGCATTTCCTGCAGGTGTCTTCTCACATCAGCTATGTCTGCTGGGGTTAGGCATTGGGACCTCTCTCGAAACGGCTGTTCATCGTGCAGGCGTATGTGATGCTCCATACCCTGGACACATCCCACATCCCATTCCTTCAATGCAAACACTTGGTCTCTCTGGGCAAGTCTCTTGCTAATTCTAGCCTTCCATTCAGCTGGCAATGGGGAGTCACCAAAGTCAAACAAGTCTGGGCTCACTCTCTCCTTCTCACCAGGGTGCTTGTTGCTGGGCAATACTGCAGTGTCTGCACAGTGTACTGTAGCTAGGGTACACCCTCTGTTAACCCAAATCTCCTGATCTGACACATTGTGAATCTGGACCATCACTCATCCTGCATAGGCATGGGCATGAGCAAGGCAAGATGTTGGGCTTGACCAATAATCCTTCTGGCAATTTTCCATCGCCTGGCGCATCCAACATCAGTATTTTGTTCTTGACATCTTTCCAGATGTGGACCTCCCCTTGAATGGTACACTGGGCGTTAGGGGTCAGTACCATTGAATCGGGATCCTTTTTCCACACAATCCCCACCGGTTCATCCTGATCTACTTCTTCGGGCTTCTGTTGCAAATCATAGGCCCTCTTGATCAGAGGCAGAATTCTCAGGGCCCTCCCAGTCTGTCGCCCTTGTTTTTTGTGACAGAGTTGCGCCAGTCTCACAAACATATGGGCATTTGTCCCAATTAACAGGGGGATCCCATCATATAGTCTGGTGGGGGGACACACTAGGGCCAGTGTCTCTACTTGCTCCTCTATGCCAGTGACAGTTGCAGGAAAAGACAACCAGAGGTGGGCATGCCCTAGATATGGATAAGACTTGTCGCTCAGCCCCCACACATGTAGGCCTTCCAGGGATTGTAAGGGCACATCAGATAATTGTTTGTTGTACCAGTCCTGAAACACAATATTCACTTGTGACCCACTGTCAAGCACAGCCCGAGTAGGAATACCTTTCTCAGCCACATTAGTCTCCATTGAAGGGCCCACTGTCTTGGACCAGTCTGGAGGGACAACAGCAGGGGCCTGGACAGACAATTTAGCCACAGAGGGGTTGAGTTAGGATGGCCGAAGCTTTTACTGCTGTCATTTCGTGCACTCCTTGACCACTGACTCATTTTTCTGAAGCTCTCCTTGAAGCTGGTTCACCACTTTCTCTAAGTCCTTCTGACACTGGCATTCCCTCTTCATATGACCATCCTTGCTGCAGTTGTGACAAATGACATGCTCTTGGGGCATCCTTGGGGAAAACATAGCAGGGGATGCTGGAGCATTGACGGGTGATTGTGATCTGACTTCTGCGGGTAGTGTACCATGTCTCAAAAGTTCCTTTAGGGTGGCAGTCAATTCTTTGAGCTCAGCTGAGAAGCCACCTCCAGTAGAGGATGCCTGAGGGTGCACCCCCACCCCATAATAGTCATGTTCTGACAGGGACCAAGGTCTCTGTCAGTAGGGGATACCTCAGCGAACACACCCGGTTGTGCTTTTCTGACTTCCTTCAGCAACTCCTCCCCCCACTGTTTAGCCCATGGCGGGACACTCTTAGTGGTCTCCATTTCGGAAGGGCCTTCTGGTGCCATGATCACTTGGGCTGCACTCACCCCATAATTACAATCTCCCTCTTCACCTTCTACGTCCTGGAGTTCTTTTATCAAGTCACAGTAGTCATGTGGGTTACCTCTCTTATCCTGGAGCCTTAACTGGATGAGCTGCAGTTTAGAATGCTTAGCATGTTGCAGTATGTGCCCCAATCTCACATGGTTCAAATCACTAGCGGCTACCCCACGTTTCTGGTAAGCTTTCTGCAGAGCTTTTTCTAGGCAAGTAACATACACAGACAAACTTTCCCCCTTCCATTGCTTGATACCTTGGAATTTCGACATCAGAGTCTCCCCTGACTCAATGCTCCCAAAATTGCCTTCAAGTACAGATAGGTACTTCTGAGCAGATGCATCAGGGTTCATGGACCTCAAAAATGTATTGGCTTCAAGGGCGGGGTCCCTCAAACTTTCTATGATTCTTTTCTGTTTCTCAGCCTCTGCAAACTGCCACTCGGGTACCAAGGGGGCAACATAGTTGATCCAGGTCTCCCAGTCATCCTCCCCCTGGGGGGTGGGGAGGATGCCCGAGAAGATTCTCAGCCTTCGGTAGGAGTTGTGACTAATGGCAGGTACAGATATGGGGCCAGCATTGGCACAGGCACAGAAGGCGGGGCAGTAACAGGTGCTGGAGTGGGAGGGAGTGTTGGAAAAAGAACACCCCTGGGTGGCAGGAACAGTTTCTTAAAGTCCTTTACAGTTTTCCCTTCCTCCAGCCACAACTTAGCAAATTTCTCCTCAAATGTCTCAGATAATGGTGGGAGCTCATCCTCCCTGGGGTCTTTACTGTCTTTTGCTATCATTCTCCAGGCAGCTGGAACCCCTTCTGGGGCAATAGTCTGTGGCACTTTAGAGCTGTCCACGAGGTCACTACACTCTACCAAGGCTATGAAAGTTTGGACCATCAAATCAGCCTGTCGACCCACCATCACAGGGTTTTTTAAACATTCAACTTTGGAGAGTGCTCCCTTTACAGTGTCTTTACTGGTACCCAGGGGAATATCCAGTATAAGTAGAGCATTTTGGGGGTCGAGTTCCTGCCCTGTACACCACCCTGCCAACTGGTGTACAGCCATTTCTACTGGGGTAGCCATTAATCTTTAACAATAATTCATAAGTTTTGGCCACTAGAAGGCACAAAATCCCAGTGGTGAGCCTCCAAGATGTAACCTCTAGGTTGCATATCCAAGGGCTACTACCCCTGCCTGCTTGGCTAGTAGCAGGTTAAGGGCCTGAGTTCTGAAATGGGTGCCTCCACCCGGAGGTTGGTAGTGGTCAAACTAACCTGGGCACAGCCCTCCAGGACACTGTAACCCCCTCTTTCCTTACTAGTGGCTGGAACAATACACAGTAATCACTTTCACAATATCCCTGATACACTACACAAGTACCCACACTGTTTGCACTTACCACCAGGGCTTTCCTCTGGCTCGACCCTGGGGAACCCCTGTAAAACAAGGTTATACACAGCAAATAACAGCAATACAGTACTCTTGCACAAACTGGAATCACAGTGAGGGTAAATGCAAAAAAGATTTAGATCTGATTTATTTAAGGGACTTAAACAAGGGAGGGACATAATCAGGTTACTTTGCTTAAAGGTTGTATCACTCAAACAGTTATGCATGCACTTCAGGATCCATAAACAGTCACACACTCTGGGTACCCAGATGCAGAATAGTGGGCTAGCCAGGAACGTTGCAGCTGGTTGGGGCCCTGTGATGGAAGACAACAACATGCACCACACGCACTAATTGTAATCCCGAGCCGGAGGGCTCAGTTCGTGAAAAGAAAACAAGACAATCAGATGACACACTTTTAGATTAGGCTGTTGTTGCAGCGAGCTACCCTGATGATTACTCACGATACTCAAGACTGGACACAGGCTGGACAAAAATTGAGACTGCAAGTAGTTGATCTGGAGTGCCAGGAGAAGCAGGGCCCACACGATTCGCTGAGGTGTCGTTCTTGTTCAAGCGTGGAGCAGGGGGCTGATCCCTAGGCAGGTCTCTCGTCAATGACTTTCTCTGTGCAGTGGGTAGTCTGGCTGGGCCAGTGTAGCAAGGCCCAGGCCAAATGGAGACAAATTCGGATACAGTCCATTGTGGGCTGGATACAGCTTCCAGCAAGCAGAACACAATTCACACAATGGGGAACCAAACCATGACCCACTAACAGCTCACAGCACATTTACATGTAAGAAAATTCCACTGTACCAGGCAAACTGCTCTCCGGTCATGATCGCAAAGTCTGTGCACAAACCGGGGATTCAAAAGCAGCTGGAAATCCTGACAGGCTGATCGCATTCAGCAAAATCTTCGGTCTTCTTCAGGTATGAGCCTGGTAAAAAATCAATGGCTTACTTCCTTCTCACAAACTTGGATTTAGTCCGAAATAATTCTTTTCAAGCAACATGAAGTCTTGCTGTATTCTGACTATTGCAGTTAGGTCCTGCCTTTCAACTGCCCCAGAGAACAAAGGGTTAACTTTTCTATGCCTTGCATAGAATGTTCATCACGAGCTCGGTTGAAGCCCCTGTCTGTTGTTGTTCAAACTGCAAACGTCAGATTCTTTACTCCGCCACACTGAACAGTCGCTCCCGAGATTTCTCCTGCTGCTCGGTTCAAAAGTCGGTTGAAGTGTCGGTTTGCGGTCGGTTTCTACCGAATTGTTGTTTCCACACAGTCAGTTCAAGTCTCTGTCTGTGGTACCGTGAGTACTAGATAGGTTTTTGTTCTGTTTTCTGTGTGGAACTTGTAAACTGTGGATCGGTTCGGCTGAACCGATCAATTTGAAGTAAAAACTTTACTTAGAGTGGTTGCAGTCCGTATCGGTTCTAAAAAAAACGGGTTTTAATTACATTTTTTTCCAAGACCCGTGACACGGTCAGGAACCGATAGGGGAATCTTACCTGGCGGATTGCCAAAAAAAGGGTACGTTTTTGGTTAGGTTGGCCATGTCTGAGAAACCCAAGAAAAAAAACGGGCCCACAGGGTTTCAACACTGCAGTGTGTGTGGGGAGGTCTTTGCTAAGGCTGATCCCCACACCACCTGTGTTTATTGTCTGGGGTTTGACCACCTTGATTCAGGCTGCCAAATGTGCAAGGTTTTCCCAAATCTACCTGGAAAAAAGATATTGGGTGTCCTGAGGGAAAGGGAGGCGAGAAATCCGCTGACCCAGATGGCCAGCCGGTTCGGTCCGACCGAACCAGAAGAGTGCCCTCCCGACCAGGCGATACTTCTTGAACCAAAAGAGCCAATTCTGAGGAATCGGCTCTGACAAAAAGGAAAAGAAAAGACAAACCGACCGGTTCGGACCTAGAATCTCATACTCCAACCGCCGATAAGATAGCCAAGGCGATTAGGATTGTGCAATCGCTTAGTTTGGTTCCTACCGAACCGGCACCATCTGGCAGGGGCTCGGTTCGGTCGGTTCCCCCGGTTCCAGATTATACTTTGGAAGAATTTTATGAACCGGAGTTTGAGGAGGGAGGAGAGTATGAGGATGATTATGGTGATGGTGAAAGTCTGGATGTGCCTATTGACCCGGACATCTCCCCAGACAGACCTTCAGGTGTTTCTCCTCCTAGGCTTTCTGAGTCCCCTTCACACTACATGTTCTACAGAAAGGTGGCTGATACCCTCCAGCTTCCTGTGGAGGAAGCAGTTGAGGATCAGGAAGAGCCTGATTATGTTGAGATGATGGACATCCCAGAGTACAGGAGACTGTCTATTCCCCTCCACAAATCTTTTGGGAAACAGACACAAAAAATTCTTAAGTCTCCTAATTCTATACCTCCTGCGGACAGACAAATGGACAAGAGGTACATTCTCTCAGGCTCAGACACGGAGTTCCTTTTTCAGCAATGCAGCCATGTTGGGGTTGTACAGGCTGCTGCCTGTGATAAGGCAAACATTCCCTTGGCATCACACCCCCCAGACAAGGACTCCAGGAAGATTGATGTCATGGCAAAGAAACAATACATGGCAGCATCTTTGGGACTCAGGCAGGCTAACTATATGGTCTATACAGCCAGGTACCAGAAGTCCAGGTGGGACACTGTACTGGCACTGGCTAAACAGGCTCCCACCCAGCTTGCCAAGGAGCTGGAACAGGTGGCTGCAGATGGGATTGAGGCATTGAAAGTACAGTTTCATGCTGCTGTGGACTCCAATGATGTGTCATCAAGAGTCATGGCTACATCTGTGGCTCTTCGGAGAATGGCTTGGCTCAGGTGTACTAGCCTCTCACAGGATACCCGGGATAAGGCCATGGATTTTCCTGTAATTGGTAATTCTCTGTTTGGGGAGCAGACAGAGAATTACATGAAGAAAATGAACGAATACAGGACCACTTACAGGAGTGCTCAGGCCAAAGTGAGGCAAGCAGCTCCTCAAAGGCAGCAGTCCAGGGGCAGGGGCAGGCCTTTCCAAATGCCTTTTTACCAAGCTCAGACCTCCTCTTCTTCCTTTTCGCAGAAGGGGTTCTTTAGAGGGAGAGGCAGAAGGGGGATGAGCAGGCCTGCATCCACCCCTCAGCCTAAAGCCCCTGCCAAGCAGACACCCTGATGGGTCTGCCCGGGTCAATTCTCCAATACCAGTAGGGGGCAGGCTGGCTTACTCTGTCCAGGCCTGGATGTCTCTTACATCAGACAAGTGGGTCCTGGAAGTAGTAAGCCAGGGACTGGTTCTCAGCTTCAAAAAAATTCCCAAGATGAGAGCCAGATCTTTTCCACCTGCAAATCTCTCAGAGACCCTTGCCCTAGAGGCAGAGGTTTCTTCTCTCCTAGCTGTCAGAGCTATAGAGAGAGTTCCCACCCTACACAGGGGCAAAGGATTGTACTCCAGGTACTTCCTAACCCCCAAGAAGACAGGAGAGTGGCGACCCATCCTGGACCTAAGATATCTGAACAAACATCTGTTAAAGCCAAAATTCAAAATGGTAACTCTGGGAATTATCCTTCCCCCTCTAAGGCCAGGGGACTGGTTAGCCTCCCTGGACCTCAAAGATGCCTACTTTCACATTCCCATAAGGTGCTCCCAGAGAAAGTACCTCAGGTTCGAGTTGCCCTTAGGCCACTATCAATTCAGAGCAATGCCCTTTGGCCTAACATCAGCCCCAAGGGTCTTCACAAAGTGCCTGGCAGTAGTTGTTGCCTTCCTAAGAAGACAAAAGATTTCCATTTTCCCATACTTGGACGACTGGCTCATAGTAGGTCAGTCTCCAAACCAAGTCAAGTCACATCTGCAAGTGACCCAGCAAGTGCTCACTTCTTTAGGAGTCCTTCTCAACCTACCAAAGTCAGTTCTCAAACCAGTGCAGCTCCTCACCTTCATAGGTGCAGAACTGGATAAGGTAAAAGCAAGAGCCTTCTTTCCCCTGGAAAGGGCAAGGACCCTTATGGAACTGGCCTCTTCATTCACCCTTCAGGTGTCTCAACTAGCAAGGCATTTCCTTCAGCTACTGGGCCGCATGGCAGCCTCCACAGCAGTGGTCCAGGGAGCAAGATTCCAAATGAGGGACATTCAGTTCCACTTAAGAGCCTTTTGGTCCCAAAGAAAAGATTTCCTTACCAAACTAATCCCAGTGACTCGAACCCTGATCCAAGCCTTGCAATGGTGGCAGGATCAGGACAATTGAGACAAGGGGTTCCATTTGTCACTCAGTCTCATTCAGTGATACTCACCACAGATGCTTCCCTGCTGGGCTGGGGAGCCCATTTGGGGGATCTTACCACCCAGGGACTGTGGTCGCCTCAGGAATCTCTGCTTCACAGCAATCTCTTGGAACTCAGAGCAGTGTTTCTGGCACTGCAAGCTTTTTCCAAATCTGTACAGAACAAGGTGGTTCAGGTCAGAACAGACAACACCACCACCATGTGGTACATCAACAAGCAAGGAGGCACTCGGTCTATGGCCTTGTGCACAGAAGCAATGAAGTTGTGGTCCCTGGCCTATTCCTGCAAACCTCTCTGATAGCAGTTCACCTCCAGGGAAGGACAATGTCCTAGCAGATGCACTGAGCAGAATATCCCAGGGCCATCACGAATGGGCCCTGGATCCTCTGGTTTTGAAAGTGATTTTCTCGAGATGGGGCACTCTATAGATAGATCTTTTTGCAGCCCCAGAAAATCACCAACTTCCTGTCTTTTGTTGCAGACCCCCAGTCTTGGGCTCAGTCCCCCTGGTTGCTCTGATTCTGAACTGGGAAGGGAAATTTCTGTATGCTTTTCCCCCCTTCCCTCTCCTGTTCAGGGTGTTAGTCAAGATAAGGTCACAACCATGCAAAGTGATTCTGATTGCTCCAGACTTGGCCAGACAGCCCTGGTACCCCTTGTTGCTGTCCCTAACAGTCCACCTTCCCCGTCTCTTCCCAGGAATTACAACCTGTTAACATCCTCTCAGGGGAGGATTTGGTACCCGAATCTTCAGTCTCTATCTCAAGGCTTAGCTCTTGAAGAGTTAGAGTTTGCAGATCTGCATCTTTCCCAAGGGGTTCTGGATATCCTTAAGGCTTCTCGAAAGCCTTCCACCAGAAAGAATTACAACTCCAAATGGAAAAGATTCAGCATTTGGTGTTCTAAGAAGAATATTTCTCCAGACTCTGCTGAATTGCCTACGGTTCTAGATTATATGGTCCATCTTAATGGCCTAGGCCTCAGACCAGCTTCCCTCAAGGTACACTTGACAGCTGTTTCTGCTTTCCTGTCGGTAGGCAAGTCTTTCTCTCTGTCATCCCATCCTGTATTCTGTAAGTTTTTCAAGGGATTGCTTCACACCAATCCCCCCTTTAGGGATCCTGCTCCTGCTTGGGACCTTAATGTTTGCATTGCTCAACTTATACAACCCCCCTTTGAGCCTTTGTCCTCAGCAGAGCTTAAGTACTTGACTTGGAAAACTGTGTTTTTGGTAGCCATTACCTCTGCCAGACGTATCAGTGAATTGCGAGCCCTGTCAGTGGAATCTGATTTCATCTCTTTTCACAGAGTTAAAGTGGTCCTTAGAACTAACAGAAAGTTCTTACCTAAAGTGGTTTCAGATTTCCACCTCAACCAGTCTATATCTCTCCCTGTTTTTCTTCACTGACCATTCCTCTTCGGGAGAGAGGAGGCTACACAGTTTGGATGTTAAAAGAGCCCTTAGCTACTACATAGAGCATACCAAGGGTCACAGGTTTGTCTCCCTCCAGTTGTTCCTCACTTATGGAGAAGTTGGTAAAGGCAAACCTGCCACTAAGAGATCTATTGCCAGGTGGATTCTTTCTTGTTTACAATTCTGCTATGAAAAACTGGGTAGAACTCCACCCTCAGGCCTGAGGGCTCATTCCACAAGAGGTACAACTGCTTCCCTGGCTGCTGCCAGGGATATTCCTCTTTTAGAAATTTGTCAAGCAGCCACCTGGAAAACAGTCCATACTTTCACCAAGCATTACTCTCTGGATATCCAGGCTAGGAGTGATGCTCGGTTTTGACACTGCAGTACTTCAGAGCCTATTTCCAAAGTAGGTTCTGTCCCTCCTCCATGGAGGTACTGCTTGTAGTCTAGCAATAGTCAGAATACAGCAAGACTTCATGTTGTTTGAAGAAAAATGACTCACCTTAGTAATTATGTTTCTTCTAGTGGAGTCTTGCTGTATTCTGACCTCCCCCCCCCGCCTTCCCTTTTAGAACCTAGTTTTTGGGATGTGGGTGGGCAGGAGCAGTGTTGGCACCCCAGGGGTGTCCTTTTTACACCCTCTGTTTTGTTTGGGTGGAATGTTGTGTTTTGGATGTGTTTTTGGTTTTGGGTTTCCTGACTTGAGTCTTCCTTTGAAACCAAAAACATGATATATTTGCCAGTTGGCTAATAAAAATTTTACAGTTTCCACACAGAACACCTAGTGAGTTTTTGCTCATAAAGATCTGATGGTTGCAGTTTGGACAACAACAGGCAGGGGCTTCAACCGAACTCGTGATGAACGTTCTATGCAAGGCATAGAAAAGTTAACCCTTTGTTCTCCGGGGCAGTTGAAAGGCAGGACCTAACTGCAATAGTCAGAATACAGCAAGACTCCACCGGAAGAAACACAATTACTAAGGTGAGTAATTTTTAGTTCTGTCCCTCTCAGGGATAGCAGGCAGACATGCAGGCCACAACTCAGGCCTTTCCACAGTTCTCCTGCACAAAACTACTCAGACTGCTGCTTGACTGTGTCAAGCTATTGCTTCTTCAGCTCCCATCTTAGATCTGACTCAACTGCCAGCAAGCCTGGGAATTTCCCCAAGATTCAAAAGGTTCAGTTGGCTGATCTGTCTATCAGTCACAACAAAGGCTCCCCCCCCCTTCAGGTGCAAAAAGGTGCTAAAATCCCCAAACTACAATTCCTATAGATTTTGACTCCAGACAGCTCCTGTAGTCCGGCTCCATTTTAGGTCCCACCGGTACTGATTGGTCCAATTCGGCAGTCCAGGACCAAGATAGTGGAGATAAACAAAACAGTCCTTGTTGCAAAGAAGGCAGGTTAGACAAACTACATTATCATTATCACTCTAAATGATTTTCAGAAAATAGTTACATCTTTCAACAGAGCTCCCTGTCAGATTACTTATGACTGCTATCCAGGCAGCTCTTAAAGAGACAGTACACAGAGGCTATACACGCACTCTCTGGCAATCACATTTAAACTGCTAAAACACAGGACACCAGCCTGGCAGTGAGTATTTAGGCAAGCTCAAGGAAGATGTTTCGGGAACTCCCATTTGTAGGGGGGTTACATTTATACAGGCTCACATCCATCTCGGTGGGGCCCCAGTCACCCATGAAGCCAAAACCCTCCCTTCCACACCATTCCTTCAACCAGGAGTTGAATTTCTGGATGTGGAGTGCCCTAGCCTCTCCCCTGCCACGGACAGGTAGCACCTCCAAAAAGGAGACGGAGTGTTCTACTTGCTTCAGGCTTCCCCCCAACTTCATGAAATCCTTTTGGATTCTAACTACTTCCACTTTGTCTCCTGCCAGGTCATTCATCCCCAGGTCAACGATAACATCCAGTTCCTCCCTCCTTGCTATCACCCTTGCGATCCTATTGATCCACTTCTCATCCCACCATGCAGTACTTTCTGAAATGCACTTTACCTTCCTATCTTTCCTGCTAGGTTCCCCTAACTTCACTCCTTGGACAACTGAGTCCTCCACCAGGAGAAACTTCCTCCTCCTCTGGGGTTCTCTTCTCCCCTTCCCTGGTGCTGCATTCTGGAGGATCCGCCCCTCCTCCTTGGCCTCGGCTGTGGGTGCCATTGTGGGGCTATCCCACTCCTCCAAAACAGCGTAAGAGTTGCTTAACCAAACCGGTTGGGGCATGTGTTTCAGACACCTTCATGGTCACTTCCCTACAGTACCATAATGGTCCATTTTTCCTCCTGCTTTTGCTCACTTCCTTCATGCAGATGCTGGTTGCCTTTCCTATGCCTTTACTTAATTTTCTTCACTGTTCCTCTACCCTTCTCTGACAATCCTCCCCTGCTAGGCTGCTTATGAAGCAGTCTCCCATTTCTTTAAAATCCAGACTACTAAAGTCCAGGACCCTCGTCTTTTTGTGGCTTGCCTCTGCACCCATCTTAATGTTAAACCACACTGTACTGTGATCACTGGTTCCCACTGGATAGCCCACCTGTGACATGACTAGGCATTATCACAGCCTCCAGTAGGACAGGGATTAAGAGGAGCAAAGGGAGACAGCATGTCCCAAATAGGATAGCACCTTTACCCCATGAGCCATTTTCAACTCTCAACATGTGAAGTCCATAGGGCAGGAAAGGTGCTAATGGGACATTTGCCTGCCAATAAGAGCTAACTAACATCTCCACACAATGCCTCTGTGCATGACTGCATGGAGGAATTGTACAGAGCAGTGTCAGCCCCCACCTCCTGATCGCCATTCAGATGTTCCTGATATTATAATAAAATGATCCCTGGCATCTAATAGTTCACCCCAGTCACATTCAGATGGCCCTGATTAGTAAAATGATTCCTGGCATCTAGTATTTCCCCAACCCCAATCACCATTCAGATGCTCCTGATTAGTATATTAAGAGGATCCCTGGCATCTCGTTCACCCTGATTGCAAGTCTAAGCCCCCTCCCAATTCCACCCGTTAAGGTCCTTCCGGCCCGGTGGTGCTGAAGGTTGAGGTGCTGGACACCACACCTCGTGCCACGCCAGTAACCCGGGTTCAGGAGCGAGCTCGGGATGGCAGGGGTCGGCGGGGGGAAGGGAGGGCATGGACTTGGATTGAGCTGCCGGCTGGCAGCTCTCCTTTCTCGGGGAGGGTGCAAAGACTTTGCACAGCTTTGGTGGCTCCTGGTGGTGACCAGGTGAAGTGGCTCACAAGGCTAGGGATTGGGGGCTCGGAGCTGTGCAAGACGTCCTGTAGGTGGGTGCAGGAGCATGCCCATACTGCGCTGGTAGTCATTGCATACTGCGCTTCTCAAGACGGAGGGACAAAAAAGTACAAATACCCCTTCCCGTTGGTAGGTGAAGGTGGGTCTAGGGGCATCAGGCACCACATCCAATTCTGAGCCCAAGACGTCCTCCAGGCTCTCCACTTGATCCGTCGCCCATCCAGATACTCTAGATAGCACACCGGTAAGGAGATGGTCGTCCCTGCTCCTGGGGGACTTAGATCCAGGGGGGGGCTCAGGGACAAGACGAGATAGAGAGGCTTCCTTCCCTGGGGTGACATCTGGACTTCAGGACGGGATAAGCTGGATCGCTGAACAACTCTGCTGGAGAGAGTCCAATGGATAAGGGTGAAGAAACAGTTAAAAAAAAAAGAATTAAGGTCCTTCCACCCCTCTCTCCCCATGGTGGCCCATAAATTACCCCAGCTGCCAGTCCCTCCCACTGTGACAGTGACAGTTCTAGCCCCTCTGCTCACCACCTCGGCTGACCACTTTCCTTTTTTTTTTTTTATTATTGTTTATCCCTCCTAACCTGTCCCCGTCTATCCACTCATTTGGATTTTTTATCCCCCCCATGCCATCATCGTGGGGTCTGCCCCTAGAGTGCTAGGCTACGCCAGTATTTCTAGAGTCCCAGATGACCCCCCGGGTGGGGTGAGGAAGGTTCCCCCTTACCTTCCCAATGTCAGGGGAGTGCCTGCACAGCGGAGTCTGCCCATAGATCAGTGGCTGGGTGGCTGGAGCGATTGTCACCTAGGACTGACAAGGGGTGTTTCCTCTTTTCCTTGTAACCCTTCACCTGCTGATTGCTGGCATGCAAGGAGGGCCAACGGGACAGGAGCGCAGCAAGACGCAGCTCCGCCCAAGGTCCTTACACTTTGTGGCATTGAATTTCAACTGCCAAACCTTACGCCACCTCTCTACTCTTTGCTCGTCACTCTGCAGTTCCCTACTTCCCCCGTCATTATCTACCCTTCCATGAGCTTGGTGCCATCTTCAAAGAGACGCAGCCCCAGATTCATTCTCAAACATTGCTGATGAGCATATTGAAGAGGACAAGACTCAGGATGGATACCTGTGGCACTCCACTCATGACCTCCCTCTCTTCTGATTTGACACCATAACCATGACCTTCTGCTGCCTCTCTTTCAACTAAAGCCCCCTCATCCCCACCAAAACACTGCTTATATTTTCCTTTAAATCCCTGGACCTCACCCCCTTGCACCATGACCTAAGCCGCTCTGATTGGTCCCCTATCTCATTGGCCTCCTCCATTGACTCCTGCTAACGTATTTCAAAATGAAATTCCTTGAAATATGGGACTGCCATGCCCACCTCCCCCAGCACAGGACATGAGAAAAGGTACCACACCTCCCCTAGATCACAGCCAGACTCATAGCTTGTTTGCAAGTGCATGATTTGGCCTGGTCAGAAAATAAATGTGACCCATCCCCCATGGCCTCCAGAGGTATCATTAGCTCCGCAACACCTGTACCAGGGCAATAAGGCTTACTAAAGGTGAGTATTTTACATCCACCTTCAGTGTCAACATTGGCCACCTGTCTAAATTTTGGAAGGTTGCCACAGCCTCTTCTCCCCTCCCACTCAATCCCCTTTGCCTGTCCTCAAAGTGGGTGACACCCCTATCTCTAACCTCTCCTTCATCACCACAGAGGTTTAATTCCTTTTTTTACCACCTGCACCTCCTCTCTCCTCCCTCTCCTCCTTCTCACCCCTGCCAGCCTGCATGACAGTCATCTCCCCCACATTTTTCTTCTCTCCAGTAACTCCATCCTCCATCACCAACACCCTTCCTGCCCTTAACCCTTCCAAGGGTAGGAGCCCAGATGGCCTGGATAGCAAGCTCCTTCATCTCTCTACTTCTGCAATCTCCTCCCCATTGGCTGACCTCCCTAACCTCTCTTTCTGCTGTTCCTCTGTCCCTTCTGACTGGAAGACTACCACTGTTACTCATCTTCCAAAAGGTGGTGACCCATCTGCTACTAACAGCTACTGACCCATTTCTCTCCTCCCTCCAAAATACAGGAACAAACTGCTCTGTCACAACTCTCTCCCTTTCTGGACTCCTGTTCCTTCTTCCCCCACTACAAGTCTGGCTTCCGCAAGAACCACTCCACCACCATCTCCCTGCTGAGGCTCAGCAAATCCATCCACAATGGTATGGATCATATCCTGTTCACCTCTGCTATTTTTGCTGATCTAGCCAAAGCATTCAACACTGTCTCCCACCCCAGTTATTAGCCAAACCTGAGGCTGCAGGCCTCTCCGACTCAGCCATTGGCTGTTCCACTCCTACCACGTGGGTAGGTCCCAAGCAGTCAAAATTGGTGACCCCTCTCTCCTCTCTGCCTGTATCCACTGGGGTCCCACAAGCATCTGTGTTAGGTCCTCTACTTTTCTCCATTTTCTTTAATGATCTCCCCTCCGTATGCTTGTCTGAATCCATTCACATGTACACAGATGACAGTCTTTTTCACAGCAGGCCCACAGACTCCAGCTGGATTTTGATCAAGGTCAGCCCTGGCTATGCACAAATCAGCTTTTTCTCAATGCCAAGAAGACTGTCTCCATGTCCTTTCGCACAAGGCACAGACTCTCTAGGCTCCCTCCCCCTTCCTACTTTCCACACCCTGGATGGCTCCCCTGTGGAGGATGTTATTAGGTATCGTGGTATCTGGCTAGACCAGCACCTAAACCTTTCTGAAAAAGTGGTTGATATAGTCAAAAAGCTGCACCCCAATTTGGTGCACTTTACAGGTACTGTGACTGTATCCCACCTCCAGCACACCATGCTATTATTTAGAGAATGATCCTCCCAATCTTTGACTATGGTGCTGTGGTCTACAGTGCAGCCCCAGTAACTATCCTTGCCAGACTGGACACACTCTTCAACTATTTCTGCCATTACAGTCTCGACTGTCCTTCTAGGACTCATCACTGTTCTATGTATAAATCTCTCTCCTTTTCTTCTCGTGTGGACAGACACCATGACCACTGTGCCAGCTTTGTGTGCAAATTCTGGTTTGTTTCCCTAACCCCCTACCTCTCCATCCCCCCCCCAGCCATTCCCTTAGAAGCTCAAATGTTCGCACCCTAGCAGTCCCTTCAGTCTCCATGGCCATTAGCAAAACTGCATTCAGCCACCGCTTTCCTAAAATCTGGAACTCCCTTGCCCCAGCCATTCACCAATCTCCCTCCCCTGGATCCTTTCAAACCACTTCAAGGGTCTCACCTCCCTCTCCTGCACTTGCTCCTAATATTCCCTCCTGCTCTCCTATGCCTTGTTTCCAATTAGGTACAGCTATAATTTAGGCACTTTCAAGGGCAGAAATGGCCCGTTCTCTGTGTGCAAGCCACCTAGTGCCACCAGTGTCAACTGGCTTGACCACATTAATATTTAAAAGGGATCCCGTTTCCTGTAGGCCTTTCCAATTTTTTGGTGATCTGTGGTAAAATGAGTAAATGTTAAGCAGAAGTTGTTCTACCGGCTTGTAAAAGGGACAGTCTTTGAAAGAATCCTTTACAGCAAGCTCTAAATGATGTGCACAGCAGTGTATGTAAATGAGGTGTGGGTTCTCTTGTTTTATTCGAGTAAGAACACCTGAAGTGGATCCTAACATGACAGCAGCACCATCAGAAGCTACATTAATCAGCTTTTGTTTCCAACCATCATTTAGTCCACCCTCACTCTCTAATGCATCAGTGATGACATTTAAAATGTTTATGAATGTTTATTTAATTGTCTGGTTTTAACGTGTTTGTACAGTGCTTTGGTTTTGAAAAGCACTTAAAAATAAAGTTTTACTTTACTTAACTTACTTACTTAAAATGCTTTCAGCAACAGGAACACTAACCAGTTTCAGTGCAAGAAACCTTGTAACTGGCAAGCCATTGTCAAAAACACGCAGGTAAATGCCCTCCTCCTCTGTCACACTTTTATCTATGCGTGAATCTAGAAGAAAAGAGAAGTAATCATTGTCTTCTAAAAGACGAGCAGTAGTGTTTTGAATATCTTGAGCAATGTAGTGAATAAAGACACAACACTGCTTGTCAGTACTGTAACTTTGTCCCATTACATCGTCTCCATGATTTTTTTTTTGTAAATCTTTAGCGCAAGAAAATCCCTGAAAGGCCTTTCAGTCCTAGCAACGTAATATGCAGTACAGAACAGTTTAGTAATTTGGTCCATTTCTTTTTGTTTCATTAATTATATGGACTTCTCTATTGGTCTTTCTCCAACTTTTGTTTTGTTTGCTATGTATGCCCTCTCAGCATTTTTGTATGCTACGGATACTTCATGCGCTGAGATAATGTGTACTCTAGAAGTACTGCATCCAGTTCTAAAATTATTTTTGCTTTGGCTTTTATCATATTTCTGACACCATGTACAAACATAGCACATTTATCTGTGTCATACATGAGCCACTGCCTGCCTTTTTTCCATGATTCCTGAAATTTTCTAAATTTTAAAGGGGGGCCTTAACTTGGTTTTCAGTGCAAGCAGCGGCACTAGAGGAAACTTCAGTGGTCACACTCACAACAGTTCCACTGTCTGGGCAAGGAGATGAGGTTGCAGCAGTAGTACTAGTGCTTGATGTTAGGGAATCTGAGTCAGCTCCCACAGTCTCATCAAGATGCTTTCTCTTAAATCCAAATTTAAAAAGACTCATGCTGTCTGTCTGGTTGCTTGTGACTATTGGCTCTGGGAATTTTGATTATGTCACTCAGTAATAATAATAAACTCAACAAGGAAAAATGTGTGTCTTTAATAATAATAAACTTAAGAAAACATGACTGCGTGCTGTTGTCTGATTATTTTTTTATAATAGTATGATATGATAAATAAGTAATATTCAGATTTTAGATGTCCACACCAGTGTAGCTTGTAAAAACATAAGAATTTTTTTAGAATATTCAGATTTCAGATAGTCTACTCCACACAGCGTAGCTTGTAAAAAGCTTAACAGATTTTTTATAACAGTATTCAGATTTTAGATAAAGCATAGCTTGTAAAAAGCTTAAGAATTTTTTTAGAACAGTATTTGGATTTTAGATAGTCCACTCCACACAGCGAAGCGTGTAAAAAGCTTAGCAATTTTTTTAAAACAGTATTCAGATTTTAGATAGTTCACAAAATTTTATTTACCCAGATTCCCTCTCCCACGACAACAGAGTAGAGCTTTTTACCTTTAATTAATAATAGCACATCATATTTCTTTTTATTTGGATTTTTAGGTAGCACACATGTGGCTTAAGTGTAGTTGTAAAAAAAAGATTTCAAAATCAAGAGACTTTATTGAAATATCCTTTTTATTTAGACTTCAGTTATTGTACTGGGTACCACAATCCTTCATACACACCACACAAGAAGTAGCTGCTGTTGTTAGCCAATATTTTTTAGGAGACTTTATTTAACAGAGTGAGAGAAGGGTCCTTGTATGTAGAATTTCAGTAGGTGACTGACCAATTACAGTGACTGTACAAGGTAGCTCCCAGTCCCTGACTCCCTTCCCTTCATAATCTTTTTCAAATAGCTACCTCCTCAGCTCAAAGAAGTTGAGAGATTTTTTCTATTTGGCTAGGCTTAGGTTTACATCATGTAAAGTAAGCAGCAGGTTACATACAGGTATATTATTATAGTCTAGATTTCAGTTGCAAAGAGATTTTCCCTGCGAGTTCAGCTACTAATAAACTGAGGCTGGGACTACAATGAAAAAAAATAGACTTCAAAATGCAAGTGCAATGTAAACTGACTGGTAATGGCCACCTGGGTAGTCCCACTCCTCCCTCACTCTGCTGCAGTCTATAAAAGTTGCTTTTATTACTGCCTCAGAGACTGAAGTTGCTAGGAAGGATACTAAAATAAATCCAAAAGGACAGTAGACAGTAGTGCAGAATTAGTTTTGGTTTTGGGCAATTTTGATATTTAATTTGCAGACTGGTGCAGTGTATTTAGAAGACAGAGAGCTTGTCTCTAGTCTTCTGCACTGTCTGTCTGCAGTGCTTCTCCAGGGCCACGAGTCTCTGCAGTGTCCCCTCCTATTACAGACACAGACTTTTTTTTTTCAGCTGAACAGAAAGAGCAGCTCAGCCTCAGTCAGGACTGCTTCTGGCTGCTTTGCTATGGTTGCTTGCTTCCCAGTTTATTTTTCATTAAGCTTCATTGTGCTTTCAGTTTTCTCCTGCAGGTTTCCCTCCCTCCTGAATGGAGAGACCCTCATGGTCTCACAGACACAGTGACTCCTCTCCTGCTACCACTATTTAATTTAAATCCTCCCCCCCTTCACAACGCAGTTGTTTTTTGTTTTTTTACTGTATTCAAACTGAACTCTTAAAGAGTTTTTTCTTTTCATTAGTTGGATCATGACGATCGATCGACGTTTCCCTGCAGACTACCGCTGCAACAGGATCTGTCTCCCCGAAAGAAAGCCAAAGAATGGCGCGCTGTGGAGTGTCCTTGCATTTTACTGTCTGGAGGGCGGGCAAAAAGGTAAATTACTGGCACCGATTGGTGCATGTGCCTGCTGCAGCCCGCCTCCAACAGTGACCGAGGGACTCCAGAAGACTGACTCTGTGCCACTCAAATGGCACATCAGCCTGCTCCTCCAACCTCCTCTCTGAATCTTCAAGCAGGCAAGCAATCAGCTGACATCCCAGACAAGCACACTCGTGATCTGTTCTCGAGATGCCAGCTCTGCGCCTGCGCTCCTTGGATGCCCCCCTCCGGGAAACTTACTGAGCTAAAAAAAAAAAAAGAAAAAAAAAAGCAGTCCGTCCAACCAAAACACAACTCCAACACCTAAAAAATGGAACTCTGTGGAAAATACCTTAGGTGCCCAAAGGGGCAGGCACTAAACAGCTGTAGGTGTTCTGAAGCAAAAGTGCCTGCCCTGGGGCACCTAAGGTATAGGAATTTCACACCCTGGTCATACCATATAAACAGCGTAACTATGCACTATGCAGCTAGACCAGGGCAGGTTTATTAGTGGAGACCAAGTGCCTGGCAAAGCTCTGTCCACCTTGCAGTGCTCCGCAGATACGTAGTGGGGAGGTTAGGAGCTGTGAGTGCCACCAGTGAGGCATCACATTGAAGTTATTCAGAACAGAAATGTGCAAATTATGCATATGCCAGCTGAGCTCCAGACAAGAATTGGGCCCTGAGCGATTGCTGCAAAATATAAATATATTGTTTCTTAACCAAGAACCTTTATTAAACGAAACATTCAAATAAAAACAAAAACTAAGTCAAAACTAAATCAGTAGAGTACAAACTAGGAAAGCGCTTGGCTTACACTTTCATAGTTCCTGCATTCTGCTCAGATTAGTTGCTGGACTAACACAGCAATTAATGACACATAAATCTGATCAAAAATTTAACTTAGAAAAATGCATGCAGTCCCCTATGTTTATATGGTACGACAGTAATATGTTAGGAAAATCCTAAGTATTAGCTTCCCATACAAATGTGTTTTAACAGTAAATGAGGGTCTCCTGGTGGTTCTGAGGACCAGGCTGAAAACCTCGGGTGATCATTCATTCGGTGTGGCTGGCACAGTCCTCTGGAACTCGCTAACAAGACCTTTGAGGGAGGCCCCTACGGTGGAGGCATTCAGGAGGGGCCTAAAGACTCATCTTTTTAATTTAGCATTCCCTGCTGATGCCTTTTAACTCACTTGTATAAATTTTTATTTATATACTATAATTTTATTCATATAACTTACTGTTTTAATTTGTTTGTCGTACTTTCTTTTCTAGGTAAGGTTATCGAGAAGGTGGTTGTGCTGCAGCTTGCAGTGCACCTCACTGTCTTTGCTATCTATGAGCCTCTCCAGCCTGGTTTTAGTTCAAGGCACAGCACAGAGACCGCGTTGGTCAAGGTGCATAATGACCTGCTCAGGGTGAGAGATAGAGCGGTCAGTTCTTGTTCTCCTTGACCTCTCCTCAGTGTTTGACACCATGGACCATGAGTTCTTGTTGGATTGACTCACCAGAAAAGTCATCTGCTGGTCTTAGTCCTTCCTCACTGGCAGGACACAGAGCATAGTAATTGGAAGTTTTTCCTTGCTCCTGATGGCCCTGCCTTGTGAGGTTCCCCTGGGGTTGGTCCTTTCACCCATGCTGTTTGTGGTGTACATGTTGCCCTTGGGTAGGATCATTGCATGGTATGGAGCTGGGTTTCATTGCCACGCAGATAATACCCAGCTCTATCTGCCTTTTGCACCCGAGACGCCTGATGCGGTTGATGTGTTTAATAAGTGCCTAGCTGAGATCCAAGGCTGGATGTCATTGAGCTGACTGAGATTTAAGCAGGATAAAATTGAAGTACTGGTGATTGAGCCAGGTCAGAAGGGGGAAGTAGCAGTTGCTGACAGAGAGACAGGGCTTTGGCTTGGCTACTCTGGTTTTGTGGCTGCATTTTGGATGAGAGGTTGACATTTGAGGCTCAGGTGTCGTAAGTAGTCTGGAATGGCTTTTACCATCTTAAGAACATCAGCTGGATTAGACACCTTATCCACCCTGGGTGACCTAGCCTCTCCTTTGCGTGCTTTTGTGACCTCAAGGCTGGACTACTGTAATGCTGTGTACATTGGGGTCAGTGGAGGTATGCTGTGGCATCTGCAGCTAGTGCAGAATGCAGCTGCCAAGTTGCTGACCGGCTTTTTGAAATCGAGTCACATCTCCCCGGCACTGCATGAACTGCACTGGCTGCCAGGTAAGTGGCATATCTCCTTTAAAGTTGGGTTACTAAGTTATAAGGCCTCATGCAGGCTGGGCCTGGGTTAGATGTTTAATATCCTGCATCCTCACGTACCCTTACGCCTTCTCTGCTCCACTGAGAAGGGCCTCTTAGTCATTCCCAGGGTCAAGCATAAAACCTTGGAGACCAGGATTTGAGGTCGCGGGGCCGGTCCTTTGGAATTCTCTCCTGGGGTACTGAGGGAGGCCCTCTTAGTGCAGGCCTTTAAAAGGGGTCTTAAGATCCATCTGTTTGCACAGACTTATGGGGAGTAAAAGCCCCTTTTTAATCTATCCCCAGTAATTTTTAAATAGCTGCTGCTATTTATTTATTTGTGTACAGTCAGAATGTTATATTTAAACTTCTCTATTATTTGGGATTAATTATGTTTTATGTTAATTGCTACTATCAATGTGTGTTGTAATAGTGCCCTGAGCCTCAGGGAAGGGTGCCACAAAGCAATAAAATCTACTGCTACTGTTCTGAACTCGAGGGAGGCTGCTGCTGCCTGAAGTGTACACTAAATCTGCGAACAATATCTCAATCCATCAGACCTCTACCGCGATCTAAATGCATCGTGAAACTTGCGAAAGGCAGGTGGATGTCATTTTGATTTCAGTCCATCCTGTCCAACTCTCATCATTCAGTTGCAGCTGCACCCAAGTTGGACGGTTCCTGTAAGAGAGTTTGGTTGTCCAGGTGCCTCTAGAAGATTCTGCTGCTTAAGGAGTGTGGGAGAAGATGGGGGCCTGTGAATATGTCTCTAATAAGTCACTGTATGGGGTCAAGGGGGGGACACAAATAAACTGATCAGAGTTAGGAGGGAATTTGACAAATACTGTACTTGTCGGATTGGCCACAGGGAAAAAGATTATCATATGTGGGGTCTGAGTCACCTAAAAAGTACATACCGATACTTTGAGAGTATGTGTAGCTGCTGTGCTTGTTTATTGTTTCTGCATGCGGTCTGACATATTTTTTTTTTATGTCCATTTGCTAGGGTATCAGAGAGTCTCCCTTGTGGTGCTGCAAAGATCCCTGAGTGCTATCCAAAACCCAGACCACCTCAGCTAACACCTTCTCAATGGCATTTTGTTGCGGGTCCTCTACTTTGATCCCTGTAATCATCAGATAATTTGTTTCTTCTTGCAGCGAATCATAGATGCATGGCCCTTTCTCCAACAATACCAGCAGCTTTGCTGGATACCTGACCTGGACTTTAAATGCCCTTGTCACTGAACTGGTTGGTAACATTGTGGGCTTTTTTGCGATGTGCCAGCATTTCGGGTGGGAGATCCTGATCAGCAAACACGCTGGCCATCTACATTCAGAGTTTTTTTACCCAGGTTTTGTGAAGCATTGCTTTTATACTTGGGCATTATAGGAACTTGGTGATTATCAAACGTGAGGTGGCCCCCAACTTGAGGTCTGGTGCTGTGAGCGCACTCTACACCTATGTCAAGTCCTTCGGACAAGTTGAGCTTTTTGGTTTTGTTAGGAATGCCTCCAGATGATATTGTTCCTCCCCTTTGGGGAACCTGAGAAGCTAGTTATTGTTCCTCCTGTCCTTGCCTTTGCATCCTCTGTCCATCTCATGCAGGTCTGCTCTTTTTGTGCAAGTATGCCCAAGACTGCCCAAAATTCCTGTGCTCCTCCTGAAGGTCATTCTTACACTTTTGTGGTTATCTGCTCTCATTTTTTTCCAAGTCCCTTTTAATATCCAATACTTTTCATTCTGCCTCTTTTTAGATTACATCTAATATGGCTGTGTTGTTGAAATTTGAAGAGTCTGTGCTCCTTGCCCCACTTGACAGCAAAATAGACTTTTTTTTATTACATTTTTATTTTTATAAAGTAAGTGTACAATCATATAATCATCATACAACTCAGGAGAAGACAGACATATGAGTCCAATAGTATTGCAGCATGACAATCCTGATGCCTGCACAGAGGTTACAATACATTGTGAGAAAGATAAAGGAATGATTTCATAAGCAAAATAGACTTTCTGATTATAGAGCTTACAGCTTTCTAGGCAAAGATTAAGGCTTCAGTGGCAACACTAACATCAGATATTTCCTCTCTCCAACACAGACACAGCACATGGAGCAAAGTATAGCGGAGGCAGAAAGTCGTATAGAAATGGTACATACATAGATACACAGACAGTGTCGGCAGATAAGGGCCTATGGCCCACCCAGTCTGCCCATTTGAGCTTGTAAGTTCCGTTTATGTTTTCCTAGAAGTCTGTTGCCCCTTACCCCTGACCTCCAGAATTCCTTTATGTCTATCCCATGCATTCTTAAATCCCGTGATTGTTTCAGCCCCCACCACTTCCTCTGGCAGGGTGTTCCACTTATCCACCACCCGTTCTGTGAAGAAATTCTTCCTCACGCTTCCTCTGAATCGTCTCCCTCCAACTTCATCCCATGCCCCTAGTCCTGGAACATCTTTTTCACTTAAAAATAGTGTATTCCTGCACCCTGTTCCTCCCTGTAAGATACTTGTATGTCTCTATCATATCCCCTCTCTCCCTCCTCTCCTCCAGGGAGTACATGTTCAGTTCCTTCAACCTGTCCTCATAGGACTTGTGATGCAATCCATGCACCATCTTTGTTGCCCTCCTCTGAACCTTCTGAAGGTGAAGGATATTACTGCACAGATGCTCACATAAGTAGAGCACCTTTAAAACAAAATTAAGGACATGGTGAGTCAAGAGAGGAGGAATAACCTAAGAATTGTTAGCTTCCCTGAAGGGAAGGAATCCTATATCATGCTAACCTGCCTGCCCTCTGTGTTGCAAGAAGTCCTACACTTGGACTGCTCACTATGCTATAGAGCTTGTGTGATCCCACTGTGCCCTGGGCCCCAAGTTCTCGGACCCAGCTGCCTGTCCATGCTCACTGCACTGCATTTACTATGATATACCATTAAACAGGGTATCTTAATTATCGTGTGGCAGATTAAACTGTTTTGGGGACAGTGCTGGATTTCTTCCACAAGGACTATCTGACTTCTCTCCTGAAGAATCAACAGAATTATATACGGACCCTCCACATGCTTTGGGATCTGAAGATCAAATTTCAGATACCCCTTCAAACAACTTGAAGTCTTGTTGTATTCTGAGAAGTGCAGTTAGCCCCAGCCTTTAAACTGCCCCGGAGAACAAAGGGTTAACCTTTCTATGCAGAGCACAGAATGCTGAGCTCGAGCTCGGTTGATGTCTCTGTCTGTTTCCCTTTGAACGCGAACCGTCAGATTCTTTATTCCGCCTCACTGAACAGTCGCTCCAGAGATTTCTCCTGCAGCGCAGTTCGAAAGTTGGTTTAAGTGTCATTTTTACGTCGGTTTCTTACCGAAAAAAGTTTCCAGCATAACTCGGTTCAGTCTCTGCCTGTGGTATCGTGAGTACTAGATAGGTTTTATACTGTGTTTCTGTGTGGAACTTGTAAAAAGTGTGGATCGGTTCGGCCGAACTGATCATTTGTTTAATTCTTGTGTAAATTTTAATGTGTGGTTACCGATTCTTATTGGTTCTAAAAAAAACGTGTTTTGAAACGTTTTTTTCCAAGACCCATGACACAGTTAGGAACTGATAAGGGAGACTTGCCTTGCAGTTGCCGAAAAAAGGGTAAGTTTGGTTAGGTTGGCCATGTCTGAGAAACCCAAGAAAAAAACCGGGCCCACTGGGTTTCAACACGCAGTGAGTGTGGGGAGGTCTTTGCTAAGGCCAATCCCCACACCACCTGTGTTTAATGTCTGGGGTTTGACCACTTCAATTCAGACTGCCACATTTGCAAGAATTTTCTCAAATCTACCCTGGAAAAGAGATTAGGTAGACTGAAGGAAAAGGAGGCCGAGAAGTCACTGACCCGGATGGCCAGCTTGGTTTGGTTCCGACCGAACCAGAAGGAGTGCCCTCTGACCAGGGTGATACTTCTTCAGGCAAAAGGAGAGACGATCCCGAGGGGTCAGTTCCAACAAAAAGAATGCACAAACAAAAATCGTCCAGTTCGGATCCAGAAGTCCATGTTCCGACCGCCGAAGAAATAGCCAGAGCGATTCGGATTGTGGAATCGCTTCGCACGGTTCTGACCGATCCGGCACCTTTTGGCAGGGGCTCGGTTCGGTCGATTCCACCGGTTCACGAATATACTGTGGAAGAATTTTATGAACCGGAGTTTGAGGAGGAAGGGGAGTTTGATGATGATGATGGTGATGGTGAAAATCTAGATGTGCCTGTGGAACCAGACATCTCCACAGACAGACCTTCAGGTGTATCCCCTCCTAGGCTTTCTGAGTCCCCTTCCCACTTTATGTTCTACAGAAAGGTGGCTGAGACCCTCCAGCTTCCTATGGAGGAGGCAATGGAGGATCAAGAGGAGCCTGATTATGTAGAAATGATGGACATCCCAGAGTACAGGAGACTGTCTATTCCCCTCCACAAATCTTTTGGGAAACAGACACAAAAATTCAGAAGTCTCCCAATTCTATACCTCCTGTGGACAGAAGAATGGACAAGAGGTATACACTCTCAGGTTCAGAAACAGAGTTTTATACCACTAATGCAGCTATGTTAGTTGTGCAGGCTGTTGCCTGTGATAAGAGCATTCCTTGGCTTCACACCCCCAGATAAAGACTCTAGAAAGGTTGATGCCATGGCAAAAAGCTGTACATGGCATCTTCCCTGGGACTTAGACAGATGAATTACATGGCCTATACAGCCAGGTACCAGAAGTCCAGGTGGGACACTGTACTGGCACTGGCTAAACAGGCCTCCCCCCAGCTAGCCAAGGAGCTGGAGGCAGTGGTTGCAGATGGGATTGAGTCATCTAAAGTTCAGTTTCATGCTGCTGTAGACTCTAATGATGTGTCATCAAAAGTCATGGCTACATCTGTGGCTCTTCGGAGAATGGCTTGGCTCAGATGTACTAGCCTCTCACAGGATACCCAGGCTAAAGCCATGGATTTTCCTGTAGTGGGTAATTCTCTGTTTGGGGAGCAGACAGAGAATTACATGAAGAAAATGGATGAGTACAGGACTACATACAGGCGTGCTCAGCCCAAGGAGAGGCAGGCAACTCCTCAAAGGCAGCAGTCTAGGGGCAGGGGCAGGCCTTTTCAAAGGTCTATTTACCAAGCACAGGCCTCTTCTTCCTTTTCACAGAGGGGGTTCTTCAGAGGGAGAGGCAGAAGGGGGCTGAGCAGGGCTGCATCCACTCCTCAGCCTAAAGTCCCTGCCAAGCAGACACCCTGATGGGCCTGCCCGGGTCACTCTCCTATTCCAGTAGGGGGCAGGCTTGCTTACTTTGTTCAGGACTGGATGTCTATTACATCAGACAAGTGGGTCCTGGAAGTTGTAAGCCAGGGACTGGTTCTCAGCTTCAAGAAATTTCCAAAGATGAGAGCCAGATCTTTTCCACCTGCAAATCTCTCAGAAACCTTTGCCCTAGAGGCAGAGATTTCTTCTCTTCTGGCCTTAAGAGCTGTAGAGAGAGTACCTACCCTACACTGGGGCAAAGGGCTGTACTCCAGGTACTTTCTGACCCCAAAAAAGACAGGGGAGTGGCGATCCATCCTAGACCTAAGATATCTAAACAAACATTTTTTAAAACCAAAGTTCAAGATGGTAACTTTGGGAATAATCCTTCCCTCTCTAAGGCCAGGAGACTGGTTAGCCTCCCTGGACCGCAAAGATGCCTACATTCACATTCCCATAAGGTGTTCCCACAGAAAGTACCTCAGGTTCGAGTTGCCTTCAGGCCACTACCAGTTCAGAGCAATGCCCTTTGGCCTAACCTCAGCCCCAAGGGTTTTCACAAAATGCCTGGCAGTAGTAGTTACCTTTCTAAGAAGGCAAAAGATTTCCATTTTTCCATATCTGGATGATTGGCTAATAGTGGGCCAGTCTCCAGACCAAGTCAAGTCTCACCTGCAAGTGACCCAGCAAGTGCTCACTTCTCTAGGATTTCTTCTCAGCCTTCCCAAGTCAGTTCTGAACCAGTCCAACTACTTACCTTTATAGAGTGAGACTGGACACAGTCAGAGCAAGAGCCTTTCTCCCTCTAGAAAGGGCAAGGGTTCTTATGGAACTAGCCTCTTCCTTCAGTCTTCGGGTATCTCGACCGGCAAGGCATTTCCTCCAGCTCTTGGACCACATGGCAGCTTCAACAGCAGTGGTCCAAGGGGCAAGATTCCAGATGAGGGATATTCAGTTCCATCTGAGAGCTTTTTGGTCTCAGAGGAAATATTCCCTTACCAAACTGATCCCAGTGACTCTGACCTTGATCCAAGCCCTCCAATGGTGGCAGGATCAGGACAGTTTAAGACAAGGTGTTCCTTTTGCCACTCAGCCTTGTTCAGTGGTCCTTACCACGGACGCTTCTCTTCTGGGCTGGGGAGCCCATCTGGGGGCCCTCACTGCCCAGGGTCTGTGGTCCCCCCAAGAATCCCTTCTCCATATCAATCTTCTAGAGCTCAGGGCAGTTTTTCTGGCCCTGAAAGCTTTCTCTCAATCAGTACAGAACAAGGTGGTTTAGGTCAGAACGGACAACACCACCACCATGTGGTACATCAACAAGCAGGGAGGCACTCGGTCCACGGCCTTGTGCACGGAAGCCATGAAATGATGGTCCCTGGCTTATTCCCTGCAAAACTCTCTGGTAGCAGTTCACCTTCCAGGGAAGGACAATGTACTAGCAGATGCACTGAGCAGGATCTCTCAGGGCCACCATGAATGGTCCCTGGACCCTCAAGTGTTGAAAGTGTTTTTTTCAAGGTGGGGCACTCCAGAGATAGATCTCTTTGCAGCCCCAGATAATCACCAATTCCCTCTTTTTTGTTGCAGACCTCCAGTCTTGGGCTCAGTCCCCCTGGATGCCCTGATTCTGAATTGGGAAGGAAGTGTCTTGTATGTCTTCCTCCCTTCCCACTCCTGTTCAAAGTTTTAGTCAAAATAAGGTCTCAGCCTTGCAAAGTGATTCTGATTGCTCCAGATTGGGCCAGACAGCCCTGGTACCCCTGTTGCTGTCCCTAGTAGTCCATCTTCCCCTGTCTCTTCCCAGGAATTACAACCTGTTAATATCCTCTCAGGGGAGGATTTGGTACCCCAATCTCCAGTCTCTCAATCTCAAGGCATGGCTCTTGAAGAGTTAGAGTTTGCAGATCTGCATCTTTCCCAAGGGGTTTTGGATATTCTCAAAGCTTCTCAAAAGCCCTCCACCAGAAAGACTTATAAATCCAAATGGAAGAGATTCAGCATTTGGTGTTCTAAGAAGCATATTTCTCCAGATACTGATGGATTGCCTACGGTTCTGGATTATATGGTCCATCTTAATGGCCTAGGCCTCAGACCAGCTACTCTTAAGGTACACTTGTCAGCTGTTTCTGCGTTTCTGTCTGTGGGAAAGTCTTCCTCACTATCTTCTCACCCTGTGTTCTGTAAATTTTTTAAAGGATTGCTTCACACCAATCCTCCTTTTAGAGACCCTGCCCCTGCCTGGGATTTGAATGTTTGCATTACTCAACTTATGCAACCCCCTTTTGAGCCTATGTCCTCAGCAGAGCTTAAGTTCTTGACTTGGAAAACTGTGTTCTTGGTAGCCATTACCTCTGCCAGGCGAATCAGTGAATTGCAAGCCCTGTCAGTGGAACCTGATTTTATCTTCTTTCACAGGGATAAAGTGGCCCTTAGAACCAATAGAAGGTTCTTGCCCAAAGTGGTTTCAGACTTCCATTTAAACAAGTCTATGTCTCTTCCTGTTTTCTTCACTGATCATTCTTCCTCAGGAGAGAGAGGAGGCTACACAGTTTAGATGTTAAAAGAGCCCTTAGTTACTGCATAGAGCATACCAAGGGTCACAGGTTTGACTCCCTCCAGTTGTTTCTCACTTATGGAGAAGTAGGAAAGGGCAAATCTGCCACCAAGAGGTCTATTGCCAGGTGGATCGTGTCTTGTATACAATTCTGCTATGAAAAACTGAGAAAAACTCCACTCACAGGCCTGAGGGCTCATTCCACAAGAGGTACAGCTGCCAGGGTTATCCCTCTCTTAGAAATTTGTCAACCAGCCACCTGGAAAACAGTCCATACCTTTACCAAGCATTATTCTCTGGATATCCAGGCTAGGAGTGATGCTTGGTTTGGCACAGCAGTACTTCAGAGCCTATTCCCAAAGTAGGTTCTGTCCCTCCTCCATGGAGGTACTACTTGGTAGTCTGCACTTGTCAGAATATAGCAAGACTTCAAGTTGTTTGAAGAAAAAATTACTCACCTTAGTAATTATGTTTCTTCTATTGGAGTCTTGCTGTATTCTGACCTCCCTCCCTGCTTCCCCTCGCAGAACCTGGTTTTGGGAAGTGGGTGGGCAGGTGCAGTGTTGCACCTCAGGGGTGCTCTTTTTACACCCTCTTTTGTGTGGGTGTTTATTTTGTTATATTCCTATTTGGTTTGGGTTTTGAGTTTTGGGTTTCCTGACTTGAGTCTTCTTTTGGTAGTCCAAAACTTTTTGTTGCCCGTTGGCTATTAAAAATGTTGTTTTACAATTTCCACATAGAATACTATTTGAGTGTTGCTCGTAAGAATCTGACGGTTAGCGTTCAAAGGGAAACAGACAGAGACATCAGCCGCGCTCGAGCTCAGCATTCTATGCTCTGCATAGAAAGGTTAACCCTTTGTTCTCCGGGGCAGTTTAAAGGCTGGGGCTAACTGCACTTGTCAGAATACAGCAAGACTCCAATAGAAGAAACATAATTACTAAGGTGAGTAATTTTTTCATCTGGCCTGTCTGATCGTGCAATACCTACAATGCAGGTCACCTACAGCTGCGCAGAGAAAGCACTGACAGAACTGGTGAAGAGTGGTATCCAGCTTAGAGTGCCAATCCAGTACCAAGGTGACAGCAGACTGTTTAGTGAATTTCAGCCAGCATGGTAAAAACTGGACCCTTACAAGCAGAAGCAGGCCACAACTTCATTGTAGCTTATACACCAACTGAAAAAGAGTTGGAAGGATGCTGATCAAGCTAAATCTTCTGCCACCATTAGAAGTTTAAATCCTCTGAGACATATGTATTGCTTGATGGAGAGTGCTTGGGACTAAGATAAGTGGGTAGCTGGTTGGGGGACTTGGCGATTTTGGTTGCTTAGGTGAGGGGATGGCTTTGTTTCTTACATTCTATATGCACCAAATATTGAGGCTCAGGCTTACAGATCACATTTAGGGTACTCTTACTGGTAAAGTTAAGTTGGCATGGATATTATCGGCTATGAGTGTTTGCTCACCCTAAGCCCACATGGTTCCCTGCACTTATGAATTGATTGTATAGACTTGGGTTCTTCCTTGTTCCCCTAGGGGCAGGTTCCCGGTGAGGGATTACCCTATACCTGACCAGTCTTTACTTGGTCCCAGGCACAGAGGAGGGGAGCGGGGAGGGCTTGTTCCCCCCTCCCCCTTGATCCGTGTACAGTAGCTGGGTAGGCGAAATTCTAAGCTGAGGAGACAAATTATTCCAAGAAAACGGGGATGCATATGAAAAACCTTCTTTGCCAAAGTGTGTAAGAAACTTGGGCAAGGAAAAACCACACTGAGGCACATCTCTGAGGCTATATTTGTGAACAGGAATGGCTAGTCTTTCAGATAAATAAATAGCAGTCTGTTTGTTTGCAGTTTTATAACTAAGGGACAACCAATGGAAAGTGCACTTGGAAGAATGTGACAACTAGTTTGGTTGATGCAATAAAGTACCCCATTTTGATTTTAAGATAAATTGAAGTAACTGATAATAAATAGTATTTAAAGGAAAAAGATGTGAAGCAGGGGCATGACAATAAATAGTATCACCATAATCCAAGATAGGGAGAATGGCTTGCCCAATACAGTAATATGTTTGCAATTAGGGATGGGCTACCCGTCGGGTAGCTGGAGTGGGTAGGTCGGTTATCAGTGGTTTTTGGTCAGGTAGGGTAGTTCGGGTAATTCACTACCCTATCCGACCTAACAGTGTACTTCGACGGTGGGGTGGTGGGATACTGTGGACACGGGTAATATGGGGCGAGTGATGGGTACTTTTTTTCAAAACAGGCAAAGACGGCTTGTGGGGTCCTGGGACTTGTCCAAGGTTGGAAACAGGCATGAAAGGGCAGCCTGTGGGGTCCTGACAGCAGAAAGGAGAACATGACACCAGTCTGACAATCTGATTGTCAGTGTTGGTGTCTTTGCTCCGTATCTGCTGTGTGAGCTCGCAGTTAGCAGTAGACTTTCTGTGGAGAAGAAGAAATTGCCATTTGCTCTGCAGCCATGGCTGCTGCGGTGAAACAAAAAAGTTAACTTAAAAAAACCAAAATGAAGCACAAGTTTACTGCACGAAGGAGCAAGAGTTGGGGAGGAAGGGGGAATATTCAGGGATCCAATGTGGTGCTAGGGAGAGAAGGATGGGGGGGGAGGTGCTAATTGCTGGCTTGGCAGCAGCTGTTACATACTGTTAGGTGCCTGCCCTGTCTGTGACATAGTGGCTAGTGTGTCTTATCTCTGTAGTTTAAAAGCCATTTTAGGCTGTATTACATACTGTCTTTAGGTGCCCCAAGCCCTGTCTGTGACATAGCAGCTCTGTGTGTCTTTGAAGTATAGTGAAAGCCATTTGACTTTATTAAACACTGTCTGTTAGGTGCACTGAGCCCTGACTATGACATAGCTACTCTGTGTCTCTCTGCAGCATAGTGAAAGCCATTTAGGCCCACCATGGGTATGATGTTTGGAAACAGCAGCAGGCTTGCTAAGAGCAGCAGTGCCTCTCATACTTGCCTCAGCAATGCCCGCCATGGGAATAATTTTTTGAAACAGCAGCTGCACCTCTCATATCTACCTCAGCAGTGCCCGCCATGGATATGATGTTTGGAAACAGCAGCAGGCTCTGTAAGAGCAGCTGCACCTCTCGTACTTACCTTAGCAATGCCCACTTTGGGTATAATTTTTCGAAACAGCAGCAGGCTCTCTCTGAGCAGTTGCGCCTCTCATAACTACCTCAGCAATGTCCACCACGGGTATAATTTTTGGAAACAGCAACAAGCTCTCTAAGAGCAGCTGTGCCTCTCATACCTGCCTCAGCAATGCCCGCCATGGGTATAATTTTTAGAAAGAGCAGCTGCACCTCTTGTACCTGTCTCATCAATTCCCACCATGGGTATAATTTTTTAAAACGGCAGCAGGCTTACTCAGAGCAGCTGTGCCTCTCGACCTACCCCAGCAATGCCTGCCAAGGGTATAATTTTTGGAAAGAGCAGCAGGCTCACTAAGAGCAGCTGTGCCTCCAATACCTGCCTCAGCAATGCCTGCCATGAGTCTAATATTTGGAAACAGCAGCAGGCTCACTCTGAGCAGCTGCACCTCTCGTACCTACCTCATGAATGCCCGCCATGGGTATAATTTTTGGAAACAGCAGCAAGCTAGCTAAGAGCAGCTGCACCTCTTGTGCCTACCTTAGCAATGCCAGCCATTGGTATACTTTTTGGAAGCAAAAGCAGGCTCATTCACAGCAGCTGCTCCTCTCGTACCTGCCTCAGCAATGCCTGCCATGAGTATAATTTCTCAGAACAGCAGCAGGCTCACCAAGGGCAGCTACATCTCTCATGCCTACCTCAGCAATGCCTGCCATGGGTACATTTTTGGAAACAGCAGCAGGCTCGCTAACAGCAGCTGTGCCTCTTGTACCTACCTCAACAATTCCCGCCATGGGTATCATTTTTGAAAACAGCAGCAGGTTCACTCACAGCAGGTGCAGCTCTCATACCTGCCTCAGCAATGCCCACCATAGAAACATAGAAACATAGAATTTGACGGCAGATAAGGACAGCTTGGCCCACCTAGTCTGCCCATTTTCCTACCTGATGGATAAGCTGCAGATCCTAGTTAACCAACAGCCTACTTTCTCCTACCCCCCACTAGGACTGCCTTATGTCTGTCCCATGCATTCTTGAATTCCCCCACTATTCTTGACTCAACAACCTCCTCAGGAAGGCTATTCCATGCATCCCCAACCCTCTCTGTGAAAAAATACTTCCTCACATTACCTCTGAGCCGCTCCTCGATCTTCAAATTGTGCCCCCTTGTTCTTGCACATCTCTTTTTCTGAAATATACTACCCTCTTGGACATTGTTGATTCCCTTGAGGTACTTGAAAGTTTCTATAATTTCCCCTCTCCCTTCTTTCTTCAAGGGTATACATATTAAGCTACTTTAATCTCTCTTCGTATGTCTTCTGGTGCTGACCCTGCACCATTTTGGTTGCCCTCGTCTGGACAGCCTCCACTCTGTCTATGTCTTTGCAGAGATGGGGTCTCCAGAACTGCACACAGTACTCCAGATGGGGTCTCACCAACTGTCTGTACAGAGGAATGACAACTTCCTGTTTTCTACTGTTGATGCCTCTCCCTATGCATCCCAGTATTCCCCCAGCCTTCCTTACTGCCTTCTCACATTGCTTGCCCACCTTTAGGTCATCTGATATAATTACACCCTGGTCCCTTTCCATTTTTGTTGTTGTCAGCATCTCACCCCCCATTATGTACTCTTCCCCTAGGTTTCTATTTCCCAGGTGCATTACCTTACACTTCTTTGCATTGAATCTAAGCTGCCATACATTTGACCATTCCTCCAACCTTGCCAAGTCCCTTCTCATACTTTCCACTCCATCTTGTGTATCATCCCTGTTGCAGATCTTTGTGTTGTCTGCAAAGAGACATACTTTTCCTTCCACTTCTTCTGCAATGTCACTTATAAAGACATTAAAAAGGACCGGTCCCAGTACTGAACCCTGCGGTTCCCCACTAGTAACCCTCCTTTCTTCACCGTGGACTCTGTTTACTACTACCCTTTGCGTCCTGTTGTCCAGCCAATTTTTTATCCAGGCTACTACCTTGGGACCCACTCCAAGGTTGGCTAATTTGCATATTAATCTTTTGTGTGGGTATAATTTTTGGAAACAGCAGCAGGCTCGCTAAAAGCAGCTGCACCTCTTGTGCCTACCTCAGCAATGCCCGCCATAGGTATCATTTTTGGAAACAGCAGCAGGCTCACTCAGAGCAGCTGTGCCTCTCGTACCTGTCTCAGCAATGCCTGCCATGGGTATAATTTTTGGAAACAGCAGCAGGCTCACTCAGAGCAGCTGCACCTCTCATACCTGCTTCAGCAATGCCCACCATGAGTATAAGTTTTGGAAAGAGCAGCAGGCTCACTAAGAGCAGACGCATCTCTCATACCTGCCTCAGCAATGCCTGCCATGGATAACATTTTGTGAAACAGCAGCTGGCTCTCTAAGAGCAACTGTGCCTCTCATACCTACCTCAGCAATAACTGTCATGGCAATCATTTTTGGAAACAGCAGCAGGCTCACTCACAGCAGCTGCACCTCTTGTACCTGCCTCAGCAATGCCCCCATGGGTAAAATGGATTGGGGCACCTAACTAACAGTATAATAGTCCCCAAATAACAGTCTTTCCATAATTTTTGTTATGGCCAGGGTCGGGTAATCAGCTAGTAGAATGGGTCAGATAGTGACTACCCAACCCAACTACCTGGTTTTTATCCAGGTTTTTTCCAGGTACTTTTGGGGTACCTGCGGGTTGTCTTGGTGATTCGGTATTTTACTACCCGCTCATCCCTATTTACAATACGAGATTGACAATCAGTGCCTGGTACGTTTTAAGTGCCCCAGGCATTGATGAACTTTTGAGACAGTTTTGTCAAATGTGTGTTTTAAAGGTCGAGGAAGAATCAAAAGTAAGACTGAGCAATTTAAATTAATTCACAAGCTTGAGTGGATGATTGTTTAAACAAATTGAAAAAGAAGAATTTACTAATAACAGAGCATGCTGGTACCCAAACAGCATTGCTTGTGTCTTTTTGTTATTTAGGAATAACAGGCTATCAGAAAACCATATCACACTTTTATCGAAGTTACCCTGGAGAGTCGAGGAAAGGGAAGATGGAGATTTGTGGTTGTAGAAAAGTACCGTGTCGTCAGCAAAAAGTAGGGGTTCATATCGGTGAACATTGTTTCTGTGATCAGTAAAGCTCTTCTGTGGTGACTGACAAGATATCTTGAAAACTCTAACTGGAACATTAATCTGGGATCAGAACAGTTATGATGAATAATACCCTGATTTTTGTCTTTCCCATGAAAGTTTTAAGTTGAATTATTGCACTAAGAGGCCACAGTCTCATAAACCTGTTTCAGCAAAATATTTTTGATTTCATTCTTTGCTCCAAAGATGGTGAATGATGGAATACTGCTCAATGGCTGACCTGGCAAGTTTATTTCAGTGCTTTGTGACATGACTCCTGAACAAACATCTATGAACTATTCCAGCTCTTGCCTTAGTCTATATTTATTTTTTCCTGTGCTTCCTGGCTTGAAGGAAAACTACACCCTCATATCTTGTAAATTTTGTTTCCATGTCAACAGACAACTCTTTCCTCTAGCTGCTGGGGATATACATGTTTGCTTTAGTTTGTTTTCACTGTTTATGCTAGTCCCCTATAACTACCCTGAGGGTCTCCATTTTATGGTTGTTGAAATCTCATTGTCCATGAGCGCTGCATTAGCATATGAGAACGTGATGTCACAGCACCCATTTATGCCATGTATCTCTATGCTGAAAGTATAAATGTCCTGAACAAACTCTCTGGAAACACACAAACTGTATCCAATTTAAAGAAAAAAGACCTGCATTTCATCTCAGACAGTTTGCAAAGCTAACCCAAGGTAAATATGGCATTTCACGCTTTGTTGCAACTTGTTTTATTGAATTCTAATTAAGTAGACCAGCATACTGTGGAGTCTAATGTGTGCTGGCACATTAAGTTCTCATGTGCTAAAGCAGCTGTCTGGGACAATGAGATTTCAAAAACCAGCAAATGGAGATCCCAAGGACAGTTACAGGGACTGGAATAAGCAGTGAAAATAAACTAAAGTAATCACATATATTCCTAACAGTTACAAAGAAAGAGTTGTCTGTTGATATGGAAAGAAATACAATTTACAAGATATGAGGGTGCAGTTTCCTTTGAAGATTCGCATAGGATGGCTTTTACTCTGAAGAAGACTGTTGCCATCCACTATCCAGGGGGCAAGAAGCAGTGTTGCCATGGACAGTATTATGAATGCCTGACTTTATTAAATATTAAATCCTCACATGCTATTCAATTGGTGATGATATTGCTTAGGCAGATAGGACTGATGCAGCCTCTGTGAGTGAGCCTGCTGCTGTTTCTAAAAATTATACACTTGGCGGGCATTGCTGAGGCAAATAGGACTGGTGCTCCCTCTGTGAGTGAGCTTGCTGCTGTTTCCAAAAATTATACCCATGGGGGCATTGTTGAGGCACATAGGACTAGTGCAGCTGCTGTGAGTGAGCCTAATGCTGTTTCCAAAAATTATATCCATGGCAAGCATTGCTGAGGTAGGTAGGACAAGTGCAGCTGCTCCATACATGTGATATGTCCAACCTGCTTAAGAGGGAGATTTGGGTCAAATCAGTAGGAAGATTGCCTTACTAGTAGGGAGATGCCATAACGTCATGAGTTTGTCCTTAAATGGCATCAAAAAATAAGAATAAAAGCATTTAATATATTTCATTTTGTCAAGAATAAGCACTAAAAGAATCAACAACTAGTTGTACAATGTTATCACTTATATTGTTCATCACTACTTTACTTTTTATGTGTTTTTATCTACCAAAAACAAACATGAATGGATATTTTGGACATAATTTTACTTAAGCAGGAGATTTTGTTTCCCAGGAGGGAGAGATGGAGTTCAGTCAAAAAAACAGGAATCTCCTGCACAAAGAGGGAGATATCACATGTATGCTGCTCTAATTTTGCCTGCTGCTGTTTCCAAAAATTACACATGTAGCTGGCAATACTGAGACAGGTAGGACAGGAGCAGCTGTTCTGAGTGAGCCTGCTGCTGTTTCCAAAAATTATACCTATGGTGGGGATTACTGAGGCATGTACAAGAGGCGCAGCTGTCTGATTGAGCTTGTTGCTGTTTCCAAAAATTATACCCATGGCAGGCATTGCTGAGGCAGGTAGGACTGGTGCAGCCTCTGTGAGTGAGCTTGCTGTTGTTTCCAAAAATTATACACATGGTGGGCATTGCAGAGGCAGGTATGAGAGGTACAGCTGTTCTGATTGAGTCTGCTGCTGTTTCAAAAAATGATACCTTTGGCAGGCATTGCTGAGACAGGTTTGAGAGGTGCAGCTGTTCTGACTGAGTCTGCTGTTGTTTCCAAAAAATTATACCCATAATGGGCATTGCTGAGGCAATTATGAGAGGTGCAGTTGCTCTGATTCTGTCTGCTGCTGTTTTAAAAAAAATTATACCCATGGCAGGCATTGCAAAGACTGGTACAAGAGACACAGCTACTCTGACTCAGCCTGCTGTTATTTCCAAAAACTATACCCATGGAGGCCATTGCTGAGTCAAGTACAAGAGGTGCAGCTGCTGTGAGTAAGCCTTCTACTGTTTCCAAAAATTATATCGATGGTGGGCATTGCTAAGGCAGGTACGAGAGGTACAGCTGCTCTGACTGAGTCTGCTGCTGTTTTCAAAAAATTATACTCATGGCAGGCATTGCTGAGGCAGGTAGGACTGCCAGAGACACTCTCAGTGAGCCAGCTGCTGTTTCCCAAAATTATACCCATGGTAGGCATTGCTGAGACAGGTAGGACAGGCACAGCTGCTCTGATTGAGCCTGCTGCTGTTTCCAAAAAATTATACCCATCACGGGCACTGCTGATGCAGGCAGGACAGGCGCAGCTGTTCTGGTTGAGTCTGCTGCTGTTTCCAAAAATTATACCCATGGCAGGCATTGCTGAGGCACAAAACATCATTTATTGATGACTCACAAGACTAAGAGTGGTGTGGCATGTGTGGCTGGCAAGGTGGTGGTGATGGCAAATTTTGTCAGTTGCATACGTCTAAGGAGAATGACAGCAAAACTGAGGGAAAGTAATGCCAATGGAAGAAACTGTGGTAACAGTTCTGATATAAGGCTTATAAGCAACATTCCTTCCAGAATTTGTGTAGTGCACATGTAGAGCAGGACTGGAACATTATGTCAAACAACACATTTGACGAGAAAATGTAAAAAGTAAAAAAAGTGAATGCAAGATAATGGTGCCAACATAGTCAGAAAAATTATGCACATTGTAGGATTTATTTCACAAGGACAATTGCAATTGCTGAGAAAGAGATGTTTGCAATACTAACCAAATTTGGCAGTACTCCACTCCAGACAGGATTTTTTTCAAAGGGAACCTAGTCATCGTATTTGTTATTACTGTTTGCAGGCTATTGTTCATGTTCATGGTCAGAATCACATAATTCAGGGTTTGGGATGATTGGGAAATTGTCAGCATTCATTTTGAGCAATGTAAGCCATTCCACATTTGCAGGATTTAGCAGTGTTCTTTGGTCACTGACTATTCCTCCAGCTGCACTAAACACGAGTTCTGAATATTTGCTTGAAGGTGGTCAATTGAGGTACATTATTGCAAGATTTGCTAGATCTGGTCATACTGTTATATTTTATTTCCAACAGAGTAATGTCTCTTCCTCAATACCAATCACAGTATGGTCTGCAAAATACTCCCGGATCATTGTTCTGTGTGAGATGAGGCTGCTGACAGCATTAAAATGTATAGGGATTCTGGACTGATATATCAGTCCACGGCACAGCAAGGGCTAACATTCTGGCAGATGATGTCATCTGCTGTCAGTTCAGGGCCGATAACTAGTTAAAGGAATTGCCTGATACACTGCGGAATCTCCCCAAGTTTAATCAGTTTAAGAGATCTTTGAGATCTGCCTTTGTAGCCCAATGCAGTTGTAACCATTAAATTGTTTTATTAAGTTTCTCACAATACATAACCTGTGACTTTTTATACAATGATCTGTATCGAAACTGTATGTAATTGTTCTGCCTTAAGTGTTTGGAGCCTCACTTGACTGCATTTCCACTGGAGCTGCTTATTGTACTTGTAATGTTTTTTGCGACTATGTATTTGACGTGGAACCTTTGTAAATGAGCAGCTGTGCTCAAAGATAATCTCTGAAGTTTTCAATAACTAAAATAAATAAAGATGAACCAGCTGCGCTCCCTTTACAGGATACCAGTCCATGGTGTTGCAGACGACTCAGAATTGAGTTGCCTTTCTGACCTTGAACATAGGATGCTTGAGAAGTAGCTGTAATGTCCTTTCCCTCCCTGATGACACTGGTGATTGTAAACAAATTATAGATGAGCTATCATTTGCACTAGAGGCACACTCTGATGGTTTGGCAGATTGTATCTCCTGCACATCAGTTAAAGGAGTACTACGGTCAGAATTTGCAAAAACATATGTTGTGCAGTGTGTTTTGATTTGTGTGTAGTCTTAGTGTGTCCTTCCCTTTGTCTGGTATTAGGAGTTTTTTCTTAAATTAGCCTGCTAGTTTTACGGTAGTTTTATGGCCCTGAGGATCTCCATCTTAGTATGGCTTATTGCTCTTCTGCAATGCCTCCTGTCCCATGTGACAGTGATGTATCCGGGACCATGGATTCAGCAAGTACTGGTTTAGAATCAGTTTTACAACAGCAGAGGGCAGAACTGTGATATTAAGTAACTTTACTAATGACTACATATAAGTTTAGCAAATACATGAGTGCTAATTGAGTAGGTTATTCTGTAAGAAAACAGAATCTTTACTAATTATATTATTCATGAGCTTGGGTGATTTGTGTGCTTTTTATGGCTGTGTGTAGTTTAATGACATGGACAGTTCTAAAAGCAAAACATTTACTCCTGCTGGCTAGACCTGACACACACAGAAAACAAACATACTGAATTAGAACTATTTAGCGGAGGCCATAACATCAGGCTCCTAACTCTAGTACTTGCTGAATTAGTGGTCCTGAATGCATCACTGTCATATGGGACAGGTGGCATTGTAGGAAAAAGAAGAGCAATAAATCATGCTAAGGTGGAGATCCCTAGGGCTATTAAACTACTATATAACTAGCAGGCTAATTTAGGAAAAAGTCTTAATAGCAAACAAAGAGAAGGACACACCAGGACTACACACACAAATCAAAACACTCTGCACAACATATATTTTTGGAAATTTTGACTGTAGTATTTCTTTAATGGTGTTGGTGGGGCGGTGTCAAATTTGGTTAGCAGAAGATCTCTCCAATACTCATTGCCTTCCCCTGCAGGAAGAATGGTTTCAATGTTACCCTTAAAGTGGGATTCTAGCAATGTAGCCAACACATAGGTTCTCATTCTGAAACTGGGCATTTATTCTGTCATTGGCTGACAGTTTGAGACTCATGTCATCTGCCAGCATTACAGGATGGCTTTCTTCTTTTGGCTAAAAGTCTTTTTTTTTTTTTCACTCCCCGACGTGCTTCTGGACCTACCACTCCTTCAAGCCACCATGGTCCCGACTTACCTCCTTCTACCCTTGCTCAAGCCTCCATCCTCACATTGTAGTCACCCCTGAGGTAATCTGGCATAACTCTTCACTGGATGGCTCCCTCTCCTCGGAGGGGGAAGGCACCAGTGGGGCTGACCAGTGCACTCTCTATTTGGCCCTGGGGTGCTGATGAGATGCAAATGGCTCCCTCGGGGGCTTCAGTGGTGTTGGTGGACTGGCAGTCATCATCCGGTGGGTCCTGGAGCTGTTTTTCACTTTCCTGTGGTTCCCCATTGCAGTGCTCCCAGTCTCCACCGGGGGTTGCTGCTGAGCAAGGCTTCCCTACAGCCCACTCCAGGAGAGGAGAGGAGAGGAGAGCAGTCCCACAGATGTTCAATCCTCTCCTTCCCCTGCCAGCCCCCAGTGCCCCGAGTCTGCTCCCAAACCTGGGTCGCCCATGTGGTTCGAGATAAGGTACCAGCGCCTCAGCCCTCAGCGCCACTGGGCCGGCCTAAAAGTCTTTCTTGATGTCATCCAGGAAAATGTGAAGAAATCTTATTTGAGGAAGAATTTGACTCAGAGTTGCACTGTCGGCACTGACATTACATGTGGCAGCCTCAAACGACTCCAGTAAGGTGACCAAAGATTCAACCAGACTCCAACTGCTGCAACTGGGCACGATGCCTACTTTGTAATCCAAAAAGTGGAGCTATCACCATCCTGAAAGATGAAAAAGTCCCCAAACCTTGGGGGTGTTGGTAGAGACTGAGGTCCATAATGACTGGTTACTCATCACCATGGACATCCAGTCTCTGTACACCAGCATACCCCATGAGGGAGGGTTGGAGGGATTGAGTGAGCTATGTTATGAAAAGACAAGCTATACACCGGCCTTTACAGAATTCTTGCTAATTCTAACAGAAGATGTGCTGTCCAAAGAATGTTTTTTTTTAATTTGTTTCTAAATAAGTTTTGCCATCAAGTTAGAGAAACAGCAATGGGGCAGCAATAGACTCTATTTATGCAAATATTTATTTGACCAGATGGGAGGGGGAATTTGTTTTGGATCCTGTAAAAAAATAAGTTTTTTGACAGTATTGTAGTTTATAAGACATTTATTGATGATTTATTTCTTATTTGGAAAAGAACAAGAGATGATTTGGGGAGTGTTGTGCAATAGTTGGAAGATCCCAACTTTAAATCTAAATTTTAAGTAGAACATGATTTACATGCTGTGCATTTTTTGGATTTGAAAATAGAAAAAAAACTACAAATGATAGATTGTCCTCTGATTTATACAGAAAAGAGACAGATACTAATTCGACATTACATTTTATTAATTGCCATCCTAGACATATGGTTGAAAATGTGCCAGTCAGGCAATTTTTACCCATAAAGCGCAATTGTAGTAATGTATCTGATTTTAATATATGTTCAAATGAATTGAGAACAAGGTTTAAAAAGAGGCTATACATAGATACATAAATGCTGGCAGATAAGGGCCTTTGGCCCACCTAGTCTGCCCATTAGTGTTAATTAACTGTGTTCCTTCAAACTTTACTGGAACAAGGTTGTACCCCTCCCCCAACTACCAGTATTCCCCCATACCTATCCCATGCGTTCCTAAATCCTGTGATCATTTCTCCTCCCACTACTTCCTCTGGCAGGCTGTTCCATTTGTCTACCACCCCTCCATGAAGAAGTACTTCCTCACATTCCCTCTGAACTTCCCTCCCTCTAGTTTCATCCTATGTCCCCTTGATCTTCCTGGACATAAAGTTTCCACCACCCATTTACACTAGTGCAGGGGTTCTCAAATGGTGAGGCCAGCCTCCCTGGGGAGGACCCAACCTGTTCCAGGGGAGGCTCAAGCAAGTCTTGAAAAAATATTATATTTCAATTTAGAAATTTATAGATTTTGTGTGAAGGGATAAGGCAAACTGAAAGAGGATAATAGTAGGTGAATTTATGTATTTATTCACAAGTCTGTGACCAGGGAAGATACTGTACACCAAGCCATGGCTTATTTCAGGTGTACCCAGGGAAGGGTAGTGAGAGAATATAATTCAAAATGTAACTGCAAAACGCTTAAGTAATACAAAATGAATAAAAGTGCAAACAAATTAAGAACAATAAACTAACAATGTGAGGAACAAGTTGATCAATTAGACTGGCAGCAGAACTGTCCAAATACAAGAGTTAACCATACATATACTAGGAATACTGAGCAGGAGAGCAAAATGATCCCTGAGAAGTTGCTAGCAGACAGAGTCAGCAGGAGGTTATTCCAGTTAGAGGAAACAGAAAAAGCAGTATGACACATGATGGTATGGCTGTAAGAGGGTAACAGTGAGTCGAGAGTCAAAATATTGGAGCAAATAGGTTGTCATTAGAGCCAGCTATGCAACGAGGTTTCAATTTATTCCTGATGTACCTGTGAAAAGTAGGCTATTTTTCTATGGGGAGGCCCAACAATATTTCAGTATTTTTGGGGAGGCTCAAGATATTTTCCATGGCTTAGGAGAGGCTCACTATGACAAAGTTCGAGAACTGTTGCACTAGTGGGACTACGCCGGAGGTGCTAGGACCCAGTGGGAGCCAAAAATCTTCAGGAGGGCTGGCACCAGGGTAGGACCATACATGCATGGCTGGCTCGTGCTGTATAGGCTACCTCGGCATCAACCCTCCAACCGCCTTAGTTCCTTTTTTCCTGTCATCGAGTGCACTTCAGTGACAACGTCACTCGCCCTCTGGTAGTCAAGTCTTCACGTCTATACGACAGCAGCATAGTCATTCAGTTTTGATTAGTTTTTAGTATATTTATTTAAAAAAAAAGTTAATTTATTTCAATGAAGAATGGAAGAAGTCTTCTTCAGCCAGCTATCGATGGAGTTAACCATGAATGGGGCCGGTGACAGTAGGGAGACTTTGCTTGAAAGCTGTTTTAGCAGCAGGGCTGGATCCAGTCTGCTGCCCTTTATGGGGGGGGGTCTGACCACAATCAGTCCGGTGCTCAGGAGGAAGGGCAGTCCTCCCAAAAGCACAAAAAGAAGTGGGCCCTTTCCCGATCAAGATCGGGGACCCGGGGCTGCTTGGCCTCGAGCTCTTCTTCGTCCCACTGGTTGAACAAGAAGTGGTACCGCTCGAGGTCGCCCTCTGGTATGTCCGCACAGAGATTGTCAGTAGTGGGCCCAGGAGGCTGACCCCAGCTCCATTGGGGTCGCCTGCGGCCTCAGTTCCCGGTGGCTGTGGTCCTCAACTCCAGAGTCCTTTCCCGCCCCCTGGAGGGCCTCCGGTGAGCAGTTTCATTATTGGGCTGCTCTTAGGGAGCAATGGGTCTGGTGGTTGTCCCGACTACCCATGCCTGCGGAGCCAACCCTGGGGCCTTTGGGGCTGGGAGCCATGGACCCATGGGCGGGGCAGTTGGGTCAACCTAGTCACGTGATACCTTCTTCAGAGCCATCGATGCCACTCTCTTGTGCTTTTCCCCCTCACATGGCTTTAGCATGGGGGCCAGCACAGGTATTGTTTTCTCCTACTCCTTCTCATACTTTCAGGTCTCCAGCTTTGGGTGCCCTGGTATTGGTGCTGGGGTCTCCAGGAGCTCATCTGGCGCCGGCTGCAGCGCTGCCCTTAGCTCCAGCCTTGTCGATGCTGCCTTGGGTGCCGGGGTTTTCGACTCCGATTCAGGTAATACCTCCTCCTGCTCTTCTTCCTCCCTTTTCTTTCTCTACTACCCCTTCTGGGTTAGTAGGAGATAATACTGAGTCTGATCCTGATCTACAATTAGGGGATGATCTGGATGAGAATTCATCCTTTGGAGTGGAAAGTAAGCCCTCCACTTCAGCGGAGCCCTTGATCAAGGACCTTTCTAAGTCTCTCCTGAGGAATATGAATTCCACCCTTTCTCTTCAGACTTCTGAGGTGGATCCTGGGTAGTTGTTGCGCCTTAAGTATTTGCATGTTCCTGAAATTCTTAGGGAATTGACACCTCCAGTGCAGCCCTCTTTGGAGACTCTTTCACAAATGGTGGTGCTCATTCCTTCTGTGACTAAGTCCACAGACAGGACATATGCTCCCCTAAGGATAGGCCAATCCTTCCCTCTCTCAAGCCTTTGTGGACGCCATAGTGGTCATGGCAGAGAATGACAAAGCTGTTCTTCCTCAAGAATCTACAGTTCATCCAGTGAATAAACAGTCCCATATGATTGACACTCTGGGGAAGTGAGTGTTCACTGCTGCTACACTAGGAATGTGTATTCCTAGCTACCAGAGCTATTTCTCTCAGTATGAGTATACCCTCTGGCATTCATTCAAAGCCACTGTGGAGGCTCTTCCAGAATCGGATGTTAGTTCAGAGCTTCTCCAGACCATTACTTGAGGCATTGAGTCCAACAATCAGCAACTTAAAGCTGCTATGGATGCCATTGACACTGCTTCTAAAGCAGCAGTAGCTGGGATATGCACCCGGCATCACTCATGGCTAAGGACTTCAGGGTTCACAAATGACACTGAACAGAGAGTCATGAACTTTTCATTTGATGGAGTTTATCTGTTTGGCGCACAAGTGGAGCAGGTACTGGAGGCCACTTAGAAAACTAGGACAACTATTAAGATGGCCAGACCGGCCCCTGCCACCCCACAGCAGGGCAGACACCGACGGCAGTCTCATAACCATCAGTCCTTTCATGGTAAAGGCCGAGGGGCCTTTAACAAGAATCAAGCCCCTCAGCTGCAAAAGAAAATGCAGTAGAGGGCACAGAACCCAAAAGTGCCTAGTACCACCCTCTGCAGACCCAGCCCATGTCCAGCCTCAACTGCCCAAGGGGGACACCTCTTCAGCGGTAGGGGAGGCATCTGACTCAGTTTTACAACCAGTGGAAGTCCATCACAATGGACAAATGGGTCCTCAGGATAATTCGAGAGGGTTACTCTCTAAATTTTACGGAGACCCCTCCAGACCGTCCACCCAAACGACAGCCCAAACTGTCTATCACTCAATCAGACCTCCTTTTTTTCCGAGATTCAGGACCTTCTGAACAACAGGACAGTAGAAGTGGTTCAGCAAGCAGAACGGAACACAGGTTTCTACTCCCACGACTTTCTGGTGCCAAAGAAAACAGGCGATATGTGCCTTATTCTAGACCTAAAGAAGTTAAACAAATACTTGTTCAAAGAGAAATTCAAGATGATATCGCTAGGGATGTGCCTACCTGTGATTCATCAGAATGATTGGCTGGCTTCTCTGGACATGCAGGATGCCTACCAACATGTTCTGGTGCACCCAAGCCACCACAAGTAACTACGCTTTGTGGCTCTGGGCCAGCACTACCAATTCAGAGTCCTGCTCTTTGGGCTATCCTTGGTGCCTCAAGTCTTTACAGAGTGCTTTGCAGTACTTGCAGCACATCTCAGGAAACTCGGAGTTCAAGTATTTCCGTGCCTGGACAATTGGCTCCTAGCAAGCTCCTCCAGACAAGGAACACAGGAAGTAGTTGCCATGGCTTCCAAGTTCCTCACATCCATGAGAGTTCTCCTGAATCTTGAAAAATCGCAGGTTCAGTTCTCCCAACAACTCCTCTTCGTAAGAGCTCTCCTGGACACCTCCAAGGCAAGAGTCTTCCTCCCAGAGGACAGAAGGAATGATATTCTCCAGATGGCTCACTTCATCAAGGAGAACAACTCGGTTCAAGCTCTCTCAATGCAACGGATGCTGGGTCTCATAGCATCGTCTGTGTTCACAGTGCCCCTGGCCCATTTACACATGAGAACCACACAATGGATGCTCAGCACTCAGTGGTCTCCAACCACACATGTGCGGTCCTTCCACATCAAGGTGACAGAGCCCCTAATGAGGTCACTCACATGGTAGACTCAGAAGGACAACCTTCTCCAAGGGTTTCCCTTTGCCCCACTGGAGACACAGATCACCATCACGACAGATGCATCTCTGACCGGTTGGGGAGCTCACTGTCAAGATCTGCACACCCAGGGCCTGTGGAGTCAGGACAAGTCCCACCTGCACATAAATATCAAGGAGATGACAGCTGTTCTGTACGCTGTCTGAGCCCTGAAGGATATTCTCTGTCACAAAGTAATTATCCTTCAGACTGACAACAAGGAGGTGATGTATTATATCAACAAACAGGATGGAGCACACTCTTACCCTCTGTGCAGGGAAACCATGAGAGTGTGGGAATGGTGCCTTGGGCACAAAGCCCTGATCTAGGTGGTTTACCTGTCAGGAATCCAGAATGATCTGGTGGATTACCTCAGCAGAATGGAGGCAGATCTGCACGAATGGTCTCTCAACTCAAATGTCGTGCAGTTGCTCATCAAAGAGTGGGGCACTCTGGACCTGGACCTTTTTGCTTCCCCACTCAATGCAAAACTGCCTCTACTCTGTTCCAGATATCCAGAGCCTGGTGTTTTCTGCCAGGATGCATTCAGACTGCAGTGGACAAGACGCTTTCTGTACGCATTTCCTCCTCTTCCCTTAATACAGAGAGTGCTGCTCAAGCTGGAGGCACAGGGGGGGCAGCATGATTCTCATCGCCCCATACTGGCTTCATCAGATATGGTTTCCATTAATCAACAGATTATCAGAGGTTCCACCGAGACAGCTACCACTTCAAATGGACCTCCTGACTCAGGGCCCAGTGGTCCATCTCAATCTGCAATCCCTTCATCTCCATGCCTGGCTTCGGAGGAGACAGAAGTAGGTAGGTTCAGTGTCTCCCATAGAATCTTAGACATTCTCCTGACAGCTCACAAGCTATCCACAAGGAAGACCTACATGGCAAAGTGGAAATGATTCTCCATCTGGTGTGCAAAGTCCTCCCTGGACTCCTTTACCTGCTCACCAAACAATGTGTTAGAGTACCTTCTAGACCTGTCAAATGCAGGACTGTAATACTCTATGGTGAAGGTGCACCTTTGTGTGATTTCAGCCTACCACGAGCCTATCCACAACATGTCAGTGGCTGAGCTATCCTTGGTCAAGAGGTTCCTTAAAGGTATCCTCCACATGACACTAGACCACCAGTCAGGCCACCAGTAGCCACTTGGGATATCAACCTCGTACTAGACATGCTCACCTGTAAGCCTTTCGAGTCTCTAGCAACCTGTGAGTTGAAGTTCCTGACCTGGAAGGCTGCCTTCCTTATAGCCATTACTTCTGCTTCCAGGGTATCTGAAATACATGCCCTGGTCACAGACCCGCCATACACGGTATTTCAGAAGGACAAGGTGGTTCTCAGAACTCACCATAAATTTCTTCCAAAAGTAGTCTCGGAATTCCACCAGAATCAGCCCTTGGTCCTTCCAACCTACTTTGCAAACTTTCAGAATGAAGGGTGAGCTTACCCTACATTCTCTGGATGTGAAGAGGGTTTTGTGGTTCTACATCGACAGAACAAAGGGGATTCGCAAATCCAAGCAAGTGTTTGTCTCATTCAGCATGGCCTGACTGGGTCAGCCAGTTGCCATCAGGTGCATCTCAACATGGCTGGTAGCATGTCTCCACCATTGCTATTCGATGGCGCAGGCCAAACTGGAAGGCAGGGTGTATGCCCACTCTACCAGAGCAGTCGTGGCATCTCTGGCAGAAATTCAGAATGTGACAATTGCAGATATCTGCAATGCGGCCACTTGGAGCTCTGTGCACACCTTTGTGCATGCCTTGGATGTCCGTGCCAGACAGCATCCTTCCTTTGGCAGAACAATCCTTAATGGACTTCAGTCCTGAGTGAGCTCCTCTCTCCTGCCGCCCTTCTCAGGGGATTATTTTGGCTCGGTACTTTCCCACTTGTGTGAATGAGTGGTGGAGACTTTATGTCCAGGAAGATATGAAAATTATGTACCTACCATAATTCTTGATCTTCTTGGACAAAGTCTCCACCACTCATTGACAAGCCCACACACCATCCCCCAAGCTCACTTATCTTGTTTTTGGTCTTCACTCCCTCATTGGCTGGGCTGTGAAGGCACTGTTGAATTGACCCTTCTTACACGGGTCGTACAGACTATTTTATGTCTGAGATGAGTTAGTTTTACTAGGTTAGTTATGCTGCATCTCCTCGGTAAAAAAGGTACTGAGGCGGCTGGAGGGTCGATACCAAGGTAGACTATAGAGCATGAGCCAGCCTTGTGGTACAACCTATGAGCGGTCCTACCTCTTGCCGGCCCTCCTGAAGATTTTTGGCTCCCGCTGGGTCCTAGCACCTCTGGCGTAGTCCCACTAGTGTGAATGAGTGCTGGTGACTTCATCCAAGAAGATCAAGAATTACGGTAGGTATGTAATTTTCATTTCTCGAGCATCATTTTCTTAGAAAGATTGTATTTTCCTGCTCTTTATTCCTCCCCGTAAGGTACTTAAATTTCTCAGTCATATCCCCCTATCCCTCCTGTCCTCTAAGGAGTACATATTTAAGTCCTTCAGCCTGTCCTCATAGGATTTGAGATGTAATCTCTGCACCATCTTGGCTACCCTCCTCTGAACCACCTCCACCCTATCTATATCCTTGCATCGGTAAGGCCTCCAGAACTGGACACTGCACTTGAGGTGTGGCCTCACTAATGTCCTATATAGTGGCATTATGCCAGTCCCTTGACCAGTCCTTAAGCCAACGCAGATCTCTCACCATTCTGTCCACTCCCTCTGGTGTGTCCACCCTGTTGCAGAGCTTTGTGTCATCAGTGAACAGGCACATTTCTTCTTCTAAGCCTTCTGCAATGTCGCTAATAAAGACATTGAAGAGGACTGGACCCAGTACTGACCACTGTGGTACCCCACTGGTCACTTTACCCTCTGCAGAATAACTGCCGTCTACCACCACCCTCTGTGTCCTGTTATCCAGCCAATTCTCCACCCACCTAACCACCCTCTTACCCACTCCAGAGTTCTCCAGCTTGTTTAACAGCCTTCTATGTGGGATAGTGTCAAAAGGCCTTGAAGAAGTCCAGGTAGGCCACATCCACTGCCCCCCCAATCCACCACTGTGGTCACCCAGTCGAAGAACTCAATGAGGTTGGTCTGGCATGACCTCCCTCCAGTAAAACCATGTTGTCTTGGGTCCTGTAGACCGTTGGCAACCAGATGCTTCGCCATTCTTCTTTCAGAGGTTTTTCCATAATCTTTCCCACCACTGAGGTCAGGCTGACTGGTCTGTAGTTCCCTGCTTCTTTCTTGTTACCACTTTTGTAAACAGGTGAACATGTTTACCAGAGGTTTCACCACCACTTCTTTTAGCTCCCCTTAGCACCCTGGAGTGAACCCCATCTGGTCCCATAGCCATTTTGACTCTCACTGCTTCCAATTCCCTTAGGACCTTTTCCTTCAGAAAAGGACTTGTATCCATTTCTATGGACTTCCCGTCCCTTCTCCCCAATTCTGACCCATATCCTGTCCCTTCCTCTGTAAAGACTGAGCAGAAGTATCTGTTCAGTATGTCTGCTTTCTGATTGTCGTCCTCTATACTACACCCGTCCCCCCTTTTCAGCCTCACAATCCCCCCTTTGCCTTCTTTTTTTTCCTGATGTATCTGAAAAAGGTTTTGTCCCCCCCACCAATTTTGCAATGCGTTCCTCAGTTTGTGCCTTTGCTTCCCTAACTGCCTTCCCTGCCTTCTTTTGTTTCTCCAGGTATGTGTCCCTGTCCCTTTTCCCCTGTGTCTTTTTGTGTTGCTTGAATGCAATTTTTTTTGCCTTTACTTTTTTGGCTACTTCTTTTGAAAACCATAGTGGTCTCCTTTTCGTGTTGCTTGCACGCATGTGCAAGAAACACATTGCGTCAGCAGTTAGGGAGCATGCCACAATGCGTCAAGAATTTCGGCCACGTCACCATGCAATTAGCAGTTCTGGTGCATTACAAGCTACCAAAACAGCTGATTGCATGGTTCCCCATGGTGACGGCTTCTCCGTCGGCCTCCTCACAGTTCCCAGGAAGCCGATGGAAAGCCGCCGCCTGCCACTCAGTGTGCCTTCCTGGTGAAACATTTCAATAAATAAAGAAAAAAAAGCTGACGGGGGTGCCCAATCCCCGTTGGCATAATGCATCTCCCCATGGCTCATGCTGTCCTTCCCAGCACATTGTATGGCCGACAGGGGTGCCTAATCCCCTGTCGGCCCACTGCCCCCAAACAAGTTTCATCTGCCACATGCGCTGGGAGCACCCCAGCATGGCAAATGTCTCCTTGGCCAACGGGGGTGTCCAATCCCCCATCGGCTCCACAGCCCCCCCAAACTAACTGCCTAGTGGCTGGTGCTTATTTGTTGCCATTGTATCCGATGTCTCTGTATATAATGATGTGAAACCTTTGTAAAGGAGTCTTTGACTCAAAGGTATGTTATCCGATATCTTCAATAAATAAATAAATAAATGCTGGGAGCCCACCCCAGCATGGCAAAAACTCCCCATCGAAAAAAAAAAAGACCTATAGAAAAAAGGTCCTAGATTCTTCTTGCCCCTCCCAACCTGCACCCACCCTCTGTGTACCCCACTCCCACACCCCACTTCACCCCATACTTACCTCCAGAGCTCCAGCGTGACAATCTTTGGACCGGGAACACGCCTGCACTCTTCAAAGCCAACCGCGAACTGAAGAAATGCCGGTAGCTGTATAATGGCATAATTTTTTCAACTTTTGGTGCATATCTCGTTATTTTGAATTTTTCACCAAATTTCAACATGGGTTCTTGGGACCACCACGGTAACTCCTTTCACTGTCATTTTGTTATTAAGTCCCAAAAGGTGATTTCGCAGTCACTGCGCGGAACCACCTTTCTGGATCGACTAACAAAATTATAGTGTCACAGTTCATGAGATAGGTCCCCAAAAACTCTGTGTTGAAAATTTGTTGAAAAAATTCCCATAACTGACTGTTTTACGAGCGTGCGTTGAGCAGTTCCTATGCATGCTCGTAACTTCAAGCATTTTTAATATCTTCACTCCAGATTTTCAACATTACCATTTTACCACACCTTCTTATGAACAGTATAGCTGTCATTTTTCACATCTCACCTGAAATGTGTTTTCGCACATGTAGCACACAATGGCATGGTCGGTGTGCGAAATCAATGTTCAAGACAGATTAAGAATATCACAGTGACACTGTTCATGAGGTAGGCCCCCAAAAACCCTATGTTGAAAATTTGGTGAAACAATTCCCCAAAATGACTGTTTTATGAGCGTGCATTGCGCAGTTCCTACGCACGCTCGTAACTTTGAGCATTGTTAATATTTTCACTCCAGATTTTCAGCATTGCCATTTTACGACTTCTGGTGATGTCACCAACAACATGGCAGCCTAACCGCGGAGCTCTAACCTCTTCTTAGCAGAAGAAAATTCTCCACACAGTCTCTAGCGAGTAGAACTGAGCAAATAATGCATAAATCACACAGTGGAGCTACCTCGTTGAAGAACACCCAAACGAAAAACTTAAAACTAAAAAATAACCATCCTGTTTTGAGCCTGAAGAGTTCAGCCTGTGAAGGATCGCCGACAAGCATGGCAGAGGGAGACACAGAGTCGTAAATGGAAACCCTGTCTCATTCAAGGTTTGAAACTCTACTTTCAGAAATTAAGCAATTCAGAAATGAAACCAAGCAAGAATTCAACAAGTTACACATAGATCTTAAAGTAGAGGCAAGGATATCTACAGTAGAAAATTGTATCTCAACTGCAGAAGCCGACTTAGTACACATCTCCAGGGTGATTGAAATCATGGCCCAACAACAAGAGCTTACGCATACCAAATGCTTAGACCTGGAGGCCCGTTCACGCTGGGACAATTTAAGAATCTATGGCCTACCTGAAACAAGTGAAATGGGAGATATGGCTGATTTTCTGGGGGATCTTCTGTGCCATACACTCGATTTGCCTCAGGCCTTTTCATTTAAAATCGAGGCGGCACACCGAGCTCTAGTGCCTAGGCCTACATCAAACTCTGCTAGGCCCAGATCAATTGTGGCTAAATTTTCTAGCTACTGCGACAAGAAAATAATATTGCAAACTGCGTGGAGACATGGGAAAATAGAGTACCACAGGTCGAGATTATTCTTCAATCAGGATTACCCTCCTCCCATTCAACAGCAACGCTTAGCATATGTGCCTCTCCTCCGAAAGCTGAAAGAACTGGACATTAAATTCCAGACGCCATATCCCTCATGACTGAGAGTCCATTGGGACACAGGCATTGAGATATACCATACGTATGAAGAAGCTCTACAAGCCATGTGGAAAAAAGGGCATGAAGTTACATTATCAGCCTTTCGATCAGACCAAACCCCTAAACTCCAGAATATATGGTGCTCTGCAGCACTCCAGAATACCAGACGATCAGGAAAGAAATCGACGAATACTACTCTACAGGATATTAAATCTATGCTGCACAACCTCACCCATCACCAGAGCATGGAGACGATGGCAGACAAACAGGAAAATGACACCTGAGTGAGAACAAGATCACTTTGGACTTTAAACTAGGTTTAATCCTCTCCCTCAACTCGGAGGACTGCCCCTGCGGATACCCCGATCATCTTTATTGTGATTTATCACTATCACACAAGTTGGGGACTGAATTTTGGGAATATTGTCAACTTTAAGCAGTGATGGTTGCTTTATCTTTTATTTTTTGTTTTGAGAGATGAGCGGAGGGGGGGAGGGGGACATGGAGAGAAAGGCACCATGACGTCTCAAAGGTTGATCCTACATCTGCCCTTAATACTTTTCTGTTTACTGCTGCTGCACAGACTCGGACTTGTTCTGATGATGGACCGTCTGAACTCACATGCACCAATGCTATAAGTATTTAGAGAAAGAGTTATGACATAGACATTCTGACTCTCCTGCTTGCTATTTTTATTTTTCATTTCTTGCCCTGACATTTCAGAGAGCACAATTGAATACCAGCGCTGTGGAGTAACATCACCCTCTGTATTTACAAATAAGCACATGGGGAGCTTTACACTGTTGGGCCACTAGAAGGGCAGTTTGAGCAGGATACAACTAATAAGTTCGGGTTTTATGGTTTTAATTAGTATACAATTGCGGGGGGGGGGATAATGCTCCTTTTCCCTTTTTTTTTTTTTTAGTAGGAGGTGCAGCTACGAGCGATGCAGCCATGGTTTAAGTTGGCTGGCTTCATAGCAGCGATTTTAATCCATCTCTCCTTAGTTTTTTACAAAAGGAGCACTTTCAAAATGCATTATACAGGAGGCATGCCACCAGTGATGATAGGCCACTCCACCTGGTCAAGACCCATTTATTTAAGGGTCAAGGAGGAACGAGCCATTAACTTGGCCCCTTCTCCTCCTCCCCGATATTTGTTTGTTCTGGGGATTAGGGAACACAATATGATGTTCCCCTACCTTGAGGGTCACCTTGCACATAGTTTGTTACCAGGATCGAGGTATGCCCTGTTAGCGCCCATCCAGGGAAAGTTGGGTTTTATATGGTATAGCTGTTATTGTGGTTTTGTTTGGTTATATTTTTTCACTTGCATTATGAAACATACATGGCATTGCATCCTGTGGCAACATCAGGAAGAACATAGATTCCCGAACTATAACTGGAATACCTGGAACAATAAGGGAAAGAGGAGGGCTAAATACCAAAAAAATTATAGAATAGAAGTGGGATTAGGCAGGGCTCAAGTAATACAATATGAATATACCCCCCCCCCCCAATAGTTTAGATGGCTGAGAAGATGAGTATAAAAATTATTTCCCATAATATTAATTGGCTCAATAATCTGGTAAAGAGGCATAAAGTCCTGTCAGCCATTAAGAGGCAAAAGCCATCTTTTGTCCTACTGCAGGAGACCCAACTTGCAAGGGCTGAGCACCAGAAACTGGAGAAATTTGGATTTAGCCAAGTAGTTTCCGCATCCTATGGGAAAGGGAAGAGAAGGGGAACGGCGATTTTGGTTGCACATGGGACACAGTTCCAATCAATATCAACATATGCAGACCCTGAGGGCCGATTGGCTGTTCTGACTGGTAATCTGGAAGGTTCCCCTATCACCTTGGCATCACTGTATCCCCCACCAGGATCCACAAAAGAGGTTATCTGGTCCCTACTGCAAAAAATTACTGAACTTCATATAGAGATGTTAATACTGGGAGGAGACTGTAACCAAATTTGGAAACATTTAGATACTTCCAGAACTGTGACATTTAGGCAAAATCCAGCCAGTAAAGCGACTAGGGAACATCTGAAAAGGGCCTTTTGGGTAGATGCATGGAGAATGCAAAATCCAGGTAGGAGAGAGTATACACACTATTCTTACCCCCATGGCTCCTATGCACGAATTGATTATTTATTTAGATCTGGAGAGCATCAGGGTCAGGTAGTAGACTGTCAGCAGATGCCATCATTCCTTTCCGATCACTCTCAACTGTTTTTGAAGGTGAATTGGAATATGGCTAGGGGACAAACTCTTTGGAAGTTTAATAATTTCTTGTTGAACTTGGAAGAGTTCACAACCATGGCTAAAACACAAATAGCACAAATAATACAGGAAAATGACTCACCAGACATTTCTAAAACCACTTTATGGGACACCATAAAGACAGTCTTTAGGGGGAATTGCATTAAATATGCGACCCGCTTTAAACGCCAGCAAACCCAGCAGCTGGATAACCTCCAGAAACAGCTGCAGGATTTACAGAGCCAGCATGCCAGTGGAGATTCCTCAGTACAGGCTAGTCTGCAGGCAACCAGACAAAAGATCCAAAAATTGTTAGAGATTAAGACAGAGCAGGCGTTGCAGCGTCTACGTCAGAGGTACTATGAAAATGGGCATAGGGCAACTTGTTTACTAGCACACTGGCTGAGACAAATAACATCTCAGACTACCATTACCCAAATTCGGGACCATAAAACTGGTTGACTGATTAGATCCCTGGAAAAGATACTAACTAGTTTTTGAGAATTCTATCAGACTCTTTATACCCTGGAACATACCCCAAATGCCTCACAAATAGAGACATACCTGGCGAAACTTAAACTTCCAAAGCTGACGCAGGACTTAAGGGATTTCATAGATGCTCCCATTACCTCATCAGAAGTGAATACCGCAATTAAAAACTTAAAAACAAACAAGTCTCCAGGACCGGATGGGTACACTTCGGAATTTTATAGGTTTTTTAAAGAAAGAACTTAAACTCTCTTTATTAGAGGCATGCATAACAGCACAGTCGTGAGAAACATTTCCGGATACCTGAAATTATGGGGTAATTTCAAGCATACCTAAACCAGGCAGGAACATCACATACTGTAAATCCTTTCGTCCTATACCTGTCCTTAATGTTGACTATAAATTATATGCATCAATATTGGGGAAACGATTGGAGATGGTGCTCCCTGATCTAACTGATCGCGACCAGACAGGTTTTGTCCCAGGTAGGCAAACCCAAGACAATATTAAAAGAACGTTACATATAGTACACCATGCTGCCCGGTCAGTGCCTCCCTTTCTGCTTTTAAGCTTGGACGCGGAGAAGGCCTTAGACTGGGTAGCATGGGAATTTTTAGGTTTGACCCTGAATGGATTTGGCTTCTTGGAATCTTTCACTAAAATTATAAATAATATATATTCCAGTCCCAAAGCATATGTGAAAGTAAACGGGAGAATATCACCACCAGTATCTCTAGAACATGGCACCAGGCAGGGATGCCCCTTCTCCCCTCTTCTTTTTGCTTTATATCTTGAGCCTCTGGCTCAGGCACTAAGACAATCCGAAACAATACAGGGCTGGAAAGGGTGAGAAGTGCATAAACTAGCCTTATATGTGGATGGCCTGCTAATTTACCTCAAAAACCCATAACAGTCTCTAATGTCTCTATGGGCTTGCTTAACAGAGTTTGGCTGCATGTCAGGATATCAAATAAATAAAGCTAAGACTGAGGTTTTACAACTTCAATACGAACGCTCTGAGAAGATCAGACAGACCTTCCCCTTTAGATGGGATTTATCTTATATAAAATACTTAGAGGTCCTTTGAAGCTCTCGATCTGACCAACTTTACTTTCTTAATTTTACCCTGATACTAGCTAAAATTAAGCTGGAATTGGATAGATGGGCACCGATTCCTATTCCCTTAACACAGAGAGTGGAGGGGGTTAAGATGATACTTCTCCTAAAATGTTTATATCTAGCACAAACCATCCCCCAATCTCTTCCAGATTCATATTTTAATTTACTCAACAGGGGAATTTCCCAGTTTTTATGTGGCAAGCAGAGACCAAGAGTCCGTCTCTCAGTCCTTCAGATCCCAAAGAAGGACAGTGGTTTATCCCTACCCAATTTTAAATTATACCAATATGCTGCTCAGCTACGCATAGCCTTTTATTGGCTAGACTCTTCATATCGGGTTAAATGGAAAATTTTGGAACTAAAGGAGGAAACCCTTGCAAACTTAAACAAAACTCTCCTTGGGCAGATGATAAAGCCATCCTCACAATGGGAGGAAAACCCATATACAGTATCTACTTTGGCCATATGGTTTAGGATTCTCTCGGACAAGGGGGAAAAGGGTTGGAGGCATCTCCTCTGGTCTGTTCCATATATGGATTAATTTACCCCTGCAAGATGGGACTCAGATTTTAGGAATTGGGAGAGAAAAAACCTGCATTTGATATGGCATTTCCTTGAAGAGAATGAAATAAAATCATTTCAAACATTGGTTACCAAATTTGATATACCCTGGCGAGACAGATTTAGATACTTTCAAGTAAGAAATCTTATCAGATCTATTCAAGCCCAATTAAAAGATGGAATTCCTTCTCCCCCACTAATTGCTAATCTTATTAGATTGGCTGTGGAGAGGAAATCTCCTACAACTCATATTATCTCTGTTCTCTATAAAGCCCTGCAGTCATGGAAGGGAGACTCCACTCTTTCTATAAGGAGGGCATGGAAAAAAGATCTGGATACTCAGATTTCAGATGAGTTATGGACCCTGACTTTGTCCAAGGTACATTGGGGTTTATCTTCTGTAAACTGGCAGGAATTCTCATGGAAAATCTTCATCAGATTTTTCTGAACTCCAGCTATACAAATTAAATACCAAAGGGAAGCCACCTCGACCTGTTGGAGGAATATGGGGTTGCCTGACCCTAGCCCCTTTCTTTGGGGAATTACAAAAGGCATTACAGGCTATTATAGATGCTGATTTACTCCTAATAACATGCCTTTATTTTTTTCTGGATTTACCAAAAAAATATAGAGACGCCCTTACAAGTACATTTTTGATGACAGCCTGTTTGGCTGCACAAAAGGCCATAACAAAAAACTGGCTTTCACAACAGGCCCCTACTCTTTCGATATGGCATGATATCATGATAAATATTTACAGAATGGAAGCTTTAACAGCCAAGCTTAATAAGAGAACCACTCAATGTGAGATTCTTTGGAGAAGGTGGGCCTTGTTTATGGACAAAGAGAGACCAGATTTTATCCCATGATTGAGCACACAGAGGCTAATGCCCTGAACTCCCACATAATATTACCCTTTTTGTGCTGAGTAGATCACCATCTAGATCTGAGTACTTGACTGTACCACCCTTTGTTGAGGTGGGGAATGATTTGCATTAATAAAAACTTTATAATGGAATCCAGAGGTTCTCCAAACAAGAAATATGCTTGTAAAATGTAACTCTTTTAGGCAATAGTGTATTCTCAACTGATGATAACGTTCCTATTTTTTTATAATACTTATAAGTTATTTATTATTTTTTAACCAGCCAAATGGACATCGACTTGTGAACTGATACCTGTATTTATGTTCCCTACCTCTATGTATGTATGTTTTGTCTATGTGCAATGCAAAAATCATAAATAAAGTTTTAAAAAAGCATTGCCATTTTACGACACCTCCTTATGAACAGTATAACTGTCATTTTTTACATCTCACCCAAAATGTGTTTTCGCACATGTAGTACACAGTGGCTTGGTCGGTGTGTGAAATCAATGTTTGGGACAGATTAAGAAAATCACAGTGACACTGCTCATGAGCAGAGGTCTTAAAATGGCTATGTTGAAAATTTGGTGACAAAAGTCCATAAAATGACTGTGTTACGCGCGTGCATTGTGCAATTTCCACGCACCCTCGTAAGTTCATGAATTCGTAGTCTTTTCAGTCCAGATTTTCAACATTGGCGTTTTTCCACACCTCCTTATGAACAGTACAGCTGTCATTTTTCACACCCTGGCCAAAATGTGTATTCGCACTTCTGGCGCAATAGCACGCTCGCTGTGCGAAATCAGTGTTCGGGATAGATTAAGAAAATCACAGTGACATTGTTCATGAGCAGAGGTCATAAAATGCCTATGTTGAAAATCTGCTTTAAAAAATCCCAAAACTAATTACTTTACAGATATGCATTGTACAGTTTCTACGCACACACGTGACTTCACCAGTTTTTTTATATTTTCACTCCAGATTTCCAACATTGCCATTTTTTACACCTCCTAATGAAGAGTACAGCTGTCATTTTCACATCCTGTTCGAAATGTGTTTTGGCACCTGTGGCACCAAATGGCTCATTCGCTGTGCACAACCACCTTTCGGCTAACGAACTGATAGTGTCACTGTTCATGTGGTGGGATCACAAAAAGCCCATGTTGAAAACTTGGAGTAAAAATACCAAGAAATGCCCAGGGTGTTAGGGTTTTCAACCATAATGCCCTACTCTGTAGGGACTGACAGGTGTCAGGGGTGTGACTTGGGATTGTCGACAGTAATGTTCATGCCATTCCACCCCCACCCTGCAGCCAATGGCAGGCATCGAGGTGCACCTTGGACCCTTTGGCCCCAGAGTTCACCCCATTCTCCTATACTGCACCCATTTCAGTGTATTTCCTTATGGAATGAGGTGAGTGTAAAGCCCAAACACTTCAAAGCACACCTCAACACTTGCAAGTGTCTACAGCGTAGGGTGAGATGAAATGTCGTGACCGTTATAGGTGATGACCCAAAGGCACACCCCAATGCCTGTCCATCTCTGCAGGGTGGGGGTGGAGTTGGCGTCAGTTCAGTACTTCACTGCCATTCCTATACTGCATCTGTCTAACTCCTGCACTTCCATTGCTAATGTCAGCAAGCAACACTTGGAATTTACAAATGCTTGTTCTCTTCCTCTTGCTAATCTGCCTAACACAGAGTTGTGTCGCTATTATTATCCCTGTTTTTATTGCCTCCCACTGTTCCTTGACCCCCTTTATCTCCCCTATTCCAACCAATGCCTCTTCTAGGTATTTTTCCATTTTTTGAAAATCCGCCTTCTTAAAGTCAAGGATTCTTGTCCTTGTGTGACAGGACCCTGCCTCCTCAGTTATCTGAAACCCCATAGTCCAGTGGTCACTGTTCCCCAGGTGCTCTCCCACTGTAACCCCTGTCACACTGTCCCCGTCTGTGAGCACCAGGTCCAGTATTGCCCTGTCTCATGTGGGTTCAATGATAAGTTGTTTAAGGAAAGCTCCCTGGCGAGACTCCAAGATAGACCTGCTCCTAGCTGTTGCTGCTGCGGAGAGACTCCAGTCAACATCCGGTATGTTGAAATCACCAACCAGTACTACCTCCCCCCTGTGCACCATCCTTTGGATATCGAGCATCATCTCCCTGTCTAACTCCTCTCCTTGATCTGGTGGTCTGTATATTACCCCCATGGGGATGGCTGAACCCCTTCTCCTTTGTAGCATAACCCACACTATCTCCCCTTCTCTCTGTTCCCCTTGTATCTCAGTGGCCTAAATACTGTAGTATCCCTTACATAAAGTGCCACTCCTCCCACCTTCCTACCTGCTCTGTCCTTCCTGAACAGATTGTAACCTGTTATGGACATTTCCCAGTTGTGGTTATCATTACACCAGGTCTCTGTGATGGCCACAATGTCCAGGTCAGATTCCGTCATGGCCGCCTTGATGTCCCCCATCATATTGCTTAGACCTCAGGCATTAGTTCACATGACTCCCCAAGTTTTGTGGCTTCCCTCCCCTGCTTTGTTGACTTTTACCTTTTCTCGTGCTGAGCATACTTTTTTCCCAGCCCTCACTGTACCGTGCCTTTGTGCTGAATCGTGCCCCTTACTGGTCTATTTCCTTCATGACGACCCTTGTATTGCCTTTGCTCCCGGGGGCCGGAGAGTATGTTATGCCTCCTAACCTTCTTAGATCCCCCTACTGAAGCATTTAAACTTTTCACTCAGAACAGTGGTCTCCTCCCCGGATGGATGCAGGCTGTCATCAATACACAGGCCCACATCCCTTCAGGTGGGGCCCTAGTCCTCCATGAAAGCAAACTCCTCCTTTCCACACCATTCCTTCAACCAGGAGTTGAATTTATGGATGCGGAGTGTCCTAGCCTCTCCCTTGCCATGGACAATTAGTACCTCCGAGAAGGCTATGGATCGTGCTACCTGTTTAAGGCCTCCTCCCAGCTTCCTGAAGTTCCCCTGAATTCTGACTTCTGGCTGTCTCTTCCTTATCCCCTGCCAGATCATTTGTCCCCAGGTAGACAATGGCATCCAGCTCCTCCCTCTTTGCTATTGCCCTTGTGATCCTCTGGATTTGCTCCCCTTCCCTCCAAGCTGAGCCTCCTGGAAGGCACTTTACCTCTCTCTCTCTCTCCCCCACCTCTGCTTGTTCCCAGATCCCATTCCCAGACTATTGAGTCCCCCAGCAGGAGTAGCTTCCTCTTCCTTTGGGGTCCTATTCCTCCTACCCCTGGGGCTCCATTTTGGAGACCCACTCATCCTCCCTGGTCTCAACCACGGGTGACCTCTTGGGACTCTCTCGCTCCCCAAAACAGCATAGGAGTTGCTAAATTGGACCAACTGAGGAATGTGCCTCTGTCCCCTCACCCTTCCAGAGCCCACCATGGTCCAACCACTCCTCCTGCTGGGCAACCTTTGAGGTAGTGGTTTTGGTCCCAGTGGTCTCCAGGTGGGGGCGGAGGGCTCCCGGATCCTTGCCAACTCAGCTCGGAGACTGGCTACCTCCGCCTTCAACCCAGAGAGGTGCCTGCAAATAGAACAGCACCGCATGATCCAGAACATCTTCCTGAAAATTGCTGCCCCATAGCTACTGCACTATACCACACCCTGCATTCTCACTGCCTGCACTGAATATGTCTGTTCCTACCTATGTGTGGTTCCTCTGCCACTAGTGCTCACATCCTGCACCTTTGAATGGTTACCTTCTACCCTCAGGCTATTGTCTGTGTGCAGTAGATGTTTACCCTATGCTGGCTTCAAGTTTTTTATTTTTTTTTGTGTATCCCCATTTCCTGTTTTGCAGCAGGCAGTTAACCAATGTTCCACTGCTGCCTGCCTATAAAGGTAGATGAACACAGTGTGGGTGGGATGGGGAGAGAATGGCGGGATTGACCCTTTTTCTGTTTCCCCTCAGGAAAAAACAATCAGCTCCATTGCCTCACAAATAATGGACTTATTTTTGCAGTTGTTCCTGGATCCAGTGAACAGCGGATGGTGTGGGAGAAAAACAAAAAGCAGAGAAAATAAGGTAAGCTGCAATGTCTCCACCGAGCCTCCTGTAAGCCGGCCTGCATGGAAAGAAGTGGCAGCAAAGTAGTTTAGAAATGCTGTGGGGACAGCTGAGCCACAGTAATGCTGATTAAAATAGTAAATATAACAGTATCACCCTGATCCTACAGTGGTGAAAAAAAAAACTTTAAATCAGATGATTAAACTAGTAAATGTCACAGTATCTCTCCAATTCTACAGTGGCTAAAATAACAAAGTTAAGACAACAGTATCACCCTGATCTTCCAGTAACTAAGACGGTAACGGCTACAGTATCTCCTCGATTCTCCAGCCCCCAGTTATCGCTCTGTTTAACAACTTAAGTAAAGTACTTAACCCAAGTTTCCTTGCCCACTACCCCTCATTGGCAGCCAGTATCGCAGAATAATGAAAAATGTATTACTATATGGCACAGAAAACAGCAGAAGTGACATCTGGAGAATGATTATTAGGGCAAAATAATAGAGTTAATAGGAATCAAACTAATCCTGTTTTCATTACTACATTTAATCCACAGGCCTTTGCTGTCAAATAAATTTTACAAAAGAATCGGTACATTTTCTGTACTGAGCCTAAACTGAGGAATGTGACCTTAGAAGGTCCCCAGGTGATGTATCAGATATCCTTGTTCATAACCCCCATACCCTCCTCCTCCAGTTCTCAGAGGAGAGATCTGAATTTACTGCAAGGAAATTTCCATTGTGGGAATTGTACTTTTTGTTGCAACATTAAGATATTAAGGTGGGATCTTCCTTTGTTCATTCTTTGACTGGAAAAGTTTTTAAGATAAATTCTTTCATCTCCTGCAGTATGACTACTCGGGCTATATGATCTGCAAAAAGCAAATATTATAGGAAGGAACTCACAAACACCTGGGGCAACAGTAAGAACTTTTGGAGCAATATAAAAGATGTCACTGGAAAAGACCACAAAGCAACACCAACTATGTTTAATATTAATGGTGTTCCCACCTTGGACCCTCTGACAATAGCCAATACCTTTAATAGTGCCCTCACAGACCTGAGTAGTATTCTCCCATCTGACTTCTTTGACAACTCTGCTGACAACAGCTCTCAGGGAGCTAAAGATCAACTCTTGAATCCACCACCTTTTTACTTCAAAGAGGTCCTGCCACACCTGGTCAGTAAATACCTTGAAAAAGTTCTTGGGAATTCAAGGCACAGTGGGGACTCCCTTAACCTTAGACTTGTAGCCCTTACCATTGATGTAATACTTTTACCCTTAGCTAAGATTCTGAACATCTTTCTAAGGCTTGGTCAAATTCCTCAAATTTGGAAGTCAGCCATGGTTACCCCAGTACACAAAGGTGGGGACCGCACGTTACACTCCAATTTTAGACCTATCTAATCCTGCCACCTCTCTCTAAGGCATTTGAGTGTATTGTTGCTGATTAGCTACAAGAATACTTGGAAAAATACTCTATCCAATGCCCGCAGCAGCACGGATTTAGAAGGGTCACAGCACCACCTCTGCATTACTGGAATTCACCGGATACATTCACCATGCACTGAATCAAGGAAGACTGGTGGGTGTGGCCTTCATTGACCTTTTGAAGGCCTTTGATACTGTGAATCACTCTCTTCTCCTCAAGCAACTGTCATCCATTGGCCTCTCTACTAAAGTACTGTCCTAGTTCGAAAACTATCTGGTTGACCGATCTCAACTGGTAAAAATATCTAATGTCACCTCAGACCACCTACAAGTCCGCTCCGGAGTGCTGCAGGGATCCATCCTGGGGACACTCCTCTTTAGTATCTTACTTAACAACCTTCCTCAGTACTGTAATCAACAGGTCCTCCTCTATGCAGATGACACAGTCATCTTCACCAGCAGCTCCAACCCGGAGTCTCTGGAATGGCAACTTCAATACAGCTGTACAGAAGTTGAGAAATGGTTCAGAATCCACAAACTGATTTTAAACTGCAAAAAAAACAAAGTTATGTTATTCAGTGGTATTCATAACAAACACCGAAACAGTGCTCTAACCATCAGGAACTCCTTTGGTGTCCCATTTGAGCAAGCCCAAGATTTCAAGTACCTTGGTGTGACTGTCGACAGCTCTCTTTCCTTTGCCAAACCCACTGACAATATTGCCAGGTCTGTTAACCTCAGAACTGGGTTACTACATTGACACAAACAAAATCTAATGCAAGAAGCTCTTAAACTGGCTATCTATAGTTCAATAATATCCATTTTTGACTATGGCCTGGTCATCTATGGCTCAGTCACTGCCACCTCCCTCCATAGAATATCAATGGCACTTAACAAAGCCCACCATCTACTTACTGGTGCAGCATGCCTCACCCATACGTGTGAACTATATGAACAATCTGGTTGGCTTCAGTTACATGGGAGGATCCAATACCAAACATGCTTGCTAATGAAAAAGGCACTTCTTGGGCTCTTGCCTCATGGTGTGGCTAACCTGCTAAACCTCTTCTCCTGTTCTCAACACACACGTAGCTCAGTCAATCAGATCATCTCTGTTCCAAGATGTCGGACTGCCCAAGGGCAACCCTCATTTGGTTATAGGGTACCTCTGTGGTTTAATGCGCTGCTGTTGGAAATCTCCTTCATTCCAAAAGTGGGACTGTACAAAACAGCCCTTAGTCAGCACCTCATAACAAACAGTTCATGTGATTGTTTCACCTAACTGGGCTGTCTCACTGTAAGTCTCTGACCATCCACTCCTTGCCCACTTGTCTGACCTCTGCCTCCTGTATAGCTCTGTCCTCTGCCCTGCACACTTTTCCTCCTCTTTTGCCTTTGCCCTCTCACCCTTCCCCCCCCTGCCTCCTACTGATCCTCCTTCACCTTCCCTTTATGTTCCTAAAGTCCTCCTTTCCTCCCGTTTTGACAATGCCCCATGGGCTGCAACATCAGCTTGACTCATTTAGCTACTCGTTTGACTCTGTGCATACTGGGATTCTCTGTAACTCATTTAAAGCTGTCTTAAATTGTCTACTGTTGCTTATCCAACATCCAATTGTATGTATGTATGTTACTTACTCAATATCCAATTGTATGTATGTATGTTTTCCCCTCCTGCGGACTTGGAGCCTTTGTAAATGAGCTGTTTTGTGCTCAAAGGTAGTAATCCAAGAATGAATAAATAAAAAAAAAATACAGTAGTTTATGTAGTCACATGTATATGTAATTCTTTATGTGGAAAAAAAAAACTATACACACTTTTAAAACATGCATAGGAGAGCACTTGAGAGCTATTGCAAAATCACAACTGGATAATGCTTTGGCAGAACATGTGGCTGAATTTGGTGCTACCCATTGTTTTGTTTTTTCAGGGGATACAGAAGATGACACTTGGAGTTAGGGGACTGCAAAATCTGCTACAAGGAGAGACATTTTGGCAGTATAGCCTGGGGACTATGTCACCACCTGGACTTAATGGACAATTTCAGTTAGGTCCATTCCTTATATGAATTGTGTATTATAGTCTATTTGGTGTCTGTTTTTACTTTGTGATACATTTTGTTGTCATCTTGTACATATGTGTGTATATATAGTAAATATAAATAAATATATATATTGAGTTATCCCAGTCTTCAAAACGGGTGATCCAAAATACCTAACAACCTACCGTCCTGCCGACCCTCAGTAAACTCATGGAGAAGCTTATCCATCGCCAGGTGTCTAACTTCATTGTCAACTTTAACCTGCAATCTCCTGCTCAGCATGGCTTTAGGCCAAGCCACAGCACCATGACAGCCCTAGTGCAATTCACCAGTGACATTAAATCTGCTATAGACCAAGGCCAGCTTACTGGGGCTGTTTTTATTGACATGTCAAAGGCTTTTGACTCGGTTAACCACAACCTGCTCCTGCATCAACTAGGCTCTATTGGCGCCTCCCAATCCACACTTGCCTGGTTTGCCAGCTATCTGAGGAGCCGCTCCCAGTCTGTCTCCTGTCATAAAGTTCTCTCTGCCCCTGCTCTGCTTCGTTCGGGCATCCCACAATGTTCCATACTTGGTCCCCTGCTCTTTTCTTTGTTCATCAATAACCTACCTTCGGTGCCCTCCCACAGTCTCTCCTTACTCTATGCTGATGACTTGGTTCTCTATGTCTCCTCCAGCTCCATTCATGAGATTAACTCCCACCTCTCCTCTGATCTTTATCATATCCAAACTTGGCTTACGTCCCACTGCCTGGTGCTAAATGGTGCTGAGACCCAGGCTATGCTCTTTGGGTCACAAAGGAAATCTGACACTTCAACTCCGTCTCTCCAGGTTTCTTGTCTTGATGGCTCCCTTGTGGAAGTAACTCAGTCCTTCAAATATCTAGGGGTCACACTGGATCCATCACTTAACTTCTCTCTGCATGTCAAAGCTGTCTGCAAATCAGTCAATGCTAAAACTGGTCTAGCTTACCGAGTCTGTCAGTTTCTGACCCCTGCCGCCAGGATCTCTGTCGCCCAAGGCTTTGTCCTCCCTGGATTCTGCTACGCTCTGCCTGTCTTTGCTATGGCACAGACAAGCATCTTGCAAATGTGGGACATTGCCTACAACAACATCTGTAGATTTGCGCTATCTGCTCCTCATCTTAAGCACCACTGTATCCTCTACTCTGACCTCCACTGGTTGTCTCCTTCCTCATGTCGGGCTTATTCATTAGGTTGTCTGACTGACAACATTATTCGTTCTTCTGTCTCCTCCACACTTGCTGCTATGCTCACCCCCATAGACTACCCTAGTTCCCTTTGTTCCATGTCTTTAGCTCTGTTATCTGTCCCAAAATGCTGTACCAGGATGAGTGAACTTGCCTTCTCCTTCTATGCCCCTAAATTTTGGAACTCTCTCCCACTTGATCTCAAGCACTCCAAATCCCACCCCATTTTCAAGAAAGGCCTCTCCAATTACCTTGCCTCCCTTGATTTTGCAAATGTCCCTAGTCTCACGAGACATGCAAATCTACCATTGTCCTGCACTTAAATTTCCCTGTAGCTTCTTGATTCCACCCATCCCCACTCTTCCTTAGCTGCAGCTACGCACTTTGTTCCCTGTCTCTGCCTGGGAATTTTCTCCTTGCTGACTTACCAACAGCACTGTCATGTTTTGTACATTATTAACAGTAAATTGTGCATTTTTGTCTGTTTTGTTCCTATTATACTGTGTGATATGTACCTCCTCTATGTACTATGTGACTTGCACCTCTGTATAACTGTTTGGAATCTCCTATTGTACAACACTGTATATGTATTTGTTTTTTTACCTGTTCCTTGATTTGTACTCTCCCGGGTCGTGCCTGAAAATAGGCAATTCTGTCTAGTGCACTTACCCGGTTACCAAAAGCAAATAAATAAATATTATATGGATAGGCCCAAGTAATCCTATCCTGTCCTATTGTTGTTTTTCCCTGTAATACACAAGTCCGATTGTGGTAATACCACTGCTGCAGAACTGATAACAGATGGTTTCACTCTGATAATACTGTCATTCAGATGTGATAATAGATGGTTTCACATCTGAATGATAATATTATCAGCACAGCAGAAAGGCACGAGACAGCAAGTGGCGTGTGCTGAGCGGGAGCCGGCTATCACTGTAACTGTCCCCTACATCTCCGCTCGACGGCAAACCTAAAAAAAAATGTTCACCTGCAGCAAACAGTATGTCTCCTCCCCACTCCAGATTCCAAACAAAACATTTCCTTTTTAAATTGCCCCAAAATAAAGCCACATAAAAAACCAAAATGAGCACCTCCGTAACCTCTCGCTAAGACGAGCTGCCATGTTCTCGAGATAATTATGCACAAAAACAAACAAGCACCAATAGAATCACACACTGCCTCCTCCAAAGGCATTATGACATTCTGCCATCCATGGCAACACAAGGAAATCTGATCTTCTTAAAGACATAACCATGTGCACTTTACCTCCCTCAAAGGTTCTTACCACATCACAAGGGAACAGTAAAAGCAACTCGGATCCATATATTACAACAAATAAAAGATAAATAAGTGAGTATTTCAAGGCAGTAAAACCATCTCAAGGTTTTGAGGACTTTGGGAACCTCTCAAGTTTCACTCTTGAGTTCAAGTCCCCAAACCTCTTGATATGTTAGTGCCTTGTATCCTGCTATTATCATTATTCTATTGTATATACTGTATTTTCATTGCAAAACTTCATTAATGTAACAGTTAGGGTTGTTAGTAATGCAACAAAAATAGGGAAATATGGCTTTAGGGTTTCCAATCCTAATGCCACACCCTCGCCCTGCACACACTGACAGGCATTTGGGGTGGGGTATCTTGTGGTCATTGGCCCTAACGCTCATCCACTCCCACCCCCATCCTGCAGAAACTGACAGGTGTCAGGGGTGTGCCTTGGGGTCAACATCCCTAACGCTCGCCCCTTTAAGCTTATTTAACTATGGAATGGGGTGAGCGTTAGGGCCGACGACCCCAAGGCACACCCCTGATGCCTCTTAGTGTCTGCAGGATGGGAGTGAGAGTGGATGAGTGTTAGGGCCATTAACCCAAAGACACCTCCCGATATCTGTTGGTGTCTGCAGGGTGGGGGTGGGGGTGAGGTGTTAGATTTGGAAACTTTAACTCCATATTTTCCTATTTCTGTTGCTTACTAACAACCCTAACTGATGCATTAACTAAGTTTTTTGCAATGAATGTCCTTACTTTTTCAGATAGTTTACTTGTATCCTTATTTGCCTGTGGGAGTGCAGGGCACTTTGGGCCCTGCGCTCCACCCTCCATGATTTTCCTTATTTTCCTGTGGGAGCGCAGGGTCCTTTGGACCCTGGGCACCCATCCCTGCATAGATCCATGACCAAATTATCAGCATAGCCATGTTATTACCCCAGCACATGCACCCAGAAGAGAAAAGTTTCAAACCCCATCAAAACATAATTGTGTGCAACAGCAATGCTATTCCACACCACAGGTGCGAAAACACATTTTGACCAGGATTTGAAAAATGACAGCTGTAACATACATGAGGTCAGGTAATAAGGGGATACGTGATGGGGAGGCATACACTAGCGGTTTTATCAGTACGAAAGGCAAGTGAAATCAAGTGATTTAACCCCACATTCACTTGCCACGAGTGTTGATAAAATAGCTAGCGTATGCCTCGCCATCATGTATCCATTTTAAATAACAGAGGTTGACCTGTTAGTGTGCATTGTTTAATAGTTTCATGTTATTTGGGTTACTTTTTTTACCTGTCTGTTGGGGTGATTCTTTTTCTTCCAGTGTTTGTGTGCTAGGCTCCAGTGACATGTACACAGTGGTAAGAACAGCTTCTATGTAATAACAGTGGTGATAACCTTTATTCTTTTCCCCTGTGTACACGTCATGAGAAGCGATTTGGCTGGTAGTGCTGATAGCACTTTTTATCTAATGTGTTATAGGTCAACCTCTATTATATAATAAGAAAACTATGTTGAAAATCTGGGGTGAAAATATTATTAAAATTTCTGAAGTTATGAGCGGGTGTACCAAAATTGCAACGAATGGTCATAACTTAGGCACTTTTTTGTATTTTGACCCCACAGTTTGAACATCGTTTTCTTATGACCCCCACCTCATAAACCCCATAAGTGAAAATGTTCAAATCCATGTCAAAACTCCATTCCGCGCCACAGGTGTGAAGACATGTTTTGGGCAGGATGTGAAAAATGACAGTTGTACTCTTCATGAGGTGGTGTGAAAAAATGGCTATGCTGAAAATTTGGAGTCAAAATATTAAAAATACCAAAGTTACACATGTGAGTAGAAAACTTTCAATGAGCACATGTAACTTGCCCATTGTTAGGAATTTTTTCACCAGACTTTCAACATGGGTTTTTTGAGACCCCATCTCATGAACACTGACACTGTGATTTTGTTACTCGGTCCTGAAAGGTGATTTCGTGCAGGGACCACACCATTCCACACCACAGGTGTAAAAACACATTTTGGGCAGGATGTGAAAAATGACAGCTCTACTGTTCATGAGGTGGAGTGAAAAAATGGCTATGTTGAAAATTTGGAGTCAAAATATTAAAAATTACCAAAGTTACACGCGAGCATAGAAAGATGTCAAAACTTGGCCATTTTTAGGAATTTTTACACCAAATTTTCAACTTGAGCATTTTGGGACCCAAGCTCACGAACACTGGCACTGCCATTTTGTTAATCAGTCCTGAAAGGTGATTTCATGCAGCGACTGCGAAATCCCCTTCCAGTTCCGAGTAATGAAACGACAGTGACAGTGCCCATGAGGGTCCCAAAAAGCACATGCTGAAAATTTGGTGAACAAATTCCAAAAAATGGCTAAGATATCAACATAAGTTGAAAACGCCATTGAAATACATTATACTGCACTTAAGTTTGCGGTTTTATCTTCAAGAGTGCAGACTTGTCCCAGTCCACAGAAGATGACAGCGGATGGCCTCTGGTGGTAAGTATAGGGCAAGGGGGTACTCAGTGGGAGGGTGGGGATGGGGAAGGGGAATGCCCGGGATGACAAGGGACCATTTTCTTTTTTTCAGAAGCAAAATAAAAAAGACATCGGGGGATGGTTTTCTTCTTTGCAGGGAAACATTAAAATATTATTTTGGGACACTGGGAGTGGGCTCCCTAGTGTCCCACATTGCTTGGGAGGGGATATTTTACTACCAACATGGGGACTGGGACCCCCAATGTCAGTAATTGAATTATAAAGAAGAAACTGCAGCTGGGGGAGGTGCCGGCACACCTGACACCGGGAGTGGGCATCCCGGTGTCAGAATATAAGAATGAAATTAAAAAAAATATATATATATATATATATTAATGAGAATCGTGGGTGGGGGGTACCACTAGACACCAAGGAAACTGGGAAGGGGGGTACCAGTACAAAATACTTGCACACACTGTATGTAATACAGCATCCACAGGGTGCATATTTTCACAAACATCGGCACAGACTTTCAATTGCAGCTTGCAGCACTTGCTCCTGCTGTGGCCGCAAACTCAAGAAAATCCTGCTGTTCTCATACAGAAAACATGGCACCAACAGTCCCATCCCTAAACTCAGCACTGGGGATTTTGGGTGGCAAGAACAGGTGTTTCTGGCCACAGCTGAAAAAAAACAAACATCAGAATGTAGCTAAGTTCTGATGTTTGTTTTTTGTACTACATTCATTTTTTTACACTTTATTTTGTGTCTGTCACTAATGGGAAAACAAGGTGGTGGACAGAAGGGAGCTCTGTGAAAGTATACCACACTCCCTGTGACACTATGAGACCCACGCTACGACAACAAGATACCCCTCTGCAACAACAACCTTGCTTTCGTGTGGGACACAACTTTTCCCATAGAAAATAATGGGACAATTAAAACTTTAATAACTTTTGAATAGATTACTATTTTTTACCAAACCTTAAGAAGGAAAATCTGTGACCCAAAGGCTTTCTACCCAGAAAATGTCAGACCAAAACATAAAGCCATTGCTGAGATATCTGTGCTAAAAAAAACAGCAGAAAAAAAAGGTAAATTTTGTATTTTCTCACACTTCGTATCTCACCAACCAAACAATGGACTCAAATGAAATTTGGCAGGCCAGGAGACCTACCCTTAAGCAGTATGCATGCCATATTTTGTACAAATCCGTTCAATGGCTCCAAAGTTATTAAGATTCAAAAATTCAAATTTGACATAGAAGTTGACATTCAACTCTAACTATATACTGGTGATACTGCACCAGTATAATAAATAAATATATATATATATATATATATATATATATATATATATATATATATATATATATGTGTGTGTGTGTGTGCATATATATATATGTATGTATATATATATATATATATACACACACACACACTATAGATATATACACACACATATATATGTGCATGTGTGTATAGAGAATAATGAATGGGGAAGGGGTTGATATGAGAATTTAATGCACTCCCGAGTTGTGGGATGCTACATAAACCCCGATGGCGAAACCCAAGGGGTTTATCAAAGCATCCCACAATGAGGGTGTGCATTAAATTCTCATATGAAGCACCCTCACCATCTTTTATTTTTTATAATAACAGGCCAGCAATTTTTCTCCAGCAGTTTGTGAGACTGTTTGGCCCCGCACACATACAGAATGAGGCAGCAGCATAGTTTGACTGGCATGGCTCATGAATGTCATAACAACCAGCCGGTTGTTATGGAAAATATCAACCTGGTCAGTACATTGAGAGAAAGTGCTGACCAGTTATTATATATATGTATATAAATATATATATATATGTATATATGTAAAAACTCCATTAATAAATCAGTTAGGGTTGATTCCACACCAGCAAAAATCTGGAAAGTCAATGTTAGGGTTACCAACCCTAACCCTCCCACCACCCTTCACCCTCCACAGCACAACAGGCATCAGTGTGTGCCTTGGGGTCATCAGGCCTAACTCTCACCCCATTCCATTTGTAAGGAAGCTGAGAAGGTATAGCATAGGAGAATGGGGGGTAGCACATGAGGTGGGCGCCTGAATGTAGGGGCCATCTGAAACGGCGACGCGATGTTGGTGAAAGCCCAAATGGCAAAGGGGGGTAGGGTGACCGGATGTGGTGGGGTGGGTGACTGAAGTGACAGGATGTCGCTATATGTACACGTGCATGGGGAGGTAGTGAGCATGGCGAGCGTGGTCTGGGAGAGGGTGGAGGGGATCTAGGGGGTGGCACTGCTGTCAGCTGCCGAGCTGTGCCGTGGCATCAGGGGTTGGCCTCCACTTGCAGTGTGAGGGGTTCTGGGTTCAGGTCTGGGTCTGGGCGCTGCTATGTTTTTATTGTGCCTGGCCCAAAACTTTTTTGCTCCCCGACATGCACCCTCCTGGGTTGAGAATCCTTTAGTAGGGTGCGGGGATGTGGGGTGCACCCCACAGAAAGCAATAGATCTAAGTCCTAGTGCCGCTCTTCCATGCGCTGAGGATGTCAGGGTGGTGAAATAGTTTTCGCCGCTGATATTGGGATAACGAGGTCACCGCGAGCGCCTGGCCAATATCGCTACATAGAACCACAGTGGTGAGAGTTTGGCCCGATGACCTCAAGGCACACACAACGCCTGTTGTTCTGTGGAGAGTGGTGGTGGAGGTGGGTGGCTAGGCTTGGTAACCTAACATTGAATTTCCAGACTTTTGTTAGTGTGGAATCAACCCCAGCTGATGCGTTAACAGAGTTTTTTCAATGAATGTCCCTTCTTATTGAGAAAGTGAAATGTTACTCATATGGTATCCATAGGTGGGCCCTGCGCTCCCACCTACCCATCAGTGTAGAGGCATAGTGCAGGAGGGCACTGTGCTCCCAGTTTTGTATAATGGGATGCATATTTGGGAGCCTGGGCTCTCTGAGCCCTGCGCTCCAACCCACCCACAAGTGTAGAAACATAGCGCCTGAGGGCCCTGTGCTCCCTGAAGGTGTAATAAGCTGCAGTTAGTGAAAAATCCATATCTGGAACCGTTTTCGAGATATACAGTGAAGCCCACCAGGATGAAGCACAGTGCTGCAGAATTCTGCAGTAGAGTTATTGCAGCAAACAATGCAGTTTCAATGGGAGTTAAGCCCTTTTTCTCGTGCAGTAAACCTGTGACACTGCGCTTTATCCTGGTGGGTTTCACTGTAGGTGCAGAAAGGCACTGCATCTGCCATAATGTTATCTTATGGGAACATTTGCAACTTCAGAGTGCTGTAACTCTGGAACTGTTGCAAATGTTTTCACCAGCCAGCAAAGGGCACATCTGTGGTGCAAGGGCTTGCCATGCTGCAAATCAATCAATCAATCAATCAATCAACTTTATTTAACCAGGCATAAACACCATTGAGCAAGCTCATTTTCAAAGTGGTCCTGGACCTTAATACAATACAATACATAGTCACAGATGTGGTAAACAATAATGCAAAGACATTGTACAGGTGAAGGTCAATATAGGCTTATTCATACTGGTCTATCATATGTGTATGCAGTAACAATTCATAAGAAAGTTTACAGGAAAGAGGAGAGCCAACAATCACAGCCTGTCGCCAGCTTATTGGTAATAAGTAGGGAGAGGAAAGTGGTAGGAAAGGTGTGTTAGTGGAAGGGGATGGGTTGAAGAGGGCCAGGATTAGAGGGAATAGACTAGTAAATGCTGGTTATCCCTTACAAGGGATGTGTGGTAAGCGAGATTCAGAACGTGGGATTCATGGGAAGAGCCAAAGGCTAAGGGCTCAGAGTCTTCTAAAACAATTGCATGTTTCCTTCAGAAATTCAGCAATCAGAGCTTTGAATGTGAGTAGGCCTGGAAGTGAGGAAAGCTTTAATGAGCTTTACATGGTGTTCCAAAGTGATGGGAGTGAAAAATTGACTGTGGCCGAGCCATATGTTGTTTTCACTCTAGGAATCTGGAAACAAAGTATAGAGAAGCGTCTCAAGCCATAAGATCCCTTGGCTCATGCGTAACGGCTCAAAATGTATGCAGGAAGATTATCAGATAGTGCTCTATAGAGCCAGAAGAGAGCATTTATTTTCCTCCTAGTTGAAAGTGAGGGCCAACCCGACTCCTGTACAGTAGGCAGTGGTGAGTATGAAGGAGTAGGTTAAGGATAAATCTTTGGGCTCGGTGGTAAAGAGTGTTGAGTTTATTAAGCACCATTGAGGGATAATGATTGTAGAGAAAGTCAGCATAGTCCAATATGGGTAGGAATGTGGATTGTACTAGTCTCTTTCTAGCTTCTAAGGTAAGCAGATGTTTAATATGGTAGAATAAGCCTAACTGCCGTCTTAGTTTCTTCGATACTTCATTTAGGTGGCACAGAAAGTTAAGCTTATTGTCCAGCCAGAACCCTATGTATTTAAAGGTTTCAACTATTTCAAGAGGTTCATCTAAAAGTGTTAGAATCTGGGGAATATATGTTGGTCTGGAGACTGCCTTTGGTGAGAGAATCATGGCTTTAGTCTTTTTGGTGTTAAGGAGGAGCTTATGTTTGATAAGATTATGTTGGAGTGTAATGAAGTCTTGCTGTAAGTTCTCGTGGGCCAAGTTCAAGGATGAATTTGTGGTGTAGAGTACAGTATCGTCTGCAAATAAGTGTACATTAGCTGATCGCAGATGTGTGTCCAGGTTATTGATATAGATTGCAAAGAGGATTGGGCCCGGTATAGAACCTAGTGGGACACCTCGTAAAAGAGATTTTTGTGGAGACAGATCACCTGCAGCTTTGACTTGTTGTAACCTGTTGGTGAGGTAATTGGTGAACCATTTGATTGCAGGACTATCGAGACCGATATTGCTCAGTGCTGTAAGCAAGATGTTGTGATCCACAGTATCGAAGGCCTTACTAAGATCAAGAAAAAGGGCAAACACATGCTTCTTAGAATCCAGGGCAATTTGCCAATCTGTGGTTACTTTTGCAAGGGCAGATACTGTGCTATGTTTGCCTCTAAAGCTGGATTGTGCAGGGTTTAGCAATTTCTGTGAATCCAAGTGTTCTCTAATTTGGGCATTTACAATTTTTTTAAGTAGTTTTGACAGCATGGATAATATAGATATAGGCCGGTAATTATTCAGATTGCACGGATCTCCAGACTTGAATAATGGTAAGATGTGGGTGGTTTTCCATGACACAGGTAGTTCTCCTTGCTTCAGAGAGGCGTTGAATAAATGGGTAATGGGGGCAGTCAAGTAGAGATGGCCGAGCTTTAGGAAGTGGGGTTCGATATTGTCTGCACTGGCACTCTTTTTAGTGTCCAGAGATAGAAGTAGGTCCTCTACTTATTTAAATGTGACTGTATGAAAGCTGAAAGCAGTGGGATGAGGTTGGTTAGGGTTAGGATTAACATTAGAGTCGGCAGCGGAGTCCTCTAGCGGGTTCAGTTTGCTGATAGGTGAGGTGTCAAAAGCTAGCCCTGCAGTGGCAAAGTGTTCATTGAACTGCTCTAGTATAGCAGCTCTGTCCGTGTAGGTAATTCCAGCGGACATAATTTTGGTGTGGCGAGATGCGTCAGTAGAATATCCTTCAACCTCTCTAAGGATGTTCCAGAATTTGGCTGAGTTGTTTTTGCTGGCTTCTAGTTCTGCTTGGAAATATCTAGCTTTTTCAGACCTAATTAGTTTGGTGCAGGCATTTCTAGAGGTGCGGAATGCTAACCAGTCTGCCTGCACGTGAGATTTCCTCGCTCTTTTCCACCAATAGTCTCTGTCCCTAAGCACTTTCTTCAAGATGGGAGAGAACCAGCCAGGAGGTCATTTTTTAGATCTGATTAGCCTTTGTGGGGCATGTTTGTCTATTAGTCTCATTAAGAGGGCATGAAAGATATTAAATGCCTCACTAAGGGAGGGAGCTAGGTAGAAATCCTGCCATCTACTGTTACTTAGGTCTTTCAGGAAAGCATTCTGGCAAAACTTTTTCAGGCATCTTTTTAATTTGAATATGGCAGCTGATTTTATTTGGGGAGAGTGTCTGATGCAGGCGGTAGCACAGTGGTCACTTATATCATTGAAGAATACTCCAGTATGAGAAATGTTATGGGGCTTGTTTACTAACATGAGGTCCAGAAGAGAGCTACACTCTGGATATTTTCTGATAGGCCTGGTAATTGCAGGTGTCATTTGTACCAGTCCAACTGCATCACAGAGATCCTTCAGTGTCTTGGAGCTGATATCATTCCAGTTTTGATTGAGATCCCCTAGTAGGATATACTCAGTGTTAGCTGAGTCAATTAGGCTTTAAAGATGTGGTAGGAGGGCCATGCCACCAGAAGGCGGTCGGTAGCAGGCTGCAATAAGGAGTGTCTTCTCATTGGAAAGGGATAATTTTAGTGCCAGGCATTCAAATTCTTTAGCCTTCGAGGTGCAATCAATGACCGTGACTGCGAATTTGCTCTTAACATATATTACAGCCCCTCCTCCTCTAGATGGTCTATCATCAAATTTCAGTCCAAAAGTCCAAACCGAGTAGTGGTTGTGAGGTGGCAGAGAAATGGTCATTTTTGGGGCAGTAGTGTCACAAATTGTGACACTTTCAGCAAATTTGCGAAAGAACGATGCAAAACTTTAGCAAATTTTGTGAAAGTGTCACACCATTCTTTCACAATTTGCAAAAGTATGGTGAGGCAAATTGTGGAAAACATATTTCCACGGGTTATTTTCCAAAACTAATGGCAGCATTGTGTTCCTCTATCCTCGATTAGGTAAACACAAATGTCCGTGTTTATCAAGGGGCACTAAAATTTGAATTACAGCAGTTTTTCTCCACCATTAACTGAAAACAAGAAGGCGATAGCATGACAGTACAGAGGGCATTTGTGACAGAAAAGGGTGCTTTCGAGGACGAATCTGTCACTGTCGCATGGAACATATATTTTTTCCCATAGGATGTAATAGGAAACTTTAAACTTTAATAACTTTTTTTTTAACTTTTTATTTAAAAGTTTTCAGGTATAATATCAACAGTACAACATAAGACAATACAATACAAAACGAAGGCTGGTCATACCATTAGACATTTCTGGACATTAGACATTTCAGTCAGCCTTAATTCATACCAATTTCTAGTTCGTCATATATAGCATCACGGTTAATATGCTTGTTTCCACTCACATTTTATATATGGTTGTTTAAAGGACATATTTCATCATTAAGCACCAGCTCCACCCTGGCCCTAGGGAGTACGTACTATGGGACAAAATCTCTTCTGTGGGCCATGATGTAAATGACCCATTTTCTCCATTGAATTTCAAAGTTTTCCATATAGTGATTAACCAAGGCTGTAAGTTTGTCCTTTCTATATATCTGGATCATAAGATCTTGCCACCCCTTGATAGATGGGGTTGCTGCCTGGAGCCACTTCTTGGTTATTGACTTTTTAGCTGCAAGGAGACATAGCTGAATGAGTTTTCTACTTGAAATGTCCCTCCTCCCCCTCTCCAATTTTTAAACTTTAATAACTTTTGAATGCATTAATATTTTTTCACCAAATCTTCAAAAGGCACATCCTTGACCCAGTCTCCATATTCTCTGAACATTTCAGACCAGACAGACAAACCGTTTGGGCTGTGGAGATGAGCAAAGAATTCTCAAAAGTTGAAGTTTTTTCACACTTTTCAACGCTCTGCAGCTCTGCAACTGCAAATCTGTCCGGAACAAACTCAAATGGGCAGACTAGGTGGGCCATAGGCCCTTATCTGCAGACACTGTCTATGTATGTATCTATGTAACAAAAATTTCCAGAGCCAGAGATCTTTGGTACGACAATGCGCAGGCCAAATTTCAGGTGAATCAGACAAACAGTTGCAAAGTTATTAAAATGCAACATTTTGGGTTTAACATAGAAGTGACCATGCAAACCTAACTATACGTTATAATGTATAATGTGTATGTGTATATTTGCGTGTGTGTGTGTGTATATATATATATATATATATATATATATATTCATGGCCAAAAACTCCGTTTAATGCATCAGTTAGGGTTGTTCCACAGCGACAAAAGCGAGGAAATTCAGTGTTAGGGTTGAAAACCCTAACTGAGCATCCCCCCCAACCCCACCACAAACACATAGGACTCGACTAGGTGAACGCAGCAAGAATTGTGTCCCTAGAGGGTCCTAAATTTAAATGCCAGGCATTTCTACGACCAACAACTGAAAACAAGATGGCGGATTTGTGACACTACAGGAGTCATTTGAGACACTAAAAACTGCATTTGTGACACTGTTGAACTTTTTGTTAACTTTTCCCATTGACTATAATGGGAAACTTGTTTTTTGAGTAACTTTTGAGCCATTTAATATTTTTTCATGAAATCTTCAAAAGGCACATCGGGGACCCTGGTTGCATGTTTCCTGAAGGTTTCGGACTGATCACACAGACCATGCGTCCTGTAGATGTGAGCAAAGAATGTGCAAAAATGCATAATTACTGTGTTCTCCGGCATTCTGTAGCTCCACAACCGTATATCAGACCGTTACAAAATGTGGCAGATCCAGAGATCTATGGTACCACACCATGCATGACAAATCCGTCATATGGTGGCAAAGTTATTAAGCTGCCAAATTTCAGAGTTTAACCTTAAATGGGGTACTCAACCTTAACTATAGAGGCACTACCGTGCCACTATAATATATATATATATATATATATATGTCAGTATGTTGATTAGGATGAGTTTTTAAGTATTTTTTCTAGAGTCCTTTTTCACTTTCCCTCCCTTCCCATCCACTCTTACTCTATTAATCCTTTCATCTTTTCATCCTTTTATAATTACACATGCAAATTTCCGGGTCGCACCTGGAAACAAGCCTCAGCTCATTGGTGCTTTTCCCGGTTATCAAATTTTAAATAAATAAAATAAAAAATACAGTGAGCTGGCGAGACAAGATCCTATCAGTTATAGTATAATAGTATTTCATATAAGTATTTTTGTATGCACTTTGTATACACTTGATAAATACCGTAACTTTAAGAGATCAAAAAATGTTGCCTGATTAACATATTTTAACACATATAAATGTAAGGGTGGTTGTTCAGCCCATGAATCCTTTGAAAAAGCATGAAGTAGTGATGTGAAACGTCAGGCACCAGTAGAGGGGGTGCTACTCGTGATTTTATTTGCTTAAATAAATTGGTTTAAATAACTCTGAGTTTGGGGGAATTTTTTTGTCTTTTGGGATGGTGATAGCTCCACATTTTGGATTATATTGATCTTTTTAATGTGGTAGCTCCATCCGAAGTTATTGAGCCGCCTCTCTTACAGTACGATATCTACTTTACCTATTTGATTCAGCATAGTATAATCATGTACAGCTATTTTCTGTTCAAGAAGTCTTTCCAACATATAAAATGTTGAATTCCAGTGGGTTGGAACTTCTTGTTTTAATTTATGCAGTGGCAAATTGTTTGACCTCTGCAGCCCCTTCAATACTTTTTGTACTTTCACATAGTGGCTGAAATTACCACAAATTTTCCTTGCAAGACCTATTCAGTGTTTTCAACATTTCTGTTTCCATTTAAGAAATGATGGATGAGATGATTTAAACAATGCACAAAACAAGATATGTGTTGGTAGCTCCCATCTCTAACAGCTTTGACTATGTTGGCACCATTATCTAACACTAGGAACCCTGGAGATAGGGAATACGGAGTAAGCCATTTCTGGAATTGTTTTTGCAGCGCCTGCAAAATGTTGACAGCAGTGTGGTTTTCCTCAAAAGTGGTGACATGTAATATAGCCTGCTTCCTACTGATTACAGTAGAATGAGGAATATTACTTTCTGACCAAAAACTTGCCCAATGAGCTGTAACACTCATGCAGTCAATTATTTAGTTTCTGGTCCATATATCTGTTGTTATGTGAACCTGCTTCATCTCAGGGAGTTCCAGTTGCTTAGTGACTTCAGTACACATCAAGTCATACAACTGTGGAACAGCCTATTTTGAAAAGTGTGTTCAACAGGGAAAAATGTGCCATGGTTCAATCCAGCATATGAACTTGAGAAAACCTCTTTTGGCAACAAAAGCAAAAGGGAGTTGACAATTAGCCAACAACTCTGCAATGAGTCTGTTTAAGTGCTGGCATATTGGATGCCTACAGGTAAATGTTGATGTCCTTGCAACACTTTTTTTTAATGTTAGTTGACGAGATATTTTAGATTTTTTAGGGACTGTATTTTTCACACCTCTCTCATGGGCAGTACCACTTTGGGATTTTCCATTACTCAATGGTGTCGGAAAACAATCTGTTTGTCTGAGAAAACTGCAAGACAACATCAACTAATTGAATGTCACTTACTACTTCCAGTTCATTATCATTATGATCATGGCCACCACCACCTCCATCCCCATCCATACCAACCACACTACCCCTTTTTACTCTGCCTCACTCAACTGGGTGTTTTGCTTTTGCATGTCACATCATTACTGATGTTCCAGACTGTGTCCCTTTGCCACAAGTGACACTACTTTTGCACAGACTGCATACAGCTTGAGAGGTGTCAGCAGGGTCAATAAAGAATAAATTCCACAATTAAAGATGTACCTGTTTTGCTTTGTGCCAGGATGCCTGGCACTATTCTTTGTCCAGTCAAGGTAACTGGATGAAGTCCCACACTGCCATCTCTTTGTTGAGATATTCTAGATTTGTTGTTATTACACTCACCTTCTTATGTTTAACATATGACTTTGTTTGCCCTTACCTCACATGCCTTAAAGCAGCATGTTCTCCTGCCTCCTCATCCAAACTACTGACCTCATCACCTCCACCATTAGATTCAGAAGAAATAGAAGTGTCATTATCATTATGTGGGACATATCCTTGGACTATCCAAGTCTCCACTATCACCCTCTCTATCAGCATTCACTGCCTCAGCACTGAGCTTTCTTTTGAGGAGGATACCTCCTTGCATGCTGCTTCAATAGCTGGAAGTATCCTGGCACTTGTGGCAAAACGTTCAGTACCTCTACAAGTAACTCCAGTCAGTTTTTTTTCAAACTCTACTATCCTTTCATTGCTAACCTACTCTTTCTTTGCAGGACATTAAGTGCCAATCATGGTGTCATTATTGTTATTATGTTCTGAGTTATTAGTGCTATAATTAATGCGGTCCATAACATTAATAGCTACATGTGCAGAAATGTTGTGCTTCCTTTTAGTGGATTTACAACACTGGGGACATAGTAGACACAGTAATTGTGATCACAAACAGTACAGGGAATAGCAGTCAATAGTCGAGTCTGAATGGCTATGTCAAAGTAATAAATGACAGAGTTCAGGGCACCTAAGAAATAATGGCCCTAAGACAATTGCCTAATAAAGCCATAAATGGTCATTATCATTCTGTGGGACATACCCTGGGCTATCCCAATCTCTACTTAGACAAGTAGCATGCATGGTAACCTTCTCAGAGGTGCTGCCTGTCTATGGTATGGGTGAGACTAGGGTACTCTACACCCTGGGATTCAATGAATGGTTGAAAAACTGATGTGGCACACAAGGTTTTGTCTTCATTTGGGACTTGGGGTCTACCTGGAGGGATACAGGCCTATACTGGCATGATGGTCTGCATCTGTCCAGTAGGAGAACCAGGATCCTAGGTGATAGGTTTAAATGCTTCATTGGCAAGCTTTTAAACTAGCCTGGGGGGGGGGGAGGCACTGAAAAGGAGCAAGGAATTCCCAGTCTCCTCCCACAAAACAAGGTAGTTAGCGAAGTTAACACCAAGGTAGAGAGGTCAAGAGGGGGAAGGGCAGGGGTAAATGGAGAAAAAGGCAAATGCAGTAAGTACAGAGATGGGGCTAAAAGTGGTAAGGCCATCAGAAAATGGAGGGCAATGAGTACCAATGCCCGTAGTCTGGGTAACAAGCTTCCTAAACTAGTGACCTTGATGGAAGAGGGATACCTGGATATCGTGGCAGTCACAGAAACCTGGTACACAGAGAACCATGACTGGGATGTCAACATACGAGGGTATATAATCTACAGGAGGGACAGAGAGGGTAATAAAGGAGGAGGAGGATTAGCTCTCTACATAAGGAAAGGGATCAAAGCAACGGAGCTAAAGGGTAAATAGGTAGGAGAGGAGGCACTGTGAGTCACCTTGGAGACAGGAAATGGCACACAATCCACACAGGGGGAGGATATGAACAAGGACATTATAGGAGGCATCCTTAGAATGGCAGAAAAAGGGGAGATATTGTTGATGGGGACCTGAATATGCCAGATGTTAACGAGCACATTTGCCTTCAGCCACATCCAAGAGCAGAGTCATTCTGGATGCCCTACAGGGGGCATGCCTCGGGCAGCTAGTGCTGGAACCCACTCAGGAGGGAGCAGTCTTAGACCTGGTACTCTCAAATAGGGACGGTGAGAGGATCTCAGATTTAGAAGTGGGCAGCCATCTGGGAACAATCAACCACCAGACAGTGTGGTTCACAATAAACACAGCCATAGAGTCAAGCCATACAAAAGCAAGGGTAATGGACCTTTGGAGGGCTAACTTTGGCAGAATGGGAGAGTGCCTAAGGAATGCACTAGGAAAAGGGCAGGAAGGAGGAACAATGGGGCAAAATCAAAACTGCCATCACAGAGGCAACAAGCCTTTGTGTGAAGCAAATAAACAAAACAAAATAAAGGAAAAAACCACTATGGTTCTCAAAAGAGGTGGCGGGGAAGGTTAGGGAGAAAAAGATAGTATTCAGAAAATATAAGGAATCACAGAAGGAGCAGGAAAGACAACTCTATCAGTTAAAGCAGAAGGAAGCGGGGAAGGCAGTCAGAATAGCAAATGCCCAAATCGAGGAAAAGATAGCCAACTCAGTTATGAAGGGGGATAAAACCTTTTATAGGTACATTCGTGAGTGAAGAAAGACCAAGGGAAGGATAGTGAGGCTTAATAAAGGGGAGGGGGGAGAGTGACTGTGAAAAGGCAGAGATACTGAACGAATACTTTTGTTCAGTATTCACAAAAGAGGAGGGGAAGGTACCTAAACCAAACAATAGAAGCACTCCGAATGGGGGGGGTCAATACCAGTCCATTCACAGAAGAAAGGGTCCTGAAAGAACTCCTAAAACTCAAGGTGGACAAGGCAGTGGGGTCTGACGGGATTCACCCCAGAATTCTGAAAGAACCAAGTGGAGAACTAGTGACACCACTGACTACCTATTTTAACAAATCATGGGAAGATGGTGCGGTACCTGAGGACTGGAGGAAGGCGGTTGTGATTCCCCTTCACAAAAGTGGGAGCAAGGCAAAGGCAGGAAACTACAGACCTGTTATTTTGATGTCACTGGTCGGGAAAATTATGGAATCACTTCTGAAAGAAAGAATTGTTGAGTACCTAGAGGCCAGCGGGGCACAGGACCCAAGGCAGCATGGACTCACTGCGGGATGGTCATGTCAGACAAATCTAATAGATTTCTTTAACTGGGTGACTAAAGTAGTAGACCAGGGAGGGGCTGTGGACATGGCCTACCTAGACTTTAGCAAGGCATTTGAGACACAGTCCTACACAAAAGATTAATAAACAAGTTAGCCAGCCTGGGAGTGGGTCCCATGGTGGTAGCCTGGGTTAAAAATTGGCTGGACAACAGGACACAGAGGGTAATAGTAAACAGAGTCCACTCCGAAGAAAGGGGAGTTACTAGTGGGGTACTGCAGGGTTCAGTACTGGGGCCATTCCTCTTTAATGTCTTTATATATGACATTGCAGAGGGACTGGAAGGAAAAGTATGCCTCTTTGCAGATGACACAAAGATCTGCAACAGGGCTGATACACAAGGTGGGATGGAAAGGATGAGAAGGGACTTGGCAAGGTTGGAGGAATGGTCAAAGGTATGGCAGCTTAGATTCAATGCAAAGAAGTGCAAAGTAATGCATCTTGGAAACAAAAACCCAGGGGAAGAGTACACAATTGGGGGGGTACCAACAACAATAAAAATAGAAAGGGAGCTGGGGATAGTCATATCAGACGACCTAAAGGCAGGCAGGCAATGTGAGAAGGCAGTAAGGAGAGCTGGGGGATACTAGGAAGAATAGGGAGAGGCATCACTAGTAGAAAACAGGAAGTTGTCATCCCTCTATACAGACAGTTGGTGAGACCCCATCTGGAGTACTGCGTGCAGTTCTGGAGACCCCATCTCTGCAAGGATATAGACAGGATGGAGGCAGTCCAGAGGAGGGCAACTAAAATGATACAGGGTCTGCACCAGAAACCATACGAAGAGAGACTAAAGAAGCTTAATATGTATACCCTCAAGGAAAGGAAGGAGAGGGGGAGACATGATAGAAACTTTCAAGTACCTCAAGGGAATCAACAAAGTCCAAGAGGGTAGCATCTTTCAGTAAAAGATGTGTGCAAGAAAAAGGGGCATAGTATGAAGATAGAGGGGGATGGCTCAAGGGCAATGTGAGGAAGTATTTTTTCACAGAGAGGGTGGTGGACGCATGGAATGGCCTTCCTGAGGAGGTTGTGGGGTCACAAACAGTGGGGGATTTCAAGAATGCATGGGACAGACATAAGGCAATTATAGTGGAGAGTAAGAGAAAGTAGGCTGTTGGTTAACTAGGATCTGCAACTTATCCAATAGGTAGGGAAATGGGCAGACTGGGTGGGTCAAGCGGTCCTTATCTGCCATCAAAGTCTATGTTTTTATGTTACTTGTTTCACTAACTGCTGCGGAGAGTCTAGCCGGGTATGTCACAGTAATAAATGACAGGGCTCGAGGCACCTAACAAACAGTGGCCCTAAGATGATTGCCTAATGCAGCCGTAAAAGGCAACTTGTTTCACTAACTGCTATGGAAAGTCTAGCTGGCTGTGTCACAGTAATAAATGACAGGGCTCAGGGCACCTAAGAAACCATGGCCCTAAGACAATTGCCTAATATAGCTGTAAGATGCTACTTGTTTCACTAACTGCTGCTGAAAGTCTAGCTGGCTATGTCACAGTAATAAATGACAAGGATCTGGGTACCTAACAAGCAGTGGCCTTAAGATGACTGCCAAATACAGTCATGAAAGGCTACTTGTTTAACCAACTGCTGCTGAGAGTCTAGCTGGCTATGTCACAGTAATTAATGACAGGACCTGAGCACCTAACAAATAGTGACCTTAAGACGATTGTCTAATACAGCCGTAACGGTACTTGTTTCACTAACTGCTGTGGAGTGTCTAGTTTAACATAGAAACATAGAAACATAGACTTTGATGGCAGATAAGGACTGCTTGGCCCACCTAGTCTGCCCATTTCCCTACCTAGTGGATAAGCAGCAGATCCTATTTAACCAACAGCCTATTTCTTCCTACCCCCCACAAAAATTGCCTTATGTCTGTCCCATGCATTCTTGAATTCTCCCACAGTTTTAGACCCCACAACCTCCTCAGGAAGGCTGCTCCATGCGTCCACCACCCTCTCTGTGAAAAAATACTTCCTCAAATTGCCCCTGAGCCATCCCCCCTCTATCTTCAAATTGTGTCCCCTTGTTCTTGCACATCTCTTTTTCTGAAAGATGCTACCCTCTTGGACTTTGTTGATTCCACTGAGGTACTTAGCGTTTCTATCATGTCCCCTCTCCTCCTTTCCTCAAGGGTATACATATTAAGCTCCTTTAGTCTCTCCTCGTATGGCTTCTCTTGCAGACCCTGCACCATTTTAGTTGCCCTCCTCTGAACTGCCTCCATCCTGTCTATGTCCTTGCGGAGATGGGGTCTCCAGAACTGGATGCAGTACTCCAGATGGGGTCTCACTAACTGTCTGTACAGGGGGATAACAACTTCCTGTTTTCTGCTGGTGATACCTCTCCCTATACATCCCAGTATCCCCCCAGCCCTCCCTGCCACCTTCTCGCATTGCTTGCCAACCTTAAGGTCATCTGATATGATTACCCCTAGGTCTCTTTCCATTTTTGTTGTTGTTACTACCTCCCCCTGATTGTGTACTCTTTCCCTGGGTTTTTGTTTCCCAGGTGCATTACGTTGCACTTCTTTGCATTGAATCCAAGCTGCCATACTTCTGACCACTCCTCCAACCTTGCCAAGTCCCTTCTCATCCTTTCCACACCTCCTTGTGTATCAACCCTGTTGCAGATCTTTATGTCATCTGCAAAGAGGCATACGTTTCCTTCCAGTCCCTCTGCAATGTCACTTATAAAGACATTAAAAAGGACTGAACCCAGTACTGAACCCTGCGGTAGCCCACTAGTAACCCCTCTTTCTTCAGAGTGGACTCCATTTACAATTACCTTCTGTGTCCTGTTGTTCAGCCAATGTTTTATCCAGGCTACCACCTTGGGACCCACTCCCAGGCTGGTTAATTTGACTACTAATCTTTTGTGTGGGACTGTGTTAAATGCCAAGCTGAAGTCTAGGTAGGCCATATCCACATTCCCTCCATGGTCTACTACTTTGGTCACCCAGTCAAAGAAATCAATTAGATTCGTCTGACATGACCTTCCCGCTGTGAACCCATGCTGCCTTGGGTCCTCTGCCCCACTGGCCTCTAGGTACTCAACAATTCTTTCCTTCAGAAGTGATTCCATCACTTTCCCTACCACAGAGGTCAAACTGACAGGTCTGTAGTTTCCTGCCTCCGTCTTGGTCCCACTTTTGTGATGGGGAATCACATCCGCCTTCTTCCAGTCCTCAGGTACCACACCATCCTCCCATGATTTGTTAAAAAGCGTAGTCAGTGGTGTCACTAGTTCTCTGCTTAGTTCTTTTAGAATTCTGGGGTGAATTCCATCTGGCCCCATTGCTTTGTCCACCCTCAGTTTTAGGAGTTCTTTCAGAACCCTTTCTTCTGTGAAAGGACTGGGATCAACCCCCTCTCCAGAGTGCTTCTGTTAATTGGATTAGGCACCTCCCCCACTTCCTCTTTTGTGAATACTGAACAGAAGTATTTATTCAGTATCCCTGCTTTATCACTGTCACTCTCTGCCCACCCACCATCCATTCTATTCAGCCTCACTATCCCTTCCTTTGTCTTTCTACGCTCCCTGATATACCTATAAAAGGTTTTATCCCCCTTCTTAACCGAGTTAGCTATCTTTCCTCAGTTTGTGCCTTTGCTATTCTGACTACCCTCCTGCTTCCTTCTGCCTTAACTGGTATAGTTCTCTGTCCTGCTCCTTCTGTGTTTCCTTATACTTCCTAAATGCTATCTTTTCTCCCTAACCTTCACCACCTCTTTTGAGAACCATAGTGGCTTTTTCTTTCATTTTGATTTATTTGCTTCACACAAAGGCTTGTTGCCTCTGTGATGGCAGTTTTGATATTTCCCCATTGTTGCTCCACCCATCCTTCTAGCCTGTTTGCTAGTGTTTTTCTAAGGCACTCTCCCATCTTGCCAAAGTCAGCCCTCCTGAAGTCCAGAACCCTCACTTTTGTATGGCTTGACTCTGTAGCAGAGTTTATCATGAACCACACTGTTTGGTGGTCACTTGTTCCCAAATGGCTACCCATTTCTAGATCTGAGATCCTCTCACTGTCCCCATTTGAGAGTATGAGGTCTAAGATTGCTCCCTCATGAGTGGGTTCCAAAACTAGCTGTTTGAGGCATGCCACCTGAAGGGCATCAATAATGGCCCTGCTTTTGGATGTGGCTGCCGCAAAGGTGCTCCAGTTAACATCTGGCATGTTAAGGTCCCCCATCAACAGTATCTCCCGTTTCTCTGCCATCCTAAGTATGCCTTCTATCATATCCTTGCCCATTCCCTCCCCCTGACATGGGGGTCTATATACAACCCCTGTGCAGACTGTGGTGCCATTTCCAGTCTCTAAGGTGACTCACAGTGCCTCCTGTCCTCCCTGTTTACTCTTTTGTTCAGTTGCTTTTATCCCTTCCCTTACATAGAGAGCTACTCCCCCCTTCTGCCCTCCCTGTCTCTCCTGTAGGTTGTGTACCCTGGTATGTTAACATCCCAGTCATGGTTCTCTGTGTAGCATGTTTCTGTGACTGCTACAATATCCAGGCATCCCTCTTCCATCAAGGCCACCAGTTCAGTGAGCTTGTTGCTCAGACTATGGGTGTTGGTACTCATTACCCTCCATTTCTTGATGGCCTTACCCCTTTTTGCCCCATCCCTGTCCTTATTGCATTTGTCACTTTCTCCATTTACCCCTGTGCTTCTCCCTATTGACATCTCTATGTTGGTATCTACCTCACTTAGTACCCTGATATTTTGGTGGGGGCTAGGATTTCCCTGCTCCTTTCCAGAGCCTCCCCCCTTGGCTAGTTTAAATACTTGTCAATGAAGTATTTTAACCTATCACCTAGGATCCTGGTTCCCCTTCTGGACAGATGCAGACCATCATGCCAGTATAGGCCTGCATCCCTTCAGGTGGACCCCCAGTCTCCAATGAAGCCAAATCCCTGAGCTCTGCACCAGTTTTTCAACCACTGATTGAATCCCATGGTGTGGAGCACCCTAGCCTCACCCGTGCCATAGACAGGCAGCACCTCTGAGAAGGTTACCATGTGTGCTATTTGTCTAAGGCCCCTCCCCATCTCCACAAATGCTTCTTGCACTGCTCTGATCCCTTTCTTAGCCAGGTCATTTGTCCCTAGGTGGACAATGACATCCAGCTCCCTCCCCTGTGCAGCTGCTCCTGTGATCCTGAGGATTCGCTCCCTGTCTCTCCAAGCCATGGCGCCAGGCAGGCACCTTACCTCCCTCTCCCCTTCCTCCCCCAGTTCTACCTTCCTAACAATGGAGTCCCCCACCAGGAGTTGTTTCCTTCCCCTGTGGGGTCCCATACCACCCTCCTTTGGGTCTCCTTTGTGGAGGTTCCCAGCATCCTCCTTGGTCTCCACTGTGGGTGCCTCCATAGAGGAACCACACTTTTCCAGAATGGCATAGAAATTGTGGAGAAGTACAACTGGAGGGATGAGCCTCTGTTCCACCACCCTCACTCTCCCTGAGCTCACTGTGGTCCAACCACTCTTCTTTCTTGGCAACCTCTGAGGCAAAGACAGTGACCCTGGTGGTCCCTGGGTGGGAGAGGAGGTCCCACAAATCCTAGCCAACTCAGCCTGGAGATGAGCAACCTCCTCCCTCAACCCAGAGAGGTGTCTGCAGATGGGACAACACTGCATCCTCCAAAACATCTCCTGGAAGACTGCTGCTCCACAGCCACTGCACTGCACCACTCCCATCATGTCTTTTTTCTGGCCCCCTAACTGTTATTTGGAATACTTACTCTTTCCTCTGTTTGTTTATTTCTTTTTTTTTCTTCTCTCCCTACTTACTTACTGCCTCTGCACCCTTTTATCTCCTAATATTCCTGTTCTGAGACAAGAAGTTCCTATATTTCTCAGTAGTCTCCTTACTTGCTCAAAGTCAGACCTCCAGCAGCTGGGGGGTGGAGAGCTACTCTTGCCCTTCTAGGATGGTGAGTCTTTGGTGGCTCTGTGATCACTCACTTCCTGCTCCCAAACAGGAAGTTCCTGTTGTCAGTTAAATCCTGTGCCTATAAAGGTAGAACTGGTTTAGGGTGGGGAGTGGAGGGAGGAAGGAGGCAATATAGTCCCAGTAGAAGTTTAGTTATACCAGTAGCTTCTTCCTCCTGGAGTTCTGTCTGTCCTCTGGCAGAAGCTATGTAGGGCAGTATTTATATCTGGTCTTAACCTGGCTCCTTCTAGCTAAGCCACTCCCCCTACTTTGCAAATCTTTCTGCACTTAGTTAATTTCACAGATAACAATTCACTTCTGACACCTGTGACAAGCACCTAGATAAGTACACAGATAACAATTTACCTCAACTACCTCTGACAAACACACCAACTCCTTTTTTTTTTTTTGTTTTTTTGTTTTTTACCTTAATTGAAGGTCCTACTACTAGAGATCTAGTTCTTAGTCCCAGTAGAGAAGTTTTAGTTATACCAGTAGCTCCTTCCTCCTGGAGTTCTGTCTGTCCTCTGGCAGAAGCTATCTAGGGCAGTATTTATATCTGGTCTTAACCTGGCTCTTTCTAGCTAAGCCACTCCCTCTACTTTGCAAATCTTTCTACACTTAGTTAATTTCACAGATAATTCCCTTCTGACACCTGTGACAAGCAACTAGATAAGTACACAGATAACACAGATAACAGATAACAATTTACTTCAACTACCTCTGATAAACACACCAACTCCTTTTTTTTTTACCCTTAATTGAAGGTCCCAGTACAAGAGATCTAGTTCTTAGTCCCAGTAGAGAAGTTTTAGTTATACCAGTAGCTCCTTTCTCCTGGAGTTCTGTCTGTCCTCTGGCAGAAGCTATCTAGGGCAGTATTTATATATGGTCTTAACCTGGATCCTTCTAGCTAAGCCACTCCCCTACTTTGCAAATCTTTCTACACTTAGTTAATTTCACAGATAACAATTCCCTTCTGACACCTGTGACAAGAACCTAGATAAGTACACAGATAACAGATAACAATTTACTTCAACTACCTCTGACAAACACACCAACTCCTTTTTTCTTTTTTTTTTACCCTTAATTGAAGGTCTCAGTACAAGAGATCTAGTTCTTAGTCCCGGTAGAGAAGTTTTAGTTATACCAGTTTATGCTGTCCAGATCAGGATGAGGATGTACCCCATTGTCAGACCTCAATTCCCTTCTTCCCTCCACTCCTGCTGCTGCCCGGTCCAGGAGGGCAATGACTTTCCCCTCACAGAGGGGCTGCCCTCAGGGAGAGACCGAGATCACCCTTAAGCCCCGGCTGAGACTTACACATGGTCGTTTTGGTGATGCTGAGGGTCTGTGGATCCCAGGCTTCATTTGGCACATGCTGGAAGATTTCCTCTTATGGTGTCCCCCTGAAGGCATGGATGTGCAAAGACATCAATGTGCAGATATGTGTGCACCCACACACTTTCTGCAGACATCCACCATTGCCTCTGCCCTCTGTTTGTGTGGTCCCAGTCTGTGTACACCCAGCCTCCAATGGATGGCACTAGAGCTCCGGGAGCTCACATTCCCCCTACCCCAGAGAAGAAAAGCTGTCCATGGGACGCTCATCCTACCTCCCCCTAACTGGCCACCTGTTGCTCTGGGCTTTTTCCCAGGTCACAGAATTGAGGGCGATAGTGCTACTGCTATGCCGGTGGGCCGGCCAAAGTACAGCAGCAAATTATGACAGTAAGTCAGTCTGACTTGCTGCTGCCTCTCAACTGAAGTTTTCTTGTTTGAATCCTGCCTAATACTTTGTCAAGCTTCTGGGCAAGCCAGAAAAAATGCCCAATTGTCCTCCTAAGGCTGTTCAGTTTCTGTGCCTTGAGCAACCTCACCATATACGACTGTGGCTCCCTGCACAGCCAGCCACAGTCACCATTTTCACTCTGAACAAGGTAGGTTCCTGCCTAATTGAAAGGCTCCAAAGCCATTGCTCCCATTGGTGCACTCCGGCTGCATTCGGACTCTAATTGGACATTTTGGCACTGGGAGCAGCTCTTCATTGGATTGCACTGACTTCTGTACTTAGCTGCTGCTCATTTCTAAATTGGACTTGTCCTCTTACTTGATTTTTCAGCCGACCCACCCACCTCCACCCCAACCTCTATTAAAAACACTAAAACTCTGCCCCATCTACCTGCTTCCACCCATTGGCTTCTTTGTGTTAGTAAACCCTCCAACCTCTTGTCTGTCGCCATGTTTCTATTCCAGACCAGGAAGCTACTCCTTCTGAGTTCCATTATGGTCCATCTCCAGGTATTCAAACCATTTCCTTCCAGTGTGGTCACTTCTTCCCTTAACCAGGCACCCTCCCTGCTCCCATCCCCCAACCTCGCTCCTCTCCCTTTAACCAGCTCCCCCCATACCTTTGGTATTTTGCCTTCGCCCATTGCGTAAAAAGAATCCTGCTAGTCTCATGGATCAGGCATTTGTATAAGTCACCCCTTCTTCCATCCCCCCTCTGTTCAATCTAGGTTATGTTTGTTCCTCTTGTCAGGTGACTCTGAACTGAACCCTGGCCCCCACACGAACACTAAGCAAAATCTCTTTACCTCATGGCCTTACTGGTCAAACTTAAAAGGGCTCAAGATTGGCCATATGAATGTGCAAAGCATCAGGCGTAAAATGACTGAACTGGAGGCCTGGGCTCTTCACTACAAGCCAGATGTCCTTTGTATTACCGAGACCTGGTTAAAACCTTCAGTCCTAACACATGAGGTATCACTACCCGGCTTCTCCTCTTTTAGATGGGATCGACGTACCAAACGAGGTGGGGGTGTACTGATATACACCAAGACTGAGCTGGATGTTAGTGAACTTAATGATATATGGTTCAACCCTAATACTGAGCAGTTATTTATCTCAATTATCCTTGGGCGAGGCAGTAAAGGTATTGCAAATTAGTGACAGCTGTAAGTAGGAAGAGGAAAGAAGATTTCCTTGTAGAGTCTCTTAAAGTGTGGAAGAGAAGTACAGGAGAGTAATTTGTGCGAGAGTTTGTTCCATTCTCTGCTGCCCCTATCACTCACTCGGCCAGGACCCCTATCCAGGCCAAACTTAAGCAGGTCTACCACAGAGTTGCCTGCTTCGTGGCCCACTCCCACTCTCAGGCATATCATTGTAATGTTCTCCCCATGTTGAACTGGCCATCCTTCGGAGCCAAAATGGATTTCCCAGTACTATGTACTGTCTTCAAACTAATCCACCTTCCCTCCTCTCCTCTCCAATCTCCTCCCACTGAAATCTCTCTCTGGGACATTTAGATCCCCTCATCTCCCCATATTAAGTATACCCAAACCCCTCTTAGCCATAGGCAGCAGAGCCTTCCATGTTGCTGCACCTCAAAAATGGAATCACTTACCCACGGATCACAACACGTGCTTCAGTGCTGAAGCTGAATGTGGTCACATTATTGAATGTATGAAGGGAAAAAACTTTAAAAAATTTATCTTTTTTTAAATAAAATATACTGAGCTGTGTGAACTAGCATTAACTCTGCAGGTGTCCTCAGGACCGCAACAAGGTAGGTTGGTGTTTCACTGTTGTACTGTCCGATTCGTGTGCATTAACTTATTTTGCTCAGATTGATGTCCCCACTCTGCTGCAGCTGCTGTGGCTGCCAAGAGTAAAAGGACTTGACCTGTTACCCATTATGTTACCCACCCCAAATACCTGACCCACAAATGCTACTGACATGCCAGGTAGGGTAGTACTTTATCCGAACTACACAACCTGAGTAAAAATGGGTGATACCCACACTACTTGATGCAGCTGCCTGTTGGGTAACCCATCCCTACTCCTGTCCTACTGGACACACCCCCATCCTGTGTGTCTGTGGTGGGACCAGCCATGATACCATTGCCAATCACTTTGGTGCTGGCAGGATCATTGGCATTGGGGCTGGTGCTGGTGCCAGATTTGGGCCCTTTGGGGCCTGGCACCAGTTTCAGCACCAACCTCAGCACTGGGGATCTCCTTGGTGCTGGATTTGGTGCTGGGTTTGGTGCTGCCCCTTGCACCAGCCCCTTATCCTTTGGGGCCGGTGTTTGTTTGTTTATTTATTTACTGAGAAACCTGAATTACACCCTTTGCGTCAAAGACTCTTTTGCAAAGGCTCCTCATCAGTTAAAATAGTATACAAGCATTACACAGTGAAGTTAATAAAGGTGCATATCAAGCAATCAAATAATATGGTACATAAAGAATACAGCGGAGAAAGTAGTACAACAGATTCATGTTACGTTTTGTGGGCAGAGGCATCCCAGAGTCGAGTAAAGAACAGGAGATACAGTTATAAGTCATTTGTTCCACCATAGTAATTATTACAATGCAGAGATAATACAAATGGTAGACTAGCAGAGATAAGGTACATAATTACATAATCCATTAACATAGCACACTATGAGTTAGAGAGTTGCTGAGGCCATGCTCTGGATTAGAGGGCTTGTGATCCACCCCCATCTATGACCCTCCCTCTAGGGAGGATGCGAAGGAAGACAACTCTGAACCCAACCTCATCATTTCTGAGGGCAGCGAAGAAGACTTTTTCTGTAGCCTGGACTCCTCAGACCCAGGCCTCAGTTTTGTGCCTCAGCAGCAGCTAACATTTCAGGCTTTGATGAGAAATATGCATTTTGCACTCAGTTATGAGCCTACAGCCACTGACCCAGTTAAATGTCTCCATCTGCGGTGGCTAAACGTTCCAACCATACCTGTCAATTTAGTTCCTCCTATCTTACCCACATTTCAGACCCTGTCTGATGCAATCTGGAGCAAGCCTGCTTCAGTAGCTTCTGTCTCCAAGCAGTTAGACAGGAAATACACTGCCGCTAAGGACAGACCAGTGTATGTTTCTCAACCTATAGCTGATGCCATCATTAGTTTTCTCCAGAATGACAAGGCCATTCTTCCCCAAGAGGTCATTGTACGCCGTTAACAAGCAGTTGCACAAGACTGACACTACGGGCTTACGCAACAGCCACCCTAGGCATGTGGATTGCTAGTTACCAAGGGCATTTTTCCAAATATGAGTATACCCTTTGGAGCTCTCTTAAGTCTCTGGCAGAGGCCCTGCCAGATTCTGAGACTAAGTAAAAGATTCCGCTGGTTGCCCCACATGAGACTGAGTCCAACAGTCATCAGCTCAAAGCTGCTATGGATGCCTTTGACACTGCCTCCCACTCTGTAGCCACAGGCATCTGCATCAGGAAGCATTCCTGGCACAAACTGCTGCTTTTTCACAACATGTCCAACAAAAGGTTATGGATGTTCCTCCGATGGAACTTACTTGTTTGGAAAGCAGGTACAAAAGTCTCTTAAGGCATCTTATGAAACTAGGACTACCCTTTAGACTTCCAGACCAGCCCCTGCTACACTCAGAGGGGGAAAGGACATGGTTTCTTTCAGAACAAGCAGTCCTTTCATGGAAAAGGCAGAGGAGCCCAAAACAAATCTCAGCCTCCCCAGCCTCAGAAGAAGGTGCAGCCAAAGACATAGTCACCAAAAGCACCCAAAGCACCTGGTACCACCCTCTGAAGCTCTGGCCCCATTCTATCTCAGCTGCCGAGGCAGATCTCTCCTCCCCAGTGTGTGTGTGTGTGTGTGTGGGGGGGGTGCTTGACCCAGTTTTATCATCAGAGGGAGTCCATTATGATGGAAAATTCGGTCCTCAGGATTATCCAGGAGGGATTCTCCCTGGACGTCACAGAAATCCCCTTGGGACCATCCTTGCAAAAGACAGCCCCTCTTATCAGGTCATATGTCAGAGCTTCTGGCGCAGGAGATTGCAGGCCTCCTGAGCAACAGGGCAGGGAAAATAGTGCCGGAGTCAGGGTGGAACACAGGTTTCTACTCCCACTACTTCCTAGTACCAAAGAAATGGGGAGGCATGCGCCCCATTCTCAACTTTAGAAACCTGAACAAATTCATGGATCAAGAAAAATTCTAAATGATTTCTCTGGTTCCCAGCTTCCCTTCCTGAACCCTCAGGATTGGCTAACTTCCCTGGATATGCAGGTCACATACCAGCATATAATGGTACACACCAGTTACCACAGATATCTTTGATTCGTTATGCTGGGGCAGCACTACCAGTTCAGAGTCCTGCCCTTTTGGCTCTTCTCTGTGCCTCAGATCTTTGCAAAGCGCTTTTTTTTTTTTTCATTTTATTTATTATGCTTTTTGCATTGGCCGCATCTACCACTTGGCTCCAGCACCCCAAGCACCTGCCTCGCTCCCCTATAGCCATGCTCCACAGATACCCCATGGCTTACCTCCCAGGGTGGGGCCACGACACCGTGTCAGGCACGTCAACAATGGGGGAAGGTGTCAGTGGCAACCGACATTGCCTCCCTGGCTTCCCCCCCAGGGTGGGGTTCGGGGCCCAATGGTGCCACAGAGTGGTAATTGGTCTGCAGAATGGCAGGGAGCCATAGAGGCCAAGTGCCGGGGTGGGTGTCATCTTCAGATGGCCATTTGTTTTTTCAGTCTGCCCCAGGGGCGGGGGACATGCAATGACATCCAGCGTCTGCCCCGCCCCTCTAGCGTGCAGGCGCCAGTTGCCTGCGGTTTCCCTGGCCTCTGCCAGGGGGTCCATCAAGCACGGACACTCTACCCCACCCCCCCCCAGAGAAGGAGAGCAGTCCATGGGATGCTCAATCCTCCTCCCCTCCGGCCGTCCCTCTGACTCCTCGGGTCTGTTCCCGAACCTGGGTCATCAGTGTCGCGAGCGGAAACCTAACAGCTGCGCCAGTGGGCCAGCTACAAAGTGCTTTTTGCAGTACTTGCAGTTCAATGAGAAAGCTGGGACTCCAGATTTACCCTTACCTGGATGATTGGCTGATAGTCCATCCAGACAGGAAATGGACTAGGCAGTGGCCACAGCCTCTCAGTTCTTCACCTCCATGGGAATTCTGCTGAATCTGTAGAAGTCTCAGCTCCAACCCTTACAGCTGCTGTTCATAAGAGCTCTTTTGGATATGACCAAGGCCCAAACCTTTCTTCTAAAGAGCAGAATGCAGGTGATCTTGCAGATGGCATGCTACCTCATGGAGCGCAAATCTGTACAAGTCCACTCTGTGCAATGCATGCTGGGTCTGATAGCCTCCTCAGTGTACACTGAGCCCTGGCATGGTTGCACATGAGAATGACTCAATGGATGCTCAGTGCACAATGGTCACAGGCATCACATCCTCAGACCTACCACATTCAGGTGACCAAGCTCCTGATTTGGTCGCTCACATAGTAGTCATTGGGAGACAGTCTCTTCCAGGCCTTTTCCTTCTCCCAACCTAAGCCTCAGGTGACTCTCACCATGGATGGCTCCCTGGTGGGGTGGGGGGACAACTGTCAGGGCCTCCAAACACATGGTGTCTGGGACCCATCAGAGACTCATCTCCACATCAATGTGTTGGAGATACAAGCTGTTTTGTGTGGCCTGCATGCCCTACTGGATCTTGTCAGCCACAAAACAGTCCTCCTCCAGACAGACAAGATATCTGTGATGTACTTCATAAATAAACAGGGAGGAGCACACTCTTACCCTCTCTGCAGGAGGTGATGAGAGTGTAGAATGATGCCTGGAACAGGGGATTCTGCTGCAAGCCATCTGTCTGCCAGGAGTCCAAAACACTCTGGCAGACGAGCTTGGCTGAATACAGGCAGATCCTCATAAATGGCCACTAGCTCCAGGCGTCATGAGATTGCTGTTCGACAAGTGGGGTATGCCAAATGTGGACCTTTTTTTGCATCCCCACTCATTGCAGTAAGAATATGGTTCTCAATGTCAGTAAGACAAAAACTATGTTGTTTGGCACCCCCCAATTTTTGAAGGAGGTCCTTACTCTGTCGATTTATAATATTGGGGGGATTGTTGTTGAATTTGTAAAAGAATTCAGATATCTGGGAGTCCTTTTGGACCTGGGCTTAACCTTTCTTTGCAGGTAAACGCTATAAGCAAAAACTGGGCATTCTGTTTAAAATGAAGAAATATTTTTTGGAAGATATTAGAAAATCTATTGCTCTTGGAATACTTTTGCCACATTTTGACTATGTTGCAAGTCTTTATTATTGGCTTGCAGTTGGTGAACTTCAAGTGCTGTTACTTATAACAATATCTGCCGATTTGTTCTGGATTGTTCTTATCGTTTTCATCATTGTTCAATGTATTCCAAGCTTGGTTGGCCAGCGTTAAATAATAGGATTACATTTATTTTGGTTGTCAAGTTTTCAGATCTATTTTTTTTCTGTACCAAGTATCCATTATCTGACTTGGTGGATATAAGGCTTCCTACCTGTAATTTACGTTCCTATAGAGGCACCATTCTCACTTCTGTTTGTTTTCGAACTAAGGCGGGTGCAAGGTCTTTGTCAGTGGCAGCACCTCAATTTTGGAATATACTGTCCCTTGATGTCCGCTCTTCTACCTCTTATTCACATTTTAAGCAGAAATTGAAGGTTTATTTGAATTCAATGGAGTTTTGTAACTGTTTTGTCTAATTTTGTACTTGTTAAGTGATTGTCTTATTGTTCCTGTTTAGAAAATGGGCTTAGACATTCCTGGGCTCTGATTGGCTGACAGCCCTGGCAAGGTGGGCATCTATCAGACAACAGAGCCCAGGTATTAAAAGCACCAGTCTCCAGCCGACCTCCTCACTGTTATTTATGGGCACAGGAATGTTCAAAACGTTAACCCTGCCATATTTTTTCCTCGCTTAGCGAGTGAGAGAACCCCCAACCCGATTTAAACTGGCAGTCTGAAAAGTGTATAAACAAGAAAATATTTAAGCTGTCTTTTTTCCATTAATGTCACACACCATTAACTGTCCTAGGCTAAAGCAAAAGAGAAATCACCTTTTTTTCCTATGTTGTGCTCCCGATCATCCCATTATGCTTGCTTCGACACCATCCTCGCTACATTCCGACCAAACTGTGACATCACAAACTGCCAAATGCAGTTTAGAAAAAGAGAAATAGACAAAAACTGCCAGTGCCAAACCTAATTGAAAGAAAATCTGCTCAGTTCAGGAACTGCATTAACAAGCCGCAGACTAAGCTGCCACCCAGCACTAAAAAACTACAACTAATCTTTAACTGATTCCGCGGCACGAGCAACATTTCTCGTACATCTCACCCACCTCCCCCCAATGTAATCTCTATCCCTGCTAACCGACAGGGTGTGTGTGTGTGTGGGGGGGCCAGACAACAAACTGCTGTGTTTTTTTCCTCTTCAAAATTCTGCTTCTCTCAAAATTTGCATCTTTACACTGGCACACATGCACTTACTGGGCGCTACCTCAAGGCAGGACGGAACAGCTGACAAAAAAAAACAAAATGGTAACTGCTTCATGCCACATTCTATTCAGCTGGGAATCAAGCTCTGGACATCCCCTCGATCTTCATGCGCAGATCATTTGTCCCTCATCAGCTCCATAGTATGATTCCTGCTTTGTATTACAGCTGAAAAAACGTAATACACAAATCAAGGCAGAAAAGCACAGAAATGTACCTGTTGTTTCGCAGTCTTACTGTTTTGTTTTTTTTTCTTCCCATCAGCAAATTTTTTTTTTTATGATTTCGTGATTACAGAGCCTCAAGCAGGACAAAACTCCATAACTAGAAAATAAAACTCCATTCTACTGCAGGCAGAGGAATTATTTTATTGCAAAATAAATGAAACTTTTAAGAATTTTAACATTAAAACATCATTTTTTTTTCACACATGCATACTAGAGTGACTCATTTTCTAAGCGCAATAATACCCTCCTGGGTGGGCAGTACTGAGCAATACTGGACCTTCCAGGGGCTATATGTCTCATTACGCCCCTGGACAGTCTGGTATTGCCCAATACTGTCCACCCAGTTGGGTATTATTGCTTACATATTGTCGGATCAGAACTAAAAATGGGCTTGTCCCAGTGTCCTTACCCAGTTAACAAATAAAAAAATAAAAAAAAAAAATTAAATGAAAATAAAATGCCAAACTGCCTCAATTCTGCTCCAGAAATCCAGGACATGGCATTTTCTGTCAGGATGTATTCAGACTGGAATGGCAAAATCTGTTTCTGTAGGCATTCCTTCCAATCCCTCTATTGCAGAGGTTATTGCTCAAACTAGAGGCACAAGAGGGCAAGATGATACTAGTCACCCCTTGCTGGCCTCGACAGATATAGTTTGCTCTCTTCTGTTGCACACACTGTCAGTCAACAAACTAAGGATTCATCCACTCAGGATGGACTTACTGACTCTGGGTCACCTGGTCCATCCCCACCTGTGATACCTTCACCTTCAGGCCTGGCTCCTGAAGAGATAAAAGTGAACAGGTACAAGGTCTCTCAGAGGGTCTCCGAAATACTTTTAGCTGCCTCTAAGCCTTTCACTAGGAAGGCTTACACAGTCAAATGGAAAAGATTTTCCATCTGGTGCTCTAAAACCTGCATGGACCCCTTTGGGTGCCCACCTGGCAAGGTTCTGGAGTACTTGCTGGACCTTACTGATGCTGGCCTACAGTATTCCACAGTTAAGGTCCACTTATGTGCTATAGCTGCATACCGCAAGCCCATTGTTACCCGCTACCTGGCACAGTTGCCACTGTTCACGAGGTTCCTTAAGGGCATCTTACACTCAAGGTCTCCCATCAGGAAGCTGGTGGCTGCCTGGGACAGCAACCTTGTTCTGGATACATTCACCCACACATCTTTTGAGCCCTTTGTGACATGTGAGCTGAAGTTTTTAACTTGGAAAGAAGCATTTCTAGTGGCCATCACTTCTTCTTACAGAGTGTCTGAATGCCATGCTTTTTTCACAGATCCTCTGTATACTGTTTTCCACAAGGACAAGGTAGTTCCCCACACACACACTCTAACTTCCTAGCAATAGGGGTGTTGGAGTTTCATCTGAACCAGCCACAAGTGCTGCCTACATACTTTGCCAATTTCCAGAATAAAGTAGAGCAGTCTCTCCATTCCCTGGATATTACGAGGGTCCTTACATATTACCTGGACAGAACTAAGAACTTTAGGCAATCCAAACAGCTCTTTGTCTCCTTCGATCCCAATTGAAGTTGGACAGCCTGTTACAGTCAAGTGCATTGCTGCATAGCTTGTGAGCTGCCTATGCCACTGTTATGACATGTCTCAGGTCAACCTGGAGGGTCAGGTATGTGTCCACTCCACTAGAGCAGTTGTCACGCCCCTGGCAGAGATTCACTCTGTACCTATTGGTGATATCTGTAGAACTGCAACTTGGAGCACAGTATGCACCTTTGTTAAACACTATGCCCTGGATGTCTATGCCAGGCAGCATGCCACCTTTGGCAAGACAATCCTGAATGGTCTTCTGTCCTGAGCGAGCCCATGGTTCCTACTGTCCTAGTCCAGGGCATTTTGTCTGAGCTTGGTACTCTGACTCACTTGTGGGAATCAGTGGTGAAGCTTAATTCCTGGAAGATATGAAAAATGACATACTCACCATAATACTTGATGATCTAGGAATATCTTCACCATTGATTCACACACCATCCTGCAGCAAGCGCGATTTTGAAAGGTGCTTGCCGCAACTGCCTTGCCACACATCCCGAACGCAGGACGCGGGAAGGGAATGCAGCTGTAGTCAGGGATGGGTTCTACAGTATGCAGTGGGTTGCCTTGTACAATAGGCTTCGGTGTCAGGCTGCTGTACTGCAGAGCCATTAGTGTCTGCCTCTGACCTCTGCATAGTGGTACCTTTGGGCTGACTCCAATATGTTTTTTTGGTCTTCACCCCCCTTATTCTTGGTTTGGGTTGTGAAGACACTGGGTCCAATTTTAGAAAGTGGCCACAAGACCTGCTTCAAACCCTGCAGCTGTGGCAAAGTGGGATGCAGTTGTGCCAAAGCCCTTGGAAACGCCGTGGTCCAATTTTAAAAGGGCTGATGCATTTCCAACAGTTTTCCCAGTTTACGGCACCATGCACCAAAGGTTTGGTGCAAGTGCTGTGAAAGAAAGTCACTCAGGGACGCAACAGTAGACCATGGAGAAGCTGATCTAATCCCTGTTGCATCAACCTTCAGGAGTGCTCTGTTAGTAGGAGGAAGCCCATAAAAAGTTGCCAGAGCAGGGTTCTGACATCACCATGGGGTGTATTGTCCTGAGGTGTGTCCCTGCAGCACTCCACAGGATCAGGGGATCTTCCTGGTACATCCTGCCAAAATTGTCTGGATGCCGTGGTCAGAGGCAGACACTGATGGCTCTGCAGTACGGCAGCCTGGCACTGAAGCCTATTGTACAAGGCAACCCACTGCATACTGTAGAACCCATCCCTGACTACGGCTGCATTCTCTTCCCGCGTCCTGCGCTCGGAATGTGTGGCAAGGCAGTTGAGGCAAGCACCTTTCAAAATCGTGCTTGCTGCAAAGTTTGATGCAAGTCACCACTTGCTTCAAACACCCTTGCTGCAACTCTCCTGCGGCAATGCAACACCTTCTAAAATCAAGCCCAATATGCTGCTGGTTTGCTGACTCTTCTTACATGGATCACCAGGGCTATCGCATGCCCTTAGGTTAAGTGCATAAGTACTTGCTAGGTTATGCTGCACCTCCTCAGTAAAATAAGTACTGAGGCAGTTGAGGGCTGGCGATGAGGTAAACCATGCAGCATGAGCCAGTTTTGCAGTACTATGTATGCATGCAGCTTAGCTCAGTGCCAGACCTCCTGAAAAGTTCTGGCTTTCTGCATGGTTCTAGTGCCTCCGGCTAAGACCCACTAGTGTGAATCAATGGTGAAAATATTCCTAGAAGATCAAGAATTAGAGTGAGTACATAATTTTCATTTACTTGCTGTTCTGTTAGAATTTTATTTCGTATGCCCCTCCACTGCCATTACCTTATTACTTAGAGGGTGTGCTTTTATCCCATGGTCCCCAATTTGGAGGGCAACGCAGAATACCAGAGACAGGGGAAAGATGAAACCTCACTTTATTTTGGCCATGGGGGTGTTTAGCAACAGCCCTGGGCCAGGGGTTGTATAATTCCCCACCTAGAATTAATTTCACTCTGGTTGATAAAAGGCCCTTTGTCCTGAACTCAGAGGTTCACCACTTTTCTTTTTTTCCCCAAGGGGGGGTTGTTTTTCTTAAAGGGTTTTTATTTCCTTTTGTCTTCCTACCCCAGGGTGCATAGTGGTACCTTTGGGTTCCTTCACCCCCTTTTTTTCTTTTTCAAACCCCAGGAATCCCTCAGTATGCTTAAACTAATGCAATCAGCCTCTTGTGTTGAACTGCCCCAGAGAGAATGGAATGTATATAAACGATGGAACTCTCATTGGCTCGTGCCAATTTCAAACTGCTGCCCCCTAGTAACTGCTGCGTTCCGATAACGCTCAGATTCATTTCTCCACATGCTAGTTTGGATGACTCGGACAGCTCTCCTCAACTCTGTTCTACCATTATTGTTTGTTGGTTTAGTACTTTTCGATTGGTTCCCCTATTCAGGTTAGTTAGCACAGTTTTAGTGTGTTTTTTGTGTTTTTAGTGGTTCTGTGGAACCGAGGGGAATCACTGTTTCCAGGGTTTTTTGACACAAATTTCATCTATTTGCTTTCCAGGAACTGTTACACTATATTTTATTTTAAATTTTGGGTTTCTTTGTGGTTCCTTTCCTGTCAGGAACCAGGCTTTTTCTTTGGTTCTCTGTGCCTAAATTATGTCAGGGAACCAATCGCTTTTTTATGTCTTCTTGCATTGTTCATATTGGGTCGAGGAACTGACCATTTTTTCTTCTGAAACAGTGGAATCCACTTAAATGCACATCCATTTTGCTCAGGGAAAATATGTATTTAAGCGGAATGTGCATTTACCTGAAATTGCCGTTTTGTGACTGTGCTGCACTTCATTAAAGACAATGGACACACGTAGCGTATTAACGTTTATTTCCCATTACTGATGCTAACCTTATCAACCATTTGTGACTGAAGTGAGGGACAAAGAGGTCCACTGATCCATAAAATGAGGGACCTATTCTGAAACTGGGAGTGGGCTACCGTAAGTGTATTGAGAACCCACACAGTGAGAGAGCAGGGAGAGCAAGGTGTGTGTGCTGCTGCTGTTCAGAGCTGTGAGAGACAGCATCGGTGGAGTTGGGCTGGATAGAGATAGAAAGAGAGAAAGAGAGAGAGAGAGAGATGGTCCAGTGTGCAGGAGCATAGTTCAATTTAGATAGCTGTGGGAACAATGAAAGAGAAAAAGGTCATTCAAACATTGAGAGGTATGCAGCTGCTGCTGTGGGGCAAGGTGTTAACTACAGCCGCAATGTGTAATTAAGTTTATTAACCCTGTCATTATCTGTGTCAAAGAACATGAGCACTGTCGTTGAAACCATTGTGCACTTAACAGGTGTTAAATACATTGAAAGAAATGTGTGAATCAAGTGAGTTTCTGTGTTACTTAGCCGAAATGTGCGCTTATCTGACGTGCATTTGTGCGGCTTAATTAACATTACAGGTATAGAAAAAAAAACGGGAAAACAAAATGTTGTACATTAAAATGAAATGTGCACTTATCCGAAGTGCATTTAAGTGGAATCCACTGTATATGTTTTTCTGTAGTGCCTGACAGTTATGTTAGAGGCACCTAAGCAGAAAAAGAAGACAGGACCTGCTGGATTTAAAAATTGTATTAACTGTGGTCAAATTGTGGCCAAAGCTGACAGGCATGATTTGTGCATTGTCTGTCTGGGAACTAGTCACATAGTCACTAACTGTGACATTTGCAGGACTTTTTGTCCCAAAACTTTGAAAAAGAGGGCCAAAAAGCTGGAAGAAATGGCCACTCCTTGCTCTCCTTCCAAGCCCACTGAAGATGCTTCCTCATCTAAAAAAGGCAAAACAAAAGAGCCAGTGGCCCCTAAATCCCCTGAAAAACCTAGTTCTTCTAAATCTAAGAGACCAGTTGAACTGGTTCTTGCAAAAAGGAAACATAAAGAAAAGCATGTTGCTGCACCTCCTGCTGAAAAAGTAAAGGTGCTTTCAGCTGACAGACCAAAAATACCCTCAGCTGAGGACATTGTCAAGGCCTTACAGATACTACAGGGTCTCCAGGCTGTCGGTCCCTTGGTTCCCTCCTCATTTCCATCGGTTCCTGCTTCAGCTTCCCCCATTCAGGAACTGGCTTACCTATATGAGGAACCAGAGGAGGAGGAGGAAGAGTTGAAGGAGGAGGGGGAACCCATTGAGCCTAAAGTCTCCCCAGGCAGGATTTTGGTTGCCCCCCCTCCCCAGTGACCTGAGAATTATTCATCTCAAAATTCTTTTGTGAGATGAATGGTTGATACCCTGAATCTCTCATCCAAGAAACAGTGGAGGATGAGGAAGAAGCTGATTTGTTAGATATGATGGGTCTCACTCCCACTAAGAGACTTTTGTTACCAATTCATAGGTCCCTCAAGAAAGCTGTTTTAAAAATAATGCAGACCCCCACTTCTGTTCCAGGGGCAGACAGAAAGGTGGCTAAGAAATATCAGCTAGATAGATCAAATGCTGATTTTCTATTTACCCACCCAGACCATGAGAGGGTGGTACAGGCTGCTGCATGTGATAAGGTTAGGGTGCCTTTGGCTTTACACCCACCAGATAAAGATTCAAGTAAGATTGATGCTATGGGGAAGAAGGACTGCCTGGTAGTTTCCCTTTTTGTCAGACAGGCCAATTACATGGCCTATGCAGCCTAGTACCAGAAAGCCCTATGGTCTACCATCCTGGCCATGGTGGATAAGATCTCTGGAGAGGTGGCAGTGAACCTAGCTGAGACAGCCAGAACAGCCTTGGATGCCACAAAATGTCAGTTTTATATGACAGTGGAAGTCAGTGATACTGCTGCCAGGCTCATGGCCCTTACTGTATCTATGAGGCGGTTCGCCTGACTCAGGGCTACAAACCTGTCTCAAGATCAAAACAGAGACCTACATGAAAAAAGTGGAAGATTACAAAACCACTTAAAGAAGTAATTCTGCCAGGGACAGACCTTCCACTTCCTACAAATCCCAATACAGGGGAGGCAGGGGTAGGGGATCCTACTTCAGGCCTTTTTCCAGGCCCAAGCATTGCCAGACTACCAGCAGACCAGGGGGTACTACTTTAGAGGTAGAGACAGAAGGGCTATGAGAAGGTCTGAGCCAGCAGTTCAGGCCAAGCCACAGCCAAAACAGAACCCCTGACGTGCTTGCATGGATCGCCTCCCCTTACCAGTGGGTGGCAGGCTGGCTCACTTCCTCCAAGCATGGCATACCATCACAACAGACAGGTTTTGGAGGTAGTTAGCCTGGGCATGTCCCTAAGTTCAAAACATTCCCCAGGCTGAGAAGCAGATTTTTCACTCCAGCAACCCCAGCAGAAAGGATTTTGCTAGAGTCAGAAGTTGCCAACCTTCTGTTCATCAGAGCAGTGGAGCCTGTGCCTCTTCCCAGAGGGGCCAAGGCTTCTATTCAAGGTATTTCCTAACCCAAAAGAAAAATGGGGACTGGCAAGCCATCCTGGACCTCAAACTCCTGAACAAGCATGTAACAAAGCCACAGTTCAGAATGGTCACTTTGGCTATGATAATCCCAACTCTCCAGCAGGGGGACTGGTTGGTATCCTTGGAACTCAAGGATGCCTATTTTCACATCCCAGTCTGGCCCAGCTACAGAAAGTACCTAAGGTTCAGACTTCCCTCAGGCCATTACCAGTTTGCAGCCATGCTCTTCGGCCTAACTTCAGCCCCCAGGGCATTCACAGAGTGCCTAGCAGTAGCAGTAGTGGTGGCTTACTTAAGAAGGCAAGGTAAGGGGTCACAGTCCGAGTCCCATGTTTTCTAAAATTCTGCGGTTGCAGCAGTGGCTGCAGAAATCAGGGCTGACCGCAGAAATCAGTGCTTGCCGCAGAAATCAGGAAAACCAGCCACACAGCCACAGAAATGCTAGCTGTGCTATGTAATCACACAAGACAAGGGCATAGCTACTGATATGTCAAGTATGCCATGACATACATGCTCTTTAGAAGAGCCAGCAAACTGATACCATCCGCTACAAAGCCGAAAAGCTAGTGGTTGCATGGCATCTTGACTCATGCTGGCTCATGTTACATAACTCTGTCCAACCAGTATTTGGGGAGGTGAGGGACTGACACAAGAGTAGCAAAGCTTGATTAGGTCCAGAGCAGTTATGATTTGCTGCTGTATAGGTGTGGGTAGCTCAGCCATGTTATTTTTTCATTGTGAGGCAGCTCATGGTGTATGTTAAATCCTTGGAAGATGAATTTGGAAGGAAAAACTGGAAGGTGAGCTGTAGTCAAGAAGTGAGAAGATTCAGTGGTGCCTGTGGAGGTGGAATCGATCTCAGTGTGGTGACAGGTATCGGAGGAGGAGCTGATAACAGAAACATAGGGCTGGTTCCAGACTGAACAGAGGACTCAGTCCCCACTGGTGGACATCGATCACTGTTTTGATTTGTGGGCCACTGTTCTGTACCTGCAAGTGTGCCAGTAATTTCTTGGCTGATTTGAACCGGCAGCCTAAATGGTGGCATCAAGCTCAATTCTTATGGAGGGTCAAGTTGCCCAGCTGCAGCAGAGCTGGGGACCAGGGTATACTAGAACTGGAGCAAGTAGGTATGGAAAAAAATCGGAATGGAGAGTTTGATTGCTGTTATACATAAATGAAATGAGGGTCACTGACTGAAGAACACCACAGCCCCCTGAGTTGCGAGCAGAAGAGAACATACTAACCAAGATTACTCCAGCTTAATAAGAATGACTTGCTTGCATTTTTTAGTGTGTCCCCCAAAAGAAAAATCAGGAGTCAACAAATCCTTCAGACACTGCAAAGTACACTCTTCTTCACTGTTATAGGAAGACAATCCCCCCGCAACACACAGATTTGCACACTGCACTCTACATGTTTGTTGCAAGGCAGCTGGGGTATTCCTAGTTTAAACAAAAAATCGAAAAGAACATTGATCAAAATCAGAAAAAAAAGGCATTCAAGCTGGAGTCTCTTTTTATATTTGCTAACTGTAAATATAAACCAGAAGAAATCCAAGCTGGTTTTACCTTCTTTGTAGTTTTAGCTATGTGTGTATATCCTCCTCAGATTATAAGCTAGGAGAACAGCAAAGGCCACCGATTTCCAGAAGAACAGACGAGCCTTTAAATTCAGGGTGGGAGGAAAAGTTCATTAAAAGAGAACACTGATGCCCATGGCTGTCCCAGGTTTGGGTTATTGCAGTTTAATATTTGTGATAAGAAGACTACATACTGTTAAATGGCCTGCTGTTCCATTTTCAGTGTAGCAGAGTGGTTGCACGAAGGCAGTCAAAGGGTTAATAAGACTTAATCCCTTTGAAGGTTTGCTGTTTAGCCACAATTTATCTGCCGCAGAATGGCTGCAGAATCAGCAGTTGTTTTGCCGCAGAAAGTATGAGGTCCTGCCGCAGAATGTAGGTCCACTTTGCCGCAGTAAACACGGGGCACTGGTCACAGTATTCCCTTACCTAGATGACTAGCTAGTCTTGGGGCAGTCCCCCTAGTACACCAGAGACTCTCTTACTCTTACTCAGAGCACCTTGGAGTCTCTGGGATTCATGATAAATGCCCAGAAGTCATAGATGGAGCCTCTGCAGGTCCTGGACTTCATGGGGCAGAGCCGGACACCCAACAAGGAAGGGCATTCCTTCCCCAGAACAGGGTAAACAGTAGCCTGGAGCTGGCAGGCTCTTTCAAGCTAAACAGACCCAGGCCAGAAAGGCACTTCCTGCAGCTACTGGGCCACATGGTGGCAGCCACAGCTGTAGTACTAGAATCAAGATTCCAAATGAGAGACATCCAGTTCCACTTAAGAGCCCACTGGTCTCAAAGGAGAGATCCTCAGGCCAAATTGGTGCCTGTCACAAAAACCCTATTACAAGCCCTGCAATGGTGGCTGGACAGAGAGAACCTCAGGGAGGGAACTCCTTTTCACAAGGAAATATCATCGGTGGTGCTTACCACAGATGCCTCCCTCTTAGAGTGGGGGCACACGTGCTCGACCTCACAGCGAGCAGTACATGGTCTCCCCAGGAATCACTCCTGCATATCAGCCTATTAGAGCTCAAGGTGGTTTGCCTGGCTCATCAGTCATTCACACGTCAGCTCAAGGGCAAAGTAGTGCAGGTCAGAACACTACCATCATGTACTACATCAACAAACAGGGAAGGACCAGGTCCACCTTACTGTGCACAGAGGCCACGAAGGTCTGGAACCTGGCCTGCTCCCTACAGGTGTCTCTGTCTGCCATCCACCTACCAGAAAAGGACAAAATTCTGGCAGACTCCCTCGGCAGAATCAGTCAAAACCACCACGAGTGGTCCTTGAATGCACAGGTGCTGGCATCAGTATTCAGAAGGTGGGGCACACAAGAAATAGATCTCTTTACCTCCACAGACAACCACCAGCTGCCATAGTTCTGTTGCAGATCTCCAGCCCAAGGAACTGTGCCAGCGGATGCCCTGACATTGGATTGGTCAGACAGGTTCCTTTATGCCTTTCTTCCTTTCCCCCTGTTACTCAGAGTTTTGATAAAACTCAGGTCACAGCTAGCAACAATGATCCTGGTGACACCGAATTGGACAAGACAGCCCTGGTACTCCCTCTTGTTAGTCATATCAGCATCACAGACAATTCACCTTCTTCAGAGGCACAATCTCCTAACATCCTCTCAGGGCAGGATTCTGTATCCCAGTCTCAAGTCTCTCTGCCTGAAAGTTTTGCTCTTGAAGACTTAAAGTTTGCCAGTCTGCACTTCTCTGAGGAGGTCCTAAATGTCCTCAGGGGTTCTCGGAAACCCTCAACCCAGAAAACTTATACTTACAAATGGAAGAGATTTTCTATCTGGTGTGGGCACAATAGTATCGACCCCTCTAGGGCTGGGTTCTCTGTCCTGTTGGACTACCTGACCCATTTGCATTCTCTGGGCCTTAGGCCCTCTACACTGCAGGTTCACCTAGCTGCAATCTCAGCATACATTTCAGCTGGTAAGGATAGGTCCATGGTATCCCACTCTGTTTTTAGGAAGTTCTTTAAAGGACACCTTCACCTTCACCCTTCCCTTAGGGAGCCAGTCCCAGCTTGGGACCTGAACATTTGTATTGCCAGGCTCATGGAACCCCCTTTGAGCCTATGGCAACCACAGACTTAAAATATGTGACTTGGAAGACTTTTTTCTTGGTAGCCATTACTTCAGCTGGCGAGTAAGTGAGCTGCAGGCCCTGTGCACAGATCTGAACTACATTTCCTTCCACAGGGATATGGTAGTACTCTGGACTAATAGGAAATTCCTCCCTAAGGTGGTGTCGTATTTTCATCTTAATCAGTCCATAACATTACCAGTATTTTTCACTGTCAATTCCAGCTCAGGTGAGTGGAAGTTGCATAGCCTGGATGCCAAAAGGGCATTCATCCACTACCTTGACAGGACCAAAACCTCCAGGCCAGAGTATACTCAGTTGTTCCTCACCTATGGGGAACTGGGTAAGGGTAAACCAGCTTCAAAGAGAACTATTACATGCTGGATAGTGGCCTGCATCCAGTTCTGTTACAGTAAAGTTGGTAAACAGCACCCCCCCCCCGGCATCAGGGCACATACTACCAGGGGTACAGCTGCATCAGTAGCTGCAGCAAGGGACATCCCCTTACTGGAAATTTGCAAAGCAGCTACATGGAAAACTGTTCACACCTTCACCAAGCACTACTGCTTGGACATACCGTCCAGCAGTGATGCCAGATTTGGCACTGCATTTCTGCAGAATCTTTTTCCCAGATAGGTTCTGTACCCAGCCTCCAAAGGTACTGCATGGTAGTCTGCATTAGTTTAAGCATATGGAGGGATTCTTGGGGTTTGAAGAAAACATTACTTACCATAATAATCTTGTTTCTTCCAGGGGATCCCTCAGTATGCTTAAAGTTCCCACCCTGCCTCTCCTTCCAGAACCAGGGAAAAGGGGTCTCCTATTCTGCATCCCTGTTGGTCACTATCTGTTTATATTGTTCTGGTTACTTACTGAAGTTTTTAAACCAGTTTATGCTGTCTTCTTTGTCCCTTCTTACAGGGACCATGGTGTTTTGTTTTTTTTAGGTGGGATTAGTTTTTACTTAGTCTAGATAGTTAAAGGGTCTTCACCTATTAGGCTTCACTATGAATCTGAGCGTTATCAGAATGCAGCAGTGGGGGGCGTGGCCAACAGCCGAGCTTGCGGTCGCATTCTTGTGGAGCTCCGCTATAAGCAAATTTACTTAAGTATTTTATATTGAAAAACCGCTAGTTTTTCGTTGCTGAACAGACTTAATTGGAGAGGAAAGCTCACAGCACCATACGGTATATTTCTTGCCTCTCTGCTCGTTTGTATGAGGAAGCTATGGGAGAACTAATAAAGCAGCTACAGGTGGAAGGCTCCGACCTAAAGATCTGAAACCGGGCACTAGCACTGAATCCCGACCCGAGGTGTCGGATGGTGTAATGCAACCCACTAACGCGGCACTCTTAAAGGCGATACAGAAGCTGGACCAAAAACTGGAAGATTTCACCTCTCAATTTAAAAATCTGGACACTAAGGTGGGTGTGCTAGAAGAAGAGACGAAGGCAGCATCAGCGGCAGTCGCAAAGGCCACGACAATCACTACAGGCCTCATAAAAGAAAATGAAGCACTCAAGCGAATCTGGAAAATTTAGAGAACACTTCACGAGCTTCACACATCAGAATCATAGGCTTACCAGAGGATTCTGAAGGAGAAGGTCCCGTTTCCTTTTTGCAAACTTTCTTCAGGGAGACCTTACAAGTTCGGGAGCCAGTCGCTATCCAAAGACTATATAGGATTACTCCACGAGGTGGAAGAAGCCGCGCAGCCACGAACCAACTGCTGCCCCGAACTCTCCTCGTGGTCCTAGGATCGGTAATGGAGAGAGATCATATCATTATTAAGACCAAGCAGCAAGGAACTTTGAGCTGGGACAATGCTAAGGTGCACATTTTCCTGATTTGAGCTTTGCCACCAGACAGCGACGGAAAAGTTTGATGCCATCAGAACCCGCCTCAGACAGCTTGGAATCCACCATGTGCTCTAATGCGGCAAGTCTGCGGATTACATATGGTGGTAAATACTATCAATTTGCCGATGCAGAAGCAGCTAAGAAAATGCTCAGTCATATTGAGCGCGAATTTCAGGCAAAAGAGGACAATATAGACCGTGACTCAGGGGATAATGACTGAACTTGTGCTATTAAGCAACTACACTTGATCACACCTGAGCACAAATGAAGTGCTGATTTATGGACAATTCCATATCTACCCCTGACTGTTGCTTTCTAATGAATATATAAAATACTGATTCTAGGGAAGGGCTGGGAAGAGGGAAAAGTTGGAATTGAAAAGGGTGGTGGAAATGAGGATAAATGACCTTCCTCTTGCATTTTTGGGGCCTTTGTGGGTCGAGGGTACTGTTAGATTAACTAACAGGTATATGGTACTTCCGGTTTAAAACCCAACGGTTCGAAACAAGTTCATAAATTGGATATATATTTGTTTTTTGCAGAATTAGATTTTATAGTCTGTTTCTTAAATCAAAATACTAAGCAGGAAGAGTATTAAGTTTTTTCTTGTAATGGGGAAATTACAGGAATGATTCATTGTTTAATGATATCAATGAGGGATGTTCTACCCGTTAATAAGGGTGATCGCTAATTTGGTAGCGTTTGATGGTAATCCCATCTCATGGCTGAATTGACCTGTTGAGATCTGTTCTAGAAAGAGTTAAATATATGGGTATTCCCCCCAGTGATGTACCAAGATAATAGGGGCTCAACCAATTTCTTACTGTAACAATGTGGTCATGCAATATGCTCTCAATGTTACTCTTTAAAAGCCTACCTATGAAGGTTATGTCATGTATAATTTATACAGATAAACTAATAAAAACGAAAATATCAAAAAAAAAAGAATGCAGCAGTTACTGGGACAGCAGTTTGCAATTGGCACGAGCCAATGAGAGTTCCATCATTTACATACCAATTTTCTTCAGGGCAGTTCAACACAGGAGGCTGACTGCATTAGTTTAAGCATACTGAGGGATCCCCTGGAAGAAACAAGATTACTATGGTAAGTAATGTTTTCTTTCCTCCCACACCTAGGCTTTGTTATGCCATCATAAACCTCTTTCTGGTATCCCCACAGGGTTAAGTGGAAGTAGTGTTTCATTAGACTTGGTGAGCATCCCTCTTGGGGCAGTTTTGCTGACTCCCTGAGTTCCTGAGAGGGCCCCACTCCCTTGGCATCTGATTGCTTTCTTTGTGCAGTGTTTGCTTCTCTACTCCTGGAGGTTTCCTCTGTTTGTATTTCTTCATGAGGATTTTTTTTTATCTCTTGTTGTAATTCTATTTGGGGCTTTTGGATAGATAGCAAGGTTGCCTCTCCTTAGCTCCACAATTTGGTTCTCAGTTCTCCATAGCAGGTTTCAGGTTATTTCTACTGTGCTGGTCTCTGGGGGTGGGAATGCGAGTTTATGTCAAATTTATAAGATGCAGAGGCTGAGGTGTAGAATATAATCTTGGGGGAATTATATTAAGGTAAGCTTATGGGCCATATTTGGGTCTCGGGGATGTCTCTGGGATTTATTCTCCACATGCCTCAGGGGAGTTAATAGTGTGGTTCTGATAATAAACATTCAATGGTGTCTGACCACATATTTTCCTGGAACGTCAAAGGTCTCAATAACCCAGTGAAAAAAGGTGAACCGTGCCGCAAAATGGCCTTCTCCGGTTCCTGGGAAGGTCATACCACACGTCATGGAGGGTATTATTGCGCTTAGAAAATGTATGTATGCTGCTATTAAACAAAAAAAGGAAAATGTTAAAATGAGAAAAAAAGTAGTAAAGCATTTGAGTAGGCCCTCTACGGTACACTTGTCAGTAGAGGGTGCTGCAGTTGTTTCATGTTTTAATTGTTTCCTCTTCTGTTGCGATCGCTCCCCTCCTCCCAACATAAGAAGTGAGGACTGTGAAAAGCAAGCAGAGAAGTGCTCAGTTTCCCGTTTTCTGCTTCTCCTTTCAAACCCTGGAATCTCTCAATAACTGCAATCTTTTCCCTGGAATTAGCCACCCCAGAGCTTAGAATTTTAGGCTATTTAGAGAATCTTAGATTGAAATTCAAAACCCTGTTGTGTGGTCACACTCACCGTCATATTATAATGGCAGATTTATTTCTACACCTGAAGAAAGCAGTCATCCTGAAGTCTTCACTTCAGAGCCAGTTACGGTTTATTGTTCTAGTATTTTATTAACTTTTATTTGTTTTAGTTATCCTTCGATACTCTGCATTAGTTAGGGTGTAGTTTAGCTTCATTTTTACTGATTCTCCAGTTTTGTATTGGTTCCCACCTTCTGGGAACTGCATTTTTCTATTAAAAAAAGTTTCTTCTTGTTTGAATTATTGCTTTGCAGTAATTCTATGTGACAATTCTCTATTCCCTTTTTTCAGGAAACAAGATGATAATTGGCTAACAATTATGTCTGAAGGCAATTAAGTGTTCATTTTATAGTGCAGTTATATATAACAAACAAAAAAGGAAAAAAAGGAACCAAACCGCATTTGGGATTTTAAACCCTTTTTTCCTAATAGAGGTTTATTTCTTTGGCAACTTACTATTTTTTTTGTTTTTTATTTTGAGAACCAGAACATTCTCAATGGTCGTCAGTATTTGGCATGACTGACAGGCCCAAAAAGAAAACAGGACCCACAGCCTTTAAAAACTGTAAAGTTTGTTTCCAACTCCTGGCAAAGACAGATTACTATGAGTAGTGTGTAAAGTGCCTGGGTCCAGATCCCAATTTTGTTAGTTGTAAGCTTTGTATTAAGTTTTGCCCTAAAATGCAAAAGAAAAAGGCTAAAAAATTAGAAGACATTATGGCTTCTCAGTCTGCCTCCATGTCACCTAAAGGCTGAGAGGAGGGTCCAACCCCTCATAGTAAGCAGCAATCCCTGGCAAAGGGGACAGATAAGAAAGAAAAGGCTGCTAAGAATGGTTCAGAAATCCGTGTGTCTGAACAGGGGAACACTGAATCCAATAAAAATGAAACTCTGAGCAGGAACCAGAGACAATGCCTGCCAAGAAAAACATTTTTATGTTTGCTTGCACGCATGTGCAAGAAATATAGTGCCATCATCGGAGATTTCGGAGGTGTGTCACCTCCTCCTCCAATTCAGGCAGTGTGCTGGCAGGCGCGGCCCCTGTAAGCCAATGCATTTTGGAGCTGTCTATGACACGCTCAAAATGCAGTGGACATCTGATTGAAAGAGAGCTACGCTTGAGTGAGCGTTTATAAGAAGCTGCTCAATGCGCAGCCCCCCGCCGCAGGGCGCATGCGCCCACCGCACGCGAAAGTGTATACAGCCGACGGGTGCCAATCCCCATCGGCTGAGCTTGCATCTGTCTCCTCCCCCAGTAGTTGATGCCATGCTGGGAGCCCACCCCAGCGTGGCAATCAGTCATTTTGCCGACGGGGTGCCCAATCCCCGCCAGCTGAACGCCTCAAAGTCCTTGTACCATGCTGGGAGCCCACCCCAGCGTGGCAAACGGTCCCGAAATGTTTTTTTATTTTTTTTGCCGACGGGGTGCCCAATCCTCGTCAGCTGAACGCCTTCAAAGTCCTTGTGCCATGCTGGGAACCCACCCCAGCGTGGCAAATAATCCCAAGGTTTTTTTAATTTATTTTGCCGACGGGTGCCCAATCCCTGCCGCCTGAACGCTTCAAAATTCTTGTGCTACGCTGGGAGCTCCACTCCAGCGTGGCAAACGGGTCCCACAATGTCTTTTTTTTTTTTACCTGTAAGAAGAAAATGGTCCAGCGGTGCGCCTCCACCCACAACCCGCACCCACCCACTGCGCACCTGCCTCCCCACACCCTAAACCCCTCACCCCATACTTACCTCCGGAGCTCGGCGCGACGATCTTCGTGGACCGGGAACACGCCTGCACTCTTCAAAGCCGACCATGAACTGAGGAAATGCCGGTAAGCTGTATAATGGGCTAGATAGGGGTTTCGACTTTGTGCATATCTCAGCCATTTTGGGAATTTTGCACCAAATTTTCAACATGGGGTTTTGGGACCCTTCTCATGAATGATGTCACTGTCATGGCGTTATTCGGGCCGAAGGGTGATTTCACGCAGTGACTGTGCAGTGACTGCGAAATCACCCTTTGGGCCTGAATACCACCATGACAGTGATATCATTCATGAGAAGGGGGCCCAAAACCCCCATGTTGAAAATTTGGTGCCAAAATTCCAAAAATGACTGTTTAACAAGCGTGTGTTGCGCAGTTCCTACGCAGGCTCGTAAGTTCGCGAAATTTCAATATTTTCACTCCAGATTTTCAACGTTGCCATTTCACCACACCTTCTTATGAGTAGTACAGCTGTCATTTTTCACATCTCACCCAAAATGTGTTTCCGCCCATGTAGCGCAGAATGGTGCAGTCAGTGTGCGAAATCAATGTACGGGACAAATTAAGAAAATCACAGTGACACTGTTCATGAGCAGAGGTCTTGAAATGGCTATGTTGAAAATTTGGTGAAAAAATTCCTAAAAATGACTGTTTTACGAGCGTGTGTTGCGCAGTTCCTACGCACGCTCATAGGTTTGCGAATTTTCAATATTTCCACTCCAGATTTTCAACATTGCCATTTTTCCACACCTTTCTATAGAGTAGTACAGCTGTCATTTTTCACATCTCACCCAAAATGTGTTTCCGCCCCATGATGGCTTACAATGGCGCGGTCGTTGTCTCGAACTCAGTGTATGGGACACATTAAGAAAATCACAGTGTCACTGTTCATGAGCAGAGATCTTAAAATGGCAATGTTGAAAATTTGGTGACAGAATTCCAAAAATGACTGTTTTACGAAGTGCTGTTGCACAGTTCCCACGCACGTCAGAGGGTTTGCGAATTTTCAATATTTCCACTCCAGATTTCCAACATTGCCATTTTTCCACACCTCCTTATGAGCTGTACAGCTGTCATTTTTCACATCCTGCCCAAAACGTGATTCCGCCCATGTAGCGCACAATGGCTCAGTCGGTGTGCAAACTCAATGTATGGGACACATTAACAAAACCACAGTGACACTGTTCATGAGCAGAGGTCTTAAAATGGCTATGTTGAAAATTTGGTGAAAAAATTCCTTAAAATAACTTTTACGAGCATGCGTTGCACAGTTCCTATGCATGCTCGTAAGTTTGCAAATTTAATATTTTCACTCTAGATTTTCAACGTCCATTTTATTAAACTTCCTTATGAACAGTATAGCTGCAATTTTTCATCGTCATCCAAAATGTGTTATCGCACTTGTAACGCACAATGGTGCTGTTGGTGTGCGAAAGCAATGTTTAGGACAGATTAAGAAAATCACAGTTACACTGTTCATGAGCAGAGGTCTTAAATGGCTATGTTGAAAATTTGGTGACAAAAGTCCATAAAATGACTGTGTTACGTAGTGAGCATTGTGCAGTTTCCACGCATCCTCATTAGTTCATGACTTTGTAATATTTTCAGTCCAGATTTTCACTAGTGGCATTTTTCAACACTTCCTTATGAACAGTACAGCTGCCATTTTTCACAACATGGCCAGCGTGTTTTCACTTTGTGCAGAGATGCGTGATCGCTCTGGGAAATCATTGTTCGGCACAGATAAAGAAAATCACAGTGACACTGTTCATGATCAGAGGCACCAAAATGCCTGAGTTGACAATCTGCTACAAAAAATCCCCAACCTAATTATATAACGGGTGTGCGTTGCACAGTTTCTATGTACGCTCGTGACTTCACCATTTTTTAAAATATTTTTACTACACATTTGCAACATAGCCATTTTTACACCTCCGCATGAAAGAGTACAGCTGTCATTTTTTACATCCTGTTCGGAATATTTTTGCACCTGTGCTGCTAAATGCCGTAGTCACTGTGCATACAGCTGGCTACCAAACTGATATTCCCCCTGTTCATGAGGTGGGATCACAAAACAAACATGTTGAAAATTTGGAGTTAAAATACCAACGTAATGCCTGAGGTATTAGCTTTTCAACCAAATCGCCAACCCTATAGAGAATGACAGGAATCAGGGGTGTGACTTGGGATTCTTGCCTGTGATGCTCATACCATTCCACACCCTGCAGTCACTGAGAGGCATCGGGTATGCCTTGGACTCTTCGCCCCAAACTTCACCCCATTCTCCTATATCGGACCCATCTCACCGTATTTCTAATGAAATGGGTGCGTATAAGGGCCAAAGACCCCAAGGAACACGTGACACTTGTCAGTCTCTGCAGAGTGGGGTGTGGTGAAATGGCGTGGCCGTTATGCCTGACAACCCAAACGCACACCCCAATGCCTGTCACTCTCTGCAGGGTGGTGGTGGGGTTGGCTTCAGTTCAATACTTCACTGCCATTCCTATTACGCAGCTCTGTAACTTCTACACTACCACTGCCAATGCCAGCAAGCAAACATTCGGCATTGACAAATGCTTGTTTACATTCACTACAGAAAAGGAGAATCAGAGGAGATCTTCTGCTATATAAAGTTCAACAGTCTCAAGAACTAATGCAGCAATTTGGATTACACTTTAGCAACAGACGTATTGTTCCCAGATTGCATAATAAACAAATTAATGTAGCAAAAGCAAAAACAAATAAACAATTACATTTCTTCACTTTAAGGACTCCTAGACTTTGGAATTCCTTGTCCCAAGAACTTGTGGACTCACCTTCTTTTGTTGTATTCAAATCAAGGCTTGACAAATGGCTCCAAGATACTGTAATTCTACTTTGGATTAATGTGCCACATATATTGCGGGGGACAATCTCGATGGGCCTTGGCCTTCTTTTGTCCCAAATACACCAAGTAAACCAAGTAACAAACAGAAAAACATGATCTTCCCTGAGTCAGTCTTCATCATTCATCACTGGTGGGTGTAAGCCGGAGGCGGAACACCCCGTGGGAAAAAATTTTTTTCAAGGGGGAGGCTGGCTTGAGCGTGCCACCTCAAGGCTGATGTATACATGATGCCGAGGTTGGCCAGTAACCACCACCCACTCCTCCACCTCTCAGTTCTGCTTTTCCTGCTGTTGAGAGTGCAGCACCTCAACAGCAAATGAAGAAATGTCATTGTGGCCTACCTCCATTGCAGCCTAGTAGTTTGACGCCATTTGACACCACAGCATAGTACTTCGATGCCATCAGTTCTGCCGTCTCATACTACTCGGCGCCGTTTCCTTTTTATCTGATTCGGCGCTGAGTCTTTTATTGTGTTGTTAGTTATTTTGTACCGCAAGTCATGTCAGGTTTGAAAGGGGACAAACAATGTTCATCTAAGATGGGCCGGCCTCCTATGCATCAGTGTCCCTGCGGTTGGCAGATTTCCATCTTGGACTGACATGAACGATACCTTACCTGCCTGGGTCCAAATCACGACATGGACAGCTACGATGCCTGCTTCTCCATGGATCGCTGCATCCTGGAACACCGTGCGTTAAAGGTCGGCTGTGCTCTGCCGACCTTTGGAGGATGGCACCACACTCAGGATGCCAAGCGCAGGTCTCTCGACCCTTCCTCCAGGCCCCCTCCCAGTTCTATACAGACCGGAGAGGAGGGGGCCTCCGCCTCTTCTAACCTTGCCAGAGTGGAGGCTCCTACCATGGTGCCAGAGGCATGGTCCAGTTCTTTATGGGACTGGGCCGGGAGCACCTTACTGGCAGTCACCGCCTCGATGTGCAGGCTCCCCCGGTGTCACGGTCTACGCTTGCTGGGCCTGACCCAGTGGTTACGTCAGCACCACCTGTTGGTACCGCTATGGATCCTGGAGCTGTTTGCAGCTTCGGTGATCGCGGTGGCGCCGTTGATGGTACTGGGCCCTCCTGCGGTACCGTTCACGACACTGAGGGTGGGAGGACCTTGGGGGTTGCCTCTCTGGAGGTCTTCTGGATCTCCTCCTCTCCTAAAGAGGATGATAGGGAGGCTGACCCAGACTGATGACCTGACTCTTCGGGGTCTGAGGGGTCTCCCATGCCAAGTACCTCTGCGCCCTCTAAATCTTCTCTTCCCTCGGTTCTGGCTGTTGCAGTCGGCACCAGCTCCGGCATGGTTGGCGGCATTGGGAGCCCTCCTGGAGCTGTTCATGGTGCTGGGGGGCCTCTGGTAGTTGAGGGTGACTCTCAGTCTGAGGGAATTGAGTCTCCGGGCTGGAGATCGGCCTGGCGCCATTCCCAGCACTGTCCGGTCTCCCGGGACCGGGAAGAGGTCTCCTGCTTCTGCAAACTTCCTCAGGGTGCCTGTGGGAGTGGAGGAGCCTCTGAAGTTGGAAGTGAGGAAGAGATCACTCTCAGAGTCTGTGGAGATGAGGGGGCGGGGCAAGGAGCAGCGGCTTTCCCCGAGGATCCTTCGGGGTTCGGAGAGGAGCCGCAGTGCCGAGCCTTCCTTTTTGCCCTCATCGCCTTTGGAGGAGACCTTGTTGTGTGGGGTTAGGGGCCACCCATCTGGATCTATGCAGCCCCTGTCACCTCACAGGGGAGTTTCCCCTTCAGGGCTCAGTCCTGACCACGTTGATCTGGTTAAGTGGCCAGTTACTGCACAGACCCATGGATCCTTCCATGGCATTGGATCACTGGTGCAGTCTCCCAGCCCTGGCAGAGGTCATTCTCAGAGTGTGAGATGTGTCTCCCCCTTGCCTCTGCCCCCTCCTTCTTTCCCAGGCCATTTGGGTCCTGCAGGACCTCTCACCTGGGAACAATTCAGGGCCACTGCTGCTGCCTTTCCCAGATATGTTAGAGCCATGGATGATCAGGTCTTTTGCCTGTCACCCCAGCAACAGCCGATCTCTGAATCTTTGGATTCCTCGGCCTCTTTGTCTTCCTCCAGCAAGGAAGAGGATGCTTCCGTCCACCTGTCCTCTGATGCTGATCAGACCTCCTATTAGCGCTTCCTCTCGGGGTTGGTTGAGGAAATCCACTTCTCCAGAATAGCAAGACACAATTCTGAGCACGCAACATGCTCCTTCTTGAGTGAATTCAGTGCTGACCACCACGTGGTCTCTGCCTGGCCAGTTCCATTCCAGGAAGCATTGCACTGCAACTGTCAGTGTTCATATGTCCCTTCTTCAACCCCAATGGACTGCTAGCACAGGTATTGCGCACCCCAGGGGTCTCCAGGTACTTTGCCTCATCCTACCTCAGAAGTGAGCTTACTAGACACCTCTACCAGGCATAGAAGCCCGAGGCATGACTGACCGCCAGAGGCAGACTCTGCAGAGTTTGACCAAAGGGGAGGATGGTTTTCTCATTGGCATGCTTGATGCTTTGCATAGCCACACATCAGGCCCATCATGCTGCCTACAACAGGCATCTGTGGTCGATGCTAGGCCAAGCACTTGCATCACTGCCTGACTTGGAAGCAGCCAGACAAGCCATTGCCCTCTCCACATGGGGCCTGGAGCTTGTGTGGTATCAGGCAATGATGTCTTATGACGCCAATGAGGTAGCATACAGGCTAGCAGGGACTGTGATCTTCATCAGGTGGATGGGATAGCTTTGTCTGTTAAGGGTAACACCCCATGCCTGGCGAAGGGTGCTTGCCTCCTCCTTCTGGGGTACCCACCTTTTCTCCCACAGGGTGAGGCGTGAACTACAGAGGTGACTTCCGTTTCCCAGGCAACAGGAGACTCTGCCTTGCCCTGACCAGTCACAGGCCTAGTTTGGCCTGTATGGATCTCCTTCTCCTTTGTTTCCCCCATGGGGGCTGAGGGAAAGTCTTTCCCCCAGGGAGGTGCCAGGTCCCCTTTGTGGGGCTTGGTACTCACCCACCAGTGATGAATGGTGAAGACTGACACAGAGAAGATATGAAAATTATGCACCTACTGTTAATTATATCTTCACCATTCATCACTGCCTTCCACCCTCCATCCCCTCTTGGGTCTCAGTCTTTGGGCGATGCCTCCTCCCTGCTTGCCCTCCTCCCTTTGAGGCCAATTGTGGGCCCAGTCTCATTGGTTTCTCTGAGCCCTCTGCTCTTTCATGGAAGTGACAGAGGGCTCACCCTGTGGGGGAGGGCAAGTAGGGCTCCTTGCCCAAGCCTCACTGGGACTCCCCTAGGCCCTCCTTTTGGTGCCCTGATGGGGGATCCCCCCTTGACTTGGTCCAGACCTGTCTAGATCCGCTGACCAACTTGTTTCCTCTAGAAGGATTTCTGTCAGGGAGAGGGGTCAGAGGGCCCATAGGGACTCCCTTTTTCCCTTTCTCCTTTCTTGTGATTTTAAAACTCCTCACCTCAATTCTCTGTCAAGGTTTCTTCGACAGGATCCCCTCTTGAACCCTCGGGGTTCAGTCCTTGGGTTTCGTCCAGAATGGCTAAGGTCCGAGGGAATCCTGTCCCAGGGTGCCTATCTGTCCACTCTAAATTAAGGGGCGGGGGACCCTTATCACACCGCTTCTCTCCAGGGAAAGGAGATTCAGGTTTTTCCTGCTTAAACCTGTCTCGCTGGACTGGTGTTCAGCTTGCTCCCTGGCTGTTGTCTTCAAACTATGACTGTGGGGTACTCCTTGAAAACTCTACAACTTGCAGACGAGGTCTACCTGAGCCAGCAGTATCTACTAGTCCTTCTCCCAGGTACCAGAAAGGCTGTGGGCCCCTGGTTCAGTGTGGTGGGATGTCTCCCTCTCCCTTCCCCTCCCCCTTCCCTCCCCTGTCCTCTAGGTTCTCCTCTGTCCTCTGTCTGGCTTATTTCTTTTCTGTTTATATCCTTTCCTTTTACTGTACCTTGGGCTCCTTTGCCCCGCCCTTGTTTTTCCTCTATTGCTTTTTCTCGCTCTGTGGCGAGCAGAACTGAGGTGGAGGAGGAGTCAGCAGTGGTTACTTGCCAACCCTCAAGTGACACATATACCCCGACACTGGCTCCTCCCCTTGAAAAAAAAATGCTCCTGTGGGGTGCTGCACCTCCAGCTTACACCCACCAGGGATGAATGGTGAAGATACATAGGAAGATCTAGAATTACGGTACGTACGTAATTTTCATTTGCTGTCCCTCCTCCTGATGAAGGAAAGAAGCTGCCAGCAGACACAAATAAAACGCCCTCAACAGAGGACATGACTAAGGCAGGGCAATTCCTCCAGGCACTGCAAGCTATATGGAATTTCATGAATATGACCGCCCCTCCCTCAGGCTCTGGTTCCATTCCCAGTGCCTGTGAAGGAGGAGGCTGAATTATATTTTGAGGAGGAGGATAAGAGAGAACCCATAGAACCAAACAGTTCTCCAAAACAAGAGTTTCGTTCCTCTCCTAGACCCTCAGATGATTATACCTCACACTATACATTTGTGAGGCATAGGTAAATATCCCCAACATCACCTCACGGGAAACTGAAGAGGATGAGGTGGATTTTTTTTTTGTATGATGGGTTTAACTCTCACAAAAAGGCTGTTTTTACCAATTTGCAAATCCCTCAAGAAGGCCACTTGTAGAATCATGTCCGCACCCTCTTCAGTTGCCCCCTTGGGCACTTCCCGAACACAGCTGTAGCCGCAGGAGCTGCTCTCTGCCCACATCCACTAACTCCAGGTACCACAAGTGACTCTGCAGTTCGGAGACGTCGGCCACCCAGACTGTCTCTGAATCTGGCACCTTTTTTTTTTTTGCACAGACTGTTCCTTATTAAGCCCTTTGGGCTCACAGCCAAGTCAACACTGAACTTTAATTTATGTGATTAATTCCTGCTTTTATCCGACCGAGTGCCTTCCTGCCTAACAGGATTTCTGTGAATTAATTTTTATTTCTGTGATCGCAAGCTTTATTTAATCAGGTCCTCTTCTAAAACAACTGCCATGCAGCTTAACTCAAATTCTGGCTGGGCCTTAATTCAATCAGCCTTTGCTCTGAATTTTAATCCTGGGAGTGATTTAAACATTTTTGGCTGTGTTTTCTTTCAACTAGCCTTCCTAATTCTAATTCAATCAGGCTTTATAATTCTAGCCCCTAATTTGAATTTTGTTAGAGATTCTACTAATTTTTGCTAAGATTTAAATCAAGTAGCCTAGCTTTTATAACCTTTGCTGAGATTTAAATCAAGCAGTCTTCCGGTGGAGATTTTAAAATTCTTGCAGAGCCTTTTGTAGCCCCACCGAGGCTTAGCTTTTGCAGCCCCACCGAGGCTTAGCTTGAACTGAGCCACACTTCCCTGAGCCTGGTCTCAGCAGTCGCTCGAAATAGTGAGCAAGCGTGACTCCTGCAGTCAGTGTGGGAGGGTCTGCTGGAATCTGCTTCCCCACTCTTTCCAGACTCTACTTACATAGGGGTTGGAATAGTGGTGCATGCGCAGAACTCCGATGCAAATTTTTTCTATCAGTCCACTTCCTCATCTGCACGTTATACGCAACGTCCACTAGAGGGCTCTAATAGATTACGAGTACAATATCCTCTCTGTAGAGCTTAACATAGAGTGCTTACATCCATGCAAAATACAAAAAATCCTGCACTCATGCCAACAGAATAAAGGGACTGCTAACCAAAAATTCAGTAAGGTGCTTCATTTTATTTCAGGTGCCGTGTGCATGGCCCTGATGTGTTTCGGAACTAGGTTCATTCATCAAAGCGTCAGGGCCATGCACATGGCACCTGAAATAAAATGAAGCACCTTATCGAATTTTTGGTGAGCAGTCCTTTTATTCTGCTGGCTTGAGTGTGGGATTTTTTGTATTTTGCATTCATAATTATTATTTTATCCCTGCACCTGCCTCCATGCACAACCTCTCTTTTGTATTTGCTTACATCCATGCTGCAGGATTTGTTTAAAACTATACTTGTTACCAGGGTTCAACTGTAACATTGTTTTACTAGCCCTGAACCTAGTGCAAATGGACCAGGGCTGGTGCAGCTGACCCTTTATGTGCCCGTCTTGACTAGTGCAGGTCTTTCATGGCTGTTAATGATTAAGTAGAAAAAGTCCCTGCTTTAGCAGGCTGTAGCATTCATGCTAATCTCATTCAGTGTTCCAGGTGGCCTGGTGTGATTAACAGCTCATTAAGAACTACAATTATAGTTCAAGAGGGAGATCCAACAAAAGACTTGATGTGAGTCATTATCACTCAGTTTTTAGGACATTCAGCTAGCGTGCATGCTGTGATCAAGGGCAGAGTGCTGTTAAGTCACTAGCTTCCAGTCTAATGAACTTGTCATTGATTTGTCCCACAATATTAAGACCAGTTTGCCTCATTTGCCAACCTTTTGAGTGTCTGTATCCAACACTGCAGTGACAGAATACTATGATGTATACACGGTCTGCTCAGCCCGGTGGTTTGTCAACTCTATATTTTCCATTGACACCACTGCAGACTAAATTCTGAAGTGGCCATTTATAGACCCATAGCTGCCATTACTAACTGGTGTAGGGGTCCACAGCTCCTCTTAGTGGATCATACCAGTCAATGCCATCCATGCAGTCCCACCCTTATACCACTCAGCATGTCATTTCATTCTAAAAACAATGCTTTGGAGCATGTATGGTACAAAGCAAAACCTTAGTGAAATATATAATTTGAAAGGTTAAAATGGTAGTCCTGGTGTGCATAGATCATCCTATACAGAAAGAGAGGTAGTATATCATCATGCCTAGATACTGCTCCCCTTTGACTGATGAAAGGACACAGTTATGAAAAATCTGTTTTAGTTAGGGCAGAGCATGTTCCAGGTTACTCTCTGGTCTTAGTTTCCATTTATTGCCAGCCCCATGCCTACCATCGCCACTCCCTGCCCTCACCGTATTGCTCCCCCTAATAGTTTACACCTCGCATCCTCTTACCTGTGACTCCTCAACCTTTTTTTTTATTTTCCATCCTACCCCCTACTTCCCTCCCCTTCCCTGCAATGAACTCATCTCACTACTATGTTCCTTAAGGTGAGCCAAATAGATCATCCTTTACTTGCACCTACTCTGCAATAACTGTCTGCCTAAAGGTCCTTTAGCTACAGAGCCCCTTCCTGGATGAACAGCCTGCCCACCCCACTTGACAAAGAGATCAGACTTGGACCCTTCAAAACCTCTCTTAGAGAACTCCTACAGTCCTCAAACCACTGCGACTGCCACTAAAACATCTCACACTATTCTGTCCGACTGAGGCCACTGGCCAGCTTCTTTCACCCTACCTGCCCCAACCTGTGTCCCTCTAGCCTAGCTCTTCACCTGTGTGCTATATGTATTGTGTGTTTGCACTAATTTTTCCCTAGTTTTTTCACTGTTAGCCTCACAATTGCTCCTGTAACAACCTGACTATGTACTGATGTACCGCTATGTAAGCTGTATGTCTCTGTATGTAAATTATGTGATGTGGAACCTTTGTAAAGGAGTCTCTGACTCAAAGGTATTTCCAAACCGCCAATAAAATAAAAAATAAATAAATAAAAATGTATCAGCTATGCTGCCTGTGTTGTGCATACTGTTTGTTTGTAAAATAATGTTGTACACTAACCTGCATATTATATTTGCATCTGTATTGCCTATGCCCAATTGTTGTACATGAAACTGAATTTGTATTGTTGTTCTTTACCAAAATGTATTTACCTATTTGCGTATCCCAGGTCCACCTCGAAAATGAGCTTTGCTCAAAGGTGTCCTTCTGGTTAAACAAAGATTCTGATTGACTGATTGATGTTATATCAGTTATTTTGTGTCTGGTATATATAAACAGATATGTCAAAGTTTATTACATCCCAAGCCCCCTGTGTTTGTTTAACCCTCTCCAAAGACATCCTAAAACTTCCTCTGGCTCACTTCACAGTATAAGAACACTTCCACAAGTGCAGGTCTGGTTAATCACAGGGTTGGGGTTGAGAATGTCTTTCTCTGCGTGATTCTGTACACTGCCCTGCAAGTCAGGGTGGGACTGTGGTGAGGTGCATGATGATGTTGGCTACTGTGTGTGCAGAGCTAGAACTGCTTCATTAAACATATGCTACTATGGTATTCTCTAGTCTGGCAGGGAGGGGGTGAAGAAAGAGGATAAGGAAGCAAGGGGCACATGGTAAAAAACAGTGGGTGTACACACTGCATATGATTGTATTGCAGTATTTTTTTTTGCTGGGGCAGGAAACAATGTGGGAGCAGGATAAATATGTGATAATCATAGTATTTTTTGGCTTGCATTTTTCCTGTATAACCAGTTCAAAACTGATTATTATTATTATGGGCTAGTGCAACTATTTGAGGGCTAGTGCAATTTTCAGTCAACTTGTCCGGCTGGCTAGTGCAAAAAAAAAATTAAGGTTGACCTCTGCTTGTTACGTAAGCTCTTGTCCCCTGCTAAGTGAACCAACTCCAGGACATTGAGCATTAAAATGATTTATCTCTCCTCCAGAGAGCTCTTATTATGGGTTCCCATTCCTAGCTACCACGTGAACTCAGCTCTCTTTCACTGACAAGACTGATTATCCCTGCCAGCCTTTCCCCTGCCCTTTCCAAATTTTACCACTATAATCAAGGTTACTGTCATTTTCTGTACTAGAACTGTCGTCTAAATTGTATATTCCATATTATATTGTGTTCTAATCCATTTTATGTAAGACGTGGAGCCTTTGCAAATGAGTCTCTGACTCAAAGGGTTGTAATTCCTAGACCTTAAATAAATAAATAAAATATGCATCTTTCTTTGACCAAAATCTTACTCTTGCTCTGCTCCCTCCTGGCCTGTCTCCAACATAATGTATCTCATAAGGCCAGGGCCTCTGCACTACCGCTCACCTCTACAACCTCTCTCTCACCTCCCCATTATGACCTACCTCAAACCTCTAACGAGCCCACACAATACCTTAGATTTCTTGTCTTCGCCCAGTGCACCAAAACAATCATGCATGTGCATCGGCCCTGGAACTTCCATGAGTCTCCGTTTATACACCCTCCCACTATCCGATCCCAGTTATGCTTACTCCTGCTATCTGGTGACATTGAATTAAACCCTAGACCCTTCAAGAAGGCTCAGTTGAACCTCCAATCTCACTGTCCAACCTGGTCTGATATAAAAGGGTTCAAGACTGCCCATATGAACATCCAAAGTGTCAGACCCAGAACCTCTGAACTCGAAAGTTGGACTCAACATTACAAGCCTGATGTTCTTTGTTTAACGGAGTCCTTGCTAAAACCATCTATACAATCTCACGAAGTTGCTCTCCCAGGTTACTCCTCCTACTGTCGGGACTGACCCAGCAAGAAAGGAGGGGAGATCTGATATATGCCAGGGTAGGGCTGGCAGTCAACGAACTAGCTGACCTAAACATTAACCCTGACATCGATCACCTATTCATCTCAATTACCCTCGGCAAGTCAAGCAGTTGACCATAGGGTGTATCTACCTGCCCCCTAAACTTGCGTCGACCTCCTCCACCAAACTCTTCACCAGTCTTGACACCCTCCCTCACAGAGATACCATACTCTGTGGTGACTTCAATCTTGACTGGTTTGGCCCCAGAAATGTCCTATACCTGTCAGCTATATCTGACACCAAGATAGAGCAATTAATTGACCAACCAACTAGACTCAACATGAAGTCAGGAAATCACACCCTACTTGACTGGATATTAACGAATAACAAGACCTACCTCAGGGCTGCGGGAGTCCTCCCTGATGCGCTAAGTGATCACTTCCTGATGTTCTGTATCTGGAAAAACAACTTTCCCCACCATCCCCCCAAAACTATAAAATCCAGAGACCTAACATACTTTAATCCCTCTGAATTCCTGCATAGCCTTGCTTCCACTAACTGGACCCCTACCACCAATCTTCCTGACATAAATCAGGCTCTAGAATACTTAATCAACACCTTCACCTCCATTCTTGACCTCCATGCCCCCTTCAAGTTGAGAAGCTCCAAAGAAATCCACTCCCCCGGCTCTTCCAGGAGCTACGGCTCATAATGCACTCCAGAGACAAGGCATGGCGATCCTTCAAAAAGTCTGGGCTCCAAACAGATTGGCAATCCTACCAGCAGTTATGGAATGCTTGTAAAACTAAAGTAATCAAATCTAAGCCAAAAAACCTACAATCCCTGCAAGTAAGTAACCTCACCGACCCTAAACGCTTCTGGATGCAAATCAACGCCCTCCTTAAGGGCAATGAAAGAAAAATCTCCCAGATCATGATCTCAAAAAGGTGCAGAACTATCCTCGCCCTCCAAGAACAACGCAGGAATAAATGTATTCTTCACCGACCTTGGTGTTTACAAGGCAAGTCTCCCAGATACCCGCCCTGCACTGCAAAATCCCTACCTCGAAGCTCACCACTTCCTCTTTCATATAAAACTTACCACACGTAATGAAGTCCTTAAGCTCTTATTGGGTCACAACCCTGATAGCTCTCCTGGCTTTGACACCCCGCTGCCTAGATTCCTTAGGATTGGTGCACGGCACCCACACTGACTCATCCGATTGCCCAGCTGATTAATCGATCCTTCCTTATACACTCCATCCCGGACAAACGGAAAACTGCTACTGTTGTCCCCATACACAAAAATGGCTCGACTAACCTCGTCGAGAACTATAAACCTATTTCCATCATGTGTCCTATTGCAAAAATCCAAGAAATACTCCTGTACAATCAGCTGTACTCTTTCCTTGAACAGACTAATGCCCTTACCATACACCAACATGGCTTCAGGAAATCTCATGGGACCGAAACTGCTCTCTTGAGGGTCACCGCTAACATTTTTCATGGCATGGATCAAGGCAGTGCCATGGGGGCAGTCTTCATTGACCTCATGAAGGCCTTTGACCTTGTCAACCACCTTCTCCTCATCTCCAAGCTCCAACCTCTAGGTCTCGACTCCAACTCCCTCTCTTGGATTTAAACTATTTATCTAACCATTTCCAGTGTGTCAAATGGGCTGGTGCCCTCTCCTCTCTATCCCCAATTATGGACGGGGTTCCCCAAGGATCAATTCTTGGGCCTTTACTTTTCTTGATCTTTATTAATGACGCCTCAAAACTGCGGGGGGGGGGGCATCAATCCAGCTCTATGCGGACAACACCATACAATACCGATCCAACAAAGGTGTTACCTTTATTCAGTCTGACCTGGAAAAAGACTTCCAGCAACTGGAAGTCTGGTTCAAAAAGAACCTGCTGGTGGTGAACACAAAACTAAATCCATGTTGTTCCATTATACCACCTTTGACTTAACCTCCCAGCCTCCTCTGGTTATCAACACATCCTCTAATCTGTCTCTAGAAGGGATGGGATCCTTCAAATACCTGGGTATGACACTCGACGAACATCTATCCTTCTAGCCACATGTAAACAGCATTATTAAAACTACCAATCAGAAACTCAGCCTTCTCTATCGCACAAGCCCCCTATCTTACTCCTTGTACAAGGAAGACTATTGTCTCGGCTACCCTTCTCCCTGGTTTAGTCTATGGTGCGCCAATAATTCACTTAGTCAAGACCACTATTCTGGCCAAACTTAAACAGGCCTATCACAGGATAGCTGACTTCACCGACGCGGCATCAGCTCAGGCCCATCACTGTGATGTTCTCAAGTCCCTAGGCTGGCTGTACTTCGAGCCCAAAATGGACTTCCCTGTACTAAGTACCACCTTTAAACTCATCCACCTTCCTTCCCCGCCCATCCTCTCTGGTCTGCTCACTCTGAGAGCTGTACCCAAGACCCTCAGACACTCCCACCTCACATTGCTAAGCCTTCCCAAAGTTCGCCTAGACATAGGCAAGCAGTCCTTCACTTGCTCAGCATCACAAAAATGGAATATTCTTCCACATAGTTTACTTTCATGTACATCCCTTCCCCTGTTTAAAAGCTACTTCAAGGAAATTTTCTTTCCCCCTCCAATTTGCAGCGGCAATTGCACCTAAACCCCTCCTCTTACCCCTGTGCACCCTCCTCCCCCCCTCACCATCCCTCTCTAGCTTTCCAGTCTTCTCCTAAACCTCTCCCCTCTCCTGCTCTCACTTTTCCCCACTCATATATTTGGTACATATATAGGATAATGTATTATGTAATTGTATTATGTTGTAACTACTACTGGGCAAGCTCACCTGCTCTAGTACCATGGTTCTATGCCTGATCAAAGGATTACCGACGTAAGACTTCTCTGGACCAGAATGGAATCATCGTCCTGCTACAGAGGAAACAGACTTCCTGCTTATAGCATACTTTGTTTACACATATTATCCCTTGCCTCAGATTTTACTCTTACTCCTTATGTTTTGCCTCTTGCATCCAATTGTACAATGCATTATCTCATGGAACTGTCTCTATTCCCTAGGTCGCCCCTGAAAAAGGGACATGTCTGTCTCAGTGAGCCTACCCGGTTATCAAAATTCAAATAAATAAGTACCTGGCATAGACAAGAAAATTGGAAAAAGTACCAGGTGGCGAACAGGGTTCTGAATAATTGTATTCTCACTCTGATCATGAGGGAGTGTCCAGGCTGCTGCCTGTGACAAGACAAAGGTGCTCCTTTCCTGTCAGCCTCCTGACAAAGATTCCAAAAACTGGACAGTATGAGAAAAAAAAGTTTATACTTCAGCTTCCTTGCTATTAAGGCAGGCAGCATAGTTGGCTTACATAACTCCGTACCAAAAAGCCCTTTGGAGCGCAGTTTTGACAATGAGCGAGAAGGTTACTGGTGACTTGGCACAAGATTCGGTTGACACAGCAAAATCAGCTACTGATGCAACAAAAATACTAGTTTCAAATGGCAGTTGACACAAATGACACTGCATCCAGGGTCATGGCCCATGCAGTGTCATTAAAAAGGTTTGCTTATTTTAGAACGTCTAACTTTTCCCAGGATATTCAGACAAAAGGGTCCAGTGGAGAAGCAACAATTGTACGCTGACCCCCCCCCCAGGAAGGGTTGTTAGACCCGAAGCACTGCAGCGAGTGTGACTAGTAATGCTTCTAGCTTACCCTACAGTCTGTGTGAATTGTCTGCAATAAAATGTATCTTTTGCTTACACTGAAGGACTTTGCAGAACTTCTTACAATTGTTTGGCTATTGGCCATTAGTTCACACACAGCTAAAATTGTTTGATTCTCCACCGGACTGCACTGATATTCAAGGATACCTGTATTCCATTAAGGGGTGTCCCCTCTACTACATTGTACTCACCTGCCTTGGATCTTCGCAGTTTTCTTCTTCTTCAGATTGTATACTCAGACAAAAGCAATGGAGTTCCCCTGAAAGGAAAATTCATTGTTTGGTGACAAGACATAGGCTTACATGAAAAACATGGATGAATACAAAACCATCTACAAGAGCAACATTGAGCAGGAAAAGGCCTCCACTTCCTACAGGCCTTCTGGAAGTGGAGGCAGAGGTAGGGGATGCTTTCCCCATGCCTACATTACCCATGGCTTCCCTCCACAGAGGGGTTTCTTCAGAGATAGGGAGAGAAGGGCCACCAGGTGTGTAGTTGCACGATTGGCCCCCAAGGCTCAGGCTAAGCAAAGCCCCTGAAAAGTCTACTTAGGTCACCCATCCATTGCCAGTTGGTGGAAGATTGACTCACTATTTTCAGAATTGGTCAAAAATGACCACAGATGGGGGGGGGGCACTTTGGAGCCAGAGTAAGATGGTTACCTGAGTTTTGTGCTCCGTTCTATTACTGAAATAAATGAGTTTAAAAGTCTATTTTTCTGATGGGGGCCATTTTTCAAATGTGTGTGAATTGGTGGTGGAGACCCCCTAGATCAGCATGGGCAAGAAGGATAAACTGCTGCCCAAAGGGCACGAAACCATAATCAGCTGCGGGAACTCCCACCATGCGGTTGACTTGGAGGAAAGCGCGTGATTCTTTGGAAGAGGCTGCAAAAGAAACACTTCAGTCCCTGGGGGTTAAAATCAATCAGCTTATTCAAACAGTCTCTGGCAGAGAAATTTCACACACTCACCAAAAGAGTGGTCGTCCTTGAAATAAAGGTGAGCAAGCCAAGAATTGTTCATCTAGAGTCAAGCCAGAGCTGAACCGTGGGGTCTGGCTTGACTCTACAAGCCAAAACATGAGCCAAACCCTGGTTACTGCAGGCTGTTCTCTACATAGCAGTTGAACATTTCGAACACTACACTAACTGCTCAGGGTGACAAAAATGCTCACTTTGACCATAACTGGTTTGGCTTGACCTTGGCTCATAATTGCTTATAGAGTTCAAGTCGAGCCGAGCCGAGCCAGGCGCTAGACTCGAGCCAAGCTTGAGCCTGCTCTAGCATGCCCACCTTTACCTTGAAACATCAATGGACTCAGTCAAATGCTTCATGGTGGAGGCTGGTAAGGGAGCTGATACAGCACTGGAAACTGCTGCCACTCTTACAATGGAAAATGTTCATTTGGGAGCACTCCTGGAAGCTCTAGAAAATCAAGCTCGCTTTGCAAATCTCCGTTTGGTAGACATGCCAGAATGGAGCGAGAGGGATCATCTCACTTTAATAGTAATGGACTGGCTGACTCAGCAGTTAGGATATGCAGTAACCAGTTGCCCACTGCATATTTAAAACGTATACCAGGTGACTTCCTGTGGTAGGTCTGACAATCCAGAAGCTCTTCGAGCCATAGTACTGGTGACCGACAGAGTGGGCAGCAGAGACTTTCCTTGGCCCTAGCTCGACAAAAGGGACCTTTGCTCCATGATGGGCAGCAGGTCCAAATGTACCCTGATTTGAGCTACACTATACGTATATAAAAAAAAAAGTGTTTTGATGGGGTTGGTGCCATGCTTAGGATAGCCAAGATCCCTCGTGGCACAGTGTTTCCAGCCAGACTGAGGACTGTCCACACCGGGAAGATGTTTATCTTTTGCAACCCTGCTGATGTGCTGAAATGGGTGTAGAAGAATGCTACATCACCCCCAATTTACAGCAGCACCCCAGGAGTCCTCCTCTGGGGATGAAATCACTTGAAATTGGACCGTGGTATTCTTTTTGCCCATTTATGAGATAGTGTGGTGGGCAAGTAGCTTGTCCACAAGTAAGGCCTTTTTACTGTAGTTTTTGATTGTTCAAACTTATTTAGCCTGCCTTTTACCTGTGGTGGTCTGCCACCATGCTTCACTTGAGGTTTACTTGCATCAGCTAGAGATGTTAACTTTTAACTCTTTTTGTTATGGTTATTGTTTCTGTGTTTGCAGTTTAGATCGAGCTTTTTTAACACTCATGTCTTATACACTTGCTTAGTACTATGTGTAGTACCAGTAGACTCTGGGAGGGCATAGTTTTATTTCTCCTTTCCACCATTTCTGGAGGTGGAGTGGATCGGAGACTCTTATTAGAGACTTGACTTTGGGAACTGATCCATGTAGCTCATGGGCTCTTTTCACAGCAATGGACAATCGTACTAACTTTGGAATATTGTATTTCAGTGTTTTCCCTCATCAAAGTCGTATTTATATTGCACCGGTCTACCTTTTATTGCTTGTATTAGAAGAGTAGGGCCCTCATTGTCTATTTTCTATTGAATGCTTGGTGTTCGAAGCATTGCTTGTATGTCTATTTATTGTATAACAATAAAGTAAAAAAAGTGACCACAGACAGATGGGTTCTGGAAATAGTGAGTCAGGGTTTGTCTCTGTAGTTTAGAAAATTCCCCTAGACTGCAGAAGTACAAAGACTTTTGCCCACACACTCCAGCAGAAAGACTCATGTTGGAGAAGAAGGAGGTCAAAAAGGAAATAAAAAAATTGCTGCAAGTAAATGCAGTGCAAAAGGTACCTCTCTCACAAAGGGGAAAGGGACTTTACTCAAGATACTTCCTGACCCACAAGAAACATGGGGAGTGGTGATCCATTTTAGACCTGAGATATCTGAACAAACATTTAAAGAAGGAAAATGTCAAGATGGTAACATTGGGCTCAGTGATTCCATCACTGCAAAAAGGAGACTGTCTGGGGTCACTGGATCTGAAAGATGCTTACTTTCACATACCAGTCAAGGCCAGTCACAAAACGTACCTCAGATTCAGGTTAGGGAATTGCCATTACCAACTTACAGCCCTTCCCTTCAGCCTATCCTCAGCACCAAGGGTGTTTACAAAGTGCCTAGTCATACTGGCAGCACATTTGTGGAGGCAAGGGGTGGTATCTTTTCTCTACCTGAATGACTGGCTAGTTTCATGAAAATCTTGCCATGAGGTCAAGTTATCCCTCATTCTGACACAAGGCACCCTGAAGACCTGGGTTCCTCATAATGTACAAAAGTCACAATCAGACCCTGTTCAGATTCTGGACTTTATAGGCGCAGAACTGGATACCCTGCAGGGGAAAGCATTTCTTCCCCAAGCAAGAGTGGCAAATCTGATTACAACCGTAAAATCTTTCAAGGCAAGTCAGCCCAGACCTGCAAGGGATTCCCTGTGCATGCTAGGCCACATGGCATCATCCACTGCAGTGATGCTAGGTTCCAAACGAGAGATGTCCAGTAACACCTTGGACAACATTGGTCCCAAAGGTGGGAACATCTTTCAACATTAGTTCCAGTCACAAAATCCCTGCTACAGGCACTGGTATGGTGGAAGGAGGAATGCAACCTCAGAGAGGGGCTTCCCTTGCTTCAGCAATCTCCTTCAGACATACTCCCATCAGATGCCTGCCTCCTGGACTGGGGTGCCCATCTGGAGGACTTCACTGTAAGTGGCATATGGAATACACAGGAGACTCAGGAACACATAAATCTCCTGGATCTTAGGGCAGTATACTGGGCAATGCACACCTTCTCTCACATCAGAGATCAATCTGTCCAAATCAGGACAGACAATACCACAACAATGCATTACATAAACAAGGAGGAATAAGATCTTCAAAACTGTGCACAGAGGCAATGAAGATCCATATTTTTTAGAAAGGCGCCTTAAACAAATAAATAAAGATTGAGATTGAGATTGAGATAACTTGGCATACTTCTTAGAGGTCCAGCTTCAATAGTACACCTGCCAGGGAAGAACAACGTGCTGGAAGATTCCCTGAGCAGGATCAGTCAAGGAAATCATGAATGGACACTGAACCAGCAGGTGCTGGCAACAGTGTTCAGAAGGTTAGGTATGCCAGAGACAGGCCTGTTTGCATCTTGAGAAAACAACCAGCTCCCACTGTTTTGTTGCAGACCCCCATCGGTGGGTACAGTCCCAGAGGATGCTCTAGTCCTCAGCTGGTTAGGGAAGTTTCTGTATGCCTTCCCACTTTTGCTAAGAGTACTTCTAAACTGAGAAGGGATTCAGCAACAATGATTCTCATAGCTCCAGATTGGGCGAGGCAGATCTGGTACTTCCTGCTCTTGTCCCTCTCCAGCAGACATCCTATCAACCTGCCCCTGAAAAACAATCTGCTGACATTGTCTCAGGGCAGGATAACATTCTTAGATGAGAATTTTGCATCTCAGAGCATGGTACTTGAGCTAGAGTTCTATGGACTAAATCTTTCTGAAAAGGTTAGTGCTTAAGGTTTCCAGGAAACCAGAAACAAGGAAAATCTAAGTTTCAAAGTGGAAATAATTTCTCCTTTGGTGTTATTCTAGACAGCTAAGTCTATTGCAGGCAAGTCTAGCTTCAATCCTGGACTACCTGGTCCATCTCCAGTCCCTGGGCCTCAGGCCCTCAACCCTGAAGGTTCATTTGAAAGCAGTGTCAACATACACTTCAGCTGCCAAGGACAGGTCAGTTGCCTTACAGCCCCTTTTAAAAAAGTTATTTAAAGGCCTTAATCACCTGTACCCTCCAGTAAGGGACCATGTTACCCCATGGGACTCAATTCTGTGCATTGCTCAACTGATTGAGGCTCCTTTCAAGCCTATGGCAACTGCTGCTCTGAAGTATGTCACCTGGAAAGTAGTTTTCCTGGTGGCACTGACATCTGCCAGAAGGGTGAGTGAGCTGCAAGCCCGCTGCACAGATCTTAACTATATCATATTTCACAAGGACAAGGTAGTTCTAAAAACTAACAGAAAATTCCTCCCTAAAGTAGTGTCTGAATTTCATTTGAATCAATCACACTTCCAGTTTTCTTTACAGCAAAATCCAGCTCAGGAGAACAAAACCTCCACAGGCTGCATGTTAAGAGAGCTCTGAGTTACTACCTGGGCCAAACAAACGATGTAAGGTCCACTAATACTTAGTTATCTGTCCCCTATGGTTACATGGGGAAAGGTAAACCAGCACCCAAGAGAACTATTTCTCACCGGATAGTTTCCTGCATGCAGTTCTGTTATGGCAAAACTGTCAAGCTGCCACCTGGGCCTCTGCCTCTGTTGCAGCATCAAGAGGCGTTTCCCTGCGGAAATCTGTCAAGCAGCTACCTGGAAAACAGTGCACATTTTCACAAAGCCCTACTGTCTGGGCATACAGTCCAGAAGGGATGTCAGCTTGGTTCTGCTGCCTTGCAAAACTTTTTCCCTAAATAGGTTCTGTACCCATCCTCCCAAGGTACTGTTATGGAGTCTGCAGTTGTTAAGCTTAAGTGAGGGATTCCTGGGGTTTGAAGAATAAATTAGTCACCGTAGTAATGTTGTTTCTTCCAAGGGGATCCCTCACTATGTTTAACAATCCCAGTCCCTACTTCCCCTTCCAGAACCTGACAAAAGATTCACACAAGAATCAGTTCTTTCTGTTTGCTTGAGTATTACATGTTACAGTGTCTTTACAATTGATACACAGTGATCTGAGCTTTTTTATTTGCTCATAACTTTTTTAAATTGTTCTGTCACACTGAAAGCTTAAAATAAAAATGTTTAAAGTATTTTTGATATATTTTTGCTAGCCATTTAGCTATTTTAGTGGTCACTGCTCACCCAAGTTTTAGAAATAAATCTGCCGATAGAATGTGAGGGTGAGCATGACCACACAGCAGAGTTGTGAATTTAATTCTAAGCTGTGGGGCAGCTCATTCCAGGGGAATGATTGCAGTTGTTAAGCATAGTGAGGAATCCGTTTGGACGAAACAACATTACTACAGTGAGTAATTTTTTCTTACAGACTCGACCCTGGAGTTTTTTTTTTTTTTTTTTGGAGCTGTTCTACAAACTGAGCTGCCAACTGCTGTGACATGTAGGGTGACTATTCAACGCTAAGAAAAGCATGCAAACCGCAGCATTACCGTGAGTGTGTTGAATTTTTATTAATTTTTTTTTGAAATGTAGAATACTGTTCTCATGTGGCATTTTCCTGTTACAAAAGGAGCACGATTGTCAGCTGTGGGGAGTGTGATTTGACAGAACAGCAGCGGCAAACATAAATAGTTCAATTCAGATTTAAATAAAATGTGGGACTGGGGTTTTGGGAATTGATGTGTATACATAGTTCAGAGTTGTTTTGTCATGGCCATCCATCTCTCACTCGTTTACCAAGAAAAAAATGACAGACATTACAGCTGTGAACATCCTATGGGTACTGTGATTTGTTTGGTAAAATAGCAGGCCAGCATGTACTGCTTATTTTCTGGACTCTACTGGTACTTAATGTACCACCTCCTTGCCAGGGGTCTCAACCAGAGACTGGGAAAATTTCAACCCATTTTCTAAATTACTAGTAAACCCTGTAGAAGAAACATCATGTTGACAGGGAGCAATTTTTTGTTCTGCCATTATGCATTTGGAAAACTTTCATTGTCCACATTCTGGGCATAAATGTTAAACAGCTGTATCAGGTTTCTGCTGAATGTCCTTGAGACCAGGAATCATCTGCCCTGTTTGTCTGCCTTATGGCATACCAGGTTAAATTGGAGACCATGTCTCAGTGCTACTGGCACCCCTGCTCTTTTAGCTGTACAGTACGATGCCCCAAAACCTGGCCCACCCATTATCACCTAAGCTTTTCATGTGGTTTTGCTGAAAGATGCAGTTCTTGGGGGATCCCAATATCACAGAGCTTGTCCTTTAGTTACTTCAGAGAGTTTGCCCTTTTACCACTGTGTCTAGGCCTTTATTGTAGGAAAATAAATGATGCCATCTTTGCTCTGGGGATTGTTGAACTTCGTCTCATAGTGTGCTAATCCTAACCCAGCGGCCATCCACCTGGGAAGTCCCTTACCTCCCTGAACCTCCCCACCCCCTCTCCGTGACTGGAGGCATCCCATTGCTCCTTCCTCCTCCAACGCACACCTGCAAATGAACATGACACATCAAAACTTGCAGCAAAACACTGGTTAGACTTTGAAGACCCTGACACGGGTCTATGTGGTCGAGAACAACTCGGCACAATGTAGGAAGGCAGCTGCAAAGGCCAACAAAATGCTGGGTTGCATTGCAAGGGGTATATCCTCGAGGAGGGAGGAGGTGATTCTGCCACTGTATAGGTCATTAGTTAGACCGCATCTGGAGTACTGTGTGCAGTATTGGTGCCCGTATCTGAAGAGGGACATTAAGTTACTGGAAGGGTTGCAGCTCAGGGCGACAAAGATGACCAAGGGGCTGGGGGACATCATACAAGAGGATGCTGAGGGAGTTGAACATGTACTCACTGGAGGAGAGGAGGGACAGGGGGACATGATTGAAACCTTTAAGTACATGAAAGGAATAAACAAGACAGGCACAGAGGGGCTGTTCAAAGTAATGGAGGGGAGGGACACCAGGGGCCATGATATGAGGCTGGAGGGAGGAAGGTTCAGGAGGGAGATAAGGAGACACTTTTTTACAGAGAGGGTGGTAGCTGGGTGTGATGCGTTACCTGCAGAAGTGGTATCCAGTAGAACAGTGGGCTGCTTCAAAAGAGGATGGGACAGGACAAGAGGGAGGATCAATGGAGGGGAAGGATGGAAGGGAGGGGCAGCTGCAGAATAAGGGGTGCTAGCTGCACATTCGAGCAGACCTGATAGACCTCTAGGCCTTTTTCTGCTGGCAAATTTCATATGTTCGTATGTCCCTGCCTGACACCCCCTCCCAACACAATGTGTGAAGTGTGGTCCAAAAGCATCTCAACTGGATGTCTTCAAGAAGATCAGCCTCAGCTCTCCACCAGTTGCTCACTAGTGGGTGGGACTCTGATGGCGGAGATGATGGAAGAGAGGATTTGGATTCAAACTGGCCTGCTGCAGAGGGAGCTAATGGGATGGCTCCAGTACTTGAAGCAAAGATAAACCCCCCCCTCCTCTTCCCTCTCCTGACTGACCCCCGAGTGACCCATATCTGTTACCGAACCCAGGTCACTGGTTTGGGAAGAGGTAAGGCACCCACGGCGCCTCAGCCCTCTTCACCACTGGGCCAGTTCTCATTTCTCCTATTTTGTAATACTAAATTCTAAACAGTGTAACCTCCCTCCCCCCGTTCCCCCTTTCCATATTGAGATCTTTTTGTGGCCGGTTGTCTCATACCGAGACTGATCTTTAACCTTCACAACATTTTTTTCCACTTATTCCCTACATATGTTATTAGTTACTTTACATAGTAGCTTATAAGCTGTTCAGTGGCTGTGTGGGGGAGCTGGTTCAACTAACTATGGAGGGAGTTATGAGCCATTTAACCTTTGTCAGGTCATAGTATATCTACACCTTAACAAAATGAATGTTTACTCATCACCGCCATGAGGTTCTCAGTCTCTGTTCACTAGTCTGCCCTCCTCTCCTCCTTGATACTGTGGTCAGGGTGGTGAGGTGGAAATCTACAGTTCAAGTAGCAAGGATGCCGGCACTTGCCAAAACACAGTATAGAGCTATTTAACTTAGTACTCACTGTACCACATCTCCAAGAAAAATGCTATCAGGACCAAGTCATCACTGTAAAACATAGCTTCTATTGGTCCATGTAAAAAAAAAAACCTTTTTCTCTTTAAAAGGCACAAAATCCATAAATGTAGTACATACAGTACAAAAACTCCACCACCAGCTCCACACTCCTGTCCCTAATGTGTTTCACTCAAATGTGAGCTTTTTCAAAGGGTGACAGGCTCCCCTAGAGGTGCAACATATAAATGCTCCCACTTAAAGATACAGTACAAGTAAACCTATCCATGTAATGAGTTTCATTTCTCAACACAGTGAATAAACAATTCATAAACAAATTAAAGTGCATATATAATTAAAAACAGTATAATTTTAAACATTAGCCGTGGAAAGACAACTTGTTGATTTACATAGCACCAGCAAATTTTAATTATTCAGGTATTAAAAGCGCACCAGCTAAAAGTCCTTACCAGGTCAAGTTTAGCTGAAGAAATTGATCTTGCAGTCCTGGCAGTTTCTTAACAGGATCAGTAAGGTGAACTCCCATAACATTAGGGTAAGTCACACTAAGGGAAACCTGCAAGTAAACAGAGCACAGGATAAATCAGTAACAGACAATGACAAGACAAAGTGACCCCCCTCCCCAGAACAGGTATATAGGCAAGCATATAATTCAAACATCAAACAACACTATCAGTCTTATAGTACAGATATCTCACACAGTCTATCTTCATTTTTTCAAAAAAGGGCTAATCTCTATTTTCTCATTTAGTCCTTTATTTTCCATGGCACGGAGGGAGAATATCAATTACTGCTCCCTTTTCAACAATAAATTATTATAGTCTCCCTCTCATTTAAGCAGGATCGGTTTCTCAATACTGAAGAACTTAAGTTGTGTTGTGTTGGGTCCCTGGTTTTGGAAACATGGACTGCCATTGCATTTTTTTACATCACCTCCTTCTATGGCCCTCAGATGTTCCCTGATCCTAAGCTTGAAACATATTTTCGTTTTCCCAACATAGAAGTATCAGCAGTTACATTTGGCTAAATAAATTGCCCCACTTGTGGAACAGGTAATAAGTCCTCTCACTGCAGCATTCCTCCCTGTAACCGGACTGAGAAAATTGTCTGCTACGGTTCTTGAAAGGCAGAACTTGGAGTTGCCACATCTGTGGCAACCACTCTTTCTTTTAGGAAGCCATGTCCTAGGGGCATCCTTACTAGGCTGGACAGTGTGGACCAGTGTAGCCCTACAATTCTTTCCCCTCCTGTATAGCATTCTAGGACTTTCTAAATTTAAGTTTTTTAAACCTTCATCCTTCTGAACCAAATGCCAATGCTTTCTCAGAATATCAGATACTTGTCTTGATTTAGGATTAAATGTAGAGACAAAAGACGCTTATGGGTCAATTCCCTGTGTCCTTGTTTTTTCTACCAGCAAGCTCTCTCTTGGTATTAAGTCTACCGTCCTCTTCTCTTGCCTTGTTATTATGTCCCTAAGTCCTTAAGTCTCCCCTCCAACTCTGACCCACAATTTCTTTTTGTGCGAATAAATTGACCCTTGGGGATAGCTTTTATCACATGTTGGGGGTGGCTACTTGTAGCCAGCAGCAGAGTGTTCCTGTCTGTGTTTTTGCGGTAAAGATCTGTTATGATCCCCCCCCTTCCCCATCCTTTTTAACTACTAAATCAAGGTAGTTAATTTGTGATTTACTGAAGCATATGCTAAACTTAAGGTTGCAATTGGTTCCTTCCAGGAACCTAACAAACTGGAACAGTTCTTCTTCACTGACTTTCCAGATGAGGATGACATCAATTAAACATCTCTAGAGGTCAATCCTATCAAAGTAAGGATTGACCTCCCTGCTTCTGATGATGTCATCCTCCCACTTGCCCATAAAATTATGTAATTGTGCGCAAAACTTATGTTTCATTGCTGTACCTTTTTGAAGAAAAAAATCCTTTTGTAGGAGAAAGCAGGGCCGGCATTAACCATTCTGGGTCCCTACGCAGCTCACTGCCGGGCACCACCACTCCATTCCCTGTGCCCCACCATCCAACATTTACACCTAACTAACCCTCCTGTCCTGTATTAATAAAGCAGTACCAAGTCTGCTAGTATAATGCCCCACCCCATTTGGGGGCTTACCTGCTGTGCCTCCGGGTGCCTCCTGCTGTCTCCTGGCATCCCACTGCCTCCGCGGCACCTTCTGCCACCTTGCCAGGTCCTCTAGTGTCCCCCTGTGTTGGTGAGCCCTGCGGGGCTTAAAAAAGCTATTTATTTAATGTATTTATTTATTTAGATTTTGGTAACTGGGTAGGCCCACTGAGACCAGAGGTCCCTTTTTCAGGGGCGACCCGGGATTAGATAAATGCAGCAGCGATTACATACAGTGGATGATAATACAGTGGTTAAAACTGAGACATAAAATTGGACAGACAGCAATTACAGGTTGACAGTCCAGAAATCAATTGCACAATGCATAGAATTAACAGGAGTCACAGCACACACATTCACCAAATAGGGCAATTGTAGTACAATGGTCACAGTTGATTAGGAGGGGAAAGGGGCTAGCGATTACAACCACAAAGGCTTCTTTCCAGGAGGTACACTTTGAGGCCTGACTTGAATCCTTGGAGAGAAGACCTGTCAACCAGGTTTGCTGGGAGCGAGTTCCATAATTGCGTAGTTAAAGGAGCGCTTGCCCAGGTTGGTGCGTACACGAGGGATGTCAAGGGGACGGCCAGTTGAGGATCTCACGTATCGGCATTGTACTCTGGGAGTACACTGTACTATTTGCAAATGGCCAGCATGTCCCAGAGCAGCCGTTCACATGTTTGTGGAGGCGCACTGCACAAATGACCACCAGTGCAGTCATAAGATCAATTGTGTGTCTTCTCTGTGTTTCCCGGTGCCAGGCTATGTTATAAAGGCACTGGGGACACAAACAGGCAGCAGAGAAATATTTTTAAAATAAATAAATGGCAGCTGCCTAAAGTCCTGCCTCCAGGGCACCAGAGAAAGGGTCAAGGGGCAAATGTCAGGGCATGGAAAGCCCTAATGAATGTTCATGAGCTACTAAGTGTATCTGGGGGTAGTGTGTTACAGGAGCAGCGACTCCTTAAGGGTACAAGGTATTTTAATAAGAGTGGACTTGTTTAAAAGAAAACTGTTGGGGCTAGAAATACAGGGGGAAAGTAAATTAAACTAAAATTGATGCTGTCTGCACTAGAACGTTATGTGTGGGGGACATTAAAAAAAGACTGCTTATGCTTAAACTGCAGCCACCATTTTTGTGCCTTTCCACCAATCAGAGTCCAGGATTAAACAAAGGGGTGCTTGGGACTACGCCAGAGACTTAGGGGAGATTAACTGGGACAATTTGTAGGTGCCAAAAAAAGGAGTCAGTTAACATCAGAGACCTGTTTAAAAGAAGTAGGCTGCTGGTTAACTAGGATCTGCAGCTTATCCAGTAGGTAGGGAAATGGGCAGACTGGGTGGGCCAAGCGGTCCTTATCTGCCGTCAAATTCTATGTTTCTGTTTAAGACAGCAATGGCAGCCAATGGGATTTCTGGAACTGAGCCCCATATAAAAGGGGGTAACAGCTCATTTTCTTGAGATTGTTGGAGAGACAGCCCAAGAGCTAGTGTGTGCCTCTGGGGAGCCTGCTAGCTCTCAGAGGCCAGCCTGGTCTAGACTTTTTCTGGCCGTCAGTCCGCAGGTCCAGATTGTTCCAGCTCATGAGAGGCGCCCTGCAGCTGCAGGTCATCTGATTCTATAATCCTAGAAGAGAAGATCAGCCTGCATCCTACCTGGAAGGACCAGAATCGAGCAGAGTTATTGTTACATATAAATGTGTGTGAGTTGTGCAAAGTGCTGCGCGGCTGAGTAGTCCGAACCCATTCGAGTTGCATGTTTTCCTTGGCCCTATTCATGTAGTTTCACCATTTGAAGACCAGCATTGTCGACAAGGACCATGAGGGACTTCACCTCCATCTGTATCCATCTGTGTCTACAGGTCTTATTTCGTCAGAGAACCACCTGGTCTAGGGTACAGTGAGTAATCAGGGTAGCTGCCTGCAACCAGTATTCAATTTACATGATCATCTGATTTTCTGATGGATTGCTAATTGTTTTGGACTGAGCCATCCAGCTCTGGATTACAAATTAAGGGTTACAGTGCATGTCGTGTTTTCTTTCCATCCAAAGGGCCCCAACAACGGCTGCAATGTCGGCCTACCCTGGGCAACGCTTCAAGCTAGCCTGTAATACCAACTTGGTACCCAGAGTGAGTGTGAATGTGTTGGAGGGACTCTTGAGTGCATGCCTCATAACCTGAATATATCAGTCCAACCTCAATCATTAGATTGCTGCCCCTTCCTTGTTCACATCCCCCAAATAAATCAGATCTATATCTTTTTGCATTTAAATGGGTTGTGGTGTACTTCTGTGCCAAAAGTATAGTGTCACTGCTGTTTCACTGTTACAGGTCTTGTTTTCTTGGGGGTCTCCGGGGCGTTCCAGTCAATCCAGCCCTGGTGGTAAGTGTGTTACAAGGTGGGGTTTTGCAGTGCTGCATTACAATATATATTGGGATTGTGTCCCATCCGATTGTAGCAGCCACCAGGGGATCTGGTGGGGGGTCGGGGAGGGTCAGAGGGGGTATCATTGTCCCAGAGGGGCTGTACCCAGAGCACTCACACACTTATCAACCCTGTTCTCAATCTCTGGGTAGAGGCACCCTTTCACGAGCCCGGACCCCTCAACCTGCAGTCACACAGGTGGGGGTAGTATCCCCTTTGTAATAGCACCACCTAGGGGTTACACTAGTTTAACCAGCATCTTTTAATTAGTGCCATAGACTGCATTGAATGATTTTACTTCACCATTGGAAATTAATCTGACTGAGCCTGGAGCAAGAACTTAAGTATTTTTTTTTTTTATTTATTTCAATTCTAGGATTACAATTTCCTTTGATCCCAGGGCTCTTTTACAAAGATTCCACGTCAAGACATTGGTATCACATAACAATAGACAAAATTGTTACACAAATATGGGTAAAGGATATCAAATTAATTTCGAACAGACAGGGAGAAGGTAAAGTGGAAAGGAAGAGGACAAGGGGTGGTGGTAGAAAGAAATGGGAGGGGCAAAGGCGGGAGGTAAGAAAATTAGAAGAGAGGAGAGGTGGGGGGGGTAGGTAAGGATATGGAGGGGAGGTGGGGTGAAGCAGCCAGGAAGGTGGCATTGTCAGCTGCTGGAGAGCGGATGGGACAGAGGCCAAACTAGGGCAAGTGCGTTATGTAAGGAGCTAGATATAGGAGAGCAGTAGCGGAGCGGTGTTGCATAGACATTATCCATGACAGTCGCAGATGCCGGATGCAACCAGGGTGTTTCGGAGCCTGGATTTGAAGGCCCCTAGCCCAGCGGTATTGATAGTATCATTGGCAGGACCGTTAAACCAATTGGGTGCCCTGTAGGTGAATCAACGCTGGCCAACGGCTGTGCAGCAGCGAGGGATACGGAAAAGTTGTGGCTTTGATCCCCTAGTAATTCTGGAGCTGGTTTTCATTTGAAGGAGTGAACAGACCCCGGGAGGGGCAGTTCCCAACTGCATTTTCTTAGCAACCACGCAGGTTTGGTACTGAATTCTATTATCAAGTTGAAGCCAGTTAGCTTGTGAGTAGAGGTCACAGGTGTGTGTGAGCCGTTCGGCCCCAGTGATGAGTCGACAGGCCTTTTTTAGGGTGGTAGTAATCCTTCTGAGTGCAGTGGTAGTGGCAGTGCCATAGACAAGGCCCCTTGAATTCTGCGGTTTTGCGGTTGCGGAATTTGCCGCAGAATTTGCATCATGCCACAGAATATATATAGTGCCGCAGAATTCATTGTTTTTTGTGAATTTTCATATAAATATACTGTTTTTCCATAGTGTCAGGCTTTCTTTCCCACCTCGTTTATCCTGAAGCCCCTCCTCTATGCTCAGCATATGATGTCATCGATGACATCACATCATATTTAGCCAATGACAGGACTGCATTCTGCCAGAGAAATGAATAAATCATGCCGCAGAAATCAGAAAATGCTGCCGCAGAAGTCAAGGAGCCCTGCCGCAGAAATCAGAAAATTCTGCCGCAGAACACCAGGGGCCTTCGCCATAGATCACAAGACCATAGTCAATCTGGGAGATGATGGAGCTTTGAAATGCAGCAAAGAGGGCCTCTTTAGTCAGGTGCCGACGAAGCCAGTAGAGTAAGCCCAGTCTAGTATTCACAGTTTTAGCAACATTGGCTATATGGGTTCCAAAGGACAGGGTGTGGGTCTAAGGTGATTCCTAGGTATCTGAAGGAGTCAACCTGCTCCAGGGAGTCCCCAAGGCAGGTGTTTAAGGAAAGTTGGTGGTGTTTGTGCTTGTTTTGGTGGCTGGTGAAAGTTATGGTCTTCGTTTTTTTCTAGTTAAGGATTAACTTATGTTCTTTGAACCAGCTTTCAACAGAGGTGAAGCCGTGTTGAAGGGTTTGTTGCAGGTGGCTTGGGTCATGATGAGAGGCAAGAATCACCACATCATCTGCATAGAGTATGACTTGCTGAGAGGTGGAATCGGGGAGGGAGTTGAAAAACAGGCTGAACAGCAAGGGGCCCAGGATGGAGCCTTGGGGGACACCAGAGTGAACCTGTTTAGTGTCGGAGACCACGCCTAATATTTTTACACATTGGGACCTGTTGTCAAGATAGCTATTGAACCATTTCACTGATTCTGCAGAGAGGCCAATGTTCAGTAGCTGATGAAGCAGGAGGCGGTGGTGGACAGTGTCAAAAGCCTTTGACAGGTCGATGAATGTAGCTCCGGTTAGGCGACCCTGATCAAGGGAGTTGTGTAAGGCGCCTCAGAAAACTCCAAGAAGTGCTGGCAGTGCTGTGTCCTTTTCTAAACCGTGTTGCTGCCGGCAAAGGATGTTGTACTTGTCCAGATGATCAGTGAGCTGGTCTGCTACTATCCATTCCAGGGCCTTAGAGAGGGGTGGCAGGATAGAGATAGGTCAGTAGTTCACATGGGAGGTCCAGTCACCACCTTTATGGATAGGTGTGACAGTTGCTGCCTTCCATTTGTCAGAGAATTGGCTGAGAGAGAGGGAGAGATTAAAGATCCTGATGAGAGGCCCCAAAACCTCGTCTAGAGTGAGGGACAGAAGTTTGAGGTCCAGTGTGTCAGCACTTGCTCTAGTGTTTTTGATGGCTTTGGAAATGTATTTCCTGACAGTATTTTTGTTTACTGCTCTGAAGTAGAATGGGGTAAATTTTTAGGTGATGACTGATGGGTGGGAAGAGAGGGGGTCGCTGTCATTGAAAAAGTCAGGGGGAAGGATGCTGCTGAGGTAGGTGAAGGCATCATTAAAGGTGCTGGCTATGACTTTTAGGTCCAGGATAGTATTCCCGTTTATTGTGATAGCAGTAGGGGGTGATTTGGACTCCTTCCCGGTAACATCTTTAATGTTATTCCAGAATGCTCTTGCATTTCCCCATGTGTCAGCGAGTGCAGTCTTGTAGTAGTCAAATTTCTGTTGGCATATGGATTTGGTGCAATCATTTCTAGCTCTTTTGAAATTTTGGATGTCCGCCTGCTTTCCTGTTTCTCTGGCTAGTTCCCAGAGGTGGTCCCTGTGTTTCAGCTTCTTTAAGAGGGAACCCGTGAGCCAAGGATTACAGAGGGGTTTAATTTTTCACTTTTTCACTTTTTTGGAGGGGCAAAGATGTTACAAGCTTCATTGAAAATGCATATGAATTGATCAAGGGCTGTATTTGCATCGGAGGCCAGGTCGATGGGGGACCAGTCTTGATTTAGTAGGTGTGATTTTAGGTGGGTTAGCTTCCCACGGGGTAGGACTCTGCTGAGGATGACCTTTGGTGGAGATTTCCAGAATTTGTTTGACCAGGTGCATTGACGGGGATGGTCGCTGAGAGGCAGGCAGATCTGGGAAGCTAGTGATCCGGAGGAGTGAGTAGTCAGGATCCAGTCCAGTAAAGTGCTGGTGCCGGTTTTGTAGTTCATTCTAGTTGTGGAGTCCAATATCTGTGTGAGATTTGCTGATGTGACCATGTCCCTGGTGTCGCCAGCATCAGGTCCCAACCAGTTTGTGTTGAAGTCACCAAGCGTGATGACTTCAGAGTTGGGTGGGAGTGATTTGATGTACTCCAGTACTGCATGGAGGCCCGGTCCCTGTTCCTTCGTGGGGATATAAACGATGGTGATCGAGAGGGCTTTGTGCTGAGCTCCACATGGGATTTTGATATGCAATAGCTGGGCATTTGGTGTTGGTAGGTCAGTGTGGGCAGTATGCCCCATCAGGTTGTCTTTTAGGTAAAGGGCGCAGCCCCCTCCTCGTTTTGATTTTCGGTCAAGCTTAAAGATAGTGTAGCCAGGGATGGAGATTGTATGATCAGGAACCAAGGGGGTGAGCCAGGTTTCTACTACCGCCAGGATATCGGGCTGGTGGGCATTTGCGAAGGCTTGTAGTTGATCAAATTTAGATAATAAGCTGCAGATGTTCAGGCAGATAATGGAGAGAGCGCCAAGGTGCTTGGTTTGGGTGGAGTTCATGGCAGCCTGAGGGCCAGGGTTGGGGTGAATGTTTCCAGATAATAGCAGGAGTAGGAGAAGGAGTTTCAGGGTGGCCAGGCACAGTTCCCTGCAGGAGAACTTGTGGTACTTGACCGAGGAGGGTTTGTTTGCGGAGGTTTTGTGCACCCTGGTATGAAGGTGTGGGCACTGTGTGGTGTGGTGAGCCCTAGGGGTGAGAAAGTTGTCAGGTAGCATGGTGCAAGTGTGGCTATAGCAGAGATTATGCTTATAGCTATGCGGGTGGGGGGGATGGAAAGCAGGATGGAGGGAGCTGGAGCAATGGGGTGAGGGCAAAAAGGAGGAGAGGGAGGCAGGGGATAATAGGGAAGGAAGGAAGGCATAGTTTGTTGAGGGGGAAGAGAGAAAGGAGCTGTGAGGAAGGCTGAGGTGGATGTACTACAACGTGAGGGCAGAGGAAGTGAGAGAAAAAAAGGGGATTTAGGCAGGGTAGGTGAGCGAGTGGGGGCAGTTCAGGCCCTGAGAGCAGGGGACAGAGAGTTATAGGAGGGCAGTAGAATTAGGCAGGAAATATAACTCAGCAAAAATACAGTCCTCGGATTTGGCAGTGCACAGCAGAAGTAAAATACAGATAGAACAGTCGTCGGATTTGGCAGTAAACAGTGTACACTATCAGCAGATAAACAAATTATTTTTTAGCAACTACCGGGCAGCTACACTCGGGGCAGAAAATAAAAGTCCAGCCCCCCGGTCTGTAGGAGACCAGGAGATAGTGAGGTCGGTGCCGTGACAAAAACTGTGGCAGAGCGCAATGCTAGTCTATGGCACAGCAGCCCTGAGCTTGGCCACAGAGTCAGCGGTCGCTGCAGCCAATCATGACCAGGCAGAGATGGCAAGGACCAATCGTTTAGAGCTCTGAACGTGCTGGGCCAATGGCGGCGCACACACAGATTTCCCGGACTGAGGGGCAGGAGGCAAGGAGGAGAGCCTGAGTCGGTGGAGCCTGGAAGAGGGTAAGTGGTGAGAGTGACGGTGGGGTCTGAGGCCAGAGAGTCTGCCGAGGTGGAAGAAGTCCATAACCAGATCCCCAAGTGGTGATCCACATACGGTACTACTAATGTAGTCATTTCTGTAAGGACAGGGGCATCATCACTGGACACTCACACTTCTGATACTCTGATTTGCAAACAAGTTAAACAACTTTTCTGGAGCTGTGAGCGAGAGAAAGAACAGGATTATCATGGGACACCAGTAAGGTTGCCACAGTTTTTTTTACCTGGTGATCAGGTTTGCAGGGTCCCTATCAGGAAATTCAGTTTTGCTCTGTGTTGGTCACGTTTTTGAGCCATTTTGAGTGTTCACATACTTCTGAAACAGATTTTGTCATATCAGTCATTGTTTCAGCTACATGTCCAGGTTTCTTTTTTTTTTTAAACTCTCGTTCTTTATTTTATAGTAAAGAACATACATTGCTTAAAGCAAAAGTACATACCAACAGTACATAAAAAGGACACAGACATAAGAAACAGGAAAAAAAAAACATAAATAATTAAAAAAGTACATAAAGAGTTAACATTTGAATATTTCATAGAGCGTTAAATGTTGCCAAACTAATACATCAGGATTGGGGGAGGGAACAACCAACACCCCCAGGATAGCAGAGAATCCTCACGATTTCATGGTATAAACTCTGTTTTTATTGGTGTGATATATATTACCCATTTTCTCCACGTAATCTCAAAAGCAGCTTGAGATTTAGTCAATGTAGCTGTAATTTTCTCCATTTTAAAAATGTCAATCATTATTTGATGCCACTGATCCAAGGTAGGAGGCAATGGGGACATTCATTTTTTAGTGATAGATTTTTTGGCAGCAAGAAAGGCCAGATTAATAAATTTCTTAGTAGAAATATCCAATTGAACCAGGGGGCACTCACCAAAAAGGAAAAGGAGAGGGTCTGGGTTAATATCAGGGAAGATTATTTGTTGAAGGGCGTCATGAAAACACGCCAGAAATGGTTGCAAGATTCGGCAAGACCAAAAAATGTGGCCTAGAGTGGCTGAAGGGAATCTGCATTGCCTCCAACATTCCACTCCCCTCTGCTTGCTGTACTTGAGTCACTAGCAGGGCTCTGAAGTACCTCACCGCCATTATTTTCCAGGCAAATTCCTTCCAGCGTCCAGAGCTGATACCCTTCTGCATTGATTTTAAATATCTTTCCCATATGGGCAAGGAGATTCCCCTTCCCAAGTCCCTCTCCCAGTTTAACCTTGTTTTATCTAGGGGGCTCTCTTTCAGGGATTGTAAACCCTTATATAAATTGGAAATGATATGCGGTGGGACAGCTCTCCCATCTATTACATGTATCAAAATCTCCAGAAGCCCAGCCCCCCCAACTCACATCCCTGAGGGAGCGGAGATAGTCCCTGGTTTGAAAATATCTGAACCTGTCTGAGTATTGGATGCCAAACCTTTGAACTAAGTCTGTAAACGATAAGATTATCCCCTGGGGCATAAAATGATATATCAGATGTAAACCTCTTCTTTGCCATTTAAGGTATCCCCTGTCAAGTTTGGCTGGGATAAAGGAATCCATACAGGGCAAGGAGAACAAAACAGGCCTCCACTTCGTAAATTCTGGGAGGGACAACATCCTCTGCCAGGACCTCAAGGTGGACTGTGTGAATGGGTTTGTGTTTTCCTCAGTTTTCAGGGCAGGGTGGAAGGAAAGCAATGTCTGAAAAACATCTCTTAGTTCCTTCTCCTGGCTCTCAACTGACTTCCACCTGGCTATATAATTCCTATCTAGCCAGTATAGTGAAGTTCTAACCTGGGAAGCCAAATAGTATAGCCTGAAGTTAGGAAGGGACATACCACCCCTCTGTCTAGGGAGCTGCATAACTGAGAGATTGATCCTCAGTCTCTGCTTCCCCCAAATGTAAGCTGAGACTTTCCTCTGCAACGACCTGAAAAATGGGTCTGTTACCTGTATTGGGAGAGTCTGGGTCAAATAAAGAAAGCGAAGAAGGACCACCATTCTAATGGATTCTACTTTTTGGTATAAAGATAGGGGGAGAGTGCTCCATTTTTCCAACTCAGCGTTAGTTTTAAGAAGAAAAGGAGGGTAATTTAAGGAGAACAAGTCTTCATAAGCCATACCAATCCATACCCCTAAGTACTTTACACTTTTTTAGGTCCCATTTAAAGGAGTACCTATTTCTGAGGTCTGCTGATGGAGTAAAATTAGGGGCCAAAGCCTCCGATTTAGACAAATTAACTTTATATCCTGCCAGTTCCCCAAATTTGGTCAATTTATCCCTAAGAGGAGGGAGGGAATTCTCAGGCTCAGTCATGTATATCACTAAGTCATCCGCATATCCGCATAAAGTGCGAGTTTATGGATGCCAGAGGTCAGTCTCACCCCAGACACTGTCTCCTCCTGTCTTAAAGCTTGGGCTAACGGTTCTAAATACAGAGCAAACAGCAGGGGGGACAGGGGGGCAACCCTGCCTGGTACCACGGGATAGTGGAATAGGGTATGAAAATGACCCATTGATTCGGATATAAGCCCTGGGGTCTGTATACATTAGCTTTATTGAGTTAATGACCAAATCTGGAATGCCAGATTTCCCCAGCACCGCCCACAGAAAAGGCCATTCGACGTGGTTGAACACCTTCTCTGCATCCAGAGAAAGCAAAAGAAAGGGGGACCCCTTCCTCCTGGCATGCTGTAGCAATAATAATGTTCTTTTTATGTTATCTTGTGTTTGATGCCCTGGAACAAAACCAGTCTGGTCCATATCTATTACCTCTGGCAAAAAGACCTCAAATCTTTTAGCTATAATAGAAGCAAAAATTTTATAGTCAATGTTAAGGACCGAAATAGGTCTATAAGAAGAACAAGATGCAATGTCCTTATCTGGTTTTGGTATGCTAGAAATATATGCATATCGCCAGGAGTCGGGGGTTGGTTCACCTGATTGAACACTTCTACAGGCCTCTAACAAAACCGGTGATAACTCTTTCCTGAATACCTTATAAAAATCACCCATATACCCATCCGGGCCAGGGCTTTTAAAGGACTTAAGGGCCGAGATAGCCTGAGCAAGTTCTACCGAGGAGATAGGTTTCTCCAAGGTTTGCTTCTGTTCATCAGATAGTCTTGGGAGTCTAAGGTCCTCCAAGAAGGCCCTCGTCTCTGAAGCACCCCTGTCTCCATCAGATCTGTATAAGACACTGTAGAAGGTCTGGAAAGCATGTTCTATTTCTATGGGGAGGGAGACCATTTTTCTGGAGGTTGGGTGTCTAATCTGGGTAATATTGGACCGAGTCCTGTGCTGCCTAAGCTTATGGGCTAGTAGCCGAGTGGCCCTAGGACACCCCTCATTATACTTTTGCCGAATAAACTATAAGGCTTGCTCTGTGCGGATATCTAAAATCCCTTGGATCTGATCTCTAGTGGCCTGCAAGAGTGGGAAGGCCCCCTTGTCCCCCGCTGCATGCTGAACCTGTAGGTCTTTAAACTGCCTCTGAAGTTTATCAAGGCGGAGCTGTTGTTTCTTTTTGTAATAGGCTGCATATTTTACCTTCAGGGTGTCCCAGAGTATTCCCTTCCTTATCCCCTGTTTCTCATTGTCTGTTAGAATTTGCTTAATTTTATGCAGAACCATTTCCCTAAAATCTTTCAAGTTCAGTAAGAAATTGTTAAACTTCCACAGGGTGTTGACTCTTTCCCTTCCCCATGACATGGTAAGTGTCAAGAAAGAGTGATCCGACAACACCATGGGTGACTGCGTACAACTCTGAATCTTATATAAATGTTCTCTTGAAATATGAATATAGTCTATCCGGGTGTATATTTTGTGGGGAGCAGAGAAATGCGTGTATTCTCTTTTATTTGGATGGAGATATCTCCAAGCATCCATCCACTGTGCACCAGAAAGGCAGGCCTGCATCGCCTGTAGCGCTGGGGATTTTTTTGGGGGATTCATACTGGAGGTATCCAGGTGAGAAGTAGCTAAATTGTGGTCACCACCCAATATTAGGACCCCCTTGTGCTTTTCCATGATCTTCTGAAATAGCATCTTCCTTACTTCTGGCCTCTCCCCGGGAAGGATATAGATCGAGGCCAACGTGATATCCTGACCATCCAGATGACCCACGGCTAATGCCAATCTGCCCTCCGGATCAGTATATGAGTCAAACAGCTGAAAGGGTGTGGTTTTAGGGACCAGAACTACCGCCCCTCTTCTCTTCCCTCCCCTGAAAACCAACCCCACTATCGCGGAGAACCCAAATTTAGAAAGGTTTTGATGTTCCTGCTTGATTAAATGTGTTTCCTGAAGGAGAAGAAATGAAGGTTTTAATTTTTTTCAAGGAGCTGATCACTCTATACCGCTTCAATGGGTTATTCAAACCATTAACATTATGGGAACAGATCCTAATTAAAGGCTGCTTAGCCATTCGAGATATTTATAGTAGTCGCTGTTGATCCAGCAGGGGTATGCGTAAGTGTTGAAAGGGGAGCCCATCCCATATACCCAGGTAACAAAATATTCAAGGATTCCCCCTCCTTCCTCACCAGGAAACTTTGAATTTTGTTGTACATTTGTCCCAGCCCTTCAGAGGTCACATTCTCTAGTTGGCAACTGTAGACAGAATTGTGCACATTTATAAACATAATAAGATACCTAAATATAACAACTTTTAACTTGTAGAACTTATATACAAGAGTACTTCCAAGGGAAGAGGGTATAAAAACTGACCCTCTAAAACAAGGTCTCGCAAACCTTAAGTAGGTCCCGAAGCCTAAGGGAAGAATTGTGACCATATATGTGGCCAGGCCTCCCCGACCCCTATTGAGGTCGATGCAAAGTAACATCACCCACACAAGGGAGGCAGTCCAGCAGATCCACATGGCTGTCCTCCCCTGGAAATGCCCCGAATGAACAACAGTTGAAACAACAGTGGGGGGGGGTACGATTAGGCACCTCAAACATCATCCCAGCACATCCCACTTCTGATCACTCTCATATTTAAGCCTGGGGAATTCAATGACTTTAAACCTGTAAACAAAAACAACACAGGTCTCTGTATGTCCCACAGCCAATAACGCATCTCCTAGGAACTCAGTAAGTAACAGAAGTTAAAGGCTGCATGCAATGTTTCACTCTAACTGATGCTTGCGACCTAACAGAGGCACTAACTCAAAAGTCCTGTCATACATTACAGGTGTTCCGTGGCAGAGGGTATGAGCAGACGGCCCACTAAACTCCAATAGCACCAGTTCAAGTATCCAAGTTCTGATCTTCGTGCTCTACCTCCTTAGAGTTTGTTTGGGGTCTTCCAATGAACTCTCTAATTTCTTGGAGCGAACGGAATCCTCCTGCTTTCCCTGTGCCTGCGTGTTTGTTTGAGGAGCTCTGCCATTGCGATCTAGGGGGATGCTTTTCTTGTGGCACTGCACCAGTCGACTGGAAACCCCATCCCATCTTCTTTAGTTCGGCTGAATTTCATCTGGATTTGCATACACTTTAGTGCCAGAATCCCAGCAGACCCGTAGTTTGGCAGGGTATGGGGTTTGGAAGCGAATCCCCTTTTCCCTCAAAAGTCTCAAGACTGGAGTGTAAGCTATTCTTTTCTTCATAATTTCAGGGGGGTAATCATTGTTAAATAGCAGCCTAGCAGAGTTGTAAGTCACATTTTTTTACCCCACGTGGTTCGGAGGAGCAATTCTTTATCTCTGTAACTGGATAGTTTTAAAACTATCGAGCATGGTCTGGCTGTTGGATCCGTTGGTTTCCTCACCAAGGCTCAGTGTGCTCTCTCGATTTTAAATTGAAATGATGGGGGGAGCTCCAAAACATCCCTGAGCAGGTCAGTTAGAAAGTCCTCCTTCCTACCAGTTTCAGACCCCTCTGGTAAGCCGTAGATATGGAGGTTATCCTGTCTGGAACGAGCTTCGAGATCTATCAATTTATCTTGCAGAATTTCGTGTTGATCTATTAAGTAGTCGACAGCCTGGTGTAAGCGGGTGGTCTCTTCGGTGATCTCCCCTGTAGTCTCTTCCAAGCGCTCTAGCCTTACTTCCACTTCAGTCAGTCTGGTTTGCAGGGCTGAAAACTCTTTTTTGTTCTCTGCATGAAACGCCCGTATTTCTGTCAGCAGCGTTTCGTATCTGGACCTGGAGAGCCTCTCGCTTTCCCTATCTGTGTCTGGGTCCATCTCTCCAGCTATGCTGCTCGCTGGTGATGTACTACGGCTAGAAGTAGGCCGTCCTACACATCCACCACCATCCGCCCTTTCTTTATGCCTCCCCGGGCGCGGTTTCACTTTGTCTTTACTCCGGGACATTGCTTCTTAGGTTTTTAACATTTTTAAGAACGGTAAGGCTGAGTCTGGGAGTTTTCTCTAGCGGGATGTATCGGAGCCCCTCTTCTATGCGGCCATTCGAGGTGGTGACGTCACCGGAAGTCTACATGTCCAGGTTTCAAACAAGTTCTCTTGTCAATATAGCCCTTTGTTTGTGAAAGCAGTCGACCTGGGAGGTGTAAATTATGGCCATTAACACCATTACCACTTAACCTAATCTTTTCCACTGCAGCAAAGCTGCCCCCACCTTTTGTAACAGTAACAGAGCTAGTTGTCTTCTGCTTTCATTTGTTAGTAAACATTTTCATCTCTAACAAAATGTAGGTATAAAGTATGGGCCCCCAAGGTGCAGGGGCACAGTTTGCACCTAGCTAAGGCCAGCCCTGGGAGAAAGTGTTAAATTCCAATACAAATCTGGAAAGTTGTATAAGTACTTCAGTGAGTGGCTCTGTACATTCCCTTTTATCAAGAAAGTGCTCCACAGTCTGCAGACCCTCAGAGTGTGGCATATTAGGCTACAGCGAGTTAACATCGAGTGTAACTAGGAAACAGTTCTGATCAATGGCTAGATCCTCAAGCACACGTAAAATCTCCCCTGTATCTTCCAGGGAGCCCTCGTGGGAGGGCTTGTGATGCTGGGGGGAGGGTGTGCTGGTGGATGGGTTTGTCCTCGGTGGAGGGATGCCACTGCTGAGTGCCCTGCCTGGGCCCTAGGACCAGACCAGATGGCCCCCGCTGGACTTTGCTGTATAGCCGCTCACCCACTCCAGGACCAGACCAGATGGCCCAAATCCCTGTGTGCTGGGATTTCTCTAAGATAATGGAGGTTGACCTTAATAGTTGCCCCAGCGGGTGTTCCTCGCAGGCATGGCTGGGCCTGGTTGTGTGTTGGTGGGGATGGTTTTGACGGAGGGGTGCTTCCCTCTCCCAGGGCAGGAGGTAAGGAGGAGAGCCTGAGTCGGTGGAGCCTGAAAGAGGGTAAGTGGTGCGAGTGACAGTGGGGTCTGAGGCCAGAGAGTCTGCCGAGGTGGAAGGAGTCCATAACCAGATCCCCCAAGTGGTGATCCACATACTTAGCCAACGGTTCCATAAGTGAATTACTGCCGGAAATGATTGATCTGCCAGGGAGATTAACCATGTCTTTATAAACCTTTGGCAGACAGTAAAAAACTGCCCTCACAGGATCCTTGGTTGCGGCTTACACATCCCCTACCTCCATGAGGTGGAAATCTCCTGATTTTTTTAGACTCACTGTTCAAAAACCTCAGCTCTCTTGTGTCTTCCATGGAGCCATCTCCTTCTTTCTGTTCCCGCTGATGTCTATGGAGTCCCGTTATGGGCAAAGTGGTGGCCCCTGACATCTACTGTGTAGAAACCCACCAATGCCTTCTCTGAAGGCTGCTACTCTTCAACTGCTACTATTCATCCCACTGTGTCCTCACTTCTTTTCTTCCAAATGTCAAACTGGTCCTCTCAGCTGCTGCTCCAGCACTGCCATTTCTATCCTGACACAAATTAGGGTGGGTGCTGCCTCCAGCAGGGATGGGAACTCCTTCACTCCTTGTTTCATTTCAAGATGGAAATGTGAAGTACATTCTTGCTTTCATGCCTTTTTCTTGGAGTTGATGCACAGCGTTCCTTGTCTCTCTTCTCCTCTGCTATGTTTGCCTTGTGTAGTTGTGGTCCATGGTGATCTGATGGCCAGCATTCTTTAAATCCTTCATAGTACAAGCCATTAGAAGCACCATTTCCTTGACTGGGAATGATACAAATCTGGCAAGGATCAGGCATGGTTTGGCCCTCTTTTTTGTTGGTCTGAGCACAAGTGTCCTGTGCACTCTCTGTAAGGTATAGTCCAACCCAGGTAGGAGCTGCATTATGTCTTTAAAAAGTTGATTTAAGAAGTCAGTCATAGACTGCATCTTTGTTTCTGACCCCTCAGGAATGTGGAAAATTCAGATGGTGTTCTTCTGTCCTTGTCCTTCCAAGTCATTTAACTTATCAGCCATATCCCGATCCCTCTGTAGCAGGGATAGAAGAAGGCACTGTGTGTGGTCTGTTTTGTCTGTTATTTCCTTGATTGTACTCTGCTGCTGTTGTGCACAGTTCAGCGGTCTTGATATTGTTCTGGGTTTCAGTCATGGTGCTTTTAATCTTTCATAATGAAGCAGCAATTGCTACGAACTACTTAAGTAGTGCTGGGTGGCTGTCCCTCATTGCCTCAGCTTGGGTTTTCATGCTTTCCTCCTCGCCTTCATCGACTGAGGAGGTCAAGGAGAAGGGTTCCATTTGCTGTGTCAGCTTTGCTTTTCTATGCTTTCAACAAGTCTTAAGTTTTGTAGCTTTTTTTTTATGCTGCTTTAGCACCCCTCCCCCATCCTTCTACTACTCTGTTGTGCCAATTCACCCTTTTGAAATCAGTTTGTAACTTTAAATTCCTTAATTAGAAGGAGGGAGGTGGTGCTGCCATTATATCACTCACTGCTGAGGACCCCCTGGAGTACTGTCTCCAGTTCTAGAAGCTGCACCTCCAAAAAGACATTGAAGGGGAAGGAGGGAACGTTGTTTAACCAGGAGTAGCACACTAACCCGAAGCTTGTTTCCAGATGCGACCTGGGAGCACAAGGAAGTTAAGTGACTTGCTCAGAATCACACAGAAAGCACCTAGGCAGCTGTGGGATTCAAACCCAGGTCTTCAGATCTGCAACTCAGAGCCTTAACCCACTGCACTATACTGCCTTCTAGGGTGGAGATGGTACAGAGTAGGGCAACCAAAGTGGTGAGGGGGTTGCATGAGAAATCATATGAGGAAAAGCTGCAGGAACTCAACATGTACTCCATGGAAGAGAAGAGAACGACAGGGGATGTGACTGAAACCTACAAGTACCTCACAGGAGTGAACAAGGTGTAAGCGGAGGGTCTATTTCAGAGAAAGGAAGGCACTAAAACAAGGGAGCATGCAATAAAGCTAAGGGGGGTGTTTAGAAGAGATCTGCAGAAATACATCTTCGTGGAAAGGGTGGTGGATGACTGAAACAGCCTGTCAGAAAAGAAGGTAGTGGGTGGAAAGCTTGTGAGGAGCAAGGGTGTAGACAGGCATACTCACTGTACACATTTGTGTACAGTTTTGTTGAGTGCCTGTCACAAACCATATGCCTTTCTGTTAACATTTTCATTCTAATCTGTAGTATTTGGGTTAGTGTAGGCCACTGAGGAGTCTCTGTTTCAACTTCTGTTGTTTAGGTGACAGAAACATGAATAACCTCTATAGAGATAGAGGAATCATCTGACAACAATCTGATTTGTTTGGAAGGGGGTACATTTTGGAGAAGATGTGTACATTTTTTAATGGGAGGGTGTAACTCTTGGAGATTGTGTGTACAAAATGGAAATTTCTGGCTACACCTCTGGTGGGGAGCTTCAAGCATGCGTGTTATAGGCACAGGGGCATATTAGCTAGAGTAACAGGTGAGGGAGTGACACCTCTGACCAACTAGGGTCAGTGGTGATGGAATAGGCAGGGACAAGGCGCAGACTGGATGGGTCTAAAGCTCCTTTTCTGCTGATAAAATCTATGTTTCTATGTAATTAAAGGGGCCAGAGCTCTACCCTCCTCATGCTGTCAAGGCAGCCATGATATCACATCACCGTCATTCATTTTTTTTGCCCTACCCACGCCTAAGTCACCCAGTTTCTTGACCAGCTACCATGTGGGACATTGTGAAAGATTTTTACTTAATTCCAGACACAGAACATCCACTGCCTGATCCTTATCTACAGCCCATGTCCCCAATGAAAGAGTTTGATCCGGTTCATTTAGCAAGATGTCTCATTGGTAAACCTATGCTGCTTGATGTCCTGTCAACCATTTTTCTCAGGAAACTCTACTAGCCTCTCCTTTATTACAAATTCCAATAGATTTCCCACAATAGATGTCAGCCTGACCAGTGGTTTGCAGTTGCCTGACTCATCTCGCCTCTCACTTCTGTGCAGAGGGACCACATCTGCTGCCCTCCAGTCCCCCACCACTTTGCCCATTTCCAAACAGCAGTTGAAGAGATTTACCAGCCATCCTGTCAGGGCCTGCCCCATCTCCCTCAACACTCTTGGGTGCATCCCCCCAGGACCAATAGATTCATCCACTTCCATTGCCTTTAGGCTCTTTAACACCCTCTCCACCATGTTGGTACCTGCTAATGACCCCTTACTGGGTTTAATGCTGCAGTCAGGCAGTGAGCCAGCCCCTGTCTTCCACTGGAAACACTGAACAGAAGCTGAACCGCAATATAGCAATAACTGGAGGCATCAGTGTGTGTGTGTGTGTGAGGGAATAGCAACACTAGGCACCATGGAACAATACAAAGGCCGGAGGCCGAGGTCATGATCCACAGTACCCAGTGCCATTATTCCTGAAGACTGATCTACCGAGCAGACAATTATAGCTATGATATTGAGGTCAGTCAGTTTTCTGACAGAACATTAAGGAGGTGAAGTTGTTTATATGCTTGGAATACCTTACTGCTCATCTGCATATTTCAAAGGCATTTACTGCCTAATGTTCATGTTCCAAACGCTGTAGCTTTTTCATCTTACTTACTGGGCACTGCCGACACACAGTGCCCTGTAAATAAGCAATCTGATTGACTACAGGGGTTTCACTTCAATATAATCTTGGATATGAACCCCCCCCCCCAATCAAGAGTTTAACCACCCAGGCACCACACAGTGGTGGATACATGGGCAACATCAATGGGGAGGGGAGGCAAGGGGGGGGACAGCTGAAGTGCTGCACACCTGAGCAGACTAGACAGACTGATAGGCCTGTATCTGCTAGCAGTTTCGTATGTTCATATGTGCCACCATCTTGTTGAGTCTGCAAGACATGGGTAGTAACCGTCAACAACTACCGTGACTTGGGTACACATGCATAACGCATTACTGCATAGCGCTACTATTACTGTGTATCCCACAATATTCCACTTACCGAAAAGGTCTTCTTTGGAACTGCGGTATTTTTCTCGTATATCATTTTTTAGTGGATGGGAATATAAGAAAAAACTAATAGAGTCATTAAATTGTGGTTTTCAATGTGTATTTTATAAGCGTAATTATGAAAAAGATTTTGCACGCTCCACAAACAACATGTACTATGGTTATATATAAAAAAAAAAGTAATGGATGGGGGGGTACAAAATATTAGTGGTTGCCTAACCTGCATTTAGTCTCAAGGCTTTGGAGCATGGATGTTCCCCTTTCAATAAACAGCAGCAGTAGCTAAAAAGGGTACTTATTCGCCAGTTCTGCTGTCCTCTGAAGACCAAGGACAGGTTGTGATGTATACTTAGTCTCCAAAGTGCTGTGGTCTAGGGATAAGCAAATACATAAGCAATAAAACACAACAGGGTGGGCAGTGTTGGGCTTTTTTACCCACCCACCCAGGGGTGTAGTTAGGTGTCATTGTGCTTAGAAAATGGGTATTTGTTTACATTTTAAATAAAATGTTTAAAAAGGAAAGAAACTGCAGAAAAAAGCAATGAAAAAAAAATTACTGTAAAATAGTCCTTTCACTGGTAAAATTGCCAGCAGAGGATGCTGGTGTTTTTCAGAGTGTTTTCTTGTTTGTTTTCTTGTTTGTTTTCTTTCTTTCTTTCTTTGTTGTTGTTTGAGCCATTCAGTCACTTTCATTGTTTGGTCCCCTCCACAAGTAGCAGAACGGTGGAGGATAATCTTTTTTAGATGGGTGCCATTTATTTGACTGTGGTTGGTAGGGGATGGTACTTTAATGGAGCTGTTAGGAGTGTGCTCCATTGGGAGACACAGTCAGCATGGTTGGTGGGGGCAGAGTGAGGGTGACTAGTGGGGTACTGCAGGGTTCAGTATTGGGTCCAGTCCTGTTTAATGTCTTCATCAGTGACATTGCAGAGGGACTGGAAGGAAAAGTATGCCTTTTTGCAGATGACACAAAGATCTGCAACAGGGTTGATACACAAGGAGGCGTGGAAAGGATGAAAAGGGACTTGGCAAGGTTGGAGGAATGGTCAGAAGTATGGCGGCTAGGATTCAATGCAAAGAAGTGCAAAATAATGCACCTGGGAAACAAGAACCCAGGGGAAGAATACACAATGGGTGGGGAGGTAGTAACAACAACAAAAAAGGAAAGGGACCTGGGGGTAATCATATCAGATGACCTTAAGGTTAGCAAGCAATGTGAGAAGGCGTAGGGAGGCTGGGGTATACTGGGATGTATAGGAGAGGCATCAGCAGCAGAAAACAGGAAGTTGTTATCCTCTGTACAGACAGTTGGTGAGACCCCATCTGGAGTACTGCGTCCAGTTCTGGAGACCCCATCTCTGCAAGGACATAGACAGGATAGAGGTAGTCCAGAGGAGGGCAACTAAAATGGTGCAGGGTCTGCAAGAGAAGCCGATGAGGAGAGACTGAAGGAGCTTAATATGTATACCCTCAAGGAAAGAAGGAGAGGGGACATGATAGAAACTTTTAAGTACCTCAGTGGAATCAACAAAGTCCAAGAGGGTAGCATCTTTCAGAAAAGAGACTTGCAAGAACAAGGGGACACAATTTAAAGATAGAAGGAAGGTGGTTCAGGGGCAATGAGGAAGCATTATTTCACAGAGAGGGTAGTAGATGCATGGAACAGCCTTCCTGAGGAGGTTGTGGGGTCTAAAACTGTGGGAGAATTCAAGAATGCATGGGACAGACATAAGGCAATTCTTGTGGGGGTAGGAAGAAATAGGCTGTTGGTTAACTAGGATCTGCGGCCTATCCTGTAGGTAGGGGAATGGGCAGACTAGATGGGCCAAGCAGTCCTTATCTGCCATCAAAGTCTATGTTTCTATGATCAGGATGGGCACAGCAGCTGAAGTAAGAGTGACAGTGCTGCAGTGAGGAGACTGCACTAGCACTGTGTTCACTTTTGCTTTTTCTATAATGTGTTGCTATTGGATTTCTGTTTGTTTTATTTATATTTTGCATGTGTTTGGGAGTCGGGGAAGCAAGCCATGAGTGGGAGAAGCGAGTGGTGAGCAGGGGAAGCAAGGGGGAAAAATGGCTACCATTTTGCTTTGAAAATTCTGTAATTGGCATACTGACTTTCTACGTAGTCAGGTCTGCACTGGCATGTTTTAAACCCCCCATCTCTGTTGGCTAATAAATGCATGCCTGATTAAGGGGTTTAGTCTTCAGAGAACATGATTTTATTTTCTACCCATTTTCTAATAAATAGCTTATATACTGTATCTGCAATAATTAAATCCCCCATACTGGATCCCCAGTCATTTTTTTAAATTCAAGTTTATTAAAGTCAAGAAACAGTATACAGCCAATATCATTCTTTTACATTTCATCATTTCCACATCAATTTATACTGTATTTATTATACTTCTTACTCGTATTTACTCCATAAAATTTCTCTGACAGGTTCTCTTCTCACCCAGATCTATTATCCATCTCTATAATACTAATATATCTGAAGAGCTTCTGTTTTAGGTTACCCTTACCCTACTACAAGGGGGGGCCTGCTAGGTAGTGTCTTTATTTTCTCTTATCCTCTCATTCTCTCTCTGACATTAAGAATCTTCTTTATTCTCTTGTGCCTTCTAGCCCACCCAACCCAGCCCCTCCTCCCCCTTTAAACATAACAGTTCTATTCTTTACATTCTCAGGCTTTACTTTGGAGTCTTAATGTCCCAGTATGGACCATCTTGTCCATCGCCTCGTGAATGCTGTGGTTCTGCCATTAATCTTGTGTGTCAATTCTTCCATCTCCCGGATTTCTTGGACTATGGAAATCCACTGGGCCCTACCTGGTGGGTCAGGGGAAAGCCACCTCCTTGTGATAGATTTTTGAGCAGCCACCAGTAAGATATTCCACAGGTAGAGTGCGTCTGCCCTTTTTATTCCTTCTGGAGGGCAGCCCAGAACAGTGTTATTTACTGTAAACTGGTATGTTCCTGAAAACACTTTGGAGATGTCCCCCAAAACCTCATCCCAGAATGGTTTAATGACCTCACAGTCCCAGAATATGTGTGTATGGTGAGCTTTCTGGGTGCCACATTCCCTCCAGCACTCTCCTCTCCCTGCTCTTCCCCATTTACCCTGTATCTCATGTGTGTAAAAAGATCTTGACCGCACATTCTAGGCATATTCGCGCCAGGCCGGCAAGTAGGTGGTCTTGTTAGCTGTTAAGAAAGCCAGCTCCCTCTCCCTGTCTGTTATGTTTTGACCTCCCTCCCTCCCTCCGCCATTTGACTCTCAGTGTATCAGTGGGCGAAGTGAGGGTCGACCTGATTGTTTTGTATAGGGTTGATATTTGGCTCTTTCCTAGTTTCCCAGAGGTGACTGAAAGTATCACTTGCATCAGATTCCCTATGTTAGGCTCCTGGGCTGAGGCTTTCTGGGTGTTCAGCAGGTAGGTTCTCAGTTGTAAGTATCGGAAATGTTCCCTATTTCCGGAGTTGAATGTCTGTTTCAGAGTCTGAAAATCTAGGACTGTGTCTTCTGCAACCAGTTGCCCCAGTTTGATCAACCCTAGTCTGGCCCATTGTTTAAATGTGTGGTCCATCTTTGCTGGGATGAACCCTGGTGACCATGCAAACCACTGAAGTGGCCAGAGTGCTTCTCTGACACCCAGCCTGGCCCATAATCTATGGGTCATGTTATGTGTATTCAGTATGGCCTTAGAGAGTTCTGCCTCCTCTTCTGAAGGAATGGGCTCGACAAATCTTGCTCCCAATGGGGGGGGCCTTCTGTCATTTGTAATTCTATATCCTTCCAGTGTGCTTCATATGTTTCAGTGGTCCATAGTAAGGCAGTTCTCAAGTATGCGACCATACAATATATCTCTAGATTAGGAACTGCCCTTCCTCCCCTCGCTCTGTCAGCCTGTAGGATGCTTATCTTTATTCTGGGTCTCCCTGGAGACCATATACATTTGGATATATAGTGCTCTGCCAAACCTGAAATTGTTTTTGAGGGATATGTACCGGGAGGGATTGGAAAAGATATAGGTATCTCGGAAGGATACTCATGGTCACTGTCTGGATTTTGGAATGCATAGGGAGGTTCAGGGTCTTCCACCCTTCCATGTCCCTCCCAAGTTGTGCCTGTAGGGGTCCATAGTTTGCCTCAAAGAGCCCCCTTAAGTTCTTTGTTATTTGAATACCGAGATATTTTATTTTCAGCTTGTTCCACTTCAGTGGTAAAAGCTCAGTGATCTGTGGCGCGGGTTTGTAATGAAATCTAAGAATATCGGTTTTGTCATTATTCAGGGAGTAACCTGAGTGCAATCCGAACTTCTGCAGAGTCTCCCAAATTTCGGGGATAGAGTGGTTGGGATGAATTATATATAATAGTACGTCATCTGTGTATAACAATATTTTATGTTCAGCCTCCCCTATTTTGATTCCTTTAATGTCTGGGTTCTCTCTGATGACACAGGCCAGGAGTTCAATGTACAAGACGAATAAGAGAGGGGACAGGGGACAGCCCTGCCTGGTGCCCCTCCCAAGAGGAAATCTGTCTGCAACACTCCAATTTATTCTCATATAAGCTAGTGGGGCACTGTATAGTGCCTTTATGGCCTCTATTACTGTTTCTGGGAACCCAAATCTCTCAAGGACTCTGAATAGAAAGGGCCATGAGACTTTGTCGAATGCCTTTTCAGCATCTAGGTTCATCAGACAAAATGGGGTCTTTTCAGTGCATATCCTGTCCACTATGTCAATGGTACGCCTGACATTGTCCAGGACCTGCCTTCCCGTGATGAAGCCCATTTGGTCCTTGTTAATGAGCTGGGGGAGGAGGGGGAGCAGCCTCCATGCCAAAATCGTGGTGAAGATCTTATAGTCTACATTTAATAAGGAAATTGGTCCATATGCACCGCAGTCTGTCGGGTCTTTCCTTCTTTGGGTATGACTGTGATGGTGGCGTAATCCCATGAGGGAGGCATGCCCCCCCACCACCCAGATCTCATTGATGACCTCAATAAGTCTGGGCCAGTTCCTTCCCAGTGTCTTATAGAATTCCCCACTAAAGCCAGCTGGACCTGGCATTTCCCTGTTTTAAGATGTTTAATGGCATCCTGTACTTCTGATAATCTCAATGGTGAGATTAGGGCCTCTTGCTGTTTTGCGGTCAGCGTAGGAATCTTTAAAGAATTCAAATATGTGTCTTTGTCCTGTGGGGGGTTTCTTTCTGGGCCCGGTAGAGTCTCTTACAGTATTCCACAAATGCATTCCTTATCTGGTTTTCTTTATATCTTAGTAATCCTGTCTTGGGGTCCTTAATTTTGGTGATGGCAGTTTTGGCTTGTCGTCGTTTTAATCTAAGCGCTAGTATTCTCGAGGCTCTGTGGCCCCCTTCATAATACGTCTGTTTTAGGTATGCCAGTGCTTTTTCTATTTCTGTTTGTTGGAGTTTGTGTATTCGGTCTGAAGTTATTTTTATTTCCCTGTCCCTTGTCATAGTCTATTTTTGTTGTTGCTGTGTTCGTAGTTCTTTTAACTTATTTTTGAGCTGAGCCAAAAGGGGTCTTCTCTCTTTCTGTCTGTGTGAGCTGATGGAGATGAGTTTCCCCCTTAACATAGTTTTGAGGGTATCCCATAAAGTTTGGGAGGTCACCCCTGGTTCAGAGTTGCATTGAATGGTCTGTTCTATTGTTTCTCCAAGTTTCACCAGGACTTCCCTGTCTTTTAGAAGGGAGGTGTTTAATCACCACTGTGTTTTCTTCTGGGGGACCCCTAGGTCTGTTTCAACCAGTATGGGCTGGTGGTCCGAGTGGACCGCTGAGCCTACCCAGGAATGATTTATCTTGGGGAGGTCCCTGACCTGTGTTAAAAAAAATCAATTCTGGAAAAAGTTTTATATCTGGGGGAGTAACAAGTATAATTTTTTGACTGTGGGTATTTCTCCCTCCAAATGTCAGCCAGCCCCGTGACCTCAAGAAGTCTACTAAAAAGCTTTGCTGTCCTGGACCCTGGAGCTGGAATCTGTGATGTTGTATCCATCTTCCTATTCAACACCAGGTTCCAGTCCCCACCCATCAGTAGGGTTCCCTTGGCCTTTTCCAGGACCAGTTTTGTCACTTCAGCATAAAAGGTGAAGGGTGAGCCAGGTGGAGCATAGATGTTGACTAATGTTACCTGTTTGTCCTGCACTGTTCCTCTTACCAAGACATACCTCGCCCCCGGGTCTATAAGGGTCTCCTCCTCTCCAAATGGGAGACTGGCTGCAATAAGGATAACTAGTCCCTTTTTTTTCCCTTTCTCTAGGGAGGCATGATATAGTTTAGGAAAATTTTTAGTTTTAAACTTTACTGGTTCCTGGGGGGAGGGTGTGTCTCTTGCAGAAAGACTATGGGGGCTTTTTGCTCCCTCAAACATTTATGAATCCTCTTTCTTTTAATTGGACTATTCATTCCATCAACGTTATAAGATATTACTCTAGTGCATGAGCCTGCCATTTGCTGTTCTCTGTTCAGTCAAAATAGGAGCACGCTAGAGGGCTGGGGTATGCCCCTATTGAACAACAGTAGCTTTGTCGCCTTTCGTACAGTCCTCAGCCCACCCAATCCCTCACTCTGCTCTAACAATTGGGTCCTCTTCGCTTGTGCCCCTATTCCCAATCTCTCCCTACATTATTACGCTTGATATCTTCTATCTGGTATGCCTACCCTCTCCCTAACATTTCCCACTACAAAATGCACAGTTTTTGGGCTTGGATCCAGCACAAGTTCATTATCCACGACTCCTTGTAGTTCTGTGTTCAATGTATATTACCTGTAAATGTGCATTTTTAACTATAATAGCAGCTATTTTTACTGTTTGTACTATTGTAACTTGTCTTTCTGTATTATTACTGTCGGACCGCAGGTCCACCTTGTAAATGAGCTTGCTCAATGGTGCCCACCTGGATAAATAAAGATATTGATTGATTGATTGATTGAACAGTAGGAGCCTTGGTGCTCTCTTATCTTTCTATATCTGTTCTGGCCGTATCCTGTTTCAATTCTGGTCAAAACTCTTAAATCTAACACAGTTATAACAAGCACTCTGCAAATACAAATACCAATAAACTATTTACACAAAATAATGGTAAAACATCTTAGAGTATTCAAGCAATCTTGTTATTATACTAAACTTCCTAGGTCAGACCTACTTAAGAGGTCTGGGTTGTGCCTTCCTAGTCACTCTATTGACAGTCACTTTGCTGGTTTTACACCCTTCTTCTGGTTTGGGATCTTATCCTAAATTGGGTGTACCGACATCCGTACTTTAATTGGTTTCTACAGTTACTCTAAACCTATACCGGACCAACCTCTCGTTTGCTTTATGGAAGTTGTCAGGATGTATCCGGCTTCTGTGTCTACCAACTTACATTCTTTCCCCAGGAAATTTGCTTTATGATCTAACTATTAGGTAGTTAATGGGGTCCTTGTCTCTTGTTCTAGCTATTCTGGTCTCCCTGGGCCATATGCTTTAGGTAGCTCCCATGCTTAATCTTCCAGTCCCAGATTGTCATTGGGCATTTCCCTCCGTCCCCATATGCTTTGTTGTAACCGATAATATGCAGCATTTCTTTGTTTCTATAGTCTCCTAAGGGCTGGAGTGTGGGTTTGATAGTGCCTAAGGGGATTTGACAGCCTTTATATCTTTTAGCTAGTCACCTCTCTGGTGCCTCTGTCCCCGTTGGCTCTAACCTCTTCACTTTTGGGCCCATCCCAGCTGTGATCCGAGGTGCTAGCAGCCCTCCCTCCTCCCCCCCCCCGTCCATTCCTCTGAGTTTCCAATTCCCCTCAACCCATTTCTCTCCCCTTGCCACCTCGTTCCCTTTAGTAGAGCCGCACTCTTTCATGCGGTCCCTGGAACTTAGCCCATGTGCTCACTACTTCCTCGAAAGTCTCCTTCATGTGTTGGGCCTGGTCGTGGCCCACTCCAGCCAGAGGAGGACCGCACAGGCAGAGGCCCTTTCTTCTGAGCCACGAGAGCTGCCTCCCCCGCAGCACTCTAAGTGTTTGAGCCGCTTACCCGGCCCCCAGCTTCCTTTCCCAGGGTTGGTCATGTCCTCCCCCGGCTGCACCAATCGCCCGGGCCCGAGCCCTCCAGCAACACTGCAGTCCTGCAAGTACCATAGTGGAGCAAGCTTTCACAAGCATAATTTCCCTTTAGAAAAGCAAGCTCCGCATAACAGGTCCTCTCAGAGCTGCAGCCCCGCAAGTACCGTGGCAGAACAAGTTTCCACTAGCACAAGTTCCTTTTAAAAATGAGGACCATATTATAGCTCATCTCAAAGCTAGCTCTCGTGGACAGGGGTGCCCAATCCAGGGTCAGGGCCCCTGTCTCGTTCAGCGAGGAGGCGACTTTCTTTGATCTCCCATGAGGGTGTGTGCACAGCAAGCATTTCAAACTGGAGGTTGGGGGGGACAAAGGCAGAGAGGGTGCCTATGAAAAGGTAACAAATAGCCAAATTACTTACGTCTAGCGGCTTGGACCCTGATGTCTGGTTGTCGCTGTCTGGGAAGGAGACCCAGGCCTCTGGTGGACTGCATCTACAGTCTCCTTGCTGCTTTTAGCTAGTCACCTCTCCAGGGCCCCTGTCCCCATCGGCTCCAACCTCTTCACTTTGGGGTCCATCTCAGCTGTAGTCCAAGCCCTCTCCCCCCCCCCAGGTTTATTCTTGTGAGTCTCCACCCCTCAACCCCTTGCCCACCTCGTTTTCTTTGTAGGGCTGAGATCCTTTGTGCGTCCCCGGAACATTGCCTGTGTGCTCGGTGCCTCCTCTACAATTCTTCTTCATACGTAGTCTCTAAATGCGAGCCCACTCTAGCCAGAGGGTACACCACTCAAACAGGGAAGCCCTTTCATCAGACCGAAGAGCCGCCTCCCCACACCGCCCAGCATTCCAAGTGTGAAGCCTCTTATCTGGCCTCCACCTTCCTTTCCCTGGGTTGACCATGTCACCCCCCTGCACCAACGCCTGGCCCCCCATCAACACTGCAGCCCCTGTAAGCCCCACAGTGGAGCAAGTCTTCACAAGCGTAAAATTCCCTTGAAGACAAGCTTCACATAACAGGTCCCCCAAAGCTGCAGTCTTGCAAGCGCCATGGCAGAGCAAGTTTCCACTAGCATGAGTTCTTTTGAAAATAAGGTCCACTTGCAGTTCATTCAAGCTGCGCCCGTGACGAGAATGCCTAGTCAGGGCCAGGCTTTTGTCTTGTTCAGCGAAGGCGACTTTCTCTGATCTTCCATGGGGCGTAATCACAGCAAGCGGTCCCAAACTGGGGGTTTCTGGGGTCAGTGTAGGGGGTGCCTAGAGAGGGACACACAAATAGCTGAAGTACTTGCGTTTAGCTGTTTGGACCCTGATGTCTGGTTGTTGCCATCTGGATAGGGGACTCAGGCCTCTGGCGTACTGCATCTTTGATCTCCTCGCTGAACTGTAACCTCACTCCAGGAGAGTATGCTTGTAGTAGAGCTGTGACATCGGAGCGTAGGTTAGTCTGTGGAGTTGGGTGCTGCATCCCTTTCTGTTTGTGCCCCATCTGGGCCACATCCCACGCTGCTTTCAAGACCTGTCTTTCGAGCTGCTCCTTTTTCAGCGATGGAGTAGTAATGCCTAAGTTGTCGAGGAGTGATTTTGCCGTGAGGAGGTCTGCAAAGACCTTGGGGTCTTGTTCTGTGTCCACCCTTAGCCGAGCTGGGTATAGGATTTGTGCTCTTATATTTTTATTCCTAAGCTGTTTGACAACTGGCCACAGAATTTTTCTCTGCTCCTGAACCTGGGAAGTATAATCATTGTCAATCGAGATCCTGTTGTCTTGGTATTTGAGTTCTCTCTGTTTCCATGCTCTGTTTATCAGTTCTTCTTTTGTTGAGTAGAGGGTTAATTTTGCTACAATTGATCTCGGTCTTGCCCCCGCATTAGATGGCCTCGGAGCTAGGGATCTATAAGCCCTGTCCATGCTAAGATCTAAATCCGAAGGGAGATTGAGGGTTTCTTTAAGCAAGTTTTGGAGGAAAACAGCTACACTCGGGGCTTTGTTCTCCACGCCCTCTGGGACCCCATAAATTCTTATATTCTGTCTCCTGTTTTTGCCTTCTAGAGCATCCAGTTTGGTGCTTAATTCCCTCTCCCTCGCTAGCCAATCGAGGAGGAAACGGTCTTGCCAATTGGCCTGTTCCACCGCTGCTGTCAGGCCCAGTTCCACCTGATCTGTCCGATGCTCAATACCACTGAGCTCCGAGCAGAGATCGGTTAAAGTTTTTTGTCTATTTTATTCACTGTGCGAGCTGTCTGCAGAATGGCTGTAATCAAGTCTGTTTCTTCTGTTGTTTCTTGGGCCTCCAAGGCCTCTTTGTCTGCTCCGGCCCCCCCAACTGACATTCCTCCTGCTCTCTCCTTCTATATCAACTTCCAGAGTTTAAATGCTGGAGTCTCTGGTTGCTTAAGTATATGGGCTTTAGACCTGGTAGCCTTTGCTGAGGATTGCATCCCGAAATAAGTCAATGTGTTCGAAATTTGCACGGAGACTCAGGATCAGGCTGCCATCATAGCCGTGACATCACCGGAAGTCGATCCCCAGTCATGATATCAGCTATGGAGGGTTCTGGGATGTCCCCCAGCAGCTTTTAATGGGGCAGTAGACGACAGGATCAACCATAAAAATCAAAACAAGATGACCACAAAGTAAAAATGTATTATTCATGCAGTATAAATTGAGGGCAGCTCCAGAGCTGAGATGCAGTGATTTATTATGCGGACATGCTCCTTTAAAATTAAACAAAGTAATTTCTCCAAATGTTCTGTTTTGTAATTGAGTTGTGCTGTCACCAGCTCTGACTTTTTGCCAGCTGTGACCAACGCCCTTCAATCAGCAGGAGGTAGTTCATTTAAATGTGAGGGGATCGTGGTTACATTTCTCTTTCCCCACAGGTACTACAGTGTATTGGGGGAGCAGCAGTCCACAGGTCCGTGGGTTGGGAGGATGCAGCAGTGTTGGGGAAAGTGGCTGGTACAGCCTTGGTGATCTTTTTTTGTGTGTGTGTGTTTTGGGGGGGACAGGTTCTATGACCATATGAGGAAGGGAAAGGCACTACATAGGCCAACTGGGCTGGTGTGAGGACTGTTTAAATTTAGGGCAGTGCAAGCATCCTTAAAGTGTAAGCACTGTGGAGCAGTTGTATGGCATCTGCGGGGGTATACCCAGTTCCACAGTCAACTCTGTCTAAGGCAAGAAAGCATGAGAAGGGCTACAGGTGGTGCACAATGCAGTAAAATGGGTACGTCTGGATTGAAGGTTCTACGTGGTTAGTTTGCCAAGCACAATATCTAGGGTAAAGTTACATTTCAGTTAAGGAGAGGAGATTGGCTGGCCTGGTACCGCTGAGGGTTCAGGCACTGGACATCACACCTCACGCCACGCTGGTGACCCGGGTTCAGTGACAGACTCAGCTTGTCGGGGGTCGGCAGGGGAGGGAGAGGATAGAGCATCCAGAGGACAGCTCATCTCTCCCTGGGGAGGGATCCAGGGTCGCTTGGTGTTCTGGTGGCCCCCAATGCAGATCGGGAACACTTCAGGTACACCAGCCAGTGTAAGGGGTGGAGTGTGGGCAGATGCCAGCAGGGCAGCCATGCGCAGGCGTCATTGCACATCGTACTCCAAGGGGGAACTACCAAGAAAACCCCCATCCTCAGGGATAGACGATGGCGTCTCTGTCCTGTCAAGCCACACTCCAGCACCAGGCTTCTCTCCTCTTCAGGGTCGGCCACACAGCTTGCACATTAGATTACTAAATAGAGTGCTCTGGGCGGATATGGCGGCCCCACCTCGGGGGTTGCAGAGCCGGGGGATCTGCCAGGCTGATGTGGGGATGAGGAGACAGCTTCAGGAGTGAGGTAGCGCTCATGGTATGTGGCGGTTGCCAGAGAGAGTTCTCCGAAGGTACAGAGCAGAAAAAGAACATACAAAAAAAAAAAGGAAGGGAGATTGGTATTTCTGTTGAAAGGAAGGATTGTAGGTACTGTTAAAATGGATGGAAAGTAGCAATTGCTCTAACATCCTATCTAGGGTCAGGTGAAATTACAAATAAAGAGGAGGATTTGGGAGTAATGTGTTGGTAAAGGCTGTAAGTAATACAGAGTAGCTAAGGGGTACAGAACAGTACAGGGAGTAGGTGAGACGTGGGGCTACTCAACTGTAGGGACTGTGGGATAACCATCCCCTGGGCATCATGCAGGAGGTTAGGTCACTGCCCCAGCTGCAGAAAACTTGCGAAATTCCAGCCAGAACTGGTGACAGCTCATGATAAAATATGTCTGCTGTGCAGATGGCTGGACTGGGGTCTGTGACCACATACCACCCCTTCTCTTTCCCAGAGGCCCAGTGGGATGGATTGTGGTGGTGGGGCATGGGCTAATCCAGAGCATGCAGGTGGTGAAAAAAATCTTTCAATCATGACTGTAAATTGATTTACCATCCTGGAAGAGGAACAGATGCCAGACTCTCCCAGGGGCAGCTGTGAGCTGGCTGTGAGGAAGGATCAAGTGGAAAAGGCAATACCCAGTAGCGGGGAAAAGAAGAATGCAGTTGCATCAGCTGGCAGTGTAATCATGGTAGAGATTTAACGGTTACAGGATTAAGAGGGTGGTATTTGGGGGGAAGAAAGGGATGAGAGTGGTCAGATGCCATCCAGGGGCTTCAGCTGGGAGAGACCAATTAGAATTGAGGTGATAGGAAGTGGGATGCAAGAGGATGCTAGAGGTGCTAGTACACTTAGGTACTAATGACTTGGCCAATCAGCTGGAGTTAGTCAAGTCAAACTTTCAGATGCTGGGGGATAGGTTAAGGGGAAGGCAGCTTCACTGGCCTTCTTGGAGGTCCTATCAGTGTTGGAGAAGGGCAAGGAAAAGGTATGGCAAGAGAAAATAGAGGCTTTCAATGAATGGTTGATGGGGCGGTGTCAGGATAAAGGGGTTCAATCTGTGGGCCACAGGTGACTTCTGAGATAGAAAGCTCTTTAACGGAGATTTCCTTCATCTCACAAAATAGGGAACAAGTGTACTTGGACAGAAGTTTGATGTCTACATAGATAAACAGTTAAACTGAATTTGCATGGTGAGGGGACTTGAGCTAGGAAAGCCCTTGGAAGGGGTTGTAGAAAGAGCGTTTAGTATTCACACAGAAATGGGGAGGAGGCACAGAGGAGCTAAGGAGAGCATAGGCTGGAATGGACTAGATCAGGAAATGTAGAGGAGGATGGGAGGGCACAGAAAACCAACAGGAGGCAAGGCCAACAGAAGGGGAAGGAAGGGATATGTAGACAAAGATGCAGCACAGGAACTGTGAGGTGGACAAAGAAGGATGGGTGGAAGATGAACAGCCTAAACTCCAGGAGCTTGGGTAGCAACATTAATGAGCTCCAACTGATGGTAACAGATGTCAAGGTAGACACAGGCATGCACGACTGGAAATAATTATTGGAACCTGGCTATCCCAGATTATATACTACACAGAAGAGATATCAGTAAGGGCAATGGGGAGGTGTAGCCTGCTACGTTAAAATAGGCATAGAGGCCAGTGAGGTGGTGTTATCAACAGGAGGGGAAGAAAGTAGTCAGTTTGGGTACAGCTCAGAACAGCTGTGGAGAAAAAAAAAGACAAGAATGGGACTGGTCTACAGACTGCCAAGGCAGAAGGAGAAGGGATAAAGGACATGGGGAGGAAATTAGGAGAGGGGCGGCAAAAGGGGAACTAGTGGTTGTGGATGACCTAACCCTATCAGACATTGACTGAGTTATTCCAGCAGCAACGAGTGCCAGAAGTTGAGTACTGCTAGCACACTGCAGGACTGCTTCTTGGTACAGTGGGTCAGGGAACCCAAAAGATAGGAAACCATCCTTGATCTGGTGCTTTCTAATTCTGAGGCAGTGTTGTCTCACAAAATGTTTCTCCTCATAGATCCAGAGGGGCCCAGAAGGCTGTGATTCTCCAGTCTAGTCGATCTGGCAGTTCAGAAGTCACTTAGGATTCCTCTTCAAGGAGACCTGCTGAACCAAGGACTCGTTCCATCCAGCTAAGTTCCACCTGCTTGCCTTGTCTCTGAGAGATGGAGGCTTCTCAAGCTAAACTAAACTAATAGCCATATATCTTGCTTCTTGCTGTTTTGGTGTGAGGGTAGTGGGTTGTTGGGGAGGTGGTGATGGGAGTTAGTAGCTATGTATGTAGTGTGTGTGGTTTAGGCCTTATTTTATTAGTGTGTGTCTGCCATGTGTGTCTGTTTATTTATTTAGTCGAGTTTATTCGCTGTTTTGGGGCTTTAGTTAGTTGGCATGTGTCTGGGGGTGCATAGGAGGCTGAGGCAGTCTAGAATTGTGTATGAGGTGTCCCAGCTTCTTGACTTGCAGCCCTTCACTGACCACTTAGTCTCACATACCACAGCGTGGCGCTATCAGGAGGTTGGGATTAGGAGGTGCTGCACTGGTTGGTCATGGTGGGGTGCCTCGTGCACACCGGAAGGGGAATGGCTAGAAGTGGTTAGGTATAGAAGGCGCCTGGATTTCGATGGGTTCTAGAGAGAAGCCAGACATGTTTGGTTCCCGTCCCCAGGGTTCCCACCAGACTGAGTGGGCAGGTAACCAGAGGGGCTGCACTGCCCACCAATCCCCTGAGGGCAGTGTTGTGCAATGCCAGATCAATCAGAAACAAGACAGCAATTATAGCGGACTTGGTTTCGTTGGTTGATCTGGCTTGCACTACAGAGACCTGGGTAGGTGATGATGCTGGCCCGGTTTTAGAGGCTGCCACCCCCCCCCGGGTACTCTGTTGTGCACTGCCCCAGAGTGGACCGCAGGGACGGGGGTGTGGTCATCTGTTTTAGATCTGAGCTAGGCTTCACCATGCACCCAGTGAGAACACCAGATTCATTTGAATGAGTGGACATCTGTGGAGGTCTGGGCACAGGTTGCAGGATCCTCCTGATTTACCACCCCCAGGCGACAGGAGAGTTCCTGTAGGAGGTAGCCGACTTCATCATCAGGGAAACATTGGAGACCCACAGATGTTTAGTTCTGGGGGACTTTAATGTTTGGGCCAATGATGAATCATCTAGGCTGGGTTGCCACCTCCTTCAGATGATGTGATCTCTGGGCCTGTCACAAGACGTTTCTTCCGCAACCCACCAGGGTGGTCACATGCTGGACCTGGTCTTCTCACTAGGGCTTGAGATTAATAATCTCAAGACTGATCGGGGCGTTTGGTCCAATCATTTCACTGTGGAGTTCTTGTTTCACCCCCCCACCGCAAAAGCCCTCCGCCTGCAGAGATGGTTAGCTACCGCCCTTTGAGGGGTTTGACCCCAGAGGGATTTCTGGCAGTAGTTGAAAAAGTAAGTGAGAAAAGAAAGGCAAAGGGAGGGATAGTGAGACTGAAGGGGGAGGATGGGGGCCGCATGGAGGATGACAACAGTAAAGCTGACATATTGAACAGGTATTTCTGCTCAGTCTTTACTGAGGAAGAGGAGGGTAATGGGTCTTAAGGGAGTACAAGGGTGAGAATGGTGCAGAATGAACACAAGTCCCCACACGCAGAAAGGGTCCTGAAGGAACTGGAAGTAATAAGAGTTGATAAAGCAATGGGGCCAGATGGGTGCACCCCAGGGTCCTTAAAGAACTAAGAGAGGTGGTGGCTGAACCTCTGGCTATCCTGTTTAGTCGATCACTGGAAACAGGGAGGTACCCAAAGACTGGAGGATAGCAGATGTAGTCCCCTTATACAAAGTGGGAACAAAGAGGAAGGGGAACTACAGACCAGTCAGCCTCACCTTGGTAGTGGGGAAGATCATGGAAGCACTACTGAAGGAGAGATTGTGGAACATCTGGTTGTCAATGGACTACAGGACCCAGAGCAGCATGGTTTCACCAGGGAGAGGTCATGTCAGACCAACCTCATTGAATTTTTGACTGGGTGACTAGGAGGTGGATCAGGGAGGGCAGTGGACATGGCCTATCTGGACTTCAGCAAGGCCTTTGACACTGTGCCACATAGAAGACTATTACACAAACTGGGGAATATGGTGTGGGCAGGACAGTAGTGTGGTGGGTAGGTAACTGGCTGGGCGGCAGGACAGAGGGTGGTGGTAAATGGCTGTCACCCACAGAGGGAAGAGTGACCAGTGGGTACCACAGGGATCAGTGCTGGGACCAGTCCTATTCAACATCTTCATCAGTGACATTGCACAGGACCTAGAAGGCAGAATTTCACTGTTCATGATGACACAAAGCTCTGTAACAGAGTAGACACACCAGAGGGTATAGACAGAATGAGAAGACCTGCAGAAACTTGAAGAATGGTCAGGGTTTGGCAGTTGAAATTCAATGCAAAGAAGTGCAAGATAATGCATATGGGGCACAAAACCCTGGCACAATATATCAGTTGGGGGGGGTGAGTATAGCATGCACCAAGCAGGAAAGGGATCTTGGGGTTATCATCTCTGATGACCTCAAGGTAGGGAAACAGTGTGACAAGGCAGCAGGTAAAGCAAATAGGATGCTGGGATGCATAGGCAGGGGCATCACCAGCAGGAAGAGGGAGTTCATAATTCCACTATACAAGACACTAGTGAGGCCCCACCTGGAGTACAGTGTACAGTTCTGGAGACCTTACCTACATAAGGACATAGACAGGGTAGAGAAGGTTCAGAGGAGGGCAATAAAGATGGTGCATGGATTGCATCACAAGTCCTATGAGGACAGGTTGAAGGAACTGAACATGTACTCCCTGGAGGAGAGGAGGGAGAGAGGGGATATGATAGAGACATACAAGTATCTTACAGGGAGGAACAGGGTGCAGGAATACACTATTTTTAAGCGGAAAAGATGTTCCAGAACTAGAGGGCACGGGATGAAGTTGGAGGGAGGACGATTCAGAGGAAACATGAGGAAGAATTTCTTCACAGAACAGGTGGTGGACAAGTGGAACACCCTGCCAGAGGAAGTGGTGGGGGCTGAAACAATCACAGGATTTAAGAATGCATGGGATAGACATACAGGAATTCTGGAGGTCAGTGGTAAGGGGCAACAGACTTCTAGGAAAACTTAAACTGAACTTACAAGCTCAAATGGGCAGACTGGGTGGGTCATAGGCCCTTATCTGCCGACACTGTCTATGTATCTATGTATCTATGTAGTTGACCTATCTAGTGTAGGTAGTGCATGCACAGGGGGTAAAGATGAAGCAGTTGCCGCCTATAACAAGGTGATGTCTGAGGCACCCAACTCCCTTGCACCGGTCTGTGTGAGACCCAGATCTTCTCACTTAAGGTCCCCTTGGTTTGATGGGGAGCTCAAGGCGATGAAGATCAAGGGTCTGAGGTTAGAGCGCTACTGGCGGAAGACTGGGCTGGAGCTGGACAGACTGGCCCTGCGTGTACACTATGTTGTGTACCAGGGGGCAATCAACCGTAAGAAGGCAGCGTTCCTGTCTAGGGAGATTGCTGCTGGGAAGAACTGACCAGCTATGCTTTTTCGGACTGTGGACTGGCTGTTACATCCAGCTTGTCTACAGCCGAAAAAAGCTTTTTCAGATGCTCTATGTGATGAGTTTGCTCAGTTCTTCTTGGACAGAGTGTCTGCTATCAGACAGAAAATCCCCCCAGTGAGCCACAGTGTGGCCAACAGTGGTTGCCCTAGCTGTCCAAGGAGCACTCCGCCTGGTTGGAGGGAGTTTAAACCAGTGGAGGTGGCCAAGGTCATTGAGGTTGTTTCTAGGCTGAAGCACACATATTGCCAACTGGACCCGGTGCCAACTCATTTCTTAATGGGATGTGTTGACTCTGTCAGACCAGTGTTCGCCTTGATTGTCTGGTGCTCTTTATCAGAGGGGGTCTTCTCAGATGCCTTGAAGGAGGCACTGGTGAGACCTCTTCTGAAGAAATCATCTTTAGACCCTGATGTCAAGGCGAATTACCGTCCTATTTCCAACCTTCCATTCTTGGGAAAGGCTGTAGAGAAGATTGTGGCACAGCAGCTCGAGGAACACCTGGAGACCTTTGATCTATATGAGCCTCTCCAGTCTGGGTTTCGTGCTAGGCACGGTACAGAAACCGCGTTAGTTCGTGTGCATAATGATCTCCTCAGGGTGAGAGACCGAGGAGGGGACAATTCTCATCCTCCTTGATCTCTTCTCAGCTATTGACATGGTAGACCATTGTGTGTTGCTCGACCGCCTGAGGGAATTTTGTGGACTTGCCGGCACTGCCATCTGCTGGTTTGAGTCCTATCTCACAAACAGGAGGCAACGGGTTGTGATGGGGAATTTCTCCTTCTCCCCTAGCCTTCTGTCTTGTGGAGTACCTCAAGGTTCGGTCCTGTCTCCAGTGTTGTTTGCCGTGTACATGCTGCCCCTGGGAGAGATCATTAGGAAGTACAGTCTGGATTTTCATTGCTATGCTGATGATATCCAGCTGTATCTGTCCTTTGCCCCTGGGACATCCAATGTGGTGGATGTGCTAAATAATTGCCTGGCAGAGATCAATGACTGGATGGCCTCCAGCTGGTTGCAACTGAACCCCGATAAGACAGAGGTACTGGTGGTAGAGTCAAACAGAAGGCGTGATAGGATGGCCTCTGGCGCAGATCCTGCATTGTTCCTGGGGTCTGTGCCATTGAAGGCCTCCTCTAGGGTGTACGATCTCTGCGTTATCCTCAACAGTGGACTGACACTGGAATCTCAGGTGTCTTCTGTTGTCTGGACTAGGTTTTACCATCGGAGGAATATCGCTAAGATCAAACACATAGAAACGTAGAAACTGACGGCAGATAAGGACCGCAAGGCCCATCCAGTCTGCCCATTTCTTTTTCTACCTTATGAATGTGCCCTAGGCCTTTGCTCTGTCAATGGCCTATCTATTCATACTCATCTGTATTGCTCTCTTATGCTTGTCCCATGCCTGTTTGAAGCCCTGCACTGTATTCATATCCACCACTTCCTGAGGTAGGCTGTTCCATGCATCCACCGCCCTTTCTGTGAAAAATAACTTCCTCACATTACCCCTTAATTGGCCTCCCTCTAATCTCATGCTGTGTCCTCTTGTTCTGCTATTTTTCTTATATTGAAACATGTTAGACTCTTTCACCTTGTTAATGCCCTTAAGGCGTTTGAATGTTCCAATCATATCACCTCTCTCCCTCGTTTGCTCTAGGGTATACATATTGAGTTCAGTTAATCTGTCCTCTTATGCTTTCTGATGCAGACCCTGCACCTTTTTGATTGCCCTTCTCGGGCCTGCCTCAATTTGGTTAATGTCCTTGTGCAGGTGTGGCCTCCAGTACTGCACGCAGTACTCCAGATGGGGCCTAACCCATGTCTTGTAAAGAGGGATTACTACCTCCCTCTTCCGACTTGTGATACCCCTACTAATACACCCCAACATCCATCTAGCCTTACCTACTGCTTTAGAGGTCTGCTTGGATGATTTTAGGTCATCGGTGATGATGACACCCAAGTCTCTTTCTTCCCTTGTGACTGCCAGCAACTCCTCTCTGAGCCTATAGGCGGCTTCAGGGTTTCTTTTCCCAATGTGCATGATCTTGCACTTCTTTGCATTAAACCCCAGTTGCCACTCTTCCGAACTTTTTGCTAGTTTATCCAGATCTCTTCTCATTTTGCCCATCCCATCTGGATCATCTACTCTGTTGCAGATCTTGGTGTCATCTGCAAACAGACAAACCTTACCCTCCAGTCCATCTGCAATGTCACTGATGAAGATATTGAAGAGAACTGGCCCCAGGACTGATCCCTGAGGTACCCCACTTGTGACTTGCATCTCTTCTGACTGTGTACCATTTACCACCACTCTCTGTTTTCTGCCCACAACCAGTTTGCCACCCAGTTGACCAACGTCTGACCCACCCCGGGCCTACCCAGCTTATTAATCAATCTTCTATGTGGAACAGTATCGAAAGCTTTGTTGAAGTCAAGGTAGGCAACATCAACTGCTCCCACTTGGTCCACCACTCTGGTTACCCAGTCAAAGAAATCTATGAGATTAGTTTGACAGGACCTTCCTTTTGTAAACCCATGCTGTCTTGGATCCTGTGCTCCTATGGATTCCAGGTGTTGTACTATCCTTTCCTTAAGGACTGTCTCCATAATCTTGCCCACTACTGAGGTAAGACTGACTGGTCTGTAGTTCCCTGCCTCCTCCCTGCTACCACTCTTGTAGAGCAGGATCACATGAGCCCTTCTCCAGTCTTTTGGGACCTCTCCTGTGCTCAGAGACTCACTAAACAGTTCTGATAATGGCTCTGCTAGTTCCACCCTTAGCTCCTTTAGTACCCTGGGATGTATGCCATCAGGTCCCATTGCCTTGTCCACCCTGAGCTTATCGAGCTCTTGTAGGACACTTTTTTTTGTCAAGGGATTAGTGCACACCTCCCTCCCCCCTGTGTCCATGGTGCAGAGCTCTGGGCCCTGCCCTACCTTCTCTTCAGTAAATACTGAGTAGAAGTATCTATTTAGGATAGATGCTTTTACATGGTCCTCCTCCTCCTCCTCACACACACACCCTTATCCCCTTTGATCTTAGCAATACCCCCTCTGGACTTTCTCCTTTCACTAATGTATCTATAGAAAGTCTTGTCACCTTCTCTTACTGTTCATGCTAGTGTTTCCTCAGTTTGGGCCTTTGCCTGCCTTACTGCCTTCCCTGCTTCCCTTAGGGAAGTTTGGTATCCCTCCCTATCTTCATCCTGCCAAGTTCCCTTATATTTCCTGAAGGCCAGCCTTTTGGCTCTGAACTTTTCTGCTACTGTGTTTGAGAACCAAAGTGGTTTCCTTCTTCTTTTGCACTTCCTTGTCTCACTAACACAATGGGATGTTGCTTCAAGTATTGCATCTTTAGCACCTAGTTCCACCCATGGACCTCCCCACCTTGGTGCACACCTTTGTGATATCAAGGCTTGACTACTGTAATGCACTCTACCTCGGGGTCTTTGGAGGTACTCTTCATTTGTCGTAGTTAGGTGCAGAACGCAGCTCGCCAGAAGCATGGGCAGCTAAAATACTGCCACATCACCTCGGTGCTGCGGAACTGCACTAGCTGCTGGTTCGGTGGAGGGCTCTCTTTTTTTTTTTTTTAACTCTTTCTTTATTCTCCCTCCACACGCCATAGCTCTGCTCTGTTGGGAGGCGCCTATGCACCATCCCCACTTTACTGCCTTACCTGGATCCCCGGTGGACCCCCATGGAGCCGTGGCTATACCCCCCAGGGTGGGTACGAGGTGGGGCCTGTACACCCCGAGACATTCTGGTTTTGTTGGGTCCCCTCCAGTGGTCAGGCAGGCAGGAGTAATCAGGGTCTGTGCTGGTGCTCTGGCATCATTTTTCCCTGTTCTGGGAGAGTGGCATGCGCCCTGACGTCAAGGCAACTCCGCTGACGTCCACCACTCCCCAACCCACTCTCTGTATGCTCTGCACACTTGCTGTGCTTCTGGCTTCCACCAGAGGCCGGTCAAGTGCTGAGCCTGTACCCCCCTTCCTCCCAGGAGAGGAGAGCTGTCCTCCAGATGCTCAATCCTCTCCCTCCCCTGCTGACCCACTGCTGGCCCAGGCCCGTTCCCGAACCCGGGTCGCCGGCGTAGTGTGAGGTGTGGCTTCCAGCGCCTCAACCCTCAGCGCCACCAGGCTGGCCACATGGTTCTCTTTTTAAGGTGATCTTGCTCACCTTTAAGGCCCTACATGGACTGGGCTCTGGTTACCTGTCGGACCTTCTAACACATGTTGCCTTGGTCTGTTCCCTCTGGTCCTCCTCTAGGGGCCTCCTCGTGATTCCCAGGATGAGGTTAAAAACTGCCAGCAACAGAGCTTTTAGTGTCGCCGGCCCCATCCTGTGGAATTCACTTCCTCCATCAGTAAGAGAGGCCCCTTCAGTTGAATCATTCAAGACCCACCTCAAGACCTTATTCAGCCAGACATTCCCAGACACCGTCTTCTAGATATTGTCATTTAGACACTGTGATAGAATGGCCCCTTCAGGAATTTGCTGCTAGGCCAGGCCTCCCGTTTTTGGGTGGTCTGCTTTTAACTATGTTTGTCTGATGATGTTTTGCCTTTTAATTACTGTACTTTTAACTGTCTTTTGTGTATTTTAATTGTACGGCGCCCAGACCCTCTAGGATTGGGTGCCTGGAAAAATAAAACTTGCCTTGCCTTTACTCAGTGAAATAGGTGAATATTCGCATGTCCCCTAGCAAACAGTCCACATCTGCAACATAAAACAAAATTTGGTTCACTTTCACAGGGTAGGCCAAGAGGTCCAGGATCCAACCCTGTAAAACTTTGTTAGTGCAGACTTTAGATTTCCTTCTGGCAGCAATAAAGGGCCATCACTTAGTACCCTGTGGGTTCAGTGGCCCCTAGAGGGTTCCTCCTTAGGTTCAACTGTAGATATTAACTGGTTCATTAAAGCAATCAGCAGAACCAAGCTGGTTTTCAGATCTGGTCTCTCCTTGGAACCTCAGTGCAGTGCTTAATGCTTTTTGTTAACTCCCCTTTGAACTGCTGTCACAAGTTCCAGAGGATTTTGTTTCAATTAAGACCTACAGCCTAGTAGTTATCTACTCTTTGAGAAGGATTGGAGAGCTCCAGGTATTCTCTTGCAAGGGACCCTACTTAGTTTTTGCCAGGGTGGCACTTTGTACTGTTTTGTCTTTTCTTCAAAAGTTTGTACATTTTTCCTGGAACACCTCTCCTTTGTTTTGAAGGGAAGGGGTGACCGCTTTCTCTTGACCTGGGTGCCCTTCCTAAATTCTCTTTCACCTATGGAGGCTCACACTCTTCGTAAGGGAGTAGTGTAAGGGTCCATGATGAGGAAGGGTGAGGCACAGGGGTGCCTTCCCCTTCCTTGGGGATCTGGGTTTGAGGGGGCCTGATTTCTTAAATAACAGCCAGTGCCCATGAGCTTTTGTCATGTCAGAGACGGAATTTCTTATTGTTTGATATAACTTATAGGTGTCAGAATTTAGGGTTATTAGATGCACCAACTGTTTATATGTATGTTTGTATTTTTATTATTTATTTATTGTTAGTTTTTGGGGATTTTATTGTATGAACATTTGAAACTAAGCATATGATATAAGGTGACATGGATACAGTTATGTGATGGGTTCTCTTAGGCTCATCAGAATGTTTGGGTTTGTTATTGTACCATCACTCTATTAGTTATGATCTGACTGTGCACTTTTATTGTACTGTATCTGTGTGGTATTATATCCTTAATTTTAATAAAGAAGATGATACAAAAAAAAAGATTGTACAGTATTTCAAGTTAACCAGGAGGTCAATCATCTTTTTTTTCTGTCCATAAACATTCAGTAATAGAGAAACACATTTATTTATTTATTGAAATGTTTCACCAGGAAGGCACACTGAACAACAAGTTGCTCATCTCCGTGCACCTGGGTGGGGGTGGGGGTCAATTGGGAGTTGAAAATAGACATAGTTTACATTAACATAACTGAGAAACTAGACATAAATACATTTGTGACATGAACGTACAGTTAAATAAAACAGATACCTGCGGAATATGCATATAATTACAATTGATATTCCTGAGGAACATAGTGCAGTGATTTAACACAGCCATGTTGCCAGATCCTTGCAGGATAGGGTCACAGCTACAAGACAGATGGTTTAGAAATTATCGAATGAAAAGGGGTGCTGTGAGGGGACATCCAAGTGGGTCGAGGGGTGGACAGGGGAAACCAGCTGGGGGATGAAAGATTATAAGTATATATTTACATAGTTTACATACATATTTAATGTATATATTTACATAGAGGAATCACATACATGGAAGCAGTATAATGTAGTGGTTAAGAACACTGAGCTACAAACCTGGAGACCTGGGTTTGAATCCAACAGCCCCCCACTTGCATACAGTGTGACCCTGAGTAAGTCACTTAACTTCCTCGTGCTCCCAGGTCACACCTGGAAACAAGCCTCAGCTTAGTGTGCCTTTCCTGGTTAAACATAAGTTAGATATGTGCAGACCAGTCAAGACATAACTAAATGAACACAGTCTTTCTGGTGGTCCCGTAATTTATGCTGGTCTGCACCTCAAAGAAAAGTGAGAAGGCTTCCAAGGATACCTTGGCTAGATGGGTCTCAACATGCATAGCAAAGGCTTATGTGGCTGCAAAACTGAAGCCACCAACAATGATAAAGGGTGTTCAATAAAGGCTATGGCAGTCTTCGGGCAGAATGGGCTGAGGCTTCAGTGTCTGACTTGTGCAAAGCAGTTACATGGTTCTTGCACACTTTCAAAAAACATTACAGATTGGACAGTCAGAGTTCTGCCGAAGCAGCTTCTGACCACAAGATGCTGCAACAACAGTTAAAAGATAAACAAGTACTTTAAAGTAATATTCTCTCCCACCATGAAAACTTATGGGTACTGCTTACTAGATCCCAGTCATTATGAATAGCCCAATAACAACATGGAATGCCACAGAAAGAAATTTGATCATATTTGTAGTAATTTCTTTTTCTGTTAGTTCCAGTGTTTGTTTCCAGACACTGCTCAGGAGACCTTTCTAACCTTTTTCTTGATTAGGCATGAATTTCTTTATCATAATTTTCTATTATTTACTGCAGGCACAAAGGTTGAATTTGGCCATTGCTGAGGCATAGGGCTCGATTCTCAAATGTTGGCACAAGCCACACCAAAGGCAGATTATTCCGATTGCCAGTGTGGCCAGGGACCCTGCACCTGATTCTTGATTGGGTAGGGTCCCGGTGGCAGTGTCCTTCAGCTTGCAGCAACCATAGAGGTGTGCCAAACAGAGGGCACACCTGGACAGGTTGCCACAAGCCATGGGCAGCCGTGCAGCAATGTCCCCATGTATTCCTTGGTGGTCTAGCAGACCGCCCCTGCCCTGGTACACCATTACTACAAATGAAGATCAGAAATACTTGAGCACTAGGATAACTGCTTCGGTGCTAAATGCAGTCACAATAGGCAAACCACAAAAATCAGAAAGCACCAACAGAGCAGGACAACACTAAAATGGATAAAAATATATTCTCACCATTTTATTATATATACAAGTGCAGTTTACATCCAAAACCAAGTTGTAGATGGCCAAAAAACATCGGAAGCTGCAGGCAGACAGCTAACAGCCACAAAGACAAATGTTTTCACCTGAACACATCAGGCTTCATCAGAGAGTTATTACAAATGAAACATCTCTGGTGGTCTAGCGAAACCCCCATCCAGCCCCGAGTCCCGTTTTAATAATATAATTATTAGATCCCTAGTAGCCTAGCAGACCCCCCTCCCAGCCCCAAGTCCCATTTTATTATTATAATTATTAGATCCCTGGTAGTCTAATGGACCCCCCAGCCCCATTCCCCCATTATTATATATAAAAGATCCCTGGTGATCTAGCAGCAGTGGCACCCCCCCCAAACCCCAATCCCCCATTATGAAATTTGAATACATCATTGGTGGTCTAGTGGACCCCAACCCCAGCAGGCAGTGTCCCACCACCCCACTCCCCCTCATCCCCAAACTGAGCCACCGACTGGCACAGCCCACCTCTCACCACTACAACCAGCCACCGACTGAGCTTTCAATGAGTGCTGTACATTTAATGCTTCTCTCAGGCTTATATACCTGATTCTCACGGATTCAACAGGGGTCCAAGAGCATGTGGCTAAAGAACATAAAGATAAGGAAATCGTTTTGCAACAATTCTCAAAATCACCTGAATTTTTTTTTTTTTTATAATTTGTTTATTAATTTTATAGTAAAGTTAACAACTACAGTACACAGTGACATACAGACATACACACAAACATATATAAACAAATGCATCTCATAATTCAGTATTTATACATACATGTTGGGGCTATTTGTCATAATTTCTCCCTCTTCCTCTTTAATTACTTCCACCTTTACACAGTATTCATAGCTTCAGATAAGGGGGTAGAACAGTACGGGGGGGGATAAACTGGGGAGGAGGCCGAGACCGAAGGGGGGGGGGAGGGCAGCCACCCATGGCGGAGGATCCAGCCATTTCTATTCTGTCCCACCTTGTAGAATGACCATTTCTTCATTGCTCAATGTTGCCAATAAAGGGGCCCATTCCCTATAGAATGTCTCTTGTCTTCCTCTTAGTGCCAAGGTCAATTTTTCCAAGGACAGATTTTGTATAATTAACTGGCGCCACTGCTGACTGGTAGGGGTCACATGATTGACCCAAGTGTTTTGGACACAATGTCTAGCCATTACCAGCATTATTCTGATCCATCGTGGGAGATACTCCCAATCCTCCGCCTCTCCCAGAGACATACCAAATAGTCCCACTACAGGGTCCGCTGGTATGAAGATCCCTCCCATCTGTGTTATTTCTGTACTAATTTTAGCCCAGAAGACTCTTAATACCCTGCAGCTCCAAAACGAATGAATATATGTCCCTCTTTCTTCCCCACACCTACCGCATATAGGTGAGACAGATGGGTGTGCCCTATGTACCACCGTTGGCGGGTAGTATGCCCTATGCAGAAACTTATAGTAGGCTTCCTTGAACTTATTACAAACAGAGAGACCCATATGTCCCGACAGCATTTGTCCCCAATTATTCTCAGTAATCTGGATACCCAGATCCTTCTCCCACAGTTGCTTAGTTTTCTGCGTATAATCCGGGTATACTTCCCTCGCTATCTTTACCATTTTACCTATATATCCCTGAGGATCCATTTGCGTCCTATGTATCATTGTCTCCACTGTCCCCCATCCATGTGCCTCTCCCCCACTTCTCTCTATCTTTGATAGGAATGCCCGCAGTTGTAGGAATAGGAAATTTTGCTGACCTTGTAAACCCCACTCTCTTACGATATCTACCAGGGTCCTCAATCTGTCCTTGCCTACCACATTGCCCATGCATTTAATACCTGACCTTACCCATTCCTTAAACCCTCCATCCTCTAGCCCTGGCAGAGAGAAGGGGTTCCCCTCTAGAGGCAGTAGTAATGTTTCTCCCTTGCTAATTCCCCTAAGTTTCCTAGTAAGGTTCCATGCCTCTAGCACTGTTTTTACCAGCGGGTTATGACCCCCTTGGATAGCGTAGGCCTGTCTACCCTTAGAGTGTAGATACGCCGATAGTCGTCCCTGGCAACCCCACTGTTCCAGCGTGACCCAGCTCGCCACTGCTGGTCGGTACACCCAGTCGGCAACAAATCACTGTTGGATAGCTAAATAATAATTTGCTAGGTCGGGGAAATTCAGGCCTCCCCTACTCGTCTCAGCCTTTAGCCTCTACAGTCGTATTCTCGGTTTGTGCCCCCTCCAGATAAACTGTGTAGCCAGTCTCTCTACCCTCCTAATATCCCCTTTAACCAGGTGCATAGGGATCATTTGCATAGGATAAAGGATCCTAGGCAGGATGTTCATTTTTATTAAGTTAATTCGCCCTATCCAAGCTAAAGGCAGTTGCATCCACCTCCTCATATCCACTTCTATGACCTTTAGAAGGTGCGGTAATTCAGCTCATACAGGGACCCAATTGTCCTGCCCACTTTAATACCCAGATAGGTAATACATGATTCCGGCCCTGTATTCCCCATTGGTTATCCGTAACTTCGATCTAGGAAGCATAGCATTTTAGTTATTTAAATTAATTTTATATCCGAAAATGTGGCAAATTTTCCTATTAATCCCAACAACTCTGGCATGGATTTCATGGATCTCTAATGAATAACAACATATCATCTGCATATAGGGTGACCTTATGCATGGTCCTACCCTTCCCTTTGATACCTTAAATCCCCTGACACTGCCTTATTGCTGCTGCCAAAGGTTCTAGTGCCAAAGCAAACAGCAGCGGGGATAAAGGGCACCCCTGTCGTGTGCCCCGCTCCAAAGTAATTGGTGCTGAGGGTGTCCCATTAACCAAGATCCTAGCCCTGGGAGCCCGGTACATCGCCTTGATCCAAGCAACATATGATCCACCCAGACCAATCCGGGCCAACACCTCAAAGAGGTACCTCCATTCTACCCTATCAAATGCTTTTTCCGCATCCATGGATATAATATATGTTTTCTCCACCTCCTGCCCCGCCCGCCAGACCACATTAAGCAATCTGCACATATTATGATAGGATAGTCTTCCTTTTATGAACCCGGTCTGGTCTGGGTGTATCAGGTCAGGCAGGAAGTCTTCAATCTCATCCGCCAGGATCTTGGCTAGAATCTTGAGGTCACAGTTTAATAACTAGATTGGTCTATACTGCGTTATCTGATAATTCCTTACCTGGCTTAGGTATCAGACATATCGTAAGGCCATAGCAAGTATCTGGAATCTGGGGCTGTCCTCCTGCTCCCCTGAAAACCTCGCTATGTGTCTGCTAGCTGGCCCCTAATGTTCTATAAAATTCCAGTGGAAATCCATCAGGACCACTCCGCCTTCCCTTTGCATTCTGCCTATAGCTTTAATAACCTCTTCCCTTGTAATTGGTTGATTTGCATGATCTCTTTGCTCACTGATAACCTAGGTAATTCTATCCTTCCAAAAATTCCTGCAATCCCCCACATTCTGCTTTATATAACTGGGCATAAAACCTCCGAAAGCAATCTCTCATTGCCCCATCTCCCTGTGTATCCTGCCTTCGCTATCCTTTATCCCTCGTAGGGCATTTGTCTCCCATCATGAGCCGTACCATCAATGGACCCGGTTTGTTAGACCACTCAGACATCTGACGTTTGGCATATTGCCATGATCTCCTGGCTTCTCCCCGCACCAGGGCATTCAGTGCCTCCCCCGTAGATGTCAACAAGCGGCCTACTGTACTCCCCTCACCCCGAGCCACACGCTTTTCTAAATCCTTAAGCTGCTTCTCTAGTTTCTGCCTTTTTACTTGTTTCTTCTTGGCTTTGGCCATGTATGCAATTATGGAGCCTCGTAAAAAAGCCTTTCCTGCATCCCAGAACACAGATTTAGGCACTTCTGAGTTTTGATTAGTCTCTTTGTAAAAACACCACTGCTTCCGCAAGTATTCCCTAAATTCTTTATTGGGAAGCATATATGTAGGGAATTTCCACTGCAGTAGTCCCTCTCTTAGCCCTTGCATCCTTATCTTCCCAATTACCATCACGTGGTCCGATATGTGGATCGGGCTATGCGAGACCTCTATCAGTCTATCGTTCCATTCCCGTGGGAGCAGAATATAATCTATTCTTGTCCAAGTTCCATGTGGGTTCGAGAAAAAGGTGTATTCTCTTGCCCCTGGATTTACTGTCCTCCAACTATCTATTAAATCAAGGTCCAGTACCCTAGCCACCACTGGTTTACCGTTTCCGGTCTTCTCCCTTTCCTCCCGGGTAGTCCATACTGGGTCTGACACACTATTAAGGTTCCCCTAATATCAGGCCAGAAACTGCTCCCTACCAATAGGTCCAACAGCTCAGGAAAAATCTGGTCATACATCATGGTGCATACACATTGCTAATGGTGATTTGTTCCCCGTACAGTTGCCCCACCACAAAGACATATCTGCCTTCTTTATGATCTTTTACCACTCTTCTTACTTCGAATGGCAGGCTCCTGTGCAGTACGACAGCCACCCCACGCTTCTGTGAGGAATAAGATGCCGCAAAGACTTTCCCTACCCAACCCCTAGCCAATTTTGCGTGCTCGATCTCCGATAGGTGGGTTTCCTGGAGTAGTGCAACTTGCGCGCTCTGTTTTCTAAGCGCTGTTAAAAGCATTGTGCGTTTGATCAGACTTGTGATCCCTCGAACATTCCAGGAAACCACTGTTAAGTCGTGCTTGCTATCGATATTCTATTGCCTGTTCTTTTCCTGCACAAGAGCCTACCATCTGGCCCCCCCCCCCGCACCAACACTGCCTCAAAATCAACATGAGATGCATATAACAATAAACATTTAGAACAACAACCATTAAACATAGTAATAATAACATCAAACCCCTCCCGTGATCGGATACAACCTTCCCTATTTTCCCTATCTTCCCCATTTATCCCCCAGCGAAATAACCCCCGTGTTCTTTTTTTTCCATCTCATCTTTCCCTCTAATCCTTCCCCCTGGTCCCCCTAACTGACACTAAATCCGTTTCCCGCATGAGTGCCTATAAATCCCTACTATCGATGTCTGTGTCACGCCCCCACCATTGCCTTCATTGTCTATTAATCATTATATTACAGAAAGAACCAAAATGACACTTGTTATATGGCGTACTTAAGAAAGAGTTCGAATTCGTGTTCGTCCCTCCCCCTCTTGTTACCGTCGTTCCCTGTGCTACCCCTTCCCTCCCTTACCCCTAATCATGACCGACTATGTGGCCCTTGTGGGTTTTTCTCATATCCGGCCCTTTAATGCAGCACATCAGGGCATCCCTCATACAGCTTCTCCATTTTGCTCCCCGGTTTCTTTTTCCACTGGGCCCTTCCTTTCCCCTAAAATACATTATAACGTCCATTCACACAGGCCCGCCTTCGCGAAGGTAGGAGGTTAGTCCGCGCTTCCAACATACACGCTAGGTTCCCCCCCCCCCCCGTGAGTGAGCCATCTTCTTCGCTGTCCTCATGGGCTTCCAACTAATGTTCTTTCTCACCACCTGAGGCTATCCCGATAGAGCATCTAGTCCTGTTCACTGTGGGTCCACACATCTGTCCCACTCTCGTCATGTAGGGGTCTCCAGGCCAGCCTCCCAAGTTTCAGTCGGATAATAAACTGTCCCCACATTCCTATCTTAGCTGCCCCATAACAGAAACAGAAACGGGGGGGGGGCAACTACAACACAGGGTAGTCTTAACTTGGATACTGTAACGATAACAAATTCAACGTTCGGCTACTAACGGGCCTTCCCCGTATCCTCATTTGCCCAGCTTCTTCTGCAGGTCTGCCACTAACACTTCTGCCTTGTTAATCTCCCAGAAGGAATATGTCGCGCCCTCATGTTTTATTTTCAGCACTGCAGGATAGACCATAAAATTCTCAACTTTAAGGTTCCTCAATTGAGCCATTAGCGGATTGAACACTTTTCGCTTTTGTAGTAGTCGCAGGGAGTAATCTGGAGACAGAAATAGCTGTGACCCTTCATATTCCAACCTGCCTTTCTCTCTATAGGCTTCATAACCATCTCTCTGACTTGGAATGCATGGAAGCGCATAATTATCTGTCACGCGTTGGTCTCCTGAGGGTCATGGGGGCCACGGCCGATGAGCCTGCTCCAGCTTAATACTCCCATTCTTAACTTGAACACCAAGCAGCTCCGGGAGTATACGGGCGAAGAACCCCAGCACATCACCTTTCTCTGCTCCTTCTGGTAAGCCTCTCAGCCTGAGATTAAGCCGTCGATGATAATTTTCTTGATAGTCCATTGCGTCCCTTAATTCCTCCAATTCCTTCTGCAGTTGTGTGATTTGCCTTGGTGTCTCAGAGTGTTCGTCTTCCAGCCGGGAGATCCTGTCTTCAGCCTCCTCCAATCTGTTTGAATGAGCTGCCTGTTGCTCGAGCACTTCCTGGAGCTTCAGGTCATTTTTTTCTTCCAATTTCAGTAGCCTAGGCTCTAGCGCAGCAAGCACCTGGCCTGTGACTTCTCGGCTCAGCGCTCCTATCTCTGCTGCAAACAAGGAAATTCTGCCCGCGCTTTCGCCTGACATGGAGGCCGTGGGGACAGTGGGGGCAGTCGCTTTCTTCCTCGTTTTCCCAGCGACACGCTGACTCTTCCCAGCCGTGGGCACCAGATATTCCTCCATAACTCTCTCTCATACAGTTTCTTTCTATCAAAAAGCCACAAAATCAACTCTCTCCTTCTCTAATTTTGCTTTTAAATGGCTAATGGCCTGGAGCTGCATCCCGACACGTCCGTCTCATTAGCCGCTCATTAGCGCCCCCCCCCCCGGATCCCATCACCTGAATTTATGATTTAAATACAATCAAAAGAATCAAGCTTACAAACACAGAAAATGTATTAGGGACAAACAGGATTACCTAAACAACTGGATATTTTCATGGAAATCTGAATATAAAAAACAGTACTCTTCTAAATCTGTTCTAAAAAATCAAAGTAGTAATGCAGCATCAGCATCTATATCTGACTTTGAAAATACAGATGGTGACTCTGACACTTCTCTATTTTTGAGGACTCCCAAACTACATTACAGACTACAGCACAGCACACTCAAATGTCCCCATGCAGGAGTCCATGGTTGGCCCAATTTTGGGAGGAACCAGGATAAGCAGGAAGACCAGGAGGGGTAAATACAGGAAAAGGGCAAGTGCAGTGCAACCCCAGGGACAAGGTACCTGACGCAACAAGAAGCAATTCCAAAAGAGGAGAGATATTAGTGGATCAAGCGCCAACACTGAATACTATAAATCTATAAAGTTACAGCCTTACAACAACTGAATTAGGCATACTGAATAGAGGACTTAAGTTTGTCCCTACTGCTAACATCAATTACTTTGATACTTTCATTGAATTGCAAAGGTTTGGGAGGCGTTAGAAGTGTTTTTACTATCAGTCATATATGGGCTTTTTTTTTTTTTTTATTTTGCAAATAAAATACGTTACATAGTTTTCTAGTTACAATTCTTCAGTGTAGCAATTTCAGGTAACAGTCATTCTACCTAAAAAAATCATAGTCCCACACAAAAGATTAATAGTCAAATTAACCAGCCTGGGAGTGGGTCCCAGAGTGGCAGCCTGGGTAAAGCATTGGCTGGACAACAGGACACAGAAGGTAATTGTAAATGGAGTCCACTCTGAGGAAAGAGGGGTTACTAGTGGGGTACCGCAGGGTTCAGTACTGGGTCCAGTCCTTTTTAATGTCTTTATAAGTGACATTGCAGAGGGACTGAAGGAAAAGTATGCCTCTTTGCAGATAACACAACGATCTGCAACAGGGTTGATACACAGGAGCTTGAAAGGATGAGAAGGACTTGCAAGATTGGAGGAATGATCAGAAGTATGGCAGCTTGGATTCAATGCAAAGAAGTCAAAATAATGCACCTGGGAAACAAAACCCTGGGGAAGATTACACAATGGTGGGGGGTAACAACAAAAAATGGAAAGGGACCTGGGGTAATCATATCAGATGACCTTAAGGTTAGCAAGCAATGTGAGAAGGCAGTAGGTAGGGTTAGGGGGATACTGGGATGTATAGGAAGAGGCATCACCAGCAGAAAACAGGAAGTTGTTATCCCTCTGTACAGACAGTTGGTGAGACCCCATCTGGAGTACTGCATCTAGTTCTGGAGACCCCATCTCTGCAAGGACATAGACAGGATAGAGACAGTCCAGAGGAGGGCAACTAAAATGGTGCAGGGTCTGCAAGAGAAGCCATACAAGGAGAGACTAAAGGAGCTTAATATGTATACCCTTGAGGAACGGAGGGAGAGGGGGGGACATGATAGAAACTTAGAAGTACCTCAGTGGAATCAACAAAGTCCAAGAGAGTAGCATCTTTCAGAAAAAGAGATGTGCAAGAACAAGGGGACACAATTTGAAGATTGGGGGGGGGGGGTTCAAGAGCAATGTGAGGAGGTATTTTTTCACAGAGAGGGTGGTGGACACATGAAACAGCCTTCCTGAGGAGGTTGTGGGGTCTAAAACTGTGGGAGAATTCAAGAATGCATGGGACAGACATAAGGCAATTTTTTTGGGGGTAGGAAGAAATAGACTATTGGTTAACTAGGATCTGCAACTTATCCTGTAGGTAGGGAAATGGGCAGACTAGGTGGGCCAAGCGGTCCATATCTGCCGTCAAAGTCTATGTTTCTATGTTAATCTGTAGGGACTCCTTTATTAATTTGATACTGATGTCAACTTATAAGATAATATACATAATACTATTCCCTAAATTACCGTATCATGTATATCTGTATTACATGGTGCGGCATGAAGATTGTGAAGGGAATTAGTTCTTAAACCCATCAATGTTGTGTGATCAGTGAGTATTCCTCCAGCACATATAAGGGGGAACTAGATCATAGGTTATTGATTTCTGCTAGGGAGTTTATCGCTTTTAGAGATGTGCCCCAGAGTTGATTATATCTTTTCATATGCTTACGGGTTAGATAATGAACCCGCTCAATTTGGTGAATAAAGATCGAGTTTAACCATGCTTGGAACTGAGGAGGCTCTCCGTCTTTCCATTTTAGTAGTATGTGTTTAAATGCTGTGATTATCCCAATATTTGTCAAGCACTGAAAATTTTGCGAAGTGTTATGGAGTGGTCCCCCATGCTACATCAGCATCCAAAATGGTTGTTTTATAAGAGTCTTACCTATTGCCTGTGATAGCACAGACAATATAGAGTGCCACCAGTTTGTAAGAGTGAGGCATAAAATAAGCATATATTCTAGTGTGGCAGGAATATTGCCACATCTTGGGCATTGGTTCATAATGGTAGGATTCATTATATTAAGTCAGTGGGGGCTATAATATATCCGATGAAGAATGTTGAACTGGATTTGTTGCATTTTAATCAATTTTAGACCCCATGATTTAGTGTTGATAATTCTCTTCCATAGTGATGGTGGTATAATCTGATAAAATTTGTCTTCCCATCTGAGTTTTAGTTTATAGCATGGTAGTGATTTAGTTGGCATTAGTGTTTTGTATATTTGTGAAATTGTTTTAGTTTGTATGGGTCCAGTCAAGATTTGTTCCAACTGGGTAAGCTTAGTATCATTGTGTTTGTTCCGATGTTTATTTATGTAGTCTCTAAACAACCATATATGATCTCCGATTCCAACAATGGGACAACACAAGCTTTGAAGGTTCAGTGCTTGCAGCAGATACACCACCAAGGGAGATCTCAAGATTTCAACAAAAACCTACATTCATGCCACCTGACAATCCCACTGTGTCAGTGTTTATTAAGGCATTTGAGAATGACTTTAAACAAGTAGTGGAAACTCCTGTGAGACCCATTTATGTCAATATGAACAGTTTGAATCTTGAGTCCAACATGGACATAATGATAAAGCCTGCAGATAAAGGGAGCAGTGTGGTGGTACAGGACACAAAGGACTATATATCTGAGGTAAAATGACAATTGGAAAATCATAGGTTTTACCACCTGGTGTCCTGTGACCCCACACCAGCACTCAAATGCTAAATTGATGATCTGAAGCAAGCATGCTTGTCAAATGATATTGGTTCAGATGTTTTTGATTTCCTTACAGTCCCTTGTGCCATTTGTCCCACCATCTACACCCTCCCCAAGGTCCACAAATCCTCGATTAACCTACCTGGGGCACCTATTATATCTTCTATCAGCTCGCTAATTGAGCCCCTTTCCCAGTTTGTGGACTACCATATCCGACCATTTGTGCAGAATCTAAGATCTAATGTCAGAGATGATGCTGTTTTAAGGGTGCTGGAGGACCTCCATGTTCAGGAAAACCACCTGTTGGTGACCCTCAATGTGGAGGCCCTTTACGCCAATATCCCACGTTAGTGGTCTGGCAGCCCTTACCCACTTTCTAGACCTAGGGGAAGGTGGAAACAAACCATCAACAAAATGTTTGGTTGATTTGGCCAGGTTTAAACTTGAAAGTAATGCCTTTACTTTCATGGGGGAGTTTTTCACGCAGACAAGTGGCACAGCCATGGGTGCAACATTTGCACCAAGTTACACAAATTTGTACCTGGGCCACTGGGAGTAATATGTGGTATACAACCCCCAGGTGAATTCCCCCCTCCATAACATCATGATGTGGTGGTGTTTTATTGACGATATATTCATGCTGTGGCAGGGGGTTGTATATGAGATGAAATGTTTTGTGTCATTTCTAGAAGTAAGTAATGAGAACCTGAGGTTCTCACTGTGTTTTCGCTTTAAAAGCATTTCCTTTTTGGACAACCTGAGGTTCTCACTGTGTTTTGGTTTTGAAAGCACTTCCTTTTTGAACAGCAGGATTACCAAAAATGATGTAAAAGGGATCAACACAGACTTATTCTGTAAGGCAGGGGTTCTCAAATGGTGAGGCCAGCCTCCCTGGGGAGGCCCCAACCTGTTCCAGGGGAGGCTCAAGCAAGTCTGAAAAAGTACTGTATTTAAATTTTGGGTTTTATATATTTTGTGTGAAGAGATGAAGCAAACTGAAAGAGGATAATAGTAGGTGAATTTTATGTATTTATTTACTAATAGGTGACAAGGGAAGGTGAATGAGCCAAGGCGAATGAGCCAAGGCTCATTCAGGTGTACCTAGGGAAAGGTAGGGCGAACACATTTCAAAAGGTAACTGCAAAACAATTCAGAAATATACAATGAGCAATAGTGCAAATAAATATCAACAATAAATTAATAATGAGTGGTGGTAGTTGATCAATTTGTAGACTGATGGCAGAATAACCAAATACAAGGGTTGAGCATAGAAGTGCTAAGAGCAGTAGCAGGAAGGAGCAAAGTAATCCCTAGATGTTGCTTAGGAGCAGAGAAGGAGGGCAGAGGCAAAGCATGTAGGAAGGTTATTTCATATAGAGAGGAAACAGAGGAAGTAGTCTGACCCATGAAGGTAATACAACAAGGGGTAACAATGGTTCAGGAATGAAAATAGCAGAGCAAGTAGATTGGCCTGTTTTGGGGGGGGGGGTTACAATAAGCTGAATAATAATATTTATTTATTTTATTTGTTATTCAGATAACACCTTTGAACACAGGAGCTCTTTTTCAAAAGTTCCAAGTCAGTATAAGACAAAGAACTGAATGAGAACCAAGTACTCAAAGGGGTTTTAATTTATTCATGGTGTACTACACAAAGTACAGGACGTTATTTTTCTTTGGGGAGGCCCAAGATTATTTCAATTTTTGGGGGAGGCTCAAAATCTTTTCCATGGATTTGAGGAGGCTCGCTGTGACAAAGTCTGAGAACTATTGCTGTAAGGCCACTGACAGGAACATGTTGGCTGCTGGCTAGTTCCATCCACCCTCACAACACCATACGCAACATTCCAACCAGGCGGTTCCTAAGAATCCATAGGAACTGCAGCATAGAGGAAGAATTCCAAGGTAATATCACCGAACTGGAGATAAGCTTTAATGTACGGGGTACAACTGGATGGATACTGCTAGGAGCAAAGAGAAAGCTTCTGCTATTTCAAGGTTGGATCTGGTTAATGTTGCAGAACAACAAACAGCCAGAATATACCCACGCTGAATCTTGTCACTACCTTTAACACACAGGTGAATGCAGTACATAAGATTCTGTTGACACCTTGGGATATCCTACAGACGGAACCTAGGTTAAGGCCCCATGTTAATAGATCACCCAGAATGGCATACGAACATACAAAAATTGCCAGTAGCAAAAGGCCATCATGGTCTGTCTAGGCTGCTTGTGAATACAGCTAGCTCCCTATTAAGCAGCTGCCACACCCCCCCTCTCCTTACCTCCTTTTATCCTCCCCTTTGTCCTGTCCCACCTCTTTTTGAAGCATTCCACTGTGGTGCATGCCACAACTTCAGCTGGTAGTGCATTCCACTTTGCCACCATCCTCTCCGTAAAGAAATGTCTCCTCACCTCTCTCCTGAATCTACCCCCCTCCAATCTCATATTATGGCCCCTAGTGTCTCTCCCCACCCTCCTCCTGAATAGACCCTCTGTGTCCGTTTGGATTATCCCTTTCCTGTATTTCAAGGTCTCAATCATATTCCCCCTGTCCCACCTCTCCTCCAGTGTGTACATGTTTAACTCTTCTAGTCTGACCTCATATAGCAATTCTCCCAGGCCCTGAATCATCTTCATTGCCCTACACTGCAGCCCCTCCAGCAGCCTAATGTCCCTTTGTAGGTATGGGTGCCAGTACTGCACTCAGTATTCCAGGTGGGGTCTAACCAACGATCTGTACGATGGTAGAATAACCTCTCTTCTTTTTGAGGTAATTCCCCTTGCAATGAACCCCAGCATTTTGTTGGCCACTGCTGCTGCCTTTCTGTATTGTGCGGAATTGTTCATTGCTCCCGTAATGAGCACCCCCAGATCCTTCTCCTCTTCTGTTACCTCCAGCTGCACTCCCCCCAGATGGTAGCTTTTCCTTGGATTTGTTGTTCCGAAGTGCAGCACCTCGCATTTTTTTGCAATGAACCCCAGCTGCCATCTGTCAGACCATGCCTCCAGCCTTGCCAGATCCTCCTGTAGCCCCTGCCACCCCCGTGGTCCACCACTGCTCCCATCTTGGTGTCATCTGCAAATAGGCTGATTTTGCTGCTCATGCCCGCCTAGATGTCTGCAATAAGTATGCCAAACAGCACTGGGCCCAAAACTGAACCCTGTGGAGCACCACTTGTCACAGGCTTAGGGGATGAGTATTCCCCACCTACCACCACCCTCTGCTGCCTATCTTTTAGCCAGTTCTCCACCCACCCCACCAGTTTTGCTCCTGCCCCAGTGCCCTGTAGCTTGATTCCAAGTCTCCCATGTGGGATCAAATCAAAGGATCAAAGGCTTTACTGAAGTCTAGGTACAGGGCATCCACCACGTGGCCCCTGTCAATTTGGCTAGTCACCCAGTCATAGTATTCCATCAGGTTGGTCTGGCATGACCTGCCCTTGACGAAGCCATGCTGCCTCCCATCCCACACCCTGTTCACCTCCAGTAGTGCCACTAGCCTATCCTTTAGAATGGTCTCCATTAACTTCCCCACTATGGACGTTAGACTTACTGGCCTATAGTTCCCTGGTTCATCCTTGGGTCCACTCTTGTGGAGGGGAACCACGTTAGCCAGTCTCCAGTCCTGCGGCATGCATCCTGTGTCTAGAGATGAATTAAATAAGTCTGCCAAGAGTCCTGCCAGGACCTCTGCCAGCTCCTTCAACACTCTTGGATGTACTCCATCCAGTCCCGTAACCTTGTCTATCCTCAATGCCCTTAACCCCTCCAGTACCCTCCCCATTGTGCTTTCACCATCCGTCACCCCCCATCTGTTTCTATCCTCCCTCCTACTATGAGTAGCGCCACTTCCTTTTCTTTTTAAATGACTGAACAGAAGTAGTCATTGAGCACTTCTGCCTTTTCACCCCCTTCTTCCACCTATCCCCCTCCTTCTTAATTCTTACAACTTGGTCCTTACAGCTTCTTTTCTCCCTGATGTACCTAAAGAAGTCTTTCTCCCCTTTTTTTATGCCCTGCGCCAGCCAAAGTTCCCTTGCTGCCTTGACTGCCATTACCTCCAGTCACTTCCTTCGCTTCTTTCAGGTTTTCCTCCCTATCATCCTCCCTCCCCGATTTTCTGTATCTCTGGTAAGCTGCCCTTTTCTTCCTCACCCTGTCTAGCACCCCTTTACTTATCCAGCTGGATTTCTTCCCTCTTTCCCCTAGCCTTCTTAGTCTGGGCCCTGCTGCAAGTTTCTGTTGCCTCCACTGTCCCCTGTCTTATCAGTTCCCACTTTTGCTTTGTGTCCATACCCAGTTGAATTTTGCACAGGAATCCCTGTACCACTTTTCTCATCATCTTAAAGTTGGCTTTCCTGAAATCCAGCACCCTTGCACCAGATGCCATCCTCTCTTTAGCCAGCTGTAACTGGAACCATACTGTCTGGTGGTCACTCCTCAGTGGTTTCCCCACCCTCACATCCCTCACTCACTCCCCGTTCATCAGTATTAGGTCAAGGGTGTTCCTTTCCCTAGTTGGTTCCTTGACCAACTGTACTAGAAAGCTTTCCTGGAAGGCGTCCAGCATTACCTGCTCCCTTCTGCTCTTTGTAGTAGGTATGTCCCACTCCACCCCTGGCAGGTTGAAGTCCCCTACTATCACCACCCCCCTTCCCATAGTTCCTCCTGATCTATTCTGCCAGTACCCTGTCCATCCCCCTTCAGTTGGAGAAGGTGGCCTGTACACCACCCCCCAGTCTTAGTGAGCTATTTTTGAGATCCTGTAGTTGCACCCACAGTGCTTCTGTATCTCTCTTGTCTCCCTCCTCCCTAACACATTTTAATCCCTCCTTTACATGCAGTGCCACCCCTCCTCCACCTTCCCAATTTCCCAGTCCTTCCAGTGTAATCTGTACCACAGAACCGTCATGTCCCAGTCGTGGATTTGGGTGGCCCATGTCTCGGTTATAGCCACCAAGTCCATGCCTCCTCCTCTAAGAGAGCCTGTAGTTCTGCCCCCTTATTCCCCAGACTCCTAGCATTTAGTGTTACCACACTCCAACCCTTGTCTCTACCCTCTCCCCCGCCTCTCTTCCTTTACGTCCGCTCCCTTAGTAGTTGCCTTCCTCCTTACCTTGCTATCATGAGGGGGGGGTAAGCCCATTTGGTTTCACATCACTAGGCATCTGAACACCACTATCCCTCCTGCTATCCTCCTCTTCTAGTTTAAATGCTCCTCAATGTGCTTCCCTATCCTTGCCTTCAGTACATTTTTTCCTTCCTCATTTAGTGTAGGTCTATCTTTTGCACACGACTCTTTCTCCCAGGTCCCCACCAGCCCATACCCCTTTTCCCGACACCAGGCCCCCAGCCATTCATTAAACTCTTGAATTCTCCCTTTTCTTGCTATGCTTACCCTGGGAATGGGAAGTACCTCAGGAAAGTGACAGACCTGCCTGCTCCCTCACACAGAGGTCCCATTTCCTCAAACCTCCTTTTAACCTCCCCTACCATCCCATCAGCCAGGTAATTCGTCCCCAGGTGTATTAGTAGATGAGATCTTTCCCTTTCCCTGCTGTCATACCTTAGCATGGATTGCCCCACCCTTTCCGCCTTCATTCTTGGCATGGCTTTCACCCAAATTCTACTGTGCCTCTCCCCTTTGCTTCCCCACCTGACCCCTTTTAGTATTGAGTCTCCCAACACCAATACACCTCCCTTCTTCCCCTCCCCTTCTCCTCTCCTTCTTTCTCCTGCACAATGTTCCCTCCTATTGTCTCTGTTTCTGCTCCTGTGTTCTCCACTATACTGAACCCTTTTTGCCCCAATTCACCTATTTCTCCATCTCCCTCCTCAGTCGTTTTGTTCTTTGTACTCATGGACTGTGCTTCCCCTTCCTCCTTCCCCTCCTTTGACTCATCTATTAGAGGTCTGCCCCATCTGAGCTCCCAGCATTACCAACTCCCTGTACTCCTTCTCCTATTCTCCTTGCACGTTTGTCTCCCATACCTGTGTCACCCCCACGGCCCCCTTGTCTTGACCACCCCCCATCCCTCTTATTCCTACCATCTTTTTTCTTTTCCTGGATGTCTTTTGTGCTTTCCACATTCCCTTCCCTTCCCAACCTAATATGCCCCTTCATCAGACACTTCCCCCCTTAGCCTTAGTACTTCCTTCTCTAGCCTCCCCAGCCTTATACAGATGGGGCACCCCCCTTCCCATCCTCCACAGGGTGTCCATGACTACTGCCCCTCCACAGTTATTACACCCCATGATCCTTCCTCCCCTGTGACTTCTGTTCCCCACCTGTTCTGGATTCCTTTCCCCCTTCCCTCACCCTCATTCCAGCCTGCCCCACTACCTTGTCCCCTTTCCAGACTGCCCCAAGCCATTGCCATTGCCCCATTACTCCTTCTTATTTTTTGTTCCCTCTGCTCCATTCTCCATCTCGTGGTTCCTCTTCTTTCTATCTTGACCCAGTCTGTTGTCAGCACTATTTCCCAGCTCCTCAAGCACCTCCCTCACAGCCTTCAAGCCGAACCCCCAGTGACTTTTCCGTATTTAGGAATGGCTGGTAGATGGGCTTTTTTCAATCCCAACCACCAAACCTAGCACAGTGCTCAGCCAGTAGCTGTAAACTACAAATTTAATCTACAAAAACACCACCAAAACTTACAAAATATCTCAGAGATAAATAAGCTCTCAAAAAAATCTCACCTCTTATTCCAACCCCTCTCAAAGAAACTGCCTCAGTGAACAACTACAGACAGATTTAAAACTGAAATCCACACAGTCTTGATTGGCTACTCTGTTACTTGGAAAAATAACCCCCTTCCCCCACAATGCTTAGTCAGCCGGCAACAGCTACTGTAAAATACAATACAGATTTAAGCTTTTGTTTTTTGTTTTTTCAATCCCCATAGGTGCTGGAACCGGGGGCAGTAGCCACTCCACTTTTTATTTCTGTATGGCAAAAACTAGTATAGAAAAAGTGCCCTTTGTACCCTCATAAGTGCCCTTTTGATTCTCAGCCCCCTCAGCTTTTATCATCTTCCAGCACCCTTGTCAGTTCCAACCACCAAACCTAGCACAGTGCTCAGCCAGCAGCTGTAAACTACAAATTTAAGCTAAAAACACCAACAAAACTTACAAAATATCTCAGAGATAAAAAAGTTCTCAGAAAAACCTCACGTCTTATTCCAACTCCCCTCAAGCTGCTCAGTGAACAACTACAGATAGATTTAAAACTGAAACATATAGGAGGGCCACCAGTATTAGGAAACAGAGTCACGTATAGTATGGAACCAGTGACCAAGACACAAACATGGCTTCCACTCTCTTCCCCATAGGTAACTGGAAATGTGGGTGATACAAATATTGCCCTGTCAAGAGGGAGGGGTCCTTTTCTGTGAATCATATAAATGGTGAAACCAGGCATAGGGATTAAGAAGTTCATTAATTGTGACATTACCTGTATTTAGCTGCCCTTTTTTCAATATAATTTTTTATTATGCACTTAATATACTCTAATTCATCGAACATACAGTACAATAATAAACAAACATCCATAAACATATGCAATGGACTAATTATTCCCTTCCCCCCACTCTCCCATTCATGACAATATCCAGGTTATGTGTCAACAATTATATATATATATCTTAGTTTTTGTACTGTTTCTAAGTTAAATAACCAGTAACGGTATATTCCCTTGACTTTCTTTCCACTTAGATCTGTATATGTTATCATATTCATTATCCAAAGTATGCAAGATTTCTTCAAAATGTAAGGTCTCCCTAAATATAGACCACCACTTCATAAAGTTGAAAGGTTGTACATTTTGTTCCTTCCAATTTTCTAATACAAGTCTCTTAAGGGTATAGTGCCTAAGGCCATAATTTTCTTTTGAACAGGCATAAAATTAAGACTGTACTCAGGGCCATTGCCAGGATTTTCACAAGGGGGGTTCTTTTTATTCAGTCTGCAACTTTTTAAAAAAAGCTGTGGGTCTTAGGACCGCTAGTACCCCGGAAGCCATAGAATCCTAGAATTGCTCTGTGGTGCATTTTGTGCCTTGTTTTGAAGCTAAAGAAGTCATATCTGAGATCTCCTACACTCCTTGCTCTGTAAACAAAATTATTATCTGGCTGGCTGCAGGGTGAATACATATGTATTCAGTACCGGAGGGCAGCAAGATGCTGTTAATTTAATATACCTAAGACATCGTCTCAGATATGTTATGAGTTTTAATATCTGCAGCTGTATCTACTGGTGTGTAGGAAAGGGGTCAGGGGCTGCTTGGCCCCAGAAGCTTTGGGGTACTAGATGTTCTGTGGCTAATTTTGTAGATTATTTTAAACCAGAATAACTCATCTGTGAGCTCCCCTCCACCTCCTGCTCTAAGGACAATTATTACTATCTGGGTAGTTCAGATTGTGTGTGCATATGTGTGTGTGTGTGTGTGTGTATATTTTATAAAATGGGAAGCAAAGTAAATAACAAATCCAGCATTCTGATTGTATAAAACGCTGCACATGACCATGCATCTGTCAGAGCATGATCGCACACCTGCACTTTTACCCCTCTCCAAAACAATTTTGCCATTTTATAAGATAGATAACCCACTTTAGGATGTGCGGTTGCGCTCTGATATACACACGCCTTGGGTGTTTGATGCACTCGGCCTGTGGACTCATGCTTAACAACGCACACCAAGGCATGCGTATATCAGAGCGTGACTGCACACCTTAGAGTAGGTTATCTATTACATATGTAGAGATATATATATATATATATATATATGTAGAGAGAGAGAGAGAGAGCAAATGCTAATGCACTTAACCTCAATACGGAGTCTGCAGCTGGTTTTTGCTGGGTATTGTACACTACTAACTTACTGCAGTGCTGGCTTGCTACTAGGGCAGGGGTCTGGGTCTGATAGGCCCCAGAATCCATGGGCTATGCTATGCTATGCTCAGTGGTGCACTTTGTGGCTTATTTTAAGTCTAAATAACTAATATCTGAACTCTCTCTACCCGTTGTTGTTATCCCCACCATCCACAACTCAATATACCATTTAAGTAATTGAGTCAGTGCAACATGGCCTATAGCAAGGCTAGCATGATGCTGGGATGTATTTGGTAGGGTATTGATAGCAGAAGAAAGGAGGTAATACTTCCCATCTACAGATCCCTGGTGAGGCCTCACCTAGAGTGCTGTGCCCAGTTCTGCAGTCCTCACCTCAGAAAGGATAAGGATAGGTTGGAGACAGTGCAGCGCAGAGTAACTAAAACGATTCAGGGACAGCAGGGCAAATCCTATGAGGAGTGCCTCAAGACACTAAATATGTACTCATTGGAGACCAGAAGGGAGAGAGGAGATATGATAGAGATCTTCAAGTTCCTGAAATGAATTAAAGTGAACTACGGGGTACTATTTAGCCTGAGTACCAATTCATGGTCACATGGACACTAATGGAAATTAACAGGAGGTAGGTTCAGGAGAGATGTGAGGAAGTACTACTTTATGGAAAAGGTGGTGGAACTTTGGAACAGTCTGTCAGCTGAAATGGTGGGTGTAAAAACAGTCAGAAGATTCAAGCAGGGCTGGGACATAATGAAGGGAATAGTGGTTACCAGAGGCAACAGGACCAAGGAGGTGACTAGAAAGAGGACAGGGAAGGTTATTACCCTGGAGAAATTGTAGGTTCCAGGGATTATAGGGAACTTGGGCAGACTGGATGGACCTCTGGTCTTTTTCTGCCGTCATTGTCCATATTTCTATGTTTCTATTCCAGGCACCCTGCTTGGAAAAAAATCTGTAACATAAGTCTTAGTTCAATATTGAGTACTATAATTGTTGCCCCCACTCCATTCTCCAATGTGGTAGGTATGACAAAGGGAGTGAGGGGAAAGGTAATTTGACAGCAGCGGGGATTTTCAGTGCAAAGTTACCATCTCCTAAGTGCCTACCCCCCCCCCACCCCCAACCCCATCCTACCATGCTTCCAAAAGTACAGTGAGTATGTTCAAAACAGTGAACTGTAGCAACAAATGTCATTCTACTGGCACGTGGCCATCTGGAGAAAACACATCACAACTTATTTGATTTAACAGTATCTGGCACAGATGACACAGTCCAAAGTGGTACTGAATGTCCATGAAAATGGGACCACAGTGAAGACCTCTCTGAACAGCATAATTAATGATGTGGCAGTGCAGGTCCCAGCCAGACCCTTCCAAACACTTGCATTGCCTTTCCACTGTGGTACCTCTTTTGCTTTACTTATGAAAAGTTAAAACAGGCATATGAAACATGACAACTTTGCTTTTTGTATAGAAAGGGATTTAAATAATTTATTTCTACATTTTCAGTCCGCCACCTGAAAAGCTCTCTTGCCCAACTGCACAGCCTATCCCTTAATATACAGTTATTAAGGGACACATCTTTGGCAATAGTGGCCAGCAAAATTTACCTGCCTGTGACTGATAATATTATAAGTAGAGGTCCTCTACTTCTTTTTTGCTGTCCTGGTGATGTCATCTCTGAGCCTGCCACCATGCTCCATCTTCCTCCAGTGCTAGCTGACAGTATGAATTGTAGGCAGCGGCTGTGCTGTATTGAGGTCACATTCACGATGCTGATGTGAGCTCCAACTGGCCAGCCAGTCATAAGGGGAGGGTGCAGAGAAAGACTCACAAAGCAGCTGCAGTCATCTTACTGGTACTGAGGAAGCTGATTGGCAGCAGAAGAGGAGGGGTGCATGCAGAGAGAAAGTGCTGGGGTTCATCATCTGTGCATTAGCACTCTGTAACAGTAAAAAAATAAACAGAAATGATGAAACTTTTTTTTACAAATAATGAAAAATAAAGGGGGAGTTTCAAAGGGGGGGGGTTCTTTCGAACCAGACGAACCCCCCCTGGCAACGGCTATGGTACTCAAAATTAAATAAGTGTATCTCTTTAAGACATGGATGTTCAGACCCATCCAAATGGAAAGAATCTGCTTAATCTTGAACCACCAGGGCAACATTTTTGGACATTCCCATAGACAGTGTATTAAGTTAGCAACCCTGCCACAATTATGTCAACAATAATTAGAATATTCTTTATTTTGTTAATTTAAATCAAAGTATAATAAGCTCTGTCATTTATATTTCTTTGGATTGATGTATTTTTGGCTGATAAATACAACCTATTCCCATTTATTCTTACTTGTTGCCACTGATTATGGCTAAAATTAAGTTTGACTTTATTATTCCATTTATCATTAGTTTTATTTGGTTTAATCATATTGTTTACATTTATTTTGTCATAAAATTCTGCAAGTTTCTTCTTAGAATCAATAGCTATTTTATGGCTTTGTTGTTTCAAATCATCAGTTATATTTTGTCCCTGGGGTCCAAATATCATTTATACTTCCATAAACCTCTTTTTTAAAGAATAATAAAAAAAGAATGTTCCTTTTAGGAATCTTTAATAAAGTCAAAAGTTGATTACATGTAGGAAATTGATTCTGTATCAGTATATCTTTCCATAAATGGAAGGATCTTTCCTGAAATGGGCCATAGTCTATCTTAACATCCTTATCTTTAATCTGTTTATCATTTGAAATATTAAAATATAACCATGGTAATTCTAAATAAGCTGGATTAATAACTAATTTCTTAAGAGGTTGTAACCAAGAACAAAAAAATTATACACCTTTGATACACTTCTCGGTTTAACCAAAGATCTTGAATTTGATATCTATTCTGTACTTTCTGAATAAATATAATATCTTGTAATAACTTTCCATCTTGATGGTTTATAAAGGTCCATTGAAATACCTGGGATAGTGTGTTAGCCACCACATAAGTATATGGATCTGTGCAGCCCTGAATTCCCAACCTTCTTGGTATAATCAAGATAGACCAAGCAATTCTTCCCCCCATATGAACTTTTTTAAAATTATTTTAAGATCTTCAAACTATTTCTCTCCTGGTGTGCCTAGGAAGTTCTGAATAACATAGATTAAATGAGGTATAGCCATTATCTTGATGGTATCCACTCATCCCTATAAAGATAAAGTGAGGTTTTTCCACCTAATAAATTTGAAATGGTAGATTTAGCTTTATTAAAATGAGCTTTTATGTTGGTCTCTTGATAAGGGTTTAACTGAATGCCTAGATATTTTATATTGTCTTGAATTGTTAACTCAGTTTTAAAAAGGTCTAAATTATCATTACCATGTCTAGATATTTTCATAATTATGGCCTTTCTCTTATTTATAGTATATCCAGAAACTTCAGAGTATATATGGGTATTCTGTAAAAAGGTAGTCAATGATGTACAGTATTAAAAATATATTTTTAACTGACAATAGAATATTGTCAGCAAATACACTGAGTTTAATCTCTTCCTTCTCCATTGGACACCTTGCATATAGGAATTATTTCAAATTAAGTTTAATAAGGGTTTAAGGGTTAAAATAAATAAAGTAGGTGATAGGGGACATCCCTGATGGACATCATTAAGCATTTGGAATTCTTCTGACAACATACTGTTTATTTGCAACTTAACTTTAGTTTATTTATATAAATGCTAATTTTTTTTATTAATTCCTCTGGGATACCCCACTAGTTTAAAGCTTGTAACATAACGTTCCTATTAATCAGGTCAAATGCTTTAGAGACATCCAAACCTATTGCAAAATAAGTTTCATTATGAAAGTTTTTATTAGAATTTATTGCTTGCATGAGTGCTTGTATTTTAATGTTGGCATCCATAATTTTCCTGCCTTTCATAAATCCATATTGGTTATTGTGAATGTAGTTATTTAAATGTATTTGAATTCTGGAATTCATTATTTCAGCAATTAATTTATCATCTGAGTTTAGAATTGCTATAGGGAATGGCTGTCTGGATTTTCTATAGGTTTGTCCTGTTTATGTATCAATATTTGGGCTGGCAGTATAGCCTAGAGGTTAGAGGAACAAGGTGTGAACGAGCTTGGTACATCCAGCAGACCAGACCTGAGCCTGATTCTCACAACCTCCACTTGCATACTGTGTGACTCTGAGCAAGTCACTTAACCACCCAGTGCTCCCAGGTTGCCCCTGAAAATAAGCACTTGTACCTAGTGGGCCTTACCTGGTTACCAAAGACTAAAATAAATAAAAATAAATTACTTTGGCTTGTTGCATGGAAGATGGAAGCACACGTGTGTCTGCTTCTAATAGTTAATTTATTATGTGCTTAATCTTGGGGGCTAGTTCCTGTGCAAAAGCTACATAAAGCTCATTGGTAAGTCCGTGCAGACCTGGTGTTTCATTTCTTGGCAGCTTATTAATGTTTGTTATTATTTCTGCTTGGTGGATTTCTAAATAATCACAATGAAATGGTTTGAGTTGTAATTTTAACAGGAAATCAGAACTTGCCTGTGTATCAGGCTCCAAATGTCAGCGTGCTTACCTGGTTAACAAAAGCTAAATAAATAAATAAAAATAAATATATGGTTTTATAATGGTCTACAGAAGTATTGGCAATCAGGACATCCGAATTATGAATTTGACATGATGGATCAATGATACTTGAAACAATATTTTTTGTTTCTCTTGTCTAAGAAGTGAAGGCAAAAGTTTCCCAGATTTATCTGTATGATAATATTTAGCTTTTCTAATTATTCTAGCCACTCTTATGGTATCTTGATATATCATTTCTTGTTTTTTCAACCTACAGTTTTCCAGCTCCTCCTTATATTTCTGATAATCTGTCAAAATTAAGTGATCCAGTTATTTAAGTTTATTATCCAGTTCCTGTGCCTGTTTACTTTTTTGAGTATTATTTGTTATCTGATAAGAAATAATTATCCCCCTTATCGTAGCTTTGAAGACATCCCAGATTTATACAATCGGTTTGTTATCCTTGCCATTAAACAGCCCAAATTCTTGAATGGAGTTCCTAACAAGTTCCACAAACAGAGGCGTTTTCAGGAATTTATTGTTAAACCTCCACTGAAAGTTAAATTGTCTATTTGGGTTCTCTAATTGAATTGTAACACTAAGTGCATGATCTGACATACAGATTGATTCAATATCTTCCTGTATTCAGGGGATCAGAGGAACAACAGAAATGGAGCAAGAGGGAGGGAGAGGTACCCCAGGGGTGTCACATCAGGATAAGGATAAAAAGACCAGTAACATGGAGGGGATGGATGATGCTATTTCCACTAAAAGGGTGTGGTTAGCCCTCAAGGCCCTAAAGAAAGACAAATCTCCTGAGCTGGATGGCATTCATCTGACAGTACTATGGGAATTGGTGGACATACTGGTTGCAACCCTGGCGGAGCTCTTCAACAGGTCGCTTGAGACAGGGAGGGTACCTAGGGATTGGCGAGAGGCACATGTGGTGCCAATCCATAAAGGGGGGTCGAGGGAAGTACCAGGTAACTATAGACCCATCAGTTTGACCTCCATGGTGGGAAAATTAATGGAGAGTATACTAAAGGAACGATTGGGGGTGTACTTGGAGGAGGTGGGAGGTCTGAATAGTCGGCAACATGGGTTTGTGCCAGGTAGATCATGTCAAACCAATCTTGTGGAGTGCTACAAATGGGTAACATCAGAACTGGACAGGGAAAAGCCTGTGGATATATTATTCTTGGACTTCAGCAAGGCGTTTGACTCTGTCCCCCACAATGGTCTGGTGGAGAAACTGATGGGGTTGGGAGTAGGCCCTTTGATGGTCAGATGGATTGAAAACTGGCTAGCTGGACGCACCCAGAGAGTAGTGGTCAGTGGGGAGCTCTCGAACCCTAGAGAGATAGGTAGTGGGGTACCGCTGGGGTCGGTCCTGGGTCCGATCCTGTTTAATGCATACATATCGGACATCAGGGAGGGTATAGGGTGTGAAATGAGTCTCTTCACTGATGACTCCAAAATGGGAGCAGTAGTTGAGGGGGAAGAGGGGAGATTGGCCCTGCAAGGGGACCTGGATACCCTGGAAAGCTGGGCTCACACATGGAAATTAAATTTCAATATCACCAAGTGCAAGGTGTTACATCTTGGGCAGGGAAACCCTAAACACAGGTACACCCTGGGAGGGGAGGCGCTGGAGGCCTCAATAGGGGAAAAAGACCTAGGGGTCATGGTGGATGCATGTATGAATAACACTGAGCAGTGCAGGAGAGCGGCTAGCAAGGCAAATAAGATGTTGGGATGCATCGTAAGGGGGATCACCTCTAGGAGCAGGGAAGTTATTCTGCCGCTGTACAATGGACTGGTTAGACCACACCTTGAGTACTGTGTACAGTACTGGAGACCACACTTGAAAAGGGACATACAGCTGCTGGAGAGGGTGCAGAGGAGGGCAACTAAGATGATATGAGGACTAGGGGATTTGACTTATGAGGACAGACTTGAGGAGCTCTGCCTGTTTTCATTGGAGGAGAGAGACAGGGGGGACATGATTGAGGTCTTCAAGTACCTCAAGGGAATAAATAGGGTAAACATGGAGGGGATCTTTAGACTAAAGCAGGGAGGTATCACCAGAGGGTATGGTTTGAAGTTGGAAGGTGGAAGGGTGAGGGGGGAAAAGAGGAGGAGGTTTTTCACTGAGAGGGTGGTGGACCCTTGGAATGCAGTGCCTGGCGAGCTGGTTCAGAGAACCACAGTGGAGGGCTTCAAGAGGTGGTGGGACAGACACAGAAAGTGGATGTATCAGATGATGGCCTGGCCCAGGGGGTGGGGATGGATGATAGGGGTTTCTGGAACACAATGGGGGGGGAAGGGCCTCTGCACCCATCTAGGGATCTGAGGTTCGAGCAGACTCAATAGACCGTAAGGCCTAATCTGCTGGCAATTAGCATGTTAGTATTAAATTAGACACCAAAGCTTTTGATGTTAATATATAGTTAATTCTGGAAAAAATAACTGTTTTTTTTTTGTCATGGTGCAGTATAGCCTAGAGGTTAGAGTAACGAGCTGTGAATGAGCTTGGTACATCAAGCAGACCAGACCTGGGTTTGATTCTCACAACCTCCACTTGCATACTGTGTGACTCTAAGCAAGTCACTTAACCACCCAGTACTCCCAGGTCACCCCTGAAAACAGGCACTTATGCCTAGTGGGCCTTACCTGGTTACCAATGACTAAAATAAAATAAATAAATAACATGGTATGTATAACCTCTTATTTTAGGGTTATTCAATTACCATGGATCAATCAGATGTTCACCATGAATAAAATTTAATATTTTTTGTGCAGTAGCTATATTTCCAGTGTTAGGGACCGAAGTTTTATCCACATGAGGGTTTAACATTGAGTTCCAATCACCTGCCAGAACTATTTTACTAGCCTGTAATTGTTGAAGCCCTTCATGAATTTTGGCCAAAAAATTTGAGTATTTGGTATATGGGGCATAAAGAGATCCGATGGTAATTATTTGACCTTGTATTTTTATATTAACTAAAATAATTCTTCCCTCAGTATCTTGAAATTGCTCTTGAGGCTCAATATCTAAACCCCTTTTTACCAATATGGCTACAACTCTGCTTTTATTTGTTCCAATACTATACAGGCATTGGTTTATCCATTTCTTTTTTAATTTGAGAGTCTCACTTTTATTTAAATGTGTTTCCTGTAGGCACATGATGTGGGCATCAGATTATTTTTGCATAAGTTTGAATGTTATTTATTTTTATGGGGGTATTTATTCCATTAACAGTTAAAGATATAATCTTGATTCTATTTGGAATCATAGCTTGCATAGTTTTCACACAGGTCTAATAAGCTACCGAAAATGCTGGGAGAAACAGGGAATCTATAAATTGCCACAGAAAACAGGTTCACATTCAGACATAACAAAAACACGTTCTCCTGGACATGAAACATTTGTATCCCCCATGCTATATTGTAATCCTGTATTACTGTTTCTCTAATCTTGTTCTCGTTTAATAATTGTGCAGGTATACTCAATAGTACAACACAACTAAACTGGTACAGCAACTCTATCTGATACACCATTGCTGTGCCTAATCTCACCCCCTTCCCGACACCCTCCACTATATTAGAAACTAAGATGTCATATAACATTAGTCTTAATAAGTTAGTCTAGTCACCTAACATAATAAAGTGCAATAATGTTAACACAGATTAGTTATAGGAACGCTAGTCAAACCACATAGGCATTTTTTGTCTCAAATCCTTTGTCACTTCTTCAACTGAAGCATAAGAGTAACACACACTGTTGAAAACAACTTGCAGTCGAGCTGGGAAAATCAGTGACATTTTTGCCCCTTTGGACCATAATCTTGATCTCAAGGCATCAAACTGTTTCCTTTTCTTTACAGTCTCTGGTGTATAGTCCTGATAAATCGAAATATGGGCTCCCTGGAGAGCAATTCTTTTTTTCCTGTAGACAGCAGCCGTAAGTCTATCTTTATCACCAGACCTCAAAAATGTCAATATAATAGGGCAAGGGGGTAGAGACCCCTGGTTTGACTCTTAAACCTTGATCAATTCGATCCAGTTCCATATTGACATTAATTGGTTCAATGTCCAAATAAGTGGCTGCCACCTGATCAAAAGTTTCTAGTAGTGTTTTTGTATTGTCCCAACTTTCTGGAATACCTATTAATCTTAAGTTTCTTCTTGTGGCCCGAAGTTCAAAATTTAGTAATTTTTCCTGCATGTGGGTCTGTGTTTGTTGTACATCCTTAATTTTATCTGGTAAGGAGTGTGATTCCTGCTGCACTTGGGTCAGGGTTTGTTTTATATTGTTCATTTTGTTTTTATGTTCTTTATTTTCTTTTACTAAATCTTGCATGATATAGTATGACTCCATTTTGTTTTGCATTGCCAGTAGTTGCTCCATTTTTTCTGCTATCATGTGAATTTGATTAAAAAGCTTTTTGGCCCACAACAGGGGGAAGGGGGGGTGGTCATCATCTTGTTGCCCTTGACTACCAGAGTCAGAGCCGTCATATTCTGAATCAGAAACAGGGGGAGACTGGGTTGACTGTTGCTCGCCCACAAGTGCATTTGATGTTACTGGTATATGTCTCTCATTCTCTTCTACATTTGGATTTTCATTACTGTTTAGTGCCCTGTTAGTTTGCAGAGAAGCTTGACATGCCGCAGAATGACTGGCAAATGCTAAACTTTTTACTTCTTTCTCTGACTGCAAGACTGGATCAGAGTCACCTTCTACATTATACTCCTGGCTGAATACAGTTACATTTTCATGATTTAAAATGGTATTGTCAAATATTTTAACACGATTTTGTTGCACATTTTTTGACTGATAGGTTCCACCCAGTTCTGCCCTTTCATAACTTCCCACTTTAATACTTATTAAGCTGGTACTTGCAACAGTCATGGAAGGTTTATAAAGCTGTGCAACAATATGTTTAAAAAATTATTTTGGTTACTTACCTAGAGTTCACTAGAGGGTTCTTCCATTGGTATAATTTTTTGAGATACAGCGAACTGTTCAATATTCTGAGCTATTACAGTACTTTCACCATTAAGAATGTTGCATGCAGCCTGTTCCTGTTCCAAGGCTGTAGCCCAGTTTAAACGACTTTCTGCCTCCTTGGTTTCATTACCACTAGGATTTAGTGGCTCTATTGGGGGTACACCAGCACGCCTCAATGGCGTTTGTGGCTGGGCCCCTACGTTAGTGTTTTCCACCATTGGTTCAGCATTGTTCACATGGCCAGTTTTAGGCACCAGCAAACCCTGCAATCGCTGGTGGCCCCCTGCTTATGGGGGGCCCCAACTAAAACAGTTTATCTTAATCATTTTAAATCTTTTTTTATTATCTTCTTAAAACAGCAATAAAGGACTGTGCAGATTTTGATGTGGGATCATGATTTCATGAAAAGCCTTACTAAGCTATGACCCAGGCAATAAGAGGCAGATAGGTAACAATGGATGTGAGAGAAGGAACAGTATACACTGACACTGCGGTCTCCCTTTAAATTTTTTTAAGATGCCACTAGTACTGAAAATACAATAAAATGATGTGTGTATTGGTTACAGTTAAACATGTGGGGTGATGGGTAAGTAGGGGGCCCCATGACTTCATTAATCTGCTGGGGGCCTCCAAAACCCTAAAGCCGGCCCTGATTGTTCAAATCAGTAACATATTTACCCATGGGTTCAGTTATAGGAATCGACGGGGGTATACCAGCATGCCAAGATGGCGTTTGGGGCTGGACCACTGCGACATGCGGCTCCAACACATGTTTGGAGCTTTCTGAATCAGGCATTCTTTTCTCCACAAACTGAAACATGGGGAAAACTGCAGCTACAGATGACGTACCTTCTAGAGCCAACTCTGATGTCCTGGCAATGTCTTTTTTGATATTTAGAGGCTTTAAGTTTATTCTGTAGTGCAACTTTCTTTCTGGTCAGCATAACGGCTGTTTTGCTCAGTTTATGTTTTGCACCTTAACCCAAGGATCGGCATCTAACTTCTATTTTGGGCGGCATCATCCCAAACCCAAGAAAGTCTTTAACATTTTTCTTGGTGTCTGCTTGGTCTTGATCCAGCAGTTCAGTTGAGAAAGTAACTTTTATTGTTTCATTCTCTCATACCATGTAAAACATTGGTGGAGTTCAATGTCTACTCAGGGGAAATTGCCGTAGCGTTCAGCATTCGTGGCATCTTGAATCTCACACCATGATGCTCTGCCCCACCTATGTTGATGGAGCTCCCCCCCTTGTGTATTTAGCTGCCTGTATGTGTGGTAGATTTTACATGGGGAAGACAAAATGCAGGCTGTAAGAAATTAACAATTGTAATAGAGACTACGTTCTTGCTGACCATGTGTTGAGTTCTAATGACCAGTGGCACATCAGATTACCTTCATGGCCATTGAAGAGGTATACACTGGAACTTAGGGTGGAGATCTTGACTTGGTGCTAGCACAATAGGTAAATTACTGGATGTTTAAACTCCAGGCCACAATATTTCCCAGTCTAAATGACTTGAGTCAAATTAACTCCATTCTTATGAAGTAGATGGACTTATTAGGTATCTGTATTAATTTGCATATTCTGTTTCAGATACCAGGATGCTGTCAGAGTTTATTTCCATCATACATTTTGAACTTTTGCCAGCAGTTATGAATTGTGACCCAATCTTAAGTGAAAAATCTTTTGCAATAATCTGATTTTTTGAACTCTGAGATCAATCTGTGATTTGTCTAATCTTTTTCTGTATTTATGAGACAGTCTATGTCTTGTAAGTTGATATATGTGATATTTTATACCCTTTTTCCACAACTATTTATGATACATTATCACTGAGCACTTATACACTCATTACACTGCTGTTGTAATTCTGGGACTGCACCACTATTTACATACTATCTAAGCCGCACTCTGGATGGCACCCAATGCTTTTTTTTTGTGTGTGTGTGTATTTATTTATCTCCTGCTTGGCTGCCTATATCAGCCCGACCGGCCCCCCCAGCCCCGACATCCCAGAATTAATGGGGCTTACCTTAAGCCCGGCCTGGGAACGGAGCCTACGGGAGGTCGGGTGTCATCCTGCTGCCAGCTCATTTTTCCATTTTTCCTGAAGTCCTCCCAGTTTTAACCCCAGGGCCCCAGGAGTGGAGAGAGATGCATGTGCGTGGAGGCGCGCATGCGTACTACAGCCCCGCCGACGGCCCCATCCACCCACCCATCGGCCTAGCACCTGGCACTCCCTCTGGCCTGCACTGTTCCCCCTGGCCTCCACCATGGGCAGTCAAGAGCCGAGGGATACCACCAATCCTTCCCGGAGAGGAGAGCTGCCTTTCAACAGCTCCATCGGTACGTGCTCATTCCCGAAAATGGGTCATTGGCGTTGCGTGAGGTAAGGCATCCAGTGCCTTAGTCCTCAGTTCCACTAGACCGTCCCTCAGGGTGGCACCCAACACTCTTGGCAAAGACATAATGGCAAAACATTGAGTGATTCCTGATGCGTGCACCCTCGTCACTTCAATAAAGGTTTAAACAGCATATGAATCTTGTAGCTGTTTTGTGTCATCTGTCCAATGTGTGCCTGGTTTTCTGTGTCCATTTACTGTACCTTGACCAAATTTGAATCTAGTAATAGGGACACAGTTTATCTGGACTTCAGCAAGGTCTTTCACACTGTCACACATGACAAGCTCCAGGGCAAAAGTATAGCTGAGTGGCATAGGGTGGACTGTTAACTGGCAGGATGCAGAGGGTGGGGGTGAATAGGCACTATGTCAAAATGTAGGGATACTCAGTGGCATGTAACAGGGATCAGTGCTAGAACTACTGCTGTTCAATATTTTCATCAGTGATTTGGAAGTTGTAGTCTCAGGCAGTCTGCTTCAGTTCATGGATGACACTAAGCTGGCCAAGGTGGTGGACTCCCTAGAGGTTGGGGACAAACTTCAGGATAACCTGAACAAGCTGGGTGACTGGATGAACTCTTGAGAGTCTCTGATTCATTTGAAGCTAAATTTAAGGTGCCACATTTGGAGAGGAAAAACAGAGATAGGACCCCACTGTGTGGCGTTCTCTTGCTGTACTGGAGGAGGAAAAGGAGCTGGGGGGTCATGAGAGACAAGGGGTTGAAGCATGACAAGCAGTGTTTGGCCAATGTCAAGAAGGGGATGACGACAAGCCTAGGTTGTCAGAGGGCCAGCTGGGGCAGGATGATTGAGCATCCCAGGGATGCTCTCCTTCTCTGGGGAGGGAGGGCAGCCACTCCTGCTGTGATACCACCACCTGGGTGCACACGTGTGGAGGTGCAGCCAGGAGCGCCAAGAGGGAGAGGAGTGGTGGCACATCTCCGCATGCTCCTTGGACCCCCTCATTTATTGCCATCCTTGGGGAACGAGGGAGAAAATGGAAAATGGACCCCGCATTTGCTCCTGGTGATGGGCCTCGGTGTTAAGCAGATGGACAGACCCTGGAGACCCGAAACAGACAGCTCGACATGATTTGTGTAGGTAGGGAGGAAGCTGGGACTTCTTCCTTCCCTGCTCAGGGGGCAAACTGCGGCTGGATGGGGGCTGGTCCGTCTTGGTGCTGTCAGGGTATGGCTGAGCCACATGGCCACCTTGGGAGACCCTGAAAGATAGGAGTAATGCGGTGCTGAAGTGGGGCTTAAACAGGAAACAAAAAAGAAGAAGGGGGTGACCAGCACAGCAGGGGAAGTTATCCTCCCTCTTTTACAAGGCTCTGGTCAGGCCCTAGTTGGAGCAGCTTGTGCAGTTTTGGGTTCAACAAAAAAACACACTGGCAGTAAAATGCAGGAAAACCAAAATGATCAGACATATGGAAGACAAAAGCTATGAGGAGAGGTTATTGCTGGAGAACAGGAAGCTGAGAAGGGACATGATTTCAGTGTTCCACATACTCAAGGGTATTGATCCGGTGTCCTCTAACAGAATATGGGGACAAGTCCTGAAGCTCAGAGATGATACATTCAGGGATGATGTTAGGATACACGTCTTCTCCCAGAGAGTAGTAAACATATACAATCATAGACACAGCAGTATAGACCTTCAAGGTAAGCCTGGAGAAATTTTGCTTATCAAGAGAATCATTGTATAGCCATGCTAGTAGTGAGTAGGGAGCTTGTTTGCACAGTATACCTTTTCATACCAGCATATGACATGAGGCAATGGGCCTAACTTCATGGACCCTAGAGCCCCCTTTGGACGTGGTTACAATGAATCAGTTTGAGCTCCCCAAATCTGCATCACAATACACCAATTTTCATATTAACTGTTATATTTATTCTGTTATTCCAGGTGTTAATTACAGTTGCAGCGTGTTATGCATCACAGTGTTTTTTTAACTTCCTAGGAAACATTCTCTTCCTAGAAAATATTTTGTTATAGACAGATTTAAATGTAGAAATGATGCCTGCATATGCATGTCATGTCTTTATTTTAACAGCAAAAAATGACCTAATAGTCTTGTAACCACGCTACAACCACATCACATCAATAAAAGTTGCACAAATAGAACTGCAAGTGTTTCCCTTTTAATAAGACTCAATTACTGAGTACTAGATATATTTTGCATAACAGCAGAGTTGCTGCAGAATCTGAGACATCAGCACGAGTACAATGGCAGCAAGGAACACAAGGTATGTTATTCAAATTCTTTTTTAACAATAGTACAGCAAGAAAGTCCAAAATCCATGGTGCCTCCTGACATTCTAGTGTGCGTTAAATTCTTCAGATAATTTTTTCTTTCAATAATGCATTTTCTCATAAAAATCTCTAGTGCAGGCCATGCATTATAGCCCCTAGTTGCTCTGTATTTTAATCTGTAAATCCAGTAGCTGTTAACATTTGTGCAAAATACAGAAAATCCAAACATGGTAGATGCAACCCCTTAATCTTTGTTTTTTAAATCTTTTGTCTCCTTGCTGTCGTCGAGCCCTATGGCCCCCTCCCAGCCCAGACAACATTCACCTCTCTAAGAGGTCTCAACGCACCCCTCAGTGTGCGATATCTGCCTCTCTGGAGACACAATCTGTTTGGAGAGAGTGTCATGGGGGGGCCCAGAGTACCAGAAGTCATCCTGACTGAGCCCAGGGGCATTTTTGCACCAGTATTCTCATCTGTAGAGATCCAGCTCACTTTGACCTCTCTCAACTTCCACACCTAGCCTTATAGGAGTCTGGCATGTATGCAGCAGGTCCCCACTATGAGCGAGCTACATATTTGGCCCACCACAGACTGTTACTGTGATGGTGGAGCATGGTGCTAATAACCTCTCTCCCACTGCTTGGATGTCTTGTCACTGGTAGCATTTCCCCATCCTGACTGCCCACACACTAGCAACCTGAGTCTGCTTCTAAACCTGCGTCATCCAGTTGGTAGCGTGACACACTACCATTGGGCTACTGAGATGGTCCTACTATTTTTTTTCCATTATTTGTTACTCCTCATCCATCCTGATCCCTGTAGCACCCTCCCAGCCCTGTCACTTACCTTCTCCTGGACTTACCAGTTATCCACTATTTGTCAAGGACCACACATGGTGGTGGGTGACCTGCCATGTTGGTCCTGTGATGGATAAGGCCGGGAATTTTCCTCTGGTTTTCCCCCCATTGGAACAAACAAGAAAAATTGGGAGCACAAGAACAGACTGATAAGACAAAGTATAGTTACGTAATAGCTTACCATAACAGTAGATCTTCGAGAGGAGCTCTTGCAGCAGGCTAACACTGGTAGCACTGAAGCTGCCAGATGCCAGGACCACACAAAAACTTGTAGCTAGCAGTTGATCATGGGGGACCGCCCCCGATGATGTCAGCACACTGACGTCCACCTATCCTATAAAGGGGTGGTCCCCTACACTTACCTCAGTCCTTCCGCCGGAGACCTTGAAAAGGCAGCGATAAGGAGAACCAAGGTGGTTCCTGAGAGCCAAAAAATAAAGTATAAGCAGAAGAAGTACAGTAGGAAAGAAGCTAACAGGGGGAAGGAGGGAAGGAAAGCAGAGCCTACTGCAAGAGCTTCTCTCTAAGATCTACTGTTACGGTACATTCTCATGTAACTGTACTATCTTACTTCAAGGGGGCTCTTGCAGCAGGATAACACCAGTAGGACTGAGTCCCATGTAGTACCAGAACTGACCCAAAAGGGCAGCCGGGAGGAGTTACCAGGGCATCAGCACAGAACTCAAGACAGAAGGCCCTGAAGGACTGCAAGGCTGAAGTTGGCCCTGCACCAAGAAGCAATGTCCAGACTGTAGTGCCTAATAAATGTGTGGACGGAGCTCCAGGTGGCAACTGCACAGATGTCCACAGCAGACACATTCTTAAAGCAAGCTGTGGAGGCAGCCATACCTCTGGTGGAGTGGCCTTTAACCGCTCATGGCAAGGGCTCGTCATACTTGCGGTAACAGTAGACAATGTAATTAGTCAACCACTTAGACAAACACTGTTTTGAAACAGGTGCTCCCTCTCTCTCAGGAGCGAATGAAAAAAATGGTCAGATTTCCAAACAGACTTGGTGCAGTGGGTGTCATACCTCAGCACCCTATGGACATCTAAAGTATGGTGCAAACCCTCCCCTGATTAGAATATTCAGAGCAGTAAACTGGAAGATGGATGGATTGGTTCAATGTAAATTCCAACACTACCTTAGGCAAAAACTTAGGGTTCGTACGCAAAGACACCCTGTCTTTGTGGAAAATCAAACAAGGCTCTTTACACGTCAGAGCTTGAAGCTCAGAAATCCTTCAAGCAGAAGTAACAGCAACTAAAAAGAATGCTTTCCATGACAGAGAGCACAGCTTGCAACTCATGGCCAGTTCAAAGGGAGGCAGAGTGAGTTTTTCTAACAGGAAAAGAAGGTCCCATGGAGGGACAGGATCCTGATTGGGAGGCTTCAAATGCAGGATACCCGGCAAGAATGTGCAGGACACCTCCAACTGGACAACAGATTTGCCCTCAATAGGTACATGGTACGCAGAGATGGCAGAAAGGTGCATCTTAAGGGAGGGGTAGCCCAAGCCCGAGTCCTAAAGGGAGAGCAGGTACTCCAAAATCAGATTCACCGGACAGGTGAAGGGATCCAGGTGATGAGCAGCGGCCCACAGAGAGAATCGCTTCCACTTTAAAGTGTAGGTGGCTCTAATGGAAGGCTTTCTAGCAGCCACCAGGACATCAGCAACCCTAGAGGAAACCCCAAAGTGAGTAATAGCTAAGTCTGCAGGAACCACGCATGTAGATACAGGGATCTGAGGTCTGGGTGGACTAGGGTGCCCTGTTCCTGGGAGAGCAAGCCGGTGCACAGCGGCAAGGGTACTGGATGTTCCACTGCCAGTTGCTGCAGCAGGGGCACCAAATCTGACACAGCCAATAGGGGGCTATGAGGATCATCTCTGCCCCCTCTGTCTGAAGCTTGAATTAAATCATCATCCACCACTGTGACCTGTACAGACTCTTCAACTGGACCTCACTCGAGAACAGACTCAACAGCAAAATTGTCACTTTCTTCCACAAACTATCTCTCGGCATCCTCCCTGACAGCATCATCTCTCTCTTCCCCAAGTCTGCCCTCTCTTGGACCAACAGACGGTCCTCACCCCATTCTGTCACACCACCCAAGGCCAAAACACCCTGTCCTACAAGGCGCTAAACCTTTCAACTGTCTTCCCCCAATCATTCAGTGTCCCTCTATGGCTACCTTTAAATGCAATCTAAAGTTACACCTTTTTTCAGGCAGCCACCTGCAGGTGTCCTACATGATTGTTTCCCCACAGGGTGCTCCTCTTCCTTCCCCCCACTTTAATAACAGCTTAACCTTACTCCTTATATCCTCACGGTGGCAGGGTTACCAGGTCTGAGAATTTTCCAAGCACTCGTCTTACCATTGCACTTTTTATCGTTTATTTGTTTATCTTAAATTGTTTTAGTGTTTTAACTGTACCTATACTGTATTGTACTGTATCTAATTTGCTTGTATCCCCAATAACTATGAACCGCTGATTGTCCTGCTTTTAATCTATGTAACCCCATGTTGTATTTGTCCACAACTGGACGCTGGTGAAAATGGGCAACTTTTTGCTCATATGCCTTTCCAGTATAGTAAATAAACCGAAACTGAAGCTTGAGTAGGACCTTCTGCAGGAGCGGGAAGGGAGGGAAAGCATACACGAATCTCCCCTTCCAGGAGAGGGACAACACGTCGCACCAGAAAACTCCAGGCCCTGGATGAAGTGAGCAGAAAAGTGACTGTCTTGTGTTGAGTGAGTACGCAAAAAGGTCCAACTCTGGATGGCCCCACCTGTCAAAGGGGTCTACGACATTTCACTCCCGTCATTTCGCACCCGCCACTTTCACTCCCGCATAATTTTGCCCCATGCACATTCACTCCCAGTCATTTCACTCCCGCACCAAAAATCATGTCCCCGTTCCTCGATTTTTTATTTTTTTTTTTAAATATTTACCATGTTGCTGACAATACAGTATTCTGGGTGATTGTTATGAAGTTGTGGTTAGCTTGTTTATGCAGCTCCAAAAGCATAATACCTTTTAAAATTGTCATGGCAACAAGCACTCAAACTACCTTTTGTAATCAAAATGCTTTAACACTGCGGGGGCAGCCTAAAAACAGAACAAAATGATCATTAAAGGACAGTCCTTTATTTTACGTTTTATAGACACTGAACTAGCCCTTTTCTTTTTCAAATTACATTGGTTGTAAGATTTTTAAGCATCACAATAGTTTTCCTATGATTAAATGAAGGAAAAAAATCAGAGAAAATCTGCAGGACCATAATTAGAACAACAAATCCAAACCCACACGTACAAAAAAAAAAATGCACTCTTCTAAAAAACTTTTCCGATCTATATTGTAGATTCAGCCTTATTTCCAGCCTAGAATTTCGTCCTGGAGCTCTGAATGCATTCAATTTATATGCCCAAAATGTTTCTCTTTTTTAAAGTAAGATTTTCAATACATTTGGCGCCACATTAGGCAGAAGTGGTTAGCGAGGACAGTCAGCCACAAGGTAAAAAACCCTGGCTAATGCGGACATTTGAGGAGCTCTCCCCCTTATCCGACATACCTTTCACAGTTGCCTCCACTGTAACTAGTCATTCTATGTAAGTATTCAATTTTATGTTGATTTTCTGCAACGACTGCATGAACAAATTTATGGTCCTGTGAAGTGATTCCAGCCTGGTGGGAAAATCAGAGGTATTCATCAGTTGTAGCGTGTTGGCAAGGCAAGGCCAGTTTATTTAAATAGCACTGATTCCATTGACTAAAATTAAATTATATACAGTGGTACTAGTCCAACAGTATTAAAATATCTACAGAGGTACTAGTCCAACAGGCGTTAATCAGCAGGTCCACAGGACTATGCGCTCCACCTATGGTAGAAGTGCTAACTTTTTTAACAACTTGAAATATGCTAGCTTGTCAATAGCCACACACAATACATATTTTCTCTTTGCTTTATTCTGACTGTTTGCTGCTTTGCTGTGTACGGGAAGCAGGAGCGTAACGATCGAGAGCGAAGTGGAATGGGGCAAATTGGAGTGGGAGAGAGATGTAGGGAGTGAAATGACAGGAGCATAATGTCGGGCTCCCCTGTCAAAGAGATCTTTGACCACTGAGGCAGCAGTCCCTGCTCATGAGCCCTCGACCTGGATTGGCTGAGACTGTCAGCCAGGATGTTTTGGGCACCTGGAACATGAATGGCTGAGAGTTCCAGGCCATTCTCGATGGCTCAGTACCAGATTTTCATTGCCTCCCAACCAAGGGAGTATGAGTGCATGCTCCCCTGCTTATTGATGTAGTACATTACGGATATGTTATCCATCTGCACCAGCAGCAGGCTGGGAAGGATGAGGATCTGGAAGGCCTGCAGGACATAAAGAACCGCCCGCATCTACAGCACAATGATGTGGAGATTCTGCTCAATCTTGGTCCAGGTCCCCTGGGTCTGGCAGTCTGCCAAGTGAGCACCCCAGCCGAGGCACAAGGCATCCATCATGAGGATCTGCTGAGGGGACACAGCCCAAAAGGGGACACCTCGCAGGAGATTGGCAGGGTTCTGCAACCACTCCAAGGTCCCCCTCACCGGATCGGAGACCATGTCAGCTGATCCAGGTCATCCGAACGTTGGTCCCATTGAACCCGAAGGATCCACTGGGGGAACCTCATATGCAGGCGGGCCAGAGGGATCGTAGCTATGGCCGGCGCAATGTGCCCCAACAAGCATAGGAATGCTCTGGCCAGGATCTGTCAACTGGAAGAGACGAGATAGGCCTGCTCTAAAATATGCTCTGCTCTGTCCTCTGGCAGGAAGGTCATGACCTGAGAGAAGTCCAGAACTGCCCCAATGTACAGAAGGCGCTGGCACGGGGAGAGGCAAGACTTCGGTAGATTTACCGTGATCCCCAAGCCTGGGAAGAGACAAAAGGTGCATTCCAGGGTCCAAAGCAGAAGATCACTGGAGTGGGCTGCTAGCAGCCAGTTGTCCAGGTAGGGGAACACACAGAAGCCCTGTCTCCTCACAGCTGCAGCCACCACCGCCTGGCACGTGGTAAAAACCTGAGGTGCTGAATAAAGGCTAAATGGGAGGGCCCAGAACTGGAAATGGTCCTCCTGGAAACAGAAACAAAGGAAACGGTGGTGGGCCGAGAAAACCTGGATATGTAGGTAGGCATCCTGCATATCCTGGGAGAAGAGCCAGTCCCCCTGGTGAAGGAGGGGCAGTAATTCCTGGAGGGTAACCATACTGAAACATTTGTACCCTATGTATAGGTTCAGGTGGCTGAGGTCCAGTACCGGCTTCAGGTCCCCTGTCTTTTTGGGGGATGAGGAAAAAGTGGGAGTAAAACCCACTTCCTTTTTTGAGCTGGTGGGACAGGCTCTATGGCTCTCTTGTGCAGGAGAACCTGAATCTCTTTCCAAATGAGGGAGAGGTTGGCCGAAGGATAATGGGAGGGCAAGGGAGGGTTTTCCAGAGAAGGTTCCAGGAATTCTAAGGTATGCCCATGCTCCATGAGCTGGAGCACCCACTGATCTGTGGTCACTGCTCACCACCTGTCAAGGCAGAGGGAGAACCGACCCCCAACTGCCTCCCCCAGGGTCTCAGCTGGGGGGGGCAAGGAGTCAGGTGGTGGACTCGGGGGGGGTTGGTAGAGTGGCTGTGGGTGCTCAGGGGGCCCTAGGGGTGGCTGCTGTTGGGGGGGGCATTGGCCTTACGATTGAGGGAGGCCTTCAACTGCTGACCTCTGGCGGGCTGACAAGAGGCCCGACAAAAGAACTGATGTTGGCTTGTCCGGGGCTAAGAGTGGTAAAGTGAGTGAACTGATCTGAGAGCGTTACCGGATTCCTGGAACCAGGAGGTGATATCCTGGGCATCACCTTTGAACAGTACCGAGCCCCTAAATGGGGTATCTAAGATGCTGGCTAGAACATCAGTGGCGGAGCTAGACACACTAAGCCACGAAGTGTGATGAAGGCAGATACCCGTTGCCGGCCCACTCCTGGAGGTGTCAACGGTATCGTACACTGCCCGCAGAACATGAGTCCCAACATCTGATCCTGATTTTAACAGCTGGGCCAGCTGATTTTTTTTTTTTTTTTATGGTATTTCTTCCCCTCTGTCCTGGCTGGCACTCCTACTACCTTCTGCTGTCCTCCCAGTGCCATCTCCCAAGGATCAGGCCCCCTTCCTTGTGTTCCCATGACTTACCCTTCATGGCAGAGTGGTGGAGAGCATCTCAACCCACCCAAAACAGATCCAGCCAGGGAGGTGCCTTCTTGGAGGCAGTGCCCGTGGGGGGACAGTTTTCATGCCACGCAGCCAGGACCTTTTCAGGTTGTTCTGTTTTTTGCAGAGGGGGAGTGTGCAATGCCAACAATGGCATGCAGCGCATGCATCTGCATGCTGCATGCCAGCTGGCTGCTCCTCCTCCTCATACCCCAATGTGTGGACCTGGCATACCAACACCTAGCCCCCGCTAGGTGTTAGCCAAATGCTGGGCCATGTTACACACCCTCCCCAGGAGAGGAGAGGAGAGCTGTCCCTGGATGCTCGATCCTCTTTCTCCCCGGCCGACCCACGGCGACCAGCTTGCACTGCGAAGATGGGTCACCAGTGTGGCAGGAGGTAAGGCATCGCTGCTTCAGCCCTCCATGCCACTGGGCCAGCCATTGAGTTTTAGTAGAGTTCTAAGAAAGAGTCTGTACCATCTCCATCGCCTGGTCCCAGAGGGCGTTCTGGTACTGACCATGTGGGCCAAATAGTTTATGGCCCTAATAGCAAGGGTGGTGGACCCATACATTCGTTTAACCCACTGGTAAAGCTGCCTGGATTCCTGGTCAGGGGTGTGGGCACTGAGACATTTGAGACCACTAAGTCTGCTTTAGGGCAGCCCTCAAAGAAGGGCTTACCAACCGGAGCATGGTAGAGGCAGTCCACCTTCTTAGGTAAAGGTAGAGTGGTAGAGGGGTGGTTCCATGCTGCTTTGGTGACATCCTCATAGGAGTCAATTAGAGGGGGCACATCCAAGGAGAGGGTATCCTTCCTCCACATGTAAACTGCTAACCGGCGATGCTCTGGGTCCAGCTCCTCTGTCTACCATCCCATGAGGGACTGGATAAGACGTATGACATCTTAGAATGTTGGGTCATCTGGAGGAGACTTAGGGGCCTCCTTAGGCTGATCCTGCCCCTCAGAGGAATCCCCAGAGCCCTGAGAGGACTCCTAAGAGGAAGAGTTATCCCTGGAATGCTCACTATTGGGGACCGGCGTCAGGGGGGCAACAGTCCTCTGTATGTGGGCCAGAGTCGATGTCTGGCCCCCCCCACCAGAGGACCCTGTGGTATGGGGGCTGCTGAGCTCCTTCTGGTCCGGGTCATGAGGCGGAGGGTCCCAGGGGAGGTGAAGGGGAGATGGCCTCTGGGATGATCTGTCCTTGTTCTGAACAAGGGACCACCAGGCAGAGAAAAGAGCGTTGTAATCCACTGATGGAGGTAGGCTGTAGAACGGATGATAAGGGTACTGCAGCTGTGGGTAAGGATACGTCAGCGGAGGGGCCGGTGTAGGGTACCCAGGCAGACATCCACCTGGTGCTGGCTGTAGATCCAGAGGAGGTCCAGCAGGCTTCAGCTGCAGTAAGAGCTGAAACTAAGGTGACAACTGTGGAGTCATCGGCTCAGCTAGCATTGGCTTGACTGGTGAAAGCTGATGATGCTCCGGAGAGGGAAGCCGAAGTTGGCCCTACTGGTGAGGGTGGTGCCTGCGGGGAAGTGGACCCCTGAAGCAAGGGTAGAAGTAATGCCTGGGTGGATGAGGAGGCGAGCACCTGTCACGGGTGATACCTGATAGGACTGCCATTGGTCCCAGAATCGGACACCGACGAAGGCAACACCTTCGCCGGGGGGGGGGGGAGAGGTGGTCTGAGAACTGCCACCAGACGACTCAGAACTGGCCAAGTCACCTGGCTGAGTGCCTGAGCATCAGGGGAAGATGTCCGCTGTCTAGAAGAGCCACCACCCCAAATGGAGATAAGGGCAGGTGGTGGAGCCACCAGGAGTCCAGAGGAGGGGAGGGCTGACGGGGACGACCCCCCACAGGAGGAAGACCCAGAGGTGGCCACTAGTCTATACAGTGACTGCGAGTGAGAGGCTGACTGAGGACAGTCCCAGTGCTTGTGCTTCCCACCCGATTTCTTCTCCTTCTGGGAAGAAGAAGAAGAAGCAGCAGCTCCAGAGGACTGAGCCAGGGGAGGCTAAAGAATTCCTGGCCTGCAGCTCCTTCTCCATCATGGCCAACTTCTGCTTTAGGAGACAGCTCTCCAAGGTCTTCAAACAATGTCTCCGAGTGGCCTGGTTAAAGTCTTGGCAAAACTGGCAGGCTTCGGTGCCGTGGCTGGGGCCTAGGCAGAGCAGTCATGCAGAATGGCCATCCTTAGCTGGTATCAGTTTGCCGAAGGCACACTTAGTTGGGCTATCAGAAGACAAGGCTGGAGGAGAAGACATAAAACTCAGTGGAGAAACACCAAAAATTCAATGTTTTGAACACTAAAGAAAGAAAAGTAAAAAAGCCCGGTAAGCGTGAGAAAATGGCGGTCGACTGTAGCTGGCGTCCGTGAAGGTCTGATGTACATGGGTTGATGGTGGGAAAGAACTGAGGTAGGCATGGGGGACTGTCCCCTGCTGTCGGCGGGGGTGGTCCCCCGTGATAGACTGTTAGCTAGAAGTTTTCCATGGGATCCTGGTGCCTGGCGGCTTCAGTCCTACCAGTGTTAGCCTGCTGCAAGAGCCCCCTCCAAGTAAGATCTTGCTAATAAAACACATTTATTGAAGAGTGTACTGCACAATATCCCAACACTTCGAGCCTCTAGGTGACTCATCAGGAGGGTGAGAAAAAACAGTAGAAACATTCATTTTTAAGGCAGCAAATGGTGGCGTAGATAAATGAAAACAGGTAATTGGTAAATTGCTTTATTTCAACTCTACATTGGTCAACAATGTTGACAGATTCTTTTCCTTGCAGGCAGGTCTTTTTCAGCTTTTTCTCCACCCTGTTTTTTACTAACCTTTTTCATTTTTGTCACTTTGGTGTTTTTTTCACCTTTTTAGGTTTTCTTGTGCTCACCATCTGCTCTTTTGTTTTGTCATTTCTTTCTTCTCCATTCCTCCTGCTGCCCCCGTCTGACCACCCCCCCTCAGCCTCTTCACCTGACTCCCCTGGGACTTACCTTACACCTGTGTCCTCTGCCACAGGACTCATGGTTCATGCCCAGCCACTGGTGTGGAGAGTGTGTAGGGCTGATCTTCATCCTGCCTCCAGGGGGGTTCTTTTTCTACCTGGTTTTTTGCTCCTTTATGTCCCTGGGACCTCGGCTATTCACGGCAGTGCATGCGCACTGGCACCAAGTGCAGCTCCAATCTGCCCACCCAGCCTAATACCAGCTCCTCCAGTGCTCCGATGCTACCATTGAGTCTCAACTCAGTGGCAGTCAAGAGCTGGAGAGGGCTACCTCCCCAATCGAGGAGAGGAGAGCTACCTGGCAGCTTCTCTATTCACTCCCAGCCCCTCCCCCCAGGCTGACCTCTGGCAATCCATGCTCATTCCCGAACACAGGTTGCCGGCGTAGCAAGAGCTAAGGGATCCAGTGCCTCAGCCCTCTGCGCCACTGGGCCAGCCCTTCACCATCTGAGTACATCAAATGGGCGACAGTTAGAGTAGGCAAATGTAGTTTTGTCTCTAACAGCTGTGCTTAAAATGAATGTTTGTACTGCTTTTGCTCATGCCCCAGACAAACAGCCATGCAGAGACTCAACGCACCAGAGGTACTGTGCTGTACTCTCTTTAGTAAATGTGTTTGATTAGGAAACCATCCATCTGAATGTTCCTGTGCTCCCAATGTTTCTTCTTTATTCCCATGTTGTTGCTCAGGTTAGCATTCATCATACTCCATGTGCACACCATTTCTGCGTCAGCTTTTCTCCCAGGGGATCGGTGTGCAATGATGTGCATGTGTACCAGTCTGCTGGCAGCCTTTCTCCTTTTGGCTTGCTTGCATCTGCTACCACCTGGCCTCCACCAGCTGGCAGTCTTGCAGGGAGATGCAGAGTCTTTCCACCGGGGGCGGGGGGCAACTCTCCCTGGGACACTCAATCTTCCGGCCATACCTCTCAACCTTTTGGCACCGAAATAAGATACGCAGACACTCAAAATGAAGGACAATGAGGGATACATCCTCAAACATGGATACACAAGTTTAGAAAGCAGTGGAAACCACTGTGTTTACCTGTATAAAGTTCATTTTTGATTTAGCTTCTTAGAATATTATGAATTTCTGCTTAAAGTCTGAATTTACAACACATTCTCTGTGTGGGCTGCACCTTTTCCATGAAGAATGGATGAGGGACTGAGCAATTTGAGGGCCATCCCTCGTAATCAGGGACAATTGAGAAGTATGCTTCCAGCCCCTCAGCCGTCCCCCAGTTACCCATGATCATTCCCAAACAGGGGTCACCAGCATCATGAGTAGTAGCCATACTGCTGCATCAATGGGCTGGCATACTGCACTGTTTTTTTTGTTTTTTTTTATTTCTATTTTCCCCATCTACTGTCCCACAGAGCTGCATCCTTCAGGAGTCGCCCATTAAGCCTGCCCCTGCCAGTACCTACCTTGCAACCTCTGGTCCCTTTACGGAAACCTCCCCCGGGCGGGGGCGGGGTCAGGGCGAACCCTCAAATCTTGAATTCTTGTCAGGGTCCTGGGTCGCAGGCAGGTATTGGCACATTGGGACCCGGCTCGGCACTCTGTCATCTCGGCTCTGAGGTTTTTTTTTCCCCATGTTCCTCATGGGATGCTATGGGCCGATGCGTCAAGGCATCCGCCGGCGTCCGCAACGTTCCCCCCCTCCTTCCACGAAGGAGCAGCCCCCGAGGCTGATTGGCTGCCAGCCTATGCCTGCAACCAATCATACCTCTGAGACTCCAGCTTGCTGTCGCTTCCCCCAGCCTCCGCCAGGGGTCGCCGCTTGCTGGGTTGGAAGTCCCCCCTCCCCCCGGAGAAGGCAAGCTGTCACCAGATGCTCCAGCCTGTCTCCCCTGGCCAACCCCCGATGAGCCGAGCTCGCTCCTGAACCCGGGTCACCAGTATGGAGCGAGGTGTGGCGTCCAGCGCCTCAACCCTCAGTGCCACCGGGCTGGCTCATACTGCAGTTTTTAAATAAATAGCAATAGACAAGCACAGTACTGCAAAATGATATTTGTTGCACCCACATTATGACTTCCTGAGATTTGCCTTGCACAAGTGTTTCTTAACATGTACTGTAGGTGTGTTTTCTATGATGTACCAAGTTTTACTGCATTTCATGGCCTGCTGCATATAAAATGTGTGCTATAGTAGTACTGTGCTATGAAAGCAACTACTATGAATTCTAAATGAGTTAGTCATGACTTCCTCTACTGTGGCTTTAAAACAATACAAACCAATAAGATGCACTTTCATCTGTTTAACCAGCATTTTCTTTGCTCCTCCGGAAATCCAAAACTTACAATGGGACATGATATGTTGCCAGTATAAACAGAACACACAAAGGAAAGCATTATGTTACTTAATGTTCAACATAAGCCAAAAATAAAACCACCATAAAGGAAAGCAAAACCAAAATTGTTAGCACTTGCAGAACATGTCAGTAATTCATTATACATGCTGGTTTTCAAAATATCAGTTTGCTGGTCTACGTAGGGCCCTACGTACTAAATGGGAACAATATATGGGCCCCTAGCATAACTAGCTATCCCACCCAAAACACCTCATTCACAATACCAGCTCTGATGGAATTCTTGGAACTCTAAGTTTGGTTGTGCATGTGCGAATGGAGGAGAGATGCATCTTCACCTACCTCAAGAGGGGTAATTTACCTTCTCCTCCAAAACCTATCCACAACTTTTTGATAATCTGCACACCAACAAATAACAGTGATTGCCCCACCAGCCAGCTCCCCCCATTCCAAATTCATGCTTGCAATTTTTGAAGTATCCTACTAGAGCCGCTCAACCTCTCTGAGATTCAGTCCTCACAACTGTGTAAATATAGAATCTCAGTGCAAGTGACAAGTAGAAACATGGCTAGCATCCTGGATAATTGTGTAGAATAAAAAAAGTGTCATATGGGACGACCTTCTCAGTGCTGCACCAGCCCATTTTACACGCCAGTGGGGTGTAGGGCTAAATGCAATTGCTGTGCAGACTGCAGTTGCTACTGCTGTTGTGGCACATCACCTTCAAAGTTGCTTTATTGACATATAAGGCCCTAGATGGACTAGGTCTCAGCTATTTCAAGGACCTCCTGATATCTTATGCTCTGACCTGTTCCCTACTCTCCTCTGATGCAAATCTACTCATGGTTCCATGCTACTGTCTAAAATCTTAAGGAAAAAGTTAGAACATGGCATTGCAGTAGCACATGCGAAACGTAAGGGCTTTTCTTGACGTTACCTGTGTTTTTTAGCCAAATGAATTATGTGAACACATGAGCACTTTTTTCAATTAATAAAGTTTTTTTTTTTTTAAACGTCAGTCCTTGGTTTGGGTGCTGTAATCTTTTTTTTTTTGGGGGGGGGGAGTCATTGCTGTTCCAGCAACACTGCTGTGGAACACACTGCCACCTTGCATTTGGGCAAGCTCTTGGGTTGAGTTTTTAAAGGAGACATAGATCTTGGTTTTTTTATGTATACCATTTTATTAAAATTATAAATTTGGGCATGAGTGAAGTCTGCTTTATATCCCTAGTGTATTGTTTCATGTGTTTATTTCTAACCCCAGGAATCCATCACTTAGTGTTTACACTACAGTATCATCTTCCTGGGTGAAAGTGATACTCTGGAGATTGAACCTTATGCTAATTAGAGAATTCAGAATGAAGGTTCAAACTCTGCACTGTGGTCACGCTCCATTCTAAGCTCCAACAGCAGATTTGTTTCTCTGTCTGAAGAACACAGTCACCCCGAAGTGCAACTATGGTATTCTGGTCTCCAGAAGCAATTTATTACTTTATTTTCAACGCTTATTTACTAGGTCAGTTAGTTTTTGATAACTGCATTAATTTAGGGTTTTTGCAAACATTTTACTTATTTTAATTTTTCTCTGGCTCCTGTTTCCACCTTTGGGGAATTGCTGTTTTTTTCTTCCTTATTTGGTAAAACTTGTGAAAATTAACTACCGCTTTAGTCTTTTTCAGCAGTTGTTCACCTTTAGACAGTCGAGGTTCCTGTTTTATGGAACCTGACCAAGTTTCAAAACAGTTTTTTCCTCTACTTATGTACTAATTGCTAATTCTTCTACACTTGTGGTTTTTAGTTATACTTCTAGCGGTCCCTGGTATAAAGAACCGCATTCCAAGTGTGTTTTTTTTCTCTCTCAGAACTTCTCTGAGCTATGTGAGTTCTGTTTGATGCACTTTTGGGAACGGAATGAGATTTTTCATTTCTACAGAAGTTGTCATGTCTGATAGACTTAAGAAAGACAGGACCAACAGGCTTTAAAAACTGCTTCCAGCTCCTGGCAAAGGCAGACTGCCATGAGCTTTAAGGTGCCTGAATCCACATCATAATTTTACAAACTCTGAGCTCTAGATAAAGTTTGTCCCTAAAACCCAAAAGAAACAATAAGAAAATAGAAGAACTTATGGCTTCTCAGTCTGCCTCCATGTTACTAAAAAGAATCAAGTCTCTGAGGGTGTTCCTAATGATGGTGGAAAACAGGTATCAGAGAGTAAAGCTTTCCATGTAGGACTTCCAGTCAACTGATGCCTCCAGATTCCAGAATGAATAATTAATCAAAAAGACAAACTTACTCACTGGTAACAATTGTTTCACTACTGGTATTCCTTCTACAGTCACACTTGTACAGTGTCTAAGCATGCGCGAAGTCCTTGAAAACCTGATGGCTACAGCTTTAGTTCCTCCCCTCTCTCTTGTGCCCCCTCTCATCCATGCCTCAGATCTTTCGACAAGAACCACTGGAAATGCAAGGCCATGTCAACAGGTAACCCATGAAGGCTAGCAGCCAGTGCAGGTCAGGTGGATTAGCCTGACTGTAGATGGAATACCAGCAGAGAAAAGACAGGTTACCTATGGTAACAGAAGATCTTCAAGAGAATCTGATCCATTGAGCCACATCATGGAACTGTAAGCTGTCAGTGTGAGGACCACCTGGAGATCTTTGCTGGCTGGGGATGCCCACACTGATGTGCTTTGTTGGTGCCTAAATAATGTGGTACTCTCAGCATGCCTCAATTCCCCACCAGAGACAAGCTCGGAGGATCATCGGACCAGCAGGGATGAAAGCAACCAGAAACACAGGAAAGATATGGAAGCCTGAGCATAAATGCTGTATTAGGCAGCATAGGTGAAGCAGCTTATGAGAGCAGGCAGTATCATCACGTGTCGCCCGCCTAGGGGGGAAGGAGGGAGGAAGCGCTGTGTCTTACTAGAGGAAATTCTTTCAAAGAACTACTGTTACAGTAGGTAACTATTTTATCTTCTTCGAGGATATTGCCCTCCATTGAGATACATCATGAAATGATTCCCAAGCAGTACCAAGTACAGGGGAAGGGGATAGCAGGACCTAATGGTCCTGAGTAAGGAGGCCTTGCAGAACACTGAGGCCAAAGCTGGCATGTGTATTAGAGATGCTGTCCAGACTGCAGTGTTACTAAGTGTATGGACAGTACCACAAGTGGTAGCAGCTCATAATGTCAGCAGCAGTCACATTTTGGAAACAAGCCACCGGAGTAGCCACCTTGTGGATGGAGTGAGCACAGACAGGGACAAGAAGCTGCTTACCACACTTCTGATAACAAGATGTAATACAACTTGTTAGCCATTTGAACAGGCCATTTTTGGAAATCAGAGAGCCCACCATATTGGGGAAAAAGCTACTGTACAAACAGCTATGAGGATTTTCTCCAACCCTTTGCATGATCCAAGTACCAATGCAGTGTCCTTTGGACATCCAGCATATGTAAATGATGTTTCCCACTATCTGTAGGAGACAAAAAATAAACAGGAAGGTCAATAGTTTGATTTAGTGTTCTTTCAGACACTACCTTTGGAAAGAAATGAGGATTAGTGCATGATGTAACCCTATCCTTGTGAAAAATAATAAAAGGAGGATCTGCAACCAGAGCCTGCAATTCTGAAGTGCATCTAACAGACATCATAGCCACTAGGAACAGTGTCTTCCAAGAGAGGAAGTGCATCTTACAAGTAGCAGCAGGCTCGAAGGGAGGTGTAGTCAGGTTCTCTAGGATCAAAGTAAAGTCCCACACTGGAACTGGATCTCAGATGGTGGGGGGTGCAATAGCAGAATACCTCTTAGGAATCTATGGGAAACCTCAATCTAGGCCACTGTTTTACCCTCTGTGAGGGCATGGAAAGCTGGTACTGTGAACAGGTGGACCTTCATAGAGGAATACTCCCTTCCTGATTCCTTAAAGGACAAGATGAAGTCAAGCACTTTAGGAACTGGACAAGTAAACAGATACAGAGCATGCCAAGTACACCAAACCATAAAACATTTTCCATTTTGCAAGTAGGTGTGCTGTGTATATGGCTTTCAAGCCATCAGTAGAACATCAACAACTGCTGGGGGAATCCCTGAAGCAGGAGAGCTCTGTGTCCTCAGGAATCAGGCATAGAGGTGTACGGATTAAAGATCTGAGTGCAGTAGAGCACCCTGCTCCTATTCAGAAGTCCCACTTGCAGGAAGAGAGGGACAGCAGGTTCTGCTGCCAGTTGCTGGTGTAGAGGGAACCTAATTTGTCTGAGCCAGTAAGGGGCCACCAGAATCAAGGTAGCTGACTTGACCCATAGCTTCACTAGCATCCTCTGTATTAGAGGGAATGGGGGACATGCATACAGAAACCTCCTTTTCCATGAGAGGAACAATGCAACTTGCCAGAAAACTCCAGGCCCTGGAGCAAGTGAGCAGAAATAAGGCAGTTTTGCTTTGTATGAAGACATAAACAGGTCTACGTCTGGTCGATCCAGTTTTTTGAAGAGGCCATCCATGATAGAGCAGATAAGTTCCCATTTGTGACTCATCACACGGGACCAACTGAGGTGATCCGCCCGTGCATTCTAGGTGCCAGGCAGAAACAGTGTGGACAGAAATATATCACATTCCATTGCCCAGTGCCAAACTCTTATTAATTCTCTTCAGAGACAGTACGAATGAACTCCGCCTTGTCAAGTGATGTAATACATCATGGAAATATTGTCTGTATGGATCATATGAAGAAGCCAGAAAAAGAAGGCCATTTGGTCTATCTAGTCTGCTTGTATTGCAGGGTCCACAGCTTGAGCTACTGTCTCTACCCCCGCCTCCCCACTACCCAGGATCCTTACCTTCCCCCATGCCTATCCCAGCCTCTCTTGAAACTGCCATCTTCAACGAGACCACCTCGTCTGGCAGTGCATTCCAAGTGTCCACCACCCTCTCTGTGAAGAAGTGCTTCCTGATCTCCCTCCTAAACCTCCCCTCCTTCAGCTTAAGACTGTGCCCCTTGTGTTATGGTTGCCACTCAGCTTAAAGAGACCCTCCTTATCCACCTTATTTATCCCTTTCAAGTACCTGAAGGTCCCAATCATGTGCCCTCTCTCTCTCTCCTTTCCTCTAGGGATTACATGTTCAGTGCCCTCAACCTCTCCTTACTCTGCTGACCTGCTATCATCTTTGTAGCCCTCCTCTGGACATTCTCCAGCAGGTTAATGTCCTTTTTGAGGTGTGGGCACCAGCACTGAACTCCATACTCTAGATGTGGCCTCACCAGTGACTTGTACAAGGATAGTATAACCTCCTCGCTTCTACTACTGATCCCTCTAGCTATGCATCCCAGCATGTTGTTTGCCCATGCTGCTGCTTTCTTGCACTGCGTGGAGTGCTTCAGGTCATTAGTGATTATCACTCCCACGTCATTCTCCTCCTCTGATGCAGATACCTGGACTCAACCCAGGTAGTATCCGTCCTGGGATTCTTGGCTCCAATGTGTGTAACTTTGCATTTCTTGACATTGAAGACAAGCTGCCAGTTCCCGGATCACCTCCCCAGCTTTTCCATATCATCCTGTAGGTCCTGTATCCCTTCAGCTGTGTTCACTCTCTTGCATAGCTTGGTGTTGTCTTAGAACAGGCACATTTTGCCCTTAATGCCATCCCTAATGTCATTGATGAAGACACTGAACAACACTGGCCCCAGAACTGAGCCCTGCAGGATCCAACTGGTGATCTCTCTGGTGCCAGATAACTCTCCCCTGACAGCCACTCTCTGGGTTGTGTCCCTCAGATGGTTTTTCACCCATCTGGATTCTTATCCCCAACCCTGAGATCTGCCAATCAGATCAGTAGCTGGTTTCCTGGGAGGAGGGAGCAGTGAAGCCCTCTAGGCCACACAGAACAGCCCTCATTTCCAGAGGGTTGCTGTGCAGAACCATATCCAGATGGGTCCATCGGCCTAGAGTTCTGAAGGAGCCCATATTGCCACCCCAACCCAAACCTGAGGTATCCATGGTCAACACCAGGTGGGGGGGATGGCATGAGGAATAGGGACCCTGATTCTAAGTTGGAATGGTCCAACCACCAGAGCTGGGAATGACGACGTGGAGAAGTCACCTGTATGAGACACTTCAACTTGTTGGAATGCTGAGCCTGCCTATATGAGACACTCCAACTCATCGGAATGCTGAGCCCACTGTACCCTGAGAAACCACTGATGGATTCTCACGTGGAGGAGAGCCAGTGGAACAGTCAGTATGACAGCTGCCATCAGGCTGATTAACCTTAGAAGGTGTATGGCTGAGATAAACGTTGGATGATGCCAGCTGTGCTGAGACATACAGTGCTGTAGCATGGCTGGAGGGCAGATATGCCCATCCCAGACTTATGTCCAGAATTACTCCTATAAATTGCAGCCACTGGCAAGGAGTAAGGATCAACTTCGGTTCACTGATCAGCATCCCCAGTTGGTCAAACAACTGTTGGGTCTGAAACAGTGTGTAGACAATGGATTTCCAAGACAAGGCTTTCAACAGCCAGACATCTATGTACAGGAAGACATAGGGGCCCTCCCTATGGAGGCAGCTGCCACTGCGGCAAATACTTTGGTAAAGACATACAATGCAGAGCACAAACCAAAGGGCAAGACACAAAACTGGTGGTGTGAACACTGAAGTATAAAACACAAGTATTTTTTGTTAGACTTTAGAATTTGACATGAAGGTATGCATCCTTCATATTCATAGTAACTATCCAATCCCGTTAGCATGAGGGAGAAGAAGGACATAAACTGAACTTACAAGCTCAAATGGGCAGACTGGGTGGGCCATAGGCCCTTATCTGCCGACACTGTCTATGTATCTATGTATCTATGACTACAAAAAGACCATTCAAAACTTTTTGCATTCAGTGAATAGATTCAGTCCTCGAAGATTTTGTATGGCCCTGAGATTCTCAGTCCATTTTGGGACCAGAAAGTACCAGGAACAAAAGCCCTTCTGAAACAGGAACAGGTTCCACACCCTTCTTGAGGAGGAGGGTTTGAACCTCTTCCAGCAGGAGGGCAAGACATCCTGGAGGATATCTTTTAGGCAACCGGGGGGGGGGTTACTGGAGGAACAGTAAGGAGCTCTAGGGCATGTCCTTGCTGAACCACTTCTGGAACCAGGCATCTGTAGTGACCTCCCACCAAGACTTCCTGAGGTAGTGAGTTCCAGAAAGGGGAAGGGAGCCAGAAAGTGCCAGGGGCAGCAGAGGTGCAGATAATGGTCTGACCTTTTGTAAATCTGGTATGGGCACCAGAATATAGGTTTACAGCCTGGGACTTGGAAGGCTGAGGTTTCTGGGAACCATGTTCTTGGCCTCTTGACTAGTTGCTTAGATGGGCATAGGGCCTGCAAAAAGAACCTTAACCTCTTCCTCAGGGTTCAAAGTTTGCAGAGATCTCAAAGTAATTTTTGAGGACTGTAAATCCCTAAGTGCATTTTCTATGTCATTGCCAAACAATTGTTTACCTCTGAATGGAACATTCATTACAGACTGACTGTTGCACATCTGAAGCAAAATCAGTCACCCTTAGACAAGAGTGGCAGAAAAGGCAGATGCAGCAGAGGAATCATAGGCAGACCTTAGCAGATGCTTCAGGGTTTTAAATAATTGATTAGCAGTTTTTTTCTTGGAACAGTGCTAACTGTACAGAAAATATTTTTATAGGTTTTCTAGAAGTGTTATGTTTGTTAAACACAATGAGGCAAGTGCTATGCATTTTCACAATGTTTTAGCACATTTATGAGCAAAACGCTAATCAATTTTTGGACTTAAATAAAACCCTGTGCTTATCAGCCTCCTGGCCATCAGTGATAGTCTGCTGTGCCAATATTTTATCCTGGCCCTCCAGCAGTTTTTCAACCAGGATGGCCACAGTCTTCCAAAGGCAATTTTGATATTTTATCATGTATGCCTGATAGCTGGCAGTCCTTAGGCCCAGGGAAGCAGAAGCAAAAGTTTTTCCCCCATTACATTCAGTTTCCTCGACTCTGTATCAGGAGGAAGATAACGCATGTGTTTGGAAGCCTTTGATCTGTCATGAGCAGCCATGATCACCGCTGAGTCCGTTTCAGGCTGTGATGAATAATTGGGCTTAACAGTAGGGGCTGGATATTATTTCTTGGAACTGCTGGCAATTGAGCTGGCCTATGCCAAGCAGCCAGAGTGACAACCTCAAGTGCAGAATGCACAGGAGAAAAAATGTCCATAGGGGAGGCAGAAACCTCCAAGAACTCAGATTTTTCTTGGAGGAGTTCTCCTGCTCTGCTTGAAACTCCAATTCAGTCTGTATCTGTTTTAGGAAGGCTTGAAATGAGGCACCCTCAGGTGGCAACCTTGGAGTATTTTTCACACTCTCTTCTAAGCAAGAGGACTGAGTAGAGCTTGATCCCACAACATCTATTGCTTCTTCTTTATCATCCATGGCCTCCTCCTCTTCTTCCATATTTATTTATGTATTTGAAAATGTTTCACCAAATTGTCTGCTGATGAAGAAAAAGTACTTAGTAAAGGACTTTCATTCAGTTCAACTTCTGATGCCAATGTTTTCAACACTAATGTTGATTTACATATTTTTTCTAAGAACTTAACTCTCAAACATCTGTACTCTGAGAAAGCTAATGAAGAGTTAGATGGCACAAAGGTGATAACCAATGTTGCTCAGAGCAATTTCCAGGCTGGTTCTCTGTACTGCCCTGAAACAAACCCTGTAGTTTCTATGTTTATAAAAAAATGTGAGTTAGACCTTGAACAGATTCATAATATGGGAGCAGTGCAAGGTTTCATGAACTGTAGTCAGGCAGAGTTCTTGGCCATTAAATCCCTTTCAGAAAATAAATTTATAACTATAAACTCAGCTGACAAGGAAGAAGCTATTGTGGTCATGAACACTGCAGACTACGACTGTGAAATTGAACAGCAGCTCTCTGATACTGATTTTTATCAGAGGGTGAACAGGGAATGCATTTCCACTTATAAGAATGACATTGATGAAATATTAAACTCTGGGTTTTTGAAAGGTTACATTTCTGATACTGAGTATAGAGCTCTAACAGTCAGCCATCCCATTATTCCCACTATTTACATTTTGCCCAAAATTCATAAGAGTTTAACCAATCCACTGGGCAGGCCAATTATATTGGGTCAGGGGTGGCTGACTGAGCCACTATCGATTGCTGTGGACCAACATTTACAGCCCCTAGTGCAACATTTTCAGTCCTATATCCAGGACTCAACAGAGGTGATACGATTGATGGAGGACCTGGATATGGACGAAGATTGGTACTTTGCAACTATTGATGTAAACTCTCTCTACACAGTAATACCACATGGTGAAGGTTTGGCAGCTATGCAGTACTTTTTAAACACTAGAAGTGAAACACAGCAAGTGGAAGTCCCTACTGCTTTTCTGGTGCAATTAGCTGACAAAGTGTTAAAAAACAATGTGTTTTTGTTTTAGCAACAAGTTTACCACCAGATAAGAGGGACAGCGATGGGAGCCACAATGACCCCATCTTATGCCAATCTGTATGTAGGGCATTGGGAATGTTCGCATCTCTATGACACCGCCACAACTCCATTCTTAGACAAGGTGGATTTGTGGCGGTGCTTTATAGATGATATACTTGTAGTGTGGAGAGGGACAGTGCAAGAATTTCATGATTTTGTGCAGTGGAAATACAAGCAGTAGTTTATGTTACAAGTATCAAAAACATTTGTCTGAAATTACTCTCCTGGATTTGAAAATTTATAGGAATATGAATGGTGATGTATGTACAACATTGTTTCAGAAGGAAACGGATCAAAATAGTCTTTTAAAATTTAAAAGTTGCCATTCTTACCATGTTAAGCATAACATTCCTAAGGGCCAATTAATACGTACTTTAAGAAATTGCACAGAGGACAGTGAATTTAAAATAAAATGTGAAAACAAGTAAAAACATTTAAAGAAAGAGGGTACAGCAATCAGAGTATAGTAGATGCCATAGTAAGTGTAAATTCTATGAAACGTGAAGAAACATTGCAGTATAGAGATGGGAGCACAAAGGGTTAAAAGCAGGTGCTCACTGTCCTTTTGTGACTACATATTCCAAACAAAGTGACAAAATAAAGGAAATTATAGCTAATAATTGGCCCATACTGCAATTAGAGCCGAGATTAAAAGAATTGGTACAGGGGGGGGTCCTAAAATAGTATTTAGGAAGAGTAAAACTCCAAATGATTTACTGGTAACTAACTCAGTTCCAAGTCCAGAACCTTTATGCAAGCAATTTAGTCTGCCCCCCCCCCCCCGAGGGCACATACAGATGTGGGAGATGCATTGATTGCAAATACATGCACACAGGTCAGGGATGTGTTAATCCACGTACAGGACAGTATGTACAAATTAAAGACTTTATTAATTGTGACACCAAATGTGTAGTCTATTTACTTCAATGCAGTTGTGGGAGTTATTATGTGGGACAGACAATAAGAAGTTTTAAAATAAGGGTAGGAGAGCACGTTCGTGCCCTAGCTAAAAATGACATGACCTATGCCATAGTTCAGCACATAAAAGGCAATAGTAGAGTGAACCACAAGATTAACTTTGTTGGCATAGAAGTGGTTAGACTTGGTTTGAGAGGGGGGGCATCAAACAAATGATTGGCAGACAAGAACGTTTTTGGATTTTATGAACTGGGGAGCAGATATGGACAGGGTTTAAATGATGCCATTGATCTAGCATAATTTTTAAAGAAATTTAGGAAGAAATAATTTGTTCCATGAAGTTGGGGTGAAATAGCTAACATATAAAGTGAGTTCCAATAATTCCAGAATGTTTTTAAGAAAATGTTTCATTTATGTCCACTTCTTTTGTGACTGAGGGTGCAACATGCCACGTGATGGTGACCTTTCTATTTTGGTCCAGAAAGGTTAATAAATATAAAAAATGTTTTGTGGATATTGCATATTAATTTTGTAAAGCATAGTTGCATCCTCAACACAGTAAGTGCAGTGCCTGTAATAGCAGCTTGTTTTTGTGTATTGTAACTGCAAAGGGTTCATGGTTTATAAAATGGGGTTGTATTTGAGGGAAATAAAATAAAATAATTGGTAACTTTGTTGAACATTATATATTAAACAGATGGGTTGGAGCCCAACAAAGTTTTCCATTTAACCCTCATAACAAACAGTTAGCCCAAGACATTTGCTGTAGTTGCATCCTCTTTGTTCTTCCAGTTATGGATTTATTTGATTCTGTATATAGATCGTAGGTCAGAAATATTTAAATAAAATATGAGGCAGCAAAATACAATATAATGAGGTGTTGCAACCAGCAATGCATGAGCATGGTAATTGTTTTAGTTTTAAATGGCATTAGTATGATTTAAACAGATGGGTTGGAGCCCAACATAGTTTTTAATTGAAATTTCACAACAGTCAGCTCAAGACATTTGCTGTAGTTGCACCCTCTTTTTCCTCTATTCACAGTTTTATTGGATTCTTTAAATGGATAGTAGGCTACAAATATTTAAATGAAATATGAGGTAACAATATGAAATAAAATGAGGTGCTGCAACTAGCAATGCATGAGCGTGGTAACCCATGTAAAGGACAACAGTGTGATTCAAATGCACAGTTTAAAATACTACACAAACCTTGCTGCTATTTCAAGTCTGAATTAATGGTTATTAGTGTTGTTTATTGAAAACTGCTTTTAATAATAAAACTAAATTGTTTTTAGTTCACGATTGGTTAGAATTAATTAGTAACATGTAATTTAGTCACTATTTATACGAAAGCACTGTTGTGATGTTTTAGATTCAGTTTGATGATGCCGGATAGTGGTCAGGGGAAACATTAGTGTTGGTACAGCTTTTACCGCTTATTTTGGGACTTGGTGTATATGTAACATGAAGTTTTGTATTTAAATAAAAGGACTTCATTTTTTCATCAAAGTCCTGTGCTCTCTGATTTTTGTGGGTGCTCTTATTACTTCTTCTGTTACTTCGCCAAGAATGGCATACTAAGCTATAATAGCTAGTTTCCAGATGCATCCTGGGGAACAGGAAAAAGGGATACAATTTGAATATCCTAAAAAACAAAATGTGTGTGTGTGTGTGTGTGTGTGTATATATATATATATATATATATATATGTGTGTATATATATATATATATATATATATATATATATGTGTGTGTGTATATATATATATATATATATATATATATATATATATATAATAATATATATATATAAATAGGGGATACATGATGGGCACGAGTGTGATATGGAAAATATTTTCACTCCTCTACAGTGACCTCTGAATTCTCACGAGTGGCAAACCCATGAATGAGGTTTCAGAGGTCACTGTACAGGACTGAACATATTTCCCATATCACACGAGTGCACATCATGTATCCTATTTGTACAATGGGGGCCTCATTGTTGCAAAATGCACAATTTGCATGGCTTGCGCAGCTTTAGCGTGGCTTGCATGGGTTTAGTGTGGTTTGTGCAGCTTTAGTGTGAGTGTAATAAATGGCATTTATTTTAGCTCTGCTGATGTCATCAAGATTTATTTCACTGCAGTGAAAATAACTTGTTTTATCTCACTGGAATATGTCTCACCCCCATCGTGTGTGTGTGTGTGTGTGTTATATATACATATATATACATACATATACACACACAACTAAAAAAATGTAGGACAAAATCGTACTACATATACTCTGCATTATAGGCCAGTTCACTGTTGACATCGAGAGCCATTGGATGAGGGTCGACGGGACAAGGAGACAAGTGAGAACCATCGACGTAGGCTGTTCAATGTCCAGCACTATAACCAGGACAGAGAACTGGAATGTCGATGGTAGCGTCAACAACAGTCCAGCCGAGGGCACCAACAGAACCGGTGACAACGGAGGCAGTGGCAATAGATGCTGAATCAGTTCAGACACTGTCTGGTACAAGAGCTGTGTGTCAACAGGCCCCGAAGGGGTCAACAATGGCTGAACCATTGACAGAACTGAGCCCAACAGTGGTATGGACTGCAAATCCCTCAGTAGGGGAGGCAAGCCAGCACTGGACCCTTAAGAAGCAGTCAGGGGGGTGGCAGAACCTGCAGCCAGGGCTGAGGACACATCTTTTTCAGCTGACTTACCTCTTCTTAGAAGTGAATAGGAAGATATGGGGAAGCAGCATTGTCCCTGCCCCACTTCTCCTTCTCAGGGTGGTGGTGTGTTCTGCCAATTTAGAAGACTTATCCTTTTTTCTTAGATGAGTCAGCGATGGCCACCATTGACCACGGGGCTTGAAGGGTCAACGGTGAACTGATAATAGAAGCAGCTGATGACAGTGAAGCCTTCTTTGCCATAACCTGCTTCTCCAAGCTTGCTGAAGCTTTAGATAAACTTTCAAAACCTTGTGCTGTCTCGTGGTTACAGTTCTGGAAAACTGAACGGGCTTTAATGTTGTGGTTTGTACCAAAGCAACAGATATAAATGAAGTGGTTGTCACCTTTATAAATCTTAATATCACAGCCATCCCGGTGGAACCAAGGGTTAAGGCGCTGGACGCCACACCTTGCTTCATGCCGGCGACCCATGTTCAGGAACGCGCGTGGGCCACCAGGAGTTGGCAGAGAAGGAGAAGGACTAAGTGTCCCAGGGACTGCTCTCCTTCTCCGGGAAGGGGGGAGTACCAGTAGTCAGCAAACACCTAGCCTCTAGTGGAGGCTGGGGAGCAGCACACCAATGCTGACAAGGTGGGCGTGGGGATGGGGCAGATGCCTGGAGGAGCATGCACAGGAGCGTGCGCGTTGCCTCCATAGGCGTCATTGCATGCCCCACCCCCGAGGGGAAGAAAAGCGAGAAAATGTGTGGTCATGTGGCTTGATGGCCATCCCAGAATGCACTCAGCTCCGGAGGTGTTGCCCCCAGTAGACTGAATCCAGGCTTGGTGAGTAAGGGGAGCTCACCGCCATCCCACCATGGGGGGCAAGTCTTGGGGTATGACTGGGGGCGAGGGCCTTAATGGGAGCTGGGGTGCACCAGGGCAGCGGCTAGATGAGGGTCGACCACAGGGGGCAAAAAGTAGCCAAAGAAAAATCTTATCACCACTGCAATGGCAATAATGGAACAGCAGTTTTTTGTCTTTCAGCGGCGGCATTAAAAAAAAAAAACGTATTAAAATAACAAACAGAGAGAAGTAGCAGTGTTAGCAAATACTTGCAAAAGTTTGACAGCGTACTTCAGCAGCAGTGGGCTGACAAATGGTTGATGGTGGGAGAAAGAACTCAGGCGTGCTGGGGATGCCCATGTTATACAGGTGCCAAAGTATGTTGATGTGGGTGGCCCCAGCCAGCAAATATTTCCAGGTGGTCCTAACATTGACAGCTTGCAGTTCCATGATGTGACTCAATGGAGGGAAGTATCCTTGAAGATCAATAGTTACAGGGAAGTAACTTTCTCTTACGGTTACCTGGATGCTTTCTGTGTAGTCACACTTCTACAGACTACTAGCAGTACCCGAGCTAGAAAGGGCTAGGCCTTCATCTCAAATGAGGAGACTTTAGGATGAGGACCCAAAAGCAGTATCCCTTCTGGCCTGAATGCCTAAACTGTAATTGGCCATGAAAGCATGTGTAGATGCCCGGGTGGCAACCCTGCAAATCTCACTGATCTGGATGCCCCTGGCAACAGCAGCAGATGCATCCATATGTCAGGAATAGTGGGCGCAGATGTTCTAAGGTGGTTTACATGAGCTCAATAGGTAACATTGTTCTAAACAAGACAATTCATCAAGCAATGGTGCTTGGTAGCAGGATGGCCTCTGGAATGTGCAGCATGGGTCACAAACAACCAAGGTGGTGCCATGAAATTCCTCTATTCTCTGACAGCAGAACGGGAGGGTGTGCCTGATGTCCAGCTGATGAAACCTTTATTCAGCAGGGCTATCATGCTGCCCAGCAAACTATAGTGTCACCTAAAAGAACTGGTTCAAATGGAACTCTGAAACCACCTTCGACATGAATTACCTGTTGGTACACAACCCCACCTTGTCCTTATGGAAAATCACATAGGCTAGCTCGATTGAGAGGGCTTGCAAGTTGCTAACCCTTCTGACTGAGGTTACAGCCACTAGAGCAAAATAAAAACACTTTCTAGACCAAGAGACCAAGGTCAAATATTGCCAAAGACTCAGAAGGTTTCTCCATGAGCCTGGCCAGGACCAGGTACAGGTCCCATGCAGGAGAAGGCTTGCAAAGACTGAGATCCTATTGCCCAGGCTTTGAAAAGGTGACCGAACATCTGCTCCAAAGTCAAGAAGGGGAACCTCGCTTTTGCTCGATATGTCGAGACAGTCAAATGCACCTTTAAAGAAGTTGTGTGGAAACCAGTAACTGATGTTGAACTGTTGAAGAGTCAACAGTCAAGATGCCCCCACCCAGAAGGGAGGCATTTGAGGTCAGGACCAGTGTCAGATTTGGCTGGATGAAGGATACTCCCTCTGACAGCTGCTCTGGAGCTAGCCACCAGGAAATAGTTCAAGTTCAAGTTTACTGCAGGAAAGACTCCGTTGAGCTAGCTCATTCACAAGGAGGTCCTGAGGCACATACACATACAGTTTGCAATTACATAGACAGGAGATATAAAATGTAGAACAACAACGAAAAAAAAAATATAATACAAGAGGTATACACAATAGAAGTCCTTATGCTATACATGCAGCTTTGGTCATGGAATAAGTTACCATGACTGTCTGGGACAAAGACACAAACTACTGGAAACACTGTGCTTTCAGTGTCCAAAAGTGGTGATGCATCCAAATTGCACCCACTGGCTGACAAAGGTTGTAGATGACATCAGGCTGAGAAATATCGAGCCAGGTGCCTGTCCCAAAGATGGAAGAAGCAGGCACACTCCATCTGTTCCTGAGCCTGCTGCAATGGTAGCAGAGCTCAACCTTCTTTGGAGTCTAGCTGCACCCCTCCATAAAACCCCATATACAGTAACAGAGCCAGCTGCAACTTCTTCAATTCAGAATGAATCCCAAATTGGAGAAGGTCTCAATGGCCACCAGAAGAGCTATCAAAGTCTTCTAAGGTGACTGGACCTGAATCAGCCAATTGTCCAGATAGGGGAATATGTGGATTCCCCTTTGACAAAGATAGTCCATCACCACTGCTAGAACCTTACTACTGACCCATGGTGCTGAAGAGAGGCCAAACTGCATTGCTTTGAACTGTTATGGCATTCTCCAGCTAGAATTACAGAACTTGGGATGGGAATATCTAACCAGGATGTTAAAATAGGCATCCTTCAGGCAGGCCTGAACTAAGGGACCCACCAAAAAGTTGGTACTGGGGGCACAACTGGAAATTTGACTGAGAAGGCCAAGGGGTGAAAAACTCATATCAGCATTACACTTTAGTTTGGTACCCTGGCTCCACATATCTGCTTGTAGTGATCAGAAAACATAATTTAATTAGAGAATATATCATATATAAAAAGATTTTCAGTGTTTATAATGTGGTAAGGTGCCCAACTAAGGAACCACATGGAAATGTCAGGTATCCAGGTGGACCAGTTCGAGACTGCTCAGGGTCAAGGTGTAGAACCAGTCCCCCATTTCCACTGAGGGGAATCCCCTGACCCAGTGTTAACATTAGTGAATTTCTGGCACCTGATATTCTGGTTCAGATGACACAGATCTAGGATTGGGTGATAGCCACCCATTCTCTTTGTGACAAAGTATTTATTTATTTATTTATTGATACAAGGATAATTCCTATGAGCTGGAAGCTCATTTACATAGGATCTGCGTCAGGATAACGTATAGCAACAACATTTAGGTATACAGAATGACAGAGCGTTAAAGACAAAGGTTACAGAATACCAGAATTAACAGCAAAAGTTACAAAATTTGATTTGATAGCCATAAGACAGTCTAACAATACATTACATGAGTTAAAAGAAAAGCAGGGGGAGGTAGAAATGTGTGACGTGGCAAAAGAGTTAAGGGGGTAGAGTTTAATTGGCGTGGGGCACAAATATTGGAGGAGACAGAGGGATTGGGAGGGGAGGAGAGAGGAGCAGGGAGAAAGGGGTCAGATGATCAAAGAAAGGGGAGGCTGGTTAGTGGGAGGGGAGCAGCAATGGGTCTTGTCAAGGGAGTAGGGTAGAGGAGGGGTAGTATAGTAAATGGTGGATGAGAAGGATGTGGAGGGGGTAATTGATGCAGAGATTCAAAGAGAGGGAGGAGTGGAGGGGAAAAGAGCAGCAGATAAGGGTTGTATGGGGTAAGGAGGGAGTTGAGGGAATGAGGGGACGATCATCGCAGAAAGTAAATGCTGGAAATTGGATAGAAGAAGTGATGGTACTTGGCAGGCATACAAAATAAAGGGGGGTGAGATTGGGGGTCAGTCCCGACAAATACAATCAGAGACAGTGGTAGTCAGGTGGGCTCTTAGGTTGGTCTTAAATAGGCCAATTTTAGAACTAGGTGAGAGGGCTGGACTGAGTATATTCAACCATTTAGGGGCCCTATAAGTGAAGGATCTCTGGCCTAGGGATGTCCGCCAGAAGGGTACTGTGAGGGTCTGATTGCATACACTTCTGGTATTTTGATCACAATGCTTTGGGGGAAGGAGGCACAGTATCCCAGGGGAAGAAAGGCCAAGAGTAGCCTTTTTAGCAAGCAGACAGACATGGTACTTGATTCTTTGATTCAGGCTAAGCCAACCAGAGCGAAAGTAGAGCTTACAACTATGTGTTAGACGTTGAGCACCCAGTATCAGTCTGTAGGATTTGTTGAGGGCTACCTTAATTCTGTGTAGGGCAGTATTGGTTGCTGAACCGTAGACTACAAGACCATAGTCTATAACAGACAAGATAGAGCTGGTCACTGCTAGTCTGAGGGCTCATCAGTGAGACAGTGCTTAAATTTGTACAGCATGCCAATCCTGGAATTAACTGTCTTGGAAACCAGATTGATGTGTTGTGAGTAGGAGAGGAAGGAGTCAATGGTAATTCCTAGGTATCTGAAGGTTCAGACCATGTCCAGTACAGCCTTTTCGTTATTAAGGATTTGCAGCTGGTAAGATTTGTGTCTCTTTTGGAGTGAGGCAAAAAGCATGGTCTTGGTCTTCTTGTAATTAAGAAGAAGCTTGTTGCTTTGAAACCAAGATTCAACTACTGAGAAGCATGTCTGCATTTGACTTTCAAATGCTTCAGGGCTGGCCTGGCTTGAATACAATACTGCGTCATTGGCATATAGTAGGATACAGTCAGGGCAGTGCTGGGGGAGGTCATTGAGAAATAAGCTGAAAAGCAGGTGGCCCAAGATTGAGCCTTGGGGAACCCCTGTAGTCACTTTGCAGGGATCAGAGCGGCAGTCCAGGATTTTAACCTGTTGGAAACGACTAGTTAGGTAGCTCTGAAACCACCCCACTGATTCTTGGGAGAGACTGGTCACTGACAGCTGGTTTAGAAGTAGCATATGGTTGACCGTGTCAAACACCTTAGTAAGGTCGATACAGGTGTCTCCAACCATATGCCCACAGTCCAGGGCATCATGGATATAGCTAGTGAACTCAACTAGGACAGTGGTGGTGCTATGACATTTCCGGAAGCCATGTTGTTCCTTGTACTGGACCTGATACTTGTCTAAGTAGTCCACTAGTTGATCACAGACAATCCTTTCGAGTGCGTTGGGGTGGAGGGAAGAGTATGGAGATGGGTTGGTAGTTAGCATGATTCATTTTATCACCACTTTTGAAGATGGGAATTACCATTGCCTTTTTCCACATCATTGGGAATTTAGCTGTGATAAGCGACAGGTTCGGTATGTGGGTTAGCGGATGGATGACTACATCCAAGGTGAGTGCTAGAATTTTTAGGTCTAGTGAGTCACTGCTGTCTCTAGATTTCCCGATGGCCTTCATGATGTACTTTTTTGCTTCAGGGATGCAGATAACTTTTAGGTAGAATGGGGGAGGGGTGGAAAGCTTGGGTTGTTAGAGTTCCTTTGGTGCTGGTCACTATTGGGAGTGATGAAGTCTGGGGGGAGCATCCCACTGAGGTCAGTGAATGCCTTATTAAATGTGTTGGCAATGATTTTGGCATCCTGAGTTAGTGCCCCATCAATGTTGATCACTGAGGGGGGTGTTCTGTTGGGTTTTCCTGTCAGGGTCTTTAAATTCTCCAAACATTTTCGGCTATCACACCATGAGTTGTTAAATTCTTGCTTGAAATACTGTTTCTTAGCAACACAAATGACGTGGGTGCATTTGTTTCTAGCAGTTTTGTAGCTCTGTATGTCAGCACTGGAGCCAGAACTTTGTGCCAGAACTTTGTGCCTTGAGCCAGAGATTACCCCTGGTCTTCAATAGTTCAAGCAGAGAGGGGATGATCCATGATTTGTTGAGTCCCTTCACTTTCTGCTTTTTATAAGGGGGCAAAGATGTTGCAGGAATCATTAAATGTGCACACAAAGTGCTCCAGTGCTACGTCAACATTGTTGGTATTGTAAATGGACGACCAATTTTGCATACTGAGTGGCGTTTTTAGAGGGCCCAGTTTCCCAACCCTTAGTACTCTAGTTGTGATGGTTTTAGGAGGGGTTTGGGGGGCTTTGTTAGACCATGTGCAGAGGATTGGGGAGTGGTCACTCAGGCAGTACTGTTGTTCTAGTAATCCTTCTGGGGTAGTTTGAGATTACCCAGTCAAGTAGTGTGCTGGTTCCAGTACGATAGTTAACATGGGTTGGGAAGTTAACTAGCTGGGTCATCCCAATGGCAGAGAGTGCATCCTCATAGGGTGATGCCTCAGGGGATATCCAATTTACGTTGACATCTCCAAGTACTAGAATCTCTGAGTCTTTACGGAGACAAGATAGGTAGTCAAGGGTATCATGGAAGCCCTGTGTCTGATCCTTAGGGGGGATGTAGACAGAGACTATATTAAGGCATTTACCCCGAGATCCTATTTGGACTTGAATTGGTAGTAATTGGGAGTTACTGCTAGTATTCGGATGAGGGAGTATTTGACCATAGAGGGAGTCTTTAATGTAGACCATTCAGCCAGCACCTCATTTACCAGATCTGTCTAGTCTGAAGGAGGTGTACCCATCTAGTTGTATGACCAGATCAAGGACTCTAGATGTAAGCCAACTTTTGACTATGGATAGTACCTCAGGTTTATGCAGCACCATCCAGGCCTGTAGCAAGTCAAATTTAGCTTGCAGGCTGGACACATACCTCTTGTCAACTTTGGAGGTCGCAACACGTTAATCACATGTTGCCGAAGAAACAAAGACACCTTCTTTCTGGTTTGTTTGGTATGCCTTGTATGGAAGTCTAATCAAGTGGGGCGACTATGACACAAAGTCAAGTGGGAAACCATGACAAATGATCTTGAGCATCCATCAAGTTGTTGGTCGTAACCTCTGACCACTGGGTCTGAAATTGCATAAGGTTGCCCCAAATTAAGAGGCTGAGTAAGGACTGGGGGGTGATGGCAGATTGTACTCTGCCCCAGATTAATTTACTGAGGAGTCAGTTTTCTCAGCAGCTTTACCGGCACCAGGGCTTCCTTAATCACCACCATGCCTCGGCTGTATGTGGTTGCTGTCTCAATTTCTATTACAAAAGTAGAAGGTGCAAGAATCCTGTCCCTGTTGCTGGGCATACATACATACTGCTGCTTGTTGTAGTTGTGGACAAGACCCCCTTCATGTTTTTTTTTTTTTGAACTCCTGAACAACTTTTACGCTGCCCTCCACTTGAGGGCTAAACTGCAGAGACCCATCAAATGAGAGATCTAGAACCTTGTACTGGATGCCCTGATTAAAGGGAGAGGAGGACAACCGACTGTCTCTCCTAAGTACCACTCCCGCAACCATATACCCTGAACCCACATACACCTGATCCATGGTAAGCTTCAGATGGGGCTTGGGGCCGCTGAGCCATAATCCGTGAATTAAGAGAGCGTCTCTTGATGCTCAGGTAGAAAGGAGTTTTAATTCAGTAGCTGTTGTCCAGAGGGCATGACTGTAACAGCCATAATAGCTGGCATGTATCACAATCTGCATACCCACCATATATATTCTGCAGCCCCACTGGTCATGGCACTTAGGACTCCTTGCACGGAGGATGTGCAGTAGGAGCCCAACTGTTTTGAACTTACTCTGTACAGTGCACACCGATGGACTTGAAGCTTCCAGTTGTTCCTTGAAGGCCTGAAAGCCCTCAGGGGGGAGGGCATCAGATTCTTTACAAGAACATACTGCCTTTGCTGGATTAAGTACAGTGTCATTGATCCACATTGTAAAGAACAAAGGGTATTACTTTGACAGAATCTCAAAGTGCTTCTACTTCTCTGCGACTGCTACCTCTTTGAGGGGAATGTCAGGGGAAGAACAGAGCCTCCCAAGATGGGAGAAGGACTGCAGGTATTCAAGACCTAGTCACCCCAACTGTTATCATCCGACTTGGAAAGATGATTGGCGAGTCGAGACATACGATTCTAGCCAGCCAGTGACAAAGTATGGATGCACATGAGGGGTCAACCCTGAACTGATCTCATTAGGCTGCTAGCCAGTTGCCCCCTTAATCTGGTGCTGAAGCACCTTTAGAACCTGTGGGGCCACCTAAGGCCAAAGCTATATGGGTGTGGGGGTGACGGTGGCAGAGGCACACCGGTATCACAGTGGAGCTACAGGCAAAGAGTACCTCTAGACCCAGCCAGGGTTGGAGCCACAGGCGAAGGAAGTACAGGGTTAGGAATCACCTTGGGTCCTTTGTGGGTCTTAGGCCACCAGGGTCTGACATTCAGCCCCTACACCATCTTCTGAAGGAGAGCAGTCCTCATTTCCAGTGATTTATTCTGCTCACTTTCTAGGCAGATATACCTGCAAAGTGCATGGTGCTTGGCAAGTGCTGAAGTATGAGGGGGAAGTAAGAATATGCTCCAATTGGACTTGAAAGCCATATGTGGATACATGGGGCCTAGAAGATGCATTTTTTTAAGTGCCTATATGCCATACCTTTATATACTCCCCCCCCCCCAAGTTTGAGCCTTAGTACTTGATCAACTGAGATCGAGACCGCTGTTTGTGCCTATCCTTGTGACTCCTGTACTTTTCTAACAACATGAAGTCTTGCTGTATTCTGACATATGCAGTTAGCCCCAGCACTTGAACTGCTCCGGAGAGGAAAGAGTTAACTCTATGCCAGAGCATAGAACGTTGGGCTCAAGCTTGGTTCAAACCTCTGTCTGCAGCACTTTAAAGTGTAACCATCAGATTCTTTTCTCCGCCTAACTGAACAGTCGCTCCGGAGATTGCTCCTTCGCTTGTCGGTTCGGTCCTAGTAAACGTTAGTTTTATACCGTGTTTTGTGTTTATTTCTTTCAGTTCAGATCCCTATCTGCGGTACAGTAAGTGTTGTAGGTAGTAGACTTTAGTTTTATTATTGTTTATTTCTGTGTGGAAACTGTAACATTTGTCAATCGGTCTGGTTAGGAACCGATTCTTTTGGTTTATTTTGTTTCTTAATTTCTTAGTGTGAGGTACCAGTCCCTATCGGTTTCAAAAAAACGTAATTTTGGAAGTTTTTTTTCCATAGCCCATAGCACAGTTGGTAACCGATGGGGAGGTCTTGCCTGGCATTTAAGCTGATAAAGGGTAAGTGGTTAGGATGGCTACATCTGAGAAACCCAAGAGAAAAACCGGGCCCACTGGGTTTCAACACTGTAGTGAGTGTGGGGATGCCTTTGCCAAGGCAGACCCTCACACCACCTGTGTTTACTGTCTGGGGTTTGACCACCTCGATTCAGACTGACAAATCTGTAAGAATTTTCCGAAGGCCACCCTGGATAAGAGATTGGGTAGGCTTGGGGAAAAGGAGGCAGAGAAGTCCGTTGATCCGGATGGCCAGCCCGGTTCAGTTCTGGCTGAACCTTAGGGAGTGCCCATTGACTTGGACAATTCTCCCTCGGGCAAAAGAAGAGCCGATCCTGAGGGGTCAGTTCTGTCAAAGAAAAAGAGAAAAATGGCCGGTTCGGATCCAGAACTGCAACATCCAATCGCCAAAGAGATAGCCAGAGAGATAAGTATTGTGGAATCGCTCCGTTCGGTTCCGTCCGAGCCGGCGCCTCTTGGTAGGCGCTCGGTTCGGTTGGTTCCTCCAGTTCCAGAATATTGTCCAGATGAGTATTATGAACCAGATTTGGAGGGGAAGGAAGGGTATGACGATGACAACGATGGTGATGATGGTGTGGAAGGTCTGGATGAGCACATTGAACCGGACATCTCCCCAGACAGGCCTTCTAATGTTTCCCCTCCCAGGCTTTCTGAGTCCCCATTCCACTATTTGTTTTATAAAAAAGTGGCAGAGACCTTCCAGCTCCCTCTGGTTGAAGCTGTTGAGGAACAAGAGGAGCCTGACTTTGTAGAAATGATGGACATCCCAGAGTCCAAAAGGCTGTCTATTCTCCTCCATAAATCTCTTGGGAAACAGACACAAAACATTCTTGAAACACCAAATTCTTTACCTCCTGTGGACAAGAGAATGGACAGGAGGTATATGCTGTCAGGTTCAGGTACGGAGCTCTTGTTCTAACAATGCAGCCATGTTGGGGTTGTGCAGGCTGCAGCCTGTGACAAGACTAATATAGCTTTGGCTTCACCCCCCCCCCCCCAAGATAAAGACTCTAGGAAGGTGGATGCTATGGCCAAAAAACAGTACTTGTCATCCTCCTTGGGACTCAGGCAGGCAAACTATATGGTCTACACAGCCAGATACCAGAAGTCCAGATGGGATACTATTCTGGAACTGGCTAAACAGGCTTTTCCCCAGTTAAACAAGGAGGTGGTTGCTGATGGGATTGAGGCATCTAAGAACCAGTTTCATGCTGCTGTGGACTCAAATGATATGTCATCACGAGTCATGGCTACATCTGTGTCTCTTTGGAGATTTGCTTGGCTCAGATGTACTAGCCTCTCACAGGACACTCAAGCTAAGGCCATGGATTTCCCTGTGGTGGGCAATTCTCTGTTTGGAGAGCAGAGAGAGAATTACATGAAAAAGATGGATGAATACAGGACCACCTACAGGAGTGCATAGGCCAAGAAAAGGCAGGCAACTCCTCAGAAGCAGCAGTCTAGGGGCACGGGCAGGCCTTTTCGCAGGCCTTTCTACCAGGCACAGGCCTCCTCTCCTTTTCCTCAGGGGGGGGTTCTTCAGAGGGAGAGGCAGAATGGGGATGGGCAGGGCTGCATCCTCCTCCCAGTCTAAGGCTCCTGCCAAGCAGACACCCTGATGTGTCAGCCCGGGTCGACTCCCCTATTCCAGTAGTAGGCAGGTAGCCTTACTACTTCCAGGCCTGGAAATCTGTTACCTCAGACAAGTGGGTCCTGGAGGTAGTAAGCCAGGGACCGGCCCTCAGCTTCAAAAAATTTCCAAAACTGAGGGTCAGATCTTTTCCACCTGCAAACATCTCCAAAACCATTGCCCTAGAGGCAGAGGTTTCCTCTCTGCTGGCTCTCAGAGCCACAGAGAGAGTTCCTACTCCATACAGGGGCAAGGGTCTGTACTCCAGATACTTCCTTACCCCAAAAAAGACAGGGGAGTGGCGGCCCATCCTAGATCTAAGATACCTAAACAAGCACCTTGTCAAGCCAAGATTCAAAACGGTGACTCTGGGAGTAACTCGTCCCTCTCTAAGGCCAGGGGATTGGTTAGCCTCCCTGGACCTCAAGGATTCCTATTTTCACATTCTCATCAGGTGCTCCCAGAGAAAGTACCTCAGGTTCGAATTGCCTTCAGGCCATTATCAGATCAGAGCAATGCCCTTCAGGCTAACATCAGCTCCAAGGGTGTTCACAAAATGCCTAGCAGTAGTACAGTGGAATCTGCTTAAATGCACACCCATTTTGTAGCAAGAAAATGTGCATTTATCCAAACTCCTATGTTTACAATGCAACATAAATAAAATAACTGAGACCTGGCACTGTAATGGCATTCTATATTTATTTATCACAGTAATATACTAAACACGTTAAAAATGTTAAAATGTGCTGCTGTACAGCATTGATAAATAACTTAATGAAGCACAATGCTATAAAAAAAATCAAAGTTGATCATCTGTCCACATTATCTGTATTGCTTGTGGACCCAGAAAAGGAAATAATCTTAGTCTGTTAGCAACTTTTCAGTGCCATTTGAGTGATATAGGGTGTTAAATGCTGCTTCACAACTGCTTAGAATCACCTGTGCACTTAAGAGGTGCTAACTACCTAGGGAGAGTTGTGTTGGTGAACTGTGAAACTGTGCATTTAGCTAAAATGTGCACTTATCCAGTGTGTACTCAACATATTTTTTGTACTACTGTATGTGAATAGTAAAAACATTGGGAAACCGGAAAAATGTGCACTTATCAGGAATATGCACTTATCTGATGTGCACTTAAGTGGAATCCATTGTAGTGACCTTTCTCAGGAGACAAAACATCTCCATTTGTCCATACCTGGATGACTGGCTCATTGTGGGACAGTCCCCAGACAAAGTCAAGTCAGACCTGCAAGTGACACAGCAATTGCTCACTTCCCTGGGGTTTCTCCTCAATCTACCAAAATCAGTTTCGAACCAGAACAACTCCTGACCTTCATAGGAATAGAGTTGTTTACTGTCCAAGTAAAGGCTTTTCTTCCTCTGGCAAGGGTAAAGGCCCTTACAGACCTCGCTTCTTCCTTCCGCCTTCTGGTGTCTCAACCAGCAAGACATTTTCTGCAGCTCCTGGGCCACATGGCAGCTTCCACTGCAGTGGTACAGGGAGACAGATTTCAGATGAGGGACATTCAGTTTCATGAGGTCCTTTTGGTCCTTAAAAAAAGATCCTCTAACCAAATTGATTCCAGTGACTCAGACTCTGATCCAAGCTCTCCAATGGTGGCTGAATCAGGACAATCTCAGGCAAGGAGTCCCATTCATCAGTCAGGCTCATTCAGTGGTGCTAATCACGGATGCTTCTCTCTTGGGCTGGGGGGCTCACTTAGGTACCCTCACAGCACAGGGAGTGTGGCCCCCTCAGGAGTCTCTTCTTCATATCAATCTTCTGGAACTCTGGGCAGTATTCCTGGCTCTCCAAGCTTTCTTGGACTCAGTAAGGAACAAGGTGGTTCAGGTCAGGACAGACAATACCACCACCATGTGGTACATCAACAAGCAGGGAGGCACCCGGTATACAGCCTTGTGCACGGAAGCCATGAAAATTTGGTCTCTGATTTATGCCCTGCAGGCATCTCTGGAAGCGGTCCATCTACCAGGGAAGGACAACATACTAGCAGATGCCCTCAGCAGGATCTCTCAGGACCATCACGAATGGGCCCTGGATCCCTTCATTTTTTTTAATTTTGTTTTAGTTGTTTAACCAGGAGTAGCACACTAAGCTGAAAGCTTTTTTATAGGAGTGACCCTGGAGCACAGGGAGGTTAAGTGACTTGCTCAGGGTCACACAGTATGCAAGCGGAAGCTGTGGGATTCAAACCCAGGTCTGGTCTGCTGGATGTCACCAGATTTGCAGCTCAGAGCCTTAAACCACTGCGATATACTGCCTCCCTTTTTGAAAGTAGTCTTCTCAAGGTAGGGCACTCCAGAGATAGATCTCTTTGCAGCCCCGGACAATCATCAACTTCCTCTCTTCTGCTGCAGACCTCCAGTCATGGGCACAATTCCCCTGGATGCTCTGGTTCTGGATTGGGGGGCAAATTCCTTTATGCCTTTCCTCCCTTTCCCCTGTTATTCAAGGTCCTGGTCAAGATCAGGTCACAACCGTGCAAGTTGATCCTGATTGCACCAAACTGGGCCAGACAGCCTTGGTATCCCCTGTTGATGTCCCTAGCAGTCCATCTTCCCCTATCTCTTCCCAAGAGGCACAACCTGTTAACCTCTTCTCAGGGGAGAATCTGGTACCCCAATCTTCAGTCTCTCAACCTCAAGGCTCGGCTCTTGAAGAGTTAGAGTATGCAAGTCTGCACCTGTCTCAGGGGATTCTGGATATTCTTAAAGCCTCTCGAAAACCTGCCACCAGAAAAAACTTATAATTCTAAACGGAAGAGATTCAGCATCTGGTGCTCTAATAAGAATGTCTTACCAGACACTGCAGATCTGGCTACTGTTCTGGATTATATGGTTCATCTCAATGGCCTAGGTCTCAGGCCAGCCACTCTGAAAGTTCACTTAGCAGCTGTCTCTGCTTTTCTGTCAGTGGGGAAGGCTCCCTCCCTGGCATCTCACCCTGTTTTCTGTAAGTTCTTTAAAGGGTTGCTTCACACCAACCCTCCCTTTAAGGACCCTATCCCTGCTTGGGATCTTCATGTTTGCATTGCTCAGCTTATGCAACCCCCTTTGAGCCATTGGCTTCAGCTGAACTTAAGTACTTGACTTGGAAAACTGTGTTCCTGGTAGCTATCACATCTGATAGGCATATTAGTGAGTTACAAACTGTCAGTGGAGCTGAATTTTATCCCATTCCATAGAGCTAAGGTGGTCCTTTGAACCAATAGGAGGTTCTTACCCAAGGTGGTTTCAGATTTTCATCTGAACCAGTCCATGTCTCTTCCTGTGTTCTTCACTGATCACTCTTCTTCAGGAGAAAGGTTACACAGTTTGGATGTTAAGAGGGCATTTAGCTACTACATTGACCATACTAGGGCACTTAGGTTTGACTGTTCTCAGCTGTTTCTCACTTATGGTGAAGTGGGAAAGAGTAAACCTGCTAGTAAGAGAACTATTGCCAGGTGGATTGTCTCTTGTATACAATTCTGCTATGAAAAGCTAGGCAAAATACCCCTCTCAGGCCTGAGGGCTCATTCGACTAGGGGGTACAGCTGCTTCTCTAGCTGCGGCCAGAGATATACCTTTGTTAGAAATCTGCAAAGCAGCCACCTGGAAAACAGTCCATACATTTACCAAGCATTACTATCTGGATATCCAGGCTAGGAGTGATGCTAGGTTTGGTACAGCAGTACTACAGAGCCTATTCCCAAAATAGGTTTGGTACCCTCCTCCTGGGAGGTACTGCTTTGGTAGTCTGCATATGTCAGAATACAGCAAGACTTCATGTTGTTTGAAGAAAAAATTACTCACCTTAGTAATTGTGTTTCTTCTAATGGAGTCTTGCTGTAGTCTGACCTCCCTCCCCTCTCAGAACCTGTTTTTGAGAAGTATGCTGGCAGGTACAGTGTTGCACTTCAGGGGTGTACTTGGCACTCCTCCCTTTTAGAAGGGGGAGTGGGTTTTTAGTTAAGTTGTTTTTGTAGTTATATTTTGGTCAACTACCTGGTTATTTTTTTGGGTTCTCGACTTGAGTCTTTTTGGGACCCAAAAATGTGTTGCCTGTTGGCTATTCTATTTACAATTTTCACTTAGGAGGTGTAGTTAGTTAGTATTAGCTCGTAAGAATCTGATGGTTACATTTTGAAGTGCTGCAGAGAGAGGTTTGAACTGAGCTTGAGCCTAACGTTCTATGCTCTGGCATAGAGCTAACTCTTTCCTCTCCGGAGCAGTTCAAGTGCTGGGGCTAACTGCATATAGTCAGAATATTGCAAGACTTCATTAGAAGAAACACAATTACTAAGGTGAGTAATTTTTTTCTTCCCTCCCTTAAGTCTTTTCTTGGGCCTCTTATGGAACTTATGAAAAGAGTGGATGGAGTCCCTGGATAAGCAGCACTTCCTAGGTCAAGTTGAAGACTTTAACAATCAAGAACTTGACTTCAGTTGCTTCTTTCACTGTGGTAAGAATTTGGGAGTCCAGTGAGGAGGGCCTTGAGACAAGGGCCCTCAATTCTCACAAACAACTGGACTTGTCTCTGGAGCTAGTCCTGGATGCATGGGACTCTTCACCCAACCTAGACCCCGAGGGTGTGTGCCTAGAGGATTACCTTGAGCAAAGATCCTCCAGACAGTGCTGTCTAGTGACTACCACCTATAGGGATAGGACCACTATGTGGTTGTGCAGTAGCAGGCAGACATCATACGGATCCGTCTCACACATGCCCACATCTCCAAGTACATTACACAAATTTAGAAAATGGGCTTCTTACTTGCTGCAATCTGATTGGTCAGTACCCTCAAGATAGGGGTACATTAAGTTTCAATAGATGACCGGCAACTAAGAAGTACCAGCCTATACTGCCCCTTAACCACTCTAGTATCCTAGTACCCATCTCGGCTCCTAATTGGACAAAATGCTTCATCTCCATTTGAAATTGACACCATTTTTTGCAGTCGCTTAGCGTAGAGATCCTGCCCCTACCTCCCCAATTCAGTGCCACCTGCCACATGAACCCAGACCTGGCCACATCAAAAAGTATCACAATTTAAAAAGAAATATTTTTAAATAAAAGTGAAGCTGTCCTCTGATATACTTTACATCACACGAGTCACCAACGAAGTTATTCAAAACTGCCGCGCCACTATACATAAAGCTGGCTCTTCGCATTTCCCAACAGAAAAATGCTTCCATTTAAAATAAACAAAATCTGACATTACGAACTGGTATCTCCACAATGCAGCCACCCCTTTCTCAGTATCCTATGACTAATCCTCCGTCTGCTGTTTAACTCACGCTCCAGCTCTAAGCAGTTGATTTCGGCACCAGTACCATCAAGACTGCTGACTCCGCCTCGCCGCCTCTTAGCTTCTCGGTCTCGGTCCCGTATTGCAACCACGTAAAACTGGACACCATCAGAGCCCCGACACAAACTGCATACCACCCCGGAGTCTCAAGCTTCCTCTTTACTCAGCAATCAGTCCCAGTATCGCAACAACGTAAAACTGCACACCAGCACCCCGTCTCAAACTGCACACCAACCCCGGAATCTCCAATAAGACAAAAATCCATACTGGAGGAGGAACTACTTTACTAAAAATGACTTCAAAACTTTAGTTAAACAATTTTTGCTTCTTTTTTAATGAAACTTTTTTTCTTTGCAGTGCCCATTTTCAGCGCAATAATACCCTCAGGGTGGCGGTATGGGCAATACCGGACCGGCCAAGGACTATAAGGCCTACGCCTGCGGCGTCGGGCCTCACATACGCCCTGGCGGTCAGTATTGTTTACACTTCACCCTGTCGGGCATTATTGCTTACGTAAACAATACAAAGTTTTTGTTCCTTTGAATCATTTAAAGACTTATCTCGTCTACTTAACTTTCCCAGATCAGTTGCCATAATGAGGCGGATGCAGGTTTTATAGTTTTTATGGTTTATTTTTTATTAAGGCACTGGACTCAATGCCACACAGAGGGTTACTGAAGAAGGTAGAGGATCTGGGAGCAGGGAAGGACCTGATAAAATGGGTGGGAAATTCACTATAGTGGAGACAGCAGATGGTGCTGGTAAGCAAGGTAAAATTGACAGAGAGGGAAGGAGGTCATGAGTGAGGTGGCGCAGGGATTGGTCCTGTGACGTCAACAGGTTCATCAGAGACATAGAAGAAGGAATGCAGGACAAGAGGTGTCTCTTCACAGATGACACGAAGCTCTGTGTGTCAAGATAGATGGCAAGGAGGGGGCAAGGGAGTTGTAGAGGGACTTGCAAAGGTTAGAGAGGTGGTCCAAGGTTTGGAAGTTAAAATTCAATGCCAAAAAATGCAAGATAATGCACATAGGGAAGAAGAGCCCCAGGATAAAATACTGGGTGGTAGGGGTTAAGTTGGGCACTACTTCCGAGGAAGGGGACCTGGTAGTCATTATAAGTGACTCCCTGAAACAAAACCAACCAATGCAACAAGGCCTACAGCAAGGTTACCAGAATGCTGGGGTGTATTGGGAGGGTTTTAAATAGTAGGAGGCAGGAGGGAATACTATCTCTCTATAAATCGCTGATGAGACCCATCTGTAATACTGTGCCCAGCTCTGGAGACCCCATCTAAGGAAGGACAAAGACAGGCTGGAGACATTGCAGCGTAGGGTAACTAAAATGATTTGGGGACAACAGCAAATCCTATGAGGATTGTGTTAGAGCACTGAACATGTACTCGCCGGAGGCAAGAAGGGAGACGAGTGATATGATAGAGACCTTCAAGTTCCTAAAAGGAGTGAACAATGTAAACTGTGAGGAAGTATTCAGCAAGAATAGTGGGTCAAAAGCAAGTGGAAGTTGGCAGTGGTGGTGGGTGGGAGATCCAGAAGGGATGTGAGAAAGTTTTACTTTACGGACAGAGTGGTTAAGCCTTGTAATACCCTACCAGCTGAGGGGACGGGCGTAGAAAACATTCATGGGCTTAAGCATGGCTGGGGCAGAGTAAAGGGTTTAACAGTTACTCAGGTGGGTAGCAGTAAGTCAGAGAGCAAGGGGGGAGGTGAAGGTGAAAACCCCATTTAGACACTAGATCTCAGAATAGGACAGGAAAAAACAGGGCAGACTGGCTGGATCAATGCATTTTTCTGCCAATATTGTCTCTGTTTCAGTCTGATATATTTGTATATTAGCCCAGCTGCTAACTCCTCGAATCAAGCCCCGAGCACCGGGACCGTGAGGAGGTCATGAAGGCTCCATGGAAGAAGCCCTCCCCTGGCTGCTAACTCCCTGAATCAAGCCCCGAGCACCGGGACCACGAGGAGGTCGTGAGGGCTACATTGAAGAAGCCCTTCCCCAGCTGCTAACTCCCCAAATCTAGCACCAAGCACCGGGACTGCAAGGAGGTCGTGAGGGCTCCACGGAAGAAGTCCTCCCTCAGCTACTAACTCCCCGAATCAAGGTAGAGATGGTGTTCTCCGAGCACAAGGAGGCTCTCCCTCTCTCTGTCTTTGAATTTGACGCCATCCTGTAGTATATCAGGACTGGTGTAAACTCACAACAGGAATGAGTGAAAGCACAAAATAAAGTAAAAGCAATACCTGTCGGCATAGGCCACCTGAAAGGTTTTCAGCACTAGATTTTTATGCTATTTCATATGAAAACCAGGGTTTCTCTTCATAGCTTTAAGTAGTAATGTAATTACTATTTTGAAGGAAACCTGTGTTTCTCTGCATTTCTTAAAGCAGGTCTGTGTATACTGCTATTACAGGCTGTAGCTTAATAATTTAATGGGAAAGCATGCGTTTCTCTGCACTGCCTGTTTTAAACTGGAGAGTGGTCAGCAGCAAAGCTAATTCGTGGCTCCCAGCAGCTTAGCACAAGAAGCTAATTCTATTTTATAAGAAAGCATGTGATTCTCTGCAATGCCATAAGTAGCCATGATGAAATCTAGTCCCCAATGCTAAACTTGTTTTTAAACTGTACAATAGTCAGCTACAAAGCTAATTTGAGGCTCCCATCAGCTGTACACAAGAAGCTTATTTTATTTAATATGAAAACCTGCGTTTCTCTGCATTGCCTTAAGTAGCTCAGAAGCTTATTTTATATGAAAACATGCGTTTCTCTGCATTGCCTTATGTAGCTCTTGTGAAATTGATTTGTAGAGAATTGACCCCCAACCCTCTACAATCACCATGCAAGCCAGTCTTACCCTGCATTAAGGTCCCACATAAATTGAAATCTACTTTGTGATCTTGTTCCCACAGCCCCGAGCACTGGAACCACGAGGAGGTTGTGAGGGCTCCATGGAAGAAGCCCTCCCCCAGCTGCTAACTCCCTGAATCAAGCCCCGAGCACCGGGACTGCGAGGAGGTCGTGAGGCCTCCGCGGAAGAAGCCCTCCCTCAGCTGCTAACTCCCCTAATCAAGGTACAGACGGCGTTCTTCGAGGGCGAGGAGGCTCTCCCTCTCTCTGTCCTTTTTGCCCTGCCAACGCTATGCTTCGGTTGCCCCACCGCCCCCACCACCACCCTTGGTGAACTCCTGTATTTATTGTCATGGTCACGTGGCATGCTGAGCCTATCAGCCCACTTTCCCCTCTGCAGTTAGTCACTTTCCACCACCAGAGGGCTTCTACCTCCTCTCAGGCGCACTCACTGCAATTCTTTCCCTCCACACTGCCTCTGTACTAGGCTAAGCGTCCACAGCACACCTTTTATCCTCACTAGCAGATTAGCTACCTGTGGCTGCTTAGTTTTGCCTCACCATATACTGGTGTTCACTTGCCCACTGAACTCAAGCTAACACTAAATATGGTCCCTTTAACTCTCCTGCTGTGCACCCTGCTATCCATGCATACGCTCTTTATGTCTCTGACTTCAGCCGACCTCCGCAACCAAGTCTCCCTGCAGCAGTGATAAACATATGTGAAGTCTACTTTGTATCTTTAATTCCTAATCAGCAACTTCTCTCTTCACCTACCCCAGTGATCAATACAAGTAACATATCTTTGATCACCTATGCGTCTGCAACTGGGTCCATCCCTACAGCATACTCTTCCTCTATCTGTTTGAATGAGTGCCGACCCAGTGGTAATACACTAGGCTTGCCTTGCTATTCCTGACTGCCACATAACCCGTAACCCCTGACGCATTCTCCCCTCCACTTGCATCGACTCCTCCTCCTTGCTACCCCCCTTATTTTAAACCTCCCCATTCCCACTTTCTCTATCCTGAAAGGGCCCATTGTTAGGAAATCCCATTTCCACAAAAGGTTACACTGGGACCCTGTATCTAAGTTCCTCCACCCCCTCCTCATCTCAGGAAATATACACCCTAACCCTGGACCTCCTGCTCCCCCAGCACCAACTCACTCTCCTGCCTGCGGGCTGCGCATTGCCACCCTTAATGTATGCAGTCTATTAAAAAAGTGGAACGCCTTTCAGGGTTGGGTACAGCAACATCAGCCTGATGTTATAGCCGTGGGTGAAACCTGGCTCTCCCCTCTGATTCCTTACCCGACAATAACAATCTCTGATTATAATGTATACCGCGTAGACTGGTTGGGTATGCGTAGGGGATGCTGCGCTATTTACACCAGGGACATGCTATGCGGGCAGTTGCTCCCCATCCCTCAGCTGGCTCCAGGACCCCAGGCCCTTACTCTTAAACTCATCTTGGGACACTCCCAAACTCCCCTTCTTATTATGGCTGTGTACATTCCTCCCAGGGACCAGAAGGTGGCCTTCCGCTCAGTACTGTCCTACCTGTCCACCCTCCCATCCAGTACTGAAAAAATTATACTCGGGAACTGTAATATTAATTGGTTAGATAAGGCCACTGAGCCACTAGTCGGTGCTGCCGCTACCCAAGACCTAACTCAATTAGTCACTTCACCCACCTGCCTTAACCAACTTACAGGGTCTTCCTCCCTGCTAGACCTTGTGTTCACCAATCGCCCACACAAAATTATAAGTACAACCGTTCTCCAAAATGCTCTTAGTGATCACTCCCTTCTTCTCTGCTCCTGGACCAGCAAAGCACCCAGATCTCCCCCCAAAATAACCTTACAATGCAAACTGGGCCCTGGCAAACTTGCTCTTCTTAAATCACACCTCAGTTATATGGATTGGTCCTTCATAATGAACACCCTCGACCCTGATAGGGCCCTTGACCTCTTCATCCTCTCTTTCAATGCCGTATGCGGCAAATTTGCCCCACCTAACCAAAAGGATGGTCAAAGGCAACCCAGTACCTTGGATCTTGGATCACATCCTGGCCCTTATGCGGACTAGAAATTCACTGTGGCACCTCTTCAATGAGACTGGCTTGCCTGCCAATAGACAAAAGTACAGGGAAGCCCAGAACAAATGCACATGGGCCCTTCGCAAAGCAAAAGTGGAGTATTATAAATCCTCCTTAACCTCTACCTGGGGCTCGGGTTGCACATTCTGGAACAACATTAAGGATATCTGTGGTAAAGACCCCAATCCGGTCCCTAACCAGATTATGGTAGATGGGTGCATGATATCTGATCCTACCTGTATGGCCACAGCTTTCAACGCCTTCACAAACCTTGGCCACATTCTCCCCCCCGTTTCTTTGACCCTCCTTCTGCCCACTCCTCCCCAATGCCCCCTTTCACCTATGCTAGCATTACATCCAAGTCTGCGGGCATACACGTGAAAAGCCCTAAGTCGCTCCAGCTACAGTAGTGTCACCCTAGACTTGAAACTCCTGTGGCTCACCCTGAATAAGGTTCTCTACCCCCTCACCCATATATTGAACCGCTCCTTATATCAGGGTATATTTCCCTCTAGGTGGAAATCAGCCTCCATTGCCCCTATATTTAAAAGTGGTGACCGTACTATCATCAATAACTACCGCCCCATCTCTATTCTTCCTCCCCTATCCAAGGCATTAGAGCAGATTGCCTCTGATCAGCTCACTGACCATCTCAACAAGTATAACCTACTCTGCGAGCAATAGCACAGCTTTTGGAAAGGCCACAGCACTACCACCGCCCTCCTCCAGTTTACTTCACACATCCACTCCGCCCTGGACAGGGGTCATATCACTGGCGCTGTTTTCATCGACCTCACTAAGGCATTTGACACCGTCAACCACTCCCTCCTGTTAACTACCCTGTCCAACATTGGTTTCTCCCGGGAAGCCTTAGGTTGGTTCTCTGACTATCTCTCTAACAGCTTCCAGCAGGTCAAAATTGGTAACACCTCATCCAGAAGGCTGCCTGTCCTCTCAGGCATCCCACAGGGGTCCATACTAGGACCTCTACTTTTCAGCCTCTTCCTCAACTCCCTCCCCATGGCCTGCCCTGGTAACAAGTTACTACACACGGATAATGCTGTCCTACTCTCCTCCGACTCTGACCCCTCTCAACTCCATCATTCCCTTCAACTCACCTTTAGCTGTGCTGAAAACTGGTTCTCTGCACAGCTCCTTACCCTCAACTATAAGACCAAAGTTATGCTTTTCTCTCATCCACTCAACACCTGGAAGGTGCATTGCCCCCACGTTCTAACTGCCAATCGGACCCCCTTAGAGCTAGTCGACTCCTTTAAGTACATGGGCATCACACTAGACCCTGCGCTTAACTTCCACCAACATATCCATCTCCAGTCTAAAGACCTCAATGTTAGGCTGGGGTTACTGTACCGCTTCAAGCACTGCCTTACCACAGACGCCATTAGGCTCATGTCTCCTCCTCCGTCTCCTCTCACTGCTGGAGACTATGGTATACTTATTTATAGCGCTGCTAGCACCTCAGCCCTATATAGACTTCGTCTCTCCCAAAATAAAGCATGTCGCCTCATACTGTGAAGTGATCGTCTCACTCATACATGCTCCCTCTATAATACCACCAACTGGCTCAACCTCGACAATAGGATCAAGTTCCATACCTGCCTCATAGCTAAAAAAATTACCATTGGCCTCCACCCCCGGGCTTGTCCCCTTAGTCCACCCGTCCCCAAAGCTTAAGCACACTCGAACTTCTGACAAGCCACTCCTCATGGTTCCATCCTGCCGTACCTCACAATTCCAAAGGTCCTTCAGCTTTAGAGCCCCCTCCCTCATGAACAGCCTTCCAACCTGGCTTGTAAATGAAAACAGAATTGGCCCTTTCAAAACCCATCTTAGGAACCACCTCCAGACCTCTAATACCTGTGATTGTTACTTAACCCCCACCCTCTCCCCTTCCCCGCTGACCACTGCCACTGGCCTGCCTTCCTAGGCCTCCAGACCTAAGAATTATCTCTGAGCTTTACCATATATTTCCAACTGTACTAATTTACCCTAGTTTCTGATCATTAGCCTTCACTGTTTCCTTGTATTCATTGCTTAACTATGTTGTCATTGAATTGTTATGTAAAGTCTTTTATGTACCGAATTTCTGTGATGTGGAACCTTTGTAAATGAATCTTTGACTCAAAGGTATTCCGATTCAATGAATAAATAAAAAAAGTGCCTGAAGTCTTCATGAAGCACTGTTAGTGGCTTAATAGGTTGCACAATTGCCCCCTGGGCCAGAAGGTCAGAAAGTCATGGGTTTGACAAAGTACCGTGATATTTTTGTGTTAGATTCTGCTCTTGTAATATATTGCTGGATATTCTGTTTCCATTATTCAGAATGCTGTACCTGTACTGTTGTTTAATAAACTTGAATTTAAAATAAGAAAGTCATGGGTTCTAGTCCCCCGAGAACTTGGGTCAATACTTAATACTGACACTGTAATGCAGCGGGGTATGCTGTGTTGTTGAAGGGCCGTCCTTTACTGGATAGAATAAATACTGGTTTGGTTCCCTTCTCTCTTACCTCTCGTCACTCCTCTCCCTTGTCCCCTACTCTTCTTACTCTCTCCGCTCCAGGGATTCCCATACCTCCTCCATTCCCCACCCTCACTCCTCTGCTAGGCAAGCAGCCTTCTCCTGCCATCTCCCTTCCCTCTGGAACCTGCTCCCCATCTCCCACCTCTCTCTCTCTCCCTCTCCCCTGGCTCTTAGATGCCAGATAAGGCATCTTTCTGTACCCTTCTGTCCCTGCCAAGTCCCCTTGACTTTTCCTCCCCTCTCTTGATCCCCCCTCCTGTTTAGGACCCCCCTAATTCAGGTTAACCGCGAATACGTCCAGAGTCTGAGTCTGTACCCCATAGCACTGTCACCTTCCACAACAGGCACTGCACACTTTATTGTATTCTTGCACACTTGTCTTCATATATGTGCGATGAACCATGCTGTTGTTTAACTCCTTGTTCCCCATACTGCTTGTGCACCTGTAAAGTTGTCTATGTAACAACACTCCGATGTTTGGCAATGTTATACTTTTGCATTCTTCTTCCCCAGGTCACACCTAGAAATGAACCTCGGCTCAGTGTGCCTTTCCCAGTTACCAATTTTTAAGTAAATGAACAAATAAAGATCTCATTCTGACCATCTCTTGTGGCTGTTCCTGTCAATAAATCAGGCCCATGCAACCCCCTCCACCTGCCTTTCCTGGTCAAAAATTACACATAAAACATCGCTACATAAATAAACTGGGAAAATAAAAATGCCTTACAAATATGGCACGGACTGGCTCTGCAATGCAGATCTTTATGTACATAGGTTTTTTAAAGCTAATTCTCTCCAAAATAAAAAGTATATTTTATGAATATCATTCCAAGGGTAGAAATGCTAGGGGAAAAAGCAACAGTTCGTTCAGACTTAAGATTTAGAAACATTTTAAAGAAGCAGTATTTGTTGCAAAAAAGAAATTCATCATAGTTTTTTTTTTTTTTTTTTTTTAACAATGCATTTCTATTATCCTTAGATTCATCCTCAATGTATGGTTTACTCCCTCAGACATTGTTTAAAACAGCTTTGATTAAGTAGCCTGGCTTAACATTAGAGCTGTACTCTTCAAAGACTCATGTACTGAAAGTTTTATTAATTTAGCACCTCAAATTTTACAAGTTGGTCGGTTCAATGGTGCTGAGCAATGGGGATTTGCTCTGTCTTATGTACCTTGATAAAACACTTTTGCACCTGTTTAGGTGGACCATATTGTACTCTAACTGCACTTTGTACTAAGAAGTCTTGTAATAAATCTATAACTCTGTAGCATTCATTAATGTAACGTGCCTGTACTCTAATTTGTACCAAAAGCTGTGTCTGTGTTGTGCTCACCATTTCCCTTGTACCCCTTCCCTGTGTCACACCTGGAAACGAACCTTGGCTCAGTGTGCCTTCCTGGTTACTAATTTCCAAATGAATAAATAAACAAATAAATAACTAAATGCTGGCAACCTGGGTTCACGCTCTGAGCCTGGGACATCATTAGCAAAGGCGGACAGGGAGTGTTCAGAGCATTTGATGGATGCTCTCTTCATTTGTTTCACCACTACTCTGGCAACACCCTTGTTGTGGCATGGTGAAGGTGAACTGATGGTGTGGGGGACCACATGCCATATGGCATACCAGATGGCCAGTCAAGTGTGTGCTTGACAAGAGGGTGGAGGTGGCGAGAAAAAGGTAGAAATGCAGATCCTGAATGCAGATAATGGCCTGCCTGGTCCCCCATGCTAACGGACCCTCACACTGCACCACTGGAGGGCTGCTCCCGCCCATGTCACCAGGTTAGAAAGCAGTTCCTCCTGTAAGGCCAGGGAAGGCAACAGAGTAGAAACTGAGCAGTAAACATTCCTCCACTAGGCCACAAGAGACCCTTGGCAGAGACAAGCCAGCCCCAAGGTGCCAGGAGGGACATCTGGATGGCACCTACGAGAGGGGAAGGGAGTCTGGCTGGCATATAGGGCCACTGCAGGACCTGAAAGAGTGGTGGAAGGAGGCAAAAAAATAAAATTTACTATCAACCTCATAAATTGCTTTAAAAAGCCCCCAATAGACAACCACACAGAATGACCAGAAAAGTACAGTTACGTAAGAACTTAACGTAACAGTAGATCTTTGAGAACAGCTCTTGCAGCAGGTTACACCCTTAGGACTGAAGCTGGCAGGCGCCAGGACCCCACGGAAAAATTCTAGCTAGCAGTATCCAGCGGGGAACTGCCCCCGACATCAGGCATCACATAACAGGGGACGGTCCCCCAGTATCCCCAGTTCTCCCGCCAGAGACTCCCGGCCCAAGAATGACATCTGAAGGGGAGACCGAGGATCCGCTTCCAAAGGAAGGTTTGCAGAAGGTGTCAAAAGATGCTGTAGCCTAGAAACTAGATCAGAAGACTCAACCTCCAGAGGGGAAGGTGGGAGGGAAACTACCTGCTGCAAGAGCTGTTCTCAAAGATCTACTGTTACAGCAAGTTCTCATTTAACTGTACTATCTTACTCGAAACAGCTCTTGCGCAGGTTACACCATTAGGACTGATTCCTGCCAGTAAGGGACCAAGTAGTTATCGGGAGGAGGATAGGGGGAATGCTCCAAGCTTCAGGACAAAAGTCCCTGAAGGACTGCCAAGCCGAAACCAGCTCTGCGCCTAGAGGCAATATCCAAACTGTAGTGCCTGATGAATGTGTGTACAGTGCTCCAGGTCACTGCTGCACAGATGGCTGAAGTGGAGACATTCTTAAGCGCAGCAAAGGAGGTAGCCACCCCCCTAGTAGAATGACCCTTCACCGGTCCCAGTAAGGGTTTATTGCACTTCTGATAACAAAACATAATGCACTTTACCAGCCATCTAGAAAGCGACTGTTTAGAAACAGGAGCACCGATCATCCTCTGTGTGTAGGAAACAAAGAGCTGGTCCGATGTACGATGGGCTTTGGTTCTGGTCAGATAATATCTGAGGCACCTATGCACATCTAAAGTGTAAAACAGGGCTTCCCCCCTGTTACCGTGATTCGGGTAATACACCGGTAGGTCTATATCCTGGTTGAGTGTGACAACAGAGACCACGTTGGGAAGGAACTTGGGATTTATTCTTAAGGACACCCTGTCCTTGTGAAAAACCAAATAAGGATCCTTGCACATGAGTGCATGAAGCTCAGAAACTCTTCTAGCAGAAGTAATAGCAACTAAAAGGAGCGTCTTCCAAGCAAGGAGACGCAGCTCGCAATCCGTGGCTGGTTCAAAAGGAGGCAGCGTAAGCTGCTCTAGAACAAAAGGAAGATACCAAGGTGGAACCGGGTCTTTGATGGGAGGTCTCAAGTGTAGGATGCCATGCAAAAATGTGCGAGAAGCCTCTAGTTGAGCTAGAGACCTGTGACCTATTGGAGAATGGTACGCTGAGACAGCGCATAGATGGACCTTAATGGAGGAATAGGCAAGTCCTGCCTCATAGAGGGATAGGAGGTAGTCAAAAACAGACCTTACAGAACACTCCAATGGGGTCAATGCTCAAGCCTGAGCCCAAATACAAAATCTACGCCACTTCATGGCGTAAGTAGCATGAGTAGATGGTTTTCTGGCTGATACCAGAATATCCACAACTTCCTGAGAGACCCCGTATCTCAGGACTGCTATGTCCTTAGGAGCCAGGCATGCAGGTTCAGAGACTGAAGATCCAGATGGACCAAGCAGCCTGTCTCCTGGGACAGAAGGTGAGAGCAAAATGGCAGAGGCACCGGAGGTTCCTGGGCCAGCTGATGTAAGAGAGGGAACCAAATCTGCCTGGGCCAAAAGGGTGCTACTAGAATAAGGCATGCTTGCTCTTGACGGAGCTTCAATAGAACCCTCTGGATCAAAGGAAAGGGTGGGAAAGTGTAGAGGAACCTGCCCGTCCAAGAGAGGGACAACGCGTCTCACCAGAAAACACCAAGCCCTGGATCTAGCGAGCAGAAATTGAGCAGTTTTGTGTTGAATGGGGACGTGAAGAGGTCTAATTCTGGTGTCCCCCATCTGTGGAACAGGTCTTCTTCGACTTCCTGAAGCAGTTCCCATTTGTGGACCCTGGCCTGTGATCGGCTTAGGCTGTCTGCGATAGTGTTGTCTACACCGGGAACATGTACTGCAATAATGTGTGCGCCATGTTGCAATACCCAATTCCAAACCCTCTGAGCCTCCCTGCAAAGGGGGTAGGAATGAGTGCCTCTTTGTTTGTTGAGATAGTACATCAACGCAATATTGTCTGTTTGAACCAGAAGAGTACCCAGTGGAATCTCCGTCCGGAATGCCTGTAGGGCATATAGGACGGCTCTCATCTCCAGAATATTTATGTGAAGATGGGACTCCAGAGACATCCAGGAGCCTTGAGTCCTGACCCCGTTGAGGTGAGCTCCCCATCCGGACCCCGAGGCGTCCATGGAGAGAGTCGCTGAAGGAGCAGGTGCAGTGAAGGGGACTCCCGTCGAGAGGTGGTCTGGGACGAGCCACCAGTGCCAGTCTTGGATGACTGTGTTCGTGATCCGGACTGGATGCTGTAGATGATCCTGCTTTTGGTCCCATTGTGCTCTCAACATCCACTGGGTAACCCGCATATGGAGTCGAACTAGGGGAACCGTTGCAATGGCAGCCGCCATGTGTCCGAGCAGGCAAAGGACAGTGCAGGCTGGTACCGTCTTCTTTTTCCTTATGTCCCTTATGACGGATCTGATGCGTTCTGCCCTGTCTTGGGAAAGGAATGTCCTTCCCTGAAATGTGTCCAGAACCGCTCCTATAAAGTGCAAGTTCTGAGATGGAACAAGGCACGACTTCTCCTGATTGATGGTGATGCCCAGCGATAGGAAGAGAGAACAGGTATCCTGTATTGCGGACATCAGGGCCTCCTGTGATGGTGCCACGAAGAGCCAGTCATCTAGGTACGGAAACACGTAGTGGCCCCCTCTCCTGAGAGCTGCTGCCATGACTGCCATACACTTCGTGAACACCCGAGGTGCCGAAGACAGTCCGAAGGGGAGGGCTTGGAACTGGAAGTGGCGTCCCAGAAACTCAAAGCGCAGAAATCTGCGGTGCACTCGAGTGATCGGGAGATGTAGGTAAGCGTCCTGCATATCCAGCGACGCCAGCCATGCACCCTCTTTGAGCATGGGAATGAGACACAGCAGGGTCACCATGCGGAAATACTGGTACAGCACAAAGTTGTTGAGATCGCTGAGATCCAAAATCGGGCACAAATCCCCTGATTTCTTTGGAACTAAGAAGAAGTGGGAATAGCAACCGTTTCTGCTCTGGTTCAGTGGAACATGTTCTATGGCCTCCTTGTGTAGGAGGGCCAAGATCTCTTGCTGAATAAGCAGAGCATGCTGACCCGAGTAACGGGAGAGCAGGGGAAGTCTGGATGGCAGGTGATCAAGGAACTCTATACAGTGACCTCGTTCAACCAACTGTAACACCCACTGGTTGGTGATCCTCTGCCATCCTGAAAGGTGATGAGAGATGCGACTCCCGACCTTCTCGACCCTTTGATCCAGAGGAGGAGCAGGGGCCGGGAAGGAGTCATGCTGTGGTGGTGTTGGCCCCCGTGAGCTGGGCTGCTTCTGAATGCTTCGGGCCCTGGCCCGAGGGGAACCTGGCTTGATTCTTATGGCCAAAGTTGCCCCTGGGTTGCTGGCCGGAATGTGGCTGTTGCCTTTGCTGGCGGCCATGAAAACGATTCTGGTTCCTATGAAAGGAACCAGATTTTGGTCTGTACATGGCTTGTACAGTCCTGACTGCCTTCTCAGTGCCCTGCAATTTGGTGATGACCTTCTCGGACTCTTCACCAAAGAGGACCGCTCCATTATAAGGGACATCCAGGAGATTCTTTTGGACATCTGGGGTAAATCTGGAGACCCTCAGCCATGAGTGTCTCTGTAGACAAATGCCTGTAACTGCTCCCCTAGCTGCTGAGTCGTAAGCGGCTCGGAGAACCTGGGTCCCCACGTCAGACCCAGTTTGGAGAAGGTTTAGCAGCTCCTCCTCCTTTTCGCCATCCGGTAGATGTTTAAGAAGGTCTTGGCCCTGATCCCAGAGGACGTTCTGAAATTGCACCATGTGCTTCAGATAGTTCAAAGACCTAATAGAGCATGTAGCAGCCGCATACACGCGTCTTCCCATGGAATCTAATTGCTTAGATTCCTGGTCCGGAGGCTGGGTGCTCAAATGTTGAGGCCGCTGGGACCTGTCATGAGATGCAGTAATGACCAAGGAGTCGGCCAGGGGTTGCTGCGCCAAATACTGGTCCTCTGTAGGAGCCCTGTAAAGATGGTCAGTCTTCTTTGGAACAGCTGGTGTGGAATGCGGATGCTTCCAAGCTGCCTTGGTGATGTCCGTAAAGGTGTCCACCAAAGGTGGGACCACCACAGGCTTTGGGTCTTTCTGTCTGAGGTAATGGGCAAGGCGTTGTCTCTCGGGGTCAAGCTCTTCAGTCTCCCATCCCATACTGTACTGGATGTGCCTCATGATTTCTGAAAAGGAGGGATCATCCGGAGGCAACCTTGTAAGGTCCCGTGGGTCTGGTGACGGGGGACTGAAAGGAGATGGAGACCTGGAGATGTCGGATGTATCCGGTCTAGCGTCATCTCCTGATGATTGACGACTGCCCCTGGGTCGCTTTGGGCTCGGGGACCCTGAAGGAGAGCATGATGGGCATTTCCTGTCTCTCGATCGGCCCTGAGGAGGCCGAGTTGGCTCTTTGGGGGTCGGGGGTCTGTCACCTTCGGCGCCCCTTGGAGGAGGTGGAGGAGGCTGAGGCTTAGGAGGAACCACATCTTTCTTGATGGCTTCCCACCAGAAGGTGAACAAATCCTTCACCTCTTGGATGTTCATACCTGACGACGGACCTGGCGTCGATGTGGGCCTGTCGTCAGGTTCGGGCGTTGGATCCTGGAGAAGCACTGGATCCGGTTCCCTGGGCAAGCCGGCATCCTCCGTGTCGCCCGTCTGGTCATCTGGTGGCACGGTAGCCTCTTTGCCTGAGGACCCCTGAAATCCAGTGTCCACCGGTGTCTGTGTAGTAGTCAGTCATTTTTCGGGTGCTGGGTCGGACGCCTTCTTAGACTCAGTCGTCCGCTTACGGGACGTCAGCTCGGAAGTCTTACTTTCAGGAACTTTAGGAGCTTGGGAGACGGACCTCAAGTCAGTGTCCCAGCGTTGGTCAGACGCACCTCGCGATTTGGAGGAAGACTTTTTGTGCCTGTCCGAAGGAGTAGGCTTAGAGGCATCTGACACCTGAGAAGTCTTGAGCGGGTGCAGGGAGGTGGAGGAGCCCCCTGAAGACCTTACCTTTATCGGGGGAGGCTGGGAGCGAGCCCAGGAAGGAGATCTATTGGACCGGGTAGAGCTGGAGCTGGTCCTGGACTCTGAGGCCCTGCTTGGGGATTTTGCCCTATCCGAGTCCCGATGCTTGTCCCGGTGCTTCTCAGATTTATGAGAAGATTCCCCTTTGGAGGAAGGTCTTTTCTCCATCTTTTTTAGTTTCTCCTCGAGGAGGAATCCCTGAAGGGCCTTTTGGCGGCAGATCCAGGTTCTGCTATTAAACTGTTGGCAAAAAGAGCAGGCCTGGGTGTCATGCTCTGGGCCCAGACACCTGACACAGGCAGAATGATGGTCTGCAAAGGGGATCTGCTTGCCGAAGGCGTACTTAGAGGGACGTCTGTCAGGATAAGGAGTAGAAGAAGCAGACATGGAGTAAAGTTTTACTTAAATTGAAGATTTCACGCATCGTAAGAGCAGAGCAGGCTTCCATGAGGCCGATGCTAGCGGGTCGATGGTGGGAAAAGAACTGGGGATGCTGGGGGACTGCCCCCTTTTATGTGATGCCTGACATCGGGGAGGGGCCGACGTCGGGGGCGGACCTCTGCTGGATAGTGCTAGTTAGAATTCTTCCATGGTGTCCTGGCGCCTGCTGGCTTCAGTCCTAATGGTGTAACCTGCTACAAGAGCTGTTTCTCGAAGTAAGATCAGTGAGTAACATTTAATTTAAAGCATAGCAAAACCTCTATGCTGTCTGACGAGGTAGGAGTGTCACAAACAACAGTGGTATCATGGTGGATTATTTGTGGTAGGGGTGCACCTATGCATCCAACAACTCTGTAAAATGGTGAACACTATAAGTAAAGAAAAAAATAAAAAAATTAAGCATGTCATGTAACCCTCCTAAATTCAGATGAGCAGAAAGTAGGTGAACTGACCACAGCTTTGGTGCACCTGCGGGCATTCACAAGCAAAATGACAGACAGCATCCCAGTTCATTAAAGAAAATACTGTAAAACTTTTATTTTTAATTTTCAAATAATTTTTGCTGTTTTCGTTGAAGCACAAATTAGTGCTAAAGTAAATTTGTAATTATAGTGAATGTGCCACTAATGATCAGGCACTAAATTACATTTATGCAATTATGGTTGAATTTGTATTTAAGCTAAAATGACTTTGTGTGAAAATAAATGAAAATGATGTACTTACTATAACTGTTGATCTTCCAGAATGTCTTCACCATTGATTCATACTTATGGGTCTAGGACTGGAGGAACTAGGACCCGGCGGGAGCTTTTCCCCCCACAGGGAGGAAGTCGACATCTGCTACTGACATTACCCATGTGGCAACGTGCCAGCCAACAACCGTCGTTGGCTCCCTCACACACCTCAGTTCTGTTTGTCAGGACAGAAACAAAGTGGAGAGAAATAAGAGAGGACTAGATACTTTCTAGCCCAAAGGGACAGTCAAAGGATATAGAAGTAAAATAAACAACCAATAAGGAACCCGACTACCGACTTAGAGACTAAGGGTTGGGCCTACTAGGTGGCACAAGGGTAGTGCGTCTAAAAAGAGAAACAGACTCTTATCAACAGCCAGACAGAGTGTGGGTAGTGATATGTAAAAAGACAAGGCAGCAGGTCTGAGCGAATGACTCTGGAAGAAGTACCGAAAGGAGAAGTCCAGTTTGGGACCCCCTTGTAAACGAGATGGCAAAAACAGCAAAAAAAATGGAAAAAGGACATTTGGACTCCCAAAAAAAAAAAACGGCTCTATGCTACCAGCTAAAACTTGAGTAAACATGAGAGTAAACTCATAACCCTGTTTTCTCTTTGCAGACTGGAGAAAACTACGGATGAGAGCATAAGAGTTGTTAGGACTAGCAGTCCTAAGGAGGCTAGATGTGGTAATCTCCTCTGACATGCTCTAGGTGGAGTGGGAGAAGCCCAACACAGAGAGAGAAGTGACAAGGGATAACAACCCAAAATTCTGACATGAAAGGAAGAACATGCCCCGCTTCTCCCTGCAACCACAGGGATGTACCCTGTGTGAGGCAAGTACATCGATGCAAGCAAGTGCACTGTACCTTTCCACAGACAGAGTATCAGCTCAGTGGAGTTCAACTGGATGGTGCCTAGGGCACATGCTGCACATAGCAACTAACGTGGATATATGTACCCCAGGCAGGGAGAAGGAAAAAATGGAGACATGGGGGTGAACTATCCACTCCATGGGAAAAAAACAAAAACATTTATTTGTTTGGTTGGTAGGGAAGCCAAGTGACCCTACTCTTTTTTTGGTTAGGGAAGACACCAAGGTATTCAACCTTCTTCTTTTTTTTTTTTTTTTTTTAAAACAACAAAAATGACCACTAATAAGGACCATGGCAGGGAAGATAAGCTTTTGACATTGTCCAATATAAGAGGCTAGTAAGCAAGCTGGGTAGCTTAGGAGTGGGTCTAAAGGTGGTAAACTGGGTAAGAAATTGGTTAGGGGACAGGCAACAGAGGGTGCTGGAAAATGGAGTTCATGCAGAAGGGAGGGTGACCAGCAGGGCATCTCAGGGATCAGTGCTGGGACGGGTCCTCAAATGTCTTTAAGTGACATTGCAGGGGAGCTGGAGGGAAGGTCTGCCCCTTTGCAGATGGCACTAAAATCTGCAGTAGGGTGGACACTCTGAGGGGGTGGAAAGGATGAGCAGAGACCTGAGAAAACTCTAGGAGCATCATATGATACCCTTGTTTGGTGCCGTGACAACTCCAGGCCCTTGGTGGAAAGGCAGAGCCCCACCAACTCAGTGTGGCACAGCAACTAGCAGCTGCCCAAGCTGTGCCCACAGGCACTTATTGTAAGCTGCCAAATGCGCCTGATGTGTCAAAATGCACATCATGGTGCAAGCCGAGATGAACACCTTCCTACCCAAAGCATCTGTTCATGCAGAGCCAGCTTCAGAAGACCAGTCATATACCAGCCAGTGAGGCCCAGTTGGGGTCTGCATGGCTTGAAATGAGGTGACATACTGTGCCTGCAGAGCCTGCGGGTGTGCAATACCACTGGTAGACACTCCTGGGGGCTGAAGGGAGAGCAAAGGGACATCTCCAAACTGTCCCAGAGCATTCCTTGAAGGCTCCAGGCCAAGGAGGGATGATGCAGTGGTCATAGCTAAAATTTGCTAGGTGCCCAAGCTGCATGGACAGGGTACTGCATGTGGCAATGGTGCCAATCTCCAGCACCTGCAGCATGTCTGTCAGGAACCTCTGGTACAGGGACTACTCAGAGGCCAAGGACTTACTGAGGGAGGATTTCACACCCTCACAGGAGGATGCAGACAAAGAGGAGCTGCTCGACCTGGAAATGGGTGATGACAGAGGGTGGGATGGAACTGAACTTAGCACTAGTGCAATATTAGAACAGCACACCAGCTGCACTTCTATGCATACCCAAGAGGACCCATGATAACTTGAAGCTCAGAAAGTGGTGGCATAGATCCAGGAAGGAGAGAAGGGTCAGAGGCCATAGAGTCTATACCTGGGCTGGGGAAACGCTCAACGGATGTTGCCTGAGGGGAGGTCAAGATGAACCTGCCTGAACAAGGTTGCATACTAAAGAGGAACAACCAGATCAGTGCCTCTGTGGGGGAGTATGAGGGGGGAACCCCCAAATGAGGAGAGTGTAGCCACTCAGTCCTCTCAGGGCAGCACCAGTCCTGACCGGTGATGGGTTTAACCAGCAGTCCAGGGGAAAAAACCCACATCCCGGCCGGCCTCCAACTCTGAAAGGGTGTTGCCTCTGGCACTAAACTCAGGGTCAGCGACCGGACTAGACTTAGGGCTCTCCCTGGCTCTGTGGCCAGCACCATCCTTGGTGCCAGGCCTGGTACCAGTTCTGATGCTGACCTGAGGTCCATTTGAGCAGGACAGAAACTGGCTCAGTGTTCTGAACGACACCAAAACTAGGGATAGACTTTGAGGTGGCACTGTTGCTGGCACCATGCTCAGTGTCAGGCCCACACAGGCACCTGTGCCATGTTTGCTGCTGGGGCTGGCATCAGCTCCACCCCTGGAGTCATGAGGGCTAAATGGGGAGAAACCAACACCACCACCTTGGCAACAGGACACTACACGGCCTTAGAACTGGTTCCTCTTATGACATTGCAAACAATGTCAGGAGGGGCCCCGCTGTCACAGCTGGCACCACCCCACTCAAAGACACCACAAATGATATCAGGAGCCTGGGTGGCGCCAGGCTATGACACCAAGGTGTCTACCACGGTACATCGAGCGTATAGGTTCAGCCTCACCACAAAGGGTGTCTGCTGCCGGAGGCAGCAACACAGGGGTGGGGGCAGTGCTAAGCTGGCCGGATAGAAGGAGATGACTGTCCACCAGACCCACCCCTACTGAGTCTCCAACACCTCTTTGAGGAGAACCCTGTACTCAGTGCTCCAGATAAGGGGAGTACTGACCAATTGTACTCAACTCATTTTAGAAAATACTCTTCAGAAAATCTTTTTAATGAGTACTGCTACTCACCCAACATTTGTAAATACTCCACACTACTACGAATAGTGCTTCATAACATGATTGGTGATTCAAAAGGAGCATTTTTTTCCAGATTTATAGCACTCACACCTATCCCAATTTTATTTTACTCACTATATTTTAAAATTGGTGAGTAAATTACTCCTACCTGCCAACATTATCTAGAGCATTGTTGGCACTGGATCAATTTTTATCTAGAAAAAAAACAACCTTATTTTTAAAAATGTACTCCTCACTCCACTCCATCTGGACATTTGCATGCATCTGAATTTAGTTTTACTCACCTCACTTTCAAAATGAGGAGTACAGTACTCATCCTAAAAAATCTTATATGGAGTCTTGCCTATTATTCCTCAGTATCAGAAGTACTGGGAAGGGACCCTGGGGAAAGGTCCAGAGACCTGGCCTTGGCCTCATGTGTTCACTGCCTGCCTTCAAAGGGAGGAATCTGATGATCCAACTTCAATGCATGGACATCAAGGGTGTAGACATCCATGGAAAAGCAGACATTGCACAAATCCATATAATGAGTAGGCCCTAGGCAGGTCTAGCAGATGAGATGTTGGTCCTTTGCCACGATCAGCATTCTGCAAGGGCAACAACTCACAATGGGGTCTTGGTCTGGCCCCTTTTTCTTTATCCTGGACTTTGACATAGCAGAAAAATAGGAAAACAGAAGCAACACCATGAAACAGAAGTAATTTCGACGATGGTCTAACTGAGGCGCTGTCGCTCCCATGGTATTCACTCTATGGTGGAAAGAACAGCACCGAGGTATCTGAGGGTGCAGACGATGGTTACTGGTATCACGTGGTGCTACATGAGACACACGGGTGATGTCAGTAGTTGATTTCAGCTCCTTCCCTGTGGAAAAAAGCTCCCATGGGGTTCCGGTGCCTTCAGCCCTAGATCCATAAGTATGAATCAATGGTGAAGATTGAGTCTTAGAAGATCTAGTTTTACAGTACATACCTCTGTATAAGATTTGAGCACCTGGAAAGTCAAGTGCACAGTCACAGTCTGCACACTGTTGGGCTACCAGAGGGAGTGGTGGGGGACTTACCCAAGGCTGCCTACAGGCATACCCAAACATACACTCTAAAATGATTGCGATTTCACTGCAGCATGAATTGGACAAGACTAGGGACTGCACTGGACTGAGATTCAGGAGCGAGCACTAAGCACGTGATCCAGGCACTCATTCAGGCAGATTCCAGCGAGCTCCCACCAATGAAATGGCTTAGTGCAGTGAGTGTGTGTGTGTGTGTGTAATGCGCACCTACTCAATTTAAGAAATCATGTGGTCCCCCAGTACCTTTCCTTGGAGTGGATGAGTGAGTGAGGGTGCACATTTTCAAATCAGCAGTTGGCAGATTTGATGGCGGCTCTGCTTTGGCATCAGTCTAGACTCAAAGCACTGCAGGGGGCAGTGTGGACACAAGGGTGTCATGAGAATGGGTCTCCGAGAGAGAAGCAAGTGATCAGCAAGCAGGAGGGGAAAAAAAGGCAGGTGACAGACCTGGGCAGTGGGCATGGTCACCATCCACTACTCTCTCCCTCTCCGTCCCTCAGGCTGGCATCCGAGTATCTGACTCTCACTGTTTCCTCTGGCATCTGACAGGCCTGTCCTAGTGCACTTCGTGACTCTGAGTGAGGAGTGACTGTACGCACAGTGCAGCAGCATTAAACACTGAAGCACTCCACTATCTCAAGGTGCCATTTTGATAAGGTAAGACAATTTGATGGTGTAAGAGCCAAGTTGCAAGAGAAAAACATCTTGCATACAATGCTTTTACTGGAGTGACTGAAGATTGTTCATGGCAACTGCATTTTCCTATTAACTGATGCAAAAGATGACGGACGCTGGGTGCTGTGGCTTAAAATGGTGGCAGAGTCCCCTGATGAAATCCTCTCAGACACTAAGGAGTTTGTCAGGACATTAAACTGAACTCACTGAATGGAGACTGGTTCAGGATTATCAAGCGAAGACTAGTGTTTACTTGAAGTATAACTATGTCTGTAATGTACACAAGAAGGAGGCAAGATGGCACATGTAACATCTATTGAGCTGGGTTCTATATGATAACGGTGACTGCCTAAAGGCGAGCTGCGTTATCACAACATCAGAGCGATGAAATCATTTTCAGCGCTCTGACATCCTTGGCGAATGGAACAACGGTGCCAGGGATTTACAATTTCATGCTTTGGCCTCCCGTGACTTCTATTATAGGATTCTCAACCCAGGAGGGGTGCATGTCTGGGGGCTAAAGCATGAAAATAAAGTTTTGGGGCGCAATAAAATTGTACCAGCACCTGGACCCAAACCCGTACCTCATCCACCCCAACCGCAGGCCAACCCCGACTCCAGAGCACAGCTTGCAACCCACTGCAGTGCCACCTCCACCATCCCCTCTACCCTTTTCCCAGCCCACACTCGCTCCCCCATTAGTGCATGTGTGTACGTGCAACAACATCCTGTCACTGGATTCGCCTACCTCCCATCGCCATTCAGCGCCGCCCATAAAGGCCACTGTTTGAACGTCGCCCTTGTGCATGCACCCACATCACAGGCTACCATTGCGCCTTCATGCTGTCTGGGCTTCCTGCCCTCGTGCACCTGTGTGCATGTCCTTATAATGCCCCATGTGGATTCCTTCCTGTACAGTTTTTCCTCTGTCTTTTCTATTAGGCACACACCCTGACAGCACCATAAGCAGCTGGTAATTTTGTTCACTGGTGGGTCTACTTTATGATTGCCATGGTACAGCTCTTAAAATGTCTCGTTTTTTTTTGTCTCAAACCACAACATGATTGTGTTATAAATGTTAAATGCTGTAAACTAAGTTTAACTCTTTCAAGAATCATTCTTCTCTACAGAACTTCACTCTTTGGTCCTAGTGCAGGAGGTACTAAGACTGTATGGGATAAAACTTTTTGGAGTGGGAATGCCAACACACGGCGTCATCATGACACGCACTGGCACACACATGGCACTGTATGTAAGGTGTCCCTGCCTCAACCACCTCACTTCTTTTCCCCACCATTAAGTGCACAACTACAAGGGAGATGCTTTCAGCTTGTGACTGCATAGGCCTGCATCATATCCGCAGTTTCAACGGTTCCAGTAATGCCTCCTAAGCCCCCCCTTTTGGTACTACTACACTTGGGGCAAAAACACTTCCCACACTAACTCATTCACGGTGTCTGCACTGTTTAGGCTGGGACCATGATCCACAGATCTCTCCTAAATGTCACTGCCTGACAGTATATACACAAACTTCAGGCTCTCAGTCTCAGAGTTCCTTCTTACCCAGGAGTCCTTTAGCATCAGTAACTTTAGCAGTTAACTGTCTAGGTGCAACTGCCCTGGAGGTATGCCTTTAAGAGAATGTTATTTAAATGAGCTTTGGGCAATAGCTAATCAAAAACAGGAGGGGGAGTGAGCTGAGTGAGAGCAGCCTGAAGGATTCAGAATTTTTTCTACACTGGACTGAGCAACATTGCCCCTGAGATGCCTCTCAACTTGACTTGTTGACAGCCTCCTAGCGCTTATCTGGGTAAAGTTTTCCTCATAAATCCTTTTCTATAGTGTGCTGAGTGAAAGTTTTACAATTTTGTTAGCGCCGTGCTAATTTTCTATTTTTAGCACATCCGGGCTATTCTGACTTTATTTTCCGCAGCTGTTCATTTCTTATGTTATTTTCCGCGGGTGCTTAATTTTGATGGTTCTCCCTTTTTTTAACCTAATTTTTGTAGTAACCGTTGAATTAGTGTCAGTTGCCTTGTCTTTTACCTCAGACCTCATGGGTTTTACCGCGAGGCACTCATTTAGATTTCAAACTTTGACAGTTGCCTGGGGGTTCTCTAAGGAATGGCATTTACAAAGAAACCAATATACAATTAAAAAAATGGACCCAAGTTGTCATCTGCCACAGGACTGGCTGGAGGCATTTCAACAGAAACCTGTGCACAGTTGACCAGTATTACTGGGCTTTCTATTAAGATTGGCACTGGCATAGATCCCAGTACTACCCAAAAAAAAAAAAAGGCACTTTAAAATAGACAGAGCTATTTAACTGGGGCAGGACTAGCCGGTGGCATTTCACAGAAACCTGCACTCGGTTCATGAGGTCCAGATCTTGAGTTTGCTTTGTTTTAATTGGCACATTGCAAAGAAACCTTTTGTTTATTATGGCTGAGGATAAATCAAAGGCTTCCGATGAGGAGCCATCAAAAATTACCAACAATAAAAATGTAAGCAGAGGTGCTGAGGAACCCTCCAGATCCCAGCCAAAAAAATAAAGCTTCCAACGATGAAATTCCTCACAAATTAAAAAATAATGAAAGTGATGAAAAAAGGAAGCTTGATCAAGCCGCTAATGAAGTGGTTAAAAAGAAACTGTCAAGAAAAAAATGCTCCTGGGAAAGCCAATAGTGAGACAGCAAGCAGCTTAAAGCATAAAGAAAAAACAAAACGTATACAACCGAAGTCTGTGCAGGATCTCTCATCTGTGCAAGACATGGCAAAAGCATGGCAACTGTTTCAGACCCTACAAAAGATGGGGCCTATATTTACTGGGGCTGGCAAAGCACTCTTCCACAGTTCTCTCCTCTGTAGACTGTGAGGGTGATGCAGATGAAGAAGAACATTTTTATGATGCCCCTGACATGGATTTTGAGGGCCTTGAGACCCAGGAATCCCCGGACCCTCCTCTCAGGGACCCCCTGGGTGACCAGGAGGATTCCTCCTCTGTGTTTACATTTATACAAAATATGCTAGACATCTTGGACCTCCTTACACAGGAGCCCAACCAGGATGTCGATCAAGACAAAGATTATAGGGAGATGAGAGGTCTTTCAACCCCCAAGACCCTGGTCATCCCTATCTATAATGCATTCAGAAGAAATACCATGAAAGTTCTTCAAACCCCCACTTCAGTGTCAGGGGTTGACAAGCGGGTTGAGAAAAGATATAGATAGTCTAGAACTGGTACCGAGCTCCTGTCTGCACACCCTAGCCACGGCAGTATAGTGCAACAGGCAGCTTACGAGAAAGCTGGGGTTTCCTTGTCCCCCTTGCCTCCGGACAAGGACTCCAAGAAAACTGACTTTATAGCAAAGGAAATGTATGCCACAGCCTTCCTGCTTCTCAGACTTTCTTCGTACATGGCGTTTACGGCCAAATATCAGAAAGCCCCATGGAAGTCTGTCCTGGCCATTGCTCGCAATGGATCAGATTCTATGGTGCAGGAACTGGTGAATATGACAAAAACTGCCCTGAAAGCTACCAAATGCCAATTCCAAATGGCAGACAACAACAATGATGCTGCCTCTAAGGCAATGACCCATGCCATCTCTCTGAGATGCTTTACCTGGCTTAGAACTACCAGTCTAACCACAGACACCCAGATCAAGGCCATGGAGTTTCCCTGTGATTAAAACATGTTGTTTGATTACAGAACCACTGACTACATGAAAAAGGTTGAAGAGTACAAGGCCTCCTGGCAGAGTCACTCATCTAAACCTAAGCCTACTGCCCCTCAAGAGATCCCGACCCAGGGGCAGTAGGGGCAGAAGTTTTTTCCCAGGCCTTACAATCCTTATCCCCAATGTGACTCCGGTCAGTACAAGAGGTCTTCCAGAGGCAGGGGCAGAAGGGCCACCTCTACCCAGCTGGCAGTCTCGCAGTCTAAGTCCTGGTGTGAGTGTCCTGGTCACCTCCCCGCTTCCGGTGGGAGGCAGACTCTCCCACTATCTTAAGAACTGGTCCCTCATTACGCTGGACAAGTGGGTTCTGGAGAAAAGTCTGCCGCTACAGTTCAAGCAGATGCCAGACCTCAAGTGTACCCAGGTGTCAAGACCTCTGTCCCCAACACAAGTTCCTCTGTTGGAATTGGAAGTACAAAACCTTTTAGCTCTACGCGCGGTGGAGAGGGTCCCGGCCCACGAGAAGAGCAAGGGCCTCTATTCCAGGTACTTTCTGACACAAAAGAAAACTGGGGAGTGGTGACCTATCTTAGATCTCGGATATTTTAAATAAACATCTGAAAAAACCCAAATTCAAAATGGTCACTCTGTCACTAGTCATACAGTGTTTACAGCAGGGACACTGGCTAGCCTCCCTGGACTTAAAGGACACTTACTTCCACATACCCATAAGGAAGTCTCACAGGAAGTTTCTCAGGTTCAAGCTTCCTTCTGGCCACTATCAGTTCACTGCAAAGTCCTTCGGCTTGTCCTCGGCCCCAAGTGTCTTTACTAAGTACCTTGCAGTGGTAGCAGTGCACCTCAGGAGACTGGGTGTCGCTCTCTATCCCTATCTGGACAACTGGCTCATAGTAGCAAAGTCTCCTTGCCAAGTCAAGGAGTCCCTCTCCCTTAAAGAATGCACTCTGGAGTCTCTGGGTTTCCTGGTAAATCTAAAAGTAATCTCACCCGGAACCCACCCAGCTGCTCACCTTCATAGGGGCCCAGCTGGACACTCGGAAAGGATATGCCTTCCTCCCTCAGGAAAAAATTCAGAATTCCCTCTCAATGGCAGATTCTTTTGCCCGGGGACAGCCAAGACCAGTCAGACATTTTCTCAAACTCCTGGGACACATGGTTTCAATGACTGCAGTGGTCCCAGAAGTCAGGTACAGGACATGACTCCTGCAAGCCTATCTCAGAGCTCACTGCTCTCAGAGAAGCAACAACTTTTCAAAGCTGATACCTGTGATGGAGCAGTTCCTCCAGAACCTGTGGTGGTGGAAGAATCCTGTAAATTTTCAAGCAGGGGTACCCTTCCAAGCTCTGCTGCCCACAAAGGTTATCACCACAGATGCCTCCCTCCTGGGATGGGGAGCACACCTGGACAGTGCCTCAGTAAGCGGCACTTGGACTCTCGAAGAGTCACAGTTACACATAAATCTCTTGGAACTCAGAGCAATGTTTCTAGCTCTCAAAGCTTTCACTCCCAACATAAAAGGGCAGGCGGTTCAAATTCGGACAGACAACACCACTGCGATGTTTTACATAAACAAACAGGGTGGTACCTGATCAGGAATTCTTTTTTTGGAATCTCTGAAGCTCTGGTCTTTAGTCTTCTCCCTGGGAGTCAGCCTCTCAGCTATTCACCTCCCACGCAAACACAATACCCTGGCAGATGCTCTGAGTTGCATCAGTCAAGGCCAGAGTGAATGGACTCTGAATAAGCAAGTACTAGCCACAGTGTTCAGGCAGTGGGGCACACCAGAAGTGGATCGGTTTCCCTCTCCCCTCAATTTTCAGCTTCCTCAGTACTGTTGCAGGCCCTCAGTCCCAGGAACGCTTTCCCTGGATGCCTTGATCCTGGACTGGTCAGGGAGGTTCCTATACGCATTCCCTCCTTTTTCCCGACACTCAGGGTATTGCTGAAACTCGGATGACAGCCTGCTGCATCAATGATCCTGGAGGCTCCGGATTGGCCCAGGCAAGCCTGGTATCCTCTCCTTCTCTCAACGTCCTGCAGCAGGCCCATTCGCCCGCCTCCAACTCACTCCCTGCTGACCCTTCCTCAGACAGGAGTCCAGTATCCAGACATACACTCTCTTCACCTCAAGGCCTGGTTCTTGAAGAGTTAGTTTCCATCCTTGCAGTACTCTGAGCAGGTCTTTAAGATACTGAGGATTGCTAAAAACAACACTAAGAAGAGTTATGCAGCCAAATGGAAAAGGTTTTTTCTCTGGTGCAAGAGCAAAAAGGTCGACCCCCTTTCAGCTTTGACCCTCAGCTGCTAGATTACCTGGTACACTTGCAGGTATCAGACTTGAAACCATCTTCCCTAAAGCTACACCTGGCAGCAATTTCGGCCTACCTTTCGGCGGGAAAGAAAAAGTAAATTTTTTTCCATGCCATATTTAAACAGTTTTTCAAAGGCTTCTTGCACCTTCAACCTCCAGTCAGGGAGCTGGTTCCTCCTTGGAGCCTGAACCTCTGCATAGACAGGCTCATGAATCCACCCTTTGAGCCTATGCCCACTGCTCATATCAAATTCGTGACTTGGAGACAATCTTCCTGGTGGCCATTACCTCTGCTAGGAGGATTTCAGAGCTACAGGCCCTGTGCACAGAGCCAAATTACATCATCCCTCACAATAACAAAGTTGAGCTCAGGACAAATAGGAAATTTATGCCAAAGGTGGTTTCAGAGTTCCACTTAAACCAGTCTATTACTCTGCCTGTCTTCTTTACTGAGAAATCCGCTCCTGGCGAGCAAAAGTTCCACAGTTTGGATGTCAAAAGAGCCATCTTTCACTACCTAGAGCATACTAGACAGTCCAGAGGCTCTTCTACTCAGTTGTTCCTCACCTACGGGGATATAGGCAGAGGAAGACCAGCTACCAAGAGGACCCACTGATTGGTCTCTTGTATCAGATTCTGTTACAAAAAAGCTGGTCACCAACCTTCAGTGGGGCTCAGAGCCCACCCCACCAGGGGCAGCAAGGAACATTACCCTTCTGGATGTCTGCAAAGCAGCTACCTGGAAATCTGTGCACACCTTTGAGAAACACTACAGTCTGTATGTGCAGACTAGATCTGATGCCAAATTTGGTGGGGCGGTTCTGCAGAGCCTCTTTCCTTTTTTTTTTTTTTTTTAAACTCACATTTAATTTCCAGAATCAAAAGTACAACTCATATCATCATCATCATCAAATCTTTATTTATTCAGGCGAACATCATATATGGATTTTATCACATGAAATACATCAGTCTCCATTTGTTATGACTACATTCACCTTTCCTTTCCAACATCACCATTATTTTATATCTTGGAGGAGAAAATGTAACACTTTGTCTCTCTAGAATTGCTCAGAGCCTCTCTCCTAAGTAGGTTATTCGTCCACCTCCCACTGGGTATTGCTCAGTAGTCTGCTACAGTTACTGATGCTAAAGGACTCCTGGAGTAAGAAGAAAAAATTACCACAGTAATCTTCTTTCTTCTAAGAGGTCCTTTAGCATCAGTAAGCTCCCACCCTTCCTCCCCGGTTCCCCAGTCAGGAGAGGGGCTCTGTTATCACATCTCTTACCAAATTTGGAATTTTTATTGATGAGTTTCTAACTCATGTTGTTGTTGCTTCTATTTCTACTTTTGTGGACATCTGCATGTTTTCTGAATCCTGTTGATTCATTCTTGTGGCACGTGCCTTCGTTTTCCTTCGAAAAAATTCTGAAGCCTGCAGGCTGCTCTCACTTAGCTCACTCCCCCTCTGTTTTTGATTGGCTATTGCCCAAAGCTCACTTAAATAAAATTCTCTTAAAGGCATACCTCCGGGGCAGTTGCACCTAGCCAGCTAACTGCTAAAGTTACTGATGCTAAAGGACGCCTTGGAAGAAAGAAGATTACTGCGGTGAGTAATTTATTTCTCATGCACCACTATGACAGTGTCAGACCAAGAAGACTTCAGTGAAGATAGCTCCATCTTTCCAGTCAATGACATCCTCACTGACTGTGTCACCGTATTTGGAGGTCATACAGGATGATACTGCCGTCCTTTCAGACTTATCTGTCACTCCCCCTCTCCACCTTCCAGAGGTTGTTATGGAGCTGACTTGTCTGGTCTCAAAAGACCCTGACCCTTCTGAATGGTCACCGTCTCCCAAGCCATCTCTTTTCAGGGATTCTGTCCAATGTGGGAGCTCTTGTTTGAGATGCCAACTCTTTTGGACAAGGCTTCCTTGTGTCCCCGCTCAGTGGGGCAGCCCGATGAGAGGCCATCTTTGGAGATGTTCTTTATGATGGCACCGAGATCTACAGTGCAGTGTGCCTTGCCTTCTTTTTCATCAACACTGCTAGCTACGGCATTGGATTGTTCAAAGGTAACAACACTGTTGACACTAACTCCTACAGCACCAATTGTTTCTACAGAGCCATGTATTTCGACATCATCATCCTCTGTGCCGTTGTTGAGAATGGGACCATGTACACCTCTGCCATGACTCATAGCACCACTTTATAGGCGCCTTGCCCTGCAGCACTCCATTCGATGCCTTCAGTATGTCGTGCCCTCACAGTCTGCTCATGCACTGCGTTCTCTATACAGGAAATTACTATGGCTACAGACCTGTTCCTGGGATGTGTGCTATATGTTACATGCCTGTCAAATATCTCCTCCTTGAGTCCAGTTGGACACCACGCTAGCTGTATGGAAACAGCCTTTGGTCACCCTACCAGTTCCTTGTGGAGTACATTTTTTGGTCGTTACTAAGTCTTCAGATCCAGCCTATCCAACCCAAGCCTGAGTGGGCAGACAGTTCACATGCAACTCTTGCTGCCATGGTCACAGTCCTTCTCTCAAGGTCAATGCCACTCACGCTGGAGTCGGAGGCCGAATGCTTTTGCTAGGAAAGTTTTTGCCAGCGCCAAGGCAGCTTTGCAGATAGCAGACTACCAAAACAACAACACTAACTACAGCTCTGAAGTGCATCCATACTGGACTTCTTTAGCTACCTTCAGGACCTCTGAACCAAGATTTGCTGTCTATTCTCAAGACGGGAGCTGTCACCAATAGATACCTGGTCCATTCAGCATATGATGTCTCCAAGATGGCAGCTTGCTCAAAGGCAACAATGATCTGTATTCGCAGACATGCGTGGCTGCAACTGGCCTGTCTGGGCCCTTCAGCAAGTAGAAGGTACCTCAAAGCCTCCATTCACCATAGGAAACATTTAAGGACTAGGAAAACAGGGCTTTTCTCTTCTCCTAGAATCTACCAGTCCTCTCCTCCTCATGCGACTCCTCTTAACAGGGGCAATTCTCAGAATCACTGTAAGTGCAGATCTTCTGAAGTCCCTCCTTTCACCCAAGTGTACCGAGACATAAATGACCATTCTGCTCACTTCCAGAAGGGGCTAGCTTCTCAATGAATTTAACATGCTGTCTGTACCTCTTCAGTCCTTCCTCCTGGTTGGTCTGGGTACTTGCTACTTGATCAAAAAGAATGTAGCTCTATGGAAGAGACTGATTCTGCTTCATATGCTGTGGAGCTGGCCCCAACAGACTGATTCTGCTTCATACACAGCGGTGTCGGCCCCAACGGCTTCAGTTCCTTTTTCCCACCGATGTGCAATGCTTTTCTCATCAGGGAAAAAAACACCAGTTCTGTGTACAAACAAACAGTGTTCTAATCTAGTTCACTGCATTCTCTGTCAACAGTTTAAACTTTAATCATTTCAACCAGCATTTAGTATTTAAGTTGTCAAATTCCTCTCATAACCATACCTCATACAATGATGCTTGAAAATCATCTTAGGAGCTCACCCTCAGTGGAGACATTTAAGAAGGGGCTGAAATGCAGCGTCCCCACATGTCGAGCCAGGAAGCTAGCTCCCTTGTGAGGGGTGGCGTCAGTCCAGTGCACACTGCTGCCATCAAGGTTGCCATAGACTGCGCCTGATGTCACAGGGTGGTGGAAGGAAGAGGGAGAAACAGCATAAAAGATACGTGCCTCGGACACAACAAATGACAGTCCCCTTGGTCCTCGCTCTGTGTAGATCCCCACAAGCCACAATCATGGGGGAAGTGGCAATTGGGACTGGTATTGGAAAGGGGACCTGAAATAAGAAGCAGTAGATGAGGGCCAATGAGCAATATAGGAAAAAATAAAAGGACTGAAATGCTTTTTATTTATGCAAGCTTTTGGTGCTGAATGGACCATGCATAGAGGAGATGCCCTCTTAAAAGGGGGGGGGGTGCATCTATGGGGTGGCTAACCCAATCAACAGACACAGAAATGCAACAAATAGATGCACTTCCAACCAACTGTAATGAAAGAATTTGATAAACAACAGCAATCAGGAAATGAAAAGACTTACTCCACTTCCACTAATACCTCGTTTTAATAGCAGGCTACGAAGTGCAATGTGCAAATCCAGTGCTAGGTCTACGTGTAAATAAAGGAATAATTCACAACAGGGTGTGTGTCATGCTGGGATGATGTCATGCCTCTGGTGTTTGGGCACTAGGACACAAGCCGAGTGGGTCCAACACTTGAAGTGACTTTATCCCAGCACGACACACACCCTGGAGTATATTATTCCTATTATATTCCTAATATAAAATGGCTCTTGAATAAAAAAGAAAAGTGAAAAAAAAATGAAAAAGGACATTTAAATGTGTATTTTTTGCTGTTTTTTTAATGGGTAGGTATACTTTTGAAAAAGTAATGCTGTTTGACAGTTTTGGCCAGTAGGTGGAGCTGCTGTTACCGTGGCTCCGCAGTCCGTCATACTAAGCTGTCTCTCTTCCCTGTGTCTCTTATGCTGTGGTATGCAGAAATGACAGATCCTCCCCAAAGCTCTCACAGTCAGTGGCATGGAATTGAGAGAGGCCACTGCAATTAGCACATATGGACTCCCCCACACCCCTCTGGCTCACTATCAGGGCTGAATCTGAAGGGAGAAAATGGCAATGAGGTAAGTAACTGAAGCGCAGTCATGTTCATGTGCTCAGTTGCTATGGGAGCCGACAGTGCCTGGAGAGCGTGATGGACTACCGTAATAAAGCCGATTGTAATGACGGCTATACATATGCCTGCAATCAGGAGTCTGTGGAGTGGGAGGCAGTGGGGGTGCCTGTGTCTAAAGCCGATATGATAGCTTTCAGTGGGACTTTTGTTTTTAATTAAAAAAAAGTTAAACATAATAGTGTAGTGGTGTTGGGATACTTACAGAATGGAGACTGCCACTAGAGCAAGGGACTGCTGTGAAGCCGATCACAAAGACGGCTTTCACTTGGCTGTTTTTTTAAATAAACAGAAAGTTTGGGGGAATGGGTGAGGTTTCTGGGTTTCATTTTGAGTGGTTTCTGTGTTGTGGGAGGGAGGGATTTACATTTATAATAGTTTCTTTAGTAGCGTGAAAATCGAGAGGCTGTATGTTAGTCATAGTAAGGTTGGACATGCCATGCGCAGTGATTTTTTTTTTTTTGTCATGTGGTTTGGTCGTGTGTGCTGGGACTAGATCCGTGATGTTATGCTGGGATAACAGCATGGGTTTAGCCCCAGGCTGACTGATCAGAGCTCAGCATTCTTTCTAGACATTGTATAATTATATTTATACAAAACAGAAAATGTTTAAGTCAATTCAGTCCAGCAATGTGAGAGTCTGCAAACAGCAGCATAAAGATAACAGCATCAAAGTTGATTATTTGAAAACAGTTCCACAGTATATCACAACAGGATAAATCCTGAAGTTTGAATCACAGGCCACTGGCAGCCTTACCCCAGTATGACGCTTATCTGGGACTACCTCAGGGGTACAACTAAGGGGAAACTTACTCTTATCCCCTGCTAAGAAACAATGAGAGTTTGTGAGTGGCACTTGGAGAATGAGACCTTTCTTCCATCAGCTCATCTGCGCAGGGTAGGAAACATCCTGGCAGATTATTTCAGCCAAACAGTAGTAAATCCTCACAAATGGTCCTTAGCAGACAATGAAATCTGTTCGGTGTCCGATAAACGGAGGGTGCCTAAGCTGGAGCTTTGTGCACCCCTTCCCCCAATGGAAACCTGCTGCACTTCTGCTTCAGAAATTGGGAGCATGGCACTGCTTCATAGGATGCATTCAGGCTGCAGAAGACAGGTCATTTTCACTAAGCCTTCCCACCACCCCCCCCCCCATCCAAAGGATATTCCTCAAGCTGGTGGCACACAGGCGTAAGATGATACTGACAGTCCTGTGCTGGCAGAGATAGTCCTGGTAACCACTGCTGAACCATCTGGCAGTTCAGCGGCCATATACCTTACCCATGAGAATGAACCTCCTGACCCAGTTTCTGGGTCAGGTGGTACATTCAAAATTACAGTCTGGGCAGACTGGGTGGGCCAAGTGGTCCTTGTCTGCCGCCAAGGTCTATGTTTCTATATCTCCAGACACGGTTCCTGAAAAGACAGTTTTGGGTAGATTCTGAGCATCTCAACAGGTCTTCCAAGTTCTTTTGGCAACATGTTAGTCATCAGCCAGATAAGCTTATGCTATGAAATGGAACTGTTTTTCTAATTAGTGCTCTAAAGACTCCAAAGAACCATTTTGCTGTACCATGGAGAGAATTCCTGACTATATCATAGACCTCTCGGAATCCAGTCTGTAGTACTTCCTGATGAAAGTCCATCTGTCAGCCATCTTGGCCTATAATGAGCTTGTGGGGACTTCCCTTAGCTTAACTTGCTCTCTGTGAAATAAATCTGAGAGGCATTCTGCATACAAGACCCCGTATAAAGAAGTCAGTCACTAATTGGGATACAACATGGTACTGGACAAGCTCACTCGTAAGCCCTCTGAATCAGTGACCACCTGTCACATGCAGTACCTCACCTGGAAAACTGTGTTTCTAGTGGCCATTATCCTCCATGCACAGTTTGTGAACTACAGGCCCTATTGACGGATCTTCCCTATATGGTCATCCACAAGGATAAAGTGGCACTGGTTGGGTCCATTGGCGCAGCAGTACAGCTGCCTGTGATGCTGATGATCTGGGTTCAGGAATGAGCAGGGAACATCAGAGGGTCAGCCAGTGGGAGGTAGGATGAGCATCCTATGGACTCCTCTCCTCCTCTGGGGAGGGAGGCTGTGGATGCCTGACACATGAGCGACACCCAGTGGAGACTGGGTGTATGCCAGCCAGGACCACGCAAAAGAGAAGGACATGATGGCAGATGTCTGGGGACCGTGAGTGAAAGCTTGCAAATTTACACACTGATGTCACTGCATGCCCGCATCTCCAGGGGCAACCACACAAGGAAAACCCCTCCAAGCAGGTTGCAGCATGAAGCCCAGGATCTACGGACTCCGGCCCGCTGAAATGACCCAGCGTAAATCTCGGCCGGGGCTTAACTCACTGGCTCCAGCAGCGCTTTTTGAAATCTGAGAATTCCATTGCTTAACCTTAATTCAAAATGGCGTCTCAGAGCTGATGAGTTAAGGGCAGCCTTGGTCTCTCCCAGGGGAGCCCCTCTGTGAGGGGTAAGTCCAATCCTTCTGAACCAGGCAGTCATTGGAAGTGTCAGGGGTGGGGGGGGGTCTGTGGGCAGATACTAGGGTACATCCCCACCCTGACCTGGTGAGCAGAAACAGAACTAGGAAACAAACAAAAAAAAAAGGGACGAAGTGGCACCTTGTGTACATCCCAAAGTTCTGCCTAAGGTGGTGTCTGTGTTTTACCTCAACTAATCTTAAGTGTTTCCAACCTTCTTCCCCATGCAAGACAACCCAGGAAAAGTGATGCTACACTCTTTCAATGTTACAAGAATTCTTAGCTTCTACTTTGATAGAACTAAAAACTGCAGACAAGCCAGTAAACGGTTTGCCTCCTTTGATCCCAATCAAAAGTATGTCCATTTCCAAACCGTGCTTGTCTAACTGGACTGTAAACTGCTTCCACCACTGCTACACACTAGCAGGACAGAATTGGTGGGCTCTGTTGGAGCTCAATCGTCCAGAGCAATGGCTACCTAGGTGGCTTTGCTCCATTTGGTCCCCATTTCCTGGATTTTGTAGGCCTGCTACCTGGAGTAGAGCTCACACTTTCACTAAACACTGTGCTTTGGACATTCACTCCAGAAAACATACAGGTTTCGGAATGGCTTTAGCCTCCCTAGTCTGGGAGAGTTTTTTTCTGACTGCTTGTTAATCTGTATGAAAAAGTGGGACACTGTGGAGAAGACTGATTCTTGAGAGAAAAGTTACTTACCATAACATTAGATCTTCAAGAATATCTTCTCCAGGGGAAGGTGGAGCCAGTACTGCAGCTTGAAGCTGCCTTTTTGAGAGCTCCTATTTTTATGCCTCCTTCGGTAGAAAAATGCAATTTAAACTTGGAATTTATTTAATGTTGCTATCGCTAGATGGAGGGAGAAGTGTTTGTATGATTCTGTGATGATATCCGAGATGCCTGAAAAACACCATCAAACGATTTCTTTCGACCTCAGGGTAGCCTGTCAGAACAGATGGAGCCCACCCAGGCTGCTTCAATTCAGCCCCTGCCTCTCTGCACTCCCTACAGCATGCTCTCATGACTTTAAAGGGACACTGTCAGCTTTTCAAGCTGTTTCTATTGCCCATGTGTGTTTGTGCCTATTAACAGAGTTTGCTGAGTATTTGCTCTGATTCTACTTAAAATGCATACAGCGCCCTTTTCAATGCATCTTTCTGATAAAATAGATGTTCGGTCGTCCTGACTGAAATTCCGCAGTCCGCTCCTTACTGTGTGTCCCCAATATTGACATGGGACTGAATGATGCCAAACTTGTGAGTGAACGAGTCTGGCGATTTTGGAGGTGTATAAATAAAACTGATGGCTTGATAGTACTGAATGTCCTGGCTTCTACAATGTCATTGTTTTTTAAAACCAAGGGCTATTTTCTACATAATTGTTATTTGAAAAGTGAAATGAGCATGAGGGTAAGTGCTATATGCTGGAAATCATTCTTGTGGCATCTGTCAAGCAAAATGTATGTGCCATATTTCTATAGGTGCTTATGTGTAGGGCTTCCAACCAAGCTTAATCTGAGCGCAATGGTATATACAGTGATTTTTGTTTTACATGCATTCCCTGCACTGCTGTTCCGGTTCTGTTAACACCATGAAGGGGGACTGGAGGGATACCCACTCAGCCCCAACCGTAGCTGCAGTTAGAAGTGCATCTCGGTATCATTGGGACTTCTGGGCAGGTATATCCTACAGCTGACTCAGGTAGACACAAAAGGTTGGATGAAGTTGTGTAGTGTTATTCTTTGTTCCTGCATTGAAAGCATCAGGATCCAAGCTATTTGCACAGATTTCTTGCTTTATTTTACATAACAAGAGTTAAAAGGCTCAAGGGGGACTCAAGAAAAACATGTACTATGGGTTTCTCAATTGTGTAACTCAAAGACTAGGAACAGCTGAGGTCGGTACGTTCAGTCTGTATAATATTTAAGCAATAAGGCATGATAGGGCTGCGTTATGGTGGGATAACGATCTACCTTGGGTGGGTTGAAGAATGAGGCAAAGCGGAGTGCTTCCACCACCTGAGAAGGATCGTCAGCCCACCATAATGCACCACCTGGAGTGCTTTACTGTGATTATGAAATGGGTCCTTTGCAGCACACTGGATGCATTTTTTAAACATATTTCTGTTGAGCTACTTTTAGCTGGGATGTTATGCTGGAAGAACAGCCTGGCTGGAAGTACCTCTTGGCCAGTCAGGAGCCAGCATTCTTCCTCTCCATTTCAGAATATATTTTAACTGATAGGGCATTGACTATATAACGTCTCAAAAAATGCTTAGCAAATGTAATGATTTCAATACTGATTTCTCTTCAACAAGATGTAACAAATGGATAGATATTCTTCATATTGTAATCAATTTTACATGCGGGTGTGCAATATGTCTTTCACCTATCCGGTGTATTGTTTATTATGCTACTAATAAAAGCAATAAATAAAAAATTGCGGATCACCTCCTCACTCCTTGCCCAACTCCAAGCCCGGGATCATCTTTAGCAGATAGCAAAAAGTGCAGGCTCCCCCAATGATGTCCAAAACTATAAAACAGCACGAAACAACTGTACCCAGGCAATACGCCTAGCAAAAAGACAATTCTTTCGATCCGAACTAGAAAATTCCTGGAGCAACAGCCACAATTTTTGGGCTAATATCAGGGCCCTCACAGGTGACTCAGATATATCACCACCCACCATGCTTAATCTCAATGGTGAAATAACCCAAGACCCAAAGCTCATATCAAATACATTTAATAAGATGCCGGCCTGGTGGTACTGAGGGTTGAGGTGCTGGACGCCACACCTCGTGCCACGCCAGCGACCCAGGTTCGAGAACGAGCCTGGACCGTCGGGGGTCAGCATGGGGAGGAGAAGATCGAGCATCCGAAGGACTGCTGTCTTCTCCTGGGATGGGTCCCAGGGATTCCTCGCTCAGTGGCAGCTCCTGGCGGAAGCTGGGGGCATCGCAAGTAGCATGGATAAACAGAGAAGACATGGTGACAGCAGGTCATCTGTGGGAGGTCCCGAGCTGACGCCATTGCACGCCGCAACATGGGATGGAACAAATTGAAAAAACCCTGCCTCCTAGTAGGCGAAGGTGGGCACAGGGGGCAGCCAACCACACCCAGTGCCAGGTCTCTCCGCTCGTTCCTCTGGCTCTCCTCCCTGCCTGGCTCCTCTTCTGGATTAGATAGAGCGCCAGAAAGGAGTATGGCAGTCCCACCTTGGGGGACTTAGAGGAGGGGGGGTGAGTGGCCAGGTAGTGGTAGGGAACCACACCAGAGAGGAAAGGGGCAGAGGACTTCAGGCAGGCGGGATCATGGCACAGAGCAAAGCAACCCTCTGGAGAGAGTCCGGGTAGGATAGTGAAAAAACAGTTTAAAAAAAAAAATACATTTAATAAGGCCTTTACGGACCTCAGCAGGGTTCTCCTTGCCAACTGTCTTGACCCCCTCAGCCCTGACCAAAGTAGCACATCTACCCTTTCCCCTTCAAACAATCCCCACCTTTTTACCTCCACATAATTTCAAAATCAGAGGCAAAAAAATACCTGATGAATGTGCTAGGTAATTCCAGGCACAGCAGTGACGACCTAGACCTAAAGCTAATTACCCTAACCATCAATGCTATTCTGTCTCCTCTTACAAGTACACTCAACCTCTCCCTTATCACCTGGTGCTGGGGTGTGTAGATGTTATTGGCCCAGTCCTGGCTGGGATAGAGGTGGTGTCATTAGAGAGGGGGAATCTTTCCAGATCCCTTAAAGGAGGTGGTAGTACGCCCCCTTTTGAAAAAACCCTCTCTTGACCCCGACTGCCCAGCAAATTACAGACCGGTCTCTAACCTCCCCTTTGTAGGGAAGGTTATTGAGAAGGTGGTCGCTCTGCAACTGAAGGATCACTTGTCCAGCCACAATATCTATGACCCTCTCCAATCCGGCTTCAGGAAAAGGCATAGTACAGAGACGGCTCTGGTTCGGGTACTGAATGATCTCCTGATGGCAAGAGATCGGAGGACCCGTTCCATCTTGGTTCTCCTGGATCTCTCAGCAGCATTTGACACCGTGAATCATGGGGTACTGCTCGACTGCCTGCAGTTTTTCTGTGGTCTGAGGGGAGCAGTCCACAGTTGGTTTCGATCTTTTCTGGAGGGCAGATCTCAGAGAGTGGTGTCCGGAATTTACACCTCAGCCCCTCATTGGCTGCCCTGTGGGGTACCGCAGGGGTCGGTGCTGTCCCCTGTGTTATTCACGGTGTATATGCTTCCATTGGGGGACATTATAAGATGGTATGGGCTGAGTTTTCATTGTTATGCCGATGATTCTCAGCTCTACCTGTCTTTTATGCCTGAACGGGAGTCTGATTCCATCACAGTGTTTAATAACTGCCTCCTGGAGATCCAGGATTAGATGAGTGCGAGTTGGCTTAGGTTGAACTAAGAAAACTGAGGTATTGGTTGTGGACCCTGGAGGGAGGACAATAGGGGCCTGGACTGGGAAACCCTCAGGTTTATATCTTGGGGGAGCCCCGCTTCTGGCATCTGGCCAAGTGTGTAACCTAGGCGTGATATTTGATGAAGGCCTGACTATGAAGGCGCAGGTGTCGGCCGTAGCCAAATCTGCCTTTTTCCATCTGAGGAACATTGCTCGGGTGAAACACTCGGGCTCACCTGAAGATCTTCCCACCCTGGTTCACGCCTTTGTCACCAGCTGTTCTGATTACTGCAATGCCCTCTATCTAGGGCTGCTGGGGGTGGATGTCCGCCACTTGCAGCTTGTGCAGAACGCGACGGCCAGGTTGTTGATGGGAGTTTCAAGATCTAGCCATATGACACCTGTGCTGCGTGATCTGCACTGGCTGCCAATACAGTAGCGGATCACCTTCAAGGTCACATTGCTGATCTTTAAGGCCCTACATGATTTGGGACCCCACTACCTGAAAGACCTCTTGGTGCCTTACTGTCCTACCTGCTCTCTTTGCTCCTCTGACGAGGGACTGATAGAAATACCCAGACGTGTGGAGGTACATCTTTTGCCTTTATGGCACCGACCCTGTGGAATTCTCTATCTCGTCAGATACGAGATTGCCTGACTGTGGAAAGTTTTAAAAAACAGCTAAAGAATTTCCTTTTTACCCAAGCATTTGCTGGGACGTAGTAAGTGGGTGTTATCTATGACTGCTGTATTTATTGTTTTGTGTAATGTGTTTTAAAATGGTTTTGAATTATTGTAAAAGCACCCTGAGCTTGGGAAGGGTGCTTGAAATAAATAAATTTTTACTTACTTATCATTGGTCAATTCCCTCAAATCTGGAAGTCAGTGATTGTTACTCCTGTTTTTAAAAATAGGGATATGACAATCCACTCGAATTTTAGACTGATTTCCATTCTACCCCCAATTTCCAAGACACTTGAAAGAATTGTCCATGATCAGTTAATTCATCACCTCAACAAATACAATCTGCAGTGCAAGGAACAACATGGTTTCAGAAAGATGCACAGTACCACCACTGCCCTAGTCGAGTTTACAGGGTTCATACATGACTCACTTGATCGCAGGCACTTAGTGGGGGCCACCTTTATTGATCTCACTAAGGCCTTTGATACAGTGAATCATAAGCTCCTACTTGCCCAACTAGACGCAGCTTCTGTCTCCTCAACATCACTGTGTTGGTTCTGGAGCTAACTCTCTGGTCATGACCAATAAATAAAAATCAGGAGCACCCTTTCCGACAGATGAGGTATTAGCACAGGTGTCCCTCAGGGGTCCATCCTGGGCCCCCCTCTTAATTAGTCTCTCTTCTTTTTTTCCAAACTCTGTTTTTCTCCCACACCACTGAACTCTCTCCAGCGACCCTACCTTGCCACACTCTCTACCTCCTTGCGTGGCCCTACTGTGTCCTCCTCCGCTACTCCCCGGCACCGGGCATCCCCCCAAGGGTCTACCCTCCGGGGAAGGGCCGCCCCTACCCAGGGCAGTCTTTCTATTAGGGTTGAGACACCGGGCTGGAGATGGGAGGAAAGCGGAGAGGACTTCAGGCCCAACTATGGGAGTGCGGAATGCGAAGAAAAGCGCCTTCGCCTATCAGCGGTGAGTTTTTTTTTCTATTTTTATCTACGTTTCTTGGAGCCGTGAGCTCCACCCCTGGCATACACCCTCATGACGCCTATGTCTCGACTCACCCCCCAGCCTCCGCCAGAGGCTCTTTGAGCGACCTGCAGCCCTAACCCACCCTGGGAAGAGAGAGCTGTCCTCCAGATGCTCAATCTCTTCCTGCTCCCGCCGACCCCCAGCCACCCGGGGCCGTTCCTGAACCCGGGTCACCGGTGTGGCGTCCAGTGCCTCAACCCTCAGCGCCACCGGGCCGGCTATTCAGTCGCTTTCTTAAAGGGAGACATTGGAAAAGGCACATCTTTACCCAAGCGCTACAAAAATTCCTGATTAGTGCTTTCAGACAGTAAATTTTTTTTTTAAATGACTCTAATAGTTTTTTAGTGGTTTAAACAGTGGCCTTCAGCTTTCACTTTCTATTGCTGGAAGCCACCATTTCATGAGTAGCAGAGAGCTTCCTGAGCTCAGTTTATGCTAATATGTCCTGCCAACCAATAGCTGAGGTCAGTTAGGCATATTAGCATACAGTGAGCTCAGGAAGCTCACTGCTGCTCATGAAATGGCTGCTGCCAGCAGCAGGAAGTGGAAGTTGTGGGTAGCTGTTCTAAATTCATTAAAAAAAGTTGTTACTGTCTGAAAGCACTAATTAAGAGTTTCTGTAGTGTCTGAGGAAAGCTGTGTCTTTTCCATTGTTCTTTAACTGCCTTCCGCTAATATGCCAAGACCGCATCCTCCTTTATGCGGGTGATGCTGTATTATTCACCAGTCAACCGGATATCGTTACTGTGAAGCCAAGCTTGCAAGCCAACTTCTCACTTGTTGAAGATGGTTTATCAACTCACGCCTGCTACTCAACTACAAGAAAACCAAAACTATGTTGTTTTCCTCAAATCACAGCAGGTTCAAATCAGCAAAATTTACTATCCGTAACAAGCAAAACAAAACCGCTAGACATGGTCAACAGCTTCAAATACCTAGGGGTTACATTAAATAGCTCCCTCTCATACTCCCAACATATTGACCTTGTCTCTAAGGTTGCAAACAGGAAGTTAGGGCAACTGTATAGGCATTGGCACTGCCTTACTGATGATGCGCTCAAACTTGCCATAACAAGCTCGATATTCTCTATCATTGACTATGGGTTTGTTGTCTATAGTGTGGCATTCAACACAACCTTAAAAAGAATTGCAATGAACCTCAATGAAGCCTGCAGGCTTCTCCTGGGAGTTCCTCGCCTCACTCACACCTGCGAGCTATACACCCATAAGGGTTGGTTTGACCTCAATAACAGAATTACCAGATTTGTCTTCTGTCCGGAAAAGCCACCCTTGGCATGACCTCCGTCGGGGTCCAGTCCATTCTTATACCCTCAGCGCCAACAAGGCTGGCCCGAGGAACAATTAACCATCCCTTTAAGGTGCCATTCCATTGCCCCACACATTGTCAGCAGTCTTTTAGCTAATGTGACCCTAATCTGCTCAACTCCCTATCTAGAGACCTACTTGCTATAACAAGAATACGACCCTTCAAAAACAAGCTTCGCTCTCACCCTTCTAGTCTTGCAGGGTGCTCTTGCCCCCAGTAGAAACCCTCTGACAATGGCAATTCCTCCAAATGTTCTCATCACTTAAGCCTCTTACCTTACTCTCTCACCTGTACCCTTATACCCCCGTGCTTTTATCTCCCCTAATCTCCCCGAGAGTACCCTTATACCCCCGTGCTTTTATCTCCCCTAACCCCCCCACTCCACATACCAAGGTAATACTTTCCCTATATGTTACTTTCCCTAATTCCCATTACCTATGAGAATAGGAACTGACCTTACCTGTTCCTGGCTTCTTTCACCCTTATTCACAGCCCAGAACCCCGTTACTCTCCCACATCCTGTGTTCTATCAGTCCTTTTATATCTTCCTATTTTATAAGACTTTATTGTCTACTAAAGTTTCTGCCTGCATCAAGTATTTGCTGGAATCATGCATTAACCTGAGCAATGTATACCCAGATAATCCTCTATATGTTTTTTGTATATTTATGTTGCGTATTTGCTTTATGTATTTTGTATTTGTCCTTATTTGACGTGGAACCTCTGTAAATGAGCTCTGAGCTCAAAGGTTGTAATCCAAGACTTGATAAATAAAAAAAGTTTGGAGGGGTGCTAGAGAGCCATGCTGGTGACTGGACGCGCTTTGGAACAGCTCTGCACAGAACTCTGCAAATTATAAGAAATACTTTTAAAAAAGGACAACTGTTCAGTTTCAAGTTGGATAGTCAGATTCAGTATCTCTCCCAGAATCGAAAAAATACCAGACAAGTCATGGGATGACCAAAGGGCGTGGCTGGAGACTCTGGACAAAAACCCAGGCCAGGGTGCAGCAGGGGACCTCCCCACCGTGGAACTCTGTCTTACAGGCAGTTCATGATATGGACCATAAAATAGAGCAAGTACTTGGCAGGTTGGGGGCTCAAGATGCCAAAATCAAAACGGCAGTTCAATCCACCATGGATGCCGCTACCCATTCCCAAAAGACCTAGGTGGCCTTCACAAAAATGACTGCTGAAAATATCCATCAGTGTGCCCCGCTTGAGACACTAGAAAATGCAAACAGAGCAATGAACTTACCTCTGGTTGGAGTCCCAGAGACCGCTGGAGGGGATGACCTGCTTACATACCTACAGCAATGGATCCACACCAATATGCCCTTGGAGGTGCAGCCTGACCCTGAAGCCTTCAAACGTGCATACCAGGTAAACTTCAGAAGAGCCCAGGACAGTCAAGAGACTTCTAGGACAATCCTTGTGGTTACGGCTGGGCCTGACTTTCGTGATTTGGTATTGCAATGGGCGAGAACCTTTTGCCCTCTCTACATGAAGAACAAGAGATCAAAATTTACCCGGCCTGGTTCTATGCTACACGTAGCAGATGCAAACTATTTGATCCAATACGCCGTCAACTGCGGGGTCTGGGGTGGCCCACTCTCTACTTCCTCCTGCATGCCTCTGAATAACATATGGTGGGAGAACATACCAGTTCAATGATCCAACAGAACCATGGAAAAAAGTGGATGCCACAGTGGCAGAATTTTCAAACCGATCCCCTAGAGAACAAGATAGGCCACTTGACTCGGAGGAAGAGAACTGATTTTATTGTGGCTTCTTGTCATGTTGGACTTGATATCAGTGTAAATTGCCAATAGTATCAGGTTGGGAACACTGTTTATGCTGTGTATCGACTTTTTGTCTGTAATCCTAAACTCACCAAATGCATTTACGTTCTCTACTGATATTAATGAAGCCCCTGTCATGCTAAACTGTTACAGTTTTTTTTTTTTATAAAAATTGCGCAGGCTTTGTAGCTTAGGCTCAGACAATTTGGCGCTGTATATAATAATTTGATTTGAGGTGGTGCTCCGTGTTACTTTTTTGGGGCTCTTTATGCCACTCCTGTTATAGGCACTTTAAAGGGACACTGTCAACCCCCTTAGGTCTCAAAGTGTCCCTAGTTTAAAAACATATTTTATGGTTGCCAACATTGTGTAAAGATTGTTGATGTAGCTGGTAGTTTGATTTTAACTCATATTTTCTTTACAAAAGTAAAAAACAGACTGTCCAACATACTGGTGTTATCACACCAAAGCAGGTTTGTTTACATTCCTTGATCAGCTCCAAATACATCTTTCCTGGACTTGGGAACACCTGCAAAACAGTCTAGCCCCTCATGATGCTGTGGGAGTTTGGAAGGCTACTCCTTATCAGCGATGGAAATTTTTGGGTATGTTTCTATTGCTCAAGAAGCGTGCAGTAAGAACAGAACCAGGACTGTAAACAAAAACAAAGTTGTTTATAAATATACACTGCGATGCATTTCAGTTCTACTACACAAGGAGACAGACAAAACAAACAGCAACATCAGTGAATTTTAGAAAGGGTGAGCAATCATAAAATGTGAGGTTTCAACTAGAAATAATATGATAAAAAACAGGTTGACAGTGTCCCTTTAAGCGATGCCCTCAATCATCAAGAATATTACTGCCTTGCTGTAGCAGAAATATGGCATACTGGTATTGTTCACACATATTATACCTATATAGAATTGTTGTTTATATGGTAATGTTTTATGTTTGTTAATGTTGCAGAGTTTGCTGCATCTGTCCAAAGCCCTGTTATGCCTATAACTCGTACTGTGAATAGTGGGCACGTTGACCGAAATTGGCCATTTATTACCTTTTCACTTTATTAACTACCTAACTTCACTGTTTCCCACTGGTTTGAACGTGGCTGGCTTTCCTGAGTATCCGGCCTGGATATGCTGTTTTATCACAGCACTTCCATAGGTTGTTTTGTATAGTACCCCATATGTGGTATCAATAAATCAATGGACTGTCACTTTTCTATCCTGTTGCTAACAAACGTGTGTATGCAGTGTATTGCAGAGCGGTTTTATCCCCTGGTGTCATTGACTGTAATGACTGACCATGTTTCATTGAAAAGTGAATACACATAAATTAAAAAATAAATAAATAAAAAGCTATCTATTCCACAGAGTACTACTCAAATACCTCCACGCCCTGGACTCATTCCAGTTCCAAGTATGTTGTCTTCCCCTCTCCTCGAATGGATGTTGGCTGTGAGACACTTGTTTTCATTGGGGTCCCTTTTTACAGAAATACAGAAATATAGACCTTGGTGGCAGATAAGACCCACCTGGTCTGCCCATTTCCCTACCTACTGTATAAGCTCCAGATCCTATTTGATCTGCGGCTTACCTTCTCCTTTCTACCACTAGTTTTGCCTTCTGCCTGTCCCATGCATTCTTGAATTTAGCAACTGTTTTTGCCCCCACAGCCTCCTCTGGGAGGCTGTTCCATGCACCCACCACTTTCTGTGAAAAAAATACTTACTTACGTTGCCCCCGAATCTTCCCCGCTCCAGCCTCATACTGTGACCCCTTGTTCTTGCACATCTCCTTTTCTGAAAGATACTGCCATCTTGAACTCTGCTGACCCCCTTGAGGTATTTGAATGTCTCTATCATATTCCCCCTCTCCTTCCAGTCCTCCAGAGCATACATATTGAGTTCTCTCGATCTCTCCTCATATGGTTTCTGGTGTAGCCCCTGCACCATTTTCACTGCCCTTCTCTGGACTGCCTCCACCCTGTTGATGTCCTTTCAAAGATGAGGTCTCCAGAACTGCACGCAGTACTCTAGATGAGGCCTCACCAACCGCCTGTAAAGCGGCATCACCACCTCCTGTTTTCTACTGGTGATACCTCTCCCTATGCACCCCACCATTCCACCAGCTTTCCTCGCTGGCTTCTCACATTGTTTGGCTACTTTTAGATCATCTGTTATGACGACCCCCAGGTCCCTTTCCATTTTGGTTGTTGTTGGTACCTCCTCCCCCCAAACACTGTGTATTCCTTCCCTGGGTTTTTGTTCCCCAGGTGCATGATTTTGCACTTCATGGCACTGAATCAGAGCTGACACACTCTTGACCACTCCTCCAACTAGCCTAAGTCTCTCCTCACTTGCCCCCGCCTCCGGGAGTGTCAACTTATTGCAGATCTTGGTTTCATCTGCAAAGAGGCATACTTTTCCTTCGAGTCCATCTGTAATGCTGCTTATAAACACATTAAAGAGGACCGGCCCCAGTGCTGAACTCTGTGGCACCCTGTTGGTTACCCTCCCCCTTTCTTCAGACTGAACTCCGTTTACCACCACCCTGTGAGTCCTGTTGCTAAGCCAATTTCTGACCCAGTTTACCACCTTGGGACCAACTCCCAGATTGCCCAACTTGTTAACTAACCTCTTGTGCGGGAATGTGCTAAATGCGTTGCTAAAGTCTAGATAGGCCATGCCCACCGCCCCTCCCTGATCTACTATCCTTGTCACTCTGTCAGTGAAATCTATCTAGCAACGGGGTGGGTCAGAAGTTGGTCAACTGGGTGGCAAACTGGTTGACTGGCAGAAAACAGAGAGTGGTGGTAAATGGTATACAGTCAGAAGAGATGCAAGTCACAAGTGGGGTACCTTAGAACAGTCCTGGGGCCAGTCCTATTCAACATCTTCATTAGTGACCCTCGCAGATGGACTAGAGGGTAAGGCTTGTCTGTTTGCAGATGACACCAAGATCTGCAACAGAGTAGATGATCCAGATGGGTGGGCAGAATGAGAAGAGATCTGGATAAATTAGCAAAATGGTCAGAAGAGTGGCAACTGGGATTTAATGCAAAGAAGTGCAAAATCATGCACATAGGAAGAGAAACCCTGAAGCCACTTATAGGCTGGGAGGGAGTTGCTAGCAGTCACAAAGGAAGAAAGAGACTTGGGCATCATCATCACTGATGACCTAAAATCATCCAAACAGACCTCTAAAGCAGTAGGTAAGGCTAGGGGGTGTTAGGGTGTATTAGTAGGGTATCACAAGTCGTGAAGGGAGGTAATAATCCCTCTGTACAAGACATTGGTTAGCCCCATCTGGAGTACTGCGTGCAGTATTGGAGGCCACACCTTCACAAGGACATTAACCAAATTGAGGCAGTCCAGAGAAGGCAACAAAATGGTGCATGGACTGCATCAGAAGACATATGAGGACAGATTAACGGAGCTCAATATGTATACCCTTGAGCAAAGGAGGGAGAGGTGATATGATCGAGACATTTAAACACCTTAAGGGCATAAACAAGGTGAAAGAGTCTAACATGTTTAAATATAAGAAAAATAGCAGGACAAGAGGACACAGCATGAGATTAGAGGAGGCCGATTAGAGGGAATATGAGAATTCTTTTCACAGAAAGGGTGGTAGATGCATGGAATAGCTTACCACAGAAGTGGTGGCTATGAATACAGTGCAGCTTCAAACAGGCATGGGATAGGCATAAGTGAGCAATACAAATGACTATGAATAGATAGGTCACTGACAGAGCAAAGGCCGATGGCACATTTATAAGGTAGAAAAAGAAATGGGCAGACTGGATGGGCCTTGCGGTCCTTATCTGCCGTCAACTTCTATGTTTCTATGTTTCTATCAGATTCATCTGACATGACCTTCCAGTTGTGAATCCATGTTGCCTTGGGTCCTGTGCCCCTCTGCCTTCTAGATATTCTACAATCCTTTCCTTTTAGAGCGACTCCATCATCTTTCCCACCACTGAGGTCAAACTTGATCGGTCTATAGTTACCTGCTTCCACCTTGCTCCCACTCTTGTGAAGGGGTATCACGTTCGCCCTCCTCCAGTCCTCTGGCACTACTCCCTCCTCCTCCAATGATTTCTTGAGTAGGGCTGTCAGTGGTGACAGTATCACCTCTCTGAGGTCTTTAGTATTCTGGTGTAACCCCCCTGCAAATGGGGGTTCCCAAAAGACTTCCAGGAGCTTGCTTGAATGCTCCAAGGCTGAATGGTGTTTGGCGTTTAAGCCATTTATCAGTGAGTGTTTTTAGAGCCTCTGGTACTGTCTCTTCAAGAGCTGTCTGCTTGCAGACATAATTAGTTTGTATGGGGGGACTGTGTGCTTCTCTGTTTGAGTACCACTCGAGCTGCTGCCAATTCACTCCATTTTTGCAGTCACTAGGAGTGTGCAAAGGGAACCTATCTGAAAGATGTAACTGTTTGCCAGAAATCATTTACAGTAATAATGAAATTACAGTTTGTCTAACCTGCTTTCTTTGCAGTCAGAACTGTGTCTGCTCAGTTCCCCATTCTGGTTTTGAACTGCTGAACTGGACCAATCGGTGTGGGGTAAGCTAAATCTAAAATGGTGCCTTGACGAATCAGAACTTGGACTCATAATCTGAGCCAGCCACAAGGGATTGTATGGGCAGTGACTCTGGGAGATGTAGTTTAGACTGCGCCTTTGGACCAACAGCAGCAGTCTATTGTGAGTGACAGCCAATCCAGTCAAGAACTGGGAGAAGCATAGGAAGTGCCCAGTTTTGTCTGTTGGAGTTTCAGTTTAGCTCTGGCAGTGAAGGGGAAAGAAACCCTGTGCTCCTTCAGTGCACAGTTTCAGTCAAAACGTGTGTAAGGCCCAGAGTTCGGTCTGCAGCTTGTGTAACTGCTTGTTAGGACTGAATCCGTCCTGTGAAAAGAATCAAAGGATCTCTGAAGAGTAGAAACCAGGCTCACCCTGTAGAAGACTGGAGAAATTGTTGAATTGCACTCGGTCTGTCAGGAACTGAATCTGCTGTGTGTTCTCCGGTATTGTGCAGTAATTGCGATCGGGATAGCAGCCTGCCTGGTATAGTACTTTCTTTTACCATATAAATGTGAAGAGTCTCGTGGAGCTCAAGAGTAGCCCTGCTGACATTGAAGGACCCTATCTTGTTTGGAGGTCGTGAGTACTAATTCAGGTCGCCTCCTGTTGAATTGCCACATTAAATCCAAATGGAATCACTGTACTGCTGACTGTTTAAACTAATTTTTCTTTCACTGTGAAAGGGCCCCTACCAGCTGCCACGGTTTGGACTAGCCACTAGGGCTTGGGTACCCAGGGACAGTAACTGGTAGGGATAGGCCTGCACAGAGCCATAGGTAGATAGTAAAGTGATAAGCTAATTAACCTGATTTCCCCTGTCCTTGTTATATCCCCTAAATAAATCAGAGCTGCTTGTTTCAGCAAAGTTATACTGCCTAAGGTATTTGTCTATGTTAAAGTACTGTACTGTGATTGTTGCACTGTATCTTATTTCACAGGAGGTCCCAGTGCGGAACTAGTCCTGGGGGTAAGTGTATACTGTGAAGGTAATTCTGATATATTGTGTGGGCCACTAGTGGGAAGAAAGGGGGGTTGCAGTGTCCCAGAGGGCTGTGACCAAGTAAGTTTAACATTGCAAACCCTGACCTCTGGGTGGAGGCACCCGCCATTGGATCCAGGCCCCTCAACCTGTTAGTGGCAAATCAGGCAGGGGTAGTAGCCCCTGGGATAGCGCCATCTAGGGGTTACACTGGGATGTATCCCATTCGGCTCCATTGCCTTATCCACCTTCAGTTTCAAGAGTTCCTTTAGGACTCTCTCCTCTGTCAATGGACTGGTGTCCACCCCTCTTTCCTATGTGTCTACTTGCTAATATCGGGTCAATATCCCTCCCCTTCTTTTGTGAATACTGAGCAAAAGTATTCGTTCAGTATCTCAGTCTTCTCAATCAATCAATCAATCAACATCTTTATTTTGCCAGGCGAAACACCATTGAGACAAGCTCATTTACAAGATGGACCTGGGAACAAGTCTAAAGACAGAGTCTTGTCACTCTGTCACTCTTCTCCAGGCCCCCACTTCCCCCTCCCTCCTTTACTAAGCTTCACTATCCCTCCCTTGGCCTTTCTTCTTTCCCTTATGTACCTGAAGAAGGTTTTGCCCTCCTCCTTCACGGTCTGGGCTATCCTTTCCTCTGTTTTTGCCTTTGCACTTCTGACTGCTTTACCTAATTCAGTTCCTTGTGTTCCTTCCTTTGCATTTCCTTGTATTTCTTGAATGCCAGTTTCTTCTCTCTAACCTTCCCTGCCACTTATTTTGAAAACCATAATGGTTTTCTTTTTCTTCTGGCTTTATTCACTAACTATAAGGGCGGACAGGTTCTCTTATGCCCTAAGTGTTACTCATTACTAATTTTCAGTTAGATAGTTAAGCTCTTCCTTCTTGTTAAAAACAGAACTGAGGCACTTGGGGCTGGCACCACTATATACTCTGCAGATGCATGGAGGATACCGCACTTTAGTGCCATGTACTGATGACACCGGCCCCAAAAGTTTTGGTTCTGGCTGGGTCCTGCCACCTCTGTCACAAGACCAAACAGTAGTACTCTGTGCAGAAAATATTCTTAAGGATCTTATCATAAGTAACTTTTCTTTTTGAATCTCCTATCCTTCTGTTGGACATTGCTGTGGATCATTTTGGACCTTCCTCTGGAGTCTGATTCTTTCCAGAGACCATTATATTTATAGACTCCAGTTTACTTTCCTTCTTCGTAGAATATTATAAATTATCCTAGTGACCTTCAGTTTAATACCGAGACATGGTACAGCGTATATATTTTTAGGTTGTTGGGTGGTGCACTGGTGTGCATTTATTGGGCTGAGCATGTATGGGGATATAAGTTTATTATTGTGTTGAAGGACAACGGCCACATGCTTATGGGCTCAGTTACCCAGTGTATCTGATACAGTATTTTATTTTTAGTAATTTATCTGTATATTTCCTCCACTGTGGTAGAACCATTTGTGGGACACAATTACCACAGTTATGATGTACTATGGATGCTGGTTTGATATATTATGTGCAAAGTTTTCCAAATATAATTGTGTTTTACTTTCTTATTCTGTAAAACAATAAAACATAAGTTTAAAAAAAAGAAACTTGTAAACCACATATCTCAGTTCAGGAATGAAAAAAAATTGTTTTCATGTTTTTGCGCGAAATACATTTTTACTAAAAACAATATATGATGACATGTTTTTGCCGACTTACAATGCTGCTGCTTTAAATACATATTTACTTTTTTCTCTGTCACCAATGGCAAAAAAAAAAAAATAATTTCTGAATGAAGTTGCTTGTCTTTCTGTTGTTACTGCGATTAAAAAAATATGTTGTCAAAGTTAACCATCTTTTTATGGACATAACCCAGGGGAGAGCTACAGGATTGGGGGGAGCTGCTGATGGTCACCAAAGAGGAAAGAGACCTGGGGGTTACTATTTCAGATGACCTGAAAATGTCAAAGCAGAGCACAAAGGCAGCAGGGAGGGCCACTGGCATGCTGGGGTGCATAGCAAGGGGTATCACCAGCAGAAGGCATGCGGTAGTGATGCCGATATACAAAACCCTGGTCAGACCTCACATGGAGTACTGTGTGCAGTTCTGGAGACCGCACATTTTAAAGGACATTAACAGGCTGGAGGCGGTCCAGAGTGGTACAGGGCTTGCACCACAAGACTTACAAGAAGAGATTAAGGGACCTTAATATGTACTCGCTGGAAGACAGGAGGGAGAGAGGTGACATAACAGAAACATTCAAGTACCTCAGAGGCATAAACAGGGGTGGGGGGGGAATCTTCCAATACGGGAGGAGTACAAGAATTAGGGGGCATGACATGAAATTGGAAGGTGGCAGGTTAAGAGGGAATGTGAGGAAGTTTTTCTTCACAGAGTGGGTGGCGGATGCATGGAATGGTCTGCCATAGGAGGTGGTAGGAGTGAGCACTGTAGTTGGATTGAAACATGAATGGGACAGGCATACGGGAATCACAGAGGTTAAGGGGGGGGTCAAAAACTGTAATCAAGTACAGGACTTATGGGCAGACTGGATGGGCCTAGCGGTCCTTATCTGCCAACAATTTCTATGTTTCTATAAAAATGAAATATTTTGATGTAAACTTAAAAAAAAATATTAGTTATCCTGCCAGGGTTTTCAAGACTGTCCCTTTAATATGGGAATTCTAAAGGCCATTTTGCTACTCTAGGAGGGTATGGTTACGAACAGCTATAATCTGGTTAGTTTTGAAAACACATACGTACACAATTTCAAAGTAGTCAGAGCACTGTGTATCTATCCAGTATAAAAAATACAAGATAGTTTTTTTCTTATAACACTTTTCAATATTTGAGAAAGATTGTACAGGCTTTACTGATGGTTCCTTTGACTAAGGCATCTGAAACATAGACAGCGAGGTAAAAAATAAGTTTGACACTTGAAATAGCAAAAGTCCATGATGAATCAAAGAGGTAAAACTCTGGTGCAGCACTTCAACTGTTTTTGGAGAATTCGTTGCAGATCAACTCTTGGCCTGTTTCCTCTTCTGTACCAACTCAGCCAATAGCTTGTATCTAGCCATACACTCTTCCTGTAGGAGGAAATGAATGAATCTATTAAAATACAGAACAGTTGGGCTAGGAAGTTTCATACTGTTTTAATCAGATCAGGTATAATACTTTGAACCACAAAATTCACTGTACTGTCATACAAAAGTAATGATTTTTTTTGAATTGTATCTCCTTTTAAAGGGACACTGTCAGCTTTTTCGTCCATTTTTAGTAGCCCTGTAACATTGGTGCCTGTTAACAGAGCTGTAGATCTTGCTTCGAGATACAGCTCTTTCAGCAGGTTACACCATTAGGACTGAAGCCGGCAGGCGTCAGGACCACACAGAAATCTTCTAGCTAGCCGTCTTCAGCGGGGACCACCTCCGACGTCGGTCCCTCCCCCGACATCAGGCGTAGTACATAAGGAGGCGGTCCCGCCAGAATCCCCACTTCTTTCCCGCCGTCGACTTGCATGTCTCGACCCTTCGGTCAGTATCTAGCAGCGACGCCTGGAAAAGTTTTTTTCCCCGTTTCTCAAATTGGAAACTCTTTCTCAATCGAATCGTCTGCACATCTGATGTCCTCTCCAACATCCGCGGAGGGCCATCCATCAAAGTACGCCTGTGGGAAGCAAATTCCCTTTAAAGACCTGCATTCGGCCTGTGTGCGGTGCCTAGGCCCGGACCACGACACCTGGGCCTGTTCCTTCTGTCAAGGATTTAACAGTCGGACCCGGATCCGTCGCCAGAAGGCCCTACAAGCTTACCTTCTAGAAGAGAAATTGAAGGCCATGGATTCTGCCTCCAAGGGGGAATCATCCGAGAAAGCCCGCCGGCACCTCGAAAGCAAAAGGAGAGGTGAGATCAAAATCCCTTCTAGGCTTCCGACCCCGTAGCTCCAGCTCCTCGGTCCGACCGGCCGCCTTCCTGGGCCCGCTCTCAGCCTCCCCCGGTCGCGGTCAAGTCATCCTCCGGTTCCTCTACTCTGCAGCCTGTTAAGACCTCCAGGCCTTCTTCATCTTCTTCCAAGGCCTCGCCGAGGTCAGGGGACCGCCATCACCACAAGTCTGGCTCCCACCACTCAGCGCCCGATGTCCGGTCAGTCTCCTTGCCTCCTCTACCCCAGCAGAAAACCAAGGAGCTGACATCGCTAAAGAGGACGTCGGACCCGATGTCGGCCAAGCACCACCAGTCCCGGGATCTGACGACTGCCAGATGCCCATCGCCGGTCAGGCCTTCTCCACCATGGACGCCGGCTGAGGGACCGACGCCCGACCCAGTAGAGAGAGGAACCCCTACACCACCTACCGACGTCGGCCAGGAGGTGCTTATGGAGGAGGAGTTGACTCAGCCCGAGGACCAGGCGGGCGAACCCGGTCCTGTCGAACCCCAGAGGGAACCTTCTCCTGAACCAGAGACCCCCGGGGAGCCGACGCCGGAACCAGATGACCAACCACCGGTGCCCGGTCCGTCGTCGGGCCTCAATATTTCTGAGGTCAAGGAGCTATTCACCTTTTGGTGGGATACCATCAAGAAGGACGTGGTTTCCACACCTCCTCCTCTACTCCTCCACCCGTGACTCCACCGGCCCCAGCACCCCCCACCCCATCCGGGGCAGCAGGCCAAGTACCTTTCCCCCAAGAGCCTGTGGAATCTCCTAGGGGCAGACCAGACAAGAGGAGACCTCCGTCCAGATCTTCTTCAGGGTCACCCAGCCCCAAGAGACCCAGAAGACGCCGCCACTCACCTTCGACGGAGGACTCGGGATCGGACTTCTCAGACGGATCCAGATCCCCTTCTCCCATCAACGTCCCCTCTCCGGACCCATGTGAGCTCCCAAGATCTCCTCCGGATGACCCATCGTTCTCTGAGATTATGAGGCATATTCAAGAGAATATGGGCTGGGACGCAGAGGAACTTGACCCCGAGAGGCTACGCCTTGCACGTTATCTTCGGCAAAAGGACCCAAAGCCTGTGGTGGTACCACCCTTGGTGGACACTTCGGGTCGTCACCAAGGCAGCGTGGAAACGTCCACACTCGCTCCCGGCGATGCCGAAGAAGGCTGACCGCCTGTACAAGGCCCCTAGGGAGGACCAGTACTTGGCATCTCATCCTCTGGCCGATTCCCTGGTCATTACAGCCTCACATGACCGGTCCCAGAGGCTGCAACATCTGAGCACCCTGCCACCGGACCCAGAGTCCAAGCAATTGGACGCAATGGGCAGGCGCACTTACGCAGCTGCAACCTGTGCCATTAGGTCCCTCAACTATCTTACCCACATGGTCCAGTTTCAGAATGCCTTGTGGGAGCAGGGACTAGACCTGGCAGAAAAGATGTCGGAAGGTGAGCAGAAGGAAGAGCTGCTTCAGCTCCTCCACACGGGTTCAGACGTGGGAACCCAGGTGCTTCGAGCCGCGTATGACTCCGTGGACTCCTCGGCCAGAGCGGCAGCCTCAGGCGTATGCCTCTGGAGACACTCATTGGCTTTGTGTCTCCGGATTCCCCCCGGACGTCCAGAAGAACATTCTGGATGCCTCGTTCCACGGCGAAGTTCTCTTTGGTGAGTCTTTGGAGAAGGTTCTCACCAAGCTTCAAGAGGCGGGAAGGCCGTGCGGTCTGTCAAGCCGTATAGCCAGACCCAAGCCGGTTCCTTTCATAGGAACCAGAGCCGTTTTCATGGCCGGATGCAGAGACAACAGTCCCGTTCCGGTCCGCAACAGAGGGGCTCCTTCTCCCGAAGAGCCCAGGGGAAGTCGTCCGCAGGCCGAGGCCAACACCCTGCCAAGTTGGCCCAGCCTGCAGGACCCTCAGCCGCCACAGCATGACTCCTTCCCGGCCCCCGCCCTTCAGGATCAACTTGACACCAAGGTCGGGGGTCGTATTGCAGACCACCTGCCAGGGTGGCAGTCTATTACCACTGACAGGTGGGTTCTTCAATTGGTCAAACAAGGCCACTTTATAGAATTCGTGGACAAGCCACCCACAAGGCCTCCTCTGCTCTCCCGTTACTCGGGTCAGCACAGATCGCTTATCAGGCAAGAAGTACTCACGCTTCTACAAAAAGGAGCGGTGGAGTACGTCCCGGAGAACCAGAGAGGAGCAGGCTATTAGTCCCACTTCTTTCTGGTTCCAAAGAAAACAGGGGACCTCCGTCCAATATTGGACCTCAGCAACCTCAATATGTCGGTCGCCTACAAACGGTTTCGCATGGTGACTCTCCAAGGACTCATTCCCATGCTGAAGAAGGACGCCTTTCTAGCGTCACTGGACATGCAGGAAGCCTACCTGCACATCCCCATTGCTCAAGCACACAGGAGGTTCCTGCGCTTCGAGTTCCTCGGCCACCACTTTCAGTTCCGGGCACTTCCTTTCGGACTGTCATCGGCCCCCAGGGTCTTCACCAAGTGTATGGCAGTCGTGGCAGCGTCTCTAAGGAGACAGGGCCACTATGTGTTCCCGTACCTGGATGACTGGCTTCTCATGGCCGCCTCCAGCGAGGCGCTGTTGTTGACCATCCAGAACACCCAAGCTCTTTTTCAGTCGCTGGGTATTCTTATCAACTACGAGAAGTCTCTCCTGGTACCGTCCCAGAAGCTGCAGTTCATAGGCGCAGTCTTGGACACCATCCAAGGGAAAGTTTTTCTTCCCGAGGACAGAGCAGAGCACATCAGGTCCCTCATCAGGGACCTTTCAGTGAAGAAGACTGTCCCCGCCAGACTGGTCCTTCACCTGCTCGGACACATGGCTGCGGCCATTCCAACCATCCCGATGGCAAGGCTCCACATGTGAGTAACCCAGTGGATGCTAAAAGTGCAATGGGATCAAAGGCAAGACCACATGCAGCAGCTGGTCAGAATCACGAAGGCCGTGATTCGGGATTGGCAATGGTGGCTAGACCCAGGGACACTCTCTGTGGGTGTTCCGTTTGCAGCGCCGTCCCCCGGAGGTTATCCTCTCCACAGACGCCTCAGGGCTGGGGTGGGGAGCACACCTGAACGGGGTGAGGTCCCAGGGAACGTGGACCCCTCAGGAAGCTCACCTCCATATCAACATTCTGGAGATGAGGGCGGTCCTTTATGCCCTGTAGGCCTTCCAGTCTGAAGTCCCGCCGAGTACTCTTCTGCTTCAAACAGACAATACGGCAGTGATGTATTACCTCAACAAACAAGGAGGTACACACTCTTACCCCCTTTGCAGGGAAGCTATGATGAGAGTGTGGGAATGGGTAATTCAACATGGCGTGAGCCTGATTGCAGTTCACGTTCCCGGAGTGGACAACACAATCGCAGACAGCCTGAGTCGATCCTAGGCTAGAGTCCACGAGTGAGAACTTCTTCAGGATGTAGCAGAGGATCTGTTTCTTCGATGGGGCACTCCAGAATTGGACTTGTTCGCTTCCCCATCCAACGCAAAACTGCCCAATTTTTGCTCGCTAGATCCAGGGCCTGGTGTTTTTTTGGCGAGACGCGTTGTCCCTCTCCTGGGCGGACAGATTCCTCTACGCGTTCCCTCCCTTCCTGTTGATCCAGAGAGTCCTTCTCAAACTTCGCAGGGAGCATACAACAATGATCCTGGTAGTGCCTTTCTGGCCCAGACAGATCTGGTTCCCCATGCTGACTCAATTGTCCCAGGAACCTCCACTCCCGTTGCCCATCAGCTCCCACCTGCTGTCTCAAGAGGAGGGTTCGTTAGTCCATCCGGACTTACGCTCACTGAACCTGCATGCCTGGCTCCTTGAGACATAGCCATTATGCGACACGGGGTCTTGCAAGAGGTGGCGGAAGTCCTTTCTGCCGCCAGAAAGCTGGCAACACATGCGGCGTACGCCATGAAATGGCGCCGGTTTTGCCTGTGGTCTCAGGCACGCGGCCTCTCCCCTTTAGATTGCCCAGAGAAATCAGTTCTGGAATACCTGCTTTCCCTCTTCCACTCAGGCCTTGCCTACTCCTCGATTAAAGTTCACTTCTGTGCGATTTCGGCCTACCACTACCCGACAGGTCAACGCACAGTGGCACAACTCGATGCCTCTCGTGATTTCCTGAGGGGGGTGTTACACCTTAGGCCACCCATCAAGGATCCCGTCCCTCCTTGGGACCTACTCTTTGTCCTGGAGCAGCTCACGCCGCCCCCTTTTGAACCTGCCGCAGATTGCGAGCTGCGTTTTCTGTCGTGGAAAACGTTATTTTTGGTTGCTGTCACGTCAGCAAGGAGAATTTCTGAACTACACGCTCTTATGTGTAAGGAACCTTATTTAATTTTCTACCAGGACAGAGTGTCTCTGAGGACGAATCCTAAATTCCTGCGTCAGGTGATCTCAGCCCTTACCCTTAATCAGGACATCGATCTGCCGGGTGTACTTCCACAGGTACACCAATAGAGGAGAGGCATTGCTTCACACCCTAGATGTTCACCGCTCCTTAAGATACTACTTGACCAGGACCAAACAACATCGTAAGTCCGAGCAGCTGTTTATTTCCTTCGCTGAGAGGATGTTGGGCCAACCAGTCTCAAAATAGACCCTTTCTCGCTGGCTTGTCAAGTGCATTTCGTCTTGCTACAACAACAAACAGAAGCCCTTTCCGGGCATGGTCCGGGGCCACTCGACTAGGGGGGTGGCTACTTCCTTCGCAGCGCTGCAGAACGTCTCCACTTCGGCCATTTGTGCCGCAGCTACATGGAGCTCAGTGCACAACTTCATCAGGCATTACAGCCTGGACATCGCCTCACGGCGGAGAGCAGGTTTCGGCCTCACTATTCTACAGGGTCTCCTGTCCTAGAGTCAGAATTTTTAAGATCTCTCCGTTATGCCTCCTCCCAGATTGTCTAGAGGCGCTATTGCTTGGGAATCAGTCCTAATGGTGTAACCTGCTGCAAGAGCTGTATCTCGAAGTAAGATAGTACAGTTACGTAGAACTTACGTAACAGTAGACTTCGAGAACAGCTCTGCAGCAGGTACCTTCCCGCCCACCATTCCCCCTTGGAGGAGGTTAGGCCTAACTAGGCTTCGGCAGGAACTTACCTCCTTTGTTCTTCTGATGGCGGATCCTCGGTCTCCACTTCTGATGTCATCCAGCGGCCGGAAGTCTCCGGCGGGAGAACTGGGGATTCTGGCGGGACCGCCTCCTTATGTAATACGCCTGACGTCGGGGGCGGGACCGATGTCGGAGGTGGTCCCCGCTGAAGACGGCTAGCTAGAAGATTTCTGTGGGGTCCTGACGCCTGCTGGCTTCAGTCCTAATGGTGTAACCTGCTGCAAGAGTTGTTCTCGAAGATCTACTGTTACGGTAAGTTCTTACGTAACTGTACTTTACTAAAAAGACTTTCAGTCGTTCTGACCAAAATTCACTATCTGCTCCTTCCCGCAAGTTTCCTACATACGAAATGGCACTGGAACTGAAATTGCATTAGGAACATACAGTATGCTATGGACACAGGGAGGGAAAAAAATAAAACTACTCCAAGGAAGACATAAACGTTACGGGGAAAGTGGTAATCTCAATGATCTGGAGCCAAGGAGTTCTGTCACTGAAACTACAGAAAGGAGGGCTTCAGAGAGAAATCATGCTTGTAAAAAGGAGTGTAGCACATGGAAGGGAATAGTAACTAATGCCAGAAACCTGGCTAACAAAATCCCCGACCTCATGGCCACTATAGCAGAGGATGGACTAGACTTAGTGGCTGTGATGGAAACTTGATTCACAGGAAGCCATGGAAGGGACATGGCCATTCCTGGATTCAACATGTACAGGAGGGACAGAAAGAGGAAAAAGGGAAAGGGGGTTAGCATTGTACATCCGTGAGGAAATCAAAACCACAGAAATCCAGGGGACCCTAGGTGACACTGAGGCACTGTGGGTAACAGCTGAGATGGGGAACGGGGTAGCTATTAGGTTAGGAGTTATCTACAGACCCCTGTCACAGGGAAGATGGGTACAAAAAAAAAAAAACACTGGAGATGATACATTAAATGGCAGACAAGGGTGAGGCAATTATAGTAGGGGACTTTAAAATACCAGACATTAACTGGGGATCTCAGACAGCACTGACAACAAGAGGCAGGGAATTTGTAAAGGCCCTACGGGGGAAGGGCTGAAGCAACTTGTTGATTCACCAACCAGAGGTGCAGCGGTCTTGGACTTGGTTCTGACCAAGAGTGACAGGGTAGAAAGGGTCAAAGTAGGGTGCCATCTTGGCAACAGTGATCACTGTATGATCGGTTTCCAAATCAACACAACTATGGATACCAGCCATTCCAAGATCAGAGTTTTGGACTTTAGAAAGGCAGACTTTACCAAAATGAGACCCAGCATAGCAGAGAAACTCAGGCACAGGGGGAAGAAATGTCTGAGAACCTCAAGGGAGCTATCAAAGAGGTAACCGAGCAGTGGGCTAGGAGGATCAGCAAGGCAAATAAGAGAAGGAAACCCCTTTGGTTCTCCAAGGAGGTGGCGACTATAGTAAGGGAGAAAAGAAAGGCCTACAAGGCATATAAGGCAACAAAAACAAGGATGAAAACAGGGAAACTTACACAGTTGCACAGAGGGAAGTGGGAAAAGTAATAAGAAAAGCTAAAACTCACACCAAGCTAAGGATAGCACATGGTTTTAGAGGGGGAGACAAAACCTTTTTTAGGTACATAAGAGAAAGGAGAAAGACTAAAGGAGGAATAGTAAGGCTAGCAGTTTTGGGAGGGGGACTAGTAGAGAAGGACAGTTAGAAGGCAGAAGTCCTAAATAAATATTTCTGTTCCATGTTCACTACAGAGAACGCAGGGGACGGCCCAAATCTGCAAAGCAGTTGCACCCAGGGACCATGGGTAGACTCCAGCCCCCTCACGGAAGGACAAGTCTTTGAAGTCCTAAATAAAAAAAGTGGACAAGGCCATGGGGCCAGATGAGATTCACCCAAGAGTTCTTAAGGAACTGGGGAGTGTGATAAAAGTGTCCCTGGTGGAGCGCTTCGCCAAATCACTGGAAAGCGGGACAGTGCCTGAAGACTGGAAGAGGGCGACAGTGGTCCCACTGCACAAATCAGGGAGCAGGGAGGAGGCTGGAAATTATCATCCAGTGAACCTCACATCGGTGGTAGGAAAACTGATGGAGACACTGCTCAAGCAAAAAACAGTAGCACATCTAGAATCCAGTGGGCAACAAGACCCTCAATATCACAGTTTCACAGCTGGAAGGTCTTGCCAGACAAACCTGGTTGACTTTTTTGACTGGGTAAAGAAGGCAGTGGATGAAGGGGGAGTGGCGGATGTGGTCTATCTAGACTTTAGTAAGACCTTTGACTTGGTTCCACACAGAAGGATGGTAAAGAAGCTGGACCACATTGGCACAGGTAAGCAAGCAGTGGGTTGGGTGAGCAACTGACTGAAGGGAAGAATACAATGAGTGCAGGTAAATGGAGTGGTATCGATGGAGAGGGAAGTGACTAGTGAAGTGCCTCATGGCTCGGTATTGGGGCCCCTACTCTTCAATGCATTCACAGCCGACATCGAAAATAGGTTGGAAGGGAAGGTATGTTTGCTTGCAGATGACACCAAGATCTGCAACAGAGTGGACACCCCAGAAGGAGTCAAGAGCATGGAATCAGACCTGAGGAAACTCGAGGAGTGGTCAGATGCCTGGCAGTTGAAGTTCAATGCCAAAAAAGGCAAGGTCATGCACTTAGGCAAGGGAAACCCCAAGGTGGGATACTACCTGGGAAGGAAGCAGCTGGCATGCACCATCCAGTAGCGAAACCTAGGAGTCATTATATCAGATGACTTAAAGCTGGGGAAGCGCTAAAGGCCAGTGGTATGCTGGGCTGCATAGGGAGGGGAATCATGAGTCACAGAAGGCAGATGGTGCTGCCACTTTACAGAGCACTGGTGTGCCCCCACCTGGAGTACTGCATACAGTTCTGGAGGCCACACCTTAGAAAAGACATTGATAGGATTGAGACGGTTCAGAGGACAGTCACAAAAATGATTCAGGGTCTGCATCAAATGGCATACGAGGACAAACTGAGGGAGCTCAACATGTACTCCCCGGAGCAGAGGAGGGAGAGGGGGGACATGATTGAGACATTCAAGTATATCAAGGGTATATGTAAGGTAGGGGTACAGGAGCTTCTTCAGGAGAAGAAAAGCATCAGAACTAGAAAACATGAAATGAGGCTCAAGGGTGGGTGATTCAGGAGCAATGTTAGGAAGTCCTTCACTGTGAGGTAGTCGACCCATAGAATTGCCTGCCCCAGGAAATGGTGGAGGCCAAAATGGTAAACGGGTTCAAAAACGCTTGGGAAAGGCACAAAGGTATCATTTCACAGAAAGGATGGGAGGGGGGTGGGTTGGTGGTAGTTACCCATATTGGGCAGACTAGATGGATCTTGCAGTCCTCTTCTGCTGTCAATTTCTATGTTTTTGTGTTTCACTGCAGGACGCCAAACATGTGCATGAACAAGTTCAGCGATTTTGGAGGCATGTAAACAAAAAGTACAGTTACGTAAGAACTTACCGTAACAGTAGATCTTCTAGAGGAGCTCTTGCAACAGGTATTACCATTAGGACTAAGGCTGCCAGGCATTAGGACCCCCACGGAAAAAATCTTGTAGCTAGCAGTCTGCAGCAGGGACCGCTCTCAACATCGGCTCCACCCAATGTCAGACGTGGTGTATAAAGAAGACAGTCCCCCGGCGCCATCCCAGTTCTCCCGCCAGAGACCCGGCTGAAATAACTGGAGAACCAAGCAGGATCTCCCCTACCCTGAAGAAGGGTAATAACACTTCATCCTGGGGATGGAGGGTGGGAAAGCCATCAGCTGCAAGAGCTCCTCTCGAAGATCTACTGTTATGGTAAGTTCTTACGTAACTGTACTATCTGACTTTGACGTGGAGCTCTTGCAGCAGGTATTATCTTTAGGACTGAGTCCCAAGGAGTACCCAAAAATAAGCCCAGGTCTGACGGGAGGGGGAGAAGAAATAACAGCTTCAAGAGAGTAGGCCCTGAAGGATGGCTAGCCCAAATCCTGCTCTCCTCCGAGAAGCAATGTCTAGGCTGTCATGCCTAATGAAGGTGTGGACTGTGCTCCAAGTTGTGGCAGCGCAGAGATCTGCCGAGGAAACATTCCTCAGAGAGGCAAAGGAGGTAGCAACAGCCCTGGTGGAGTGACCCTTGACTGAGCCTGGCAAGGGTTTAGCATGATGTTGATAACAGAAAGTAATACAGTGCGCTAACCAACAGGTTAGTGTCTGCTTGGTGACAGGAGCCCCTATCTTCCTATGCACAAAGGAGACAAACAACTGGTCTGTCTTCCTTATGGAACTGGTTCTATGGAAGTAATAATGAAGAACTCTGTGTACATCCAGAGTATGCGACAAGGCTTTGCCTTGGTTTGACAACTCTGGATAATAAACCGGAAGCTGGATGTCCTGGGTCAGTGTTAATTTGGACACCACCTTCGGCAAGAATTTGGGATTCGCACGCAGGGCCACCCTGTCCCTATGAAAAACAAGATAAGGCTCCTTCCACATAAGGGCCTGAAGCTCGGAAACCCTTCGAGCGGAAGTAACAGCAACTAAAAATAACGCTTTCCATGAAAGAAAGCGATGCTCGCAAGTCACGGCTGGTTCAAAAGGAGGCAGGGTGAGCTTCTTGAGAACAAAAAGTAAATCCCAGGGAGGGACAGGGTCCCTCCTGGGGGGTCTGATATGTAAAACACCTATCAGAAAGGTCTTGCACACATTGAGCTGTGCCAGAGTCTTCTCCCTGTATGCAACATGATATACTGATAAAGCACATAGGTGCACATTGATGGACAAATAGCTTAAGCCCAGGTCCAAGAGGTGGAGTAGGTAGTCCAGCACATGCTTGACCAGACAATCCAGGGCATGAGCTGTTGCCCAAAGGCAGAAACGTTTCCACTTCAAGGCATAAGTTGCCCTAGTGGAGTGTTTCCTCGCTATCACCAAAATGTCTGCCACCCTGCTTGACACTCCTAATCCCTCCTCTGCTAAGACTGCAGGAGTCAAGCATTCAAGTGGAGAGACCACAGAGCAGGATAGACTAGTGTCCCCTGTTCCTGAGAGAGCAAGTGAGTGGAGAGTGGCAACTGCACAGGAGGTTCTGTGGCTGCAGCAGCGGATACCAAATTTGTCGAGGCCAAAGAGGAGCCACCAGAATCATTCTGGCCTCCTCTGTCTGCAATGTGAGCAGAACTCTCTGAATGAGAGGGAAGGCATACAGAAACCTCCCTGTCCAGGAGAGGGACAATGTGTCTTGCCAGAAAACACCAGGCCCTGGATCTAGCGAGCAAAAATTTGGCAGTTTGGCGTTGCATGGGGACGCAAACAGGTCCAACTCTGGTCGGCCCCAATGACCGAAGAGGTTGTCTGTGACTTTTTGGAGCAATTCTCATCATGACTCAGAGAACAAGAGTGGCTTAGACTGTCAGCGAGAACATTCTGGTTTCCGAGCACATGTACAGCCATGAGATCCAGAAGGTGTTCCACTGCCCAGTCCCAAACTCTCATGGCCTCCCTGTAAAGGGCATATGATTGAGTGCCTCCTTCCTTGTTGACGTAGAAGACAACTGGAGTGTTGTCTGACTGCACCAAAAGAGGACCCTGAGAAACTTGATCTTGAAACACCTTCAGAGCATAGAGAATGACTCTCATTTCTAGAATGTTGATGTGAAGAGCCCTCTCTGTGGGGGACCAAACCCCCCTGGTCCTGTGGTTCCCTAGATGAGCCTTCCAACCTAGCTTTGAGGCGTCCGTCATCAAGGTTTGTGACGCGCATGGTCTCTGAAAAGTAAATCCCTCTCTCTAGATGTGGAAGGCAAAGCCACCACTCGAGAGAATAACGGATCGCCACTGAGACTCGGATTGGGTGATCCAAGTTGTCCGCTGCCTGGTCCCACTGAACCTTGAGGTGCCACTGCAGAACCCTCATGTTTAGCTTGGCGAGAGGGGCCGTAGCAATGGCTGCAGCCATGCGGCCCAGAAGCTGAAGAATCACCCTCGCTGGGAGAGAGATTGCTGCTTGGACCCTGCACGCCAGATCCATCAGACGGCCTGCTCTGTCTGATGGCAAAAAGTCTTTACCCTGGATGGTGTTCAGAATGACCCCATCATACTGCAACCTCTGGGAGGGGCAGGGTTGCGACTTCAGCCAATTTATGGTAATGTCCATCAAGTGGAAAAGGGCTTTCGTTTCCTCTAGGACCACGTTCAACTGGCTTGCCGACCGAGCAGAATAAGTCAGTCGTCCAGATAAGGATAAACGAAGTGGCTTTTCCTCCTAAGGGCCCCTGCCACTACCACCAGGCACTTGGTGAAAACCCTGGGTGCCAACGAGAGACCGAAGGGCAGAACCCTGAACTGGTACTGCTGGTCCTGAAACTGGAATCGTAGAAACTTCCTGTGGGAACGCAGGATTTTGATATGCATGTAGGCATTCTGCATATTGAGGGAGCATAACCAGTCTCCTTGATGGAGGAGGGGTAGCAGGCTTGCCAATGTCACCATCCGGAATCTCTGGTACTTGATAGATAGATTGAGCTGGCTGAGATCCAGAATAGGACAATGGTCTCCCGTTTTCTTCGGAACCAGGAAGAAATGGGAGTAGAAGCCCATGCCCCACTGAGCCTTGGGAATCGGCCGAATGGCCTTCTTCTGGAGGATGGACTTAATCTCGTCCGCCAGAAGCTTGGCATGGGCGGGTGGACAATGAGAAGGGGGGGTGGATTGTCCAGGGGTGTGCTGAGAAACTCGTATGGCATAACCTCTGCGAATGGTTTCCAGTACCCATTGGTCTGAGGTGATACTGGACCATTCTGTGAGGTAAAGGGAAAATCTCCCTCTTACCGTTTTGTTCTGCATAACCTGAGAAAGAGGAGGTGTTTGCAGTAAGTCAGGCTGTAGAGGTGGGGTTGGGGCCTGTTGCCCTTGGAGCCTTGGGGTGCTTGGGCACCTTGAGGGACAGGTGGCCGTGCCTCTTGAACCCTTTTCCTTGGGGTTGCTTGCCCCCTTGTCCCTGATCTTTCCAAAAGGGACGGTGACGGGGACCTTGAGGCTCTGACTTGTACATCCTGTGGACGTCGGCAACAGCCTTGCTCGAGTCCTGCAGACTCTTCACCAGAAACTCCACCTCCTGGCCAAATAATACTGGACCCTGGAAGGGGACATCCAGTATAGACTCTTGAAGGTCTGGGCAAAAACCTGACACGCTGAGCCAGGAATGCCTCCTCAGACAAATTCCCGGTCACCACCACATGGGAAGCCATGTTCACCAAATCATATCAGCAACAGAGGACATGCTTGTCCATGTCTATTCCAGACTGGACATAAGCAAGAATCTTGTTTTTACTGTCAGAGTCTGGCAGGGTCATGACCAACTCCATCGTTTTCTCCCACAGAGATTGTTGGTATCAAACCATATGGGCAAGAAAATTCAGTGAATGGATGGAGCCGGTAGCTGAAGAAAAGACTTTCCTGCCCCAGTGATCCAATTTTTTGGACTCCAGATCAGGGGGCTGAGAGCTCAGGTGCTTGGTCTGGCTAACACGACCATGCACGGCAGTAAGCACCAGTGAATCTGCCTTGGGATGTTCCCCCCAAAATGGTTCCACCTTGGGGGTTTATAGAGTCTGTCCATCTTCCTGGGAATGGCTGAGGTGGATGTGGTTTCTGCCACGTAAGCCTGGTGACATCCTGGAACGGTTCCACCAGAGACGGGATAACCAGAGGTTTTGGCTCTTTGGATCCCAGAAACTTGGCCAGTCGCTTTTGCTCTGGGTCCACCTCCTCTGTGTCCCATTCATAAATAGATTGAATGTGTTGTATAATATCCAGGAACGATGGGTCATCCGGGGGGGGGGGACCTGGGCGAGTCCCTGGGACCTGGAGAAGGTGGAATAAATTCTTCCTCATCTGAAGATTCTGAGGAGGAGGAGCTTGCAGCACTGTCATCCGGAGAGGACGGGCATCCACTGGAGAAGGGAACTGGGGAAGAGTACCTTCTCCTGCGTTTGTCTTTTGGATCCGGACATGGTTGGTCATCTCCAACTGGTTTGACAGCAGTTGGAAGGGGCCCCACGGGAGTTTCCGCAAGAAGGCGGGTCACAGGGTCTATATAGTAGGTCCCCTTTGACTGTGTTCCACCAAGTGGAAAAAAGTGAGCCGATGTCTGCCACGGGGACGACAGCTGGAGCGGATACTGGGTTCGCCGGACCGGGCGTCTGCGGATCCTGTGGGACTGGCATCTGTTCGCGGGATTCATCTTTATCTTTATCAGGCTGCTGCTCGACATCCGTGTCCCTGGGGGACCTGGAGTCTGGAGTATGAGGGGGGTCATCGGGCAACCGACCCTCTGAAGGTAGGGCGGGTGTCCGAACCTCATCCAGTGACAGCCACCGATCAGGCATTGGGAGGGTGACTAGCTTGGTGGGCGCTTATCAGTAGCAGGTGGGCGCCCCTTGGCCGGTGGAGGAGGAGGAGGGGCATCCGACGGCGGACGGACTCCTGATGCCTGTCCGAGTCATCCGTATGTTTTTGCCTTTTGGATGACCCCCCGGGCTTATGGCTGGAATCCTTAGGCCTGCTGGCAGGCGAATAGCCTTCCTGGGTCAACCCAGTGGAAGCTTTATGGGGTCGGTGGAACAGAGAAGAATGAGTGGGCGAGTGCCCAGAGGAAGACAGCTCCCTGTCTTTGCCCTGGGAATAGGAGGAAGCTGACTTTGAAGATGTTCCAGTTACCTTAAGAGGGACAGAACCTGACCTCCCGGCGGAGGTTGAAGAAGAAAGCGCACTGGAAGGCAACTTTGGGTGGGACTCAGACCTGGCCCAATCTTTTTCCCTCTGGTGATGGTGCTTCCCTCCTGAAGCCTTCTCTCTGGGTGGGGAGTCCTTGGTGGGAAAAGAAGAGCTGTGCTCCAAAGTCTGCTGCATATCCGCCACTTTCTGCACAAGGAGATAGGCCTTAAGGGCATTGGCTCTCCTAGTCCTGGTCTTCTGGTTAAACTTCTGGCAATGCGGGCAGTTGGCGGGCTGATGGTCGAGGCCTAGACAGATGAGGCAGGCCATGTGGCCGTCCTTAGCTGGTAACTTCTTCCCGCATGCACACTTAGACTTGCGCCGCGGTGGAGAGGGCGACGAAATGCAAGGCAACGAATCTTCGGAAAAAACATTGAAATACTGAAAAATGGCAAAAAGCATGGTCAATTGCGATGAAAGGAGTCTGTGGAGCCAAACTAAGCGGGTCAGCGTCGGAAAAGAACAGAGATAGCTGGGGACCTTGCTATACTGCGTCTGACGTCGGGCAGAGCCAACATCGGGGGGCAGTCCCGCTACAGACTGCTAGCTACAAGATTTTCTAGGTAGGGGTCCTAACACCTGGCGGCCTTAGTCCTAATGGTAATACTTGCTGCAAGAGGTCCACCTCAAAGTCAGATCATGTTTTTTTTTTTTTGCAGTTAATTGGTTTTGTCCACCCCAATTCAGACACCTCCTTCCTGCCCCCCAGCCCTGACACCGGCATCCCAGGGCGTACCTCCATCCCAGTGCTTCCCCATGGCTTGCCCATGGTGACTGTCAATGGTAGGAGTCATATGCTGGCAGAAATGGATCTGGTACCAGAAGAGGGGCCTGTAGCTGGTGCGGAGTTTGTGACGGGCAGTGCCATCACGCACTGCACCTGGCCATTTTCGTTTTCTCCCCAAGAGGAAACAGATGTCCAATACCATCCACACATGCCCACGCATGGTGAAACGTCGACGGCTGCCACTCCTCCACCCTAGTGTCCCAAGCAGTCCACCATAAACCTCTACGAGAGGGCAGACAAGCACCAGGAACAGCGTTCCTCCCTCCCCAGAGAAGGAGAGCAGTACTCCAGGTGCTCAGTCCTCCTCTCCCTGGCCAACCCCGTGAGGCAAGTCTGTTCCCAAACCGGGTCGCCGATGTGGGAAAAGGTAAAGCATTCAAGGAGCCTCAGCCCTCTTCATCACCTGGCTGGCAACAAAACATGTTGAACAGCGCTGTGTGTGTTTATTTCCATTATATATGTATTTTCTTAAAACCGAGGGCCTTTTCCTATAGTAATTCTTGTTTGAAAAGTGAAAGCAGGACTCCGTGCATGCAGAGAGTCCCAGTTTCACACTTCAAACTAGAATTACTATGGGAAATAACCCTCAGTTTTAAAAAAAAAAAGATGTATATTATGGACTTAAGCACATTTAGCACTATTCAACAACAGATTTTTGTTTACATGCCTCCAAAATCACCAAACTCGTTCATGCACAAGTTCAGCACCCTGCAGTGCCACTTTTTGTTGGAAACGCACAGGAAGGAGCAGGCCGCGAATTTCAGTCAGGACAACTGAAAATCTTTTTAGTAACAAAAAAAATGCATTTAATTGGACACATATGCTGTACAAACTGAATCAGAGCCATCACTGACTACAGCTCTGTTACTAGGCACCAATGTTACAAGGGCACTAAAAATGAGTGAAAAAGCTAACAGTGTCCCTTTAAAGCAGCAGTGCAGCTGTTTGACAGAAATTTTGACCCTGTCTTTTTTAAACACTAAACAATTTCTGAAATCCTCCACTTTCAATTTGCTGGTACAATTTTTCACTTCTACCAACAATTAGATATTAAAAAAAAAGTTTTAAAGGAGTTTTTTCTTGGAAAAAAAAAAAGATCACTTCCTTCGGCTTAGAAATAGCATTGTGGACCCAACAAGAGTTTGGTTTAAGTTTATATACTTTACAATTCAGGGTATTAAATAGTTGGTACAGCATAGCAAAATGCTATTCATATCAGAGAGTATTGCTAACCATTTTTGAATTGCATAGCACTGGACTGCTAAACTTTTTTTTAATGTTTTTTGTTCAGGTTTACACATTCAAAACACATTAAAGATAACGTTTTTTCATTTTGCTAATCAGTCTGTGCCTTGTGCGATGCATTTTCACAGCTGATTAGCACTTTCATGTGCAAAATGCTAATCAATAATTTAGGCTTATTTATTATCCAGCAAGTTATTTATCTAGGATAGCCTAGCTGAGATTTAACATCTCATTTCCAGTGGGGTCCTGCTTCTACCAGTTGTCACAGCTCAGTGGACTGCATCACTGAAAGGTTAAGTGACTTGCTCAAAGTCACATAATATTTGGATCTAGTCGGGACTGAACCAGTGACCTTCCAATTCATACTAACATACTAAAATGCCAGCAGAATAGGCCTAAAGGTCTTTCGTGTCTGCTTGTTTGGTCAGCCCCCACCCTGGGTGCTGACCTTGCTACCCCCCTTGCCTTCTCTGGCTTCTCCCTTCCCAGTTCCGGATATTCTTGCTGCATTGGATTTTGCTTCCAGAACCCTTCCCCTGTACCTGTCCCACCCCCTCTTGAACCCCTCCACTGTCTCTGCCTCCACCAGTCCCCTAGGCAGCGATTCCATGGCTCCACCACCCTCTCAGTTAAGTAGCACCTCCTCCTTTCTCCCTGAATCTTCCCCTCCAGCTTCCACCCATGCCTCTAGTGGCCCCTCCTCCTTCCTTGAAGCACCCTGACTGTTCCTCTCCTATTTACCCTCTTCACGTACCTAAGACCTCTATCATGTCCCCCGGTCCCTTCTCTCTTCCAATGTGTACATATTTAGCTCTTCGAGCCTCTCCTCATAGGTCCTGTCCCCCAAGCCCCAAATCATTTTGGTTGCCCTCCTCTGGACCTTCTCCAGGAGGTTAATGTCCCTGTTTAAGTGTGGCCTCCAAAACTGCACGCAGTACTCAAGGTGCGGCCTCCCAAGCCAGTGCTCTAACCAATGGACCACAGTGCCTCCTATGGACTGAGCAAGAAAGAAAATATCTATATAAAGCATAGCATATTAAAGTAAGCATTAAGCCCCTCCAAAGGAGGGTTCTACGGAGGGAATAATACATGGTTGAGAGTGGGTTGGGGCACAAGTGCCTCCAACCACCCAACCATGCATTAATTCCCCAGTAGAACCCTCCTTTGGAGGGGCTTTTTTTTTTCCCTTTTTCCTGTCTCCACGGACGCCGCTCTCTTCTGGGGCATCCTCTGCTCACTCTGACCGCCCCCGGTACCTCTTGGGGTACCACCAGATCTGCCACCATGCTGCCTCAACCTACCCCCACCCCCGGGTGGGGAGGAGGGGGATCCTGGGATGTCCCCCTCCAGTCCATTAGTGTGTGTCCGGCAGTCTGGACAGTCCTCGAGAGCCGGGTTATGGTGTCTGGGAGCTTGGATCCCCGTCTATGCCGGCATCCGTGAGGTCCTTTTTCCGTGTTTCAGGTGCCATCCCTTGAGGACATAGGCATGCAAGGGAGGCCAAGGGGTGGAGCATGTTGTGACGTGCAGATGCTCAGACTCCCGGCCTACGTCCTCCCCTTCCATTGGCTGTCCCAGCTGCACCGCCACCCGTGGTCACCCAGGTGGCGGTAGAGTAGCGGGACAGGCAACCCTTCCCTCCCAGAGAAGGAGAGCGGCCGATGGGCACTCGATCCTTCTCCCCCTGGCTGGCCCTCCAGCTGCCCGAGTCCGTTCCCAAACCCGGGCTGCTGGTGCCGCAATCTGTAAATCTACCACTGCGCTGGCGGGCCGGCCCCTTAGGATGGGCTTAATGCTCTTGTAACATGGAACAATACTGGTACAGTGCATAAACAGAAGTAGATGTAGTATTACTGTGATTTGTAAAAGATTAACAGAGACAGTTATGGTAACTGTTATCTTTATAACTGTATCCATAGTATACATAGTGCTGATCTGAACCTTACTTACTTATATTGTAGATAGATTTGTGTATTATTTTATGGCATTAATTAAACCTTATGTTGTTAACACTGTGCAATATATTTTAAGATGTTTCTTAGCACTCACAGGTAGTTTTCAGCGCTACTTGAAGAATAACAATTTTCATTTTATACGAGTTTCGCAATGCATGTACAGATTGAAATATAAAGTACAGTTACGTAAGAACTTACCATAACAGTAGATCTTCGAGAGGAGCTCTTGCAGCAGGCTATAACAGGACTATGCCGCAGGCACTAGGACCCTCTGGAAAACTTTTCAGCCAGCAGTATACAGCAGGGACCGCCCTCAACGTCGGCCCCACCCCGTCAGCCCTGGTACAAAAGGGGCAGACCCAGCTCCACCTCAGTTCCCCCAACAAGGCCCGCAAACAAGCCCTGACAAGAGAAGGACACGAAGCGCTCGATGAAGATGTAGATGAAGATCTGCACACCTTGAGGGGGAAGGCGGGTGGGAAAGTAACGCCTGCTGCAAGAGCTCCTCTTAAAGATCTACTGTTATGGTAAGTTCATACGTAAAGTACAGTTACGTAAGAACTTACCGTAACAGTATATCTTCGAGAACAGCTCTTGCAGCAGGTTACACCATTAGGACTGAAGCCGGCAGGCGCCAGGACCTCACGGAAATTTTCTAGCTAGCAGTATTCAGCGGGGACCACCTCTGACGTCGGTCCCGCCCCCGACGTCAGGTATAGTACATATGAATAGCTTGGCAGAAGACACCAGGAGAAAGGACTGCTGTGTGACTGAACTTCTCTGCTGGGACTAAAGTAGAAGAACTTTTGTACTTGGACCTTTAATTTAGGGTAAAAAAACTAACATACAAAAAAAAAAGTGTGTTTGGGTTAACTGAACTGAATGGGTATCTGAAGAGTTATCTAGGTGTAAATCTCAGGTGACTGAAAGGACTTAACTGCTGTGAGGTTTAAATTACTTGTAGAAAGATCTGGTAAGTGGGGGGTGGCTTAGCTAGAAGGAAGCTACATTTAAAGACTGCCTTAGAAAGTTTCTGCTAATAGCTTGGCAGAAGACACCAGGAGAAAGGACTGCTGTGTGACTGGACTTCTCTACTGGGACTATATTGCTCTCCTTCCCTCCCCTCCACCCAAAGCTAGTTCTATTTTTATAGGCACATAATTTGACTGACAACAGGAACTTCCTGTTTAGGGGCAGGAAGTGAGTGATCACAGAACCACCAAGGACCCACCATCCTAGAAGGGCAAGAGTAGCTCTCCGGCCCCTCTAGCTGCTGAGGTCTGCTCTGAGCAAGTAAGTGGTCTACTGAGAAATATAGGATATTCTTGTCTCAGAACAGGACAATCAGGAGCTAAAGGGCACACAGGCAGAAAGTAAGAAAGAGAAAAAAAAAACAGAGGAAATAGTAAGGATTGCAAACAGTTAAGGGGCCAGAAATAAGACATGATTGAGTGGTGAGTGCAGTGGCTGTGGAGCAGCAGTCTTCCGGGAGATGTTCTGGAGGATGCGTGTTGTCCCATCTGCAGGCCCCTCCTCTGGGCTGAGGGAGGAGGTTGCTCATCTCTCAGGCTGAGTTGGCCAAGATTTGTGGGACCTCTCTTCCATCCAGGACCACCAGTGCCACTGCCCGTTGCCTCAGAGGTTGCCAAGAAAGGGCGGGCTGGACCACAGTGGGCTCAGGGAGGTGAGGGTGGTGGAACAGAGGCGCATCCCTCCAGCTGTACCTCCCACAATTCCTATGCCATTCTGGCAAAGTGTGGTTCCTCTATAGGCACCCACAGTGGAGACCAAGGAGGATGCTGGGAACCTCCACAAAGGAGACCCACAGGAGGTGGCAGGGGACCCTGCAGGGAAGGAAACAACTCCTGGTGGGGAGACTCCATTGTTAGGAAAGGTAGAACTGGGGGAGGAAGGGAGAGGGAAGGTAAGGTGCCTGCCTGGCACCATGGCTTGGAGGGACAGGGCGCAATCCTCAGGATTGCGGAGCAGCTACACAGGGAGGGAGCTGGATGTCATTGTCCACCTAGGGACAAATGACCTGGCTAAGAAAGGGATTAAGAAGTGCAGGAAGAGTTTGTGGAATTGGGGAGGGCCTTAGTCAAGTAGCTAGCATACGGTAACCTTCTCGGAGGTGCTACCCATCTATGGCATAGGAGGGGCTAGGGTGTTCCGCACCATGGGATTCAATCAGTGGCTGAAAAACTGGTGTGGAGCTCAGGGATTTGGCTTCATTGGGGACTGGGGGTCCACCTGGAGTGATGCAAGCCTATACTGGCATGATGGGCTGCATCTGTCCGGGAGGGGAACCAGGATCCTAGGTGATAGGTTTAAATGCTTCATTGGCAAGCTTTTAAACTAGCCAAGAGGAGGCACTGGAAAGGCAGGAAAATCCTAGCCCCAAATAATCACGGTAGTAAGTGCGGCAAACACCAACATAGGGGTGTCGATAGGGAGGCAGGGGTCAAATGGAGAAGAGTGACAAAGGCAAGAAGGACGAGGATGGGGCAAAGGGAGTAAGGCCATCAGGAAATGGAGGGTAATGAGTACCAATGCCCGTGGTCTGGGCAACAAGCTCCCTGAGCTGATGGCCTTAATGGAAGAGGGATGCCTGGATATTGTAGCAGTCACAGAAACATGACTGGGATGTTAACATACCAGGGTACATAACCTACAGGAGAGACAGGCAGGGGAGAAGAGGGGGAGGAGTAACTCTCTATGTAAGGAAGGGATAAAAGCAACTGAACAAAAGAGTAAACAGGGAGGAGAGAAGGCACTGTGGGTCACCTTGGGACTGGAAAGGGCACCACAATCCAGCACAGGGTTGTGTACAGACCCCCATGTCAGGGGAAGGAATGGACAAGGATATGATAGAAGGCATTCTTAGAATGGCAGAGAAAGGAGATACTGTTGATGGGAGACCTGAATATGCCAGATGTTAACTGGAGCACATTTGCTGCAGCCACATGCAAGAGCAGGGCCATTCTTGATGCCCTACAGGTGGCAGGCATTAGACAGCTAGTTTCGGAACCCACTCATGAGGGAGCAATCTTAGACCCGTGCTCTCAAACGGGGGCAGTGAGAAGATCTCAGATCTAGAAGTGGGTTGCCATCTGGGCACAAGTGACCATCAAACAGTGTGGTTCACGTTAAACTCAGCTACAGAGTCAAGCCATACAAAAGTGAGGGTACTGGACTTTAGGAGGGCTGACTTTGGCAAGATGGGAGAGTGCCTCAGAAAAGCACTAGCAAACAGGTTAGAAGGAGGTGTGGAGCAACAATGGGGAATTACCAAAACTGCCATCACAGAGGCAACAAGCCTTTGTGTGAAGCAAATAAACAAATCAAAATGAAAGAAAAGCCACTATGGTTCTCAAAAGAGGTGGCTGTGAAAGTCAGGAAGAAAAAGATAGCATTCCAGAAGTATAAGGAAACACAGAAGGAGCAGGACAGAGAGCTGTACCAGTTAAGGCAGAAGGAAGCAGGGAGGGAAGTCAGAATAGCAAAGGCCCAAACTGAGGAAAAGATAGCCAACTCAGTTAAGAAGGGGGATAAAACCTTTTATAGGTACATCAGCGTGTGTAGAAAGACAAAGGGAGGGATAGTGAGGCTGAATAGAATGAATAAGTGGGTGGGCAGAGGGGACAGTGAAAAGGCAGGAATACTGAACGAATATTTCTGCTCAGTATTCCAAAAAGGAGGAAGTGCCTAATCCAATAACTAGAAGCACTCTTGAGAGGGGGGTCGATCCCAGTCCTTTCACAGAAGAAAGGGTTCTGCAAGAACTCCTAAAACTGAAGGTGGACAAAGCAATGGGTCCTGATGGAATTCACTCCAGAATTCTAAAAGAATTAAGGGAGGAACTAGTGAAAACACTGGCTACTCTTTTTAATAAATCATGGGAGGATGGTGTGGTACCCGAGGACTGGAGGAAGGCGGATGTGATTCCCCTTCACAAAAGTGGGACCAAGACAGAGGCAGGAAACTACAGACCTGTCAGTTGAACCTCTGTGGTAGGGAAAGTGATGGAGTCACTTCTGAAGGAAAGAATAGTTGAGTACCTAGAGGCCAGTGGAGCACAGGACCCAAGGCAGCATGGGTTCACAGCGGGAAGATCATGTCAGACGAATCTAATAGATTTCTTTGACTGGGTGACCAAAGTAGTAGACCAGGGAGGGGCTGTGGACATGGCCTGCCCAGACTTTAGCAAGGCATTTGACACAGTCCCACACAAAAGATAAATAGTCAAATTAACCAGCCTGGGAGTGGGACCCAGGGTGGTAGCCTGGGTAAAACATTGGCTGGACAACAGGACACATAAGGTAATTGTAAATGGAGTCCACTCTGAACAAGGGGTTACTAGTAGGGTGCACTGGGGATCAGTATTGGGTCCAGTCCTTTTTAATGTCTTCATCAGTGACATTGCAGAGGGACTGGAAGGAAAAGTATGCCTTTTGCAGATGACACAAAGATCTGCAACAGGGTTGATACAAGGAGGCGTGGAAAGGATGAAAAGGGACTTGGCAAGGTTGGAGGAATGGTCAGAAGTATGGCAGCTAGATTCAATTCAAAGAAGTGCAATAATGCACCTGGGAAACAAGAACCCAGGGGAAGAATACACAATGGGTGGGCAGGTAGTAACAACAACAAAAAAGGAAAGGGACCTGGGGGTAATCATATCAGATGACCTTAAGGTTAGCAAGCAATGTGAGAAGGCAGTAGAGAGGGCTGGGGGTATACTGGGATGTATAGGGAGAGGCATCAGCAGCAGAAAACATGAAGTTGTTATCCCTCTGTACAGACAGCTGGTGAGACCCCATCTGGAGTACTGTGTCCAGTTCTGGAGACCCCATCTCCGCAAGGACATAGACAGGATAGAGGCAGTCCAGAGGAGAGCAACTAAAATGGTGCAGGGTCTGCAAGAGAAGCCATATGAGGAGAGACTAAAGGAGCTTAATATGTATACCCTTGAGGAAAGAAGGGAGAGGGGGGGACATGATAGAAACTTTTAAGTACCTCAGTGGAATCAACAAAGTCCAAGAGGGTAGCATCTTTCAGAAAAAGAGACTTGCAAGAACAAGGGGACACAATTTAAAGATAGAAGGCGGTTCAGGGGCAATGTGAGGAAGTATTATTTCACAGAGAGGGTAGTGGATGCATGGAACAGCCTTCCTGAGGAGGTTGTGGGGTCTAAAACTGTGGGAGAATTCAAGAATGCATGGGACAGACATAAGGCAATTCTTGTGGGGGGTAGGAAGAAATAGGCTGTTGGTTAACTAGGATCTGCGGCCTATTCTGTAGGTAGGGAAATGGGCAGACTAGATGGGCCTAGCGGTCCTTATCTGCCGTCAAAGTCTATGTTTCTATATGGAGGCGGTCCCCCATAATCCTCAGTTCTCCCGCCGGAGACTCCCGTCCGCTGGATGACATCAGAAGAGGAGACCGAGGATCTGCCATCAAATAGCAAACAAAGAGACTGTAAATGCCTTATCCTAGGAGAAGGATGTTGTGACTACAACCTACCTCCAGCGGGGATGGTGGGAGGGAAAGTACCCACTGCAAGAGCTGTTCTCGAAGATCTACTGTTACGGTAAGTTCTTATGTAACTGTACTATCTTACTTCGAGAAACAGCTCTTGCAGCAGGTTACATCACTAGGACTGATTCCCAAGCAATACTGGAAATCACACACCATCGGGAGGAGGAAAGGTAAAAATTCTCGAATTACATCGAGCCTAGGACAAAAGTCCCTGAAGGACTGCTAGACCAAACCCTGCTCTTCGCCTCGATGCACTGTCCAGGCTGTAATGCCTGATGAACATGGCCGGTTTTAGGCACCAGCAAACCCTGCAATCGCTGGTGGCCCCCTGCTTATGGGGGGGCCCAACTAAAACAGTTTACCTTAATTATTTTAAATCTTTTTTTATCTTCTTAAAACAGCAATAAAGGACTGTGCAGATTTTGATGTGGGATCATGATTTCATGAAAAGCCTTACTAAGCTATGACCCAGGCAGTAAGAGGCAGATAGGTAACAATGGATGTGAGAGAAGGAACAGTATGCACTGACCCTGCGGTTTCCCTTTAAATTTTTTTAAGATGCCACTAGTACTGAAAATACAATAAAATGATGTGTGTATTGGTTACAGCTAAACATATGGGGTGATGGGCAAGTAGGTGGGCCCCATGACTTCATTAATCTGCTGGGGGCCCCCAAAACCCTAAAGCCGGCCCTGCTGATGAAAGTGTGTACGGAGCTCCAAGTAGCTGCAGCACAAATAGCTGAGGTGGATACATTCCTTAAAGCCGCAAAAAAGATAGCCACCCCTCTGGTGGAATGGCCCTTAACCGCGCCCGGTAAGGGTTTGTTGCGCTTCTGGTAACAGAATGTAATGCACTGAATGAGCCACCTGGACAGCGACTGTTTTGAAACAGGAGCTCCCATCATCCTATGGGCAAAGGAGACGAAAAGTTGGTCCGATTTTCGGTGCTGTTCGGTTCTGGTCAGGTAGTACCCGAGACACCTATGCACATCAAGAGTGTGCAGAAGGGCTTCTCCTTGATTAGAGTATTTCGGGAAGTACACTGGTAGCTCGATGTCCTGATTAAGGGTGAGAGCTGAGACCACCTTAGGCAGAAATTTAGGATTAGTCCTCTGGGGTAACCTGTCTTGGTGGAAAACCAAATAAGGTTCTTTGCACATAAGTGCGTGCGTTTCAGAAATTCTTCTGGCCGAAGTAACGGCAACTAAAAATAACGTTTTCCAAGACAGAAAAAGTAGCTCGCAATCTGCGGCTGGCTCAAAAGGTGGCAGCGTGAGCTGTTCCAAGACGAAGGGTAGATCCCATGGTGGGATCTGATCCTTAATCAGGGGCCTAAGGTGGAGGACACCCCTCAGGAAGGCATGTGTTGTATCCAGCTGAGCTATAGTGCGTTGGCCTATAGGGACGTGGTAGGCTGAAATGGCACAGAGGTGTACCTTAATCGAGGAGTAAGCCAAACCGGAGTGGAAAAGGGACAGTAGGTAATCCAATACCAGCTTCTCTGGACAGTCCAAAGGCGATAAGCCGCGTGCTTGAACCCATAAACAAAACCTGCACCACTTCATGGCGTAGGTCACATGGGTAGCCAGTTTCCTGGCGGCAGTGAGAACGTCTGCCACCTCTTGCGAGACCCCGTGTCGCATCATGGCTATGTCTCTAGGAGCCAAGCATGCAGGTTCAGGGAACGTAGGTCCGGATGGACTAAGGAACCCGCCTCCTGAGACAGCAAATGGGAGCCGATTGGTAAAGGCACTGGAGGTTCCCGGGATAGCTGATGCAAGAGAGGGAACCAGATCTGTCTGGGCCAAAAGGGCGCGATCAGTGTAAGCGTTGCTTGCTCCCTGCAAAGTTTTAGAAGAACTCTCTGGATCAACGGAAAAGGGAGAAAGGCGTAGAGGAATCTGCCCACCCAGGAAAGGGACAACGCGTCTCGCCAGAAAACACCAGGCCCTGGATCTAGCAAGCAAAAATTGGGCAGTTTTGCGATGGATGGGGACGTGAAAAGGTCTAGCTCTGGAGTACCCCATCTGCGAAACAGATCCTCTGCCACCTCCTGCAGCAGTTCCCATTCGTGGACTCTGGCCTGAGAGCAGCTCAGGCCATCTGCGATGACGTTGTCCACTCCCGGAACATGAACGGCAATAAGGTTTGCGCCGTGTTGTAAGACCCAATCCCACACTCTCATGGCCTCCCTGCAAAGTGGGTTGGAATGGGTGCCTCCTTGTTTGTTGAGGTAATACATCATAGCGGAATTGTCTGTTGGTAACAGAAGTGTACCCGGTGGAATCTCCGACTGGAAGGCCTGCAGGGTGTAAAGAACTGCCTTCATTTCCAGGATGTTTATGTAGAGATGAGACTCTTGGTCTGTCCACAGGCCCTGAGACCGGACACCGTCGAGGTGTGCTCCCCAACCGAGCCCTGAGGCGTCTGTGGAGAGTGTCACAGTCGGGGGCGGCACTGTGAAGGGGACTCCCGCCGAGAGATTCCTCTAATCTAGCCACCACTGCCAATCTCGAATTACAGCCTTCGTGATCCAGATTGGATGCTGCAGATGGTCTTGCCTTTGGTCCCATTTTACCCATAACATCTACTGGGTTACCCGCATGTGGAGACGGGCAAGCGGGACTGTTGCAATGGTCGCAGCCATGTGTCTGAGCAGGCAAAGGACCAGTCTGGCAGGAACGGTCTTCTTCGCCGAAATGTCCCTGATGAGGGATTTGATGTGTTCCGCTCTGTCCTGGGGGAGGAAAGCTTTCCCTTGGATGGTGTCCAGAACTGCTCCTATGAATTGCAGAGTCTGGGATGGAACCAGGCGTGACTTCTCGTAATTGATTATAATACCCACCATCTTGAACAGAGACTGAGTGCAGTGAATGGCAGACATCAGGGCCTCCCGGGAGGGCACCATGAGAAGCCAATCGTCCAGGTAGGGGAACACGTAGTGGCCTGTCTCCTCAGAGATGCGGCTATGACCGCCATGCACTTTGTGAACATCCAAGGTGCCGATGACAGCCGAAGGGAAGAGCTCGGAACTGATAATGGCGACACTGAAACTCGAAGCGCAGGAACCTCCTGTGTGCCTGAGCAATAGGAATATGCAGGTAAGCATACTGCATGTCTAGGGACACTAGAAAAGCACCCTGCTTCAGCATGGGAATCAAACCCTGAAGGGTCACCATGTGGAAGCGCTTGTACAAGACCGAGACGTTGAGGTCGCTGAGGTCCAGTATTGGACGGAGGTCCCCAGTTTTCTTTGGAACCAGAAAGAAGTGAGAATAATATCCTAGCCCCTCTGGTTCCTTGGTATGTGCTCTATAGCTTCTTCTTCCAGAAGTGCGAGCACCTCGTGCTGTATGAGCAGGGCATGCTGACCTGAGTAACGGGACAGCAGGGGAGGTCTTGTAGGTGGGTCTAGAAACTCTATGCAATGACCTTTCTTGACCAACTGGAGAACCCACCTGTTGGTGGTGATCGATTGCCACCCTAAAAAGTGGCGAGCGACGCAACCCCCGACTTTCCTTGCCCACTGATCCAGAGGAGGGGCGGGGGCCCGGAAGGAGTCATGCTGTGGCAGCATTAGTCCCTGCGGGCTGGGCCGACTTCGGGTAACGTTGGCCTCTGCCCGGGGATGACTTGGTATGGGCCTTGCGCGAAAAAGTGCCCCTTTGCTGCTGGCCGGAACTTTGCTGCTGTCTTTGTTGCTGGCCGCGAAAACGGCTATGGTTCCTACAAAAGGAACTAGGCCTGGATCTGTACATGGCCTGTACAGATCGGACTGCCTTCCCTGTGTCCTGGAGCTTGGTGATGACCTTCTCCGAGGATTCACCAAAGAGTACCTCGCCATTGTAGGGGACATCTAGAATATTTTTCTGTACATCCGGGGTGAAGCCAGCGACACGGAGCCAGGAGTGTCACTGGAGACAAATGCCTGAAGCTGCAGCTCTGGCCGAAGAGTCTACGGAATCATATGCGGATCTAAGCATTTGGGTCCCCACATCTGACCTGGTGCGGAGTAGGTTGAAGAGCTCCGCTTTCTGGTCGCCATCGGGAAGCTTTTCAACCAGGTCCCGGCCCTGTTCCCACAGGGCATTCTGGAACTGTACCATATGGGTAAGGTAGTTCAGAGACCTGATGGCGCATGTAGCAGCCGCGTACGTGCGCCTCCCCAGGGCATCCAATTGCTTGGATTACTGGTCTGGTGGCTGAGTGCTCATATACTGGGGCCTTTGAGACCAGTCATGTGAGGCCGTGATGACCAGGGAATCTGCCAGAGGTTGCTTCGCCAAGTACTGGTCTTCTCTCAGGAGCCCTTGTACGGGTGGTCAGCCTTCTTGGCACCACAGGGTGGAGTGGGCGGCTTCCATGCAGCAGTGGCGTCCATAAGAGGTGTCCACCAAGGGTGGCACTACCACAGGCTTTGGGTCTTTCTGCCGAAGGCAGCGAGCAAGGCGTTGTCGTTCGGGGTCAAGGTCTTCAGCATCCCACCCCATGTTGTCCTGGATGTGCCTCATGATCTCAACGAAAGAGGGATCATCCGGTGGGGACCTGGGGAGGTCATGTGAGTCAGGAGAGGAGATGCTGAGTGAAGAAGGAGATCTGGAGTATTCTGAAGTGTCCAATCTTGAATCCTCCCTCGACGGAGTATCCCTGCGTCATCTGGGTAGTTTGGGGCTGGGTGACCCTGATGGAGATCTGGAGGGAGGCCTTCTCCTGTCTGTAGATCTGCCCCTAGGAGGTGGAGTCTGTTCCTTGGGGGCTGGTGGTCGTCCTACTGGCCCCTTAGGTGGAGGAGGGGGAGTAGGAGGTGAAAGGGTAGGAGGAGAAGGAGTAGGAGGAGGACGGGCGGGGACCACAGCCTTCCTGATGGTGTCCCACCAAAAAGTAAAGAGCTCCTTTACTTCTGTGATATTCATGCCCAATGACGGACCTGGCGCCGGTGGTCTGTCACCGGGGTCGGGCGTCGGGTCCCCGGGTGTCTCCCGGTCTGAGGAGAGTTCCCGTGGGAGCCTGGCATCCTCGGTGTTGCCCGCCTGGTCTTCGGGCTGTGGGGTGTCCTCCTCTATCAATTCCCTACGACCTGCGTCTGCCAGTGACGGGGGTGCGGTCTTCACTCCCAGAGATGCCGGCGTCGGTCCCCTGGCCGGCGCCCGGACCTGTGAGCGCCTGGCGTCGACTGGTGTCTAGCAGGTGTCATCGGCTCCTGTGAGCGCCGAGCTGATTTGGAATGTTTGGCCGATGTCGGGTGGTGAGCCGACATCGGGTCCGATGCCTGTTTCAGGGACGTCAGGTCCTTGGTCTTTCTGGGTGTGGGATCAGGACCTCTGGGCGGTTGGGAGACTGACCTGGCGTCAGTGTCCCAATGTCAGGTGTAAGAAGATGACTTATGGTGCTCAGAAGACTTCGAAGAGGCCTTGGATGGGGTTGAGGAAGCCGAGGGCCTCGATGTCTTAATCGGGTGGAGCGAGGAAGAGCCGCCTGAAGACCTGACCTTAACCGTGGGGGCTGCAACCGAGCCCTGGAGGGAGAGCGGTCCGATCTGGAGCCGGAGCTGTGGGAGTCCGAGGCCCGAGTTGGGGACCAAGACCTCACCTTCTCCCAGTGCTTGTCCCGGTGTTTGTGGGATTTTGAAGAAGATTCTCCCCTGAAGGAAGGTTCTTTGTCCATCCTTTTTAGTTTTTCTTTGAGGAGATATGCCTGAAGTGCCTTCTGACGGCGGATCCTGGTGCGGCTATTGAAACCCTGGCAAAAGGTGCAGGCCTTGGTGTCGTGGTCAGACACAAGCAACGCACACAGGAAGAGTGAGGATCCTTGAAAGGGATCTGTTTTCCGCAGGCACACTTTGAAAGGTGACCCTCAAGTGATGGAGTTGGAGAGGACATCAGTTGTGCGGAGAAAAAATTAGCTGAAAGTTCTGTAGTCGTCGTGTGCTAGAAAGAGACTGAGAGGCCGATGCTGGCAAGTCAACGGTGGGAAAAGAACTGGGGATTATGGGGGACCACCTCCATATGTACTACGCCTGACGTTGGGGGCGGGACCGACGTCGGAGGTGGTCCCTGCTGAATACTGCTAGCTAGAAAATTTCCATAGGGTCCTGGCGCCTGCTGGCTTCAGTCCTAATGGTGTAACCTGCTGCAGAGCTGTTTCTTGAAGTAAGATCTGTACTATCTTACTTGGGTGGGAACTCTTGCAGCAGGCTATAACAATTAGGACTGAATACCATGCAGTACCACGCCAAAGAGGTAGGCGACCCCGGGAGGTGGAATATACTGACTCCAGAGGCCTAGGACAAAAGTCCCTGTAAAACAGTCAGACCAAAGCTGGTACGGCGTCTGGAGACAATATCCAAGCTGTAATGCTTGACAAAGGTATGCACCGAATTCCAGGTAGTGGCCGCACATACGTCCCTTATAGAGACATTTCTCAGGGCGGCAAAAGAAGTAGACACTCTCCTGGTGGAGTGACCCCTGATAGGACCTGGTAGGGGTTTATTGTGCTTTTCATAGCAGAAGGATAAGCAGTGGACAATCCACTTCGAAATTGTCTGCTTGGCCACCAGTTTGCCCAATCATTGTGGTGCAAAGGCCACAATGAGTTGCTCTGACTGATGGTGAGTAGCCGTCCTTTTGAGGTAATACCTCAAAGTCCTGTGGACGTTCAGTGTGTGAAGGAGAGCTTCCTCTCTATTAGATGGGGAAGGGAAATAGACTGGAAGGTCAACCGACTGGTTGAGGGTCAACTCCAAGACCACTTTCGGAAGAAACTTAGGATTTGTTCTAAGGGAAACCCTTTCCCTGTGGAAAACCAAATATGGCTCTTTACACATCAGAGCCTGAAGTTCAGAAACTCTTCGAACTGAGGTAACAGCAACCAAAAAACACACCTTCCAGGAAAGATAACACAGCTCACAATCCGCTGCCGGCTTAAAGGGAGGGAGGGTGAACTTCTCCAACACAAAAAGGAGATCCCAGGGTGGGATAGGATCCCTAATGGGAGGTCTCATATGCAAAATTCCTCTCAGAAAGGTGTGGGCTACATCCAACTGTGCTAATGCCTTGTCTCCAATCAGAGCATGATAGGCAGAGACAGCCCACATGTGTACCTTAATAGAGGAGTAACTCAGGCCATGTTGGTACAAGGAGAGGAGGTACTGTAACGCTGAGTTCACTGGACAGGTGACTGGGACCAAATGCTGTGACGAGGCCCATAAACAAAACCGCTTCCATTTCATAGCATAGGCGGAGCGGGTGGAGGGCTTCCTCGCTGACATTAGGACTGCCACCACCTCCGGGAAAACCCTGTGTCTCTGTTGAGCTACGTCTGAAGGAGCCAAGCATGCAGATATAAGGAGCGGAGATCTGGATGGACCAGCGACCCCTGTTCCTGGGATAGCAACTGCGAGCATATGGGCAGCGGAGTTGGAGGTTCCGTCGATAACCGCTGCAGGAGTGGGAACCAAATCTGCCGAGGCCATCGGGGGGGCTACTAGAATCATTCAAGCCCCTTCTGCCTGTAACTTCAGAGGACTCTCTGAATGAGAGGAAAGGGTGGGAAGGCATTGAGAAATCTCCCTACCCAGCAAAGGGATAATGCGTCTGGCCAGAAAACTCCAGGCACGTGCTCTCGCGAGCAAACAATTGGCAGTTTGGCGTTGCGTGGTGATGCAAAGAGGTCCCACTCTGGATGACCCCACTTATCGAAGAGCTGATCTGCTATGGACTGTAACAGCTCCTACTCGTGTGCTCTAGAATGAGACCTGCTTAAGCTGTCGGCCAGATTGTTCAGGATGCCTGGAACGTGCACTACGGACAGCAGAATGTGCCGCTCCAGCGCCCAGTGCCAGACACTCATCGCCTCCCTTCAAAGGGGATAAGAATGAGTACCCCTTTGCTTGCTGATGTAGAAGATGACCGCCATATTGTCTGTTTGAATCAGAAGAGAGCCTGGCACCAGGTCCTCTTGAAAAGCCTGTAAGGAATAGAGAACCGCTTGCATCTCCGATACACTGATATGGAGAGATCGCTCCTCGGGTGTCCAAACCCCTTGCATTTGATGAGCACCCAGGTGCGCTCCCCAACCCAGATCCGATGCATCTGTCGTAAGAGTCTGACCTGGTGGCTCCGGACGAAACCTGACCCCTTTCTCTAAATTCCGCGGGTCCATCCATCAAAGCAAAGTTTTCCTGACTGGCTCAGTGATCCTGACCAGAAAGTCTAGATCATCATAGCCCTGGTCCCACTGTACCCTGAGCATTCACTGTGGGACCCGCATGTGGAGGCGGACCAGAGGAGTAACTGGAATGGTCGCCGCCATGTGTCCCAGTAGCCTGAGGAAGTTCTGCACGGGAACTTGAGGAGTTACTGAGACCCATTCAGCAATCTCTTGCAGGCGATCGCTCCTGTCCGGAGGTAGGAAAGCCATGTCCTGGATAGAATCCAGGACCGCTCCAATGAAGATGAGTCTTTGACTGGGCTTGGGGGGCGATTTCTGAAGGTTCAAGGTGATCCTCAGCTCTCGGAACAGAGTATAGGTGTCTCCGAGGGTGTGAAGTAGGCTTGACCTGGACGGGGCTGTAAGCAGCCAATCGTTGAGGTAAGGGAAAACGTAGTGCCCCATGCGCCTTAGAGCCACAGCCACCACTGCCAAGCATTTTGAAAAGACTCACGGAGAGAAGGAGAGGCCGAATGGAAGAACTCGGAATTGGTAGTGCTCCCCTTGGAAGTGGAACCTCAGAAACTTCCGGTGGGGAGGAAAGACACCGATATGCATATATGCATCTTGCATGTCTAGGGAGCAGAGCCAGTCTCCTTGGTGCAACGGGGGAGTAGCCCTAGAAGGGTCACCATCCTGAACCTTTTGTACTCTATAAAGAGATTGAGAGAGCTAAGGTCCAGAATGGGACGAAGATCCTGTGTCTTTTTTGGGACCAGGAAGAAGTGGGAATAAAACTCCTTTCCCCGCTGATGCAAGGGGACTAGCTCTATTGCCTTTTTTTGCAAGAGGGTCTGAATTTCTCCTTCTATCAGTGGGATGTGAGAAGGAGTATATTGGGAATACTTTGGTGGAGTATTTGGAGGGAACTCCGTGAACTGTAGTGTGTGCCCTCTCCTGATAATGTCCAGGACCGCAGTTACTGACCTCCACCCTTCAAGATGAAGGGAGAAGTGGCCCCCTTTGGAAGGGGGGGTGGAAGGGAGTCATTGGGCTGAGCTGGGCGTAGGCAGAGAGGCCTGGGATGACTTGGGCCCACGGTTAGGAGCACCTCCAGGTTGCTGGTTACTGGCTCTCCTACAAAAGGCGCCTCTCTGACCCTGCTGATTACCATAGGCTTGTCCATGCTGACCACCTGACGGCTTGCGAAATGGCCGTTTCTGTTGCCGTGGTACATTTGGCGGACCGACCAGATGGACTTGCCCGACTCCTGGAGACGAGAAATCAAAGCTTCCATCTCTTGCCCAAACATCACAGTACCCTGGAATGACAAATTCCTGATACCGGACTGCAGATCCTGGTGAAAACCCGAAACTCTTAACCAGGAGTGGCGCCGAAGGCACACCCTGGAAGCAGCTGCCCTGGTTGCCGTATCTGCAGTGTTGTACGAGGCTCTCAGGACATAAGAACCTATGTCGGAGCCCGATTTAACAATGTCCAGAAGTTCCGTCTTCTGCTCTGAATCTGCCATGGCTCTCAATGGCTCTTGTCCCCTCTCCCACAGAGCATTCTGGTACTGGACCATATGCGTCAGGAAGTTAAGGAACCAGATGAAGCAGGTGGAGGCAGAGTAAACTTTCTTGCCCACCTGGTCCAACTACCGAGACTCCGGATCGGGAGTCTGTGAGCTCGGGTGCTTCGGCTGCCTGGACTTGTCATGGGCAGCCATGATGACCGAAGAGTCCGCCTGAAGGTTCTCTGCTAAAAAGGTTTCTGCCCTTGGGGCCTTATACAGTCTGTCCGAAACAGCCGGGATGGAAGCCGGACGCTTCCAAGTAGTCTGAGTCAGGTCCTGGAAAGTGTCCACTAAAGGAGGGACCACCAATGGCTTTGGCTCCTTTTGCCTCAGGTATTTGGCCAACCTTTGGCGTTCCGGATCCAGGTCCTCTGTTTCCCACTCACTGGAGGCCTGGATATGCCTCATGACGTCCATAAAGGTCGGATTGTCTGGAGGCGAGCGAGGCTGGTCCTTCTCTCCCGGGGACTGCCCTACGTCGAGAGAGGAAGAAGATGTCGACAAAGAAGAGGGAGATTGACTACTAGGTCTGTAATAGTCATGTAACCCCCTTGTTAGCCGGGGTTACTAGAATCCCAGTAAGACCTATTGGTAGGCAGGGAAGGCAGCTTGTAAAACTCCAGTTAAATGGGTTTCACACTGTCTCACTCTGTTCTCAGTCTCAGCTGAGACTGAGGGATGACATCACCAATAGAACTTTCGCAGCTGCATAAGCCGATTGGAATCTGCAGCAAAGGGAGTTAGATAGAACGTTGGGAGTTTTCAAAGTGAGAGTCTGCAGTTTGGCTTGAGTGAGCGAAGTTGTACTAAAGTGGTGGAGACCGCTGTTCGGGTCTCAGTGCCCCCTCCCTCCGGGGGGGGATGTAAAGATTCCCAGCAGATTCCTGGGGCAATCTCCTTAATTCTGCTAGTGGAGGAAAAGCTGCCTGTTTAGTCCAAGATTTATTTTGGAAGATGGAAGATTTGTGAGTCGCCTGTGGGGCACCTGCAACTTAAGGGTGAGTGTCTGCTCTGGCTAAAAGGGCATATGTTTTCTTCACCCTGGGACTTGTGTGGAAATCTAGGGATTGAACTACATATTGGGAAGCCTAGAGAAATGGACCAAGCAAGTAAAAGTAGTGTCAAATCCCAGAGTCTTGTGAGATGCAAATAATATGTAGAGGAGATGTGACAGACGTCTACCTTTAATCTACATTTAGGAGTTCAGCAATGGAATTGTTCAGTTTTCCAGAGAAATGGCTGGGTATGGGCTGTGGGAGCTGGAGGTGGGTGGCCCCCATCTTTAATGACCAGGTCCACCTCTACAGATTTCTTCTGTGGTTTCTACTTTGCCTCAGGCACTTGGCCAGTGATGGGGGAAGTACCCAGACGTGGGATTGTAAGGAAAATTCTCTCTAGGAGTCGCAGTCTCTAGTGTGGTGTGGGGAGCCACGACAGGATAATTGGTCCATTCTTCCAATGGACCACGAATGGAATAATTGGATCATTCTTCCAATGGACCATGCTAATGGGATAATTGGTTCATTCTTCCAATGGACCATGGATCAAGTGGCCGGCAGGGGAGCCGGGCCCATGGGGAAAACCCAAGTGTGTACAAGTCGGGCTGTGTACCCAAAGGCTGCGTACAAGTCCGGGCTGTGTGCCTGGTGGGTTCAGAGCCTGAGGGCTGGAAATGGTGATAAAGTGTTCTGTAGTCTCTAATCTGCATTACCAGGAAATATAGCCCCATGGGGGTCCGTCTATGCTTTGCTTGTTCAGCTAGTATGTGAATACTAATAATAAAAGCCACACTGAAGAATCCCATTCCTGGTTCTGGACATTACAGTTATTGCTTCCTGTGTTCGGAATTACTTGGGTGCCCCTGTGCAGAGTAGCCAAATCTAGGTCCCCCTGTGCCGGGTAACCTCATCCTCCCTGAACCCAGGTCCCCACCAGGTACTGCTGTCAGCTTCAACAGCATGCCACCTGTCGTTTTGGCAAAAAGGCAGGGGTGAGGGGTTACAAAAATGGAGGCACCGCTTTGGATTTTGTTCTGGGAGGAAGGTGCTTGGGCAAGGTGGCTAGCGTTTTGGCTATCTGGCAGTGGGTAGCCCTAAAAGCTGAAGCAATTTCCCTAGTGTGTTGCTGTGTGCTGTGGATCTTGTGCTGCTGTTTAAAAATGCCAGGTGTTGATAAGGAGCAGTAAAGCCAAAGAGTGTGCCCTTGTCCTGCATCAAAAAACTGTTTACAGCATTTTTGCCTGCTTTAAAAATGAACTGTTGTGAAGAAAAGTGTGGAAGACTAGGGGTAGCAACAGGAAAATTGTGCCCTGGATGTTAGAAACGCTTTCTGAATGAATTGAGAGACTGCAGGTTTAATGGCTATGTTAAATGGCTGACATGGGCCCCCGCCGTGGAGTCAGTTAAAAAAAAAGTTGCATTCTGCAGTTTAAATTCTGCCTGCCTCGATACGCCGTGAGGAGAAGAGCCCCCCGCGAGGAAGAAGAGGCCATTGGCATGGCGTCGGTGGTTGGTCAGGCTGCAATCAGTCCGCGCCTCAGCCAGCTCTACAGAGACTGCCCCAGCATTCGAGAGGGAGTGTGAGTGGAGTCGTGTACTGGCTAGTGGAGGGCGTCGGAGTGTTAAAATGCTGTAAACCTTACAAAATTGACTTTCTTGTTTAAAATCGGGCTCAACCCGCTAATCGATCATTGAAATTGCAAGAGTGGTGGTTAAAAAGACGATCGGTAGGACTGCCCGCCCGTTTCTGTTCTGAAGTCTCCAAGAACTGGCTGCAGGCCATTTTTCCCCATCGCAGCAAATTGCTACTGATAACAGTAAGTAACCATCCTTAAAACTGCTCAAACAGTGATTTTCAGCCCTATGCCATATAAATGTGTGTGCAGCAGTGTAGTCGCTTTGCAAGTAACGACTGTGTAATGTCCTGCCGGCAAGTGCAAGTCTGTTAAGCCATTGACTGTGTGCATAGTAATGAATTTAGCCTCAGTTTAAAGTTTGTAGCCAGAGAGAGACTGTGGGTTGTAGCCAAAGTGCAGCACTAGTAACACAGGCAATCCTGTGCTAAAAACCTGAAGCTTTAAGGGACTGTGAATCAAATAAATGTTACCAGCATGTAAAAAGTCCATGGAAAATCCTGTCAATGTGTTTAAAGCTAGAACAGAGCAAGTTGTGCAGTTTGAGCAAAAGTTATCAGTAGTTTGTGTAAATCGGGTGCGCAGTGGCTTGACCCAGATTCTGAATGTTGATGCACAGGAGTGTTGCCACTGCCATTACAGGGTGGGGTAGTAAAGTAAACACAGCAGCAGAGGAGCCATTTTACAACTAAACAGTGTGTTCAGTAAAGTTGGGACTTTCAGTTACAGTGAACTTTTGTTTATTTTTCTGCAGTTATGGCCTCAGGACCAGCTCGTTACCCGGATCATGCCCAGGTTGCAGTAACAGCAGCAGTAAATAGACTGAGGGATATTGAAAAGTGGTGCTATGGCGGGCAACTGCCTCCTCATGTGGCGATTCCTAATTTTCCAGTGCACGTATGCCAAATATGCTTGAGAGCTGGAAGGGACGTCTTCATGATTCCTCACTGTGCTGGATGCCTAGAAAAATATGGCCTGTATAAAGCACCTCAAATTTGTTTGGCTCCCACATGGACAAAAATTCAGGAATCTGCAGTTGGCAGCACACAGCACCAGGTGGAGCCTGTGGAGGAAGGCCCCTCGGGGGAGTGTGGCACAAAGCTAAAGAGTGCAGAGTTAGAGACAGAACCAGAAGTTGAAGTTTCGGATGCTGGATCCCAGAAGGAAAGTTCGGATAAAGCATCAATAGACCCCTGGTGGGGGGGCCTAGCCAAGTCTCTTAGACGAAGATGAGATGCGGGAGGCCTTTGAGTGGGAGGTGTCGAACTCCACGCCTAGTGATGAGTGGATAGTCTCAGGAGTGAGGACGACTGCTCACTCCTGGGCTCAGATCCTCAGTGAAGAGGAAGATGAGGGTGAACCTATGTGGCCTTGTGAAAAAGGAACGGGTACACAGCCTCAAGATCTTGCCTCGGAGGAATGTATGGAAGAAAGTGGTGATGCCACTGCCCTGGCTTTGCAGGAGAAAGAAGTCAGGGATCCGTTTCTAATTTCTTTAAAGATGCGAAGCTGGCAGAACCAGGACTGGCCACCCCCAAGCCAGGCCAGCGGTCTCAGATTGACCAAAGCAAGTAAAGAGGAGAGACTGGTTCGTAGGAAGGCAAATGAGATCTATGGTATGACCTTTCCTACCTTTCCTCGGAAAGTCTGGGAGGAGATTGAGAACTGCAGGAAATCCTGGATCTGGGATGAAGCCATGAAAAGTGTGCATCCTGGGGCCAACAAGCATGTAAAGAATAGACTGTTCCACGAAAAGTATACCCAGTGGAAGAGAGGCAGGACACTGTTTATAGACAGAGTGAGAATAGTGGACGGAGAGGGACGTGAATCTCCACTGTGTGAATTATGTGCGCCCAGACGGGGTAATAATTCAAGCTCCTGACCCCCGGTACTATTGGCCTCAGTGTAAGGACCTCCCAGCAAATAAGCCCGTGCCTACAAAATGGAGAGCCGAGCAGTGGTAGTCAATACTGCCACACCAGACTGTGAAGTGCCTTTATTGATCCGCCAATATGAATATCCAGGACTCAGGTACCCCACATTCATCAGTCTACAGTTTACTGTCCTTTCCAGCAACCATCGACTGGCCCACCAGATGACTTCAGATCCAGAGAGGACACCAGCCCAGCTGTATCCTGTTCATCGCCTGGTAATCGGATGACGTCGGACCAGCTGTTTTCTTTTTGTTCCTGTTCTAAGGTTCCATCTCCAGATATGACCTCAGCCCAGCTGTTCCCAGATGTGCCCTCCTGTGGTTCCCGGAAGATGTCCGACCAGCTGTATCGGAAGAAATGCTGCCAGGGAGAGTCTTCGTCAGAGGTGCAGGTTGGTGCCAAATCTCGTATTACAAGTGGCTGGATAAGTCCAAACTTTTCTATCTTTATGACATTGCAGTACACACCCTACACTAACAGACTTCAAAATGTGTGAACTGTCCTCAAAGACTCTCCCCTTCGGGACTTTGGCCTGTTAGAACTGTGCTTCACCGGGCTCCGGCCCAGGAGAGACTCTTTATTGGACTAGCCTTAGGGCCTTGTGGTCGTTAGTTGGGACTTTTAGGGCACTCCATCCCCCAAATGTGTATTGTAAATAATATCGTTGTTATATAATATAAATACTGTTTTTCTACCTTGTTTCTAAAAAAAAATCTTTTTGGGATTTTTCAGTGTTTTGATGGTAGGGGTTTTAGGTAGACTGTGTATGCAGATTAGGAGTGTGTGTTGTCTTTCTTTTTCTTACAGGTGTTCCTGGGAAGACAGAAGAGAAGACAAGAAGAGGAGGAGGGGCTCATCGGAGTTCCTCACCAGTGCTTTAGAGTGTTTAGAAATTTAAAGTACTGTGGTGTTATTGTTATGGTTACTGTATTAACCCTTTCCTTCCACAGGTGTGGTTGTGGGGTTAGGGAGGAGGCAGTAATGTGGTATTTTAATGGTGTATGGTTGCAGGTTGCCCAAGGTCGGGGAGGTCCCCGGGTTGTTTTTATTTTGGGGGTATTAGGTTAAAGGCAGATAGGTTTTCCCTAGAGGGTTAGGGGGGATAGACAGGCTGTGGCCCTGACCTGCAGCAGGGACCGCAGTGCTGATCTATCAGGGCTATGCTCTGGATATTTCTACCAGAGCCACTAGGTGTCCATAATAAGTGGATAGTGTAGAGGCTGATATGTCAGCTACAGGCCTCTAGGCCCTTAGTGTTGCTTGCCTGTGCTTGCACATGGTAGGTGGGGGCCTGATCACCTCCTCCGAAGGTAGCACATAGGGTGGGATGGCCTAAGGCCGGGTAAATAATAACTGCGGACAGTCATTTTCCTGGTCAAGGGCGAGTGTAACCCCCTTGTTACCCGGGTTTACTAGAATCCCAGTAAGACCTAGTGGTAGGCAGGGAAGGCAGCTTGTGAAACTCCAGTTAAATGGGTTTCACACTGTCTCACTCTGTTCTCAGTCTCAGCTGAGACTGAGGGATGACATCACCAATAGAACTTTCGCAGCTGCATAAGCCACACTGGAATCTGCAGCAAAGGGAGTCAGAGAGAACGTTGGGAGTTTTCAAAGTGAGAGTCTGCAGTTTGGCTTGAGTGAGTGAAGTTGTACTCAAGTGGTGGAGACCGCTGTTCGGGTCTCAGTGCCCCCTTCCTCCGGGGGGGGGGGATGTAAAGATTCCCAGCAGATTCCTGGGGCAATCCCCTTAATTCTGCTAGTGGAGGAAAAGCTGCCTGTTTGGTCCAAGATTTATTTTGGAAGATGGAAGATTTGTGAGTCGCCTGTGGGGCACCCATACCTCTCAACTGTCACACATTATGAGGTACGTCACTCATTTTACCTCTCAGAAACCCTTTGTCCATCACGGGGAAAGTGATATTCCACATTCCTCACTGAGATTTTAAAGCAGACATTCATAATACTCTATTATGCTTAGTTATACAAAAACATTATGAACATTAGTGCACTAATAACTATAGTGTTCTGAGCTTCCAGTGCCATGTTAGACGACATGTCACACATTTTGTTCATTTGTCACACATCGTGTCACACATTTTGGTGAAGAAAGGTTGAGAGGTATGGGGGCACCTGCAACTTAAGGGTGAGTGTCTGCTCTGGCTAAAAGGGCGTATGTTTTCTTCACCCTGGGACTTGTGTGGAAATCTAGGGATTGAACTACATATTGGGAAGCCTAGAGAAATGGGCCAAGCAAGTAAAAGTAGTGTCAAATCCCAGAGTCTTGTGAGATGCAAATAATATGTAGAGGAGATGTGACAGACGTCTACCCTTAATCTACATTTAGGAGTTCAGCAATAAAATTGTTCAGTTTCCCAGAGAAATGGCCGGGTATGGGCTGTGGGAGCTGGAGGTGGGTGGCCCCCATCTTTAGTGACCAGGTCTACCTCTACAGATTTCTTCTGTGGTTTCTACTTTGCCTCAGGCACTTGGCCAGTGATGGGGGAAGTACCCAGACGTGGGATTGTAAGGAAAATTCTCTCTAGGAGTCGCAGACTCTAGTGTGGTGTGGCGAGCCACGACAGGATAATTGGTTCATTCTTCCAATGGACCGTGGATCAAGTGGCTGGCAGGGGAGCCGGGCCCGTGGAGAAAACCCAAGTGTGTACAAGTCAGGCTGTGTACCCAAAGCTGCGTACAAGTCCGGGTTGTGTGCCTGGTGGGTTCAGAGCCTGAGGGCTGTAAATGGTGATAAAGTGTTCTGTAGTCTCTAATCTGCATTACCAGGAAATGTAGCCCCATGGAGGTCCGTCTATGCTTTGTTTGTTCAGCTAGTATGTGAATAAAAGCCACACTGAAGAATCCATTCCTGGTTCTGGACATTACAGTTATTACTTCCTGTGTTCAGATTTACTTGGGTGCCCCTGTGCAGGTAGCCAAACCCTAGGTCCCCCTGTGCCGAGTAACCTCATCCTCCCCGAACCCAGGTCCCCACCAGGTACTGCTGTCAGCTTCAACAGCATGCCACCTGTCGTTTTGGCAAAAAGGCAGGGGTGAGGGGTTACAGTCAGATAGGTCTGTAATAGTCAGATCTCTCCTTATGACCAGACTCCCTCTGTCGTCGGTAGCTGGGGAACCGACGTTGGTCCGAAGACCGATGACGGAGCAAAGACCGACGTCTGTCAGAGGACTGACGTCGGGAGTGCTCTCATCATGTAGAATGAGAAGGGCTGCGAGTGTGAGACCTGGACCGGCGACGGTCTCCAGAATCTTTGGAGCGTCGGCGGTGGTCTTTGGACCGGACATGGGAATGAGCCCTGGATGGAGGTATAGATGGTCGCTCTGGGACTTCCTTGGGGAAGGCTCACCTCCACGCTGTGGTTTGCCCGCCGGGCCTGGCACCGGTGTCTGGGCCAGCGATGGGGGGGGGGGGTCCGCTTCTGGACCTGTCCCCACCTAAAGGGGAACAACTCCTGCAGCTCGTCCTTCGAGAACATCTCAGCAGCTCGGTCTGAAAGGGAATATCCGGGACATCGGCCTGCGAAGGAGAACCCTCTTGGGAGCCCAGGTGGGAGGAGGACTTGGGAGACGGGGACGTTGGCTCTTCTGTGTTGTGCCCACCCTTCACCCCTTCCACCGGCGTCGGTGGTGGGACTGACGATGGGGTGCAGCTGGGGGGCGTTGGAGAGTCCTTCAGCTCCGGAGACGCCTTTAGCAGGCAGCGCCGGTGCCTTGAGAGGTGCGGCCGAAGCTTTTACCTCCAAGAGCTTAGTGGTAACACTTAGGCTTGACCGGCTTCTCCCCCGATGGGCTGGCGTTGGCCTTGGAAGATTTCAGATGCTCGCCTGAGCCTGGGGAAACATGGGCCTTCTTAGGAGAGGGCTGCGAGCGAGAACGGGACCAGGACCGACTACAGTCTTTCCCATGGCGCTTGGTCTTCTCATTGCGCTTCCCCTCTGAGGAGTGCAGATCCATCTTTTTTTCTAAAAGGAACAGCTTCAGGGTCTTGAGATGTCGGATCTGGGTCCAGCTGGTGAACGCCTGGCAGGCTGAGCAGGCCGCGGTGTCGTGGTCAGGCCCGAGGCAAAAGATGCAGCGCTTGTGCCTATCCTTAGCAGGGATCTGCCTCCTGCAGTTGCACTTGTTCTGGTGTGGCTCTGGAGAGACTGACGATGGCGAAGACATCCATCAAAAACACTGAAAAACCATTGAAAACAGTACAAAAAAAGTGTTGAAAAATACAGTTATTTAGCTGTTTCTGGCAAGCTGGAAATGAAGGCTTCTTCTCACGTGCGCAGGACGCGGCAGGAAAAGAACTGAGGTGGAGCTGGGTCCGCCCCCTTTTGTACCAGGGCTGACGTCAGGGCGGGGCTGACATCGGGGGGCGGTCCCTGCTGTATACTGCTGGCTGAAAAGTTTTCTGGAGGGTCCTAGTGCCTGCGGCATTGTCCTAACTGTTATAGCCTGCTGCAAGAGCTCCCACTCGAAGTAAGATCTGCGTTATCATGCACATTACACACTGAAGGACAACTGAAATAGTTCTACAGAAATAGAACAGAAACAGAGACATTTTCTCTATTTCTAACAGGTAACTACTAACACGACTCATTTTTAACATGCGCTTTGGTCAGTACAAGCAACATTTCTAAGGGGGAATAAAGAGCGCTGCATGGAAACGGGTAACATTTTAATAGTAACGTGAATGACAAACACTGTCAACAGGTAATATTTCAATAACGACAGAAAATACACACAGTGTGAAATACTACTGTGACTCTTCGATTTAACATAGTATTAGAAATCTCTTTATTGAGTGCCTTTTTGAGGTGCAGAATAATAATTAAAGTTCACTGGCCCATTAATCGTAAAGTTGCTCAGACTGAATTGAGCTAGCACTACTGGGAGATGGACTTTCCATTGATTGCTGAGCATTAACATTATCCATAATCCTAGTATTACACATTTTGCTCAAGAAACAGCGTGTACAAGGATAGTCAGAGGTCCATGGGGTGGGTGGGTGGAAAATAATTTGTATTTTCATTTTATACTGCTCACTGGCGACTTTTAAGTGGTTATTAAAGGTACTACATCACGAAGCGGGCATTACTAAGAAATTAATGCATCCTTGTTCATTGGTCAGGTGATGCTCTTCCACCAATCTAAATAACTTATTGTACTATTAGATTTATTGCCATGTTACAAAAAACAGATTAAACAGGTAATATTTTTATAAGCTGTAGCTGGATACAAGGTTTTGTAAAATCATTTTTCATACCACTGTTGGTTTTATTTATTTGTACTTCTTGAGTTTTGATTATGGCACTGAGTTACTAGAGGAACATGGAGTAAGTTTTATTGTATAATCCCTAGAAAAAAAAAAAGAGACTTTGAATTGACTTGATTAAAATTATGAAGAGGACTGATAATGTTGACTCATGCAAATTGTTCAAATGGGCACTGTCAGCTTTGCCCCGTCGTTTTTTTCCAGATCTGAAAAATGTGCCTCCTGGCACACACTTATTAAAGATTCACTGTACAATGCCCCCGTATGCAAGAAACAAAGTCTTTTTACCATTATATGAATTTTTGGCTGCAATTCTGATTCATTTGGCCTGACAGAAAGTGACCCGCGTCCCAGAAGCACATCCAAGTCGGGAACGCGGGTTTGCGAGGAGCGTGGTCACGAAGTGCAAGTTTTTCACATACCAGCAGTAAAAGAATGATAATCCAGTCCCTTATGTTGTGCTAAAATGCTGCTGGTATCTCCCATGACAAACCGAGCACTGCGAGTAGTACAATTTACTTTTTTACATCAAAGGTGAAATCTCGGGCATGCACCAGAGAGGCATGCACAAACATCCCACGCCTGCGCAAGAGCATGCCATTGGTGTGCATGCCCAGGATTTCAGCTTTGATTTAAAAAGTAAATTGTTCTACTCGCAGTGCTCAGTTTGTCGTGGGAGATACCAGCAGCATTTTAGCACAACATAAGGGACCTATGTCGGCATCTTTAGCTATCTATTAAGCCCTGCTATCTTTTGGTCTATCCTCCTCCTTGGGTGGTCCACTGCTGCCCTTTGTGCAGTCTATGTTATTTGTGCTAAGAAAATGTTTGCTGTATTTACTTAATTATCTGATGTAGTTTATTGTTTAGGCACCTTCCAATTCGGTTGTTTTGTTGCAACGTGTTGTCACAATGTGCTGGTTTCTCCATGCTTCCCTGATTCATGCACTGTTTTGTATAGCTATTGCTCATGTACTGTACTATGTAACCATAAAATTTCTAATGTCTTTACTTCTTTACTGTATGTGTACACGATTGTGCCTGGAACTGTACTCTCCCAGATCGTGCCTGAAAAGAAAAAAAAAACTTACCATAGTAATATTGTTTCTTCCAAGGGATCCCTCACTTTGCTTACTTATGCAATTCAACCTGGAAGGTTGAGCTGCCCCGGAGAGAGTCGAATGTATGTTAAGTAGGGAACTTGGAACGCATTTCAAACTTCCGCCTCATGGTGGCACTACAGTTTGCTGTTCAATGTCAGATTTATTTCGAAGGCCTATAAGACAATAGCCACAAATCCTGCTAGCCTATCCTACACTCAGAGAGTGCTAACATGTACCAAAAGGGCAAAAGTTGAATCTTACCCAAAAATTACCCTTCACTTTGCCAGTGGGTCCAATTTGATGCACCTACTCTAGAACTCTGAGGAAGGACTTGGTTGGTCCAAAAGCCCAGACACAGTTTTCTTTTTGTAACATCTATGTTGGTCTAATAAAAGGTATTAAACCATTTGCTTCTGGATCTGTTCCTACTCTATAACAGTATTTAAGGGGAGGACACGTGAACTGGTAAAATCTGCCACTGATTATGTTTTGACCTGGTAGGTTACTCTTTAGACCCACATTTTTTTACACCAGTGGGTCCAATTCGACCCATATTTTAAACCCCCCCCTCGCCGTCACTGCCTACACTATACCTAAAATGAATAACTACCAAATAAATTATAAAAGATTGGGCCCCCAGGCCAAGGTATGGCAGAGTAAGACAAAAAACTACAGGAAAAACTGACTGTGGATGAACAGGTAATGCTCAAGCAAGTGAATAACAAACAAAACTCTGATTCTTGTGAGACCTTTTCCAGGTTCTGGAAGTGGAGGTAGGGTGGGAGATTTAAGCATGGTGAGGGATCCCTTGGAAGAAACAATATTATTATGGTAAGTAATTTTCTTCTTCAAATCCCAGCAATGCCTCACTATGCTTACTTATGCACTAAGGATCTACTAATGCACATTGCCACAATGCTTATCCAAGAAATTTATTATGCATCAGGGATCATACTTAACAAAGAATAATGTGGACACTTTATTTTATCCCAGTTCTATAACATTTGTCATAAGTAAGCATTCCTTTACTTGGTATGCTCGCACCTTACTAAATGGTTTTACAGTATTAATCAAAATTGCTAATAATTTAAAGCACTTAAAGAAATTATTGAAAGCACATAATGACAAATTCAGTTCCTGTTCTTGAAATGTTAACTAATGGTACACATTTGTTTATTGTCTGTGATGTCTGTTGTTGTATTCTAAACGTCAGGCATGACTGAAAAAGGGCTGTGCCCAGTTCTCCTCCTGATTAAAAATAAAAAAAATATGAAAAATGAAAACATATGCAGACTACAAAGCAGTACCTTGGGAGACTGGGTACAGAACCAATTTAGGAAAAAGGTTCTGCAAGACAGTAGTGCCAGACCTGGCATCTCTTTTGGACTGCATGTCCAGGCAACAGTGCTTTGTAAAGGTGTATACCATTTTCCAGGTAGCTCCTTTATAAATTTCTAACAGAGGAAGATCCCTTGTTGCTGCCACAGAGGCAGCAGTGCCACGAGTGGAGTGCATCCTGAGGCCTTGTGGTGGTTGCTTGCCAGCTTAATTGTAGCAGAACTGAATGCAGGAGAATATCCAGTGAGCAATGGTCCTCTTAAAGGCTGGCCTGCCTTGTCCACTTCATCATACATGAGGAAATGGAAATGATGTACCTACTGTCATTCTATATCTTCTTGGATGAAGTCTCCACCACTCATTCACACTGATGGGACTTCGCCGGAGGTGCTAGGACCTAGAGAGAGCCAAAAATCTTCAGGAGAGCCGGCCCCGAATTAGGGCCACGAGGAAGCAGCACCATGAGCCAGGCTCGCGCCGTATAGACTACCTCAGCGATGACCCTCCAACTGCCTCAGTACCTTTTTTACCTAAGAGGTGCAGCGTAGCTAACCTAGTGAAAAACAAACCTAATGTCGGACATAAGATAGTCCGAATGACCCGTGTAAGAGGGGTCAACAGAACACAGTCTTCACAGCCCAGCCATCGAGGGAGTGAAGACCACAAACAGATAAGTTAGCTCGGGGGATGGTGGGTGGGTGTGTGAATGAGTGGTGGAGACTTTGTCCAAGAAGACCAAGAATTATGGTAGGTATGTCATTTCCATGTCTTCCTGGACATAAAGTCTCCACCATTCATTCACACTGATGGGAAAGTACTGAGCTAAAATAATCCCCTGAGATGGGCGGCAGGAGAGAGAGGAGCTCACCTAGGACAGAAGTCCATTAAGGATTGTCCTGCCAAAGGACTGATGCTGTCTGGCATGGATATCCAAGGTGTAGTGCTTTATGAAAGTGTGCACGGAACTCCAAGTGGCTGCACTGCAGATGTCTGCAATGGGCACGTTACAGATTTCAGCCAGGGATGCTGCAATTGCTCTGGTAGAATGAGCATACACTCTGCCTTCTAACTTAAACTGTGCTATGGAGTAGCAATGGCGGAGGCATGCCACTAGCCATGTTGAAATACACCTGATAGCAACAGGCTGACCCAGACGGGTCATGCTGAAGGAGACAAATGGTTACTTAGTCATGCAGATTTCCTTAGTCCTGTCTAAGTAGACCCGCAAGACTCTTTTCACATCCAGGGAATGAAGGGTACGCTCCCCCTCATTCTGGACGTTCGTGAAGTAGGTAGGAAGGACCAAGGGCTGATTCAGATGGAATTCTGAGACAACCTTTGGAATAAACGTTGGGTGAGTCCTAAGAACTACCTTGTCTTTGTGAAATACAGTATACGAGGGAACTGTGACCAAAGCATGTATTTCTGATACTCTGTGAGCAGAAGTGATGGCCACAAGGAAGGCTATCTTACAGGAAAGAAATTTTAAGTCACAAGTAGCTAGAGGCTTGAAAGGCTTATGGGTGAGCATATCTAGCACAAGGTTAATGTCCCAGGCTGCTCATGGTCGTCTAACTGGTGGCCTGGTGTGCAGAATGCCCTTAAGAAACCTCTTAACCACAGGTAGCTGAGCCAGTGACATGGAGAGTACAGGCTCATGGTACACAGAGATTACACAAAGATGAACCTTAATGGTGACGTATTATAGACCTGTGTTTGAGAGGTCCAGAAGATACTCTATGACTTTGCTCGGTGGGCAGGAAAAAGGGTTCCAGGAGGATTCCACACACCAGACAGAGAAACGCTTCCACTTAGCCATGTCAGTCTTTTGAGTAGTTGGCTTATGTGCAGCTAATAGAATATCTGAACCTCTACGTGAAACCTTAAACCTGTTCACCTCTATCTCCTCAGGAGCCAGGCATAAAGGTGAGGGGACCTCAGGTTGGGATGGACTACAGGGCCCTTGGTCAGTAGGTTCATTTGAAGTGGAAGTGGTTTTGGGGAGGTTTCCGATAGTCTGTTGATTAAAGAAAACCAGATCTGATGAGGCCAGAATGGGGCGATGAGGATCATTCTGCCTCCCCTGCACCTCCAGTTTGAGCAACACCCTCTAAACTAGGGGAAGAGGAGGAAATGCGTATAGAAAGTGTTTTGTCCACTGCAGTCTGAATGCATCATGACAAAAAATGCCAGGTCCTGGATTTCTGGAACAGAAGAGAGACAGTTTTGCGTTGAGTGGGGAAACAGAAAGGTCCAGGTCCGGAGTTCCTCATTCTTCGAAGAGTGATTGTACGACGGTTGCATTGAGAGACCACTCATGAGGATCTGTCTCCATTCTGCTGAGATGGTCTGCTAGATCGTTCTGGACTCCTGGCAGGTAGACTGCTTGGATCAGAGCTTTCTGCTCTAGGGCACTACTCCCACACTCTCATAGCTTCCATGCATAAGGGGCAAAAGTGTGCTCCGCCCTGCTTGTTGATGTAGTACATCACTGCTTTGTTCTCCATTTGAAGGAGAATGGTCTTGTGACAGAGTATACCCCTCACGGTCCGGACCGCATAAAGGATGGCTCTCATTTCCAGAACATTTATGTGAACCTGAGACTCGTCCAGACTCCATCGACCCTGGGTGTGGAGATCCTGACAGTGAGCTCCCCATCCCAGCAGGGATGCATCCGTGGTGATGGATATCTGGGGATCCAGAGGGGTGAAGGGATAACACTCCCGCAGGTTGTCCTCCTGAGACCACCAGGTGAGTAACCGTTTCAGCGGTTCTGTCACCTTGATGTGACAGAACTGAGGGTGTGTGTTTGGCATGAAACAACTGAGGGTGTGTGGTTGGCGACCACTGAGTGGTGAGCATCCACTGAGCAGTTCTCATGTGAAAACGAGCCAGAGGCACAGTGAACATTGAGGATGCCAAGAGACCCAGCATCCGCTGCATCGAGAGAGCTCGGACTGAGCCGTTTTCTCTGATGAAGCAGGCCATCTGGAGGATGTCACTTCTTCTGTCCTCCAGAAGGACGTCTTTCATGTTGGAGGTGTCCAGAAGGCTCCTATGAAGAGGAGCTGCTGGGAGGGCTGTAGCTGTGACTTTTTCAAGTTTAGCAGAACTCCCATGGACGTGAGGAAGTTTGAGGCTGTAGCCACGGCTTCTAGAGTCTCATATTTGGAGGGGCTTGCGAGAAGCCAATCTTCTAGATATGGGAGCACTTGAATTCAGATTTTCCTCAGATGCGCCACGAGAACTGCAAAGCACTTTGTAAAAACTCGAGGCGCCGAGGATAGCCCAAAGGGCAGGACTCCGAATTGGTAGTGCTGACCTAACGCCATGAATCTGAGGTATTTGTGGTGGTTTGGATGTATGAGAATGTGGTGTCCTGCATGTCCAGAAAGGCTAGCCAACCATGCTGATGAATCAGAGGTAAAAGAGTACCGAGATATATCATCTTGAACTTTTCCTTATAAAGGAACTTTTTCAACTTTCTGAGGTCAAGAATAGGGTGCATACTGCTTGTCTTTTTTGGAACTAGAAAGTAATGGGAGTAGAAACCTGTGTTCTGCTGATCCAGCGGGACTATCTCTACTGCCCTGTTGTTCAGAAGGCCTTGGATCTTGGAAGCAAGAAGGTCTGACTTTGGGTGGATGATCCGGAGGGGTTTCCGATAGATTTAAAGAGTACCCTTCACGGATTATCCTGAGCACCCATTTGTCTGATGTGATCGATTTCCAATGGTCGTAAAACTGAGTCAGACATCCTCCTACTGCCGAGGAAAAGTCCCCCTCGGACAGCTGAGGTGGAACCTGGGTCAGAAACTCAGAAGGTGGCACTGGGCACTTTAGAGCCATGTGCCTTCAGCTGCACTTTCTTTTGTGGCTGAGAGGTTTGGTTCCTGTTAAAGCCTCCTCTGCCTTTACCATGAAAGGACTGAAGATTCTGAAACTGACACCTGTTCCTGCTCCTTTGAGGGGCTGTGGAAGGGGGTCTAGCCATTTTGATGGCCATCCTAGTTTTCTGAGTGGCCTCCAGCACCTGCTTGACCTGAGGACCAAACAGATACGTACTGTCAAAAGGTAAGGCCATAACTCTCTGCTGGGCATCATTTGTGAAACCCGAGGTGCGCAACCAAGAGTGGTGACAGGTGCAAATACCAGCCGCCGCTGTTCTGAAGCAGTGTCAAAGGCATCCATGGTAGCGTTAAGCTGTTGATTATTGGGTTCAATACCTCTAGTAATGGCTTGAAGGAGTTCTGAGTTAACATCCGAATCAGGAAGAGCTTCCACTGCAGCCTTGAGCGAGTACCAGAGTGCATACTCGTACTGAGAGAAGTAGCCCTGGTAGGTAGCAAGGTACATGTACAAGGTTGAAGCAGCAAAGACTCGCTTACTCAAGGTATAGATCTTGCAAGGTTCTTAACAGCCTTGTCATTCTCAGCCAGAACAACGATGGCATCAGCAATGGCTTGAGAGGCCAGAATGGGGCGATCCTTGGGAGTGGCATATTCTATCGATGGACTTAGCCACAGATGGAATTAGTGCCGGATTATTCCACACCATCTGAGAGTGTCTCGAAAGAGGGTTGCACCGATGGGGTTAATTCCACAGGAATATCCGGAAAGTACAGTTACGTAAGAACTTACCATAACAGTAGATCTTCGAGAGAAGCTCTTGCAGCAGGTTCAGCAATGAGGACTAGCGCCACCTGGCGGCGGTTCCGGCAACTTTTTCTCTAGCAGTACCGACGTGGGGAAGGCCCCCTGCCGACATCAGCTCCACCCCCGACGATGCCTATATAACGGAGGAGTTCCCACATGCTCCAGTTCTTGGATGCCCCGGTCAGGCAAGGAAACCGGTAGGTCAGTAACGATAACTGATTGTCAATGGACAACCTTTCAAGAGAAATGATGCCAACCTGGAAAGGATCTGATCCCTGTGGGAAGGAGGGCCGGAAATATACCTGCTGCAAGAGCTTCTCTTCAAGATCTACTGTTACAGTAAGTTCTTACGTAACTGTACTTTCTTACTTCGAGGAGAAGCTCTTGCAGCAGGTTCAACAATGAGGATTGAGTCCCAAGCAGTATAAACTTATGACAACCCCTTGGGAGGGGGAGAAACAGGAAACAAGGAAAGAATGGATGGGAGAACCCTCAGGAAACCAGGCCCTGCAGGACAGCAAGGCCAAACCCTGCTCTGCTTCTGGAAATAATGTCCAGGTTGTAGTGCCTGACAAAGGTGTGCACGGAGCTCCAGGTAGTGGCAGCGCAAATATCTGCCATCGGAACTCTTTTTAGTTTGGCAAACGCAGTAGCAATAGCCCTCATAGAGTGAGCTTTAATTGGCCCCGAAGTTGACCTATTGTGCGTTTAGTATCAACAGGAGATGCAATGGACCAAACAGTATGAAAGCATCTGTTTGGTGACTGAGCGACCGAGGGGCAAAAGATACAAATAACTGATCAGACTGCTTGATCTCTTTGGTTCTAGCCAAGTAGCACCTGAGAGCCCTGTGGATGTCCAGGAAATGGAGAAGGGCCTCTCCCCTATTGGAATGCTCCGGGTAATAAACCGGAAGCTGACCTGACTGGTTTAAAGTGAGCTCTGAGACCACTTTTGGCAAAAACTTCGGATTTGTGCGCAAATCAACCCTGTCCTTGTTAAAAACCAGATAGGGTTCCCTACAAATGAGGGTTTGCAGTTCGGAAATGCGCCTGGCCAAAGTAACAGCCACCAAAAGCAGCGTTTTCCAGGAGAGAAAATGAAGCTCAGCGCTCATAGCCGGTTTGAAGGGGGGAAAAGAGAGCTTCTCCAGGACGAACCGGAGATCCCAAGGAAGAACAGGGTCCCACATGGGAGGTCTGATATGCAGAATGCCACATAAAGAAGTTTTGGAAACTTCCATCTGAGCCACCGTCTTACCTGACACGAAAGAATGGTAAGTGGAGATGGCAGCCAGGTGTACCTTGATGGAGGAGTAACTAAGGCGTTTCTCGAAAAGAAAGAACAAGTGTTCCATGACAGTGTTAACCGGACTGACCAACACGTCCACCTGCTTTGCTGTGACCCAAATGCAAAACCATTTCCATTTCATAGCGTAAGTGGCCCTGGTGGCAGGTTTCCTAGCCTCGACCAACACCTGGGCAACCTGATCGGACACCTCAAAACGGACCTTGGCTAAGTCCTGAGGAGCCAGGCATGCGGGTGAAGAGAACGCAGATTTGAGTGTAACAGAGACCCATTGTCCTGCGACAAAAGATGAGAGGATAGAGGAAGAGGCATCGGAGGTTCTGCCGCTAGACACTGTAGTAATGGAAAACAAATCTGGCGAGGCCACATTGGAGTGATCAGAATACTGGTGGAAGACTCCAACTGGGCCTTAAGGAGGACCCTCTGAAGAAGAGGGAAGGGAGGGAAGGCATAAAGGAACCTCCTGCTCCAGCAGAGGGATAACACGTCTTGCCAGGAAGCACCAGGCTCTGGACCTAGCGAGCAAAAACTGGGCAGTTTTGCATTGTACTGAGACGTGAAAAGATCCACCTCTGGTGTCCCACACAGGTGGAAGATGCGACTGTCACGTCTTGATGCAATTCCCACTCATGAGCTTGTGACCTTGTCCTGCTAAGCGTGTCTGCTAGCACGTTCTGATGCCCCAGAATGTGAACTGCTGTCAGGAACAGGTGGTGTTCCAGGGCCCCAATCCCCATACCCGCATTGCTTCCCTGCAAAGGGGGTAGGAATGAGTGCCACCTTGTTTGTTGATGTAGAACATCACCGAAGTGTTGTCTGTCTGCACCAAAAGATGGCCCGGTGATAGGACTGATACCAAGGCTTGAAGGGCATAGAGCACTGCTCTCATTTCGGGGACACTGATGTGCAGATTCGCTTCTAGGCGAGACCAAGTACCCTGTGCACGATGGATCCCCAAATGTGCCCCCCATTCCAGGGACGATGCATCCGTTGTTAGGGACTGGGCAGGCACCCCCAATTGAAATGGAATGCCCTTTAGGAGATTTTCGAACGACATCCACCAGTGAAGCTCTCAGCGGATTGGCTCTGATAATCTGACCAAGGCATCCAGATCGTCTGACGTCTGGTCCCACTGAATCCTCAGGGACCACTGAATGGTTCGCATGCAGAGATGGGTCACAGGAACTGACACTATGGCAGCCGCCATGTGTCCCAGCAATCTGAGGAGCAGGTGAGCCGGCACTTGAGACTGAAGAGACTTGGGACGCGATGGTATGAATGCGACCCACTCTGTCACAGGGAAGAAAAACTTTCCCAAGAGTGGTATCCAGAGAAGCTCCTATAACCTGGAATATCTGGGATGGAGACAGATGGGACTTGTCCCTGTTGATGATGATTCCGAGACTCTGAAACAGAGAGATGGAATCCTTGAAAGTCTCCGACAGGCGGGGCCTGAAATGGGCCAGGAAGAGCCAGTCATCCAGGTAAGGAAACACAAAGTGGCCCTGTCTTCAAAGCACTGCAGCTATGACCACTAAGCACTTCATGAAGACCCTTCGGGCCGAGGAAAGACTGAAAGGGAGGACTCGGAATTGATAATCCTCATTCTTGAATCTGAACCTGAGGAATCTCCGATGGTTTCTGATAATTGGGATGTGCAAGTAGGCGTCCTGCATGTCCAGGGACACTAGCCAGTCTCCTGCCAAAATGAGAGGGGAGGAGAGTGGGTAAAGAAACCATCCTGAATCTCTTGGAGGAGACCCACTTGACTGAGTTCACTGAGGTCCAGAATGGGTCTGAGATCTCCAGACTTCTTCAGGACTAGGAAAAAGTGGGAGAAAAAACCCTTTCCTGATTCGGCTGGTGGAATCGGCTCGATAGCCCTTTTTTCTAAGAAGGGAGTATATCTCCTGTCTGATCAGGGCTCTGTATTTCTTGGGGTACTGGGATGGGGGGTGGTCTGTCCGGAGGAACGGATGTGAACTCTATGGAGTGCCCGAACTCCACGAGTTCTAGAACCCAGTGGTCAGAGGTCACCTGAGCCCACACATCAGCATAGAGTGAAAAGCGTCCTCCTACCAGCTCCCCTGGTGGAGTTACCAGAGGAGAGGGTCGCCTGAGTAGTCAGGCATTGGGTGGGGGAGGGAGGGTGGCAGTGGCTGCTCTGGGAGGGCTAGAGGTGGATGCCGAAGCGCCTCTGGCTCCGCCTCTACGACCAAAACCACCTCATTGAGCATGCTGTTGAAAATGAGGTTGCTGTGATTGGTGTCCCCCACAAACATGAAAACGAGGCTTTCTGGCTCGTCCCTGCTTCGGGAGGTACATAGACTGCACGGAATGGATGGTCTTTCTGGAGTCCTGCAGCCTGGTGACAATATGTTCCGTGTCCTAGCTGAAGAGCACAGAGCCTTTAAAGGGAGCATCTAGAAGATTGACCTGAACATCTGGATCAAACCCAGATACCCGAAGCCAAGCATGGCGTCAGAGGCAAATGCCAGTGGCTGCCCCCCTGCAGGAGGTGTCCGCAGAGTCATAGGCCAAACGCAAAACATGGGTACCCATGTCTGAGCCGGTCTGCAGTAGCTTGGTGAGCACAGTCCTCTGAGGACAATCGGGCAGGCTCTGCACTATGTTTAAACCTTGTTCCCAAAGGGTGTTCTGGAATTGGACCATGTGGGTTAAGAAGTTGAGACTCCATATGCTACAGGTGGCAGCAGAGTACACCTTATGTCCCATGGAATCCAGCTGCTTCGATTCTCTATCAGGCGGCTGGGTGCTCAAGTGTTTGGGCCTCTACAAACGATCATGAGCTGATGAAATCACCACTGAGTCCGCAGTGGGTGTTTTGGCCAAAAAGGGGTGGTCCGCAAGCACCCGGTAGAGCCAGTGAGCCTTCTTTGGTACAGCAGGGTAGGAATGAGGGCATTTCCAGGTCGCGTGGGTGATATCAGCAAGGGTGTCGACCATGGAAGGGATGACTGCCGGCTTTGGGTCCTTATGGCGGAGGTACTTAGCCAGCCGCAATCGTTCGGGGTCCAGGGCCTCAGTGTCCCAGCCCATGTTGGCCTGGATGTGCCGCATTACCTCCATAAAACTGGTGTCATCTGGAGGGGATTTGGAAAAGCCCTCCGTGTCCCCAGTGTCTGGCTCCGAGTAGACCGAGGAGGTATCTGAGTCTACGTAGGAGGTGGTAGGGGAAGAGGGAGAGGGGCTACGCCTCTTCCCTTTCAGCCTCTTGTCCAGAGGAGGAGAAGGGGAACGGGAGTAACTGTAAGAGTGGTCCCGCTTGGATTTTTTATTGTGCTTTTTAGGCAGAGGCACGTTATCACCTCCACCACCCAGGTCAACTCGGTCAGGAACCGGCTCCGGAGTGGGTGGAGGCACCTCAGCCAGCAGGTCCTTTTTTATTGTGTCTCACCAGTAAGAAAAAGCCCTTAACCTGAGAGAATGTAACTTGGGAGAGTCAGGTGTAGGCTGAGGCGCGCTGAGCCGATGCGGAGCTGGCCCCGTCATCGGGGGCTGGCATCAGGTCGAACCCTTGCTGACCGGCATCGGCCTAAGGGGATGTCGGGCAGCGTCAACACCACCGTCGTCGGGGTCCCACGTCAGGCGGACTGGCGACGGGAGAAAAGGGTGTCGAACTGACATTGGGCGTCGGGGACAGAACAGGCGTTGGGTCGGCGTCCGGTTTCACTATGACCGCGGTGGAATAACCTTCGGCGGAACTGGGGCTGAGGGGGTTGTGGACGGACGAGGATCCGGCGTCTGCTTCTCCCTGTGACCTGATGGACGTCGGTCCTTTTCTTGGGACGGACGACGGTTGTTTTTTTGGCTTGAGGTTTTCTCGGCCGAACGCCATTCAACAGCCAGAGGCAGGCATCGGTCCGAGGCCTTGTGTTTTGGCAGCAAGGAGGAGGCCCTGCCGGCTAAAGATCCTGAGGCCTTGCTCGACTCCCGGAAGTCGTCTTTGAGGAGGAGGCTGAGTGGTAGGAGCCCTTACCTGAACCCCTGGGCTTCTCAGAAGACTGAGAGACCTTCAAGGGCTGGAGAGAAGTGAGAATAGAACCCACCACTGAAGACTTGATGGTCATGAGGCGGGAGTCATGGCCCAACGATCCGGACTTCGATCCCGAGGACTGATGCTTCGAGTGGGACCTCCCTCTGTCCTGCTCCCAATGTTTTTTACGGTGCTTGTGGGCGGGTTGAAGTTCAGATTTCCCCGATGAAGAGGCCTATTCCATGGCAGCAAGTTTAGTTTCTGTGAGAAAGGCTGCGAAGGACTTCTGGCGCTGGAGTTGTGTCCGCGAATTGAAGGCCTGGCAATGAGGGCAGGTGACGGTGCGATGGTCAGGTCCCAGGCAGTAGAGACATGCAGAATGTCCATCTTTCGTGGGAATCTGTCACCCACAAGTGCACTTGTTTAAATGAGATGACTCAGATATTGAAATCCAAAATTTTAGTGAAAATCTAACTGGTGGAGAGCAGCAATCGGTACTAGCCGAAACGCTGAACTAACCCTGACCGTGCGGCAAGAAAGAACTGGAGTACATGGGGAATTATATATTCCCTTATATAGGGCGTCGACAAGGGTGGAGCCGACGTCGGCGGGGGGCATTCCCCACGATGGTACTGCTAGAGAAAAAGTTGCCGGAACCGCTGCCAGTCCTCACTGATGAACCTGCTGCAAGAGCTTCTCCTCGAAGTAAGATCATGCAGATACTGCAGACGCAGCAGCTTCCCACGATCAATATCCGAAATCTGGAGAGAGAGAGAGAGAGAGAGAGAGAGAGAGAGAGGAATTCAGATTTCTAAGCAGAGACTTAAAGGAAAGATCCTTGATCAAAGGCTCTGTAGAAGAAGGATTATTCCCCGGCCCTAGGGCGGAAACATCGTCGAAGTCGTCCCCTAATCAAAGATCAGGATCAGGTTCAACGTCATCTCCTACCAGTCCAGAAGGGACTATAAAGATAGGAAAGGGATGAAAAGAAGAAGGAGGAGCAGAGAGAATCGGCGTCGTTCGTCGAAAACCTCTGAAACCCATGTGGCACCGCAAGTGCTCCCAGCGCTGCCACAGGAGGCAGCGCTAGCATGGGTACTGGCACTGAGCATGGTGCCGGCATGAATTGTGGCACCGAGCTTGTCACCAGCACAGAAAATGGCGCCGCATGCAGCGCCGGGGAAGCTGGCACTGAGCGCGGTGGCAGCGTTGAAGAGGACAGCATCGCTACAGAAGTGTCCAATCTCCGATTGACAGAGGAGAAGTGAAAAATTCAGCAGGAGAGAAAGGCACCGGTGTGGACCCCTGCGCCACAACCATGTGAGGGGGATAGACACCAGGGCGTGGAGTCGATGGCACTGGAGAGGGCATCATGACTAGGAAGTCCCAACTGCCCCATCTGCAGGTCTGAAACTGACAGCCCCTAAGGCCCCAGCACTGTCTAGCCTGCTCAGGCAGCCAGGACAACCACTGCTCCATAAGAGCGGCCCAGTGGTGAAACTGCTCACTGGAGGACCCCCCAATGGGTGGGAGGGACTCCGGAGTCAAGGATGTTGGTCCCCAGGGACAGAAACCGGAGGGGACTCTGGAGGACGTGGAGACTGGCCCCTTCCTCCAGCAACCGACGATTGACGCACAGACATACCAGAAGGTGACCTTGAGCAGTGCCACTTCTTTTTCGACTGGGAGGCTGAAGAAGAGCTTGAGTGGTGCCTAGAATGAGACTGCTTCTTTTTGTTCTTTTGGGGATACCGCCCATCCCCCCCGAGCACTGTACCATCTGTAGTCAGACCCCCCCTCCGTAGAGGGCAGCGAACCAGACCCAGCCCGACTGACTGAACAGCTTTCATGTGAAGTCTCCCTACCGTCACCTGCTCCACTCATGGTTGACTCCGTCAATGGAAGGCTTAAGATTTTTTCTGACGAAAATGAATTCAAAATGAAGTATTTTACTTTATTTTCTCTAGAAAACAATAAAAGTACAATAAACTAAATGGACTGAAGACTATAGCTGCTGTCGTATAGACGAGAAGTTTTGACTCCTGGCAGGCGAGTGACATCATCACTGAAGCGCACTCGACGACGGGAAAAAAGGAACTGAGGTGGTTGGAGGGTCAACGCAGAAGTAGTCTATACGGCGCGAGCCTGGCTCACGGTGCCACTTCCTCACGGCACTACCTTGGCGCCGGACCTCCTGAAGATTTTTTGGCTCCCGCTGAGCCCTAGCGCCTCTGTGTAGTCCCATCAGTGTGCATAAGTGGTGGAGACTTTATGTCCAGGAAATCAGCTGTGAGTGGGAAGACCTGAGGTCCTTAGTGCAGTCCAGATAGTAGCCGAGTGCCCTCTTAACATCCAGACTATGGAACCTCTGCTCACCAGAACTGGACTTCACTGTGAAGAACACTGGGAAGAACACTGGGACAATGATGGATCAGTTTAATTGAAACTCGGACACCACTTTGGGAAGGAATTTCCTGTTAGTCCGAAGGACTGCTTTGTCTCTGTAGAAGATAATGTAGTTAGGGTAACTGCAGAGGGCCTGCAGCTTGCACACCCTCCTGGCAGAAGTTATGGCCACCAAGAAGACAGACTTCCAGGTGACATACTTCAGGTCCGCTGTAGCCATGGTCTCAAAAGGTGTTTCCATGTGTTTGGCTATAACACAGGTTCAAATCCCAGTGATCAGGGTTTTAAACAAGGATTTGTGACTGATTAGCACTTTCGTGCAGAAGAGTGATACTCAGTATAGCTAATGTGTAGTGAGGGGATTGAATTGATTAGCAAAATGAAAAAGTTGTAATATTTACAAGACACATTATGTATTGTATTATTTCTCACCTGATAAACACGTTTTTGACTTCCTTTGACACACCTCATTGCTGTAGTGGGCTATCTGGTGGCAGGTCAGGCCAACAGGACTCCCAGGTGAGGTGCTGCCCACTTGTAACTGGCTTGCACTGAGGGACCCACAAACCATAGGCCTACATCACGCAGAACTACGTCTACTGTACAGAGATCAGTTGGCTTTGGGGGTAGGGAGGAGAAACTAGCAGGAGTCAGCTTTGCTAGCTGAATCACTGGGAAGCAGTGGACCTGAGAAACAACAACAGTAGGGAAGTGTTGATTTCTTTTCACTTTGGTATTGGAATAGTCTGTACTATGAGGGTAAAAAGCGGTGGTGAAATTAATTAGTGCTGTGGGATGGAACTGTTATTGAGAGTCATTTAGTGCTGGAATATTTAATTAGTTCTATTTGGAATATTGGGAGCTGTTACTCTTTGAAAGTCTATGCTGTGTAGTTGAGACAGAAAACTACAGATCAGTTGGCTTCGGGAGTAGGGAGGAGAAACTAGCAAGAGCCAGCTTTGTTACCTGAATTACTGGGAAGCAGTGGAATAGAAGAGTGTGGGGTGGTGGGTCAGAGCTGTGGCTGATTGTTTCTGGAGGGCATGGAGCCTGGTCCACCACCTCCCTGACCTCACCCCACCCACCCCATGCAAATCACTTCATTTATACCAGGGGTCCTGATATGACTTCCTTAAAAGGGCAATGGACACACACCTGCCATATCTTTATCAGCCCAGCAGACTGCATAGGGGAGAAACTCATGCACATACTAACAAATACTGGATTTCTTCAGCCTGTGTTTATTTAAATTGAACTGTTCTGAGAGTCACAGAGAGAACTGTTTTAGATTTCGTCAGCCTGTCTTTATATATTTTTGAATTTTATAGTTTCACAATTATGTTATAGTTATGTATAACTGGAGGCTAGGAAAAGCTGGGTTGGGAGGATGTGGGGGATTAGGTACATGTATGAGAAGCAGGAGAGTGGTAAACTGCAATAGCTGTGGGGCAGCAGTCTTTCTGGGGGTGATGTAGAGTAAAGAGTGATGTCCTGTGTATAACAGCCTGGCGCAGCTAAGGGCCGAAATAAGACTGCTCAGATGGGAGCTGCGGAGGATGGTGTGGGAAATCAGAGAAGCAGAGCAGTGGAGAGAAAGGTAGAGGGGTGATGCCCAGGGGAGTGACATCATCAGGTAGAGGATGGCAGTGGTGAGGAGCACTCAGTATACAGGAGTATCTCTTCCTCAAAGGAACAGGGAGCTCAGGGTGGAGGAATGGCAAGTGGTAAGGGGAAGGGGTGGGAATGTGAGAGTAGCATCAGGGGTGGGAAATTCTAAAGGGGTGCCTTGACTGAATAGATTTGCACCACTGTCTGGAAGGAGGGAAGGGGCAGCAAGATGTGAGGCAGAAGGTCAGGTTGAGACATGGTTGAGAGTGGGAGTACAGGGGAGGGAACTAATCAAGGTGAGCAGGGAAGAGAAGGCAGGCAACCCGGAGTGGAGGACGAGGGAGGGAGATAAAAGGAAAGGAAGAGGGGAAGGAAAACTGAAAGCAGACACAGATAGTCAGAAGGGGAAGGGAAGAATGGGAGATGGAAAAACAGTTAAGGGTATAAATTGTGGATGTGGAGATAAGTTCACCAGGGTGTAGAGGGAGTAGTTAGGTGGGGAAGCAGCTAGTACCAAAGGTAAGAAAGGAAGGATGGGGAGAACGGGTGCAGGGGATGGAAGGGTTGCAATCTTAGGGGACTCCATAATTAGGGGTATTCACTGGGAAAGGAAAAGGCACCCAAATGCAAGCAGGAGGGTGGTTTGTATGCCTGGGAAGACAGTGGAGAAGGTTGGCCCAAGAATAAGGGAAATAGTAAGGGAGGTTGAAGGAAAACATAATTTAGTTATACATTTGGGAACAAACAACCTAGCTGGGGAGGAGGTTAAGGTAGTACAAAGTAGGTTCAGGGAGTTGGGGAAGATCTGCAGGGAGGAAGAAAGTTTGCTTGCCTTCTCAGAGGTGATACCAGTACCAAGGGCCAACACAGCCAGGAAAAGAATAATAGAGGATTTTAATGACTGGCTGAGGAAATGGTGCAGGGAGAAGATGTTCGTCTGTATTGGGGACTGGGAGGAGACCTGGTCAAACAAAGCACTCTTTTCACCAGACAGGCTACACCTCAGTAGGGAGGGTTTGAGAGTACTCAGGGGAAAAACTGGGGGGGAATATAGAACCGCTACACTTAATTTAAACTACTGTGGGGGCAGCAGGCGTGCAGGCCCACAGACTCCGAGAGGAGGAGGTCAGTGAACCTCCCCCCTAAAGTGATGGAACAGCTCTGGAGGGAGGAGGTGGAAAGTGCAAGAACACAGTTAAAAAAGGGTGGAGGGGGTGAGGAACACATAAAGGTACGTGGAGGGGTGCACACAGAGGGGATAAATGTGAATAGAAGAATAGAGGGAAGAAAAGGAAGGTCAGATTCTAGGTGGAGGGTGGTGTCTCTCTATGCGCGGAGTTTTGGAAACAAGATGGACAACCTGCAGGCACTATTAACAGACAGGAGTGTGGACATAGCTGCAGTAAGTGACACTTGAGCAACATCATACCACGAGTGGGACCTTGCGATCCCTGAATACAAACTATATAGGAGGGACAGGGTAGTCGGGAATGGGGGGAAGGGTGGCAGTTTATATCAGGGACAGAATAACTCGCATGAGGGAGGAGTCAGAGGAAGGGGAGGTGGAGGCATTATGGGTTCAGTTAAGGTCCAATAGAGGGAGAAAGGTGAGGTTGGTTTACAGACCACCCAATCAGGATGAGGAAAGGAACAGGGAACTGAGCTCACAAATATTGGAAGCTGCGGGGAAAGGAAAGGTGGTAATTGTGGGGGACTTCAACCTGCCCAAGGTGGACTGGAGCATACCATCCACAACATGTGCTAGGAGTCAGGTGATCCTGGAAGGATTGCAGGGTGGGTTCCTGACTCAGGGTATCACTGAACCAACAAGAGCTGAGGCAATTCTTGATCTGGTGCTCTCAAATGGGGAGCATGTACAGGAAATAATGGTCAAGGAGCCACAGGGTGGAAGTGACCATTGCACAGTGTGGTTCCAGCTGGATATGGGCAGGGAATGCATCCTGTCTAAGATCAAAATCTTGGCTTTCAGGAGGGCGGATTTCAGGAAAATGGGCGAAGTGCTAAGAAGCCATCTGGCAGGCATCAGAGCACATATGGGGGTGGACTAAAGATGGTTCATCATTAAGGAAGGAATACAGATTGCCACAGGTGAGTGCGTTAGGCTCAGGGAGAAGAACACAAGGGCCAAAGCACCCAGCTGGTTCAGTTCTGGGGTTGCCCAGGCAGTAAGGGAAAAGAGGTTGGCCTATAGAAAATTCAGGAAGACCAATAGAGAGGTGGCTAGGGAAAATTATCTAAGGTTGGCTAGTGAATCATGTAAGGAAGTCCGGAAAGCAAAGGCACAGAAGGAGCTGCAGATAGCTGAAGGAATTAAGAAGGGGGAGAAGGCTTTCTTTTGATATATAGGTAAGAAAATGGACAAGAAGGAAGGGATTGTTAGGCTTGAGAAAGGGATGGAGTGGGTGGAGGATAATGGGAGAAAAGCAGAGATACTAAATGAATACTTCTGTTCCGTCTTCACCAGGAATAAGGACGGACCAGTGCCTTCAGAAGGGAAAAGAGGAGGGGAACACAGATGTAGTGACAAAGGAGGATAGTGTGAGGGAGGGAGGGGCTGTTGGCATTGAAGGTGGACAAATCACCAGGCCCAGACAGAGTACATCCAAGGGTATTAAAGGAACTGGCTGAGGAGCCTGCAGGGCCACTGGCAGACCCATTTAATAGTTCACTAGAGTCAGGAGTGGTACCGTAGAACTGGAGAACAGCACATGTAGTGCCCCTCCACAAAAGCGGTCCCAAGGATGACCCAGGGAATTATAAACCAGTAAGTCTGACTTCCATTGTGGGCAAGCTCATGGAGACCATACTAAAGGAAAGGTTGGTGGAATATCTAGAGGGGCATGGCCTTCAGGGTGCGAGGCAGCATGGGTTCATGGGGGGGGGGACTGTGTCAAACAAATCTGATTGACTTCTTTGACTGTGTCACTAAGACAGTAGACAGGAGTCAAGCGGTAGACATCCTCTATCTTGATTTCAGCAAGGCCTTTGACTCTGTGCCCTACAAAAGGTTGATCAGGAAGTTGGTGGATCTCTGGGATGGGGAAAAGATGGCCAGAGGAGTGGAAAACTGGCTGAGGGACAGAACCCAGAGGGTTGTTGTGGGGGAAGAGTTATCTGGCACTAGAGAGGTAACCAGTGGGGTCCCGCAGGGCTCGGTGCTGGGGCCGGTGTTGTTCAATGCCTTCATCAATAACATTGGAGATGGCATTAAGGGCAAAATGTGCCTATTCACAGATGACACCAAGTTCTGTGGAAGAGTGGACACAGCTGAAGAGATGCAGGATTTACAGAAAGATCTGGAAAAGCTGGGAAAGTGGTCCGGATCTGGCAGCTTGGCTTCAGTGCCAAGAAATGCAAAGTTATGCATACTGGAGCCAAGAATCCCAGGACAGAGTACCACCTGGGTGGAATCCGAGTATCTACATCAGAGGAGGAGAAGGACCTGGGAGTGATGCTCCTAGTGACCTGAAGTACTCCACGCAGTGCGTGAAAGCAGCAGCAAAGGCAAACAAGATGCTGGGATGCATATCTAGGGGGATCAGTAGTAGGAGAAAGGAGGTTATACTGCCCTTGTACAGGCCACTGGTAAGGCCGCATCTAGAGTATGGAGTTCAGTACTGGTGCCCACACCTCAAAAAGGACATTAACCTGCCGGAGAAAGTCAAGAGGAGGGCTACATCTTCAAAGATGATAGGTTAGCAGGGTAAGGCATATGAGGAAAGATTGAGAGCACTGAACATGTACTCCCTGGAAGACAGGAGAGAGAGAGAGAGAGAGAAGGAACATGAACATGATTGGGACATTCAAGTACTTGAAAAGAATAAATAAGGTTGATAAGGAGAGTCTCTTTAAGCTGAGTGGCAACCATAACACGAGGGGGCACAGTCTTTTAAGCTGGAGGGTGGGAGGTTTAAGATGGAGGTCAGGAAGCACTTCTTCACAGAGAGGGTCGTGGACACTTGGAATGCGCTGCTGGAAGAGGTCATCTCATTGAAGACAGTGGGCAGCTTTAAGAGAGGCTGGGATAGGCATAGGGGGAGGTAAGGCTCATGGTAGAGAGGATGGGAGGAGTAGGGAGGGAAGGCAGGGACACTAGCTCAAGCTGAGGACACTGCAATATGAGCAGACTTGATAGACCAAATGGCCTTCATCTGCTGGCTTCTTCATATGTTCATATGTATGTAGAAACTGCCTGGCTTTGTGCCAATACATTTTCTGCACTGGCATTAAAGGGCACAGTATTGGGCAGTCGACTTAAGTTGCCCCTGATGTTCTGGTCTGAACAGTAAATCTCCAGCACAGAGCAGTCTCTTCAACCCCCGCAGGTGGCCGGAATGTCTGGCCCCAGCAGAACACAGCTAGATTTCGCTTCAGGGCGCAAAAATACAGACTGTTTGCCACACACACGCCCCCCCCCGCCGTGCGGCAGGCCAGGGCTGCATAACTTCTGTCTTAGTAGCTGCTTAGTAGTTCCCCTCCCCCTCATGCACACACACTGTTCTGGATTCACAACCCACATCACTTTGCCAGTCAATTTCCCACTGGTACTAAGCCTCCCTAGCCTGGGCACACTGGATTGAGCTGGCGGATGGCCCACTTGTGAAACCCAGCACTGACAGGGCCCATTGAAAGAGCCCATTTTGCATTGGGTTGTGGCAGTTCCCCACTGGCAGTAAGGACACAGAGAATCTTGCCCACAGATGCCCCATTCAGCACCAACTGATCACCCTGGTGACTGGGCTCACAGTTACAACCACTTCAACATTACAGCTCAACAAAATTTTTAACTTTTTCAGACAGCCTGAGTACAGAATGACTTTGCCCCCCCATGTGGCAGGGTCGACTGGAGGACATTGCAGATCTTCCTGGACATAAAGTCTCCACCACTCATTTACACTAATGGGATCTACGTCAGAGGCGCTAGGACCCAGTGGGAACAAACTTTTCGAGAGGGTCGGCACCAGAGATGGAGCCGCGAGGAAGCAGCACCGTGAGCCATGGCTCGTGCAGTAAAGACTACCTCGGCGCCAACCCTCCATCTGCCTCAGTTGCTTTTTTCCCACCTTCGAGTGCGCTTCCGTGACGACGTCGCTTGCCCGGCGGGAATCAAACTTCAAACTAGCAGCATAGTTTTCAGTTTATTGTTTTGTAATTTATCTTTGAAGTACTGAGTAGATTTTAATTAAATTTATTGATTAATAAAGAAGTCTTCAGCCCTCCATTGACGGAGTCGACCATGAGCGGGTCAGGTGACGGTAGGGAGAGGTCGTATGAAAGCTGTTCAGTCACCTGGGCTAAGTCTGGTCCGTCGCCCGGCCCGGAGGGTGGGTCTGACAACAGACAGTTAAATGCTCAGGAAGATGGGCGGTCCCCCCAAAAGCATAAAAGGAAACGGTCCCATTCACGGCACTGTTCAGCCTCGAGTTCTTCTTCGGCGCACAAGTTGAGAAAGAGGAGGCATCACTCCAGGTCACCTTCTGGTATGTCTGCGCGTCGACGGTCGGTCATTGTGGCTAGGCACCAGTCTCCTCCCCTCTCAAAGTCGCTGGTTTCTGGCTCCAGTGCCTGATGTCTTTGACATCAGAGCCCGTCTCCGCCTACTGTATGGGCCTCCGATGAGCAGTTTCACCAGTGGGCTGCTCTTATGGAGCAATGGGCTCAGAGGTTGGTCCAGCTGCCTGACCCGGTCACTCCAGGGCCTTCGGGCCGCTTGAGAGACCAGGTAGGGCAGTTGGACCTTCCTAGTCATGCGGCGCCTTCTTCAGTGCTGTCGACTCCGTGCTCAGGTGTTTTCCCCCTCCTCACGCGGCTGCGGCGCAGGGGCCCACACCGATGCCTCTATCTCCTGTTAATTTTCCTCCTTTTCCTTCAAATCGCAGTTTTTGGAACTGTGGGACTCTCTCGGCACTGTCCGTGGCACCGGCGGCTCTGTTGGCACTGTCTGTGGTGCTGGGAGCTCTGTCTGCATCATCCGTGGTGTCGGGGGCTCTGTCTGCGCCATCCGTGGTGTCGGGGGCTCTGTCGGTGCCGTCCACGGCATTGGGGGCTCTGTTGGAACCATCCATGGTGTTGGGGGTTCTGCTGGTGCCGTCCGCAGCAACGGGGGCTCTGTCGGCGCCGTCTGTGGCACCAAGGGCTCTGTCAGCGCCGTCTGCTGGGCTGTTTCCAATGGCGCCGACTTCCTTAGGTTCGGCGCCATGTTCTTCATCGGTGCCGATGCTTGGTGCGGCGCCATCCAGCCTCCAGGGCTTTTTGACTCAGATTCCTTTCTCTTCTATTTTCCATTCTGATTTTCACTCCTTTCCTGTCCATACAGTCCCCCCTGGACTGTCAGGAGATGATTTTGAGCCTGACCCAGATCTTCGTCTGGGTGATGATGTTGAAGGAGCAGGAGTTAATCCTGCTGCAGAACCTGTGGTCGAAGACCTTTCCTTTAAGTCTCTGCTGAAAAATTTAAATTCCATTCTCTCTCCAGACTACAGAAATCGATCCTTGGAAGCTTTTAAGACTCCAATACCTACATGTCCTGGAGATCCCTATGGATTTAATGCCTCTGGTACAACCATCTTTTGAGACCCTTTCTCAGATGGTATGGAACAATCCTGCTCTCATTCCTTCTGTGGCTAAGTCCATATATAGGAAGTTCGCTGCTCTCAAGGATCGACCTATTTTGGCCTCACAAGCTTTTGCTGATCCCACTGTAGTCATAGCAGAGAATTACAAGGCCGTTCTCCCTCAGGCATCCTCAGCCTGTCCTATCAATAAAGAATCTCGTAAGACAGACACCTTAGATAAGAGAGTCTTTGCTGCCTCCACCCTGGGTATGCGTACTGCCAGCTACCAGAGCTATTCTTCTCAATATGAATATGTCCTTTGGCATTCGCTCAAGCAAATGATAGAAGCTCTGCCTGAGTTGGAAACTAATTCAGAGCTACTTCACACCATAACCAGGGGCATCGAGTCCAATAACCAACACGTTAAAGCTGCAATGGATGCTTTTGATACTGCTTCTCGAGCAGCGGCGGCAAGCATTTGTACTCGTCGCCATTCCTGGCTACGTACTTCAGGCTTCACAAATGATGCCCAGCAGCAGGTCATGCCCTTACCCTTCAACGGTATGCATCTGTTCGGACGACAGGTGGAACAAGATCTGGAAGCCACACAGAAGACTAGGTCAGCCATTAAGATAGCTCGACCTGCACTGGCCCCCTCTTGGGGGGGATGCCAATAAATGTCAATTTCATAACCGTCAGTCCTTTCGGGGCAAAGGCAGGGGGGCTTTAACAAAAGCCACACCCCACAGCCACAAAAGAAAATGTAGCAGAAGACACAAGCCCCCAAAGCGCCCAGTGCCACTTTCTGAGTTCTCGGCCCAGGTTCCACCTCAACTGCCAGAGGAGGACTCTTCCTCAGCAGTGGGAGGATGTCTGACTCAGTTCTACGACCGGTGGAAGTCTACAACATCAGACAAATGGGTCCTCTGGATAATCCATGAGGGGTATTCGCTCAATCTTTCAGAACCCCCCCCCCCGGATCATCCTCCCAAGTTCTACGACCGGTGGAAGTCTATAATATCAGACAAATGGGTCCTCTGGATAATCCGCGAGGGGTATTTGCTCAATCTTTCAGAACCTCCCCCGGATCATCCCCCCAAACAACAGCCTAGACTGTCGGCAGTACAGTCAGATTTTCTTGCTTCCGAGGTACAAGGCCTTCTGAACAACAGGGCAGTAGAAGTAGTTCCGCCGGACCAACAAAACACAGGTTTCTACTCCCATTACTTTCTAGTTCCGAAGAAAACTGGAGGCATGTGCCCCATTCTGCAGCTCAGAAAGTTAAACAAATTCCTTCATAAGGAAAAGTTCAAGATTATATCTCTAGGTACCATTCTATCTTTGATTCATCAACATGATTGGCTAGCCTTCCTGGACATGCAAGTTGCCTACCAACACATTTTTATACACCCAAAGCACCACAAATACCTGAAGTTTGTAGTGTTGTGTCAACATTATCAGTTCAGAGTCCTGCACTTTGGGCTATCCTCGGTGCCGCGAGTTTTACAAAGTGTTGTGCACTTCTCGCAGCACATCTCAGGAAAATAGGAATTCAAGTGTTTCCATATCTGGAAGACTGGCTTCTAGCAAGCCCTTCCAGGAAGGGAACTCTGGATGCCGTAGCCAAAGCTTCAGACTTCCTTACGTCCACGGGAGTCCTACTAAATTGCAACAAATCGCAGTTGCAGCCCTGCCTGAAACTTATCATAGGAACTCTTCTGGATACCTCCTGTGTGAAAGCTTTTCTTCCGGAGGACAGAAGGAGCGATATCCTACAGATGGTCCGGTACATCAGAGAAAACAGCTCGGTTCGAGTTATCTCGATGCAACGGATGCTGGGTCTCAGGGCATCCTCAGTGTTCACTGTCCCCTAGCGCATCTCCACTTGAGAACCTCTCAGTGGATGCTCAGTACTCAGTGGTCCCCAACCACTCACCCTCAGTCCTTTCCTATCAAGGTGACAGAACCTCTAAAGAGGTCACTCACCTTGTGGTCGCAGGAGAACAACCTTCTGGAAGGGTATCCCTTTGCTCCTCTGGATCATCAGATCTCTATTACCACTGATGTGTCCCTGATGGAGTGGGGAGCTCACTGCCAGAAGTGCCACACCCAAGGTACGTGGACTCAGGACGAGTCCCGGCTCCACATAAACATCCTGGAAATGAGAGCCGTCCTCTATGCAGTCCAGGCCTTGAAGGACATACTCTGTCACAAGAACATTCTCCTTCAAGCGGACAACAAAGCAGTGATGTATTACATCAACAAACAGGGTGGAGCACACTCTTACCCATTATGCAGGGAAGCTATGAGAGTGTGAGAATTGTGCCTGGAGCACACGGCTCTAATCCATGTGTTTTACCTGCCAGGCGTGTAGAACGAACTGGCAGACCATCTCAGCAGAATGGAGACAGATCCTCTCGAGTGGTCTCTCGACTCAACCGTTGCTCAGTCACTCTTCAAAGAGTGGGGAACTCCAGACCTGGACCTTTTTGCATCCCCACTCAATGCAAAACTGCCTCTCTTCTACTCCAGAAATCCAGGACCTGGCATTTTCTGTCCAGATACGTTCAGGCTGCAGTGGACAAAATGCTTTCTACATACGCCTTTCCTCCTCTTCCTCTAATTCAGAGGGTGCTTCTCAAATTTGAGTCTCAGGGAGACAGAATGATTCTCATTGCTCCCTTCTGGCCTCGACAGATATGGTTCCCACTGCTCAACAGTCTGTCGGCAACCCTCCCAAAGGCACTTCCCCTTCAGATGAACCTTCTGACCCAGGGGTCTATGGTCCATCCCAATCTAAAGGTGCTTCACCTTCACGCTTGGCTCCTGAAGAAATAGAAGAGAATAGGTTCAATGTTTCCCATAGGGTTTCAGATATTCTCTTGGCTGCGCATAAACCAGCCACTAGAAAAACCTACACAGCCAAATGGAAGCGTATCTCTCCCTCTCTGGTGTGCAAAATCTTCTTCGAACCCTTTTTCCTGCCCACCAAATAAAGTCTTGGAGTCATACCTCTCAAGTGCCCCTCATTATGAGAGACATCCCTCATTTTGCCCCTTAAAATTGCTCTGTCCCTGATGGAAAAGGTGCTGCCCACACAGAGAATGTGCTGTAAATTCAGATTTTAAAGCAGAAACTCTAAATATTCTGAAATACTAAATCCAAAATAAACCTTGTACAAGTAAACACTATGGTTTTCACAGTGTTCTGAACTTGTATCTCCATGTTTGAGGATGTGTCCCTCATTGTGAGAGTCTGTGTCCCTCATTGTCCCTCATTTTGAGTGTCCAAAAATGTCCATGTCCCTCATTTCAGTGACAAAAGGTTGAGAGGTATGCTTGGAGTACCTTTAAGACTTCTCAAGTTCAGGTCTGCAGTACTGTACTGTCAAAGTTCATCTCTGTGCCATTTCAGCTCATCATGAGCTGGTACATTCCCAGGGACACTGGTTTACCAGGATTGAGAAAGGGCATATTCCATTTTGCACATTGTAAAAAATGGTATTTTCACCGGTGTCTGCTAAGCCAAAATCCGGTTTTACCGGTGTTTGGTTTTGAGTCCTTTATTTAACAATTTTTAACTCTGCTAACGTGCATTTTAGCAATGTTGACCTCCACTACACATCCTTCCATCCTTGTACCAATTTAAAGTTATTTTAGGTACAAGATGTGATGGCAGCAGCAACACTACAGCCTCCATCCTTCAGGTGCAATGGCAGCACCAACAGCACTGTGACCCCATCCCTCTGGTGTGATGGCAGCAGCAAAGCACTACAACCTCCATCCCTCAGGTGTGACAGAAGCAGCAGCACTGTGGCCCCATCCCTCAGGTGTGATGGCAGCAGTACTCGTTTACCATTCCTCAGGTGTGATGGCAGTATCAGCACTATGGCCCTATCCCTCAGGTGGGACAGCAGCAGTACTATATTCCCCATCCACTAGTGGTGATGGCAGAAGCACTACAGTCCCCAACCCTTGGGTGTGATGGCAGCAGCAAAAGCACTACAACCTCCCTCCCTCCCTCCCTCTGGTGTGACAGAAGCAGCAGCACTGTGACCCCCATCCCTTAGGTGTGATGGCAGTAGTACTACATTCACCATTCCTCAGGTGTGATGGCAGTATCAGCACTATGGCCCAATCCCTCAGGTGGGACAGCAGCAGTACTACATTCCCCATCCACTAGTGGTGATGGCAGAAGCACTACAGACCCCACCCCTTCGGTGTGATGGCAGTAGCAACAATGCATTCCACATCCCTCAGTGGTGATGGCAGTAGTGACAGCACTATGATCCCCTTTCTTCAATACCCACACCCCACATGCACAAGTTACATATGACTTGGTCTCTTTGCTTATTAGAACTCTGCTATGAATTAATCTGAACCATCACCGCTAAGGTGGACTACCTTTGTTTTTTCCTATCTATAATTTAACTGCCTGAATTGGATTTCTACCTGTGACACCCGCTGACCAGGGTTAGGGAACAGACTTGGGTGTTGGAGGGTCTGCTGGTGGGTGAAGGCTTGAATGTTCAATGACCACTCATCTTCTCCTGGGAGGGAGGGTGGGTTCATGGCTCAGCATTTGCTGGCCCCTGGTGGAGGCCAGAGGCAAAACATGTCAGCCCTCTCTGCAGGAAGGAGCGTGACAGATGACGGCTTGTGCCTTGACATCATGTGGCCTGTCACACTCCCAAGAAAATGGGAAAACACCCGCTGACCAACCAAAGGACAGCTGTTGGTCCCTCCGTAAGCTGGAAGCCCCAGACATTTGTCCATTCTGACCCTGCCATGCCCAGGATATGCAAAAAGCTGTTTGGAGCAATTCTCCTCCCCTGGTAGCCACCCACACGAGTAGGGGCCCACTCAAATGATGGATTACTTTGGGTTACCTGGTAGCACAGCAATAAGGGGCAGTGGATGGTGGTCAGAACTCAGCAGTGGTGGTAGGGGGCCTTGGCAGGCCTAAAGGAATGGATGGAGGAGCAAAAAATAAATAAAAAACTGCTTGAATTTGATTCTTTGAAATAAAATGTATTCACCAAAAAATCCACAAGTTATTAGTGGAGGACTTGAAGCAGTTCATGAATCTCCCAGACATGTGGATTCTTTTTAACTTGGTGTCCATGAAAAGGGTGTCTCCTGTTTTCATGTCTTTGTTCGATGTGAATTGAGCACTACTCTGCCCACCAGCATCATACAGCCCCTGGGGTCTTACCTTCCGTATGTCATTGACTGTGGTTTCAAAAAATCCACTGGCCAAACATAAGTAGACTTAAATACTTAACATTTGCTTTTTGTTGAAGCAGTCTATCAGAAAACTTTTTGTTGTCACAAAGATTGAAACAGCAGGTGGGAGAAAAGGTGCAAATGATCCAATTGACCTAAATGGTGTGCTAACAGTGAAGTCTTTTAATAAGTAGTAAGGCAGTTTCTTCTTTGTGAACATACTTTAATTCAAACTAGTTTTCATTCAAACAGCTGAGGATTTTGGATGGCCCTACTGATTATAAACTTGAATAAGCTAGTTGGTAACAGTGATCCTGCATTTAGCAATCTACAACCTAGATGCTCATATGCAAAGAATAAAAATAAAAACCTGACCAAAATCTGAAAACAAGCTTATAAAACACATAAAATATATCTGAACACTTATCTTTACCTGTACAAAATCATTGCAGCCCAAGTAAAACTCAGATAAATTACATGTTACCCTGACTACTATTCCACGATGCAGTAAAATTATATTGTTTTTTTTTTATATTCTTTGTAAAGCAAGTAAAGCCCACTAGGCAGAACTATCTGTTTTCAGGAGTAACCTAGAAGCACTGAGGAGGTTAAGTGACTTGCTTGGAGTCACACAGTATGCAAGTGGAGATTGTGGGAATCAAACCCAAGTCTGCTGGATGTACCCTGTTCAATCACCATTTGTTACTCTAACCACTAGGCATGGGTGGTTAAACTGAATGGCTGATTACAACAAAGCAGTGCGGGTGATTTCCTTACTGACTCTATATGCAGCAAAGCAGAAACAATGCAAGCACAGCAGCATTCATTTTAAGATGCTGAAATCTGGGTTGGCCCACTGACACTGTGGTAGCAGTACTGCTTGCAATGCCAGTGACCCAGGGTCAGAAGCGAACTCGGGTGCTGGAGATCTGGCCAGGAGTAGGATCGAGCACCTGGGGACTGCTCTTCTCCTCCAGGGAGGGTGGGCTGCAGGTTCTTGCTTTACCACCGCCTGTGTAGCCACGGGTGGTGGTGCAATGTGCTGCAGATTGATCAGGAGGGAGGGCGCAAAGCCAGGATCTGGAGCAGTGGCATGTCTCTATGTGACCTACCTCCTTGGATCTCCTCTAGTGCTGGTGCCCTCAGGGACAGAGACCAGAAAACCAGGAACAATCACCCCACATCGACCACTGGCAGAAGGGACCCAGGTGCCCCAGACTTCATGACCAGGCTCCATGAGGGACCCACCGAGCTGCCCGACACACACTAAGGGAGTGTGGATGGAGTGACCTGGGGTCCCCTCCCTTCCCACCGGGGGGGTACAATCCAGGCAGGATGGGCAGGCCCACAGGAGCTCCTGAGCATTACCTGGGGTGAAGCTAGGGGACACCCAGCCAGGGCTCTCTGAAAGTGGAGGGTGATGCTGTGAGAAAAGGACACAGAAAGAGAAAATAAATGTTTTTTTAAAAAGATGTGGAAATCTTAGAGATTCTGTGCAGTGACATGCAATTTCCGTGATGCTTCGGTACAAGAATTCAAAATCCGAAAACGAAGCAGGATTCCGTGATTGTTACTGGTGTTACCGGTAAAAATGGAAAACCAGGGTCCCTGTACATTCCTTGTCTCTGGCTCAGTTGCCTGTAGTTAAGAGGTTTCTTAAGTGCATTCTGCATACCAGACCTATCAGATGTCCAGTCGCAGCCTGGGGCATTAACCTTGTGCTAGACATGCTCACTCGGAAAAGTTTCGAGCCTCTAACTACCTGCGAGTTGAAGTTCCTCACTTGGAAAATGGCTTTCCTGGTGGCCATCACTTCAGTCCGTAGAGTTTCTGAAATACATGCTCTGGTCGCAGGCCCCCCGTACACTGCATTTCACAAGGACAAAGTAGTTCTTAGGACTCACCCCAAGTTTCTTTCCAAGGTTGTCTCAGAATTTCATCTAAACCAACCTTTAGTCCTACCTACATACTTTGCTAACTTCCAGAATGAAGGGGAACGTACCCTGCATTCTTTGGATGTTAAGAGAGCACTGTGTTTCTATCTGGATAGAACAAAAGAAATTCGCAAGGCTCAGCAACTGTTTGTTTCCTTCAGCGAGACCCGGCAAGGTCAACCTGTCGCTATTAGGTGCATTTCAGCGTGGCTGGTAGCATGCCTCCACCACTGTTATTCTATGGCACAGGTTAAGCTAGAAGGCAGAGTGTACACTCACTCTACTACAGCGGTCGTGGCATCTCTGGTGGAAATCCGCAATATGCTCATTGCAGACATTTGCAAAGCAGCTACATGGAGCTCAGTGCATACTTTCATTAAGCACTATACTTTAGATGTCCATGCCAGACAACATCTGTTGTTTGGAAGGACTATTCTTAATGGATTTCTGTCCTAAGTATGTGAGCTCTTAGTTTCTCCTGTTGCCCGCCTTGGGGGGAGGGGTTTGTTAGCTCGGTACTCTCCCATTACTGTGAATGAGTGGTGGAGACTTTATGTCCAGGAAGATATGGAAATTACATGCCTACCGTAATTCTTGATCTTCTTGGACGAAGTCTCCATCACTCATTCACACGCCCACCCACCATCCCCCGAGCTCACGTCTCTGTTTTTGGTCTTCACTCCCTCAATGGTTGGGCTGTGAAGACTCTATTGGTGACCCTTCCTACACGGGTCATTTGGACTATCTTATGTCCGATTTTGTTAGGTTAGACCTCTAGGTTAGTTATGCTGCACCTCCTCAGAAAAAAAGTACTGAGGTGGTTGGAGGGTCGACACCGAGGTAGTCTTTACTGCACGAGCCATGGCTTGTGGTGCCGCTTCCTCTTATCTCCATCTGTGGTGCTGACCCTCTCGAAAAGTTTGCTCCCGCTGGGTTCTAGCGCCTCTGGCGTAGATCCCATTAGTGTGAATAAGTGGTGGAGACTTCGTCCAAGAAGATCAAGAATTATGGTAGGTACATCATTTCCATTTCTGTCTCTCTCCTCATCTCATTAGGTTGTGCGCCCCCCCCCCATGTGGCTGCTAATCTCTGACAGGCACAAGACACACTGGGGCACCCATTCATCTGACTGAGCAGCAGCTGCTCCAAAATAGACGGCCTCTGACCCCTCCCAACTCGTGCACTATCGTCAGAAAAGTCGGGGGGGGGCATTTGCCTACACTGCGATTCTGCTATTAGACCTGTTGGCTGTGCAGCCAGAAAACGCAGGGGACACCGGGTATTCTGATCTGGATTGGATCTTGTTAAGAAGGGGGCTGCAGTGATGTCGCTGGGTAAAAACCTGGACTTGGAGCTTACTCGCCATCTTCCATTCCCGAGAAACAGTCACTGATGCTGAGGGTCTCAAAAAGAACATCCCTTGATCCCTGGCATGGTAACAACAAGCACTGCAGCTGAGATGGCCATGGTGGGGGGGGGAGCAGAGTGGACACTCGGTGTTCGAACTTAAGTGTCCCAAAGCTGAAAGTCCCCCTTCCCTGACTCTGTGCACTTATGGTCAGAAAAGACACCCGTTGGGGGGGGGGGGGATTTGTCTGATGTGATTTTGCCCCATTGGGTAACAGCTGCACTCTCAGCCAGGCCTAGATCAGATCTTGTTGGGCCGGGGGCTGAAGAAAACATCACCGGTAAGCATGGAGCTGTCGGACTTCCACTTTCCCGGGAACAGTCGCTGCCAGCAATAATGAAAACATCCCTCATCACAATTGCAGAAACAACCAAAGGACACAGCAGCTGAGGAGGCCATGGGGGGAAACAAGTTCTGATTCGCACAGTGGGGAAAAAGCAGTTCCAAACCCCAAGGTCCCTAGTACACAAACTTTTACAGCTGTCCTTGGTGTTTATTCTCAGTCCTGTCAAATCTGCAAGAAATTATACCGAGGATAGTACCGTGTACCCACCTTGAAAACTTATTTTCTCCTCTTTGGAGCTGGTGATCCACTCTGCTCAGCTGTCCTCACTGCGCCAGCATGGGTCACTATTTTGGCTTCTTCTCTTTCGGGAGCGTGGGATGCAGCAGACAATTACTAGCTCTGGTGGGAAGAGCTTACGGGCACACTAACGCCCATTTCCCACTGATTGACACGGCTGCAGCCAGAATTCATCCTCTAAACATGTGGAAATAACTGAAAAAACACAGAAAAATGGATTGCACTTTTTTGCGATTCATGTCTCCTTTTGATTCGCCCAACCAGCCAGTTTGCATTGCAGACTGCGATTCGATACTGGTTATTTAAAACCCTGGGGATGGACTAGTTGCCTAACTCATTGCCTCCTAGAACATGCCTGTAAGTGGCAGCAAATGTATTGCAGTGTGTCCCAGAATGATTACAGAAGTCAGCTATGAGCTATAGACTTCCTGTATGCCCTTGCAACATCTGGAGACATCACTCATATGTTTTAATATTACTTGCCAGCTGGAATTGATTAGAATTTACTGCATAGCACCGTTAGGTAATTTTGTGTTGAACAACTTTGCCACTGATACTTTGTGTGTCTCACTTATACTTTAGAAGTTATTTGCAATTGTTTATGGCATGGTGTGTATGGCAGACATTTTGGCCATCAAGTCTCACCTAAGCACCTTGAATAAAATGGGGAAAAAATATATGTTTTACACTAGAATAAATAGCTTTTTTAGTACAAATATACTATTGTAACTACATCTAAAGTATGGATGCTTAATTTGGTGTTGATAAGTTACATATTTCCCAACCAAAAATGGCTTATGTTGCCCTTTTGCAAAAAAAAAAAAAAGTTTTTTCGACTAGTACAGAAAAAAAATTGCTGATTATTAATTGCACAGCACCAATGGAAAGGTAATTTTGTGCTAAACAACTTAGCCACTCATACTTTGTGTGTAGCACTTACGGTTCATGAGGTATTGGCATTTGTTTGTGGCATGCTGATTATGAATTGATTTTGCTTAGAAAGGCCCAGGATGCAGTGCTAAGAGTTTACAAGAGACGAGCAGTGGAACTCTCAAAGAGCTCCTGTGGAGTGAATGAGCTAACAGGGGATACAGATGTAGCAGGCCCTTAAAGAATTTCTGGAAAATATGGTGTGAAGCCACCATTTTCTCATTATCTGCTGAAATATAGACAGAAATAGCTGCCAGGTGTACCTTTAAGGGTTGAGGGCTTGAGGCCCAAAGTCTGCAAGTAGACTAAGTAGTCCAAAATTATGGGCAGGTCTGCCTGTAAGGAACTGAGCTGCTTAGGAGCACACCTTTTCCATTTGGAAGCACATGTCTTTCTGGTAACAGGCTTCCTGGAAACCCTGAGGACCACCTCTGAAAACTGAAATCAGAGAACTCTAACTCCTCAAGAACCAAGCATTGAGGTGCAGTGACTTGAGGTTTGGAAAGGTCATTCTGCTCTGAGACATGGCCAGTAGATTGTGTTTCTGTGGGAGGCAAATGGGCTGTTTGGTTGAGAGCCAGGAGCAGGGAGTACCTGGGCTGTTTGGCCCAGTCTGGAGCCACTAATATCATGGTTGCAGGCTGGCTCCTTAACTATTTATTCAGATGTTTGGTAACTGGGAGAGGCACATTGAACCGACGCTTGTTTCCAGGTGCAACCCAGGAGAAAGGGCAAAAGTGGGTGGAAACAAGTGAAACAGATTCCAATATAAATATGGTGCACAATAATTAAAAAAATAAAAGGCAATGAAATAAAAATGATACATTGGCAAACATTCTGAGACATTAATTTCAGGAGAACTCGAAGTAATAGAGGGAATGGAGAGAAGGCATATAGGAACTTCCCTGCCCAGTCCAGGGTCAAAGCGTCTGTTGTGACTAAGCCCACTGCTGGAGGCCTGCAACAAAAAAGAGGGAGTTGATAATTCTCTTTGGAAGTGAACAGGTCTATTTCTGGTGTGCCCCATCTTTTGAAGATTGTGGCCAGCACCTGCCTGTTTAGAAACCATTTGTGATGCCCCTAAGATGATCATGCTGAGGGAATCCACCAGGACACTGTCCTTCCCTGGAAGATGGACTGCTGACAGCTGCATTTCCATTGAATAAGTCAGATTCCAGATCTCCATAGCTTCTGTGTATAGCTGTGAGGATCTTGTGCCTCCCTGCTTGTTGATGTAATACATGGTAGTGATGTTGTCTGTCCTGATTTGGACTGCCTGGCCCTTTAACTGGAAGGTGAACGACTGAAAGGTGATGAAAACTGCCCTTAGTTCCAGGAGGTTTATGTGCTCTCTGGATTCCCGGGGGGACAACACTCCACTTGCTGTTTGGTTGCCCAGGTGGGATCCCCAGCCTAGAAGGTAGGCATCTGTTGTCAGGACTACTGTAGGGAACTGTCGTTGTAAGGGCATTCCCTCCATGAAGTTGTCCCTTTCTTTTCACCAGTTCAGAGCTTGTAACAGAGTTCTTGTTACAGGTAACATCCTTGAAAGAGGATGTCGCTTTTGGGACCAATATGCCCCTAAGTGATACTGGATGTCTCTCGTTTGAAATCTGGCTCCTGGCACCACGGCCGTGGTGGAGGCCATATGACTCAGGAGCTAAAGGAAATGCCTTGCCGGCCTGGGCTAGCCCAGAACGAAGGTGTCTTCCAGGTTTAGTAGGCTTTCCAGTCTCTCTTGCTGTAGGAATGCCTTAGCCTGGAGAGCATCTAGCTCTGCTTCTGTGAGCTCCAGCACCTGAACTGGTTCTGTTTGGGATTTTTGAGTGTTTATGAGAAATCCCAGTGTCTCTAAGGTAGTCTGAGTCAGCTGTAGGAAGCCCATGACCTGCTAGTATGACTTTTCTGCAATCAGCCAATCGTCCATGTAAGGAAAAATTAGCATGCCAGTTGTCCAGGTAGACAAAACCAGCACACTCCTTGCCTACTGAGATGTGCTGCCACCACAGCCAAGCACTTTGTGAACACCCTGGGAGTAGATGAGAGACCGGAGGGAAGGGCTGTGAACTGATAATGACCAGAAGATAGCCTGAACCTTAAGTATTTCCTGTGGCTGGGCCTGACTGGAATGTGGAAATTTACATCATTCAGGTCCAAGGATCCGATACAGTCTCCCTGTTGCAGGGATAGTATCACTGTGGACAGGGTGATCATTTTGAATGTCTTTTTTTCAGGTGTTGTTCAGAAACCTGAGGTCCAGGATGAGTCATCACTCACCAATTTTCTTGTGAGTGAGACAGTACCCTAAGTAAAGGCCCATTCCCCACTGGGAGGGTGGAATTCTTTCTGCTGCATTTGCCTGCAGCAACTTTTTGACCTTCTGCAAAATCCTTTCTGTTGGAGTGGAAGGTTTGAAATTTCTGCATACCTTCAGCCTGAGAAATCTTTTGAACTGCAGTGTGAGCCCCTGGCTCACTGCATCCAGGACCCACTTGTCTGTGGTGATGTCTTTCCATTCCTGAAAGAAGTGAGCCAGCCTTCCTCCCACTGGTAATGGATGTGCAACCTAGATCGACTCATCAGGGGTTCTGCTTGGGCTGAGCCTTATGTGCTGGAACTGGTTCAGCCAGTTGGCACCTCTTCTGCCTCTGCCCCTACGGAAACCTCTCATCTGAGAGTAATCATAGGGCATGAAGACTCAAGGAAAATTGTCCCTCCCCCTATCTCCCCTTCCCTGAGGCCCGATGGAAGTGGAGGCCTTTTCGTTCTCAGTGTTGCTCTTGCAGGTGGTCTTGTACTCATCTACCTTCTTCATATATACCTCTGTCTTGTCACCAAATAAGGAGCTGTTCTCGCATGGAAAATCCATGGCCTTTGTCTGGGTGTCCTGGGACAGGTCAGTGGTCCTTAGCGAAGCAAATCTTAAAGCAATGGCATGGGCCAGAACCCTAGAGGCAGTGTCATTGGTATCCACTGTCATATGGAACTGGTATTTGGTAGCATCAAGAGCAGTTTTGGCGAATCGTGTGCCAGGTCTCCCGGAGCCTTCTCACTCATGGCCAGAATAGAGTTCCAGAGGGCTTTCTGATACTGGGCAGTATAAGCCACATATGCCACCTGTCTCAACAGTAGAGAGGCAGAGGTATACACTTTCTTCCCAATACTGTACAGCTTCCAGGAATCTTTGTCTGGAGGCTGTGTAGAGACGGGAACCTTAGCCTTGTTACAGGCGGCTCCTGTAACACTCCTTCCTGATCCACATGCGAATAGAAGTACTCAGCATTTATGCCCATCAAGCTGGTACGTCTCAATTTTCTTGTTGATCCCCAGTGTAGAAGTGGAGGTCTGCAACAACTTGCAGGTTGCTTTTATAAGGGGTTTGTGAACAGGTAAAATCAACCTCTTAGCTGGGGTTAACCACATCATGTCCAAAAATTCATCCTTCTCCTCCTCCTCCAGTTTCCTGGGTGGAGAGGTAGAGAGAGTTTAACATTTGCCTTACAAAGGCATAATGGGAGGAAAAATCCTCTGGACCCCCAGGAATGGAACCAAATTCCTGATCAGGGGAATCATCAAGCTCAATAGGTTCCCCTTTCTCCTCTTCCTCCTCATAATAAAATTCTGCTTCTTGGTCCTCAGGAACCCGGGGGAAAGCAGAAACTGGAGGAGGAACCGGCATACTCATTAGGGTACCCATAGCTTGAAATGCCTGGAAGAACTGTCTTCCATAGAGTGTATTTTTGTTCTGTCCACTGACGGCTCCTTTCCTTCTTCAGAAGGAGGGGCAGCAACATGTTTTTTTTTCTTGTAGCAGGAACTGGGTCCATAACCTGCTCAGACAGCCTCTTATGCTTGACCACCACAGAATTCTCTTTATCAGGAAATTCTGGTATTAGAGGTGTCTTTAACTTTGTTCATTGGTTTTCATACAAATACAGTATAGCTACCATATTACATGGAATAATACAGCATTAAATTTTAGTTGTACAACTTTTTATAAAGCACCGGATAGGTGGTCCATTATACACTTTAAATACAGAGTATATTTCTTTAATTGAGTCTAGACAACCATATATTCGAATAATACAAATATTATAGCTGGATAATATTGTGGGAGTGAACACTCTCACTTAATCTGTGCCTTGCAGGAGATTTACCAATATTTCCGTTCCTAGCAGGATACTAAAATATGTATATGGAGGGCAGAACGTCTTAATAAGGTATAGTATAATAGTGTAAAATTACATCAGATAGCCTTGGCTCAATTAAGTTGCTTCGCACCACCACCATTAAGGTCAGACCTGTTGACCGGTAGGGAGACAGATAATAACTAAGAATTGTACTTTACAATTCACAAATTGAGTGGGGTATTTCCCCCAAACTATAACAAATCCCCTTATAAGGAGTTTATTCTTCAGAGTTTTAAAGTTTAACACCCAACATGGCTAACGCTAACAAAGTGGTAACTAAAGGAGTGAATACAGGGAAGGAAGAGAAAATATATAATACTGTGGCTCTCTCAAAACCTCAATCCTAGGTAGTCCAAGTTCCCACCTCAATCCCACCTCTGTGGTATAAAGCAGAGTCCATTAGAAAGCCACACTGGGCTCAGACATTAGTATCGTTTTCCTAGTCAGAGTCCGCCTCTTTTTCGACCAAAGCTGTCTGGGCTGCGATGAGCTTAGAAGCAAAGGCTGCTGCCACGTCTGGGTCTGATAAGATATGAGTCTTACCGGCATGGCGAACCTGAAGTCATGCAGGGAACATCAACTGAGCTGCAAATCCATTTTCAAGGAGCTGTTTTTTCGTAAGTTGGAGTACCTTTTTCTGATTCTGTGTCTGGGACGAAATGTCTGGAAAAAAATGCAGCTTTACTGTCCTCCCATACCATATCGCCTCTCTGCCAGGCATTTCTGAGTAGAGGGATCCATGCATCAGGGCTCGACAATGTAACAATAGCAGTTAGCGGTCGAGCATTCCCAGGGTCCTTCAATCTTGTCTGCATAGGAATTGCAAAAGCCTTGATTACTGTGACCCCTGAATCCTCAGGTAATAAGGCCAGATCAATAAGAATCATTCTGGAGACTGCGGTAAGGATTTCAGTAACACTGGCAAATCTGGGAGGAAAGCCTACAATACGCACGTTAGGCTGTCGCTGTGCATTCTCTAAGGCCTCTACTTTAGCCCTGAGAAAGATGAGGTCTTTCACAAACGTCGCATTCCTTTCTTGTTGCCGTTCGCCTTCTGCCTGGAGCTCGCTGATGCCGGAAACATTTGTCTGCACCTTAGTGTCTAATTTGGTGAAACGAGCTTCCACTGCTGCCATGCGGCGGTTCATCTCTTCCCCTGTCGCTTGTATTTTCTGAAGCATAGCCATCAGTTGGGGATTCGGAGCTTCGCTTGCTGATATAGTGGGTGATCCAGCACCAGTTTCTCTTGGGCCTTTCGGTGAGGAGAGAAATGCATCTAGCTTTGGCATTGCTTGCCTATTGTCTTTTTTAGGGCTTATGTCTCTGACTCCAACTCTTCCCACGCAACCCGAAGTACTCAGAAACTTTTCCAATATCTGAACATCGCTACAAGTTGAGATCCAAAAGAAGCCTATTTAGGAGCCTAAAAACAAGCTGCCTCCATGTTGGGTGCTCAACAGTGCCCCCATTAGACGTGTCTTTAGAGGACCTTTCCTTTTGTTTATTATGAGAGGAGGCCCTTATCAGGATCCTTTGGTGACATAGAGGCAGACTGAAAAGCCATAACTTCTAACTTTTTTGCCCTCTTTTTAACAGTTTTTGGGCAAAACCTCCTGCAAAGCTTACGATCAGTAAAAGGGTGATCTGGACCTAGGCACCTTAAACACAACTTGTGGCAGTCAGCCTTCATCAAGAGGTTGTAACACCTTGCATAATTTTTAAAGCCAGTAGGTCCTGTTTTCTTTTTGAGTCTGCCCAATATGCCAATGTATGACAGAACCTGTAAGGAACTGTTCCCTAAAGGAAAAAAGTACAAGTCTGTGGTCTGGTTCCCAGAATGAACGAACCGCTACTGAAAGCAACAAAAAACAGGTTACTCACCTGTAACAGTAGTTCTAAGAATGGTATATTGTGTACATCCACACTTCTGGCAGTATCTTTTCCCTTTAAATATCTTGCCAGAAGGTCTTCAAGCTGGCTCCTCCCACCCACCCAGGTAGTAACTCCCTCGGCCCCACCCCATGACATCAGATCTTACCCACTGGAAGCAAGAGTCAGTGTGCCACTTGCCAGGGGAGATCGAGTGGGTTGTGTGGATGAACATCATATACCACTCCTAGAAAGTACAGTTAGATAAAATCTTACTGCAACAGTAGATCTTCAAGGAGTATCTCTTGCAGTAGGTCATTACTTTTGGGAGTTTCCAGCAGAGGTTGCTGTGACACGGCAGCTCTTCTAGCAGTTTTGTACCAGGGACCACCCACACGACATCAACTTCCTGCTTCTTATATAAGTGTGGGCGGTCCCTGGTATCCTCAGTTCCCCCGCCAGATTCAGCTCGCAAAGCGAGGACTGATGGGAAACTGAGGTACCGAGGAGTCCCAACCCAAAGTCACTGGACCAGAAGTTGCTCTTCTAGAAAAGGAGGGGGATGGAGGGTGGGATTGTACCTACTGCAAGAGACACTCCTCAAAGATATAGCAGTTATGTAAGAACTTATCATAACAGTAGATCTTCGAGAGAGGTTCCTGCAGTAGGTCTTCACATATAGGACTGTGCACCCTGGTGTCAGGTTTGAACGCCAAACTTGTAGCTAGCAATCATCAGCGGGGACCACCCCCCACCCCGTCAGGTGATGTGGCGTCATCCCGACTATAAGAAGGGGCAGTCCCACGCCTGCCCTCCAGTTCTTTTCCACCGGAGACCTACAGAAAGGGAGCAGAAAAGCGGAGTAACAACCCTGGTACCCAGTACCCTGGCTGAACCAAAAGGCTAGACAGGAAAAAAGGAAATAACTCCAGGAACTGGGGGAAGGTGGGTGGGAAATTAGACCTACTGCAAGAACCTCTTTTGAAGATCTACTGTTACAGTAAGTTCTTACGTAACTGCTAGATCTTACTTCAAGAGGGTTCCTGCAATAGGTCTTCACATGTAGGACTGAATTCCAAGCAGTCTAACAAAAAGAAGGAGTTGGAGATGAGTTTCTGGGAGGAGGAAGATGTCGGCCAACTCAGGAGCTGCCTTAAGACAGAAGACCTTGCAAAACTGCAAGTCCGAAACCTGCTCAATGCCTAGAGGTAATGTCCAGACTGTAGTGCTTAGTGAAGGTGTGGGCGGAAGACCAACTGGCCGCGGCACAGGTATCCGCAGTGGACACATTCCTGAAAAAAGCGGTAAAAGTGGCCACTCTTCTGGTGGAGTGGCCTTTAACCGTCCACAGAAGGGTTTTTCCATATTTCTGGTAAATGTAGTGAATACAGTTAGCCAGCTACCTAGAAATAGTCTATTCAGAGATAGCCTTGCCCTGGCACTGGGAGGCAAAGGCCACAAAGAGTTGGTTCAACTTTCGAACCTCCTTAGTCCAGGAGGTATAGTACCTCAAAATCCGATGCACATACAAGGTGTGCAAAAGATAGTCCCCCTGTTAGAATGCTGAGGAAAATAGACTGGCAGTTCAACACTCTGGTTGAGAGTCGTCTCTGAAACAACTTTCGGAAGAAAAGAAGGATTAGTCCTCAGGACCACCCAGCCCTTGTGGAAAAGCAAATAAAGCTCTCTGCAAACAAAGGCCTGAAGCTCCGAGACCCTTTGAGCTGAAGTAACTGTAACCAAAAACAGCGTCTTCCAGGACAGGAAGCGCATATCACAACTTGCTGCCGGTTCAAAAGGGGGCAAAGTAAGTTTCTCCAACATAAAATTAAGATCCTAGGGAGGACAGGGGTTCTGGACTGGAGGTTTGATGTGAAGGATACACTTCAAGAAAGTTTTGGAAACCTCTAGTTGTGCTAGAGTTTTGCCCTCCACCGGAAGGCGGTAGGCTGACACCACAGAGAGACGGACTTTAATTGAGGAGTAACTAAGGCCCAACTCAGAAAGATGTAAGAGGTATTCTAACACCTGGGAGGTTGAGCAAGAAAAAGAGTTCAAGCTTTTGGCTGTGGCCCAGATAGAAAATCTCTTCCACTTCATGGCGTAGGTGGATCTGGTAGAGGGTTTTCTGGCTTCCACCAGGACCTGAGCAACCTGAGAGGAAACTTCATAGCGAGAAACCGCTATGTCCACAGGTGCCATGCATGAAGACTCGGATGTACAGGGTGCCCTGCTCCTGAGACAGAAGGTCGTGAGACAGTGGCAGAGGGACTGGCAGTTCTAGAACTAGTTGTTGCAACAGTGGGAACCAAATCTGCTGGAGCCACAGAGGGGGCAATCGAAATCAAGTGGGACCCCTCTGCCTGGAGTTTCAACAGAATCTTCTGAATGAGAGGAAAGGGAGGAAATGCGTATAGAAACCTCCCTGCCCAGGAGAGAGAGAGAGAGTGCATCTCGCCAAAAAGCACCATGCCCGGGAACGAGCGAGCAAAACTTGAGTAGTTCTGCGTTGAATGGGGAGGCAAACAGATCTAGGTCTGGCTGGCCACACTGAAGAAACAGGTCTTCTGACTACCTCCTGTTTTAGTTCCCACTCGTGAGCCCTGGCCACTGATTGGCTGAGACTGTCAGCCAGGACGTTGTGAATGCCTGGCACATGGACTGCTGTCAGAAACAGGCAGTGCTGAATAGCCCAATAACATACTCTCATTGCTTCCCTGCAAAGAGGGTACGACCGGGTACCAGACAGTCGCCATGTTGTCTGTCTGCACAAGACGTGTTCTCGGGAGGAGTAATGACTGGAAGGCCTAGAGAGCACAGAGGACTGCTCTGGTCTCCAGGATGTTGATGTGAAGATTCTGCTCCTGAGGAGATGACGAACCATGAGCTCTGTGATCCCCCAAGTGGGCTCCTCAACCCATGTCGGAGGCATCCGAGGTGAGGGTCTGGGAGGGATCCAGAGAGTGGAAGAGGGCTCCCACCAACAAGTTGGTGAGGTCCTGCCACCAGTGAAGATCTGTCTGAATCCTGTTGGAGATCATGACCAGTTGGTTCATGTTGTCCGATCGTTGATCCCACCGGACTCGAAGAGACCACTGGGTAACCCTCACGTACAGCCTGGCCAGGGGTAAAAATAGGAATGGCCGCTGCCATAAGACCCAAAAGACGAAGCACCGAATGCGCCGGGGTCCATCGAACTTTGGCCAACTAAATAGCCTGAGAAACCAAGATCTCGGCTCGATCTAATGGTAAGAAGGCCTTGCTCTGGACTGTAGCCAGTACCGCTCCAATACAGTGGAGACATTGAGAGGGTACTAGCTGAGACTTGGGAAAGCTGACAAATGCCCAACTGGGCAAACAGATCCAGAGTGAAGGAGAGCGACTCCTTCAGGCTGTCCGGGGATGGGGCTGAAAAGAGCCAGTTGTCCAGGTATGGGAACACATATATGTCCCAACAGAGGAGAAACACCGCTACCACTGCTAGGCACTTGGTAAAAACCCGGGGCACTGAGGACAGGCCAAAGGGGAGTGCCTTGAATTGGAAATGGTTCTCCCGGAAGGAGAATCGAAGAAAGCAGCGGTGGGCCGGGAGGATGGGGATATGAAGGTAAGCATCCTGCATATCCAAGGAGCACAGCCATGTGTTTGATGGGAGCAGGGGCAAGAGTCCCCGAAGAGTCAGCATGCAGAACCTCTTGTACTCTATGAAGAGGTTGAGCGTGCTGAGATCCAGGATAGGTCGAAGATCCCCCGTCTTTTTTGGAACTAGGAAGTAATGGGGGTAGAATCCCCTTCCTAGTTGGTTTGGAGGGACGGGCTCTATGGCTGCTTTTTGTAGCAGGGCCTGGATTTCTTGATGGACGATGGGGATCTGACCCAACGGGTAAAAGGACCTTCCCGGAGGCTTTGGAGGTGGAATCTCCATGAACTCGATTGAGTGACCTCTTTGTATGAGCTGAAGAACCCATACATCTGCGGTGACAGCCTACCACCCCTCCAGGTGGAGGCCGAACTTCCCTTCTACCGGTTCCTCCAAGGGGGACGGAGGGAGCAGGAGGAGGGGAAGTGAGTCAGAACACCGAGGGGAGTAGAGCTTTGGTTCCAGAGGCTGCTTTGGCGAACTTGGCCTGAGGAGCTTGGGCTCCAGAGCCAGTGTCTTTTGCCTTGACACTTGTTCTGGTTCTTGTTCCATCTTCTTTGGCGATGAAAGGGCTGTTTCTTTTGGCCCGTTCAATACATGGAGCGTACGTCTCTGAGGGACCTACCACTCTCTTGCAGCCCTGTAATAATGCCCTTCACATCGCCAGCAAAGAGGACGGGACCCCTGAAAGGTGTGTCTAAGAGGATGACTGAACATCCTGTGCCAAACCTGCGAGTCTCAGCCATGCTAGGTGCCGAAAGCAGATTCCCAAGGCCGGAGCCCTAGCCACCGAGTCCACAGAATCGTAAGTGGCCTGGAGTGCTTGATGGCAGGAAGATTTATTCATGCGAACCTTGTCCAGCAATTTAGCCCTGAGATTTTCATCAGGGATGTCCTGAAGGTCCCTCTCCAGTTCTGAGAGAGAGGACTTCTGAAAAGCCACCATGTGGGACATGTAATTAAGTGACCGGATGGTGCAGGAGGTGGACGAGTAGATCTTCCTACCAAACTGGTCAAGTTGTCTTGAGTCCTTGTCTGGTGGGGAGGAACTCAAGTGTTTAGGCTGAGCCGAGCGGTCATGCATGGCCGTTATGACCATAGAATCGGCTTTTGGGTGAGAAGTCAGGTGAGGGATCCCTTCTGGGGGAAAGTAGGTTCTATCAGCCTTCCTGGAGACAGCTGGTATGGAAGAAGGCTGTTGCCATATTGTGGAAACTAGATCCTCATGCAGGCCCATACAAGGAGGGATGGGTAGTGGGTCCGTGGTGGACAAGTCCAAATGTTCAGCAAGTCTTTTTCGCTGAGGCTCCACCTCCTTGGATGGCCATCCCCCTGCTGTTTGAATGGTCCTCAATACATCCCCAAAAGTAGGATCCTCCAGAGGTGATTTGGGGGTTTCTTTTGGTTGAGGTTCAACCGGTGAACAAGGCTCAGAGAGGTCGATATTGGAGTCCGAACCTGAGGAATCTGACCCACTAGGAAGGGAGGGATCCACCCCTGTGTCACCCACTGGAAGAGAACCAGCAGCACGTCCCAAAGGAACTGGAGTGGGGGAGGTGGTGCTCTGGGTAGAGGAATTCCTCCAAGTGGCTGGGACTGCCTAAGTTCTGTAAGGAGTTGTGGCCTAGCATCCTGCCACCACACTGGGCTAGTTTCATGGTCAGGCGGTGGTGGAGGAGGAGGAGGTGGTGGAGGCTGGTACCCAGGATACCTGGCAAGGGCGGGTAAGTGGGATGATGCCAGTAAGAGTATTGGTACCCTGCAAACCTCGAAGGATAACCTGATGGTGGGTATCTGGATGGCGGATAACCTCTCATCGGGTATCCAGGCATCGGGTAGCCTGGTGTGGGAGGCACCAGGCCCGGCGTCAGATGAGAAGGGTCCAGCGGAGGGCCACCCGGGGGCGGCTGAAGGCCCAGCCGGGGAGGCGCCAAAGGGCCGCTGGGCAGCGGCAGGGGATCAGGCGTAGGGCCCGAGGGTCCCGAAGGAGGATGGTCCATACCTGAAAGATCCTGGTCCGACAGCAGAACCCTGGGAGGAGGGGTATACGGCAGCAGAAAAGAACCAGGTGAAGGGGGGAGCTCTGGAAGAGACCCCAATAACAGGTCTAGGAGCGTTCCTGATGGAAGGGAATGGTCAGGAATGGGTGGCGAATTCCTGGAGGTAGAGACTGGCAGGGATGATGGGTCCCCCATGAGTACACTCGTCCTGGCATCGGAGTCCTCAAGGGAGCCTGAAGGAAGAGTAGATGCAGCTGTGTGGTCCATGGAGGGTCCGGCTTACCAGTCATGACCAGGCTGGCTGCAGAAGAAGGGCCGCAGTCAGGCTTACCGGTCTGAGCCAGGTGCCCGGTGGCAGAGCTGGAGGGCGACTTGTCGGCGGTGCTATGAGTGGGAGAACTAACAGAGACCTTGAGAGAGGCGACCCCCGGCTGCCCGGACACCTTGGAAGGAGGGGGAGAAGGCATCCGGCCTGCAGTAGTGGACGAAGTGCCCATAAGAGTGATACTCATGGTTCTGGAAGTGGAGAGTCTCCCTTGTGGTGCCGTTGGGACAAAAGATGGGCCTCGAGGGTCCGCTTGTGTCGGGTCTGTATGGCCTGGTTGGAATCCTTGGCAACAGCACACTCCAGCCGTTGTGCTTAGCCCCAGGCAGAGAAGGCAGCGTGAGTGGTCGCCCCCGTGCAGAATTTGGGCACCGCACTTGGAGCACTTCTTTTTAAGATGAGACGACATACACTCGTTTGAAAAATTCGGAGAAATAGTACAGAAAAAGATGAAAAAAGTCAAATACTAAGCGGCAGATTGATCGCTGTTCCGCCACGTCTGTCGAACGAACTGATGTGACGGCGGGAAAGAACTGGTGGGCAGGCGCAGGACCGCCCCTTCTTATAGTCGGAATGACGCCGCTACTACCCGACGCCAGGTGGTCCCTGCTTATGATTGCTAGCTATAAGTTTGCTATTCAATCTGACGTCAGGGGCGCAGTCCTATATGTGAAGACCTACTGCAGGAACCCCCTCGAAGTAAGATCTACTGTTACAGTAAGATTTTACATAACTGTACTATCTTCCACTGAGTGTTCTCTTGCAGTAGGTCATTACTTTTGGGAGAATCCCAAGCAGTTATGTCCATGTGGGAGGAAAATTATGGTAGGAGATCTTGTAGGACTGCACGGCCGAAGGCCACCCTACATCATGAGGCAATATCCAGATTGTAATGCCTTGTGAATGTATGAATTGTGGACCAGGTAGCTGCATTGCTGATATCTGAAATGGAGGCTCCTTTAAAGCAAGCCACATTAGTCTAGTGGAATGGACTTGGACAGGTTCCGGTAAAGTCTTGCTGTATTTTTTTTTTTTTTAACAAAACGTAACAGAATTTGCCAATCAGGAAGAAAAGGTTTGTTTAGCAACTGGAAGCCCTTTTCTGCCAGAGGCAAAGGTCACAAATAATTGAGACGTTTCTCTAATCAACTGAGTTTGATTAGTATAATAGCGTAGTATACGATGGACGTCTAAAGTATGTAAAAGATGTTCACCTTGAATGGAGTACTCAGGGTAGTAGACCGGTAACTTCAAAGATTGGTTCAAAGTATGTTCGGAGTCTACTTTAGAAAGGAAGGAAAGGTTGGTACGGAGCACGACCCTATCCTTGAGGAAGGTCAGGTAAGGTTCCCTGCACATGAGGGCATGAAGCTCGGAAATACGGCGAGCTGAAGTGAGAGCCACGAGAAACAGCATTTTCCATGAAAGGAAACGGAGGTCACAAGTGGCTGCTGGCTCAAGTGTCAATTTTTGTATCATAAAATTGAGATCTCACAGAGAAGCAGGTCTTCTAATAGGAGGTTTAGTATGTAACATTCCTTTCAAAAACATCTTAGCTAGATGATGATGTTGGTACAGTAACCTGTCATCCAGAGGTTCAAGGAAATCCGAGATGGTGGCCAAGTGTACTTTGATGGAACAGTAACTTAAACCGGACTCAGATAGTGAGGCCAGGTAGTCCAAAATTTTCATCAGTGGACAAGAGTAAGGGTCCAAAGATCGAGAGGCAGACCATATGGAAAAGCGTGTTAATTTGGAATTGTATGTTGCTCTTGTTGGCTTACGGAAGACCAAGAGAATACTGGCAACAGGAGAGGACACTTGTAGGCTAGTTATGAAAGCGTCCTCAGGGGCCCCACATGAAGTTGTAGAGCCTGATTGTTGGGATGTAACAAGGTTCTTTAATTTTTAGTCAGGAGGTTGGAGATTGGGTCACCTCCTTGCTTGGTGAGGTAGAACACCACTGCAGTGTTGTCTGATTGGTCTAGAGTCATAAGAGGTTGAAATACCGGAAGGGCTAAGCGGAATGGCCTCAGCTCTAGGAGACTGATGTGAGGCCAAGGGAGAGAAGTGGCCCACGTGCCCTGCATCCGATAAGGATCCAGGTGTGCGCTCCATCCTGCCAAGGAAGCTCCACAGTGAACGCCTGCATGGGAGGGAGGAGGGACTGAAAAGGCATTCCTTGTCAAAAATTGGTTTCGACTGACCATCAAGTCAGAGCAGACATCAGAGAGGGAGTGACACTGAACTTGCCATCACATTTTTCTTGATCTTTGAGACCACTGATTCTGGAGGATTCACTGAAGAGGTCTCATTGGAAAACAAGTGGGTGCCATTGTAGGGATGGCAGTGACCATGTGATACAGAAGGCATAGCAGTTGTCTAGCTGTGACTACTTTCTACTTCTGTATGCGTGATGCCAGAGACAAGGGTGTGGCCTGCCAGATGGCTGGACGGCAAGTGCTGGCTGAGACTGTATCTAGGACGGCTCTAATGTATTGGAGAATGAGTTAGACTTTGAACAATTGACTGTTATCCTTAGAGTGTGAAAATATTTGCAGGATAGCCTCTAGGCGAGAAAGCAAAGTTATTCTGCTTTGATTAGCCAGCTATCTAGATATGGGAAGATAAAAGTGCCCTTTCATTCTTAAAGCCGTTACAACTACCTTTTCGTATTTGGTGAACACACTCAGGGCGGAGGAGAGGTCAAACCGGAGTGCTTGAAACAGATAGTGTTACCCTAGCAGGCAGAAATGAAGAAAATTGCTAAGAGCAGGATGGATGCAGGTAGGCACCCTTCATATGTAGGGCACAAAGCCAATCTTCCTGTTTCAGTATTGGCATGATGGAAGTCAAGGTTATCATGCAAACCCATTTGTGCTGGATGTAAAGTCTGAGGTTCAGTATCGGAACGAGGTCTCCGGTTAGTCTGGGTACCCGAAAGAAGTGGGAGTGGAATCCCTTTTGATGTTGTGAGGGGGTACTGGAGAAACAGTGTGTGACACCAGAAGAGTCCTCAAGTCCTCTTGAAGGATAAGTATATGTTGGGGAGGATAAGGGGGGGTGGGGCTTGGAGAAAAATTCCAGAGTATAACCCCTCTATATAATCTGGAGTACTCATTTGTACAAGTGATTGTGTGCCCGGTCTCTAAATGGCGGGCAAAAATGACCGCCCATGGCCTCTGAGGCTGGGTCGAAGAGGGGTGGGAAAAGAAAAACCCTTATGGGGCACTAGGTGGCGGGCTGCCCAGCCCCCCCGGAAGGGTGGGGGCGGGAGCCACGGGCGGCGGAAGTGTTGCCTCTTGTGGGTTGAGTATGACCTCTTTAGCTGCCTGTATTGATCTCTCTGTATTTTCTACCTCTTTCAAAATAGGAAGAGGATCAAACGAGTACAGTGGGTTGTATGTGGAGTATGGTACATGCCATGAACCGTACGAAGAGTTCTGCCTGATGCCTGTAAATCATCCAGTAAGGTTTGAGTACCTGGCCTGGATAAACTGGACCTGTGAAAAAGGGGCCTTAGCTATTTTTATGTTGCACCTCAGGTGTAAGTCTTGAAAAGCGGAGACAGGCTTTGCGTTGCAAAGAAATGCCAATAGCTGACAGCCAGGACGAGGTATCGACGGCATCATATCCCGACCTGGTTAGGTGAAGGGAATTAGCACTACTAGTTGATACAGTAGCCAGTAATCACTCCCTGGTCAGGTGAAGGAGGGAGGTGATTGATAATCTCAATGGCAGATGACTCAAGGGTATGGCGGTATTTAATCACATTACCCATATAATTTGGAATTCTGATATTCATGGAACTGGAGAAGAAAAAGAAAAAAAACAGTTTCTCCAGAAAGTCAAGTCTTCGGGATTCTTTATGAGGTGGTAAGGAGTGCATGTAATCATGAGTGGCAGGAAATAGTCCACTTCCAGGAAAGTTTGAAAGGAAGGGGAGGAACCAGAGGAGCTGGATAAATATGATCCACCTTATGTGGAACAGCTGAAATAGCTGAAGGTTGATGCAAGGCAGCCAGCATGACATTCTGGTAAGTTTGTAATTAATGGGGAAACAACCCAAATAGGCTCCTCTGGCAGATCAAGGTATTCTGCCATATCCTTACTTTGTCATGTTTTTGTGGTAGAGAATCCCATGCCTTTCTGTATTTGTATCATCATTTCGTAGAATGAAGGGTCATCAGGAGGGGGTGCAGCGGAGTCTAGGCAGACCCTCCTCCAAAGAAGAGATTTCTGAAAAAGGGAGACTGAGGAAGATATTCCAGCTCCTGGAAATCGCGTTTTCAAGGCCACCGGTGAAGTAAACCGGGAGCTCTCATTTATCTGAAAAATAGTCTTCCATGTAAGGAGGAAGTGACCAGGATGGGAATGGATCCTGGTCATCATGAAAATTCTTAGGCGGACGAGGAGGAAATTGTGGAGGGTCACCCTGCCCCCTTGGATCGGAGGGCTGGGAGTGCCGTATGGCATGCAAGATGTGCCGTACTACAGTGAAGACGTTCAGTTCCTTCTGAGAAGAGAGGGGAGAGTGTTTTAAACAAAAGGGTGGGGGGGGGGAATGGTGGAGTGGATGTGTAGCCTGAGAAGGTCTTACCCCTGGGTGGTGAAATCCAGGGTTCCAATCTCTGTCCGCCTGACTCCTGTGACTGTCCATCTAAGAAGGTGCAGGGGTAGAAACATGGGATAAGCCATTGGTTTTTTATGAATATGAGGGTACGCTGTCAATGGAGGGACACCTGGAGCGGTGGCTGTCGATTAGGCGTGAAGTACAGAGGTTGAAGAGGATCTCCCCCACTCTGTGACTCTAACGGAACCCAGAAAGGGTTATTTATGTATTGCCTTTTTATAGTGCTGGAAGCACTGTTGACGAGGGAGTGAAAAATGTCCCCTCCATCAATGAGTAGACATAATGATGCACCATCAATGGGGGACAGCTGTTGACGAGAAAAAGGGACGCATCGTTGACGGGGATGTCCATCAATGAGAATATGGATGCATCATCGACGGGTATGGCCTTCGATGAGAATATAGATGAATCGTTGACGGTGGTGGCCGTCAACGATAATAGAGATGCACTGTTGACAGAGGTAGCCGTCTAAGAGAAGACTGACGGTATGGTCGTCAATGAGAATACAGATGCATTGTCGACGGTGGTAACTGTCGACGAGGAAGTTGATGGGTATTAGCCATCAAAGAAACTATACATGCCTTGTCGACGAGGATGTTGACAGTTATGGGCCATCACTGAAAGTATAGATGAATTGTCGACGGTGGTAGCCGTCGAGAACATTGACAGGTATGGCTGTCAATGAGAACATAGATGCATCATCAATGGTGGTAGCCGTCAATGAGGATGTTGATGGATATGAGCCGACAATTAAAGTATAAATGCATCGACGATGGTATGGTGGCCGTCAATGAGACTACAGATGCATTGTCAACGGCATGGTGGCTGTCTGTGAGTAAAGGAGACATAGAGAGTGAGAAGGGATACTCCTGCTCTATGTTAGTCCAAAAATGTAGATCAGTAGATGGGGGAGCTCTTGATGGGTGAGCCCCCTTGTTCATAGAATCTTCTATGTTGTTTCTCATCGATGACTGACGTTTTCAGAAGTTGTTCTAGCTGCTGTGCGAGCTGAAGATGGCGGGAAAATGTACTGAGGATACCAGGGACCGCCCACACTTATATAGGAAGCAGGAAGATGATGTCATATGTGGGTAGTCCCTGGTACAAAACTGTTAGAAGAGCTGCTGTGTCACAGTGACCTCCGCTGGAAACTCCCAAAAGTAATGACCTACTGCAAGAGACCACTCCGTGGAAGATCTGCTGTTACAGGTGAGTAATCCTTTTTTTCTAGGGATGTGGATATGGTGTACTATCCACACTTCTGGCACACTCCTAACAGTTCTCCAGGGAGGTAGGGGCATGGCGCACACCCCCTACTTAGGGAACAGAGACTGGAGAATCGAGGCCCCAAAACCAGCATCCTGGCATGACTCAAGGTCAATGTTGTAATGGGAAATAAAGATGTGTGCTGACTTCCAGGTAGCAGTCCTGCAGATCTCCTGGATAGGGATAACCCTGGAAGCAGCCACCAAGGCAGCGGCATGTCTGGTGGAATGAGCCCTTAGCCCTACAGGAAGCTCCCTACCAGCCGACCTATAGCAGAGGTCGATGCAGGATATAATCCACCTGCCGTTCGTCCACTCTGCTGCCGGTTTGCCAGATGAGGCTTCAGCATAGGTGACAAACAGCTGGCGAACCTCTCCCCAAACTCCAGTTGTGCGCTCCTTATAGTAGGCAAGCACTCTTCTCAGGTTCAAAGTATGGAGCCTGTGCTCAGCCTCCGAGGTGGTAGGTGAAGAATACCAGGAGATTCATCACCTGGTTAAGGTGAAACACTGAGATAACTTTCAGGAGGAACTTTGGGTTGGGGCAAAGGACAACTTTGTCCCTATGGAAGGCCAGGTAAGGAGATGCCACTGAGAGTGCCTGGACCTCACTGATCCTTCTGGCGGAAGTAATAACCACCAAGAAGGTGGTCTTCCATGTCAGGTGAGAGATGTCACACCTGTGCATCGATTCGAATGGCTTGCCCATGAGCTCTGCCAGCACCAGCAACAAGTCCTAAGGTGGTTGTCGTGGTTCTTGCACCAGAGGGGAAATCTGGTCAAGGTCTTTAAAAAAGTGCCAGACCATCTTCTCCTGCGCCACAGACGGCATACCAGCCCATGCCCAGTATGCAGAGATGGCTACCAGGCTCACCTTAAGGATTGTCGACCGAAGGCCTGACTGGGAGAGGGACCAAAGGTAATCAAGAATACTAGCCACCAGGCAAGACAAAGGGTCAAACACCTTGCCCTGGCACCAAATGGAGAACCTCTTCCATTTGAAGGTATAGCATTTTTCAGGTCGACTCCTTCAGAGAAGTCTCAACCACAGTGAGGACATAGTTGGAAAGACCCAAAGCCTGGAACTGTAGCCACTCAGGAACCAGGCTGTCAGGCACAGAGATTGAAGGTCCGGATGGAATACCTTCCCCTGACTGCATGACAGCAAGTCTGGGCATAGAGGTAGACACCACGAAAGCCTGCAGCTGAGGAGACAGATACCAGAACTGGTGGGGCCAGTCTGGATCCACCAGGATCATCCAAGCCTGGTCTCTCCTGGCTTTGAGCAGCATTTTGTGGATCAGCGGAAAGGGATGGAAGGCAAACAGGAGGCCCGAGGTTCAGGGCCTCGAGAAGGTATTCTCCTGCAGCATTCCCTGTAGAGAGGGGCGGGCACAATACAGCCTCAGCTTTGCATTCTCCCTGGAGGCAAACAGATCCATCAGAGGGGTGCACCACTGGAGACCAGACTGTGCACTTCCTCCTGATAGACAGACCACTTGTGAGACCACTCGCCCACCCTACGGAGGGTGTCTGCCAGCTGACTGAAGGACCCTGCCACATGGATGGCCAGGAGTCTGGCATTCAGGTTGAGCATGAGGGTCCAGATGCAGAGAGCCTCCCTACACAGAGGAAGGGAGTGTGACCTGTCCTGGTTATTGAGGTAGTACATGGTTGTGGTGTCAGTCTGGACCTGAACGACCTGACTCCGAAGGTGTGGAGCAACAACTGTCAGTGCCAACTGAACTGCCCAAAGCTCCAGAAGGTTAATATGGCATCGGAACTCCTCGGGGGTCCAGAGTCCGTGGACTCTGTGTTCCCCCAGGTGGGCATCCCAGCCCATCAGAGAGGCGTCAGTCATGATGGTGACCGTTGGCTCCGGGCAGACAAAGGGGATTCCTTCCTGCAGATGTTCCAGAAGTAGCCACCACTGGAGGGCATCCCACATCAGCTGGGTTACAGTGACCAGCTGGTTAAAGTGACCCTTGGGCTGAGACCATTGATGGGCCAGCTCCCACTGCAGAGAGTGCATTCTCCATCGGGCCCAATGGACCATGCTGGTGCAGGCTGCCATGAATCCCAGAGGTGTAGGAAATCCTTAGCAAGGCACAACTGCCTAACCTGAAATGATCGGGCAAAGGAGGGAAGAACCTCCGCCCGGTCTGCCAGGAGTTGAGCTCTGGCTCTGCAGGAGTCAAGTTCCGTCCCGATTAAGTGACTCACCTGTGAAGGTATGAGCTCCGACTTGGCCTCATTCACCAGAAGGCCGAGGGTTGGGCTGGTCTGGAGGGCCAGGTCCCTGGACCACTCCACCTCCTCCCTGGAGGGACCCACTATCAGCCAGTCATCCAGATATGGATACACCCGGACCCCTCGATGTCTCAGGTAGGCTGACACAACTGCAATGCACTTGGTGAAGACCCTGAGAGCCGAAGAGAGGTCGAAGGGCATGGCCTGGAACTTGTAGAGCCTCTCTTACACTCAGAACTGAAGGAACCGGTGGTGGGCCGGACGGATGGGAACGTTGAAGAATCCATCCCGAAGATCTACGGAGCAGAACCACATGTTCTGCTCCAAGGATGGAATGATCTGAGACAGAGTGACCATCCTGAAGGTGCGCGACTGAAGGAACTTGTTTGAGTTTTGAACTGAATTTGAAAATGGACTTGAAGACGTAGTGGAAAGCAAAAGGCCTACTCAAACGCAAAGTGCAAAGGAAGGAACCTTCTTGTTCCAGCAGAAAGGAAGATCTGGCATCATGGGGTGGTGCTGAGGAAGTTACCACCCGGGTGGGTGGGAGGAGCCAGCTTGAAGACCTTCCGGCAAGATATTTAAAGGAAAAGGATACTGCCAGAAATGTGGATAGTACACCATATCCACATCCCTAGAAAAGAATGCCCCCCCCAAAAAAATTGGGAACCAAACGATAAATATTTAAAATAAGCAGAAAATACCCAAATAAGCAGAAATTTGAAGTGGAATATGTAAAAACCTGTGGTTTAAAAGCAGACCTCAAGATAAACTAAAGTAATTTCTCCGGGTCCAGAGAACGGCTGAGGAACAAGAAAAAAACTGAGAATCACAGCCTAAGCTAAAAATTAATCTAAACTAACAGCAAACCGCAGAGAAATAAAGGAAATAAAACGAATACTTAAAAATCGGAAATAAAGTAGAAAAAACTGAGTCCAGCTAAGGAGAGTTCTTCGGGGCAACTTGCTTTCTCAGGCAAAGAAATAAATCTGACGTTGAACAGCAGAATGCAGCACCACCACGAGGTGGAGGTTTGAAATGTGTTCCAAGTTCCATAACTAACATACATCCCAGCTGAACCTTCCATGTTAAATCGTATAAGTAAGCACAATGAAGGATTCCTGGGGTTTGATTAAGCATATTAATCAAATCAAATCATCTTTATTTTTATAGCGCCTTTCAGAACCAAGGCGCTGTAAATAAAAACCATATACATAAAGATAACTTTTTAAAACAAACATTAAAACAAATCAACCATAGTTAGGGAAAGCTAAATTAAATGAATTTGTTTTTAACTCCTTTTTAAATCTACCGACAGTTGGGCATTCTCTCAACCAACGAGGTAGAGAACTCCACAGGGTTGGCGCTGAAAAAGTGAAGGCACGAGATCCTGATGTGTTTAATCGAACCCTGGGGATCTCTAGCAATTCCTCTCTGGTGGAACGGAGATGACGGAGGGGGCAGTAGGGTACCAGGAGATCTTTCAGGTCACCGGGTCCCTGATCATGTAGGGCTTTAAAGGTTAGTAAACTAACCTTAAAGGTGGTCCACCACCAAACAGGCAGGCAGTGCAGTTCGCGGAGCACAGGTGTAATATGACTGGTTCTGGAAGTCCCAGTCAAAAGCCTGGCCTCCGCGTTCTGCACCAGCTGCAGGTGGTGGATATCAACCCCAGGTAGCCCTAGGTAGAGGGAATTGCAGTAATCAAGACGGGTGGTGACAAAGGCATAGACCAATGTTGGAAGATCACCCGGAGGAACCAGGTGTTTCACCCGGGCGATATTCCTCAGATGGTAAAAAGAGGATTTGACGACAGCTGATACCTGAGATTTTAGGGTCAAACCTTCATCAAAAATAACACCCAGGTTTTGCACCTGATCGGAGGTAGTGAGCGACATACCACCAAGTAATAAGACTGATGATTGTCCAGCCCCCAAACCCACCCCCGGACAACCTGGGTCAACTACCAGCACCTCAGTCTTATGCGGATTCAGTCTCAGCCAGCTGGAACTCATCCAAAGTCTGATCTCAGCAAGGCAGTTATTTAGCACGGAGAGTGCATCATCTTGTCTGGGCAGAAAGGACAAATACGGCTGAGTATCATCTGCATAGCAGTGAAAACCCAGACTGTATCGCCTGATGATATCTCCCAATGGCAGCATATACACTGCAAACAACATGGGGGCTAGAATGGAACCCTGTGGCACCCCATAAGGCAGGGAATGAGCGCCAGAGGAATAAATTCCAGTGGCAACTCTCTAAGACCTGTCCGTGAGGTAAGAATGGAACCATTTGAGGACTGTACCAGACAGCCCACAAAAGAACCGCAGGCGCTCCAACAGCACACCAGTGTCAAATGCAGCAGAGAGATCGAGAAGGACCAGAATGGTACATGCCTTTCGATCTCTAGCCATTAGGAGATCATTCAATACCCGGACAAGTGCAGTCTCCGTGCTGTGCTTCTTCCTAAAACCAGACTGGAGAGTATCATAGACATTGTGAGCTGTAAGATGATCATCCAATTGCAGCTCAACCGCCTTTTCAATAACCTTACCAACAAATGGCAGGTTAGAGATAGGCTGGTAGCTGGCTAGACAATCTGGATCCAAGGAGGGTTTTTTAAGGAGTGGTTGAACGACCGCCTCCTTGAGGGGGCCAGGAAAGACCCTCCTCTCCAAAGACTTCCAGACAATGTCAGCAAGGATCGGGCAGATAACTTCTACACATCCCACTAAAAGGGGTGTAGGACCCGGATCCAAACTACAACTGGTTGGTCGCAATGTTTGGATGATCTTCACAACGTCAGTGAACTCCGGCCGGCGAAAATCTGACCAGAAAGACTGAGTGCATGTCACTTCCTGTCGACCACTGCAATCCCAGACCTGATGCTGGCAACCTTATCTGCAAAAAACCGAGCAAACTCCTTGCATCTCAGCTGAGAAAAAGCTTCTCTGGGCTGGAGACAGATTGGATTGCACAATCTGTCAACAGTCCGGAAAAGCTGAGCCGGTCGATTCTGTGCAGCAGAAATCTCCCTGGACAGGAATTCTGCTTTCTTACAGGTGATTTCTGATTGATAGCTATCATAATGTGCCATCAACCTAAGCCTGTCAGCATCATGGCCGGACTTCTGCCAGACTCTCTCCAACCTTCGGCCAACTCGCCTTAACTCATTCAGGCCTAGATACACCTGTAGGTGGCGTCTGAAAGCATAGCCACTCAGGACAATAATGCCTGTAGACGTACTCTGCTGACTTTCACTCAGGCCTAGAAACATCTGAGGAAGTCAGCAGTTTTTACCTAAATATTAAACAAACCGAATTGCTTAGAATTGATTGCATAGCACCGTTAGAAAGGTAATTTTGTGCTGAACAATTTTGTTGCAGATACTTTGTGTCTATCATGCATACTTTAGGAGTTATTTGCATTTGTTTAAGGTATGGTGTGAATGGCTGACATTTGTCTCTGAAGCTTCACCTAAGCACCTTGAATAAATCTGAAAAAAAACCACAGTTGTTTGGTATTTCAGCTACTATGAAATAAAAACTAAATGGATTACAACTGCTTGCATAGCACCATTAGAAAGATGATTTTGTGCTGAAACATTTTGCCACTGATACTTTGTGTCTACCATGTATACTTTAGGAGTTATTTGCATTTGTTTAAGGTATGGTGTACATGGCTGAAATTTGTCTCTCACGCCTCACCTAAGCACCTTGAAAAAAATCAGTTGTTTGGTATTTCAGCTAACATAAAATAAAAACTAAATTGATTACAATTGATTGCATAGCACCATTGGAAAGGTAATGTTGTGCTGAACAACTTTGCCACTGATACTTTGTGTGTAGCACTTATGGTTCAGGAGGTATTCACATTTGTTTATGGCATGCTGATTATGGCTTGATTTTGCTTAGAAAGTCCCAGGATGCAGTGCTAAGAGTATACAGGGCACAAGTGGTGAAAGTTGCAAAGAGGTCTTGTGGTGTGAATGAGTTAACTCCTTCAAGGAGCCATCAAACCAAGGGCTCCTTGAACAAAGGGTGAGAGTCCGAACACGAACAGGAGCAATCTTGTCCAGAGCATCTCCTACAGCCTTGTTATAGGCTAGTACAAGATCGTCTGGACTCATGCATTCACCCGACAGGCCCAATAGATCCAGTACCGCCATTAGGTCACTGGGGCTAATGCCCCTTAAAGGGCGGTACTGAACCATCTCCGTAGGGACAGACCTATTAGGGGGAGCCCTGAAGCTGAACCTTATGGTGTGATGGTCAGACCAGCTGACTGGTTCCAGCCCTAAATCAGCAATCTCCATACCCAAAAGAAAGATCAGGTCCAATGAATGACCCCCTACATGGGTCGAGGAGGTAACCACCTGTGTTAGGCCCAGTGTCGTCATCAGCTGGAGGAGATTTTGACCAAAGTGCGAGAGTTCATCGTCGACCCAGGCATTGAAGTCCCCCAGAACTATCAGTCTGGGGGACCTCAACACCATGTCGATGATGAAGTCTGCTATCTCCTGCAGGAATTCTCCACCGTCTCCTGGTGGACGGCAGACGAGGAGAATCCCGCAGCCTACACCCTCTCCCAGGATATATTCAAAGGATTTGGTACTTCCCAAAGGCACATCCACAAGGCCCAGCTCAGTCATGAACATAATGGCCACACCCCCGCCCCTACGATCCAACCTTGGACGGTGTATCACCGAGAACCTGGCTGGAGTTGCCGAGGCCAATACAGGGCCTGGATTTTCATCCAGCCAGGTCTCGGTGATGCAAGCCAGATCAGTTGATCCAACAAGATCAGCTATAATAGCTGTCTTGTTTTTAATAGATCTGGCATTGCATAACACCACCTGTCTAGTGCGGTTACCCGGTAATCAAAAAACAAATAAATAAGTGTAACACCCTCCTCCCTCCACTGGGAGAAGGGGACACTGCTTATCTGGCATCTCCCTAGTGCATATAGTTTGGGCCTTAGGGGTTAATGTCATTTATTACTCCTCAGTAGGAGGAGCCTCGTTGTATAAACAAGCATTTGTCAATGCCAGAGTTTGTTGTTGGGACTACTGTTGGTACACACTGACTGGCAGGACTACAGTTCCCAGCAGGAAGAACAAGTTATGCCACCAAGTTCACATTCCCATTGAAATACAGTGAAATGCATACCTGTTTCCTTAATTCATGATCTGGCTTTGAAGAGTGACGATGTGTCTGCGGTTCAGAGAAGATGAGAGCACTGGAGCCCCACCATGGGTTTGGGGGGGGACGTTACGGTAAGAAACCCTAATGCCCCAGGCATTTGTTGGTATTTGCACTACAAATTTTCAACATGGCCTTTTGTAACTCCCACCTCATGAAAGCATTTGGGACCTCTGCTCATGAACAGTGGCACTGTGATTTTGTTAATCTGTCCTGAACGTTGATTTCTCACAGTGACCGCGCCATTCTGCACCAGATGTGCAAAAACACAGTTCGGGCAGGACGTGAAAAATTACAGCTGTACCATTCATAGAGAGGTGCAAAGAGATGGCAGTGATGAACATCTGGAGTGAAAATATTACAAATGCTCGAATGTGTATGTGGAAACTGCACAACATATGCTCGTAACAGTCATTTAGTGGAATAATTTCACTAAAATTTCAACACAGGCATTTTGTGACCTCTGCTCATGAGCACTGTCACTATGATTTTCTTACTCTGTCCCGAACATTGATTTCCCACAGCAACCGCGCCATTCTGCACTGGAAGTGTGAAAACAGATTTCGGCCAGGATGTGAAAAATGACAGCTGTACTGTTCATGAGGAAGTGTAACAAAATACCAATGTTGAAAATCTGGAATGAAAATATTACATATTTGTGACATTACAAGTGTACGCTGAAACTGCGCAACACATGCTCGTAATATAGTCATTATATTGACTTTTGTCACCAAAGTTTCAACATAGGTATTTTAAGACCTCCGCTCATGAACAGTATCACTGTGATTTTCGTAATCTGTCCCAAAACACTGATTTCCCACAGCGACCGCGCTATTCTGCGCTGGAAGTGCGAAAACACATTTCGGCCAGGATGTGAAAAATGACAGCTGTACTGTTTATGAGGAGGTGTAAAAGAAAAAAAAGCAACGTTGAAAATCTGGAGTGAAAATATTACATATTCGCAATGATACAAGTGTGTATTGAAACTGTGAAACGCACGCTCGTAACACAGTAATTTTTGGGAATTTTTTCACCAAATTTTTAACATAGGCTTTTTGGGAGCCCACCTCATGAACAGTGACACTGTCGTTTCGTTAATCGGTCCTGAAAGGTGATTCCACACAGTGATCGTGAAATCACCTTTTGGGACCGAATAACCACATGACAGTGACTGAATTGGTGAGGTGGGGTCCAAAGAACCCTATGTTGAAAATTTGGTACCAAAATTCACAAAATGGCCGAGATATGCACCAAAGTTAAAAAAAAAACATTTATGCCATTATACAGCTTACCAGCATTTCTTCAGTTCAGGTTGGCTTTGAAGAGTGCAGACATGTTCCCGGTCCACCGAAGATCATTGTGCCGGGCTCCAGAGGTAAGTATAGGGTGGGGGGTGTGGGTGTGGGGAGGTGGGGTACACCGAGGGTGGGCACAGGTTGGGGAGAGGCCACCACACTCAACGAGGGACCGTTTTCTTGTTTACAGGTTTAAAAAAACATTTAAAATGTCGAGGGAAAGTTTTCTTTCTTACAGGGACATTTGGCATGGTGGGGTGGGCTCCCAGCGTGCCACCTGAGTGTTTGATTTGGGGCGGGAGCTGTAGCCGACGGGGATTGGGCACCCCGATGGCACATACCGAAGTGTTGGGGTGGGAGGACAAGAGCAGTGGGATTGGACACCCCTCGCCACACAACAAATTGGGTATTATGCCGACAGGGAGTGGGCTTCCCCGGCGGCAAAATGAACTGGGAGGGGGCATGCCGACAGGGGGATTGGGCACCGCTGTCAGTTTGTTTTTTAACAGCGGGTGAGAGGGCATGCTGACAGCCTGGGCTCAGCGCGTTCACACTGCTGTAAGCTACAGCAGTGTGAACGTGCAACCAGGAATGCAATGCAGGAATGCAACATCAAAGGACTCGGCTGCGCCACTATTGGTGCGGCTCTGTCCTTTGGAAAGTTGTCCAACTCCGCCCCAACAGCTGAAAGGGAGTCATCGCCAGCCTGCCAACTGATTCGCCTGCCGCTGACCTACCCCTAGAAATGGAGCTCTCCACTGGGCACACCCCTGTATAGCACCTCTTATAACAATGAGTTGGTGTGCACCTGCACGCCATGACAAACTCAAAAAGGATGGCATCAGCCATTATGGGTCTTCGTCCCCAGGGAGCTCTGTTAGATAGGGGACCACAGAACTGGCAGCTAGGGTTGATCTCTCATGGAAGCCCTATGTATTCAGCTCTTTTGGAGTCAGAGGCTCAGGGCAACAAGCGCTCAAGTTCACGCAGACATGAAGAGGAGTCAGTCCTTGAGAGTAAAGTGTTATGGCTTAACCATGTGGCATCTGTTCCAACTCTGTGGGGGTAGGAAGGCATTTCCCCAGCCAGGATTTGTAAACAAAATGCTATAATGAAGTGATAAGGCCTCTGGGTCAAGCAACTCTAACTTGACTGTCCTCAGACAGTCTTATAGCTGCAAGTATGGACTCCACCTGTCCGAAGTAAAGATGAATTTGGACACCAGGCAGAGCATGTGTTAGTTATTAATGAGATATGATAAACTGTGCCAGGTGAGTTATTTTACTGGAGGAGAAGGTGTTGTCTAAAATGGGAACACTGCACATTTGTGTCCTGGGAGCAGGAAGCCAAAGATCATGGGCCACTGGAGTTTCCAGGTAAGCTGGGCATCATCCTAGTTCTGGGGCACCATTCTACATATGGAAATAAGCAAATGTTACACTGGCTGTCCAACAACATTAGAAGAAAAGCCATTACAGCGGTGAGTAACTCTTCCTTTTCTGACAAGGATCATTTTGTAAATGATCTGTATAAAATTAACTGGGCATGGATATTTCTCATTCGTGACCTGGACTTTGCGATTCAGGAATTTAACGACCTGCTCGCTGAGATTTATAAGAAACATGCCCCCTAACAAAAACAAAATGTAGAAAAAAATGTTTCATGGATAAATGAAACAATTCACAAGAACATCTGAATCAAGGAGAGATACTGGAAAAAGGCAAAAAGACAGGAGAAGAACAAGACTGGCAAATGTTTTAAATTTGAAGGAACTGGTGTGACGATATCAAGTCAGACAGACCATAAAAAAGTATTTTGGATTTAGAACTCAGACCACGTGAGATTACTGATCATATTGCAAACTGATAAAATAACTGTCAAATTCAGTTTCAGACAGGTACTCAGTGTCCATTAAACGCTCTTATTAGAGTGTAATTAAAATCCAAGTGAAGTAGCTGAAACTTTTAATGAATTTTTTAACCATCTGCCCAAGCCAAATTGGACAAAGATAAAGATATTTATTTAGCCTTGAAAGCAAAAATCCTTGGAAAGTACAAGGGCCTGGAACGCTAGCTGCTCAGGAACTAGACAGTTCAGTATACTGTGATAATAGTGCTAGCATATGGGTGACCATCAAAACGGTGACCCATACGAGGACGCTATTATCATGAGCGACCTGCTAGAATACCCAGGAGTGCAACGGCGAGGGGAGGGTTGGGTGAGCGGAAAGGGAATATAGCGAGGGGAAGGGGAGGGATAAGGAAGAGGGTTATTACCCTCTAGTGTGCCTGCTCTGCCATGTGGTGTGGTGGGTAGGGAGGCTGACTCTGAAGGAGCAGGTCCCAGGTTCGGGGCCGGGAACATTTTGCTTGTTCCTGTGGCTGTGGGACTTAACATTTTTTCCTCCCACCCCAGAGCTACGCTTCTTCAGGAGACACCTGTGAACCACCCCATGGCTTGCCTTACCTGAATCCCTGGAGGTTTCCCCATGGAGCCATGGCTGTACACCCCGGGGGGGTATGGGGCGGGGCCCAGACGCCCCGATATCTTCTATATTTCGTCCGGTACCCGTGGTCAGGCAGGCAGACGAATGAGGCTGGTACTGGTGCTCCGTCTACCCGTGCTCCAGTGGTGCATTTTCCTCCTGTTTTCTCCCCTTGTGTGGTATGCGCCCTGACATCAAGGTGCTATGCATCGATGTCCACCACAGCTCCCACCAGCCCCCCTTCAACTACAGGACTTGCTGTACCTCGAGCCTGCACCCGGGGTCAGGCAAACTGCGGACCTCGATCCCCTCCTCCCCCCAGAGAAGGTGGACAGTCGTGGGACGCTCACGCCTTCTCCCCCAGCGACCCGAGTTTGCTCCCGAACCCAGGTCACTGGCGCTGCAAGCAGAAATCCAACTGCTATGCCGACGGGCCAGCTTGTGGGAATTTTTTTTTTTTACTGGGCTGTGCCCCTCCCAACAGCCCCCCCCCGGAGTTGAGACTCCATAATCAGGGGTCTGCAGCCCCCCGCACTTACAGTACTGTGTGTGCCCGGTCACTTGCAAGTCCATACTGCCGATTGGCTTTTCAGCGATAATACACTCACTGTAATAGCGATTGCCGTTAAGTGATCACTATTATTACATGGAACCGGCAGTTCAGGTGCAGGGACTGCAGATCTGGATGCCCCACTGTATCCATGGACCTCTTGAGCAGAGCAGTGAGGGTGGCTTACAGCTGAGGTGGATGAGATCCTGGTATCAGAACTGGTGAGGTCTGTGAGGACCACGCTGTGGGCCACAGGAAACAGTGGAGAGGCGTACAGGAGTACCCCCCCCCCCATCACCCCGTAATTTGCTCTGTTTTGTTTACATTTCTTGCACCCGCCATGCTGAACTGGAACCCTCTGCTGTCAACCGCACATGTGTATGACTCGCAGTACTACACATGGACAGCGGGAATATGCAGCATAGGGTCCCACTGAAGTAAACAAAAGACATGACGCGATGTGAAGGGGGAGCCTGCATGAAAATTAGGCAGCAGCCATATTTGCTGTGGTGCCACAAAACTAAAAATTAAATCACTTCCTGATTATCTAGTACTGCTGCTTTAACATTAATCTCATACAACTGCCGCGCTACCAGTGCTGGGGTTATTTTGATATCACTGTAGGTGACTGAACTGAGCTTCCCAAGTATACATCATCCATGTGAAGAAAAACATCATCCTCCTTACTGAATACCAAAACAAAATATTCTTTTAGCGCCTCTGACCCCCTTATTTTCTCTGCTATATAATAGTTACCTACCTTAACAGTAGATCTTCAAGAGGATCTCCTCCGCTGAGCCATATCATGGAACTTTAAGCCATTGGTGTCAGGACCACCTGGAAATTTTTTCAGGCTGGTGCAGCCCACACTGGCATGTCTCATCAGTGCCTATATAATGTGGGTGTCCCCAGCATGCCTCAGTTCCCTTCCGGAGAAAAGCTCGGAGGATCATTGGACCAGCAGGGACCAAAGCTACCAGGACCACACCAGGCACACATGAGAGGATATGGAAACCTGAGTATGGATGCCAGAGTATGGATGTCATAGGAGGCATCAGAGGAGAAACAGCTTGCGTGAACAGCAACACAGTCACCTATTTCCCGACAACAGGGGAAAGGCGGGAGGGAGAGCTGTGGCTTAATGGAGGAGGGGACCTCTGTTCTCCAATCCCTGTTTGCCAATTAAGGGCGCGCACCCTGCCCCATCTTCCCAGAGAACTGCTGGAAATCTGCCATTGTGCGGATAAGTGACAGTCCAGCTATCACCCAGTCTTCCAGGTGGGGTAAACTCTGACACCTTTGTGCTGCAGGTAGGCTGCCACCACCACCATCCACTTGGTGAAGGCCCTGGGAGCTGACAAGAGGCAAAATGGCATGACCTGGAACTGACAGAGCACCCCTTCTGCACGGAAACGGCAGTATTGCCAGTGGGATGGCTGGACTGGGATGTGGAAGAATGCTTCCTGGAAGTCGCCGAAGTAGAACCACATGCCCTGCCTCAGAGATGGTATAGTCTGTTTCACAGTGACCATTCAGAACTAAGCTTCCTTAGGAACTGGTTTAGATCATGCAGATCTGCTATGGGGAGCCAACCCCCACTCATCCATCTCAGGACCAGGAAGTACCTGGGCACTCACCCTGACTTGCCAAGTCATCTGGGACATGGGTCATGGCTCCTTCTGCGAAAAGATAAGCACCGTCCTCCCTAAGGGCAGATAGCGTGTCCTGCAACACCGAGGACTCCCTTGGAGCGTGGGATCAGTAAGGCAGAAGAGCCTTGAAGTCGAGAAGCAACCCTCTGCCTATGACCTTGACAACCCACTTGCCCGTAGTAATGACAGACCACTGATGCCAGAAGTGGCATGGCAGACTCCCCGGAAGCTAGGTCATGGACTGGACAGTTGGGAGGTGGATACCCCCCCGACCTGTCACTGGGCAGTTTTGGAGGCACTGGTCACTGTGACTGGAGGGGCACCACTTCCTCTACCCTAGCCTTGTTTTGGTCCCTGACTGGAGGACGTGGCCTTGGGGCGCCAGGCTTGGAACTACACCTATTGGGGCTGTTGCTGCTGAGACTGCTGTGGCTGAAAGGGCCGAAACTGAAATGCCTTTTTCTTCTGCTTCTGTCCTTTCAGGTCCTTTTGGGGCAAAGCCACAGAATCCAGGGTGGCACTGGACTTCTCAGTGCTAGTGAGATGCCCATTCAAACCCAGGCCAAATAGGTCAGTGCCCAGGAAAGGGACATCAGCCGACTTATACTGGGTGTCTGCTTTAATGATGGAGAGCCTCAGCCAGGCCCTGTGATGCATTGAGAAGGCATGGGCACCAGAATCACCAGTGTCCAAGGCCATCTGGAGCTGATGTTTAGCCAGTGCTTGATCTTGATCTCTGATGACTTTTACTGGTTTACTTGTCAGCAGGAAAGGAGGAGGGTATCTAGTACTCCCAACAGGAAGTGACCAAAGTAAGCCATCATCAGGGTGTAGCTCACTTGACAGAGATAAGGAATGAAGCGGCACCTTTTTAGCCGCATGATCAAGTTTCTTCAACTCCTTGGTAGGGGGCTCGTCCATGAGCCCAGGATTTCCAGATTTCTGGAAGACAGAGTCAGACCACACCTTCTGCGAAGGAGTGGTCTGAGAACCCAGACAGAGAGCCGGTAGGGAAAGTGTATTTGTGGACCATATGGGCTGAGGGCACTGGCAGGATGCTGCCAAATTCCATGGCCAGTCCCACAATGGCCTCAGTCATGGGGAAGGCAATCCCAAGGGATTCATCCTTATCAAGGATGTCAGTAAAGGGGTATTTAGCCCTTTTCTGGACTGGCTCCAAAGGGACATTCATGGACTCCGACATAAGTCTGAGGAGGGACCCAAATGACAGTAGCCGTGGTCAGTAGTCAATTCCTTGACTGATTCCCAGTCGAAAGTATTCATTCTCGATGACTGCATGGAGGACCCACGGGAGTCGTCAAGAGGACTCATCAAAGATGGCCCTTGACCATTTACCACCATGGATCACCCTCGATTGATCCGACTGGTTGATCTCCAAAGATAACTAGCCTGACAAGCTGGACACAGCATGGGTCCATAGAAGGGACTCCCCACAAGGGCTGCTGTGGAGGCGGTTCCACTTACAAGGGTGGACAGATCAGACTCGGCAGTAGCCTCAGAAGGACCGGCGTGGTCTTTACCGGCATCGGACAGTCGACTGCAGGGGCCAGGGGTATTGTTGCCAGTGCAGTTCCTCGTAGCACTGCCGCATATGCTGGCAGAACCTCTCATCATCCTGGGATGAGCAGAATGAGAAGTGTTGGTGGTGACGTCTCCCAATCAAGCAGGATTGCGAGCGCGTGGAGTGCCTCAATCTCGACCCGTGACCTGGGGGGCCAAAGTCAAGGAGAAGCTGCCGGAAGTGCTGTGTAAATAACACACACCAGATTCAGTGGCATGACCTCTGGTGGAAGCGGCTGGGTGGTGATACCAACTGCTCCATGTCCTCTTGGGTGAGGACCAGGAAGACCAGGGTCTTGGAAATTGACTCCTCATTGATCCCTTCTGGCAAAGGGTCAACAGAGTCAAGGAAAGTCTTGACTACTTGATCGGCAACTGTTGAGGTCGGCAAGCCCAATGGGGGGTACCGTGGAGTGGCAACCTACCCCATAACCAGTCTAGGCTCAGCCGAAGCTGAGTGCTCAACAAGCTTTGCGTGATCGGGGGAGTTGAGGGAGCAGGAGTGTGATTTCTCCTGGTCCCATGACCGGCAGCAGTGATTTTTTTGTGCTTCTAGTCATGGGGGGCAGGGCTCTTCCCGAAGGACTGGAGGGCCAGAGATATTTCACAAAGCTCCCCTCTGAAGGATGCTCAGATGCTAGCCCCAACAGACAGCAGTGTCAAGGCCACTGACGTGCCCACTGCAACCTTTGCCGCCATCTCTTCCATGGCCGTAAGTTGGGTCAGGGACCCCATTGTAGCAAAGACAGTCTTGGGACCACTCTTCAATTGCAATTTTGACTCTCGGTTGGCCGGCTGTTGAGAAGATGAGCCTTGCTGTCTTCTAAATATGAAGGTAGCATTATCTGACAAAGGCCGTAACATGTGACATCACGTGCAGTCCCTAGGCAGTAAAGGCTCTTACAAGTGTAGGTACATCTGTGACATTTTCTGCTGGCATGTGGCGCACTTCTTTAAGCCAGGAACTTGCTTTACTTCCTCACGCTGTACCTTCTGTCGCTGAGAGCTGGAGAAGGATTGAAGAACTAGAAAAATACTGAAAGTTAAAGAAATAATCGAAGTTTGCCTATGAATGCGTACATTTTAGGCCCTTACAACGCATGAAGCTTCGAAGAAGACTAAACAACTTCCAGCAGAAAGAAAGATATAACATCACAGGGCAGAGCAGAGGGATATACCACCCAGGTGGTGGGAGGAGCTTTGCTTAAAGACATTCAGTCGAATCAACTCTTAAGGAGTGTGACAGGGTTGAATAGGGCCCTGTCCCATTTGTTCTGGAGAAAGAGTTTAAATGTAAGGATCTGTTCTATTCTCTCTGCCTTTTCTGCCTCTTGTCTGGTTGCGCAACCAAATTTTCTCGTGAGACCTAGGACTTGGTCACCTCGACGGTCTTGCAATTCTCTGCCTCTCGCTATCTGTATACCTTCTCTTGCTGCTCTGTCTTTTCTCCCCCCCCCTTGCATATCTGCTAGTATAAAAATATATGTGAATCATTATGTGGAAACATAACTGATACTGGGATCCCTTTGTTTAGAAATGTATATAGTTTTACTGCAGAAATGTATATAGTTATACTGTTGAAATGATTGCAAAAAGCTGTTTGGAACTAAAGGGGTTAACCTGTTTGCAAACTCTCTGAGAAGCTGTAAGCAAGAGGTCAGTTCTGGGTCACAATGTTCTTTTTGCTGCACTTCTTGAAACTTACAAGAACACTGTGAGAAGCATGCTGTTTTCTTAACCAGTGGGGGTTGCAAAAACTTATAAAAACAGGGCTGCAATTTTTTGCAAGAGAGAAACAGAGACTGAGATTGGAAATTGAGAAGAAAACCAGATGGACTTTCTCTGTTTATACTGCCTTTGTAAACAGTTATACTGAACAATTTAATTTTTTTAATTTTACTGTTAATAATAAATCACTTGTTGTGAATTTTACAACTGCTCCCGATTTTCCTATGCTTCCTGACATGTGCCTTGATGACAAGGAGAAACTGCCATTGTGTGGACAAGTGAACCATATCCATGCCCCTAGAAATATTTTTGCTCTACTGATGCAAGGAAAATATTAGTTAAAGCCACATTTCTGGTGCTTCTTGATGATGGTGACCCGTTGTACAGAGTTGCTGCTGCTTCACAACTGGCTAAACTAGATGTTCCATACCAAAGGACACTAGGATTTATTTCTGGTCTGCCTGCTAGAACCCACCATTGCAGCATTTACATCTCAGTTGCATGGTACTCCCTAACTACCAGAAGGCTAATAAAAATTGCTATATGTGGACTTATAAGGCTCTCTGAGATGCTGTGCCACAATGTATCTTGGCTTTTTTTTTTTTACAGGTCCTCTAGCCTTTACAATTTGAGGACTAATGACATCATTCTATTAGAGTTCCCCAGATATGTAGCTAAATAGGGTAAAATGGATTTCTGCTGGCTTGCCCCTATGTTTTGGAACGAGTTACAAGCCTCTCTCTCAAATTCAACTCGTTGATCAGTTTCTATTCAGTCAAACTACTGTTAAAAAAACATTGTACTGACAAATGAACTTGTCAATAGACTTGTTAGTCTTTATTGTACTCCACTACTGTATTCCTTGGCTTGTTTTTATTATTTGCTTATTTCAGTCCCTGTACTTTTTTTATTCTTTGTTCCTGCTGCATATCATCCTCCTACATTCTTGTGTAATTATTGTTTATGAACTCTATAATCTATCATGTAATGCTATTGATTTATGTACTGTTACCTGTCCTAACTAGGACCTCCTTGCAAATAAGCACTGCTCAATAGAGCTTTTTTCCTGGTAAAGCAAATACAAATTAACAAATATAAATATTCAGTGGGGTCCACAAACAGTTCTAAGGATTCCATGCTCTCTGCAAGCACCCAGCAACAGGGAATCATACACAGCTCAACTGCCATTTCATACATTTTCAGTTTTTCTTTTCCACTTGGCTCAGTCGCAAACTTCAAGTTTCACCTTCTGAAATCTTGTTACTTTGGCCTCACTTACTGTCTACACGTGCTGCCATAATCTTCTGTTTATGACAACACAGTCTGTAGCTATGGAAATGATCATGGTCAGACAGGACTATGACTTAACATATGGACTAAAAGTGCAGGAGCAGATTATGTCCCCGCCACATGGGGGTTCAGGAAATAGGGTGAAGGACAGATCTTAACTGGCAGGGCAGGGTAAAAAAAAGGTCTAGAAGCTCTGAAGGTACACCAGGCCCAGATGACCTGCATCAGTGGGTACTCCAGAAACTGGCTGCAGAACTGGCAGTACCCTTAACCCATCTAATTAATGACTCACTGATGTCCAAAGTGGTTCCAGCAGATTGGAGCTCTGCAAAAAGTAGTATCACTCCATGGGGGGGGGGGCGCGGAGGGGAGAGACAGAGAGGATGCAGGCAGCTACAGGCCTATCAACCTTACCTCCATTGTAGGTAAGCTGATGGAGACCACAGTTAAGGAAAAAGTAAAGTTACTTGAGAACTTACTGTAACAGTAGATCTTCGAGAGGAACTCTTGCAGCAGGCTATAACAGTTAGGACTATGCCGCAGGCACTAGGACCCTCTGGAAAACTTTTCAGCCAGCAGTATACAGCAGGGACAGCTCCCGACGTCGGCCCCGCCCAGCGTCAGCCCCTATTACAAAAGAGGCGGACCCAGCTCCACCTCAGTTCCCCCATAGAGGCTCTGACAAGAGAAGGAGGAGGCGAGGCAGCTCGATGAAGATGTAGATGAAGATCTGCACACCCTAGGGGGAAGGTGGGTGGAAAGTAACGCTGCTACAAGAGCTCCTCAAGATCTACTGTTACAGTAAGTTCTGTGTAACTGTACTATCTTAATTTGAGTGGGCTCTTGCAGCAGGCTATAACAGTTAGGACTGAATACCAAGCAGTCCCACGCCAAAGAGGTAGTCGACCCCAGGAGGTGGAATATACTGACTCCAGAGGCCTAGGACAAAAGTCCCTGCAAAACAGCCAGACCAAAACCGGCACGGCGTCTGGAGATGATATCCAAGCTGTAATGCTTGACAAAGGTATGCACCAAATTCCAGGTAGCGGGCGCACATATGTCCCTTATTGTTTAATTGTTTAATTAGTATTTCGGAAAGACCTTTGAGTGTGAGCTCTTTTACAACGGTTCCACGTCAGGGTGGACAATAAGACAATACACATATTCAGTGGTTACAGAGGCCTGATCATTAGGCATTAAAGAGCGATTACATGAAAATTAGACAAATAGGAGAAAAAAAAAACTGAGCAGTTGTAATTGACTACTAAGCTATTTCTAATCGGTTGCCCTAGGTAGCAGACCCATCGAAACCTCCAAATCCGTTGATAGACTATGGCAGAGTAACTGCATAGGGTTTAACGCTATCCCAGGTGGCGAGAAGCTGAGTGACAGTGAAACAAGGGGGACTGGGTTTGAAACCAACTGCAGAGGCGTGAGGTGGGGATAGTGAAATGGGGGCTGTGATGGGGGCAGCTCAGAGGCTTTGTCGAGATATGGTGTGGGTATGTTGGGGGTTGGGAGGGGCAGTACCAAGTGCGTTAAAGAGGACTGATAACTTACTTAAGCCCTTGGCTAGGCTGGAATGAAGGCAGGGTTCTCTAGGTAGCCCTGCTGGGTGTTACCATGGAGAGACATTTCTCAGGGTGGCAAAATAAGCAGACACTCCCCTGGTGGGGTGACCCCTGACCGGACCCAGTAGGAGTTTATTGTGCTTTTCATAGCAGAAGGATACGCAGTGGACGAGCCATTTCAAAATTGTCTGCTTGGTCACCAGTTTGCCCAAGCATTGTGGTGCAAAGACCACAAAGAGTTGCTCCGACTGACGGTGCGTAGCCATCCTTTTGAGGTAATACCTCAAAGTCCTGTGGACGTCCAATGTGTGAAGGAGAGCTTCCCCTCTATTAGATGGGGAAGAAAAATAGACTGGAAGGTTAACCGACTGGTTGAGGGTCAACTCCGAGACCACTTTCGGAAGAAACTCAGGATTTGTTCTAAGGGAAACCCTTTCCCTGTGGACAACCAAATACGGCTCTTTACACATCAGAGCCTGGACCTCAGAAACTCTTCGAGCTGAGGTAATAGCAACCAAAAAACACACCTTCCAAGAAAGATAACACAGCTCACAATCCGCTGCCGGCTCAAAGGGAGGGAGGGTGAGCTTCTCCAACACAAAAAGGAGATCCCAGGGTGGGACAGGATCCCTAATGGGAGGTCTCATATGCAAAATTCCTCTCAGAAAGGTGTGGGCTACATCCAACTGTGCTAACGCCTTGTCTCCAATCAGAGCATAATAGGCGGAGACAGCCCACATGTGCACCTTAATAGAGGAGTAACTCAGGTCATGTTGGTAAGGAGAGGAGGTACTGTAACGCTGAGTTCAGTGGACAGGTGACGGGGTCCAAATGCTGTGACGAGGCCCATAAACTGCTTCCATTTCATAGCAAAGGCGGAACGGGTGGAGGACTTCCTTGCCGACACTAGGACTGCCGCCACCTCTGGGGAAACCCCGTATCTCTATTGAGCTACGTCTGAAGGAGCCAAGCATGCAGATGTAAGGAACAGAGATTTGGATGGACCAGTGACCCGTTCCTGGGATAGCAACTGCGAGCATATGGGCAGCGGAGTTGGAGGTTCCATGGATAACCGCTGCAGGAGTGGGAACCAAATCTGCCGAGGCCATCGGGGGGCTACTAGAATCATTCGAGCCCCTTCTGCCTGCAACTTCAGCAGGACTCTGAATAAGAGGGAAGGGCGAGAAGGCATAGAGAAACCTCCCGGCCCAGCAAAGGGATAACGCGTCTGGCCAGAAAACTTCAGGCGCGTGCTCTCGCAAGCAAAAAATTGGCAGTTTGGCATTGCGTGGCAATGCAAAGAGGTCCAGCTCTGGATGACCCCACTTGTCGAAGAGCTGATCTGCTACGGCCTGTAACAGCTCCCACTCACGCACTCTGGAACGAGACCTGCTTAAGCTGTCAGCCGGATTGTTCAGGACGCCTGCAACGTGCACCGTGGACAGCAGAATGAGCCGCTCCAGCGCCCAGTGCCAGACGCTCATCGCCTCCCTGCAAAGGGGATACGAATGAGTACCCCCTTGCTTGTTGATGTAGAAGACGACTGCCATATTGTCTGTTTGAATTAGAAGAGAGCCCAGCACCAGGTCCTCTTGAAAAGCCTGTAAGGCATACAGAACTGCTCGAATCTCCAATACATTGATATGGAGAGATCGCTCCTCGGGTGTCCAAACCCCTTGCGTTTGATGAGCACCCAGGTGTGCTCCCCATCCCAGATCCGATGCATCTGTCGTAAGAGTCTGACCTGGTGGCTCCGGATGAAACCTGACCCCTTTCTCCAAATTCCGCTGGTCCATCCACCAAAGCAAAGTTCTCCTGACTAGCTCGGTGATCCTGACCAGAAAGTCTAGATCGTCATAGCCCTGGTCCCACTGTACCCTGAGCATCCACTGTGGGACTTGCATGTGGAGGCGGGCCAGAGGAGTAACTGGAATGGCCGCCGCCATGTGCCCCAATAGCCTGAGGAAGTTCCGAGCTGGAACTTGAGGAGTTACTGAGATCCATTCGGCAATCTCTTGCAGGCGATCGCCCCTTTCCGGAGGTAGGAAAGCCATGTCCTGGATAGAATCCAGGACCGTTCCAATGAAGATGAGTTTTTGACTGGGCTTGGGGGACGATTTCTGAAGGTTCAGGGTGATCCCCAGCTCTCGGAACAGTGTATAGGTGTCTCCGAGGATGTGAATTAGGCTTGACCTGGATGGGGCTGTAAGCAGCCAATCGTCGAGGTAAGGGAAAACGTAGTGCCCCATGTGCCTTAGAGCCGCAGCCACCACTGCCAAGCATTTTGTAAAGACTCACGGAGCGGAGGACAGGCCAAACGGAAGAACTCGGAATTGGTAGTGCTCCCCTTGGAAGTGGAACCTTTAGAAACTTCCAGTGGGAAGGGAAGACCCCGATATGCATATATGCATCTTGCATGTCTAGGGAGCAGAGCCAGTCTCCTTGGTGCAGCAGGGAGAGTAGCCCTAGAAGGGTCACCATCCTGAACCTTTTGTACTCTATAAAGAGATTGAGAGAGCTGAGGTCCAGAATGGGATGAAGATCCTGTGTCTTTTTTGGGACCAGGAAGAAGTGGGACTAAAACCCCTTTCCCCGCTGATGCAAGGGGACTAGCTCTATTGCCTTTTTTTGCAAGAGGGTCAGAATTTCTCCTTCTATCAGTGGGATGTGAGAAGGAGGATATCAGGAGTACTTTGGTGGAGTATTTGGAGGGAACTCCGTGAACTCTAGCATGTGCCCTCTCCTGATAATGTCCAGGACCCGCTGGTCTGCAGTTATCGACTGCCACCCTTCGAGTTGAAGGGAGAAGTGGTCCCCGACCGTCTCCCCGGAATCTTCCTTTGTAAAGGGGAGGCGGAAGAGAGTCACTGGGCTGAGCCGGGCATAGGCAGAGAGGCATGGGAGGACTTGGGGCCACGGTTAGGAGCGCCTCCAGGTTGCTGGTTACTGGCTCTCCTACGAAAGCCGCCTCTCTGACCCTGCTGATTAACATGGGCTTGTCCACCTTGACCACCTGAGGGCTTGCGAAATGGCTGTTTCCGTTGCCATCGCTAGTCGCCGCGGTACATTTGGCGGACTGACCAAATGGACTTGCCAGACTCCTGGAGACGAGAAATCAAAGCTTCCGTCTCTTGCCCAAACAACACGGTACCCTAGAATGGCAAACCCCTGATACCAGACTGCAGATCCTGGTGAAAACCCGAAGCTCTTAACCAGGCGTGGCGCCGAAGGCACCCCCCCCGGAAGCAGCTGCCCTGGCTGCTGTATCTGCAGTGTCGTACGAGGCTCTCAGGACATGAGAACCTATGTCGGAGCCCAATTTAATAATGTCCAGAAGTTCCGTCTTCTGCTTGGAATCTGGCATGGCTCTCAGTAGCTCTTGTCCCCTCTCCCACAGAGCATTCTGGTACTGGACCATATGCGTCAGGAAGTTAAGGGACCGGATGGGGCAGGTGGAGGCAGAGTAAACTTTCTTGCCTACCTGGTCCAAATACCGAGACTCTGGATTGGGAGGCTGTGAGCTAAGGTGATTCGGCTGCCTGGACTGAAGAGATGATGACTGAAGAGTCCGCCTGAAGGTTCTCTGCTAAAAAGGCTTCTGCCCTCGGGGCCTTATACAACCTGTCCGATTTTTTGGGAACAGCTGGAATGGAAGCCGGACGCTTCCAAGTAGTCTGAGTCAGGTCCTGGAAAGTGTCCACTAAAGGAGGGACCACCAACGGTTTCGGCTCCTTTTGCCTCAGGTATTTGGCCAACCTTCGGCGTTCCGGATCCAGGTCCTCCGTTTCCTACTCATTAGAGGCCTGGATATGCCTCATGACGTCCATAAAGTTCAGATCGTCTGGAGGCAAGCGAGGCTGGTCCTTCTCTCCCGGGGACCACCCCACGGTCGAGAAAGGAAGAAGATGTCGACGAAGAAGAGGGAGATCAACTACTAGGTCTGGAATAGTCAGATCTCTCCTTATGACCAGACTCCCTCTGTCGTCGGTAGCTGGGGGACCGACGTTGGTCCCAAGACGGTGACAGAGCAAAGACTGACGTCTGTCAGAGGACCGACATTGGGAGCGCTCTCGTCTAGGAGAACGAAAAGGGCTGCGAGTGAGAGACCTGGACCAGTGACTGTCTCCAGAGTCTTTGGAGCGTTGGCGGTGGTCTTTGGATCGGGCGCGGGAACGAGCCCTGGATGGAGGTGTAGGCAGCCACTCTGAGGACTTCCTCGGGGAAGGCTCACCTCCAGGCTGTGGTTTGCCCGCCGGGTCCGGTACCGGTGTCTGGGCTGGCGATGGGGTGGGGTCCGCTTCTGGACCTGTCCCCACCAAAAGGAGAACAACTCCTGCAGCTCGTCCTTCGAGAAGATCTCAGCAGCTCGGTCCGGAAAGAGAGTATCCGGGACATCGGCCTGTGAAGGAGAATCCTCTTGGGAGACCATGGGGGAGGAGGACTTGGGAGACGGGGACGTCGGCTCTCTCAGCCTGCGCGCCGCCGCCCTTTCCTTGGGACTGACAACAGGGTGCCACTGGGAGGCGCTGGAGAGTCCTTCGGCTCCGGAGGCGAGCCTTTAGCAGGCAGCGCCAGTGCCTTGAGAGGTGGGGCCGAAGTTTTTACCTCCAAGGGCTAGGTGGTAACCTTCAGCGGGATTACCTTAGGCTTGGCTGGCTTCTCCCCCGATGGGCCGGCCTTTGCCTTGGAAGATTTTGGATGCTCACCTGAGCCCGGGGAAACACGGGCCTTCTTAGGAGAGGGCCGTGAGAGAGAACGGGACAGTGACTGGGACCGACTACGGTCTTTCCCATGGTGCTTGGTCTTCTCCTTGCGCTTCCCCTCTGAGGAGTGCAGATCCATCTTTTTTTTTTTTCTAAAAGGAACGCCTTCAGGGCCTTGAGACATCGGATCCGGGTCCGGCTGATGAACGCCTGGCAGGCTGAGCAGGCCGCGGTGTCGTGGTCCGGCTTGAGGCAAAAGACGCAGCGCTTGTGCTCGTCCTTAGTAGGGATCTGCCTCCTGCAGTCGCACTTGTTCTGGTGAGGGTCTGGAGAGACTGACGACGGCGAAGACATCCGTCGAAAACACTGAAAAACCATCAAAAACGGTACAAAAAACGGGTTGAAAAATACAGTTATTTAGCTGTTTCTGGCAAGCTGAAAATGAAGGCTTCTTCTCATTGCGCGGGACGCGGCGGGAAAAGAACTGAGGTGGAGCTGGGTCCGCCCCCTTTTGTACCAGGGCTGACATCGGGGCGGGGCCGACATCGGGGCGGTCCCTGCTGCATACTGCTGGCTGAAAAGTTTTCCGGAGGGTCCTAGTGCCTGCGGCACAGTTCTGTTATAGCCTGCTGCAAGAGCTCCCACTCGAAGTAAGATCTTGGTGCCCTACTAAAGGAACAATGGTCTGCAGGACTGCAAGCAACACAGGTTTGTCTCAGGGATATCATGCCAAACCAACCTGATATATATATATTTTTTTTTCCCTGACTGGGTCACCAAGGCAATTGACAGATGAAATGCAGTAGATTTGCTCTACTTTTACTTCAGGAAGACCTTCGATCCAGTATGGAACAGGAGGCTGCTGAAGAAGTTGTAGGGCATGGGAGTACAGTAGGAGTTTAGTTAGGTAGGCAGGAAGTTGGCCTGAGAAGCCAACAGAGGGTAGTGGTGAACAAGGTTTTAATCGGGGGCAAGGAGGTCACAAGCAGACTGCTGCAGCAATCAGTGGTCCTGGGACTTGTCGTATTTAATATGTTCATAAGTGGCACAGAGAAAGGTATCTGCGGGAAAGTGGTGTCTCTTTGCTGACGAAACAAACCTATGTGGCAGGGTAGACATGAAGGAGTGTGGGGGCTTCAGAAGGACCTAGAGAAGCTAGTAAGATGGCCTAAGGTCTGGCAGTTCATACTGAACGCCAAGAAGTGCAAAGTAATGCACTTAGGGAGCGTGAATCACTCCATGGAATACTGGATGGGAGGGGTTAAACTGGCTACTTCGACAGAAGAAAGGGATCTGGGGGTCATAATTAGTGATTCCCTCAAGCAAACAAGTCAATGCAATAAGTTACACAGGAAGGTACTGAGGATTCTGGGGGTGCATCAGGAGTGCCTTTGACAGCAGAAGAAGTGAGATGATTCAACCACTGTACAGATCTGTGGTGAGGCCTTACCTGGAGCACTGCACTCAGTTCTGGAGTCCTCACCTGAGGAAAGACAAGGACAGGCTAGGGTCGATACAGGGCCAACAGGGCACATCCTATGAGGATCGGATTGAAGCCCTAAATATGTACTCCTTGGAAGTCAGGTAGGAGTGAAGGGACATGATTGAAACATATGGCTTCTCAGGGATATAAACAAGGTGAACAGTGACAACCTAACTGTACAGAATAGGGATGCAGTCTCTAGGGAACATGACTGGAGGCTGGCGGGTGGGGGGTAAGTGCAGGAGAAATGTGAGGAAGTTCTATTTCACTGAGATGGTGGCGGAACTGGTTACCCTAAACGGGTTTAAACAAGGTTGGGACAGGGCAAGGAGGCTCCTAATCCCCAGCGGGGTCCACACAGTATTGAGGAGTGTGGACCAGGGGAATGGAGACAGACCACTAGCACATTAGATCAGTGGGGGTGAGGCAGTTTAGGAAGGGCAGGATCGATGAACCTTCAGTCTTCTACCATCAAATTCTATATTTCTATACCCAAAGGACAAAAATATTGTTTTTATGCAAATGCCCTAAGTAAACGTAAAGCTCAGGAAAATACAGAAAACATACAATAGCTATTTAAAGGCCCCATCCAAACTGTTAAACCATATTTGAAAATGTTTTTAAAAACGTTTTACGCAAACTGAGCTAGTGTGTTCAGACTACCCACAAAACATATCTGAACATGGTTTAAACACATTTTAAACACATTTGTGTTGCATTTAAACTACATTTTTATTAGTGATCTTTATACTGTTATGTTACATTTGGAGTATGGTTTACAGTACTGTTTAGACTGCAAGGTAAAGGCTTGTTTGGTATAAAATGTTTTTCCAAAACAGACTCAAGACTACCCCTTGATTGAGCCTGAACATGGTTTTTAAAAACATTTTTAAACCATGTTTTAATGTAAATGCAAAGCACGTTTACTGATTTTAATCTGAACTAAGCTCAGAAAACCATGCTACGGAGCAGAGTGTGGATGGGGCCTAAGACGGCTGGTTGAAAGAATGGTTCTTTCTTTTTTGTGCTATACATCCATGAGACAACTGATGTGGACAAACTCAAAATCCTCCCAGGCACCCTCCCCCCCATTTCTGGACAAAAATTACTCTTCTGGTGGTAGACTATCTACCCTGATTACAGACCACAAAACCCTACAAAAACTCCTAGGACCCCAGATGTGGGTAACTTTATTGGCAGTAGCCAGGTTACAGAGATAATCACGGATTCTGGCAGCATTGTTTATTAAGAGAGTCAGAATTAAACCCTTTGTGTCATAGACTATTTTGCAAAGGCTCCCCGCAGTTAGCACAGAAATAACAGTAACACATGATGATGTGACCATACAGTACAAACTAACAGTAGGTTAACTAAGCAAATTTCATCTTACAGGGCAGAGGCAGCCCAGCGTCTGAAGAAGAACAGGTTGATACAGTGAAAAATCTGTGACACTTACAGTGTGACTCATAAAACAGAGACAGAAAGCATAATTACAGTATTCCAAGTAAGAGAACAAAACATACTATGTTTTAGAGATAGAAGGGGGGAAAGGGAGGCAGTAGCTAATTTAGTGAGGAGCTACTAGGGGCAGTCACAAGTGGAGGTCTTCACAAGGAATTCCTTGAGTGAGGTTTTGAAAGGGCCTATTTTAGTACCAGTAGAAAGAGCAGCAGGTAGGGCATTTAGCCAGTCAGGGGCCCTGTGATAAAAGGCCCTTTGACCTAAAGCACTCCTGCATCGAGGAACGAGAAGGAGGGCCTTTGAGGAACTTCTGGAGACTCTTTGGGGGAGAGAAGGTTGGATGAGACAATGCAGGCTAGAGGGAGTAAGTTTCCATTGAATTTTTTTGGCGAGGAGACAAGTGCGATATTTAAGTCGGCATTCAAAGTTTAGCCAGTGTGAGCGACTGTAGAGGTCACATGTGTGGGTCATTCTATCACCAACAATTACCAGACAGGTTTTGTTTAAAGCTGTCTTTATGCGACAGAGATAAGAGTTGTCTGCAGAGCCGTAGAATACTATTCCGTAGTCTAGCACGGAGAGGATCGAGGATGACACAGCGAGGCGAAGAGCATCTGTGGGAAGACAGTGTTTGAGCCGATAAAAAATGCCGATTCTGGTGTTGACGGTTTTACAGAGGAAGTTGATATGTGCATGATAGGTAAGGGAGGAGTCAAGGGTAATGCCCAGGTATTTGAAGGAAGTAACCTGCTCAAATGGGGAGCCCTGGGAGGTGTGCACAAAAAGAGGAGAGTCACTGTTGGGGTGCTGGCAGTGGGCGAAAATCATTGTTTTAGTTTTTTTGTAGTTTAATACTAGCCTGTGCTCCATGAACCAGGACTCAACTTCAGCAAAGAACTTTGGAAGGGCATGCTGCAGGGGCACAGGCTGAGGGTTACTCCAGAAAATGACTGTATTGTCAGCATAAAGGAGTAAGCAACCAGAACAGGCACGGGGGAGGGAGTTTAGGAAAAGGCCGAAAAGGAGGGGACCCAGGATAGAGCCTTGTGGGACTCCAGAGCGAACTGGGACAAGGGTGGAGAAGGTAGCGTCAATTTTGACTTGCTGTAATCTGGTTGTCAGATAGCTTTCAAACCAGGTCGACGTATCAGGAGTCAGCCCTACGGCGGACAGAGATTTGAGGAGGAGAGCATGATGAACGGTATCAAAGGCCTTAGTTAGGTCGATGTAGACTGCCCCAACTAGGTGTCCCTAATCCAGTGCCTTGTGGACATAGGAAGTAAAATCAAGCAGGGCTGTGAAGGTGCTGTGACCCCTATGAAAACCATGCTGCTCGGGGCACAAGAGGTTATATTTTGATAAGAGTTTGGTGAGCTGGTCGGCTACAATTTTTTCAAGGGCCTTGGAAAGTGGGGGCAGGATGGAGATGGGCCAGTAGTTGGTGGAGAAGGTGCAATCGCCACCCTTTAACAATGGGTGACAGCAGCCTTTTTCCAAAGGGTGGGAAACTCACCCATAGAGAGGAAGCGGTTAAGGATTTTAGTGAGGGGGGACAAGGACTGCGTCAAGAGCAAGTTGGAGGAGTTTTAAGTCCAGGGAGTCTCTGCTCTTACCTAGGACACTAGCGATGTAATATTTAGCCTGTCTAAGAGATATTACTTGAAACCGGAAAGGCGGGGGCGTAGTGGGGAAGCATTTGTGGAGGGGTGTCGAAAAAGTTAGGAGGAAGCACACTGTTGAGGTCATAAAATGAGAAGTTTAAGGCACTGGTAATTTCCGGCGGATCCTGTGTAACGGTCCCATTTATTGTGAGATGGGAGGGTGGAGGCATAAAGTTTTACCGTTTAGTTCTTTGATGATATTCCAGAATTTATGGCCCAAGCCCCCCACAGAGGAGAGGGCATTATGATAATATGTGGCCTTAGCCTGACACAAGGCATAAGTACATTTGTTTCTTGCTTCCCTGTATCGTTGCTTGTCCTGAGGCAGACCTGAAGCAAGGGCTCTATGCTAGAGATTATCCTGATGGCGCATCAGGCCGAGTAGTTTCTGAGATAGCCAGGGCATAACATGTTTTTTTACAACCTGTTTTGCAACTGGGGCAAAGAGGTCACATGCAGAGTTGAAGCAGGCTATAAAATAGGCAAGGGCGCTGTATGTGCTTGCAGCTGTATCTATGGGTGAGCAGTCATAACTTGAGAGGTGGTTTTTAAATCGAGCAAGGGCATCACACTTTAGTCGCTGGTAATAAATAGTTTTGGGTGGAGGCTTGGGTGCATTGCAGAACCACCAGCACAGGACAGGTGAGTGGTCGCTGATGACATCAGGGAGCACTAGGACCTTTGAGATTCTTTTAGGGGGATTTGAGAAGATTAGCTCCAACAAAGTTGCAGTCCCAGTCTTTCGGTTATGTCTCGTGGGGTATTGGACGACTTGAGTCAGGCCCATGGCCAAAGTTGCATCTTTATAGGGGATGGCTGATGGTACAAGCCAGTTTATGTTAAAGTCATCCAAGACTAGGATCTCACAGTTAGGGAGAGAGAAGAGAGACAATTTGTAACCGCAGTGAAGGCTGATTTCTGATTACGTGGAGGAATATGCACTATCATGATGCAGAGAGATTTACCAGGGTTTCCCAAAGAAAGCTTTACGGTGAGAATTTGGGCCCCATCCATAGGATGGAGGGTGGGGACAACCATGGCTTGGAGGGAGTTACGAATGTAAAGTGCGCACCCCCCACCCCGTGTACCCAGGCGATCTGACTGGAAGACAGAGTAGCAATTTAGGGCCATGAGGGAGCCCCGGTGTTTGAGGAGAGCCATGTTTCGGTGACAGCCAGGATGTCTGGCTCATGCTGTGTGATCCAGCCTTGCAGGGAGTAAAAATTTAACAAGTGACAGATATTTAGGAAGGTGAAAAGAAGGCCCCTCTTTTTGTCACCAAGAGAGGGTGTCTGAGGTGCTGGCCCTGGATTAGGGTGAACATTCCTGGATACTAGGAGAAGGAGGAGGAGGATTTGACGAGTTAGGGCTAATTTAAGGAGCTTGTGGTCCCTGGCAACAGCTGGGGGGGGTTTGTACTGGGTTCGAGTGCAGGGATAGGAGACGAGAGGATGATCGGTGCCGTGAGGGGTGAGAGGGAGTGGAAGAAAGAGGAATGGTACCATGGTATTACAGGGAGGTTGATACAAGTGGAAGCCCAGGGGCAAGGAGGTTCCACCAGGGTGATGAAAGGTGAGAGGATGGAAAGAAGGAGTAGGGGGACAGATGGGAGGGTTACAAGTTGGGGGAGATGTGACGGCGGGCAGGAATTCAATAAGGAGAAAGTAGAGATAGGGCGCCATCAAGGAATCTAACAGAAAGATTTTAAATCTGAGACAGCTGAAAGACCACTGCACAGAGAGAGAAGGGTAGCCAATAGCAGCCTCTGGTGGTGAGAGAAAAAAAGCTGCTAATGGAAAAGTTGCCTGATTGTTTTTTATCCACATGTGATAACGCTCATATAACCAGTTGCTCACCAAGGGTGTTAGTGGCGGTGGTGAGGCAGCCGACGCGTAAACGTCTGCAGGGTAAATTCGAACAAAGGAGGAAAAAATTCTCAGTAGTGAAAAGCTGCCTGAGAACATCTGGCATCGGGCTGTGGAGAGAAGAGAGTATTCAGTTAAAAAATACAGGTAAGGGGGGGGGATCACTTCAGCCACTGAGAATGGTGTAGGTGCTAGGGGCGGGAAACTGTTTAGCCAGGAACTGATTCAGATTTAAGTTTGTTTGCCCTTATGGTCCTGGTCGTTGCACTCCTGGCATTTGAGTGTACAGGACTTAATTCTATGCATATGGGGGCACTCGAGTGCGGCAGAACAGGCTGCTGTAGTAATTAATAGCTGGTCAAGGGGCACAAATTAGGGTTGAGAAACAGGTTATCAAAAAAAAATAAAAATTAAAAAATTAAAAAAAAAAAAATACAAGTCCCCCTGCCCAAGCAATGCACACGACTGCTATGATTTTATTAAGACCCACACTCAGTTTAGAATACATAAAGGTGTCCTACCAGCACCTTAGGTACATTGCAGCATGAAATTAAGGACACACAACTGCTTAGACATAGCGTACAGCAGCAATTAAATTATTAAATGTCCCTTTAAGGCACCCCACTAAATAAGCAATACATTTACAAGTTTAAGCAATAAATATAACGTATAAAACTATCTGTCCGTCTGTGCCGATAATAAATTAAATTCTTCAGAGCATTCACTTCATGGTCTTGAAAATGGCACCAAGTTCAAATTCAAACAAAGGAGGAAAAAACGTCTCAGTAGTGAAAAGCCGCCTGAGAACACCTCCGTACCTTGCAAGGTGATTTGAGGGGAGGGCTGTTATAGCAGGGGCCCTCACGACCTTTGCATCGGTTCTGGCTTCGGGCTTGCAAGGTGATTTTGTAGAGGGCTGCTATAGCAGGGGCCCACACGACCTCTACGTCGGCTCTGGCTTCGGGCTTGCAAGGTGATTTTGGGGGAGAGCTGCTATAGCAGGGGCCCTGACAACCTCCACGTCAGCTCTGGCTTCTGGCTTGCAAGGTGATTTTGGGGGGAAGGCTGCTACAGCAGGGGCCCTCACGACCTCCACGTCGGCTCTGGCTTCGGGCTTGCAAGGTGATTTTGGGGGTTGGCTATTATATCAGTATCATGGTCAATACAAGGTTTCAGACCAGCATAGTAATATAGGCACACTGTCCACAGAGCTGCTCAATGCTGAAGATGAGAACTGTAACCCAATTTCAGAAGGTAATTTTTGGATGACTTGCCTGTCGCAGCACACAGCTTGTGAAAATGAGAAGGACACTGCTAAATAAAAAGGTTAAGCACTGGACCCTTACTGGCTCACCTGCATCTTTTTCAGATGTGTATTTAAAAGGAACAATGGAGGAACAGTGGGTGAAGTTACAAGGGGACACAGTGAAGGTAATAAATCCCTGTGTCAAGAAAGTAAGTAAAAGCAAGAAGAAAAAGAGACCACTATGGATCTTAGGAGAGGTGATGAGAAAGGTAAAGGCTAAAAGGGTAGCATTCAGAAGGTGTAAGGAGATGTAGATGGAGGAGGATAGGGAGGTATATCAGCGGAAGCAGGGAGAGCAGTAAGGAGCACAAAGGCACAACCTGAGAGAGAACAGCCTAGGCACAATGAAAGGGGCAAGACATTTTTTAGGTATGTGAGTTAAAAGAGGAAGACCAGGGGTGGGATTGTAAAGTTGCAAAGGGAAGGGGTGGGGGGTTGCTGTGCAGAAGGGGAACAGGAAAAGGCAGACATTCTAAACAAATACTTCTGTTCAGTGTTCACAGAGGAAGCAGAAGAGGAGGGGCCACAAAAAAGTAACATGAAATCTGAAGGGCGGGAGGTGGATACCAGTCCATTTTCGGAGGAGAAAGTCCCTTTTGGTCTTGCTAATCTGAAAGTGGATAAAGCAATGGGGCCAGACGGGGTGCATTCAAGGGTACTGAGGGAGCTCAGGGTGGTACGGGCTTTAACCTCTGACAGTCCTATTTAACAGAACATTGAAAACAGGAGAGGTTCTGAAGAACTGGAGGAGGGCAGATGTAGTCCCACTTCAGGGAAGTGGTAGCAGGGAGGAGTCTGGCAATTATAGGCAAGTCAGACATCGGTGGTGGCAAAGTTAATGGAATCATTGCTGAAGGAAAGGATTGTGGAATATCTTGAATCTAATGGGTTACGAGGCCCTAGGCTGCAGCATAGATTCATGAAGGGAAGGTCATGTCAAACAAATCTGATAGTTTTTTTGACTGGGTGACCAAGGAACTAGCTTGCTGGAATGATGGATACAGCCTACCTAGGTTTCAGCAAGGCTCTCAAGGATCGTTCCACATAAGAGTCTAGCAAGCAAGCTGGGTAGCTTAGGAGTGGGTCCAACAGCGGTAAACTGGGTAAGAAATTGGTTAACAGATAGGCAGCAGAGGGTGGTGGTACACGGAGCTCACTCAGACGAAGGGAGGGTGGCCGGGTGGGAGGGGGGCTTCAGGGATTAGTGCTTGGACCAGTCCTCTTTAATGTCTTTGTAACCCCCCTGCAAATGGGGGTTCCCAAAAGACCTCCAGGAGCTTGCTTGAATGCTCCAAGCCTGAATGGTGTTTGGTGTTTAAGCCATTTATCAGTGAGTGTTTTTAGAACCTCTGGTACTGTCTCTTTAAGAGCTGTCTGCTTGCAGACATAATTAGTTTGTATGGGGGACTGTGTGTTTCTCTACTTGAGTACCACTCGAACTGCTGCCAATTCACTCCATTTTTGCAGTCACTAGGAGTGCAAAGGGAACCTATCTGAAAGATGTAACTGTTTGCCAGAAATCATTTAGAGTAATAATGAAAATACAGTTTGTCTAACCTGCTTTCTTTGCAGTCAGAACTGTGTTTGCCTAGTTCCCCATTCTAGTTTTGAACTGCTGAACTGGACCAATCAGTGTGGGGTAAGCTAGCTCTAAAATGGTGCCTTGGACCGAATCAGAACTTGGACTCATAATCTGAGCCAGCCACAAGAGGATTGTATGGGCAGTGACTCTGGGAGATGTAGTTTAAACTTCGGCGCCTTTTTGGACCAACAGCAGCAGTCTATTGTGAGTGACAGCCAATCCAGTCAAGAACTGGGAGGAACTCAAAGGAAGTAGCCGGTTTTGTCTGTTGGAGTTTCAGTTTAGCTCTGGCAGTGAAGGGGAAGGGAACCCTGTGCTCCTTCAGTGCACAGTTTTAGTCAAAAAACATGTGTAAGGTCCAGAGTTCCGGTCTGCAGCTTGTGTAACTGCTTGTTAGGACTGAATCCGTCCTGTGAAGAGAATCAAAGGATATTTGAAGAGTAGAAATCAGGCTCACCCTGTAGAAGACTGGAGAAATTGCTGAATTGCACTCTGTCTGTCAGGAACTGAATCTGCTGTGTGTTCTCCCGGGTATTGTGCAGTAATTCGATCGGGATGAGAACAGCCTGCCTGGTATAGTACTTTCTTTTACCCTATAAATGTGTGGAGGAGGCTTTGCAGCTCAAGTGAATCCTGCTGCCATTAAGGGACTTTTGCCTGTGGCTGTTTGCCATATAAATGTGTGAGGAGTCTCGTGGAGCTCAAGAGTAGCCCTGCTGAGCGTTGAAGGACCCTATCTTGTTTGGAGGTCGTGAGTACTAATTCAGGGTCGCTCCCTGTTGAATTGCCACATTAAATCCTAATGGAATCACTGTACTGCTGACTGTTTAAACTAATTTTTCTTTTCTCTGTGTGAAAGGGCCCCTACCAGCTGCCACGGTTTGGACTAGCCACTAGGGCTTGGGTACCCAGGGACAGTAACTGATAGGGATAGGCCTGTGCACAGAGCCATAGGTAGATGAGTAGAGTGATAAGCTAATTAACCTGATTTCCCCCTGTCCTTGTTATATCCCCCTAAATAAATCAGAGCTGCTTGTTTCAGCAAAGTTATACTGCCTGAGGTATTTGTCTATGTTAAAGTACTGTACTGTGATTGTTGCACTGTATCTTATTTCACAGGAGGTCCCAGTGCAGGAACCAGTCCTGGGGTAAGTGTATACTGTGGAGGTAATTCTGATATATTGTGTGGGCCACTAGTAGGAAGAAAGGTTGCAGTGTCCCAGAGGGCTGTGACCAAGTTAGTTTAACTATTGCAAACCCTGACCTCTGGGTGGAGGCACCCCCATTGATCCAGGCCCCTCAACCTGTTAGTGGCAAATCAGGTAGGGGTAGTAGCCCCTGGGATAGCGCCATCTAGGGGTTACATCTTGGAGGCTCACCGCTGGGATTGTGTGTCCTCTAGTGGCCATATTTACGAACCACTGTTAAGAAAAAAATGGGTACCCGACAGAAGTGGCTGTGCACCGCTGGTGGAGTGGTGTACTGGGAGGAGACTGACCCCAAAATGCTATGCTTATCCTGGACATTCCCTGGGTATCAATACGGACACTGTACAGGGAGTACTTTCCAACGTGGAAGGTTTACAAAACCCTGTGGTGGTGGGTCGGCATGCTAATCTGCTCACCCACACTTTCCTGGCCCTAGTAGAGTTTAAGGATCCCATAGATAGCTCCAAAGTGCCACAGACCATTACCCCAGAGGGAGCCCTCACTGCCTGGAGAGTGATAACTAAGTACAGTAAAGACCGGGGGAATGAGCCCCCATCACTGTCTGAAACTTTTGAGGAGAAATTTGCTAAATGGTTGCTGGGGGAAGGGAAAACTGTGGAGGACTTGAAGAAACTATTCTTGCCACCTTGGGGTGTTCCTTCCCCAACACCCTCTCCCGCTCCAGTACCCGTAATGGTGGCTGAACCAATGCAGACTCCTATTTCTGCACCTGCCATTAGTCACGACTCTTACCGAAGGTTAAGGATCTTCTCTGGCACCCTCCCCACCCCCCAAGGGGAGGATGACTGGGAGACCTGGATGAACTATGTTGCCCCCAAGTGCTAGAATGGCAAATGCTCAGTCGGGGTGCCGAAGAGGGTTAGTGAGAGCCTCCCGAGGTCCCTGCCCTGGCTACCATCCGTGCTAAACGGGCCAGTAACCCTAAAGCGACTGCACAGGCCTATCTTGAGGCCTTGGAGAATGTGTATGGAGCCCAGATTCTAATGAGGACCTATGGTGGAGAGTAAGAAATGCACAACAGTACCAAGGGAGTTGTTGTCTGTGTATGTATCTCGGCTGGAAAATTGTTGCAAGAATGCCTCAGAAGGTAGTTTGCCAGCGATTGAACTGGACCGAACCAGACTGGACAGAATCCTTAAGTCTGCCCCTTCTCAGAACTGCTGTTGCTTCAGTTACGCCTGGCAAATCGACTGGAATCCCCACCTCCTATGATGAGTTAATGAGAGAAATCTCGAGGAGTTGAGAAAAGGCGACCTCGGGAGGGACCTGCACCAACAGCTGTGGCTACAACCCGAGTGACTGAGGGTGACCCATCAAGTGAAGTTCAGGGGCAAAGGTTGACAGTCAATGAGTGCTCTGACAAGGAAAAAGATATGTCACAATGGGGCGAACTGTTGAGAGAGATCCGGGAATTCAAAAACAGTCCCTTTATGAAGGCCACGCCTGCAAGGACGGGCCCTGACCTATATCCGACTGCATCTACTATGGGGGTGGGGGTACCTACCCATGTATCTCCTGCTGATAACAGCTCCAAACTCAATTCCTTGACCATGGAAGTGGAGAAACTGGCGAGATGTCTCCAAATGCTTATCAGCCGCAGAACAGAGAGATGGCACCAAGGTTTCCAGTTAGTAGTACCCCGCCCTGGCTCCCAGTGTGGCGCCGGCCAGCTCAAACTCCAGAAAGTGTGTTTTGCTATAATTGCATGGAAGGATGGGCACATGAAGAGGGAATGCGGTCCCAAAAGACACTGACAAAGTTGCATATAGGTTACAAGAAGAGCTTGGAGAACAAATCAGTGGTTAAGAGGTGCACAAAATGATCCCAGTGAGGCACCAAAATGCTAACTCACGTCCTTTTGTGGCAAGGTCAGTTGCCCAGGCCCCCACTACACCGCCTCTCAGACTGGTCCAGAATAGTGGGTCCCTCCATGGAGACCACTGTAAAGGTGAATGGAGTGTCTACAAGAGCTGTATTAGACAGTGGCTCCCAAGTGACAATTATGTTCCAAGATTGATATCAGAAGCATTTGTCAGACGTACCCTTACAACCATTAGAAGGACTGCATGTATGGGGGTTAAGTGAGAAGGCCTACCCCTATTCCAGGTATATCCGAATTTGGCTGTCTTTCCCCACCTCCGTGGCTGGAGTGGCCGAACAAGTAGAGACCTAGCCTTAGTGTGTCCCCCACTGGACTGTATGATGGTGTCCCTTTGTTGACTGGAACAAATGCTCATATGTTCGGAAGGCTGGCACAGTTGTGTTATGAAAACAGGGGTCAAAGACTAGTAGAGCTTTAAGAGTTCCAGCTTTAATTAAGAAGGCCTATGAGGCACAGAGATGCTGAAAAATAGAACCAGAGGAACCGTCGTAATTGTATGGAAGAAGGATCCTGAGTCTCTGATCCTGGCGCCAAATGCCCAGTGTACCTTACAGGGAGAGGTCCATGTATCAGAAAGGATGTTAAGAATAAAATATTAATGTTGGATGCACCAGGCGATGGAAAATTGCCAGAGGGACTGCTGGTCAAGCCTAGTATTTTGCCCGCTAGAGCCCATGCTTATGCCAGAAGGGTAATGGTCCAAGTTCATAATGTGTCTGAAAGAAACATTCGAGTAAATAGAGGTTGCATCCTGGCTAATGTGCATTGTGCAGACACTGCAGTGCTACCCAGCAGCAAGAGTTCAAGGAAGAATGACAGAGTAACGCCTGACTTGTTTGATTTGGCGACTCCCCGTTGCCAGCTGAATGGAAAGTGAGGATAAGTGAAGCTTGCCCAGAAGACCAGGTGTTTTCTTTGAAGGAATGGGATGTAGGATGCGTGCAAGGACTGAGCACAATATCCGCCGCATGACGAAGACCATTTGCGTGAGAGGTCTCGACGCCTGGCACCTGCTGACATAGATGATGTGAGACGGCATCTGCAAGAGATGTTAGCTGCTGGTGTAATACAAGAATCCAGAAGCCCTTATGCTTCCCCATTGTGGTAGTGAGGAAAAGAATGGAACAGTAAGGATGTGTGTGGATTATCGCACCTTAAACCGCGGACTATCCTGATCAGTACACAATGCCCGCATTCAGGATGCTTTGGACTGCCTAAGCGGGAGCAAGTGTTTTCTCTGTGCTGGATCTCCGCAGTGGGTACTACCAGATCCCGATGGCCCAGAGGACCATGAGAAGACAGCCTTTATCTGTCCGCTTGGCTTCTATGAATTCATGAGGATGCCTCAAGGGATCTCAGGTGCCCCAGCCACTTTTCAACGATTGATGGGCGTGCAGTGGGGGACATGAACTTACTAGAGTGCCTGGTATACCTAGATGATGTTATTGTGTTTGGCAGCTCACTGGAGGAACATGAGCAGATTATTTAAGGTATTGGACCGACTGGAGGACTTTGGCCTTAAACTGTCCATTGATAAGTGTCAATTCTTTCAAACATCAGTAAAGTATGTGGGACACATAGTATCCACCGAGGGAATAGAGACCACCCAAGTAAAGTTGAGGCCTTGACCACCTGGCCACAGCCCAAAAATCTAAAAGAACTGCAAAGATTCCTGGGATTCTGTGGTTATTATCGGTGTTTCATCAAGGACTATTCAAGAGTGATCCGCCCTTTACTTAACCTTACTCAAGGGTATCCCCCAACCCACAAAAAATACCAAAAGTCAGCGTCCCTCAAGACTGAAAGAGTGTATTTTCATCCGAGTGAAGTATTTGGGGCCCGTTGGACTCCTGATTGTGAGACTGCTTTTCATGAGATCATATATCAACTTACCCATGCTCCAGTGCTGGCCTATGCCGATCCAAGAAAACCTCGTCCTGCACACTGATGCTAGCTTGCAAGGGTTGGGGCTGTGTTGTACCAAGAGCACGAGAATGGCCTGAGACCAGTGGCCTTTGCCAGTAGAAGCCTGACCCCATCAGAAAAGAACTATCCTGTACATAAGTTAAGAGTTCCTAGCTTTGAAGTGGGCTATTGACCAATTCCATGAGTACTTGTATGGGGCTAAAATACTAGTAAAACTGACAATAATCCTTTGACCTATGTGCAGACCTCAGCTAAGTTGGATGCCACTGGCCACAGGTGGCTTTCTGCATTATCTACATATGACTATGCTCTTGAATACGAGCAGGTCTGAACCACATAGATGCTGATGCTCTCTCCCGGAGCCCTGTTCCCCAGAATGATTGGGTCCGATTAGGCAGAACCTGACATTCGGGCACTCTGCCGGAAGTTTGACAGGGAGGAACAAATGTCCACGGACGCAGTGGACTGCATGGTGGATTGTCTGGGACCCTCTGAGAATTGCATACCTGCTGCTTATTGCCACTTTTCTGCAATAGACATGGTGCACTGCCTCAGCTGGACAATGACAGTATTCAAGGGCTCAATCAGCGATCTATGATCAAATCACTTTAGAAGCCCTCTATGCAGGAAAAGATGTGTCCAAATTAGCTCCCACTGATTTGAGAACTGCACTGTTATACAAAGAAGGTCCTAAGTTGAAACAGTCAATAAACTGTTATACAGAGAAACAGTAGACAGAGAGGACAAGTAGACAAACAACAACTAGTGCTGCCCACTGCCTTCGAGACTCAGTACTGAGGTCCTTGCACAACCACATGGGGCACCTTGGTATAGACAGAACACCTGACTTGGTGAGATCCAGATTCTATTGGCCTAAGATGGGGGCTGATGTGGAGCAACACATTCAAACTTGTAGTCGCTGCTTACAGAGGAAACTTGCCCCAGAAGGCTGCCCCCTTGTTAACATCACCACCAGTGCACCCATGGAGCTGGTCTGTATTGATTTTCTGAGTTGGAGTCAGATCAAAGAAATATCAGTAATGTGCTGGTGGTCACTGACCATTTCACGAGATATGCCCAAGCTTTCCCCACCAAAGACCAGAAAGCATTCACTGTGGCCAAAGTACTTGTAGAAAACTTTTTGTTCACTATGGGGCTCCACAAAGAATCCATTCTGATCAAGGGAGAGACTTTGAGTCGCTGATCAAAGAGATGCTTTCTCTGTGGGGAGTGAGAAAGTCCAGAACCACTCTTACCACCCCAGGGGACCCACAGCCTGAGCGTTTCACCGCACTTTGCTAGATATGCAGGCACCCTGCACCCAAAGGACAAGACTAGATGGAGCCAACAAATTAGCACCCTGGTACATGCTTATAACTGCACCAAAAGTGATGCCACTGGGTTCTCCCCTACCGCCTGATGTTTGGAAGAAGACTGACTACCGGTAGATGTGTGTTTTTGGGGTCCTCCTGATGGGGTTCAAGCGACAACTATTTACAGTATGTGCAGAAGTTAAAGGCCCAGCTAACTCATGCGTACCAACTGGCTCCAAACCACATGGCGCCAAAGAAATCTGGCCAACAAAGAAAGGTATGATAAAAGGTGAAAGCACAGGAACTCCAGGAGGGAGATCGGTATTGCTAAGAAATCTGGGACTGCATGGCAAACACAAGATTGCTGACAGATGGCACCATCTCCCTCATTGTAGTGGGCAAACTAGATGATCTGTCAGTGTACAAAGTAAGGCCTGAGAATAATTCAAAAGATGTAAAAACAATGCATAGAAATCATTTACTGCCCATTGGACAAATCTTGATTGAGTCTGAGCCCCAGAAGATGCCCCTCTGGACCAGTGACTAGAGCTGCTGCTAAAAAGATCAAGAAAGTCTGCACCTACAGAAGCAAAAGTTAAAGTGTTCCCTCCACAAGTCCCAGTTGAGCCTGACTGTCAGTCCATATCAGAAGAAAGTGAGAGTGACTTTGAATACTATCCTTCTTCTACGAACTGAGTCAATTGTTTAGTAGGCAATCCCTAGTCAATACTGGAGACGAAGCTGGGCTCTGGACTGTCTAAGCCCCCAGCTTACGTCCCTGGAGCCAATGCTCCCAGAAAGTGAAGTGCAAAGCATCAAATCAGATGAAATGGAATCATTGTGCATGGTTGAACTGTTTGAGCTTTCAGGAGGAAAATGATGGATTGGGGCAGACTGGTGATACACCAGAACCAGAAGAGTATTTTGAGTGCCCTGACAGTCCACTGCCAGTGTCAAAAGCTCTCCATGCGAGCCAAATGTTGTGGACTCAGAAACTGAACTCCTGGAGCTGAAAGTGCCCCAAGTACTAGCCTCTCTACCCCCATGGAGACCCCCTGACAAGTGAGGACAATGCTGAAAATAAGGCTCAGAGTGCAGAGACTGTAACAGTTCCCCTAGAAAGACTGGTCAGGCTGTAAGCCTGTGGTACACCTCAGTTATGATTCACTTGGGAGGCCTGTGGACTTTCTCTCAATGTTGTCCATAAAGGTGTATGTGTCCCGAGGCTCATTGCCCAAACTGAGCGTCAGTGCTAACTCAAGTTACTTGTGTTTCCCTCTAAGTATGGTGCCCTTGCCCGTCCAGCCCCAAGGTAACTGATAGGAAGGGCCCCTCTTCAGGTTTCATGTACAAGAGGTAATAACTTGAGTTATGGTACAATGTGTGTATACTATGTAAAGAGTGACGTACTGCAATGTTTCAGAAATGTGTTCTTGGTAAAATGATATATTGACTGATGATTACATGTGCGAGCCTAATGCAAATGTATATGGTTGCAGTTAAAACTTATGGGGGTACTTGCTTGACGCGGACGTTAAGCTTTCTCAGACTAGGAAGGGTGTAACCCCCCTGCAAATGGGGGTTCCCAAAAGACCTCCAGGAGCTTGCTTGAATTCTCCAAGCCTGAATGGTGTTTGGCGTTTAAGCCATTTATCAGTGAGTGTTTTTAGAACCTCTGGTACTGTCTCTTTAAGAGCTGTCTGCTTGCAGACATAATTAGTTTGTATGGGGGACTGTGTGTTTCTCTACTTGAGTACCACTCGAACTGCTGCCAATTCACTCCATTTTTGCAGTCACTAGGAGTGCAAAGGAACCTATCTGAAAGATTTAACTGTTTGCCAGAAATCATTTAGAGTAATAATGAAAATACAGTTTGTCTAACCTGCTTTCTTTGCAGTCAGAACTGTGTTTGCCTAGTTCCCATTCTAGTTTTGAACTGCTGAACTGGACCAATCAGTGTGGGTAAGCTAGCTCTAAAATGGTGCCTTGGACGAATCAGAACTTGGACTCATAATCTGAGCCAGCCACAAGAGGATTGTATGGGCAGTGACTCTGGGAAATGTAGTTTAGACTTCGACGCCTTTTTGGACCAACAGGAGCAGTCTATTGTGATTGAAAGCCAATCCAGTCAAGAACTGGGAGGAACTCAAAGGAAGTGCCCGGTTTTGTCTGTTGGAGTTTCAGTTTAGCTCTGGCAGTGAAGGGGAAAGGAACCCTGTGCTCCTTCAGTGCACAGTTTTAGTCAAAAAACATGTGTAAGGTCCAGAGTTCCGGTCTGCAGTTTGTGTAACTGCTTGTTAGGACTGAATCCAGTCCTGTGAAGAGAATCAAGGATATTTGAAGAGTAGAAACCAGGCTCACCCTGTAGAAGACTGGAGAAATTGCTTGGAGTGCACTCTGTCTGTCAGGAACTGAATCTGCTGTGTGTTCTCCCGGGTATTGTGCAGTAATTGCGATCGGGATAGAGAAGCAGCCTGCCTGGTATAGTACTTTCTTTTTACCATATAAATGTGTGAGGGAGGCTTGTGCAGCTCATGGAATCCTGCTGCCATTAAGGGACTTTTTGCCTGTGGCTGTTTGCCATATAAATGTGTGAGGAGTCTCGTGGAGCTCAAGAGTAGCCCTGCTGACGTTGAAGGACCTATCTTGTTTGGAGGTCGTGAGTACTAATTCAGGGTCGCTCCTGTTGAATTGCCACATTAAATCCTAATGGAATCACTGTACTGCTGACTGTTTAAACTAATTTTTCTTTTCTCTGTGTGAAAGGGCCCTACCAGCTGCCACGGTTTGGACTAGCCACTAGGGCTTGGGTACCCAGGGACAGTAACTGATAGGGATAGCCTGTGCACAGAGCCATCAGGTAGATGAGTAGAGTGATAAGCTAATTAACCTGATTTCCCCCTGTCCTTGTTATATCCCCCTAAATAAATCAGAGCTGCTTGTTTCAGCAAAGTTATACTGCCTGAGGTATCTGTCTATGTTAAAGTACTGTACTGTGATTGTTGCACTGTATCTTATTTCACAGGAGGTCCCAGTGCCGGAACCAGTCCTGGGGGTAAGTGTATACTGTGGAGGTAATTCTGATACATTGTGTGGGCCACTAGTGGGAAGAAAGGGGGGTTGCAGTGTCCCAGAGGGCTGTGACCAAGTTAGTTTAACTATTGCAAACCCTGACCTCTGGGTGGAGGCACCCCGCCATTGGATCCAGGCCCCTCAACCTGTTAGTGGCAAATCGGGCAGGGGTAGTAGCCCCTGGGATAGCGCCATCTAGGGGTTACATCTTTATAAAAGTGACACTGCAGAAGAGCTGGAAGGGAAGGTCTGCTGCTTTGCAGATGGCACTCAAATTTGTAATAGAGTGGACATTTGGGGGTGGGGGGGGTGGAAAGGATGAGCACAGACCTGACAAAACTCGAGGAGTGGTCACAGGTATGCCAGCTGGGTTTCAATGCAAAATAATGCACTTAGGGCACAGAAATCCAGAAATGGAGCACAAAAATGGGTGGAGTGCTACTAATGACCACCAAGCAAGAAAAGGACCTGGGAGTAATCATATCTGATGACCTAATGGTGGTCAGGCAGTGCAACAAGGCAGTTAGGAGGCTTAGTGAGATGCTGGGGTGCACAGGTAGAGGTTTCAGCAGCAGAAAGAAGGAGGTGTTGTTGCCCCTGTATAGATCACTGGTAAGACCCCACCTAGAGTACTGTGTCCAGGTCTGGAGACCAAATCTGTGGAAGGACACAGACAGCATGGAGACAGTCCAGAGGAGGGCAACTAAAATGGTGCAGGGTCTGCTAAAATGGTGCAGGGTCTGCATCCGAAGCCCTGCAAAGAGAGACTGAAGAACCTCAATATGTACACCCTGGAAGAGAGAAGGGAGAGGGGACATTACAGAGACAGTACAGTTACGCAGTGGTGAAAGTGGTAAACAAGAAGTACAGGAACTCAGACATTAGAAAATATGAAACGCAGAATGAAGATGCTCCATCTGAAGGATAATTCTTTCAATCAATACACATCTATTTATATGATACTAGTAGATCCAATATATCTAGGACGATAATATTATGTACAAGTCAAATGTTGTCATGGAAACCCCTGATTTCAAATCAAAGGCCCAGAAATAATCAACATATTGCTATTTTTAGAATTTCAGTTCCAATATCAGTGGGAAGAAGTACAGGAACTCTGTTCCTGCTGCAAAAATGGTACAGGAACTCAGTTCCTGTGCGTTCCTGTTCACTTTCATCAGTACAGTTACGTGAGAAGCTCTTCGAGAAGAGCTCTTGCAGCAGGCAATAACCATTAGAATCAAGCCGCCAGGAACCAGGACCCCATGGAAACCTTCTAGCTAGTAGTCTTCAGCGGGGGACCGCCCCCGACGTCAGCTCTGCCCGATGTCAGCCAATGGCATAAAAAGGGCAGTCGCCAGCCCCACCTCAGTTCTCTCGTGGAGACTCGGAGTCTAGGATGGAAGGAGAACTGGGCAGGTTTTTTGCTTAAAAATAACAGCAGAGAGAAAGCCAGGGAGGAAGGAGGGAGAGAAAGCAATGCCTGTTGCAAAAAATAACAGCAGAGAGAATGCCAGGGAGGAAGGAGGGAAGGAAAGCAATGCCTGCTGCAAGAACTCTTCTCGAAGATCTACTGTTACAGTAAGTTCTTACGTAGCTGTACTATCTTACTTCGAGTTGGAGCTCTTGCAGCAGGCAATTACCGTTAGGACTGAGTCCTAAATGATAGAAAGAATACTTAGAATGGCAGAAAAAGGGGAGATATTGCTGATGGGTGATCTGAATATGCCAGATGTTAACTGGAATGCAGTTGCAGCAGCCACTTCAAAGAGTGGGGTTATTCTAGATGCCCTACAAGAGGCATGCCTTAGACAACTAGTATTGGAGCCCACTCGAGAGGGAGCAATCTTAGACCTGGTTCTCTCAAATGGAGATGAAGAGAGGATCACAGATGTAGAAGTGGGTAGCCATCTGGGAACTAGCGACCATCGAACAGTATGGTTCACAATAAACACAGCAATAGAGTCAAGCCATACAAAGGCAAAAGTACTGGACTTTAGGAGGGCTGACTTTGCCAAAATGGGTGAGTGCCTAAGGAATGCACTAGCAAATGGGCAGGAAGGAGGGGTGGAAGAACAATGGGGAATAATAAAAACTGCCATCACAGAGGTAACAAGCCTTTGTGTGAAGCAAATTAACAAAATGAAACAATGTAAGAAACCACTATGGTTCTCAAAGGAAGTGGCAGTGAAGGCTCAAGAGAAAAAGAAAGCATTCAGGAAGTACAAGGAATCACAGAAGGAGCAGGACAGGGAACTGTATCAGTTAAAGCAAAAGGAAGCTGGGAAGGCAGTCAGAACAGCAAAGGCCCAAACCGAGGAAAAGATAGCCAACTCTGTTAAGAAGGGGGATAAAACCTTTATAGGTACATCAGGGAGGCGAAGAAAGACCAAGGGAGGCTAGTGAGGCTTAATAAAGAGGAGGAGGGTGGGCAGAGCTGACTGTGAAAAGGCAGAGATACTAAACAAATATTTTTGCTCAGTATTTACAAAGGAAGTGGGGAGGTACCTAAAACAAACAGTAGAAACACTCTGGATACAGAAGTTGATACCAGCCCATTTACAGAAGAAAGGGTCCCGAAAGAACTCTTAAAACTGAAGGTGGACAAAGCAATGGGGCCTGATGGGATTCATCCCAGAATTCTAAAAGAACTAAGGGTAGAACTAGTGATACCACTGACTACCCTCTTTAACAAATCATGGGAGGATGGGGTGGTACCGAGGACTGGAGAAGGGCAGATGTGATTCCCCTCACAAAAGTGGGAGCAAGGCAGAAGCAGGAAACTACAGACCTGTTAGTTTAACCTCAGTGGTAGGGAAAATGATGGAATCACTTCTGAAGGAAAGAATTGTTGAGTATCTAGAGGCCAGAGGGCTCAGGACCCAAGGCAGCATGGATTCACAGCGGGAAGGTCATGCCAGACAAATCTGATAGATTTCTTTGACTGGGTGAACAAAGTAGTAGATCAGGGAGGGGCTGTGGACATGGCCTACCTAGACTTTAGCAAGGCATTTGATGCAGTCCCACAAAAAGATTAATACACAAATTAGCCAGCATGGGAGTGGGTCCCAAGATGACAGCCTGGGCAAAGAATTGGCTGGAGAATAGGACACAGAGAGTAATAGTAAATGGAGTCCACTCAAGAAGGGGGTTACTAGGGTAAACTGCAGGGTTCAGTGTTAGGACCGGTCCTCTTCAATGTCTTTATACAATATTGCAGAGGGACTGGAAGGAAAGTATGTCTCTTTGCAGATGACACAAAGATCTGCAACAGAGTTGATGCACAAGGTGGGTGGAAAGGATGAGAAGGACTTGGCAAGGTTAGAGGAATGGTCAAATGTATGGCAGCTTAGATTCAATGCTAAGAAGTGCAAGGTAATGCACCTGGGAAACAAAAACCCAGGGGAAGAGTACACAATGGGGGGTGAGATACTAATAACAACAAAAATGGAAAGGGACCTGGGGGTAGTCATATCAGATGACCTAAAGGTGGGCAAGCAATGTGAGAGGGCATCAAGGAGGGCTGGGGGGATACTGGGATGCATAGGGAGAGGCATCACCAGCAGAAAACAGGAAGTTATTATCCCTCTGTACAGACAGTTGGTGAGACCCCATTTGGAGTACTGCGTGCAGTTCTGGAGACCCAATCTCCGCAAGGACATAGACAGGATGGAGGCTGTCCAGAGGAGGGCAACTAAAATGGTGCAGAGTCTGCACCGGAAGACATATGGAGAGAGAGACTTAAGGAACTGAATATGTATAGCCTCGAGGAAAGGAGATAGAGGGGGGACATGATAGAAACTTTCAAGTATCTCAAGGGAATCAACAAAGTCCAAGAGGGTAGCATCTTTCAAAAAAAGAGGTGTGCAAGAACAAGGGAGCACAATTTGAAGATAGAAGGGGGGCGGCTCAGAGGTAATTTAAGGAAGTATTTTTTCACAGAGAGGGTTGTGGATGCATGGAATGGCCTTCCGGAGGAGGTTGTGGAGTCAAAAACAGTGGTGGAATTCAAGCATGCATGGGACAGTCATAAGGCAATTCTAGGGGGTTGGGGTAGGAAGAAGTAGGCTGCTGGTTAACTAGGATCTGCAGCTTATCCAATAGGTAGGGAAATGGGCAGACTGGGTGGGCCAAGTGGTCCTTATCTGCCGTCAAAATCTATGTTTCTATGTTTATGTTTCTATGTTAAGCAATAATTTATTTATTGTTTGGTAACTGGGTAAGGCCCACTAGTCCCAAGTGCCTGTTTTCAGGGGTGACTTGGGAGCACTGAGGTGGTTAAGTGACTTGCTCAGTCACACAGTATGCAAGTAGAGGTTGCGGGAATCAAACCCACATCTGCTGGATGTACCAAGCTCATTCACAGCTCATTACTCTAACCTCTAGGCTATACTGCCAGTCCCATAAAAGGATAAGGACTAGGAAAGTCTGGGAGGAGTCTGAAAAACTGCCAACTAAGGATTCAGGAGAGAAGGCCCTGGAGGACCACCAGGTTAAAACCAGTCCTTCATCTGGAAGCCACGTCCAAGCTGTAATGCTTGACAAAGGTGTGAACAGAACTCCAGGCAGCCACTGCACAGATGTCTGCTGTGGAGACATTTCAGAGAGAGGCAAAGGAGGTAGCCACCCTCTGGTGGAATGGCCCTTTACCTGACCTGGCAGGGGCTTATTGTACTTGCTGTAACAAAAAACGATGCAGTTAACTAATCATTTGGACAGGGTCTGCTTGGAAACTGGTGCTCCGAGTCCTGGGAGCAAACGAAACAAACAAGTGATCCGTTTTCTGAAAGGAAGACGTATGGTTCAGATAATAACGAAGCGTTCTGTGAACGTCAAGAGTGTGTAACAATGCTCCCCCCCCCGGTTAGAGTGCTCGGGAAGTAGACTGGCAGGTGAATGCCTTGATTTAGGGTAAAGTCTGACACCACCTTGGGCAAAAACTTAGGATTTGTACATAAGGACACCCTGTCCTTATGAAAAACCAAAATAGGGCTCTTTACACATCAGAGCCTAAAGCTCTGAAATTCTTCAGGCGGAAGTAACTGCAACTAAAAATAACGCTCTACGACAGAAAGCGTTGCTCAAAATCCGTGGCTGGTTCAAACAGGAGGAGCATGAGCTTCTCCAACACAAAAAGGAGATCCCACGGAAGGACGGGATTTCGGATGGGAGGTTTTAAGTGCAAGATGCCCTGCAAAAAGGTACAGGACCCGTCCATCTGCGTAAGAGATTTCCCCTCCAATGGTGCGTGGTACACCAAGACGGCAGACAGGTGCACCTTAATGGAGGAGTAGCTCAGGTTCTGCTCAAACAGAGAGAGGAGATACTCCAGGACGGAGTTCGTGGAACACGAAAAAGGATTAAGCAGACATGCGGTAGCCCACAGGCAAAGTCGTTTCTACTTCATAGCAAATGTGGATCTAGTAGAGGGTCATCTGGCTGCCACCAGGACATCTGCTACCTTGTGGGAAACCCCATATCTGGCCATTGCTATGTCTGCAGGAGCAACGCATGAAGATGCAGGGACTTGAGATCCAGATGGATCAAGCTGCCCCGGTCCTGGGGGAGCAAGTGTGAGTTCAGAGGCAGGGGAATTGGGGGTTCCACTGCCAGCTGTCGAATTGGTGGGAATCAAATCTGCCAAGGCCAAACGGGGGCGATGAGAATTAGCTCTGCTTCCTCCACCTGTAGCTTCAGAAGTACCCTCTGTAGACTGGGAAAGGGAGCAAAGGCATAGAGGAACCTCCCTGTCCAACAGAGGGGCAATGCGTCTTGCCAGAAAACTCCAAACCCTGGATCTTGCGAGCAGAAACTGGGCAGTTTGGCATTGAGTGGGGGACGCAAAAAGGTCCAACTCTGGATGGCCCCATCTGTCAAAGAGCTGGTCTGCTACTGACTGAAGGAGCTCCCACTTGTGAGCCTTGGACTGAGACCTGCTTAGGTTGTCAGTCAAGATGTTTTAGATGCCTGGAACATGAACAGCGGTGAGTCTGAGATGGTGTTCCAGTGTCCAATACCAGACTCTCACTGCTTCCTAGCAGAGGGGGTAGGAATGAGTCCCCCCTACTTGTTGACGTAAAAAACTACAGACATGTCCATCTGAATGAGAAGAAGGCCTGGAGACAAGTCTGCTTGAAAGGCCTGTAAGGTGTACAGGACTGTTCGCATTTCCAGAATGTTGATGTGGAGTGATTGCTCATCTGGTGACCAGGTCCCCCAGGACTGCCTGGTCCCTAGATGAGCCCCTCCAACCGATGCCCAAGGTGCCTGTGGTCAGAACTCCCCTTGGGGGCTCCTGCTGGAAAAGGACCCCTGTTGAAAGACTGAGCTGGTCCTATCACCAGGTTAATGTCCTGTGAACTGGGTCAGAGACCAGGACTGCCTGGTCTAGGTCTTCGGACCTCTAGTCCCATTGCACCCTGAGCATCTACTGAGGGACCCTCATATGGAGGTGAGCCATGGGGACCATTGGCATGGCTGCCGCCATGTGGCCGAGGAGCCTTAAACAGGTTCTGGCCTGGACATGAGGAGCTGATGATACCATTCGGGCCTGATCCCGAACGTGATGCCCCCTGTCTGTGGGAAGGAAGGCCTTGCCCTGAACCAAGTCCAGGACCTCCCCGATGAACTGGAGTCTCTAACTGGGCCATGGGGATGACTTGGGAATGTTCAGGGTGATCCCCAGCTCTCGGAAGAGCGTAAAGGTGTCTCCGCGAGTGCAGACTAGCTGTTCCCTCGTGGGAGCTGCCAGAAGCCAATTATCCAAATAGGGAAAGACTAATGGCCCTGGCTCCGCAGCCACCACTACTAGACACTTGCTGAAGACTCTGGGAGCAGAGGAGAGGTCAAATGGCAAAGCCTGAAACTGGTAATATCAGCCCTAGAAGAGGAACTGCACAAACCTCCTGTGGGGCAGAAAAATCAGAATGTGCAGGTATGCATCTTGCATATCTAGAGAGCAGAGTCAGTCCCCTTGGTGCAGGAGGGGAATCAGACCTGGTAGCGTGACCATCCTGAACCTCTTATATTCAATGAGCCTGTTCAGGGAGCTGAGATCCAGGATGAGCTGAAGGTCCCCGGTCTTTCTGGGAACTAGGAAACAGTGTAAATAATACCCTTTTCCCCACTGAGCTGGGGGGACTGGCTCTATAGCACGCTTCTGCAGGAGGGGCCTGAATTTTTCCTTCGCCCAAGGGGACCTGAGAAGGAGGATAACAGGAGGACACTGGTGGAGTATCTGGAGGTAGTTGCTCGAACTCCAGAGTATGACCTCTCTCCATGAGCTGTAGAACCCAGAGGTCTGATGTGATTTTGCTCCAGTCCTTGAGATGGAGGGATAAGCGACCCCATCATTTCCCTCAGTGACTCCACTGGAGGAGGGGGCTCTGGCAAGGAGTCATTGGGATGTTCCAGGAGTAGGCAGAGGGGCCTGGGAGGACTTTGTGGCTCACGAGACAGAGCTTCCAGGTGTCTGGGAGGTGGCCTTTCCTTTGAAGCCAGCCCTCTGCTGAGACTGGTTCCAGGGCTGCTGTCCTGAGGGCTTCCAAAATGGCCGTTTTCTGAAGGGTTTTTTGTCCCCTTTGTACATTTTGTGGATAGACCAAATGGATTTCCTGGATCCTCAGAAGCGATTTATCAGTTTTTCCGTCTCGTCTCCAAAAAGGACAGAACCCTTAAAGGGGAGGTCCAGGATGCCCACCTGCAGATCCTGCGAGAATCCTGAGATCCTAAGCCAGGCATGGCACCTGAGGCTAACGCTGGAGGCCGCAGCTCTGGTTGCTGTATCTTCAGTCTCGCATGAGGCATGCAAAACATGGGTGCCTACATCCAACTCCGATTTCAGTAGGTCCAGGAGCTCGGTCTTTTGCACAGAGTCTGGGAGGGCCTGAGCTATTTCGATACCTTTCTCCCACAGGGCGTTCTGGTATTGCACCATGTGTGTGAGAAAGTTAAGGGACCTGATGGAGCAAGTGTAGGACGAATAGACATTTTTGCCCATCTGGTCAATGTATCTGGACTCCTAGTCGGGTGGCTGAGTGCCGAGGTGTTTAGGATTCTTTGATCTACCATGAGCAGCCATGATCACCATCGAGTCTGCCATAGGGTGTTCCACCAGGAAGGGCTCTTCCCTAGGGGCTCTGTACAGCCAAGTGGAAGGGTGCTTCCAGATTAACCTTGTCAGGTCCTGGAAGGTGTCCACTAAAGGAGGCACCACTAGAGGCTTGGGCTCCTTCTACCTCAGGTATTTAGCCAACCTCTGCCTCTCAGGTTCCAGGTCTTCTGTCTCCCATCCATTGGAGGACTGGATGTGTTTTATGACATCCATGAACATTGGGTCGTCAAGAGGCAACCTGGGGGTGTCCTTGTTATCTGAGGAGGAAGGGTGATCCCTAGGATCCGAACGGTCTGAGCCAGAAGACACAGAACTGCTGCTGAAGTCCACCAAAGAGGAGGACGAACTGCTAGAGCATCGTCAGCTGTGGGACTGGAGATGGCTATGGGACCGGTGCGAGAGAACAGGCAACGGTGATGACTTGATGAACGAGAGCTTCTGTGGTGATGCCGCTCTTTGTGCTGGGGTCTACCGTGGTGATCCTCGGGGCTCAGAGAATGGCTCTTAGGGAGAGGAGTTGGTTGCTTAGACTCCTGACCCATGCCAAGGCCCCGCACCAGCTCAAGTTCAACAACGACTGGTTCTTTAGGAGGGAGCACTTCCCCTTTGACTTGATTCCACCAAAAGGAGAACAGCTCCTGGATCAGGTCTTTGGAGAATTGCGGGACCGATGGACCGGCTGGCGACTGTGGAACTGGAGTCGATTCACCCAGCGTTAGAGCACCCAGCTTCAGGGTGTCCGGCGTTGGAGGGGGCAGCAGAGACGGGGACTCGACGGGCTGATTAAGCGTCTTGTCCCACCCCAGCTCTTTAAGCGGTGAAGAGTGGCCCAGCAAGGAGGAGGGCGACGCCCAGCCCAACATCCGAGAGGGCGTGTCTGTAGCAGACAGCTGCTTAGCGGTGTCCGGTGGAGAAGCAACTGATGCCTTGGCCGGAGCCTGGGGTGGTGGTGCCAGACCTGATGCCTGCCCCTGATGACGTGGCATCTTGTCCAAGGCCTTGGATGAGACTGTCATTGGAACCATTTTGGCAGGCGCCGGAACGTCACTCCCTTCTTCTGGCTGGTCCCAGCCTCTAAGGTGGAGGGTGACCCTGCTGGTGTGGCCTTCACCTTAAGGGGCATCATAGAAGGGCCCAAAGACCCAGACCCTGACTTACCGCCTCCTGATGCCAGAATGACAGTGGGAGGTTTAGAAGCCAGCTGCCCGGAGGAGACGTGAGTACAGTAGGACGAGTGGTCCGAGCCTCTGTGGGATGAGGAGCCAAACAAAAACTTTTTGTGCAGTAGAGACCTGGAAGGGGAGCAATACTGGGACTTTTTCCAGTCCTTGTCCCGGTGTTTGTGCTTTCTTGCATCCTTCCTCTTCTCCTTGTGTGGCTTAGATGTGGAGGAGGTGGAGACTGACGAGGACAAAGAAGGACTCTTGCTCGCTGGCTCTGTCTGCATTTCGGCAAGCTGCTTTTCTAGGAGGTGCACTTTAAGGGCCTTTTGGCAGCAGATCCGAGTCCAGGAGTTGAACACCCTGCAGTGCTCACAGGCCGCGGTGTCATAGTTTGGGGCTTGGCAAAAAAGGCAGGCATCGTGGCCGTCCTTCGACGGTAGCTGCTTGCCACAAGCGCACTTAGATTTTTTGCGATCTGCAGATGAAATGGATGACACCAGAGAAGACATGCAGAAAGGGAAATTATAGCACAGATTTTGGTCGAAAAAAATCAAAGAAACGCTTAAGGCGGGAAAGCAGTCAAACTGATTCAAGAAGCTGTCCAAGGAGCCGATGTGAATGGGCTGACGATGGGAAAAGAACCGAGGTAAGGCTGGGGACCGCCTCTTTTATACCATTGGCTGACATCGGGTGGAGCTGACATCGGGGGCGGTCCCCCACTGAAGACTGCTAGCTAGAAGGTTTCCATGCGGTCCTGGCAGCTTAGTCCTAATGGTTATTGCTTGCTGCAAGAGCTCCAACTCGAAGTAAGATCTTTAAATACTTCACAGGTGTAGACAAGGTACAGGAGGGAAGTATCTGCTGTTGCTGTACATTCCTTATGTACCAATTAATGTTATTTTTTTCTTTGCCACAGTGATGCGTGTGCTGTTTTTTTCATCTTTTTAATATGTACACCTTCGAAGGGGGGGTGGTGGTAATGATTAGGGTTGCCACCTATCTGGTTTTTAACTGGATAATCCAGTTTTTAGGGTCCTTATCCGGTCATCCGGTTTTGATTAATTGCAGTCTGGTTTTGGGGCCATTTTGAGTGCTCATATACTCTTAAAACTGATATATCAAATCAGTCACTGTTTTGGCTGCATTGCATGTCCAGGTTACAAAGAAGTTCTGATGTCACATTCATTCAGACCTGCCTTTGTTTGTAAAACCAGACTGGGTGAGAGGTGTAAAGTATGGCCATTAGCACTAAATTAACCGCTTTTCCACTCTGAATTTTAAGTATGGTCTTTTACTGCTATGACAGGAAACAGCTTTTACACCTTTATATGCTCTCATGTGTTTCTTTTTGTTTGTCATATATTCTGGTATGTTTTAGACCCATCTTTGTTAAATTAATAATCTAACTTTTATTGCCTTTATCACCACATTTGCTCTAATTTTTTGTATTATCTGAACATTCTATGATATTATCTACACTTTTACATGTCATATAGAACAAACAGCATGAAATGGTGCATCTGAAATTGTGGAATGTCTTAGAAATATGAAAAGAAACAGCAGAGGCTGCCGAGGTAAAGGGGAACACAGTGCAGTATTAAGGGTACCACAAGCATCGATAATTAAGTTATCAGAAATTTTGTCAAAGCATTAGAATACGTGTGTAACCCCTAGATGGCGCTATCCCAAGGGCTACTACCCCTGCCTGATTTGCCACTAACAGGTTGAGGGGCCTGGATCCAATGGCGGGTGCCTCCACCCAGAGGTCAGGGTTTGCAATAGTTAAACTAACTTGGTCACAGCCCTCTGGGACACTGCAACCCCCCTTTCTTCCCACTAGTGGCCCACACAATATATCAGAATTACCTTCACAGTATACACTTACCCCCAGGTCTGGTTCCGCACTGGGACCTCCTGTGAAATGAGATACAGTACAACAATCACAGTACAGTACTTTAACATAGACAAATACCTCAGGCAGTATAACTTTGCTGAAACAAGCAGCTCTGATTTATTTAGGGGATATAACAAGGACAGGGAAATCAGGTTAATTAGCTTATCACTCTAATAATCTACCTGTGGCTCTGTGCACAGGCCTATCCCTATCAGTTACTGTCCCTGGGTACCCAAGCCCTAGTGGCTAGTCCAAACCGTGGCAGCTGGTAGGGGCCCTTTCACACAGAGAAAAGGAGAATTAAACAGTCAGCAGTACAGTAATTCCATTTGGATTTAATGTGGCAATTCAACAGGAAGCGACCCTGAATTAGTACTCCGACCTCCAAATAAGATAGGGTCCTTCAATGTCAGCAGGGCTCTTGAGGTACACAAACCTCTTCACACATCCATATAAAAGAAAGCACTATACCAGGCAGGCTGCATCTGTATCCCGATCGCAATTACTGCACAATACCGGGAGAACACAGCAGATTCAGTTCCTGACAGACCGAGTGCAATTTTCAGCAATTCCTCCAGTCTTCTACAGGGTGAGCCTGGTTTCTACTCTTCAGAGATCCTTTGATTCTTTTCACAGGACAGTTCAGTCCTAACAAGCTGCAGACGGAACTCTGGGCCTTACACACGTTTTTGACTAAAACTGCACACTGAAAAAGCACAGGGCTCCTTCCTTCTTCACTGCCAAAGCTCAACTGAAACTCCAACCCGACAAAACCGGGCACTTCCTTTGAGTTCCTCCCAGTTCTTGACTGGATTGGCTGTCACTCACAATAGACTGCTGCTGTTGGTCCAAAAGGTGCTGAAGTCTAAACTACATCTCCCAGAGTCACTGCCCATACAATCCTCTTGTGGCTGGCTCAGATTATGAGTCCAAGTTCTGATTCGTCCAAGGCACCATTTTAGAGCTAGCTTACCCCACACTGATTGGTCCAGTTCAGCAGTTCAAAACTAGAATGGGAACTAGCAGACACAGTTCTGACTGCAAAAAGCAGGTTAGACAAACTGTAATTTCATTATTACTCTAAATAATTTCTGGCAAACAGTTACATCTTTCAGATAGGTTCCCTTTGCACTCCTAGTGACTGCAAAATGAAGTGAATTGGCAGCAGCTTGAGTGGTACTCAATCAAAGAAACACACAGTCCCCCATACAAACTAATTATGTCTACAAGCAGACAGCTCTTAAAGAGACAGTACCAGAGGCTCTAAAAACACTCACTGATAAATGGCTTAAATGCCAAACACCATTCAGGCTTGGAGCATTCAAGCAAGCTCCTGGAAGTCTTTTGGGAACCCCCATTTGCAGGGGGGTTACACGTGACTGATATGGAAAGGAAAATGGAAGAGTGTTTAACAGAGAGCTGAGCAATAAGCTGTGGATCAGCTTGGCACATACAGCAGATCTGAGTTTGATTCCCACAGCCTCCACTTACATACTGAGCGACCCTGAGCAAGTCACTAAACCTTCCTGTGCTCCTGGGTCACTCGTGTAAAATGGACCATGTGGCCTATGGGAGTTAACCTGGTTGCCAAAGAATAAAAATAAATAACATAATAAATAAATAACAGTATAAAAATGATTTCCTATCACTAGTAATGTCTATTCCAACATTACAAATGACTTTGGAGGAGGAGCGATATACTCGCCAGTCATAACAAGGGGTGGGGCCAGAGGCAGAGTTTGGGGTGTGGTTTAGCATCCGGTTTTTACCTCATCCAAAGGTGGGGACCCTAAATATGATGGAAACAGAACAGTTACGTAAGAACTTACTGTAACAGAAGATCTTCATGGGAATCTCTGTCATCAGGTCACACCTATGGAACTTAGCCATTAGGTACTACGATCATACAGAAGCTTTTCTGCAGCAGTCTAGCAGGGGCCACCCATGCCAATGTCAGGCTCCGATGTCACAGCCCTTTATAAGCGTGGGCAGCCCAACTCCCTCCTCAGTTCTTTCTCTAGGGGAGATTTATATATATATATATATATATATATATATATGAGGGACGGCGTGATCAGATAACAGAGATTCCCTCAAAGATCTACTGTTACGGTAAGTTATGTCACTGTTCTACCTTCTTCAGGTATATCTCTGTTATCAGGTCACACCTACAGTATGGAATGAGTCCCAAGCAGTGCTGAGAGCAAAAACAGTCTGGTTGACAGGAGGTCAGAGGCCTAAGAAAGAAGGTCCAGAAGCACTGCTAGGTCAACGTTTGTCCTTCTAGAGGCAGTATCTAGACTGCAGTGCTTGGTAAAAGTATAGACAGTACTCCAGGTGGCAGCAGCTGACACGTTCCTGAAACAGGCAACGGAAGTGGCCATGCCTCTGGGTGAATGGTCGTGAACCACACCAGGAAGTTCCTTACCATACTTCCTATAACAAAAAGTAATACAGATGACCAGACATTTGGACAAGCACTGTTTAGATACATGGAGCGCCCTCTCTGCCAGATAGGATGATTCAAGTGGAGAATGTGTCTCAGAAAAGTACGGGCCACATCCAATTGGGCCACAGTACAGCCATCAATAGGCACATGAAAGGTTGAAATAGCAGACAGGTGCACCTTAATAGAGGAATATTGGAGTACTGTATCAGACAAGGACAGGAGATACCCAACACCCTGGTTCACCAAACAGATGAAAGGATCCAGGCAATGGGAAGCAGCCCATATAGCAAAGCATTTCCACTTCATTGAGTAAATAACTCTGGTGGAGGGTTTCCTGGCCACCACCAGGACATCAGTCACCTTTTGGGAGACTCTGAAGCAAGCAATGGCTACGTCTTTAGGAGCCACGCATACAAGCCAGAGGGACTTGAGATCTGGATGGACCAGGGTCTCTTGAGCCTGAGTCAACAGGTTCCTGCAAAGGGGCAAAGGTACCGGAGGTTCCACAGCCAACTATTGCAGTAATGGAAGCAATATCTGATGAGGCAAGAATGCAGCCACCAGAATTAGGGTGGCACCCTCCATCTGTAGCTTGATGAGCACCAGAGGAAAGAGTGGGAAGGTATAAAGAAACATCCCTTTCCAGGAGAGGAACAACGCATCTCACCAGAAAACTCCAGGCCCTGGATCTAGCAAGCAGAAACACAGCAGTTTTGTGTTGAGTGGGGATGCAAAAAGGTCAAACTCTGGATGACCCCACCTGTCTAACATGTCTTCTATGACCAAGGTCAACAGTTCCCACTCATGCATTCTGGACGGTGACTGGCTGAGGCTGTCCACCAAGGTGTTTTGGGCACCTGGCACAAGGATGGCTGACAGTTCTAGACTGTGAACTGGAGCCCAGTGCCAGACCATCATCTCCTCCTGACACAGGGGGTAGGAATGAGTTCCCCCTTGCATGTTGATGTAATAGACAACACTGAGGTTGTTAGACTGCACAAACAGTGGGTCTGGAGAGAGATGGTTCTGGAAGGCCCGTAAGGCATACAGAACTGCCTGTATTTCTAGAACGTTTATATTGAGGCAGATCTCCCACTGGGACCAGATCCCCTGGGTCTGATAAAGAGCTAGGTATGCTCCCTAACCCAGACCCGAAGCAACTGTGGTGATGATTTGGTAAGGGGTGGCGATTAGAAAGGGGAACCCTTTTAAGAGATTATCTGGGTCCATCCACCACTGAAGCACCTTGTGTACCAGGGAGGAGACAACAACCAGCTGATCCAGATTGTCGAAGTGTTGATCCCACTGGACCCTAAGGATCCTCTGCAGGATCCTCATATGCAACCTGGCCAAGGGAACTGTAACAATGGCCGTGGCTAATAAGCCTAGCAGCCTCAAGAACTTCCTGGCTGGGACATACCATCACTGAGCCACAGTCTGGGCCTCAGCTATGAGGCAGTCCATATTGTCTAGTGGTAGGAAGGCCTTGCCTTGAGTAGACTCTAGAACCACCCCTATGTACTGCGCCCGCTGGGATGGGGTCAGCACAGACTTAGGCAAATTGACAATGATGCCCAAGGACTGGAACAACTGCAGGGTGCACTCTAGAGTCAGAAACAGTAGTTCCCTGGACTGGGCTTTCAGCAATCAGTTGTCCAAATATGGGAACGCAAAGGCCTTCATGTCTGAGGGCAGCTGCTACAGCTGCTGAGCACTTGGTAAATACCCATGGCGCAGAGGATAAGCCAACTGGCAACACCTTAAACTGGTAATGCTCCCCCTGGAAGAGGAAAGAAGAGTTACGTAAGAACTCACCGTAACAGTAGATCTTCAAGGGTGTCTCAGTTATCAGGTTACACCGTAGGAACCTTCGCCATCGGTGAAGGGGAATCCACACAGAAGATTTTCAGCAGTACAACTGGGGCTGCCCACGCCGTCGACATCTGCTGACGTCACCAACCCTATATAGGCGTGGGCAGCCTCACTCCCTCCTCAGTTCTTTCCCCCGGAGACTAAGGGAGTAAAGTTTTCACCATGGGTGACCAAGGAGAGAAAGAGGTATTTGGACCAAAATAAAACGCTGGATACACCAGATAGCCAGTTCCTAGACAGGAGCCTCAAGAAAGGGGGATGGTGAGAGGGAAATATACCTGGTGACTGAGATCCCTTCGATGATCTACTGTTATGGTAAGTTCTTACACAACTGTTCTATCTTCTTTGGGGGTATCTGAGTCATCAGGTTACACTGTAAGGACGAGTACCAAGCAGTGCCAAGTGTATGCAGATAGTCTGGGAGGCTGGATCTCCATAAACTTAAGACAGGAGTCCTTGCAACAGAGCCCTGCCAAATCCTGCATGGGCTCTAGAGGCAATATCCAGTCTGTAATGCTTGGTGAAGGTGTCAACAGTAATCCAGGTGGTAGCTGCACAAATGTCAGTGGCGGAGATCTGTTGTAAAACAAGCCACCGAGGTAGCCATGCCTCTGGTGGAATGAGCTTTGACAGCACCAGGCAATTCTTTGCCATAGTTGTAGCAGAACACAATGCAATTTGCCAACCATTTAAGATAAACATTGCTTAGAAACTGAAGTGCCCTCCCTACCTGAGGCGAAAGAAACAAAGAACTGCTTCAACTTTCTGGACTCTTTAGTTTGAAGCAGACAGCACTTCAAAGTTCTGCGCACATCTAATGAATAGAGCAGTGCTTCCCCTGGATTGGCACGCTCAGGAAAATAAACAAAAAGGTGGACAGACTGTTCTTCAAGCAGAAGTAATTACAACTAAAAAGAGTGCTTTCCAAGAGAGAAAGCGCAAATCGAAAGTCGCAATTGGCTCAAAAGGAAACAGGGTCGCTTTTCCCAAAAAAAATTCAAGTCTCAAGCTGGGACAATTGAACGGATTGGAAGTTTCAGATGTAGGATGCCCCTAAGGCAGGTACAGGAGACATCCAACTGAGCAATCGTGCGGTCACCCACAGGCTCATGGAATGCAGAAATAGCTGAAAGGTGGACCTTGAGGGAGGAATACTGGAGGCCTGAGTTGGACAAAGAGATCAGGTAGTCCAGGATATGATTCACTGAACAGGTGAAAGGGTCCAGGGCATGTTTGGCAGCCCAGATGGCAAACCGCTTCCACTTCATGGCATACGTGGCTCAGGTGGAAGGTTTCCAAGCGGCCACCAGGATGACCGCAACCATGTTAGAGACCCCGAACTTGGCTATAGCTACGTTCTCAGAAGCCAGGCATGCACATGGAGGGACCCAATGTTGGGATGGACCAAGGTCCCCTGATACTGGGTCAGCAGATTCCTGCAGAGGGAAAGAGGGGCCAGGGGTTCCTCTGCCAGCTGTTGAAGTAAAGGGAACCATATTTGGTGAGGTCAGAATGGAGCCACTAGAATCATGCTGGCTCCCTCCATCTGTAGTTTGATCAACACCCTCTGGATCAGAGAACACAGGGAATGCATACAGAAACCTCCCACTCCAGGACAGGGACAACGCGTCTTGCCGGAAAACTCCAGGCCCTGGATCTAGCAAGCAGAAATGGAGCAGTTTTGCGTTGAGTGAGGACGCAAAAAGGTCTAACTCTGGATGACCCCATCTGTGGAATAAGTCTTCTGTGATGGATGAAAGAAGTTCCCATTCATGCATGCTGGACTGAGTCCGGCTGAGGCCGTCAGCCAGAGGGTTTAGCACTCCTGGAATGTGGACTACAGAGAGTGTCAGACTGTGCTCCAGCACCCAGTACCACACTCTCATGGCCTCTCTGCAAAGAGGGTATGAGTGAGTCCCAACCTGTTTGTTGATGTAGTAGACTACACTTAAACTGTCTGACTGTACCAATAGCTGACCCGAAGCTAGATTCTTTTGAAAGGTCTGCATGGCATAGAGCACTGCTCTCATCTCCAGGACACTGATATGCAGGGCGGCTTCCCATTGGGACCAGGAACCCTGGGCTTGAAAGGGGCTCAGGTGTGCTCCCCAGCCCTGACCCAAGACATCTGTAGTTAGGATCTGATGCGGGTAAGAAATACGGAAGGGAACACCTTGAAGGAGAATTAAGGGATCCATCCACCTCTGCAGTACCTTGCGTACTGAAGAAGAGACCAGGACTGGTTGATCCAACTTGTCCGTGCGTTGATCCCCCTGTAGCCTGAGGGTCCACTGCGGGGTACGCATATGACACCTGGCCAGCAAAATGGTGGGAATTGCTGCTGCCATTATGCCCAACAGTCTGAGGTACCCCTGGCAGGGATGTACCAACTGTGAGCGACCTCCCGAGCCTGGGAGATAAGGCACTCTGCTCTGTTTTGAGGTAGGAAGGCCTTCCCCTGCTTGGAATCCAGAACCGTCCCCTATATACTGCAGTCTTTGGGGTGGTACTAGAACCTACTTGGGCAAGCTGACAGTAATGCTCAGGGAGTGGAACAGCTGGAGAGTGCGCTCTAGAGTCACCAAAAGCTGTTCCCTAGATAGGGCCTTGAGGAGCCAATCATCCAAATAAGGGAAAACATACAGTCCCTCTCTTCTGAGAGCTGCTGCGACCGCTGCTAAGCACTTGGTAAAGACTCATGGCACAGAGGATAAGTCAAAGGGTAGCACTATGAACTGGTAATGCTCATCCTGAGAAACAAAACGAAGAAACCTCCTATGAGGAGGAAAGACCGAGATATGCAGGTAAGCATCCTGCATGTCCAGTGAACAGAGCCAGTCCCTGGCCTTGAGGAGGGGCATCAGGCCTGGCAAAGTTACTATCCGGAACCTTTTGTACTGGACAAAGAGATTGAGTTCCTTCAGATCTAAGATGGGCCTCAGATCTCCGGTCTTTCTGGGGACCAGGAAATACCTGGAATAAAATCCCTGATTTATCTGGTGCCTGGGCAGTAACTCAATGGCCTGCTTGTGCAAAACAGACTGTATTTCCTCTCGGAGAACAGACAGATAAGCCAGGGGATAGTTGGAGGGCGGGGGAGGGGTGTCTGGAGGCTGCTGGATAAACTCCAGGGTGTGACCCTTTTCTATGATCTGCAGAATCCATGTGTCTGAAGTGATGGTCCTCCATTGTGTCAGATGGAGGGAGAACCGACCTCCGATCACTGCCTCCTGGGTCTGGACCACAGAAGGGGGGCCTGGCAAGGAGTCAAGAAGAGGTGAAGCCAGCCACAGAGGCTGGTCCCTCTCTTTTGGGGTGCTTGGCCACCGTTCCAGCATTGGGGGGGGGTGGACAAGGGAGCCTGGGCTCTACGCTTTCCTTGGGTGCAGGGGGGCCGACCCGGGCCTACTGGTCTGTCTATGAAAAGTAGGTCTCTCTCTCTGCCCATCGGATGAGTGTGGTAAAGGGAATGGACTGATTTAATGGACATGCCCGAGGCTTGCAGATCGTTAAGGAGGTCCTGAACATCAGGGCCAAATAGCTTAGTGCCACTGAAGGGGGCATTAAGCACCTTCTTTTGCACATCAGCTGCAAAGCCAGATACTCTGAGCCAGGAGTGCCCACAAAGGCATATGCCAGTAGCAGCTGCCCTGGTAACCGTGTCAGTCATGTCATAGAGGGCTCTGAGGAGGTGTCTGCTAATATCCTCAGCAGCCTGCAAACACTGAAGCAATTCCTGCTTCTGAGAGCCCTCAAGAAGAGCCTGGGTGGAAGCCTTGCCCTTTCTCCAGTTGGCATTCTGGTATTTAACCATGTGTGCCAGATAATTTGCAATCCTCAGGCCTAAGCTGGAGGAGGCATAACCCCCCCCCCCCCGAGGTCAATCCTTCGGGATTCCTTGTCCGGGGGAAGGGAACTAAGGTGTTTAGGCACCTTTGATCTGTCATGAGCTGCCTTGATGACCACTGAGTCAGTTTTGGCCGAGGCAGCAAAGTAAGGAAGACCCTGAGGGGCACTGTAAAGCTTGCCTGCCCTGCATGGCATGGCTGGCACCGTGTCTGGTCTGTGCCAGGCTGCTGTAGTTGCATTCTTTAATGCTGGGAGCATTGGAATAATTATTTTAGGGGGAGACTCAGGGGTCTGCAGGAAATCCACCTGGTCCTTAATGGTGATATCCTCTTCCTCAGTCTGGAAGCCCATTGTGGAAGACAACTGCTTCATCACATTGAAAAATGTGGCATCCTTAGGAGGGGACCATGAAGTATGCTTCACAGAGTCCTCACTGACACAGGAGGCAGTGGACCTATCTGAGATAAGAATCTCCTCCTCTTCATCCTCCATATCATCAGGGAGGATGAGATTAGGATTGTACTCCTCAATGTTCACCTCTTCATCTGGGTCTGGTGTTGGATTCACAAGCAGTGGCCCGCGGGAAGTTTCCTGGGGTTGATGAACTGGCATCAACGATGACGTGGCCGTTGACGGTGTCGGCGAAGTGGGCCTGTTCAAGGCACCAAGCTGCTGAATGAGTACGTTCGTGAATTTTACCAGTACTTCGTTCAGATCAATAGTGGATGTCAATGGAGGGGGGGTTTGAAGACACGGGTGCCAATGACCCTTCAGCTGCGTCCTGGGAACCAATGAGCCTGTAGTCCTGGAGAGAGAATGGGCAGGTCTCGACGGCACGGTCATTGTCAATGACTGAAGGGCCGACGATATGGAGGTCGATGGTTGGGTGCCCTGTGTGTTGGGCGGAGGTGCTGTTGGTATGGGTCTGGTAGGCACAGAGACCTGGACAGCTGGTCTCTTCATCGGAGTGGCCACAGCCAACGAAGAGCCCCCCCCAAGAAAGGAGAGGCCAATGGGAAACAGGAGCATCACCGGGGGCAGCAGTCATGATCCCGGTCTTTTTTATGACTTTTCCCCGAGGACTTGTCTCAGGCCTTGGAGGCCTGGGAGCTGGACGAGCCAGTCGGCGACTGGGCGGCCAGGGTCCTGGAGAACCCCTGCCTGGAACTGGCTACCTGTTGTTCCATTAATTTTTTGAGAGCCTTCTTGTGCCACCTGAAGGTTGTTTGGTTAAACTTCTGGCAGAACTAACAGTCCGAGACATCGTGGTCAAGCTCAAGACAGCAGATACAGATAGAGTGTTCGTCTGTAGAGGCAATCTTCTTTCTGCAACTGCAGCGACAGAAGAGAGAAGAAGATGAGATAACTCGAGACATAAAAAGAAAGATTTCTTAAAAAAGAGGTTACAGTAAGTATTGGAGAAAAAGGCTGTAGGCCGAAAAAAGGCGCGAACACTGCGATGATGCTTATGCGGAGACTCATGCAAGCAAGTAGACAGCAGAAACTAATTGAGGAGGGAGTGGGGCAGTTGTACTGCTGAAAATCTTCCATGTGGATCCCCTTCACAGATGGCGAAGGTTCCTACGGTGTAACCTGATGACTGATATCCTAAAAGACGACCTGTAGGTACCATCTGTGAGGGGGGTAAACCATGGCCTGTAGATAGGCATCCTGCACGTCCAGGGAGCATAGCCAATCACCCTGCTTGAGCAGAGGAAGAAGGCTGTATAGAATTACTATCCGGAACTTTCTGTACTGCATGTAAAGATTCAGCGCCTTAAGGTCTAGAATGGGCCTCAAGTCCCCAGGTCTTTTGGGGATCAGGAAGAACTGGAAGTAGAACCCTGTGTTCCTTTGCTACCTGGGTACTGGCTTTATGGCCCTTTTGCACAGCAAGGTGAGCACCTCCTCCCGGAGCACCGCTGTGTGGTCAGAGGATAAGAAGTGGGAACTGGTGGAACATCTGGAGGCTGCAAGTTCTACAGCATGGCTGTTTGTTTTTTTTTTTTGTTATCTCAATTTTTATTTTATTTTATTTTTTTTATTTGAATATTCAGAAAGACCTTTGAGTCAGAGACTCATTTACAAAGGTTCTACGTCATACTAACAGTACATTACATAGTGACATGAGATAACAAAAAACAGGTTACATAGTTGTTTCAAAGTGGGCTAACAGAGAAAGTTAGGAAATTTAACACAGCCATGAGGGGAAATAAAAAACAATAATGGTAATGCCAGAGATATTCAGTAGGGGGCTGTTTGTCATGTTTCATAAATGCATTTGAGGTACACTGAGAAGCTGATAGCTTGTTAGTAAGGGCAAGGCAGATCAGGTTTCATGGGCAGTCACATTTATTTGAATCCTGCAGGTATTCCCTTAGCTGTGATTTATATGGGCCCAGCCTTCTTTCCTCGGCTATATTGATAGGGAAGGAGTTTATCCAGGATGGGGCCCTAAAATTGAAAGTGCGTTGGTACTGGGAGGTCCGGCTACGGGGTACCCACAGTAGCTGCTTGCTTGAGCTATGGGTTGTTTTGCCTCATGGTGCTGTACAGCTCATACATGAAAATCAACTCACAGTACATTGGGACTTGATTCATTCTAATACAATGCTCATAAACTCTTTCACACAGAATAAGTCCCTCATTTTCAATTTCTAAGGGGAAAAAATACATTATTTTTTTAAGCACGAGTTAGCTCCTTTACATTCCCTTACCCAAATTTTCGACCTTCCCAAATTAAACCCCTCTAGTTGGTAATGAGGTGTACAAATCCCTTAGACACCAAAGAATCTTCCAAAAGAAAGTAACATATACTTTTTTCAAGATACTACATGGCACAACCTTAAAGAAATAGGTTAAGCAGGTTCCTCTCTTCACAGTTAAACATAAGTAAGAACTAAAGGCAATGCCCTGTTGACCAAGGACTCAACAGGAATCCTATAACTTTTTCAGGGAGCCTCAATCGGGCACCACAGCTTACAGGAATTCTACTAATGGTCAAAGGGGACTGGGTCAATCTTTGTCAGGTTCCATTATCCTGTTATTGGTATCCAGAACTCTCGGAGTTCCAATGACTTTGGAGGGCTCCAGTTTGTATTCCAAATAGGATCAAGGGTATGTTTACACTAGCCCCACTGTGCCATTGCCCCTGCATCCCCCCTTGTCCAGATCTCCCACAATTCTCTGTGTGCCTCCTCTGTCAACCTAAGTTTGGCCATCAAGCCTTCCATTCTTCTGAGCTCCTCAACTCTGCCTCTCCAGGAACCTAAATCAGGTGGGGTCGAGGTAAGCCATCTAGATGTGATCTCCTTTAGCGTCACAAGGCACATTAGTCTAAACAGGGATTGCTGTTTATTACCCCCCCCCAGTGTTCTAAGGTCTAGTCTCAGAATCAGGGATTCAAAAGACAGTGGAATCTGGGCCCCCCACAGAGAACTGAGGGCCTGACCCACTCCCCGCCAGAAGTTCAGTATCTTTGGGCACACCCAGAGTATATGAAAATGTGTGTCTATTTGACCACACCCCCTCCAGCAGAGATCCGTAGCCCCCACACTAAAATGTTTTTGTTACAGAAGGTGTGTAGAAGAACCTAGCAAGGCATTTCCAACTAAACTCCTGCCAGGTTGGGGAAGCAGTCGTACGCCATCCTCTCTTCCAGACATCTCGCCACCTTTGATCTGTGACAGCCGCTCCCATTTCCCCCTCCCACCTGTCTCTAATGGCCTAGAAGTGAACACTAGCCTCCCCTTGTAGGGCCCTGTACCCCAATGATATTACCTTTCTCTGGCCAGGTAATCTAGCTGACCAGTACAAGAAGTCTTCCAGGCCTGTCATATCCCTAGCTATCTTTGGAACCAAGCGATTCACTAGTATATAATCCTTATTTGTAAGTACCTATATATTTTCGTTGAATTTGTTCAAAGGACATTAAGATATCCCCTTGCAATAAGTTATGGAACCTAACCAAGGTTTGACTACTCCAGACCTTAAAGCCTGGGTTAGACTGGGCTGGGAGAGGGAGGCCCGGATCCTCTAAAATGGAAGTTAAGGGGCCAATTCCCTCTGGGTCAGTCCTCTGGCTTTGATCAGGATCCTGAGTGTGTGCCTGGTCCAAGGGTGTTTGACAGCCTGCCATGTTCTGTGGGTAATCGGGGTGTGAGGTACTGATGCCAATGAGAACTGTCTCGAATGGTACCTCTCAATACCCTGCCAGCTCTCTTCCCCTTCATGTTTCAACCACGAGATGACTGAGGTCAATTGGGTAGCCAAGTAATACAACTTAACATCTGGGTACATAAGATCCCCTCTTTCCCTGGGCTGAGATAGGAGCCTCACATTGATCCTCCTTCAGCCTCCCTGTCAAACGAACTTTGATAGGGCACCCAGGAGCTTCTTCCAGAAACCACTGGTAATCCCAATGGGGACAGCCTGGAAAAGGAACATGAAACGAGGTAAGATGTTCATTTTTACTGTTTCCACCCTCCCTCCCAGAGAGAGCGGACGCCGCCTCCATCTTGTGATGTCCGAAGAGATTTCTCTCCAAAGTTTCCCATAATTCAGTTTAAACAGGTTAGCTATACGAGGGGTGACCCTAACTCCTAAGTATTGCACCGTATTGGCCTTGGCCCACTTATACAGAAAATCCCTCAATACTTCTCTGGGGACCGCCCCTCCAAACCTCATCGCCTCTTATTTGTCATGATTTATTTTATACCCTGAGACCAAGCCATATTCCTCTAGCTCCCTCTTTAACGCTGGGATAGACATTTCAGGGAGAGGTAATATAGAACAGGGAGTTATCGGCGTACGGGGAGATTCTGTGTTCTTTCTCCCCATCCTTATGTCCTTGATATCTTTCGAGGCCCTAATCCTCACAGCCAGAGGTTCGATGCATAGGGCAAAAAGCAACGGGGATAAGGAACACCCCTGTCTCGTCCCTCTGGTAAGATGGAACCACTCCGTGGTGAACCCATTAACCCTAATCACTGCCTGCGCGGGGCTGCATACAGGGCTTCCACTCTGCCCCTAAATTTAGGACCAAACCCCATCTCTAGCAGGGTGCGATGGAGAAAACCCCAGTTCACCCAGTGAAAGGCCTTCACGGCATCCATAAAAATGGCCAGGGTGCATCTATTGGCTGTCTGTTGATAGGTGAGCAAGTTCAGCAGGCGCCTGATGTTGTCGTAAATACGTCTCCCATTAATGAAGCCTGTCTGGTCTGGATGGATCAGTCACTCTATCACCGCTTGCAATCTTTTAGCTAACACAGAAGTGAACATTTTTTGATCCACATTTAGTAAGGAAATTGGGCGATAGGACCCACATGCCATCAGGTCCTTGCCCTCTTTATTAATTATCGTAATCTACGCATATTGCCAGCTCAGAGGGGTAGTCCCCCCTCCTGCTGCACCTCCCTACACACCTTACTCAGCAGTGGGGCCAGGAGCTCTATAAATGATTTATACAGCTCTGCCGCTATGCCATCTGGTCCCGGGGCCTTGCCCCTTCTCAGGGCCTGGATACCCATGAGGATCTCCTTGTCCTCAAGAGGAGAATCTAGGGCATCACTCTCCTCCCGTGTTAACTTTTGCAATGTGAGCTTTTTGAAAAAGCCTTCTAATTTGCCTCGATATTCATCTATGGATTCCTGAGTATATAAGGTCTTATAGAACTCCTTGAACTGATTGGCTATACCCTCCGGGTCCGAAGACCACCTATTCTGCGGGGAATTTATTTTAAGGATATTCCGTAAGGCAACTTCTTTTCTAATTTGCCAGGCAAGAACCCTGCCTGCTCTCCTCCCTGACTCACAGAACCTCTGGCGGGAGTACCTTGACTGTCCCTCATTTTTGTCATCTAATATTTTAATTAGCTTCCGCCTGACGGTGTCCAAGTCTTTTTTAACCTCTGGGTTCAACCTCCAGAAGGAGTTCCCTATGCCAGAGGTCAGGCCCCCTTTCCCTCCCCTTCCTTTTATCCTAAAACCTTCCCACTGCCCTTTCCCACTTCCCCTCTTCCTCTTTCCCTTGCCTTATCCTTTTTTTATTAGTTAAAATACATATTTAGTTTGGATTGGTTAAAGATTGTGTGATGTCACTATGTCAATTGTATTAAAATGCTTAAGGTTAAAACTCAGTATTATGCCCCCTTGAAGGCACTCTGCCGAGGTGCTAGGGGCTCTCACAATTGGTGAAATAAAATACAACATATGTTGTGAATTGCAGTTTGCATCTCCGTTTTTTGCTGTGAAAGAGCGCTACTGTTTTGGAGATATACAAGTCTCAAGGAGACCAGTCCGTGGTCAGAAAATGTTCTGACCTGCATTTTTGCCTCTTCCACCCTGTACACCCATTCTTTGGATATTAGCATGAGATCAGTTCTGGAGTAGACATTATGGGGGGGTGACCAACATGAATAATCCCTTATCCTGGGGTTTAAGTAATGCCAAATGTCAATCAGGCCTAGGTCTCTCATGAGTTTGACTACAGTTCTAGCTGCCCGAGATGGTGGTTCTTGTTTTGGGTTTGATCTATCCAGCAGGGGATTTAACAATAAATTAAACCCCCAACTATTGTTAACTCCCCTGGCTGGGACACTGCTTTCAGTAGAACCTTCTATAGGAACTCGTGGTTATCTGCATCTGAATTAGGTGCATAAATGTTCAGTAAAGTACATGGCTGACCCCTGTATTTGCCCTTTACTATTATAAACCTACCTCTCTCATCTATCTCACTATTCTCTAGCTGAGAGGGACAGTCTTTGTGTATTAGAATGTCTACCCCTCGTCTTTGGGGATGGGCCAAATAGGAGGAGATTACCTGTCCCATCCATGTCCACTTCAGGTTGGCACTTTCCTTTTGGTCTAAATTAGTCTCCTGTAGGACAGCTATCTCAGCTCTAGCTAGCCTGAGCTCACTGACAACCCTCTTCCTCTTGATTGGGCTACCCAATCCCCTGACATTATATGTTGTTATTACTCCTTCAGTCATGATGGGACCCAAACTCCATCGCACTTACTGTGGCTGTGCCCCCGAGTCTCCCTAACTTCACCAAACCAATAACAACATGAAAATAAACTTTTTTTGTATAAACATGAACCTTCCAACATTTCTGGTGCACCCTGCTTGCTTTGCTGGTGGTTTTAAGCCAGCTGGGTGTGGCCTGTCCACCCTAGGCCACGCGCACTCCTCCGCTTCTGTGGTGATTGGCTCCTCTTGCTTGCAAAACCCACTTCAGTCCGTTGCCTTACTCCTGGTGACGATGTTTTACTTGCCCTTGTTTCTTGCTTTTGACTAATAATAATGGTATCCATTCAATATCCACATAACCCCCCCCCCCGAGGTAGGTACATATTAGGGAGACAGGAGGCACTGTCCACGGTTTGCACTCTCCTTCATATCCCGAGGCAGACAGCGAACCACCAAGTGTCCCGTCAATATTTCCAAAAGGCGGCTCCACAGGGTGTATCTGGTGACCATGTGTCCGTAAAGGGTGAGGCACCAGGCGGTATCACAGGCCCCACCCCCCACCAATATCCCTTCACTCTCATCTGCCAATACCTGGAGCTGAATGTTGGCTACTTGAGCCTGGATTGTGCTCTCCACTTTACCAGGGGCATGGATCAAAAAGGAAAGGGCATTTTTAAGTCTCCCCCTCTCCCAAGCCCCCAGCATAGGTGTCCTCCTTTTCCAAAACAAATACTTTTCCCCTTGTGTTTCACGTATTCAGGCCCCTGCCTGATATCCCCTTTTATACAGATATGCGTCATAGGTCTCCGGCCACTCCCCCCATAATGAACATCAAATTACCCCCCTCATAATCCACTGCAGTATGAGGCTTCATCTTTTTTCAGAACAAGTCAGCTCTATTAGAGCGATGAGTCAGACAGTTCATCAATTAAGGATACAGTCTCAGCCTCTCAGGTTTCCTCCGGGGTATTGTTCCCTGCCAGTTGCATCAAGGTGGCTCCCTCTCCCTCCTCCTGGTGTGTCTTCTTGCACGTCAGTGGTCGAGAGATCTCAGCATTGTACCTTTTCCGTGGGTTGCCGCTCTTCTGTCATTGCTCTTTGTCTCTCCACCTCGCTTCCACTGGAGAAGAAGAAACCGGCCTACTGAGGAGGTCTTGCGGCACTTTCAGCTCTGTCAGGGTAGGACATGCCTCTGCCAGTGACTGAAAGAAGGTGGGGCCCTTTGGCAAAATTTTTTTTAACTGGGCTGGGGCAATAAGATGCATCTTAATACCTTTTGTTGCCAGGAACTTCTTGATGTCTAGGAGCACTCTCCTTTTCTTCTGTGTATCCGGTGTAAAATCATGGTTGAAATATAGGTGTGTGTCCCCAGACAGCATCACCTTCTTGGCCCAGGCTGCCTGCAGAACCATTGTTTTGGTACGATAGTCCAAGAACTTCAAGACAATCGAGCAGGGGTAGCCTTGGGGCCTTAGGAAGCTCTCTAAAAAGGGCTCCATGCGCTCACCCTGGTCAGTATCCTCGGGGACTCCGTATATCTATCTGCATATTATCCCATTGGAATCTCGGCTCCAAATCATCTAGTTTCTCAAGCCACTCTTCGTCCCTTTTAAATAAATATCAGAGTGCTTCTTCATGCTTCTGCATCTCCAGATTGGTCTCCGTGAGGTTCGTCTCCAATTCCACCGTCCATTGAGTCACTGCCTGAATCTCCGCTTTGGTTTCTAGTACAGTTTGCTCCATCTTTTGCATGATGCCATTTATTTTCTGAAGCTCCTGACATAACCTCCTCGAGGTAATTGTGAAGTTTTCTTCCCCCTCGTCTTCCGATTGTGCTGCTGGGAATGTGGGTTGGTCAGAGGCCTTGTTTTTCACCATTGGTCTGACGCCATGTGAATCCGGATCTGGGGTCAGCTTTAGGTATTCATATAAGTTCTCTTTTGTGTGATCTTTCAGCGACATTTCTCTTTGCACTACACGTTAGCGTTTGGATTAATGTGGGGGAGTTGCCGATGGAAGCCCGAGACCACGATATTTTACTCTTTTAATACCCCGGTGGTCGGAGCTCCGACGATCAGCTACGCATTGGATAGGAGGCGGAACTGGAAGCCAGCATGGCTCTGTTTGATTGTGTGCAGGATCCAAGCATCTGTGGTAATGGTTCTCCACTGGGACAGATGGAGGGAGAACCAACCTCTGACCACCACCTCCTGGCTTGGATCAAAGGGGGGGGTCTGGCAAGGAGTCAGGCTGAGGTGGGACCAGTGGCTGGGGCCACTCCTCCTCCCCTGGAGTACTTAACAGAGGGACCAGAGGTGGAGGAGGGGGCAGGCAGTACAGAGTTGGCCCTGCGCTTGCCCTGGAGCTTGGTTCTGGAGCCAGACTTGTGAGAGACCTTACGAAAGGAGGGCCTCGGTCTGCTACTAGGCTGGGTATGATAAAGGGAGTGGACAGCCCTAACAGCTCTGCCAGAGGCCTGCAGGTCATTAATAATATCCTGCATGTCAGGACCCAAAAGTTTTTGACCCACAAAAGGGGCATTCAGTACTTTTTTGCTAGACATCAGCCACAAAGCCAGAGACTCTAAGCCAGGAGTATCTTCTAAGGCAAATGCCAGTGGCAGTCGACCTGGCTGTAGTATCAGCTATATCATAGGTGTCTCTGAGGAGATGCTTACTAACATCTTCTGAGGCCTGGGGAATTTCAAGAAGCTCCAGTCTCTGGGAACCCACAGGAAGGGCCTGAACAGCATCCTTGCCTTTGCTCTAGAGGGTATTCTGGTACTTGATCATACGAGACACGTGGTTGGCAATTCTAAGGCCCAAAGTGGCTGAGGAAAAAGTCATCTTGCCACAGATGTCAATCCTCTGGGATTCCCAGTCGGGGAGGGACAGGCACCTTAGACCTGTCATGAGCTGCCTTGATTACCACTGAGTCAGTTTCCGGTTGGGAAGCACAGAAAGGCAGCCCAAAGGGTGCCTGGTAAAGCTTATCAGCCTTTCTGGGCATGGCCTTTTCTGGTCCCAGGTTAATTCCTTACTCAAAGGCAAGGAGCGCAACCTCCCACAAACCATGATCACTAAAGACTCTACCCTAACAAACCCCTCAGCGATGGCTTCTGGCATAAATCACTTTTTCATGGACTTGGCCAAATACAAAAATGATCTGCCCACTGCCCCCCAGGGCCCAATGGTCTCTAACCCTGATGATTCTCATCTACCTTTCCATCTAAAGCTCGCCACGAGGTCTGAGGTTCTCAAACCGATAAAAGGTCTCAACCCATAAAGCTGTCCAGTATTTGTCTCCCTTCAACCAAAATTCCTCAAGTTAGGTGCACCCGCATTTGCTCACCCTATAAAGCTATTAATAAATAAATCCTTCCTCACATTACCATACCGGACAAATGGAAGATGGCGATAGTTGTCCCTGTGCATAAAAGTGGCCTTACAAACCTAGTCGAGAGCTATAGGCCAATCTCTATCTTCTGTCCCCTCGCAAAAATACAAGAAAGAATCCTCTACAACCAACTTTACTCATTCCCAGAACAAACCAAAACTCTAACTATCCATCAACATGGCTTCCGCAAACTACATGGTACAGAATCTGCTCTCCTGCGGCTTACACCCTGCACTTGGGGCTCAACCCCCCAACCCGTCTCTCCAGCACTTCTATGCACTAACCTCCTCGTGTTGCTGACAACTAACAGGCTCCCTGCTGGGCAGTTATTTAGTCTGCTCCTGTATGTATCTGACTGTGTTTATTTATTCCAGTTTTAGTTTTTGCTGTATTTTTTGCATTCCTTTGTTTAAAGACCAAATGTACCTAAATGTTCTCATTCTAATTCTACTGCCTTGTTTGTCCCAATCCTCTGTATAATCACCTACTTGTTCTAAATGTACTAACGTGGAACTTATGTAAAGAGCTCTGAGCTCAAATGGTTAATCCAAGATCAGAAATAAATAAATAAATACAATTGACATTTTTCTGGCCATGAACCAGGGCTATGCAACTGGGGCGACATTTGTGGACCTGACAAAAGTCTTTGACCTCGTCAAGCACCAACTTCTCCTAACAAAACTCAGTGAAATAGGGCTCGACAACCTCTCCCACTCATGAGTAGCCAGTTACTTGACCAACAGGCTACAGTGCATCAAATGGTCCGGTGCTATGTCATCCCTATCTCCCATCACAGATAGTGTTACCCAGGGATCCATACTGGGTTTTCTCTTATTTTCAATTTTTATAAACAAGCTTCCTCTTAACTGTGGAGGTGCAGATTTACAGCCTTATGCAGATGATACTATACTCTACAGATCTTCTAGGGATATCTCCTCCCTCAACTCCAGCCTGGAGAGGGACTTCCAGATGCTGGAGGCATGGTTCAAAGACAACTTACTTGTACTTAATATAAATAAAACTAAAACCAAAACCATGTTATTCCACCATACCGCCTTTGATCTGTCTGACCATCCCCTTCTGGTGATTAAAACCTCAACCGGTGTGGCTCTCGAAGGGGTAAACATTCAAATATCTTGGCGTTATCCTCCATGAGCACCTATCTTTCGAAATACACACAAATAAACTTATCGAAGCCACTCATCGGAAGCTTGGCCTATTATACCACACAGCCCCTACCCTACACCACATTCCAGAAGGACCATAGCCTCTGCTATCCTACTCCCGGCCCTCCTTTATGGAGCTCCTTTTATCAACACTGCCAAGCCCTCAATCATAAGCAGACTTAAACAAACATATCACAGGATAGCTCGATTTTCTGAAACCCACCAGTGTGTAGTGCTTAATATCCTAGGCTGTCCCTCCTTCAAAGTTAAACTTTGATTTCCCCTTACTATGTACCAAATATAAACTCATCCACCTCTCCCCCCACAGGCTCTCCAATCTGCTCACGCTGAAACCCTTCACCAGGTCCCTTCGATCCTCCCAATATCCAATGCTATGTCTACCAAAGCCTTGCTTAGCCATTGGTAAGAGATCCTTCTTGTTTGCAAACCCAAATAAATGGAACAGCCTCCCATATGGCGTACTCTCCTGTACGTCTCTTCATCAGTTTAAAAGACTTTTCTTTTTCTTTCTTTCAGTTTAGTCTTTTTGCCCCGCTGCCAGCCATCGATCATCTGCCAGTCACGGTGCATCTTGACTTCCACCTCTCCTGTTCCGTGCTCTTCCGCTGAGACCCATGACTTGCCCCTCAGAGGGTGGGGTCGCGGCACTGGCCTGATGCCACAAAACTATTGACTGACTGGGGGAGTCAGCAGGAGAGGCTAATTGAAGCCAGATGCTGCTTTCATGGAGGAGTCTGACAGCAGCGTGTTTTCTTCCCCAATTTTTTTGTATGAGGGCGGGGACGTGCAATGACGTTCTGTGTCCGCCCTGCCCCCTGAGAACTGTAACACACTGGTAGTTGCGGTAACCCCGGCCTCCACCAGGGGTCCATCAAGCACCGGACGGGGTCCCAAACCTCCCCCCAGAGAAGGAGAGCAATCCTTGGGACGCTCCATCCTTCTCCCCCCCGGTTGGCCTCCGGTGACCTTAGTCCGTTCCCGAACCCGGGTCGCCGGCGTCGAAAGCGGAAATCCAATTGCTGCGCCAATGGGCCGGCACTTTAAAAGACTTTGCAAAGAAACATTCTTTCCCCACCCACCTGTAACTAGCATCTTTTACCATCACTAATCTTCTCTCCCCAACCACCCTTCACTCCTATCTTCCTGTCCTAATAGCTACCAGTCCTCGCCCTTCTCTAAAGCTTCACCTCTTGTGACTTCACCTCACATGACAGTCTGTAATATGTATAAACATCTTTAACTTTAGTTATATATTTAAATCCTTTGATGTTTCATTACATGATGTTGTACATGCCTGTGAAACTGCTATTACAACTGTACCAACTAATTCCTGATTAAGTCCTTGTTATGTACCATTATCCTATGAATGCACTTCTACTGTCCAGTATTATACACTGCATAAACTGTGTGCTATACTCCTCTGCATTGTAACCTATGTTCTTACCTGATTTGACATCTATATATGTAAGCTTTATTTCTATACATAGGAATTTTAACTGTGATTACTTCTGTAATGTAATGTAATATCTGTGGAATGTTATGTTCCACGGGTCGCTCCAGAAAAAAGGACATCTTTGTCTCAGTGGGCCTACCCAGTCATCAAAATTCAAACAAACAAATGACAGATACCAATTTGGGCTATGCCAGGCAGCACTGACAGCATTCAGGAGTGCTGGAAGGAGAGGAAGAATAACTTTGCATGGAGATTCTGTAAAATTCCTGACTCTGCCATCACAATCCCAGGGTACACACTCACCTGCCAAAACCGCTTCACTAAGGGTGGAGGTATTGCCATCTACCTCTCCTCTACAATTCACTTCTCCACGGCACTGTCTGTCTGCTCTCTTGCTGCCTACAAACCCCTTGTCCTCAAAAACTCTCCCTATCTACATGGCAGGTGTCTACTGCTGCCCTGGCTTATCCGCCACTCTGGTCACTGAACTCCTGACTACCTCTCTCGCCCCCTCTGGTGAGCTTCTCATCCTGGGTGACTTCAATATAAACAGGCTTTCCCTCTCCAACTCTAAACTTTGTCAAAATGTAAGATCCCTGCACCTTACTCAACTCATCTCAACCCCTATAAATCTAAATTCTAAATCCCTGAACCACTCACTCCTGGACTGGGTCCTCACCACCCACCCCACACCACATCACTTACACTGGTACTTTACCTGATGCACTCAGCGACCACTACATGGTATACTGCGTTCGCAAAATCCACCGCCCTAAAACACCCCCAAAAATTGTCCACATCTGCTACTTCTGGTCGCTAGACCTATCCTCGCTCCATGCTGATCTGCAGTCTACTTACTGGTTCCCTATCTCCAACTCTACCGACATTAACATAGCCCTCAACTACTTCCTCTCCAAATTTCTACAGATCTGGGATCAGCATGCTCCCCCACGGAAAACCAGGGTCAGAGGCTCCCACCTCACCTGGATCTCAGCACAACTTCTGGCTTGCCACCGTACATGTGACATGGCATGGAAATCATACAAGTCTTACGGATCCCCAGCAGACCTAACAAGGTATCACACCTTGAGGCACTCTTGCACCAGAACCACCAGGCTAGCCAAACCAGAGTTTTTTCCTTCTCTTTCCAGAGGAATCTAAGCCACTCCTCCAAGTTATTCATGCCCTCTTCTCCCCCCTCCTGTCTTAAATTTAGGCATCTCCTCCACCTCCAACCCTCCCTCTGTCGCCTCTGCCTTCAACACAAACATTACCACCTATGCTTTTGCTCTCCTCTCCTCCTTCCCTCCTTTAAGCTCCCTCTCCCCCTTCCCATCCCCACACTCCTACATTTCCATTCTTCTTCTCACTGGTTTCCCCATATTCCTCTCTGAAAGCCTTTCTAGCCCTCAACTCCTTGCAAAGTAGCAGCCCTGACGGACTAGACCCCAAGCTCTGCACCTCTCTGCCTGGTCACTGCCTCTCCAATCACCTCCCTACTAAACCTTTCCTTCTCTCTTGCCTCCGTCCCTGACTCCTGGAAGCACACTACAGTCATTCCCCTGCATAAAGGTGGCAACTCCTCCACTCCAGTTAATTTCTGTCCTATATCCCTCCTCCCTATCCTCTCCAAACTCCAACAGCACATAGTTCCATCCCAACTCTCCCCCTTCCTTGACTCCTTCTCCTTCTTCATCCCTTTCCAGTCTGGCTTTCGCAAACAGGACTTCACTACTTCCTCCCTTCCCGCTCCAACTCACTGATTCCATCCATACCGCAATGGACAAGGGCCTTCTCACTGCCACCATCTTCGTTGAGCTTGCAAAAGTTTTCCTTAGTGTCTCCCACTCCCTCCTACTGCACAAATTGAGTTATGCGGGTCTCTCAGTACCTGCAATAAAATGGTTCAGCTCCCACCTCACAGGTAGATCACAATCAGAGAAACTTGGAGAAACCATACCCCTCCCATCTCCATAACCACCGGTGTCCCTCAAGGCTCCGTCCTTGGACCATTGCTGTTCTCCATCTTTCTAAATGACCTTCCATCTGCTTGTTCAACTGCATCCATCAGCATGTACTCAGATGACACGGCCCTGTTTGTCTCTGGGTCCTCTCCAGCTGAGCTGAGATTCAAGCTCCAATCTGATTTTGACTTGGTCCAGAAATGGTTCAGGTCAAATCAGTTATCATTAAATGCCCAACAAAACCCAGTTTCTATGTGCACTGGCACTAGAAAAAGGCTTTCTAAGCTCCCCTCTCTTCCCTCCTTCCCCACCCTAGATGGGGACCAAATTGATGATGTGCCTTCATTCAAGTACCTTGGTGTCTGACACCTCCACTTCTCCTAGTACACAGATGCCATATACAAAAAACTCCACCCTAAGCTTGGTGCCCTTTTTAGGAACAAAAGCTGCATCCCCCCCCAACTTCCTGCTGTGACATCCTTACTAAGATGATTCTCCCCAATTTTTATTATGTCGACATAGTCTATGGAGCTGCCCCAAGGTCCACCCTGGCCAGACTGGACCCCCTCTTCCACTCCTTCTGCCGTTTTGCTCTGAACTGCTCTCCCCGAACCCATCACTGTGTTCTTTACTCTGCCCCCTCCCCTCGAGGATCGCCGCCTAATCCACTGTGCCTCCTTCACTTCCAAGTTCTGGTTATCCTCCCTTCCTTCCTATCTAAACTCCCCTCCCTCACCTTTCACCCCCTCCCCCTACTCCCTCCACAATCCTGGCTTTCAGTCCCTCCTGCTTCCATCTCGCAAATCACTTGCTGGTCACGCTGCCTTCTCATTCTGCTTTCCTAAACTTTGGAATTTTCTACCCCTACCCACTCACTCTACTTCCTTCAAACTCTCATTAATCTCTCTACTCTGCACCCGTACCTCCCCCTCCTGTCATTGCCCTTAATTTGCCTGGCCCAATGTTGACTACTCTCCCCCTCCCCGCTCTCCACCCCCTTCGTCTCCTGTCCTGTCCTTTCCTACCTCCTCACTTTCTCCTCCCCCCTCCCTCTCCTCCTTTGCTCTGTCTCCCCACCATCCTTTCCTCTCTTCCCCCCAATCCCCCCATACCTGCTTTCCTAGTCCCCCATTCGCCCTGTCCTTAGCCTTATGCTCACACTAGCACCCAGCGTTTGGTCTCTAGTTCAACTCCTGTGTGTACTACCCGCACTTCTACCAGCTTCCTACCTGTACAGAATTGGGCTTCAGGTCCTCCAGCTTCAACTACCCATATACAATACCTGTGTATGACTGTGCTTCTGCTCCTAAAACCCTAAAGCATTATAATCAATGGTGTATCTATATGTGTATCTGTAACCCAGAGGAGGCATACTTCAAGGGAGGAGTGAGACTGGAGGCCACGAAGCAGGAGAGGGACTTGGGGGTGATTATCACGAATGATCTAAAAACAAGCAGCAGACAGTGTGAAAAGGAAGCTCTTAGGGCAAATAGGATACTAGGTTGCATAAGTAGGTAAATCTCCACCAGGAAAAGGGAGGTGGTGCTCCCACTCTACAGATCTCTGGTGAGGCCACACCTGGAGTACTATGTACAGTGCTGGTGACCACATCTCAAAAAAGACAGATAGATTAGAGAGGATTCAGCGCAGGACAACTAATATGATACAAAAGCTACACGAGACACTGTATGAAGATAGACTGAGGGAACTCAACATGTATTTTCTTGAACAGAGGCGGGATAGGGGAGACATGATAGAAACATTCAAATACCTAAAAGGTATCAACAAAACTCAGGTACAAGACCTGTTCCTGGGTAGAAGTTACACAAAAACCAGAGGTTATGATATGAAGAAAGAGGGAGGGAAGATATAGGGTAAAGCGAGAATGTTTTTCTTCACGTATAGAGTAGTGAACCCATGGAACAGTCTCCCTCAGGAGGTGGTAGGGGTCACGACAGTTGGAAGTTTCAAACACACATGGAATAAATACAAAGGCATCTTAGCACTCAGCAGTAAATAGGGGAAGGGTGTAGTTACTCTAAAATGGGCAGACTAGATGGATCATAAGGTCCCCTTCTGTCATCACTTTTCTATTTTTCTGTTTCTATCTGCCTCATCTGCTTTTAGCTGCACTGTTACCTGTACTACTTCTACAGTTGCTTCTAAATATTGAATATACCAACACTATAACCTGGATACTCTTGTTTCATTATGTTGTGCATACAGATTTTGTATTTACCATCATTATAACTTCAATACTCTAATTTTTGAAACGAGCTATTTGGGCTCAGTACGTCTTTCCTGGTGAAACGCTTTAATAAATAAACAAAATAAATAAATCTCCAAGAAACCCACCAGGTTCCTCCTTGTCATCTCCTCCTCCTCCTCAGTCTAAACCCCATAGTGTAGGAGAGCTGTTTCATAATATTAAAGAAGAAGGGGTCCTCGGGGGACCACAGGGTGTGTTTGATAGTCCTCACTCCTGGAGGAGACAGTAGACCTGTCAGAGGAGTCAACCTCAGCATCTTCTCTTCATCCTCTTCATCAGGGAGGATGGGATCAGGGTGATATTCCTCCTCTACATCATCCTGTTCTGCAGCAGGGACCGACGGCCAGAGTATCAACGGCTCTCTAGAGGGCATGGGGTGAATAAGTTGAACTGGCGTCGACACCGAAGCAGCACCCACTGGTTAGGGCAACAAAGGTCCAGCCCATGGAACAAACTGTTGGATGACAGCCGAGGTTATAGAAGTGAGAACTGTACTAAGGCAGATGGCAGGGTAAGAAAGCACCATCAACACAGGTAACAACGGAGAGAATGAAGAGCCCAGCTCCGACTAACCACCACTAGTCACAGTGAAGGCAGTTCGGCTCTGTGCCTGTGGACCTCGTGGTTCAAGAGGTTGTGATGGCAGGGCTGGGAGAACTCTCCACCATGGGTGGCCTGATAGGAGCAAAGGCCTGCACAGAGAGAGGCATTGAAGCCGAAGCATTTGCTGGTACAATCCCAAGAGAAGAGGAGGTAGAATCCAACAAGAACCGGGATCGCCACTGGGGGAGGAAGCAGTCCTTAGGCCGGTCCTCAACCCGGCAAGAATGTTTCCCTAAGGACTTGTACTGGGCCTTGGTGGCCTGAGAGCCCAAAGTGGATGCTGGTGAATTGGAGGGGGGGCCCTGGAAGACCGCCACTCTTCACTGGCTGACTGCTGTTCAATGAGGAACTTCTGCAGGGCTTTCTTGTGGCGCCTCTGGGTGGTGAGGTTGAACTTCAGGCAAAGCTCACAGGCAAAAGCATTGTGACCAGGCCCGAGACAGCAGACACAAAGTTTATCATCATCGGTTGAAGAAATCTTCTTTTTGCAGCGAAAGTATTGAAAGAGCCGTGATGGAGTAGTTTTCAACATACAAAATAAAAAGGATTCACTTTAAAAATAAAATTGACCAGAATGGGGTCTGCCGCAAATGGGTTGATGCCGGGGACTGAGGAGGGAGTGAGGCCACGCTTATATGGGGCTCTGATGTTGGAGCCTGATGTCGACGTCGGCAGCCAGTGCTAGATTGCTGCAAAAAAAATCCATGTGATACTAGCGCCTAACGGCTAAGTTCTATAAATGTCACCTGATGACACAGATCTCCTCGAAGAAGATTTTTAAATACCTCACGGGGTTAAATAATGCACAGGGGGAAATATGTTTCTACAGAAAGGTGCTCAAGACCAAGGGGACAGGATATGAAGCTGAAGGGACGTAGATTCAGGAGAGATGTGAGGAAGTACTTTTTGACAGAAAGAGTGGTGGATTCCTGGAACAGTCTTCCAGCAGAGGTGGTAGGGATGAAAATAGTAGTGGGGTTCAAGAACGCATGAGATAGGCATAATAATGGAATCTTAGACGGGGGAGGAGGAGTGGGCCAAAGGTCATGTAGGGTTGGCGGTGATACTGTAGGTATGGGGAAAAAAGGGCAGACTGGGTGGGCCAAGCGGTCCTTATCTGCCATCAGCTGCTCTCTGTTTTCTTCCCCCTCCTTCATTCCTTGCTGGCCCTCCTTCCCACTGACTCTCCCAACCCCGTTACCCGGCTTCTCCCTGGGCTTACCTCTCCTGAGTTCCCCATGGCCTGTCCCCTGTGACAGGGTGGCAGGGAGTCCCTCGACCTGCCAATAAATGGATCCAGATGTCTGGTAGGTGCCTTGGTTACTGGTGTGGGGTCTGCAGAGGGTCGGTGATCATCCTGCCAGCCAGGGTGTTTTCTGCCTTTCTTTTCCCCTCTTCTTGCGTCCAGCAGCAATCCTTATTGGGATTCTGGTAATTGGGATGTTGTCCCGGGTATGAGTGTGTGTTGGCAGACTCATGTGATACCCAGTGAGGGCCCCCCCTCCCTGTGTCTTGTGCACTGTACCACCTGCACGTCTGCAGATGTCAGTGCTTTGGCGGGACAAGGCACCCTCCCCCCACCAGCCGGCCACCGATGACCCAAGCTCGTTCCCGAACCCAGGTTGCTGGTGTTGCAAGCAGCAGTGCTACTGCTACACCAACAGGATGACCTATGTTTCTATGTTAAAACCTTTTGTAACCAGAACATGTGAAAGTACAGTTACGTAAGAACTTACTGTAACAGTAGATCTTCGAGAGGAGCTCTTGCAGCAGGCAACATCAGTAGGATTGAAGCTGTCAGGCACCAGGACCACACAGAAAACTTCTAGTTAGCAGACTATCACAGGGGACCACCCCCGCTGATGTCAGCATGCTGACGTCTGCCTATTCTATAAAGGGAGCAGTCCCCTAGACCTACTTCAGTTCTCCCGCGATGAGGAAAAGCAGAATACGTGCAAAGGAGAAGAAACTACCAGGGGAAAGGAGAGAGGGAAAGCAGTGCCTGCTGCAAGAGCTCCTCTCGAAGATCTACTGTTATGGTAAGTTCTTACGTAACTGTACTATCTTACTTCGATGGAGCTTTTGCAGCAGGCAACACCAGTAGGACTGAGTCCCAAGCAGTACCAGAACTGACTGAAAAGTCAGCTGGGAGGAGGCAGAAGGCAACAGCAAGAGGCTCATGAAAGAAGGCCCTGAAGAATAGCCAGGGCGAATTGGCCCTGCATCTAGAGGCAATGTCCAGACAGAAGTTACGAACAAAGGTATGGACAGAACTCCAAATGGCTGCCGCACAGATGTCTGCAGTGGACACATTTCTGAAACAGGCAGCAGAGGCGGCTATACCTCTGGTGGAGTGGACTTTGACCGCCCCAGGCAAGGGCTTGTTATACTTGAGGTAACAGTAAACAATGAAACTAGTCAACCATTTTGACAAACACTGTTTCGAAACAGGTGCCCTCTCTTGGGAGCAAATGAGACAAACAACTGGTGAGTCTTTCTGACAGTCTCAATAAAATTTGTGTACTAAAGAAGCACCCACTGGAGTATGTAGCAAGAACTCCCTCTGATTAGAATACTCGGAAATAAACTGGCAGGTGGCTGGACTGGTTTAAAGTAAACTCAGACATCACCTTAGACAAAAACGTAGGATTAGTACGCAGACACACCCTGTCTTTGTGAAAAAACAAGTAAGGCTCTTTACACATCAGAGCCTGGAGCTCAGAAATCCTCCGGGCAGAAGTAACAGCAACTAAAAGGAATGCTTTCCATGATAGAAAGAGCAGCTCGTAACTCGTGGCTGGCTCGAAGGGAGGCAGAATGAGCTTTCCCCAACATGAAAATGAGATCTCATGGAGGGACAGGGTTCTAAATGGGAGGCTTCAAAAGCATGATACCCGCCGCAAGAAGTGCAGAATAAGCTGGTCTACCAGAACAGTGGCAAGGAGTCCGCTTGCGGTGCCGACATCCCAGGTTCAGTGATGGACTCGAGAGTCAGATGGTTGGCCGGGGGGAAAAGGACTGAGCATCCCAGGGACTGCTCTCCTTCTCCGGGGGGAGGGAAAGAGTGTCCAGCACTATGAAGACCTCTGGCAGAGGCTGGAGCTACCATTGCGGCCGACGCCACATGTTAGGGGGGAAGGGCGGACACTGGCATCATTGCATGTCCCTGTCCCCAGGAAAAACTCTTGCAAAAAATGCTGGCCCCTGTCTCCACTGCAGATCAAGGTCTGCTGGGGGGGAGTCCCACTCCTGTGGCCCCACCCGGGGGGGGGGGGAGAACCAGGGCTTACAGACAGAGTTCCTTAGGGAGGGCGCCTGAGCCTGGGGGAGGGGGGCGGCAGTGAGCACAGCAGGAGACGACAACCTCCAGGAAAAGGAGCTGGTAAAAACAAAAAGGATATCTCTTGCTGGGCAACAGCTTTGCCCTTGACAGGTGTATGGTATGCAAAGATGGCAGAAAGATGCACCTTAAGAGAGGAGTACCCCAGCCAGAGTCTGAAAGGGAGAGCAGGTACTCCATGATCAGATTTGCCCGACAGGTGAAGGGATCCAGGTGGCGAGCAGCAGCCTATAGGGAGAAGCGCTTCCACTTCATGGCACAGGTGGCTCTAGTGGAAGGTTTTTTGTAGCAGCCACCAGGACATCGACGACCCTGGAAGAAACCCCAAAAAGGGTGATAGCCAAGTCTCCAGGAGCCATGCACGTAGATGTAGAGACTTGAGGCTGGGATGGACCAGGGTGCCCTGTTCCCGGGACAGCAGGCCGCTGCACAAGGACAGGGTATCGGAGATTCCACTGCCAGCTGCTGCAATCGGGAGAACCCAAATCAGACACAGCCCTTATGGAGCTATGAGAATCATCTCTGCCCACTCTGACTGGAGCTTGAGAACTCTCTGTAGGCGTGGGAAGGGATGGAAGGTGTATAGAAACCTCCCCTTCTGGGAGAGGGACAACACATTGCACCAAAAAACTCCAGGCCCTGGATCGAGTGAGCCGAAAAGCGGCAGTTTTATGTTGAGTAGGGATGCAGAAAGGTTCAACTCTGGGCGGTCCCACCTGTCGAAGAGATCTTCGACCACTGAGGACAGGTCTTCCCACTCATGAGTCCTCAACCTGGACCAGCTTAGACTGTCGGACAGGATGATTTGGTCTTCTAGATGACAGGGAATTCCAGTCTGTGCTCAATGGCCCAGTACCAGACCCTCATTGCCTCCTGACAAAGGAGGTAGGAATAAAGACTCCTCTGCTTGTTGTCGTACTATGCTACGGACATGTTGTCCATCTGCACCAGTAGCAGGCCGTGAAGAAGGTAGGTCTGGAAGGCCTGCAGAGCATAAAGAATTGCCTGCATCTCCAGCACATTGATGTGGAGATGCTGCTCTGACTCAGACCAGGTCCCCTGGGTCTGACGGTCGGCTAAGTGAGCACCCCAGACCAGGCCCGAGGCATCTGTCATGAGGATCTGCTGAGGGGACACAGTTTGAAAGGGAACCTCTCACAGACAGTTGGCATGGTCCTACCACCACTCTAAGGTCCTCCTCACCGAGTCAGAGACTAGTACTGGCTGATCCAGGTCATTGGTATGTTGGTCCCATTGGACCTGAAGGGTCCACTGAGGAACACTCATATGCAGACAGACTAGGGGAACTGTGGCTATAACCACTGCCATATGCCCCAACAGGCAGAGAAATGCTCTGGCCAGGATCTGTCAACTGAAGGAGACTAACCAGGCCTGTGCTATCAAACGTTCCACTTTGTTCACTGGTAGGAAAGCTCTGCCCTTGTAAGAATCCAGGACCGCCTCAATATACTGGGGGCATTGGCACAGAGAGAGACAAGACTCTGGCAGATTGACTGTGATCACGAAGGCCTGGAAAAGCAGAAAGGTGCACTCCAGGGTCTGCAGCAAAAGGTTCCTGGAAGGGGCTATCAGCAGCCAGTCGTCCAGGTAAGGGAACACATAAAAGCCCTGTCTCCTCAGAGCCACAGCCACTACCATCAGGCACTTGGTGAAAACCTGAAGTGCAGAGGAAAGGCCAACATGAAGGGCCCTGAACTGAAAGTGGTCCTCCTGGAAGCAAAAGTGGAGGAAGTGGCGGTGGGCTGGTAAAACCTGGATATAAAGGTAGGCATCCTGCATGTCCACAGAACACAGCCAGTCCCCCTGGTGAGGGAGGGGAAGTAACCCCTGGAGAGTGACCATCCTGAAGCATTTGTACTCTACCTATGTAGAGATTCAGGTGGTTGAGGTCCAAAATTGGCCTCAGGTCCCCTGTTTTCTTGGGGACGAGCAAGAAGTGGTAGTAGAACCCCCTTCGTCTTTGAGCCGGATGGATGGGCTCTATGGCCTTTTTGAGCATGAGTACCTGAATCTCTTCCCGGATGAGGGGGATGTGAGCCTGAGGGTAATAGGAGAGCAAGGGAGGGTTTTCCGAAGGGGGCTCCAGAAATTCGAGGGTATGACCCTGTTCAATAAGCTGCAGCACCAATTGAGCTGCAGTCACTGTTCGCCACCCATCCAGGTAAAGGGAGAATTGCCCCCCCAATCGCCTCCCCCAAGGCCTCTGCTGGGGGGGGGTGTCAGGCAGTGGACCCGGGGTGGGCAGAGTGGCTGTGGGTGCTCTAGGGGCCCTAGGGGCAGCCACTTCGGCTAGAGGGGTGTCTGTCTTGCGCTTGTAGGGTCCTTTCGACTGCTGGCCCTTGGAGGGCTGGCAAGAGGACCGATGGAAAGGACTGACGCTGGGAAGACCAAGGCTGGTATCGGTAGAGGGAAAGCACCGACCTTAGGGCCTTGTCTGATTTTTGGAGGAGGGAGATAATGTCCTGGGCATCTCCCCCAAACAAAACAGATCCCCTAAAAGGGGCATCCAGAATTTTGGCCCGCAACTGCCGCTGCCCCATGCCTGGAGGTATCAACCATATCATATGCCACCCTCAGTACATGGGTGCTCACATCCAACCCAGATTTCAGGAGTTGTGCCAACTGTGTTTTGGTAGAATGCTCAGGGAGGGTTTGAACCAGATCCCTCACCTGATCCCAGAGGGCAGTCTGATACTGTACCATATGGGTCAGATAGTTAAATGCCCGAATGGACAATGTGGCAGAGGCAAACATGCACTTGCTCAGCTGGTCTAGTTGGTGAGACTCCTTGTCAGTGAGCTGGGCACTGAGATGTTTGGGCCTCTTTGTACAGTCATGAGCCGCATTCATGACCACTGAGTCTGCTGTGGGGTGGTCGCCAAAGAAGGACTGGCTCACTGGCCCATGATAGAGGCGATACACTTTTTTAGACATGGCTGGGGTGGAAGAAGGGTGGTTCCACACCACCTTAGCAACATCTTCGTAAGAGACAATTAAAGGAGGACCATCAAGGACAGGGCCTCCTTTTTCCGTAAGTAAATAGCGAGGTGACAGCGTTCTGGGTCAAACTCCTCTATTTCCCATATCATGAGGGATTGGATATGACGCATGATGTCAAGGAAAGAGGGGTCAATGGAGGGATTTAGGGGTTCTCTTAGCATGCTCCTGACCATCAGAGGAGCCCCCGGAGGCTTTTGGCGACTCTGAGGAGGAAGAGGAAGAGTCATCTCCAGATTGATCACTGTCAGGGACCAGCATCTGAGGGCGACAGTCATCCACACGCTGAGCACAACTCCCAGTGCAACCCACAGAGGACCCTGTGGTACGGAGATCACTAGGTCCTGCCTGGTTTGGGTCCTGAGGAGGGGGGGTCACGGGGAGGACGAGGGGGAGAGGGTCACCTAGGTGCATCCTTATTTTGCACAAAGGACCACTAGACATTAAATAGCACATTATAATACACCGGCAGGGGTGGGTTTTAGGAAGGATAAGGATACTGAGAAGGACCTTATGGGTACGTCAGTGGAGGGGCCCGCATAAGGTACCCAGGCATAGATAAGCTTGGTGCCGGCTGAGGATCTCAAGCAGGGCCAGCAGGCATTGCTTGAGGCAACGACGGTTGAGGAGTCGTCGACTGAGGCGTCAGTGGAGCAGGTGCCGGCCTGAGAGGTGAAGGCTGATGTCGGTCTGGCAAGCAGTTGACAGTGGCCCTGATGGTAAGGCTGGTGCCTGGGGAGGGGGATTCCCTCAAGGCAGGGGCAGAGGCGTAGATTGCATGGAAGAGGAGGTGACTGCTTGCTCTGGGCGATGCCTGGAAGGGCTAGCGCTGGCCCTGGAGACAGGGATGGATAAAGGCAATGCCTTGGCTGTGGGGGCCACGGGCAAAGACCCATCCCAGAGGTTCCAACCCCAGCCCAGCCACCTGGCTGAGGACTCAATCAATCAATTAATATCTTTATTTATCCAGGCGGGCACCATTGAGCAAGCTCATTTACAAGGTAGACCTGTGGTCCTACAGTAATAATACAGAAAGACAAGTTACAATAGTACAAACAGCTGCTATTATAGTAAAAATGCACATTTACAGGTAATACACATTGAACAAAGCTCTACAAGGAGTCATGGATAATGAACTTGGCTGGATCCAAGCCCAAAAACTGCATTTTGTAGTGGGAAATGTTAGGGAGAGGGTAGGCATACCAGATAGAAGATATCAAGCGCATGATGTAGGGAGAGGTGGGGAATAGGGGCACAAGCGAAGAGGACCCAATTGTTACAGCAGAGTGAGGAACTGGGAGGGCGGAGGACCGTACGAAAGGCGAAAAAGCGATTTTTGCCCCAAAACGGGACGACATATGGAGGAGAAAAGCTGCTGTTGTACTAAGTGCAAGAGGAGGAATATAGTAGCAGGGGCATAACTGGGAGGGTCCTGGAGGCTGGGGCAGAGGGAGGTGTTGGATGGACGAGGGACCGAATATTTTTTGGGGCGAAAGGAAAATTATCCCCAAGTGCGGTAGCATGTGCTAGAATCAGGCTGCAGCTGTTCAGAGCATCAAAGAATAAGATATGGGAGTTCGGCAATAAATCCTGTGGATCTGTTGGTGGGCATGCTAGAGGCAGAGGCACACAATTCAGCTGGGGGGCCGCCTTTTGAGGGAGGGAGGTTAGTTAGTGTCTAGTAAAGCAGTTGCAAATTTCCATAACACCATCACGGTAAAGCCTTTTGAACAAAAGGGTACTTACTGGGGTTTTCAGCTTAAGTATTTTGGGGGTTTTATTCCATATTGATGGGAGTGAGAATCCAAAGGCAGCTCTCCCGACTCGTTTGAGTGCCCTGGGTATATTCAGCAGGAGTTGTGAGCAGCTTCTAAGGGAATAATTCCTGGGCACAATCGAAGACAGACAGTCGACGATGTATTGAGGGAGTTTGCCACTGAGGGCTCTAAGTGTCCAGAGTGCTGCATTAAAGTTGTGCCTATAGTGAAGTGAGGTCCAGCCCGTGGCAGCATATAGTGCGCAATGATGGGTAGAGAAGGGGAGGTCAGTGATGAAGCGTATAGCTCTGTGGTAGAGCGTATCCAATTTTCCAAGATAGGAAGCTGCACAGCTACTGTATATGAAGTCTGTGTAGTCAATTAAGGACAGGAACGTGGCTTGGATTAGTCGTTTCTTTGCGTCTGCTGTAAGAAGTCTTCTTATCCTGTAAAAAAAGGCCTAGTCTTTGCCTTAATTTGTTCAGCAAGTCTTCCAGGTGGTCAGTAAAGGAGAGTTTACAGTCGATCCAGACCTCAAGATATCTGAATTTCAGAACGTACTCTAAGCACTCTCCCAGCATCGTGGTTATTGGGGGGAGGGAGTCAGTAGCGCTTGTGTAGTTTGAGGGGGAAAATAACATGGCTTTAGTTTTCTTAGCATTTAATAGTTTTTTATTGATTAGTTGGAGTTGCAGGAGGTTGAAATCTTTTTGTAGGTCAGTACAAGCTTCTTTTGGTGTGGGACGACTCGGGTACAGCACTGTGTCATCCGCGAATAAGTGAATACTTGCATCCTTGATTCCTTCATCAATGTTGTTGATATACACTGCGAAGAGGAGGGGACCTAATATGGATCCCTGAGGGACACCTCTCTGTAACAGTTTTAGGGCAGACAGTTCGCCATCCACTTTCACCTGCTGGTATCTGTCTGTCAGATATTCAGAGAACCAGTTTAGAGAAGTAGCATCCAGTCCTAGTGTTTTTAGCGAGTCGAGGAGCAGGTCGTGCTCGACTGTGTTGAATGTTTTGCTGAGGTCAAGAAACACAGCACATACTGACTTTTTATGCTCCAACTCCAGTTGCCAGTCATTGGTTACTTTAGCTAATGCCAAGACCGTACTGTGGTTGGCTCTGAATCCGGATTGAAGGGGGTTTAGTAATTTTTCTCTGTCAAAGAAGGCTCTTAGTTGGCCATTTACTATTTTTTCCAGTAGCTTCGAGAGTGTGGGTAAGTGAGAAATTGGCCTATAGTTATTAAGGTCGCAAGGGTCTCCAGATTTAAATAGCAGGATAACGTGAGCGATCTTCCATATTTGAGGGAGGGTACCTTGTGTTAGGGACAGGTTGAATAAATGAGTAATAGGCACTGCCAATACGTGGCATACTCTCTTTAGGAAGTATGGTTTAAGTGCATCTTCGCCGGCACTTTTCTTAGTATCCAGGTGGAGAATCAAATCTTCCACTTTCTTGAGGGAAACCGATGAGAATGAGAAATGTTGACTAATGGAGCCAACATTTGGTGGGGTCATGCCAAGTTGGGTGTGCAGGCTACATACAGGAGAGTTATCGAAGGCTAAGCCTGCTGTGGTGAAGTGCATGCTGAATGCCTGCAGTATCTCTTATTTGTCACTGATTACTGTATTGTCAGAGGTAATTTCTGTAGGGAGCATATTTTGTGACGTGGCTCCTGCCAGTTCTTTGACTGTGGCCCAGAATCTGGAGGGACAATTGGCTGCAGTATCTAGTTCTGCTTGGTAATAGCAGGCTTTAGTTTCCCTAATCAGTTTGGTGCAGCGATTTCTGGCTGTTCTAAAGAGGCACCAGTCTTCCTCTTTTTGGGATTTGCGGGCAGTTTTCCAGAGTTTATCCCTGGACAGTAGTGCAGCCTTGAGATCTTGAGTGAACCAACGGTATTTCCTAGCCTTTATGCGTATTTTTGACAGAGACGCATGTAGATTCATGGCGTAGGTAATGATTTCATGTAGTACAGAATATGCAGTTTCCACTGTTTTAGCAAGGTAAAAACTTTGCCACAAGGGGGAGTTTTTTTAGGTCAAGTAGGTATGCCTTTGGGTCAAATGACCTGGTTGACCTTTTGGTGGAGAATTTGGCCCATTTGACTCATGGGTGCTAATGGCCTGAGCGTCAGGGACTAGGGGGTAGGGGCCCGAAGTCCGCTGTCCTGAAGGGCCGCCACCTGAAACAGAGATGAGGGCATGTGACTGCACCACCACCAGCCTGGATGGTGTAGGGCTGCCGAGGAAGGAGGAGCTGACCCCCTCATGGGAGGAAGACCTAGAGGCAGTGGCTAGTCTGTGCGACGACTGCAAGCAAGAGGCTGCCAGAGGACGGTCCTGATGCTTTTCCCGGTGTGTATGCTTCCCACTCTACTTCTCCTTCGAGAGAGAGGTGGTCCCGCTCCACAAGAGGGGCAGTAGGGAGGAGACAGGCAATTACAGACCTGTAAGTCTGACCTCAGTAGTGGGGAAGCTAGTGGAATCCCTACTTAAGGAGAGGAATGTGAATTCTCTGGAGACTAGTGGGGCACAGGATCCAAGGCAGCATGGATTCTCAGTAGAAAAGTCCTGTCAGACATATCTAGTTGATTTCTTTGACTGGGTGACCAGGGTGGTAGATCAGGGAGGGGCGGTGGATGTGGCCTACCTGGATTTCAGCAAGGCCTTTGACACTGTACCACACAGGAGATTGCTAAATAAGTTGAGAACCCTGGGAGTGAGCCCTATGGTAGTAAAATGGGTTGAGAACTGACTAACAGACAGGACTCGGAGGGTGGTAGTACATGGCATGAAATCAGAAGAGACTGAGGTGACCAGCGGGGAGCCACAGGGATCAGTGCTGGGACCAGACCTGTTCAGTGTCTTCATTAGTGACATTACAGAACGTCTGGAGGGAAAGGTATGCCTGTTTGCAGACGACACCAAGATCTGCAACAGAGTTGACACACCAGAAGGGGAAGAAAGAATGAGAAAGGATCTAAGCTTATTGGAAGAATGGTCAGGTGTATGGAAGTTGAGTTTCAATGCTAAAAAGTGCAAAATAATGCACCTGGGTCACAGGAATCCAAGAAAGGAGTACAGGATTGGGGAGAATCTGGTCACCAAAAGGCAAGAGAGAAGGACCTGGGAATCATCACATCAGATGACCTAAAGGCGACCAAGCAGTGTGAAAAAGTGATGGGGAAGGCAAAAAGAATGCTGGGATGCATAGTTATGGGCATAACCAGCAGAAAGAAAGAGGTGGTGATGCCACTGTACAGATCACTGGTAAGGCCTCACCTGGAGTACTCCATCCAGTTCTGGAGACTGCAGCTCAGGAAGGACATACACAGGATGGAGGCAGTCCAGAGAAGGGCGACGAAAATGGTACATGGGCTACACCAGAAGCCATACAAGGAAAGACCCAGGGATCTTAATATCTATTCATTGGAGGAGAGACAGGGGGGATATGATAGAGATATTCACGTACTTTAGGGGTATAAACAGGGTACAGGAGGGAAGCACATTTCAGAGAAAGCACTGCACATAGACAAGTGGACAGGATATGAGGATGGAGGGAGGAGGGCTCAGGGGGAATGTCAGGAAGTACTTTTTCACAGAAAGGGTGGTGGATTCCTGGCACAGCCTTTCAGTGGAGGTGGTGGGGGCTAAAACAATACGGGGGTTCAAGAGCACATGGGATAGACATAAGGGTACCCTGGAAATGGGCAGAGATGGCATGCCACCGATAAAATAGGATCTGGGCTGTCAACACTGAGTAGGTAAACGGGCAGACTAAGTGGGCCGTATGGTCCTTATCTGCCATCAAATTCTATGTTTCTATGCCCTGGAAGACTGAGCAGGGGAAGTAGAAGAACTTTTGGCCTGAAGCTCCTTCTCCATTGTGGCCAATTTCTGCTTTAGCAGGTAGCTTTCCAAAGTCTTCAAGCAGCCCTCCGTGTGGCCTGGTTGAAGTCCTGCCAGTCTTGGCAGGCCTCGGTGTTGTGGTTGGGGCCTAAGTAGAGCAGGCAGGAAGAGTGACCGTCTTTGGCGGGTATCTGCTTGCCACAGGCACACTTTGTCAGCCGGTTGGAAGACAAGGCTGGAGAAGAAGACAAACCTGATAAAGAAAACACCAAAATTTTCAAAGTTATTAACGGTAAAAGAGAAAAATAAAGCGCAGGTAAACATGAGGAAAATGGCGGTCAACTGAAGGAGATGTCCTTGGAAGTCTGACATGTGGGGGTCAATGGCAGGAAAAGAACTGAGGTGGTTCTGGGGGACCGCCCCTTTATAGGATAGGCAGACGTCAGCGGTCCCCCATGACAGACTGCTAGCTAGAAGTTTCCCATGTGGTCCTGGTGCCTGGTGGCTTCAGTTCTACCGGTGTTGCCTGCTGCAAGAGCCCCCTCGAAGTAAGATCTAACTGTGCAAAAATGACAGCATCTGGTGTGCTGCTTTATTATATTTTTATATTATGCCCCAGATTATATGTCTTTCTGTCTGTACCTGTTATTCTTGTTGCGACCTAGCAGACTAAATACTATTGTAATTTATATTATTCCTCAATCTGTAAACTTATCACTGCTGTAATTTTTTTGTATTGTACTAACCTAACCTAACCTAACCTAACCAGGACCCCCGTGCAAATGAGCTTTGCTCACTGGAGCTTTTCTTGATAAAACAAATAAATTATATGAAATATCCAGGGTATTAAATAAGCCGGGAAAATTGATTAGCAATTTTACACGTGAAAATGATAACTGTGAAAATACACAGCACTCTGCTCAATTTGATTAGCAAAATTAAAAATGTTAACTGCATTTTTTATATTTTTATTTAATGAAATCCCATATTAAACTCCACTTTGTCTTTGATTCATCTTACCCTCCACCCACGCACACAGTTTTCCCTGAGGGAGCTGCATACAGGCTGTCAGTAGACCCCCTCCAATAAGCCAGGTAACAGCACCTGTTCTCTAAGTATCCCTGCCACCCAAATAGCCCCCATTTGTTTTTTTGTTTTTTTTTTTAAAGAAAACTCTCCCCCACCCATCTCAGCCATGACTACCAATTCCTCCCACTGAGTTCCAAATAGCCTCTTTGGCTTTTTATAAATATGTGACCAGACCCCCAAATGACCCAGCCCTAAATAGCCCCCTAGGATTTTTTTTTTTTACATCCCCATAACTATCTAAGCCTTGCCACCTTCACACTCAGCCATAAATACTGTACCACCTTAGGCTTTTTTTTTTTTAAAGGAAAACCCTCCCACCCTCCCCATGTTAGTCCTGCCGCCTTCCCATGCTGCCACCCTACCATTTCTTAAAAGCCTCCTTGGACCTTCTTAACTAAGTGCATACCTAAATAATTAGTGCTAAAAATCATTCAATGTGCCGGCCTGGTGGCACTGAGGGTTGAGGCACTGGATGCCACACCTCACGCCATGCTGGTGACCTGGGCTTGGCAACGGACTTGGGCTGCTGGGGGTTAGCAGGGGAGGGAACCGATTGAGCATCTGGAGGACTGCTCTCCCTTCCCGGGTTGGGTTGTAGGGGGCTCATCACTCCTCAGCGGCCCCTGATGGAGATCAGGGGGTCCTGCAGGTAGTGATGCTGTAACATGGGGGTGGAGCGGTGGCAGACATCAGCATGCTATGTGCACAGACGTCATAGCACATTCGCACTCTGGGGGAAACGTACATAAAAACCCCTGGTGGACTTAGGGAGGTGATGGAGGCCCCGGGAGCCCAGGCCCATATCCTGACTGGACCAGCCTTCCACCGGCTCTCCCAAGCCCGTCGGCCCAGCCCAGGACCATCCCTCTAATTCCGGAAAGGCCGCTAGGTAGGTGAAATGGGCCCTCCCCAGGGGGGGTGATCCAGGAGGCTGGACAGGTCCGTGGGTCCGGGGAGGGGGTGCTCAGCAATGTCTCTCCTGGGGAAGGTGGTTTCAGGCTGGGAGTAGAGGCAATGGCTGTGTGGGCACTCCCAATAGATGCCCTGGTCTCCCAGTGCATAAATAGATTGTAAGAAACAAACAAACAAACAAAAAATCATCCGATGCTATGCGTAGATTCTAGTCTGTTCCATTTTACAACTGTGCTTGAATGGTCTTAAATTTTTCCAGTAAATGCTTTGTTAACGCAGTTGTGAAAGTTTTCTGACATTCATGCACAACAGCTAAAACTCCATGGACAGGGATCTTTGTGTTTCACTGAATGGTTGTTAACACTTCTATTTAAGTACATGCTTAGAGAAACAGGTGATATAGGTGGGTGTGACAAGTGATGGGAATGAAGTGCCAGGAAATGGATCACATTTTTTTGTAAAATAACAAAATGAGTTGTTGGAGCTGCCGGAAGGCATCACAAAATGTGATGCAATACTGACTATTTAATACCCTGTATATTGTGGGGCGTTAGAACAACAATTCCACCAATTTTCTAAAGTCACTTACTGGGCAAGCTGCTTGAAAATGATTAAGAGTATGGTAAAAATGAAAGCACTTTCCTGTAGTTGTATTTGGTGGCCATCATAAATCAGAACATAGAAACACTGGTCATCCAATGTGAAATGTGTCAGAATATCCATAATACGCTGGCTACAGCACCTCTTTATTCATGGAAGTTTTATGTTGGACTGTGGCAGAGTGCGTAAATAGATTCTGCAGTAAAAGGCAAATGTTCTTTGTACTAAATGATGCATACTGAAGACAGACAGAAGTGGTACTGATGTTGAGAATGACATCAGATAACAATATAGTTTTTGCAAAAAAAACTCATTTACTACATGTGGAAGTAGTTTCTGATATTGGGCCACAGTTCCCCACTCAGGATTTTCTGGCATTTTGCAGATAAATTTGGTCAAACACTACTACCCCTCAATATTACCCCACATTTAGTGGTGCTTCTGAGTTACTGGAACTTTTAAACAGAGCTTTAGTCAGGATCTGAGGATCTTTGATATTGCACCATTGTATAGCAAATTTCTTATTCAGCTATGAAAACAAGCCACACTCTGCTACTAGGAAAAGCCAAGCAGAACACTTCCTAAACAGGCAGGCTCGCACTTGCTTGCCTCTGATTAAACCAGACCTTACCACAAAACGTAGGTACATCAGAAGAAAAATTCTCAACTTAACCATACCGTTGATTACCTCCGGACCCTGTTTCACAACGTGTGCTACTTTGCAATTACCAGGAAATGGAACATGGACAAAAATGGATCCCTAATATTATAGAAAGAATATTGGGTCCCGTGATATACTTTGCTGACTTACAAAGGAAATGGTGAAAGCCACATGTGGCCCAAATGAGTGAAAGCCCCTATGAGCCCAAGTATAATGCAAGAGAATGTATACAGTGCTTAGGAAATGCCGAAGATTTTGGTAATGAAAATGTGCAGGTAGAGGATACACAGACTTCTCCTGAAACGTCTTGAGCAAAGAAAAGTTGAGGCAGCCCTCATGAGGGAGCAGGCCACTTGAGGGGTTGCTGTGCCGGTGGGGACTGAAGTCCCCCTTTTCTGGACTGGCTCACCCTGCTCTTGGCAGCACTCCACAGCTCTGGCCACACATGCTGCTAGCTCCCACAAGTCTCCTCCTGAACCTGGGTTGCCAGCATGGAAGCTAATTCACTTCAGCTGGGTCATGAGGATTTCACCAACATTCTAGGATAGTTCCAAGCACATAACCTCTCTGTTAATCAAATAAAAATTGTTACAATGCTCTTTGGGACAAAACCAAATTTCTGAAAGGCTATCACTGCTCCAAATACTTATACCAAAGATGGATTCCTTCTTAGCAAGTGTCCAAACTTGACCTTGACCTCCACCTGAACTTTTCATCATACTTTGATCCCCTCATGGTAAAACTCCTCCTCAGAACTGGTGTTCTGTTCTAAGTTAAAAATTGCTAGTCAACCAAAGCAGAGAAGCTTATGGTCACCCATCTGCTACTCCTCACCACTGAATATTGTAACATATTCAATGGTGCTGCTCAAAAGACGCAACTTGGCTTGATGGACACAATCTGCAATAAGTTGTGGTGTTCTGCCCTTAATTACCCCTACTGTACACACCATTATACCACATCCAATCAACAGGGTTCTTTTCTCTCTTGAATGGCAACACTCCAAACCCCCTGGCCACCACAGTTGGCAAATATTGTTGAAGCAAGCTGCCTGGCTACCTCCAGCTTTTCCTAACATTTGACAATGATTACAACTACCTTCTTGGATCTTCCCACACTAACTGTTTCCACATCCTCTGCTGCTTTACAATTATAAGACAGGCCGCCTTCTTTTATTATCTTCCTCATCTCTAAAGTAGCCGCACTCCTGACATCACCAACAGAACCACCCACATAGCCCTTAAAAACTTCCTGAGCTGCTATTCCTCTCATAAATGTACATGTTTAGTTTACTGATGTATAAGTCGCCATGCTAACCATCTTTAACCAAGTCTCTATTTCACTGTTGTTGGATACTGTACATAAAATAAATACCTGAATTTTGTCGTTCTCTCCATGTGAGGTTAGAGCCAGTATTTAGGTTACTCACTTATTACTGATGTTGTACATTTTAAATGTTTCTCTAGAGCACTGTTACGTACTTATTTTTTTCTGTGTGTCTTGCATCTCCCCCCCACGATGGAAACTGAAAATGAGACTTGCTGATCTCTATTTGCTTTTCCTGGATGCAGAAAATGTAAATAAATAACTAAGCAAGTAAGTAATATTTTTTACCTGGGTATGGCTGCTGCATACATCTTCTTAACCTGCCCCTCACATGGTTAAAAAAAACAAAAAAACCTCTCCTAAGCTCCTTCTATCCTGCCCGCCAAAGCTTTCATCCCCTTTTATTGAGGCGGAACCTGTCACTCCTAAATAGGTTCTTCCCATGTTCCTAAATACTCCTCAATTATTTAGAAACTGAAAACCTGACGTTCTACACCACATCTTTATCCACTCTGCGTATGGCCAATTGCAAATGGCAGTGTCTCCAAAAAGATGACCCACGAGGTTCCGATCTTCAGTTTACCCCTTAAATTTTTCTTTCGTGACATCAGGCCTGCACTTAGTGATGTAATTTGTGCCATCTGCATCACAGCCACTGGTGCTTCACTAGAGATGCTCGAATAGAAGTAGCCATTGGTGGGGTACGGTAGTTGTCGATCCTACACTGGCTGCCAGACACTGCTGCAACCCACACAGCATCCTTCAGGATCTCAACCAGGCCAGTGTCCGCTATCATCAGAGCAGCTGACATCAGATGTCAGCATGCAGCACCTACTACACTACTGTGCACCCACCTATCTAACCAAGGCCCCTTCCCCACTATGGGAACACGTCAGGGGGGTCAGAAAGAAACTAGAGGTGGGTCTTGGGGATTGCTGTCGGGGAAGGTAGGGATGTGCACATCTCACTCTGAGTAAAACAAGTCACTGTGAATATGGGTGGTTTGTAGGGATTGAGTTTGATCTAGAAAAGGCTCAGCTCTATTTTTCCCCTTTGAACTTGGATTTTTAAAAAACTGCAACACTCCCCCTGAGCATTCCTCCAGTAACTTACTCTCTTACTGTCCAGCTGCTTTTCTTATCATTATCTGGTCTCCTGTCAGCACCCCCCCCCCCCCCAAGTGTTTTAGATACCCCTCCTGCTCTACGACTCCTATCTTTCAGGGCACTAACCCCTAAAATGTCTCCAATACCCCACCTCCTTGATCTCCAACTGTTAACTGGCAGAGATGAGCAAGCCAGCCAAGTCCTTTCTCTCTTCATTAATGAGCTCTTCCAGTTGCTTATTACAGTCTCAGCTAATGCCAGCACACAGTACTGCAATGTCCTAGAGCTCAGCTACTAATATAGTAGCATGCTGCAGTGAAATGGTGGGCTATTTATTACTGACTGAGCTAGCTGGGAAAGGATGAAGAAAGGACTCCCTTAGCTGCCCATCATATCCCTCACACCAACTGATTGAGGATCAAGGATGTGTTGTTGGTGGTGGTGGTGGTGGGGGGGGGGGACATTTTGATTTCAGGGGCTTCTGCCTCAAAAGGTGGACATCTGAAGAGAGGTGTGAAGAAGGGTGGGGTATGTAAAGCATATACTGGGAGGGAGGTGGGACTGGCAGGGGCCAGTTATTACTTTTTATGAGGGGGCACTAAAGGCAGTTTGGTCTGGTGGTTAGAGCAGGGCCGTGAGCCCAGGTCTGAATCCCATCACCACTGCTTACTCACTGTGTGACTCAGCACAAATTGCTAAACCTTTCTACAATGTGCTGTTTGAATCTCCTTGGGCACCTAATGGCAGGATGGTTCTCTCCCCTCCACCTCTATGACTGTAAAGCGCTTTGGGATACAGCTTGCATGAAAAGCCATATAAGACCAAATTAATTTCCTTTTCATGTGTGTGGGGGTGGTGGTGGTAGTGGGGGGACCGTTGTTAAAGTGATTTTTCAGTTTTCTGCAAAACATGAATGGCATCAGCAAAACTCAAATCTTATAACATTAAAAAAAAATCTGAATTTCAGAAATTCCATTCTTTCTTATTAAAGATATTTGCAGGAAATCTTACTCTTTGCCCCCCTGACTTCATCTGTTTCTGTTTCATTTCCAGCCTTGAAGTCACAATCCTCTGTTGTGACATCACAACCAATTGCCATGAAAGTGATTCTGATGCACAAACAGAGGAGTGCGACTTCACGGCAGGAAAAGTAACTGGCACAGATACAATCTAAAGAGCTGAGACCCTGTTTTAATGCAAACTGTCTTCTGCAATAAAAAATGAAAGTTCCAGAAATTCAAAATGTGGGGCATTTTTTGAACAACTGAATTCTGCTGATGTCATCTGTGGATGTTTTTGCCATAAATCAGAAAATCAATATAAAACATTTAATAAGTAACTTCTATCATGGTCTGCAGGAACATCTAGCAAAGACTTCCCAAACAATTTTGGAATCGTGTAAATTAATAAAGATTTGAATATGAATATTTCTTTTGACAAATGGTCTAAATTTATGTTAAAGGCAGTTAAAGTAACATCTTCAGTTGGCTGAACAGAATTTATGGAAATATAGGAGTAGGCATTTTCGCACCTGGCAGTTCTCTTAACGCACCCCCACACCCCCACCCCGCTATAGGGTATGTTGGAGACAATGTGGATGCTGCTTTATATCAACACACCCCATGCTTTGGTCCTGCCTGGTATTATTGGATTTCTGGACAGATTTGTCTGTCCAATTCAAGGAGTCATCTAATTCTTCAGAATGGATTAACACAGTCTTGATCCTACTGGCCATCCTGCCTAGGGGTCACTTTTACTCTAGGACAGCGGTTTTCAATCGGGGGTCCCCAAGCAAGATGTCGGGGTGGAAAGGTGGTCCGCAACGGAGCACTAAGCCATGCAATTTATCATGAATTGTGAGTTGTGCCCTGTTATAAAAGAATTTTATTTATTTATTTCAAGTTCGGATTACTACCTTTGAGCCAAGAGGCTCTTTTACAAAGGTTCCAAGCCAAGAAACACAATACAAATACAAAAGGTATAGCTTCATTACAAAGTACAGGACAAATGGGTATACAGGTATAACAAAAGATTTGGCAGTTACAACAAGTGCAAGAATTTGGCAATAGCATCATTACATGTGAGAAGCGGAGGTAGACTGAGTAGTAGTTCCACTGCAATGAAGAAAAGTGGATGCCATTAGGTTGCTAAGTGCAGGGCAAAGGAGGTGGTAGCAGCCCAAAAAGGTATTGTCCCGGAGGGAGGAGAGGTGGGTAAGGGTGGTGGGAGAAGTTGTTAGAAGGGGGTGGGGAGTCAACCAGAGGTAGGGATAGCAAGTGGAGGTGGTAGCAGCCCAAATAAGCATTGTCCAGGGAGGGAGGGCAGAGGAGAGGTGGGGGGGGGATCGTTAGAATGAGGGCGGAGAGGGTGAGTCAGAGGTAGGTATAGCAAGTGGCTAGGATGGGCAGTCACAGTGGTTAGCTTCGGCTAGAAGGTGGCAGTCTCTTTTAAAAGGACCAATCTTTTCACATTCAATGAGGGGCTCAGGGAGTTCATTTACCCATTGAGGCCCACGGTATGCGAGGGCATGCTGGGCAAATGAGGTGTGCTTAAAAGGGATCTTAAGAACACTTTTAATTGTTCTCCTTGTCATTTGTGAGGTTACAGAGCGCTGAAAAATTCCTTCAGTTGAGTCAGGGGTTAGACCAGGTATGGTCTTTTTCCCCAATTAGACAAGCCTGGTATTTGACCCGTAGGTGCAGTGGGAGCCAACCAACCCATTTTAGAATAGCGACTACAGGAATGAGTGAGTTTATGTACCCCCCCCCAAAACCAGTCTGCAGGCCTTGTTTAGTAGTACTTTTATCCTTTTCAGAGCTGTTTCATTGCCAGCGCTGTAGATGACAAGCCCATAGTCGACAGTTGATAGTACTTGAGTTCTGTGTAACAAGGCTCAGGGCCTTGGGAGACATTGCTTGCCTGTGATGATAGAGTATGCCGAGATTGGTAGTAGCTGTCTTAGCTACATAATCAATGTATGAGACGTAAGATAGGGTGTTGTCAAGGTGAATACCTAGGTATTTGAAGGAAGTTACTTGTTCTAGGGTGTCACCTTTCTGACAAAGGTTGGATAGTGGTCTGGATTTTTTCTTTATTGTGGGGCATTGTGAAGTACATTAACTTTTGTCTTTTTATAGTTTAGGAGGAGTCTGTGTTGGGAAAACCAAGTATCAAGTTGTTTGAAACTACCCTGCAGAGCGACTGTTATGTCAGTAGGATGATTACTTGGTGCAAAGATCATGGTATCGTCTGTAGCATGTTGGCTGGGCAAGTGGATGGTAGAGACTTTATAAATAAGCTGAATAGCAATGGGCCGAGAACAGACCCTTGGGGAACCCCCAACGATACTTCCCTGAGATCGGACACTGCTTCACTTATTCTCACCCTCTGCGATCTGTGGGACAAGTAGCTACTGAACCAGGAGACAGTGTCATGGGACAGGCCTAGCATCAGGAGGTTGTTAAGTAGGATCTGGTGGTTCACGGTATCAAATGCCTTGGTGAGGTCTATGAAGACAGACCCCACCGACTTACCAGTGTCTAGGGCATCGTATAAATGGGAAATGAAGGCTATCAGGGCTGTTATAGTGCTATGTTTTTTGCGGAACCCGTGTTGTTGGGAGCAGAGCAGATTGTATTTATTTAGGTGCTCTGTTAGTTGATCAGATACGATCCATTCAAGGGCTTGGGGGGGGGGTAGTATAGAAATTGGTCGGTAGTTACCCAGGTTGGTTCTGTCCCCATTTTTAAACACTGGGGTGACAAGGGCTGTTTTCCAACTATCAGAGAATACTCCTGTTCTTAAGGATATATTGAATAGCTTAGTGAGAGGAAGAGCTAGTTCATCCAGGGTGAGGGCTACGAGTTTCATATCTATCATGTCACTCGCAATCCTGGTTTTGCCAAGGACCCTCCTGACGTATTTAATGGTTTGTGTGCTAGTTACTTGTTCAAAATAAAATAGGGGTTGACCCAAGTTTTGAGTGAGGTGCGGGTTAATGCAGGAGGACGTACTAGTGGGTAAGGTTTTTAAGTATTCTGGAGGTAGAACCGAGCTTAGGTCTGTGAATGTGTTGTTGAAGGCATTAGCTATGTCCTTAGGCTCTTGTAAAGACCCTGAAGTTGTGACAATGAAGTCAGGTGGAACTCTGGAGTCCCTGCCAGTCAAGGATTTAACATTATTCCAAAAGTACCTCCTGATGCCCCAGCTTTTTTCCATTAATGCCTTATAGTAAATTGCTTTCACATTCCTTACCAGTCTAGTACACCTGTTTCTGGATGCTTTGTATGCAATATAGTCAGATTGTCTTCTGGTCGCCCTAGCCTTATGCCAGAGGTTGTCTCGTAGGTTCATTTACTCAGTTCGAGAGCCCGTGAGCCAAGGGTTGGTAGTGCCTTTGACTCTAGATTTTTTGTAGAGGGCAAAAAGGTTGCAGGCATTGTTGAATGTTGTAGTGAAATAATCTAGGATCTCATTAGCATTATCTATGACATTAAGGGGGGTCCAATTGCAGCCCTTTAGATGCTGTTTGAAGTGTTCTGGCTGCCCAATTCTTAATGATCGGTATTTAGTGAGCTTGGGGGCATCCTTCGGAGTTTTGTTTGTCCAAGAACAGATGATTGGTGAGTGGTCACTTAGAGAGTCCGGAAGGACAGACATGTCTTATGTGTTCTGGGCAGCTGGTGAGAAGGCAATCGATCAGGGTGCTGGTACCAGTGCAGTAGTTCATCCTGGTTGCTTGGAAGACCATCTGCGTGAGGTACAGGCTGTTTATTTTGTCTCTGATGGCTACAGTGTCCTGTGCTAGCCAGCTGGTGTTGAAATCACCTAAGATCACCCTTTCCCAGCTTTGCTTAATCTGGTTAAAGCGATTATAAAACTGTTCCAAGCCTGGTCCTTGTGTTCCCAATGGTATACAGACTGTGGTGAGCACCAGTGTTTTACTTTGGCACCCTACTGTAAGCTTGATGGATAGAATTTGAGCTTCTCTTGTGCTGATACTGTTTGACAGTACCTGGCCGGTGATGTAATTTCTTAGATATACCAGGCAACCACCCCCTTGTTTGGATAATCTGACCATACGGAAGATGTAGACATGAAGGGATACTGTGGCATCAGGTATTTTAAGGGAGAGCCAAGTTCCTGTGAGTGTGATAATGACACGATTGTGTTGAGCAGCCCAGGCCTAGAGCTGAGGGGAGTTTTGGTAGCAGGCTACAGATATTGATAGAAGCAATTTTAAGGTGATCTTGAACCTTATTAATCACTGGTCCAAGAGGGCCAGGGTTAGGGTGTACATTCCCAGACAGTAATAGAAGGATGAAAACTAGCCTTTTTAGGTAGTATTTCCAGTAGGTCCTCAGTCTGCAGATGTGTTTGCCTTTATGAGGCTTGTGCATTATTGCCCTAGTTCTTAAGGGGTGTGTACTAGGTATTATTGTTACAGGTGCAGGTGTATGGGTTGGTGGCCAGACCTGTAGTGATGAGGGGCTGCACATAATTCGGCCATAACGATTAGCATCCAGCTCCTCCATTGTGCCAAAAGGCTGAACCAGTGGGTTACATGCTGTTGGCAGACCAGGGAGGGGTGCTGTCATTGATGAACTGACATCAACCCCTTTCAATGTTGGCTGAAGTATTATTATCAGCACCCATAAGAACTTATAAGTATCTTGGTAGTAAGTCTTCTACAAGTGTACATTTTGGTAGAGTGAGTGTCAATCACTTTAAGAGAGAGAGCAGGCTGTTCCGCGACAGTATGGGTGGAGCTCAGAGTGAAGAAAGTGTATTTAAAGAGGGTTGGGGTTGGGGAAAATTCAAAATCAACTATTTCAGAGAGGCGGGATAAAATTCTAAATCAACTATTTCAGGGAAACAGAGTAGAAGAAGAGAAAGCAATAAAGAAAAGGCTATAGCAGACCAAAGAGCCAATTGCGGTTGCAGTGAGTGTAGAGCCTACCAATCACAGGCTACAGCAGGGAGAAGATGGGCAATCAAATTGGTGGTTTCTGATGCAACGTACCTTGGACCATTGAGCAGGCAGGGGGATCACGGTTGGTGGCAGAAGAGCCGAAAGCCACACTGCAGTCAGGGAGGCGGTGCCCGATCAAGGGCAGAATCTGGAAGGAAAGACTGGGAGAAAAATTAGGGAATTAATAGTGGCTGGAGGTGCTGCCTAGTGTTAAATCGGTGGGAGGGTCAGAAGTGAAGACAAAGGCAAGATAGTGATAGCGGTGGGGGGTGGAAGAATAAAACAATTAACCTGGTAGGAGCAATCAGCACTTCTGTGCCTAGAAGAAATTAGCACAAATCTAGGTAGTTGGGGGTGCAGGGGGCTGGGGAGAGAGAGGGATTGAGAGCAGGTTACAGAGAGAGGAGCTAGAGCAGGGGAAAGTTTCCGCGAAAGGCAGAGAGGAGCCTTTACCCCTAGCGTCCAAACAACAGTATAAAATCATACAGAAAATTGTTCAGCTTAGCTTAGGTTAACATTAATTTTATAACATTTCAGCATTTGGGTAAAATTCAAAACCAACTATTTCAGAGAGGCGGGAGAAAATTCAAAATCATCTATTTCACAGAGGCAGAGCAGAACAAGAGAAAGCAATAAAGCAAAGGCTATAGCAGACCAAAGAGTCAACTGCAGTTGCTGTGAGTGTAGAGCCAACTAATCACAGGCTACAGCAGGGAGTAGATAGCCAATCAAATTGACAGCTTACGATGCTGCATACCTTGGATCACTGAGCAGGCAGGGGGATCGCGGTTGGTAGCTGCGGTCAGGGAGGCGGCGCCCACTCAAGGGCAGAATCTTGGATTGCTGAGCAGGCAGGGGGATCACGGTCGATGGCAGGAGAGCTGAAAGCTGCACTGTGGTCAGGGAGGCAGTGCCTGGTTAAGGGCAGAATCAAAGAGCCAATTGCAGTTGCTGTGAGTGTAGAGCCAACCAATCACAGGCTACAGCAGAGAGAAGATGGCCAATCAACTTGGCGGCTTCCGATGCGGCGTACCTTGGATCGCTGAGCAGGCAGGGGATTCGCGGTCGGCAGCAGGACAGCCGAAAGCCGAAAGCCACACTGTGGTCAAGGAGGCGGTACCCGGTCAAGGGCAGAATCTTGGATCGCTGAGCAGGCAGGGGGATTGCGGTCGGCGGCAAGAGAGCCGAAAGTCGCACTGCGATCAAGGAGGCGGCACCCGGTCAAGGGCAGAATCTGAAATTTATATATACTTTTTCTCTGATGGCTTTGCACTTTTGTGCAATCTCCCGGAATGTGATAAATACCTCCTCTTAGCAGTCTTTGTTAATCGTTCCGTGCATTATTGATGGACTGATGGCTTCACACTCGGCCTCCTGCTTTATACTTCTCTTTAGTTCTCTCAATTCTTTTGTTCTGTTTGTCAGCAAGTTGTTCTGGGGCCATTTAAGTGTGATCAACAGTCACAATGTAGTGACAAGCTGAGCAGAGGGACTGTAATTATATTGTGAAAGGAACAGCAAACTGTGAGGGCACAGGAGAGAATTTCAAGTTTCATATTAGCACCCAGTCAAGGACATGACTAGCCACCAAAAAAATCAGGCTATGGGGGAAAAAAAAATACATAAGTTGGAGCATATCTGAGTAAAGAAATCACTTAATAATTTGTGTCTGGTGTCACAGCATAGTTCCACTAATAATCAAGAAGTGCCTTTTTTTTTTTTTTTTAAACAAACAGCACATTACTGACCGCTTCAAATCTCACAGTTCTGTTCTAATCAGTCTTAATCAGTCTATATTGGTGTTCATCCATTCTTTTAAAATGAGTGATATAATTATATTAAAATGAAAAATAAACAAAAAACATTTTTATATTAATAAAATATTGGTAAGTAACTTATTTATAATGGTAAGTAACTTAACTCCCCCCCCCACGCCCTCGCACCATCTGCCAACTCAAGTAGGAAGTCCCTGCTACTACTGACTTTCAGACTGGGGGTCCTCACACACAAAAAGGTTGAAAACCCCTGCTCTAGGGGATCATTAATACCAATATTCTTAATAGCGGCAAAAATAAAAGCCATTACTGAATGCTGGATGTCCCCTGACCCTCCGATGGTCGGACTATGGCAGACACTTGTTAATGAAATACACCATATGGAAAAACTCACTGCCTCAGTACATGACCGATTACCATGCATCCTATGCACGTGGCAGCACTGGATATTGTATTATTCGCAGATGGATCCAGACTTCACTCCATAAACAGAAGGGTTGAGAACACCTGGCGAGCATCTGAAATTTGTGTTGGGGGCTGTTGGTGTTCGGAAGATAGGATATATTTACATAGGAGACATAGAATCCTCTTCGTATGGCAGGGACAGTTCTCATGGGGGTGTGCAGCGAGGGGGTAAGGAGACAAACTGTCGCCTCATGGCAGTTATCTCTGGTTTGCATCATTCAGCAATTCAGTGCCTTTTCTTTTCGCAGGGCAATAATAGAGGCTTCCTAATATGCTATTATTGAGATGACATATAGAGTGATACTCCAAGTATATGTACTGTACAACTTATAATTCATGTCAGGATTGAATATACACTATGTTTCTTCTGCCTCAATAAAAAGTTTAATAAAAAAAAAAAGAAAAAAAGAAAATCACTATAAAGACATGTTATGTAGGAGGGGAGGACTGGCAGTAGACCAGATATGCTTAATGAGGGTCCAGGGAGACGTCTGATGAGAATTTTGTCCTTAAATGCAGGGGGTCTGTTGGAAGGGTTAGTGAATAGAGGCCACCGTTAAAGAGGGTGTCGGGTGGAAGTGGGTACTAGTTTGAATCCAAAACTAGAACCATAGCTAGGAAGGATTTGCCAAACCAGAACCAGGCCTTCCTGGTTTTGCACAATTCTAAGGAAAAGGGATGTGGACAACACAGGGACCTAAGTGGATCCCACACTGGATAGCTGGAGGCTGAAGGGCTTTATTTCTCATAGGTGGCGAGACCGGACCTTATACTTCACAGTTTTTATATGTTAGATTGTTAGATAATTTATCGAATAAGATGAATCCAATCCAATGTAATTAACAAAGTTCCAATCAAATCAGATATATTATTTAAACCATGGGGGAGGGGGGAGTATAAATTAATTCAATAAAACATGCTAGTGGGTACCTGCAGGGATGATATTTTTATCTCCCTGCAGGGTTGCTATCATCCCTGCAGGTATGTCACAATACAGCCTGCTCCACTTGTTCCTGCATTTACTGCTGCTTTTGTCACTAATGTCTGAACTTTTCACTCATCGCCGATTACCCAAATCAGGTCATAGAAACACCTATATGCTGCCTGTGCTTGACTCTAGGACCATCCAATTTTGAAACGGTCGTAAAATAATGGATGAAAAACTTAAGTGAGACAAGCCTTCTGAACAAGTATTAAACTGTTCCTTAGGACATAATATGGTGGCTCTTGTGTATAAGCTTTTTACTTCCTCTCCATATATACGCACACCCGATGCCTGTTGGTGGGGAAGGGTGCAAGGGGTGGGAACCTAACATCAAATTTCCTCACTTTTGTCACTGTGGAACAACCTTAACTGATGCATTAAATGGATTTTTTGCCATGAATATATATATATATATAGTGTAGTGTATATATATATATATATATATATATATATACATACACACACACACACACACACACACATGTATATGCAACACTGCCCCTAGCACTTGTGACTGAGCTCTTGTTGCCAAGGAGCTCTGTTGCCAACATTCCAGAGGAACTAAAAAGTTTATACACAAGAGCCCCATGAGAGGTTCCTTATATCCAATAAGTCTGTGACTGGAAAAAAATTGGTATCTAATTTTATTTTACAATAAATGCCTGAACAACTGTTTTCCTCAACCTTGTTCTGCAGCATCGTATCTACCCAAGACAGGAGAGGGAGGCAGGCAATATAGCATAGTGGTTAAGAGCACTGAGCTGCAAATCTGGAGAACTGGGTTTGAATCCCACAGCCATGACAATGAGCAAGTCACTTAACTTCCCTGTGCTCCCAGGATGCACCTGGAGCCTCAGCTTAGTGTGCCTTTTCTGGCCAAAAACTGTACAATAAAAAATATACAATTCTGCTCCTTAGAACCTTAAAGAACTTAAGAATTTATTTCCACTCCTTCCCAGGTACTGCTTGCAGTCTGAACAATGGAGGATAACTGGATGAATCTACGTTGGCAGAAGCAGTAGTTACTAACGTATAGCTATAGTCCTAAAATATGGTATTCATTCCACACAAGCCCACCAAGCCTCTTCTAGTGAGGAGATCCTGAAGGGTTGATTTCTTTTGGCTCTAATGTTTCTGCAGCTAAAGATACAGGACATAGAAGAAGCGAGGACTGAAAGATAAGGGACCCAGTCACATGGTGAGCCACATGTACTGTAGGGAACTTTGAGACTTTGCATGTGTGGCATGGAAATGGACTGAATAATACTGTCTTGCAGAACTATACAGTATAACCAAGTACTGTAACTACTACTTTTTACAAGTAGGGATGCCCAAGACACCATTGCTTACAACAATCTTTGTTATTCTTGTAGCCAGTTGCTGCTGATTCCTCTAACAGTTCAGGAAGCAATACGTTTAGTTCCTTGATAAAAATGCTGCATACTTACAACTCCAATCAGATATAAGTCAAGGATATTGACTTTTAACATATAAGTCAAGGACCTTTAACATGCAAGCAGCTTACTGTACTTGTAAAGGCTTGTTTCACTTCTAGAGGCGCGCCCACAGACTATGAGATGCATGGGCCTAATTATAACAAATAACTAACTTGCTAAACTGTTTCATATTTATGCAGTATCTCTAATTCAAAAGCAATTATTTGGAAAAGAGATATAATTAATAGACAAAAATAAGTACAGAGTGATCAGGAAGGGAAACAAAAAAAGAAACAGAAATTAAACCAACATCCTGCAAAGTAATAAAAGATAAAACCAATGTTTCAGCCTATAGCCCTTCATCATGAATTATCTCTTTCCTTTTTGGGGGTGGGGAGGGTAGGAAAAAAGCTTTCTGGCAGTCACTAACTCACATTTTTTCTCCCCAAAGACTAAAAGGCTTGTCATCCACAATGCCGATTTTAATCTTTTCCTTCTTTCTTTCTTGTCACCATGTTACATTTAGAGTAGATATTTTAGGGTCACTGTGGCAACCCTTGATGAAGACAGTAAATCTGTTCCATACCTTAGTTTTTCCAGGGACGTATTTTGCTATCTTATCCCAACGCTCTGGTGTCCCTTTTGGATACTGCTGTAAGGCTACTTCAAGAAGCTTCTGTTGGTTCTGAGTCCACAGTTGTTCTTCTGAAGGTCGACCTTTCTCTTTTTTTCTTTTCTCATCATCAATGTCATCGTCCTGCTCTGTGTTATCAAAGTCCTTCTGTCGCTTTCCTCTCTGCTTTTCCTCTGCTTCCTCTTTGATTATTAGAGTTCTTTCAGGTGTTTTTGCCGTTTTCCGTTTGCGACGTCTGGTTTCTGTTCCTGTGATCTCAGTGGGACTTGCTGCAATATCCCCATCTTCGGACTCCTCATGATGCTTGGTGTCATCCTCCTCTTCCTCTCGTTTGGTGATAATGTGGTCAGGCAGTGTCACGTCCTCTTTAAAGCCCTTAAAAGCCTGAGCTGCAGATCTGAGTTCAGAGAACCTAACAGTTCCTATTAGAAACACCAAAAAACTTGTTATAGTTAACAAGAGAACATGCTCACTAGGTTTTAAGCTAAACCTACAAAATTCTCGTTTCACATTGTTCAGATTTAGCTGCAGGAAATCCATAATCTTTTATCGTTCGCTTTCAATGCACATCACTGGAAAACTGAGCAGCATATTCCTTTTTTCTTATATTTACAATAAAGTTAATAATACCCATGCATACATACATATTGTATAAATACAAGTTACCATTTACCATTATAGGAGCACCTTTTTTTCCACAAGCACTGCACTACAGTGCAGGGGTGGATCTTGAACTTTTTCGATGGGGTAGCAATAAGGGGAGTAGTGCTTTGCCCTAAAAATGAAAAATGTTTCCTTTTAAAGCTCAGATTAGGCTAAAAAAGCTATTATTTGCTGGACTAAGGGGTAGTGAGTGCCACTTCACAACAAAGCTGGATCTGCTAGTACTAAAGTTAACCCTCACAAAGAAAAACAAACTTTAAATTACTTTACAAACGTACCTGGGGTACTTGAAACAGAGTCTTTCACTTGCTTGGCTTTTGCTGTTACCTGTTAAGAAAAAATAACATTATGAGGTTTTGAGCTTGCTTGGCTTTTGCTGTTACCTGTTAAATTACATTACGAGGTTTTGATTCACATTTAATATTCAAACTAGTAGAGCAGATAAAAAAAAAAAAGGAGAAATGTTTTTCACCAATCTTGATTTTTGAATTTGTGCACCACTGGCTACAAACTTGTTTATTTTTTAACTGTAGTGCAGACTTATGATTTTGGATGCAAATAAAATAAATTGCAGACAGTACTGTAACACACATATGAACAAAAGGTTAAGTTCAAATGAGGAAAAGATAAGATACAGATAGGAAACAGAATATAATAAAGCACAGTTTCATCTGGCCCATCCTGTATAATAGTCTTAACATAACTCTGAATCGCTTGGCAGTCTTGCTAAACATCCACAACATGTAATAAGTAGCACACAAAGAAATGTGGTAGCAGTGTTTGTCCAGTTGATGATGTGGAAAGAAAAACAAACTAATTATGTTGCAGGTGATACATTTTATTGGACTAACAACATTTTTTTGAGACTAGCTTTCTATTGATTAGGAATGGGAACTGACTTTGATGTTTTAACCAAATACACCATGTGGTTATACATTTTATTGGACTTACAAAATTGTTTTTGAGACTAGCTTTCTGTTGGTTAGGAATGGGAACTGACTTTGATGTTTTAACCAAATACACCATGTCTCATTTGAATCCACATCCCTACCACTGTATCTGACATGTACACACAGTAACTCAGTTCTTGCCTTTTAAAGGAACAATAGGCATTTAACCACAAAAAGTTCTATCACTGTTCCCCAGATGTATAAATACACAGGGGACCAGGTCGCAAAGTAAATATGTTTCTAACCCCAGGAATCCACTAATATTATTACTCTTGCAGTGCTCCTTTAAGTCAGCACTGTCCCGGAGCCAAATGGAATGCTATGCTAAAGATGGAATCTTTAGCTGGTGCATCCAATTTCAAATTGCCCAGTGTAACTGCCTACATTCTAACCTCAGATTTCTTCTCTCCGCTGTAAAGTTCAGACACCCTGGAGATCGTCTCTCAATCAAGATAAATTCCAGTAGTACACAGAACAAAAAACCTTGAGTATTTTGTTTTTATTCTTTCATTACTGCCTAGTGTAATTGTTTTAGTGTTTTTTTACCTCATAGTTTTACATTTTAGGTTTGTTTACCGGTTCCTCGCAGTTCATGTGAACCGAGGGGCAACCGATCCTTTTTCTCTTGAATCGGAACCTTTTTCTAAGGGTTCTGATTACTTTTTTCTTCAATTTTATTTAATTTAACCACATTTGAACTGAGGTTTATTGGTTCCCTCTGCGGTTTTCTCGGTTCCGGATCTGATCGGAACCACTAGTTTTTGGACTATATCTGTTCTTGAACTGTCCGCTAATCTTTTAGGAACTGACCGCAAATATTTAAATACTTTCAATTTTTGTCAGTTCACGGTTCCTGTTTTCTTAAAATGTCAGATAAGCCAAAAAAAAAAAAATAAAACAGGACCTCCTGGCTTTAAGAATTGCCTGAAGTGCGCAGAGGTGTTTGCTAAGGCAGACAAACATGATCTCTGTTTGATCTGCCTTGGCCAACAGCATTTTCTGAAAATTGTGAAATTTAAGTCTTTCCCTGACAACACAATGGAAAAACGTAGGGAGAGGCTTAAAAGAAGATTGGAGGAGGGGTCCATGGGCTCTCACCAGTCCACCATCTCTAAGACTGTGACTATACCTTCCAGAGCCTCCAAATCCACCCGATACGGGTGAGGGCTCTGTCTAGAGAGGCAATGAACAGGCTGACTCCCCGGTGCCTGCCAAAAAATTAAAGAGAACAAAGCATACTGAAACTCTGGCTGAAATGCCTCAAGGGGTCCCTCAGATGCCTTTACCTGCTCCTTTGCCTGCTGATCTAACTCAGGCTCTAGCCTTATTTCAGGTACTGTGGGGCTTAATACCCCCTAAGCATCCTGTGGTCACTCCTGCTGAAAAAGCTACTATTTGTGCACCTCTTTTGCCCACTGCCACAGTGGAATATGAGGAGGATGATCAAGATGAGGAGGGTATTGAACCTGAGGTCTCACCAGAACAAGATTTTGGCTCTCCTCCCAGATCTACAGAGGATTTCTCATCCCATTTTTCTTTTGTTAAGAAAATGTAGAAACCTTGGATCTGCAAACAGCAGAAGAGATCCAGGATGAAGAAGAGGCACAATATATGGAGCTCATGGTGCTGACACCCACTAAGAGACTCCTCCTGCCTATATACAAATTCTTTAACAAGGATGTTTTGCAAATCTTCAAGTCTCCTAACACTGCCACACCCATTGACAAAAAGTGTGACACGAAATACCAGCTTGAAAGGTCAGGGGCTGAGTTCCTGTTTACTCATCCAGACCACCAGGGTATTGTTCAGCAGGCTGCCTGTGAAAAGGCTAAAACTCCCTTGTCTTCTCATCCCCCTTACAAGGATTCAAGGAAAATGGATAGTATGGCAAAAAAGTGGTACCTTTCTGCATCCCTGGCAGTTCGCCAAGCCAGCTATCAGGCTTATGCAGCCCTCTATCAGAAGACTCTCTGGCAGTCAGTTGTAGATAATGCTGAGGCTAACCCCTCTTTAACAGTGCCAGAGCTGCTGGACAATGCAAGGCTGGGCTTGGAGGCTTCCAAGTACCAGTTTCAAATGGCATCTGACACAAATGATACAGCTGCTAGATGGATGGCAGGCACCACAGCACTAAGGAGATTTGCCTGGCTAAGAGCCACTAATCTCACCCAGGACACCCAAAATAAGGCTATGGATTTCCCAGTCGAGGGCCACTCTTTTTTCGGTGCCCAGACTGAGGCATATATGACGAACTCGACTCCCCAGAGAGCTCACCAGGAGCTGAGACCGTTCCGTTTGGGCTGTTAAAGGTAATGGGACCCTGCTCTCTCTGCACTGTTTGTGTGGGGTGCTAGCCCGTCGACGCTTCACGTTGACTGCCCTGCCCAAGGACGTCCCTTAATTTATAGGTCCTCCCCATCACATGACTAAGTGTCCATTTCCCCATTAGCAGCTTACACACTCCCACCACCAGAGGTCCACTGTCTTATCTCCCAGTACTCTCCTTTCTACCCTGCTCCCTCACTTCTCTCCTACCGCACTACTAGTTACAGCCTGCTATTGTGCCATCTGTCCTTTAGGAGGCAGTATTGCGCAGCCCAGTTTAGCTCTACCACCCTAGTTTCTACCTCCCTGCGACTACGTTCTTCCCTCCTCCAGCTACTCTCTCCCCCCTTTTCACCACTATAATCACCTCCTTCCCACTCTCCCGCCCCGAGATTTGAACTCTGCACCCTCTACACGGGAGTTGGGCACCTTTCCACTTCGCCACTGCAGCTGCCCTACTCATAGGCATCAGTTGTTGCCCCTTATTTATTTTATCACCCCCTTCTGTCCCCCTTTAAGCATGGCCACCTTCCACTTCCTCCTCTTCTACTTTTGCCTTACCATACACTACTACCCCCCATCCCAAACCAGTGTAACATCAAGTGCCAATGTAACACCTCGATGCACGATCCATGAAATGACTACCTCACACCGTGGACTGCTACTCTCGCAACCCCCTGAACACAAACCCCCTCCGCCATCCCACCTGTCCAAACCCCACTAGGGCAACCACATACATCTGCTACTCCTACTTGCCACCCCCTCCCTTCATGCTCTTCCTATCCCAATTACCTGTCGGCGCCAGCCCACCCAGCGAGCTAGTACCTCCCGGCAACAAAAACACCTACAGAAACTCCTCCTCCGGACTTTATCCATGCTCCTGCTACTATCAGGGAATTTCCATCCTAATCCTGGCCCCCCATGCCAACCGTCGACACCCTGGACAGTAGCATCTGGACTACATATTGCATCTATCAATGTATTTAGTCTCCCTAATAAGTTAGCTGATCTCCAGGTATGGGTGGCCCAACACCAGCCGGATATCCTAGCACTAGTAGAAACCTGGTTAACCAAAAATACCCCTGCCTCATCAGTAATACTGCCTGGTTTTACGCTTCACAGACTTGACAGAGTAGGAAAGTGCGGTGGCGGCTGCGTTATCTGCTTATGTGAACACCTCCAAGTCCCCCCCCCGCTAGCGAACGGAGCCCAAGCCCTATCCCTAAAACTCACTCCAGTTCCCTCCAGGGCACCAGCAATTCTCACAGTCACGTATATCCCCCCATGGGGCCAGAAACCAGCCTTCCAGAGCCTTGTTGACTATCTCACCTCCCTCTCCCATAAGACTGAATTCTTCACCATGGGTGATCTAAACATAAACATAAACTGGAGCTCCGCTGCTGCTGCCTCCTACTAAGACACCCTCTCTACCTTAGACATCTCCCAGATAGTCCCTTGTCCCACGCGTCTAAATCCTAAAAGTGGCTCAGCCACTCTCCTAGATGTCATTCTCTCTAACCGCCCCCACAAAATCACAGACATCGCCGTACTAGCCAATGCCCTTAGTGATCACTCCCCCGTCCTTTTCAACTGGTCCTGCCGAGCAAGCAAACCACCCCCCATGACTATCCTCACTAGACTCCTAAAGCCAGGAAAACTAGAGGAACAAAAACAAAACCTGGCACTCATAGACTGGTTCCCCCTTTACTATTTCCAGGACCTAGACGCTAACTAAACCGCTTTATCAACGTCTTTAATGAAGCCTGCGACAAATTCGCTCCCCTATCCAGAAAAATTGTCAAGGGACATGACACTCCATGGATAAACACTCCATTACTTGACCTTATGTGCCAATGGGATAACTTGTGGGAAAAAGCCCTTGACTCAGGCAGCCCCACAGATCGGCAGCACTACCATGCCGCTCGAAACCAGTGTACCTGGGCTATCCGAAGAGCGAAAGCAGAATATTTTAAAGCCACCCTGACCAAAACCTGGGGAAGTGGCCGATATTTTTGGGATAAGCTAAAGACCCTCATAGGCAAATCCACCCCCCCCCCGACCAACTACCTGAAATGGCTCAATCACTTATAGCCCCCTTGCTGATTGCTGAAACGTTCAATACAGACTTCTCTGAACTTAGCTCCACCCTCCCTGCAAATTTCTTCAGCCCGGTCACCCCCCGCACCACAAACTGCTCGCCTCCACCCCTCCTTTCGCTTCTGTATCCTCTCCACTTATGATGCTAAACCTTACCTCCTCAAAGTCCTCTCTGGCTCCTGCCACAGCCACGACACCCTGGATCTAAAAATCCTGCGCCTCACTCTGGATGAAGTCATCTCCCCCCTTACCACCATCCTTAACCTCTCTCTTCGCCTGGGTAAGTTCCCCACTATTTGGAAAACAGCACTCATCACACTTATCCATAAAGCAGATGACCACCTAAACCCCAGTAACTACCGCCCCATATCCACCCCCCCAAGCCCTGGAGCGCATTGTGGCCGACCACCTCACTGAGTACCTCTCCAAGTATGATTTACTTTCCCCGGAACAACATGGCTTCAAGAAAGGTCATAGCACCATCACAGCCTTATTAGAATTCACCAGCTTCACACACACTGCCCTTGACACAGGTAAATTGGCAGGCGCAGTGTTTCTTGACCTGTCCAAGGCATTCAAAACTGTAAATCACCCCTTACTCATCTCTATTCTCTCCCAAATTGGCCTCTCCCAGGATGCCACTGCCTGGTTCTCAGACTACCTGTCAAATTGCTTCCAGAAAGTGAGAATCAACTCCACCCACTCAAACCCACTCCTTGTTCGCTCTGGGGTTCCTCAAGGCTCCATTTTAGGACCTCTACTTTTTAGCCTCTACTTAAACTCTCTCCCCAAGGCCTTCTCAGGTAAAAGCCTTCTTTATGCGGATGACGCAGTCCTTTATGCATCTCATGCCACCGCAGAGGGACTTGAGTGCTCCCTCCAAACTGCCTTCACAGAGGCAGAGGGCTGGTTCATCAAGCACAGACTCATACTAAATCAAAAAAAGTCCAAAGTTATGCTTTTCTCCCACCATCAAAATAAATTCAGCCAATCCCCTCTGCACATAAATACCTCCCTCTCACAACCGCTTGAACAAGTCAGTGTCTTCCAATACCTGGGAATTACTCTCGACCCAGCACTCACATACCACGCCCACATTCAGCATCTATGCACATCGGTAATCTGTCGCATTGGACTGCTGAACAGACACCAAAACTGCTTTCCCCCTGAAGCTCTCAAACTGGCTGTATCCTTCTCTGTACTGTCATTAGTTGACTATGGGATCACCATTTATGGAGCAGCTGACAACACAGCATTACACAGCCTAAAAATGTCGCTAAACAAAGCATGTCAGCTCATCCTGGGTTGCCCCACCGCCACCCACACCTGCTCCCTATACAGTCAACTAAACTGGCTGGACTTCAATGACAGGCTATTATTCCACATCTACATCACAGCCAAAAAGGTTGCCACTGGCCTTGTCGCACCCAGTCTCTCCCCACTCATACAGCTCGCCGTGCCCACTAGGACGACTAGGAGTTCCCTCAAAACCCTTTATGTGGTACCCAGACAAAATATATCACTTGGCCAGCGCTCCTTCCCATACAGAACCCCCACCTGGTTAAACTCCCTCCCTGTCAATGTTGCCACTGCTGTCAAAATTGGCCATTTCAAATCCCTACTCCGTACCCATCTGACCACCTCCCGCACCTGCCAATGTTTGTAATCCTTCCTGTCAGCCTGACAATGGACTAAGTCCTGCCTCGAAAAATGGGAATTTTTTTTCTCTGCACCTGTATGCCTGCCTGCAAACCTGTAAATGAATATCCTCTACCAAATCCTGCACCACGTGAGTCTTTCTGTCTCTAAACCCAGGGCATGCTAGCCCGTGGAAATGTCTGTTAAACTGTCTGTACTATCTGTTTAAATATCGTGGAGCCTTTGTAAAAGAGTCTAAGACTCAAAGGATTGAAATTCTGAATATGCTAAACAAGTAACAAATAAATAAGTAGATGAGTACAAAGCTACTTTCAGGAGCAATTCTACCAGAGAGAGAGAGTCTCTCTTTCCACTTCGTCCTATGCTAGGGGAGGCAGGGGTAGGTCCTCCTTTAGGAGGCCTTTCTTCCAAGTGCAGGCTGTTCCCCAACAGCAGTACCAACCACAGCAGGGTGGTTTCTACAGAGCTAAAGGCAGAAGGGGTTCCAGGAGAGGATCCCAATCTGTGCAGCCACAGCAGCAAGCAAAGCAAAATCCCTGACTTTTCCCTTCAGGCAGGCTCTCCATCTCCTGTAGGGGGCAGACTCACTAATTATTTTTAGGACTGGTTGAAAATAACCAGACAAGTAGGTCCTGGAAATAGTGAGTCAGGGTCTGTCTCTGTTTCAGGTCCCTTCCTCCTCCTCCTCCAAGATTAAAGCAATTTGCACCAGCTCCTTTCACAGAAAGAAAACTACTGGAGCAGGAGGTGCAGGCTTTACCGCTAACAAGAGCAGTGGAGCCTGTTCCCCTCAATCAGAGGGAGCAAGGGTTTTATTCAATATACTTCCTAACAACAAAAAAGAATGGAGAGTGGTGGCCTATATTAGACCTCAGACTGCTAAAAAAGGACCTGGTAAAACCCAGGTTCAAGATGGTCACACTGGGCATGATTTTGCCAACTCTGCAGAAAGGAGACTGGCTAGCTTCCTTAGACCTAAAGGACACATATTTTCATATTCCCATAAGGGAGTCACACAGAAAGTATCTAAGGTTCAGACTCCCATCAGGCCACTATCAGTTCTCAACACTTCCCTTCGGCCTCACCTCTGCACCAAGGGTATTTGCCAAGTGCATGGCAGTAGTAGTGGTATATGTCAGAAGGTTAGGTGTCACAGTTTGTCCCTATCTGGACGATTGGCTAATCATGTGAAAATCTCTCCAGCAGGTGTCAGACCACCTTCAGGTAACCCAGGATCTGTTGCTCTCCCTTGGATTCCTCCTCAACATCAAAAAGTCAGTCCTGACCCCTGTGCATGTTCTGCAATCCATAGGTGCAGAACTAAACACTGTAGTAGGAAGGACTTTTCTCCCTCAGGAGAGGGCAGAAAGCATTCAGCTGTTGGCAGGCTCATTTGCCCTGCGCAGGTCAAAGCCAGCAAGGCAGTTCCTACAACTATTAGGGCACATGGCGTCAGCAAACAAGCACATTCACAGGTGCCAGGTTCCAGATGAGGGATGTCCAGTTCCACCTCAGAGCACACTGGTGCCAAAGGCAGGATTCCCTTCACAAAGGTGTTACTATAGGCACACCAATGGTGGAGGGAGCTGGAAAATTTGAGAGAAGGGGTTCCATTCCTGCAGAAGCCCCCTTCACTGGTTCTCAGAACAGATGCTTCCTTGTTAGGATGGGGTGCTCATTTAGGGGAACACACCATTCACAGTACCTGGGAGAGTACAGACTCACTCCTGCACATAAACTTGCTAGAGTTAAGAGCTGTTTACCTGGCCCTTCAGGCTTTCCCTTATCTAATACAGGGAAAGGTGGTACAAGTCCTAACAGATAATACAACAACAATGTATTACATCAACAAGCAAGGAGGGACAAGGTCCATTCCACTGTGTACAGAGGCAATGATGACATGGAGCCTTGCTTACTCCCTAAAGGCACCTCTGCAGTCAATTCATCTGCTTGGCAATGACAATACCTTGGCAGATGCCTTGAGCAGGATAAACCAGGCCCATCACAAATGGGTACTGAACAAGCAAGTGGTGAATGCTTTATTTAGGAGGTGGGGAACCCAAGAAATAGATGTTTTTGCATCCCACGAAAACCACCAATTACCTCTCTATTGTTGCAGGGCCCTTGTGAAGGGGACAATTCCCATGGGTGCCCTGATTGTGGATTGGACAGGGAGGCATCTCTATGCCTTTCCCCCTTTTCCCCTGATACTCAGGGTGCTCATCAAGCTCAGATTCCAGCCAGCTTCAACAGGGGTGTAGCCAAGGATTTCAGATCTGCACACCAAGTGGACTCACTGCTACCCCCGGGTGTAGCCAGACAATATACAAATGTACACCAGGACCGTGTTTGTTGCCTCATTTGGCACAATAAATACAAATTTTTTATCTCATGACAGTGGTTGTTGCCATGCATGGGTAAATACAAATGCCATGCATTGTTCCCTGAGACACCTACATACCAGCCCAGAACCTGTAAAGTTGTATTGTCCTTGGGATGCAAAGACAGTATTAGTGACCAGTCCTTCTAGTTTCGACTCCTATGAATAAAATCACAGAAAGGTTCAGTATTTTATTTTTAGTTTTCATGGAAAAGAGAAGCAGTTCAGAGCCTATTTGCTACCCCCTTAAATAAAATTGCACACCATGGAGAGGATTGGAGCATGTCTGCCTATACCCATGAGCTTCAATTATTCTGGTAGCCCCAGACTGGGCACGACAGCCTTGGTACTCCCTCCTGCTCTCAATGTCGGTGAACAAGCCGATTCACCTCCCACAGAGGTACAACCTGCTGACCTCCTTTCTCAAGCTCAAGGCTTGGCTCTTGAGAACTTAGAATATGCAGACTGGCAATTCTCTGAAGGAGTTTTGGAAGTCCTTAGAGGCTATAGGAAACCTTCCACTAAGCTATGCCTCGAAATGGAAAAGATTTTCCATTTGATGCAGAAGTAAGGGTATAGTTCCAGCCCAAGCTGACATCCCAACCCTTCTGGATTACTTGTCTCACCTGCATTCCCAAGGGTTGCAGCACTCAACCCTAAGGGTGCACCTGGCTTCAGTCTCAGCATACCTTTCAGCTGGAAAGGATACCTCCCTGGCATCAAATCCCATCTTCAGAAGGTTCTTTAAAGGACTCTTTCATTTGTTTTCCCCTCACAGGTAACCACTGCCAGCATGGGACCTTAACATTTGCATCGCCCAGCTTATGCTTCCACCCTTTCAGCCTATAGCATCTGCAGAGCTTAAATTGTTTATGTGGAAGGTAGTCTTTCTGGTGGCAATCGCGTTTGCCAGGCAGATAAGTGAGCTCCAGGTCCTTTGTGTGGAAAAGGACTATATCTCCTTTCACAGGGACAAGGTAGTTTTGAGAACTAATAGGAAGTCCCCCCCAAGGTGGTCTCTGACTTCCATTTGAACCAGTGTATAACCTTGCCAGTTTTCTTTACTGAACACTCTAGCTCAGGGGAACATAGATTGCATAGCCTGAATGTAAAAAGGGCTTGGAGTTATCAAATGACTCATACCAAGGACCATAGGCAAGACAGGCAACAACTGTTCCTCACCTATGGGGAGGTAGGTAAAGGGACTCCTGCCTCAAAAAGAACTATCTCTTGGTGGATAGTTCAGTGGATTCAGTTTTGTTACTCAAAAGCAGGTAAGGTACCACTCTCTGGTCTTGTGGCCCACTCTACAAGGGGCACAGCTGCCACTATTGCAGTTGCCAGAGGTACCTTTGACGGAAATCTGTAAAGCAGCTTCCTGGAGGTCAGTTCACACCTTCACTAAGCATTATAGCCTGGACACCCAGTCCAGGAGTGATGCTAGATTTGGCACAGCAGTTCTGCAGAGTCGGCTTCCTAAATAGATTCTTGCCCACCTCCTTGAGGTACTGCTGCATAGTCTGCAAGAGTAATAATATTAGTGGATTCCTGGTGTTAGAAGAAAAAATTACTCACCTGTAGTAATCTTGTTTCTTCCAAAGGGATACACTAATATTATTACTTCCCGCCCTGCCTCCCCTGCAGAATCAGTAAACAGAAAAATCCTCTCCACAGCTCATTATATGTATACTTGGAGTGGTATGCCACTTACTGGCTCTTCTTAGTAATGTTTTATACCTTGTAGGTTATTTTTCTTAGGTAAATCTGACTTTAAGAAAAAGGGATATTTCCTTTTTGGTCCTTTGCTTAATGTTACTAGTTGTCCCAGTTGGGGCCCCCTTTTTTCTATTGTTATTTTAGTATAGGTTATTATGGCCTCTTTGCTGGCTTCTAAGAAATCTGATGTTAGAATGTAGGCAGTTACACTGGGCAGTGTGATAGTGGATGCACTGGCTAAAGATTCTATCATTAGCATAGCATTCCATTTGACTCTGGGGCAGTGCTGACTTAAAGGAGCACTGCAAGAGTAATAATATTAGTGGATCCCTTTAGAAGAAACAAGATTACTACAGGTGAGTATTTTTTTCTTTCAGAATACCCCTATTCAAAAAGGCAATTGATCAAAAATCATTGTTATATAAGGCATCTACCTTTTATAACTCTCTTCCAGATGACATTTCAAATTGACTACCGTCAGAACTTTTAAAACTAGATTGAAACAGTGGCGTGATATTACCAATGATTGCACTTGTAATTTAAAGTAATGTGTGTGTTATGTAAGCATTAATCCCATAGACAGGAGGCATTTCCCAGGAATTAATGCATGGTTGGGGGTTGGGTGGCTTCCCATCACCCAACCATGCATTACTTCCTGGGAAATGCCTCCTGTTGAGGGGATTAATGCACTTGTAACATGGCACATGCAAGCTAGGTATTTTTTATATATGGTATAGTTGAAAATAAATGAGACATACATTGTTTCTATGAACTGCAATGTATTTTACAACGATGCAATGCATTTTTTGGAACAACACTTCTTTATATAGTAATGAATGACATTATAGTATTTTGAGAAATGGTGGTTTGAATTCTTACACTCTTTACAACCTATTCGAATATTAAATACTATTTTCTACGCGGTGTATAACCGTGCAATTAGTTCATTTTGAACTGTTACACATTTGCTGTGTGTTCTGGGAGATATTGCTCATTTATATAAACTGCCACGGTGCTTATCCACAGAACGTTTCTGAAGTATTGTTTTCAGGGCAACAAGTTTAGTTTCTATAATTGTTTTTTTGCAGACCTCGTATCTTTTTCATGATATCATTGCTCGTTTTTTGTGGACTTTTGTTGCCGCTCACTATGCTGTTCAGTACAGGCACTAAACTACAATGTACTGCTCTGATGTGCATTGCTCTTATTTCTGTTGTGTAAGGAACTGCTAAGAATGTAGGGCAGGGCATTTACAGGTTGGGAGTCTGCATTAATATTGTTGGTAGTGACACACTTTCATTGCTGATTCATAGCATACGAAGGTTGGGAAATTGTACAGTTAGCTGGTGACAGACGGCAAGTTTGCTCACAGATATTTTAATCGGAGTGTATTTTGGGTATGGCACATGCTGATCTCCCCCGCCTTCACTCTGTAATATAGCGATGGTGATGGGTGGGGATTGGATGCTGGGTGCCACACACAACTGAGAGAAGCATAATAATCAGTCAGCTAACAGTTGTGGACACTGTGCAGTCCTGAGCAAAACTGTGTTATGTGCCCTGGTTCACTGTCTCACCACTACTGCTGTACATTTGTTGGAGATAGGTTCCTCTTGTGGGTATTCACAGCATTACGCTACTGTGCATATCTAGGGAATTAATGCACAGCATTAATACTTTCATGTGATGTGTTCTGACCAATGATCTGTGTTTCTCAGTGTAATTACATTAATGCCATGTTACAATAAGTGTTATTTGTAATATTATCTATTAACATTTTGTATGTATTTTCGTTGTTTTACTCTTAAAATGTTTAAAAATGTGTTGCTTGTGAAAATGGGCAGTTTAGCTCATCAGCCAACAAGTATAAAAAATAAAAATAAAAAACTGAAAATGAAATGCTTTCAGTGACTGGAGGAAGACAGTACTGTATAACTATCGAAAGCCTAGTCTTAAAAACAATTTTGTTAGTTCAATAAAAACTATCACCTGCAACATATCTGCTGTTCTTTTTCTTATACAAATCGAACACAGAAGCAAACCTAGAAAAAGGTTTTTTAGGTTTTGTTTTCCATATAATAAATTGGCTACTTTCAAAAGACAGTTAATTCAATGGCTAATCACATTTGCCCCAGGACAAAGAAAACCAATGCTCCTTTGGACCCTGCTAACAGTAAGAATAGCTGTCTTTAGCTTAGTGGTTACATTATTAACAGACATTGAAGCCGTGACAGTACTGGGCAGAGTAAAACAGTGCAACAGAATAACTATTCAAAGTGGCATACTATTGACAGATATTGAAACATGAATACTCAATTATCCTCTTAAATGAGGAAATCTCTTCACAGGTAGCACACTCTGTGAGAGGCAAACATATTAAAAATAAGTATTCCATTTGGAAGAAATACAAGTGAAATGTTTAGTTAACATATAACACAGTAATTTAATGTTAGAAGGGACTCTAGGTCCATCATGTCTGCCCCCTGCTCTGTTTCATAAGAAGGGATGGAGTAAGTATGCAGTGCAGTATGTACTAATTTATAGGGATTAGCTAGCCACTCTACTACCCAGGGTATCTGGTGATTCCCTTGTTGAGCAGACATTAGTCTCCACTGGTAGGCTGTTCCATAGATGAACCTCCCATTGGGAGAAAAAGACCTCCTAATGCTGGCCCTGTATTTACTACCCCTGAGCTTCATGGTATGCCCTAGTTGCTCAAAAGAAGACATACCCATGCATTTTGAAATGCACAAAATGATTTTTTTTCCTTACTTTTTCACAGTGTCCCTGTTCCAGCTGTGAGCAGCTCATACAATGCTAAGATGGGTGTTGTCGGGGACTCTAATGAATGATATATGGAGACAAACAGTGCTGTAGCACTGAATAAAAGGAATGGGGGATTCATTATTAAAAGGATTCTCTGACTTTTTTTTACATAATCAGATGAGAAGGAAATATAACTGATTATTCAAGGAACAGAAAACTGGAGAATTGTTTCAGAAATTGCTAATACAACAGTGTACATCTCTAGATTTGTATGAATCTGACCTCCACCCCAGTCCTAAAGATCAAAGAAAAGGTCATAAATGAAAATTACATACTCACCGTAATTCATGATCTTCCAGAATATCTTCACCATTCAGTCACACTGATGGGTCTGTGCTACAGGAGCTAGGACCCCATAGAAGCAAACTCTTTCGCAGCCTAGAAGAGGACCAATGTTTGTGCTGACGCCATCTATGAGGCAGACACTGTGATGCTGCGCACATGGGTTGGTCAGTAGCCGATGCCGGTCCCTTTCCTTCCTTCCTCTGTTCTGCTTGCCAGAAAAGTAAATAAGAGGAGAGAAAAACAGAGAGCGCTATAGACTCCTAGCCCAAAGAGACAGGAAAAGGATATAGGATATAAAAATAATAAAACCCGACTACCAACTTGTAAGAGCTAAGGATTGGGCCTAAGTGGCAAAGGAGTAGTGGGATTAAGAGCCAGGGCCAAACCCAGTCACCTGGACAGGAAGGTGGACAGGAGGGGCAGCAGCCCTGGCACAGCGCTCTGGCTGGATCATGAGGCCTGAGGACCTCACTGCAGATTTTTGGAAATAAAAAGAAAATTTATCATAAGAGTTGGGCTATAAGTAATCTAAGCTTTGAAATAAGAAATGAATACACCTATTTAGGGGTCATTTTTGATATAAAAGGGTTATGGAATTCACATTTTGGTTGGCATAAGAAGCAAGCTATAAGTTCTTCTCGAGCTATTTATAGGTTTGCTCAGAACTTTGCAGGCCACTCCTATATGCTCTTAATAGAGCTTTTGAGTCTAAATCCATGGGTATATTATTATATGGCTCAGACATTTGGGCCTTCTTGAAGAATGCACTAATATTAGAAACGGTACAAAATATGTTTTTTAAGATAATTTTTGATTTACCTTATAGAACACCTACAGCCGTACTAAAAACGGAATTTCATATTATCCCAATACATATACGAGCACAATTTAGGGCCCTTGGTTGGTGGAAAAAAATCATGTTGGCACCACCAAATACATTATTATCTAAATGCTGGTTAGAAACAAAAAGTAAAAGTAAGACTATACCGTGGGGATGGTTTCAAGACCTTAATACCCAATTAATTACATCCGGTATGCCCCCAATTTGGGAGGTCTTGACTATGAATATTGATCAGTATATAAGTATGGCTAAATGGAGGATGAGAGATATTCATTTTCAAACGGAATTTAGTAAAATAAGAGAGATCCCTTACTTTGAAAGTTATATAGGCCATTAGCAAAATATAGAATGTGAACCCTATTTAACTTTCTGAGAGAATACTGCCCAAAGAAATACTTTATGTAAATTTAGATTGGGAATATTTAAAGTGGATTCTAGAAGAGAAAATATGTTTTGTCCCAGCAATAAGATATGCCCTTGTGATTTTATTACTGCTATAAACATTAATCATCTAATTTTTGATTGTCCACGACTTACAAAAATCAGAGAGCAATGGCTGAAACCAATTTGGGGTCATCTAGAAAATAATAAGTCCAGAAATGTGCTAGAACGTATGTTATCTTCTAATAAGCCTGCTCACATGTATGCAATAACTAATTTTGCTAAGTTTGCACTGTATAACTTAAATAGCTAGAGGCTGAATGAAATGGAACTTTTTTATACTGTATTGTGACATGATGTGATGTGATGTAATTTATAATTTTAGTGATGCATTGTATGTTATGATTTTTTTTCTATACGTACTTTAATAAAGAACCTTTGAACCTTATGAACCTCACTGCAGTTAGAAAGGCAGGATACCAACTTAACCTACATTCTTGTAGTCAGCAGAGGACAAAACTGTAGGAGACAGTCTCTAAGAACTCCAGAGGAGCAGAAGCACACTGGACACTCTATACTTGGGTTTCGGTGTGACACAGGGAATGCGAATGACCAAACTGGAGCTAATAATAGCTCTATACATTGATAGAACCTATATACTCTCCCGTGGCTGATCCCGGCTCTGACGTCACAAAATGCTGGCGGGAGGGACGACAGGATCAACCAGATTAACTTAAAATATTAAAACTTGCCAGAAGGTACAGTTTTTTAATTTTGGCAGAAAGCCTAATTGGGTGCTTCCCCACACTATGGTGTGGGGCGTTTCCAGGAGGATGCTTTCTTTTAAGGTGGTATTGGTGAAACACACCAGCCATAGACCTGAAATGCTGTCTGGTCATGGGCCCCAGGCCCGAAATACCTGGCAAGGCAGGGGAGGGGTGCAGAGTAGGGGAAGGAGGAGGAGGGTTGTGGATGACCAGGCCAAGTCCTCTACCAGGGCTGTGAGAGTGCTCAGAAGTCACCTGGAGGGAAGATCTAGCAAACTCGCCTTTAAGGAGCTGATCAAACTCAAGAGGACCAGTTCAGACAGTGCCCTTGGGGGGAACCTCCCAGGTGGGAAAAGCAGAGACAGACAAGGCCCACAGGGTGGCCCAAGTCTCCACCAGTGACAGGGTCAGCCTTTTCCAGGGAGAAACAAGGCACCGGGATAGCACTGTGATCTATTTCAGAGTTACCACTATCTCTGGACAAGGGGCGAGCCACAGGCTCAGTGCCCTGCCCCAACCCTCCACCAGGGCTGACACTGCCCCCTGGATCAAGCCCAGTCTCCAGGTCAGAGTCACCTCCAAAGTCGATCCCGGATCTGGCACTATGAGTGGCACCAGAATCAGACCTGGCACTGCAAATAGCACCAACACAAGACCTATCACTGGGAACGGCACTAGAATAAAAACCAGCACCGTGAACACCACCAGAAGGGGGCCAGGTGCCATCCTCGACACCAGTCCTAGGGACAACCCCAAGAAAGACTCCAGGCCTGACGGGCTCAGAACTAGGCCCATGATGGCCTCTATCATCACTGGCTCCATCCCCAGGCCCAAGGTCGACGTTGTCATCCTCCCCAAAGCCACTTGCTTAGGAAAGGAGATAGCAATGATCTCAGGATCGGAGATGAAACCAACTCCGGAACCCATCCCTCTCTTAGCATCGTAAGCAGTGCCAGAAAGGAGCCCTCCTTAGTACCAGGAGCTGGAGCAACACCAGTTCACAACCTCGAGGTGCCAACTGGTGTAGATTAAGCATATAGTTTTGACCTCACAACCAGGGACATCTGAAGCCCAAAGGGCTGATGGACTTGCGAGGTGCTCAGTTGGCACCCCTACCCCCCAAGGAAGCCTGTTGTCCACCAGACACCCCCTAGACCTCCAACATCTTGGTAAGATGAACGTGGGAAGTGTCATGGACTTCCTCAGTAGCAGAGGTACTACAAAGCAGCTCATGGGAAGAGCCCAGAGACCTTACCTTCACATTCCTGGAGCAACTTCTGCCTCTGAAGGTGGGAGGCTTGCGACCCTATTTCAAAGTGTAGAACTTGAGGGTATGGTAATCCATAGAGAAGCTGTTGTCGCACTGGATCTATGTTGTGCTCAATGCTAAGGCAGGTCCAGCATTCATCATGTCAGTCCTTGACAGCAATAGGACCCCCACAGAAGCACCGATGCATAGGGGCGCTGCCCTTGTCGTTCCTCTTAGATGACTTCTTACACTCCAGAGGACTTGACATGACGACAGACAAGGATCAAAAATCAGCAAGAAAAAAGGTTTGGTGCCAAACTAAAGATAAGGGAGTAACAGAACCAGTTAAAAAACACACACCGTGTCAGATGAATTCAGCATTGAACACAAGCAGCGATGAACTTAGAAAAGCTATGACGCAGTTTCAGTGACTGTAGCTGCTCCCATGGTGCACAGTCGATAGCCAGAAAAACAGAATTGAGGAAGGGAGGGGGCTGGCGTCAGTCACTGGCCAACCCATATGTGTGATGTCACTACGTCTGCCTCACAGGCAGCACCAGCACCGACGTTGCTCCCCTCCTAGGCTGCAAAAAACTTTGCTCCAGTGGGGTCCTAGTGCCTCCGGGACAGACCCATCAGTGTGACTGAATGGTGAAGAGTGATTCTTGGAAGATCTGGAGAAATACTTTAGGTTATATAAAAAAGTAGGAAAAAAATGGCTTTAAGGCTTTAAGAAACCTTGGAATTGTCTACTTTTTGGGAGCAACAGTTTTTCTCTGTGGGATATTAGCTCATTACTTTGGTTTCATATTAATAAAGCTGGGCCTCTTGTCTGCTCCATATTATGCAACTGTGGTGAAAAAAAAATTGGGACAGTGCCACAAGTACCCTAACCAAAAACTGAGGTGTGAATTTACAGTAGTTCCTATTTCAAATGAAGTCTGGGACATTGGCATATGAGCACTGTTCCTATTTATATCTGAACATGGGGGAGCAACTGCTAGAATGGTGGTGGATACAATTTTCAAATAATGCCAGCTGCTATCGAGGGATATTAGTGGAGACTATCTGAAGCCCCAAATCCCACCTCCTGCACCACTAGATCACCACAGGAAACATTTTATATTGAATCATGGTAGGAAAGAGCACTGCATTTAGCTAAGATAAACTGGAAGCCACCAGGATACAGTACAGTGTCACAGATTCCTGCAGGATAAAAGGGATTACCTGCTACTGAAATTGCACGGTTTGCCGGAGTAACTCTGAAGAATCCTGCAGTATTCTGGGTTGCATCCTGTTGGGCTCCAAGGATGTAACGTCAGGAATGGGTACAGACATTACATACTAGGGAGGCAGTCTGGCCTACAGCACAATGTAGTCAATCTATATACCTGGGTTACTTCTACAACCGCAAATTACATGTGACCCAGGGACTGACAAATTGCAAAATAAAGTACTTGTCCCAGGACAACTGGCCTTATCAATAATGGTAGTCCCATTGTTTTGAGTGGTTGTCCATGGTCAGAAGGCTATATTTCAGGTGAAATTACAAAGACTTAATGTAGCAACAAACTAGTTGCTTTGGGGGTTGTTCTGTTAATACTATGTAGATGCATGCAGAACATTAGAAAACAGGAAAAATTATGTATTTTTTTTATGTTTCTGTTAATAAAGTTTGAGTCAGTCCGAGTCAACTGCCAGAACAGCAGAAACCTGAGACAGAATTAGAACAATTGGAATGCTAGGACAGTCTGATGACGGAGCAGTGAGAGGACACCTAGAAGCAGAAGCAGCAGTTGTTGCAGCAGCATGTCTATGAACATGTTGAGTGCCAGGATCAGAGCCAGCCAATGGCCGACTACTGGATCAGGATCAAAATTATGTCATTCAGGGCCCTCTACCACTATCTGCAGGAGAGATTGGAGTGTATCATCAGCCATCTGTGTTTTATTATTATTTTTAGGAGGTTTTGAATGGAAAAAATCTTTTCACACTTTGTAGTCAATACACTCGTAGCCAGTAGTATTTCGACTAAGTCAAGAATACGAACAGTTGGGGACAGTTTTTCTCTTAGCAGTCGTGAACAGACTTGCAGATATGACTTATTAACTGCAGATTCCAGTAATGATTTAAATGCAGCATATTCCATTTACATGACTGCACAGTGAGAGCTATGCTGATGTCTTGCTATTACATAGTACAAAAAGGGTGCTCTGGAAGCACGTGACCAGATTCTGAACAAAGCACACAATTATGGAGTTGAGGCACAATCACTCCACTACTTGAAGCACAAATCACTCCACTGTCTCCATTCAGTACCCCGCCATCTGTCCTCATCATTCATTACAGTGTGTTACTTGTTAAGTCTGGACCTGTACCTTATACAGTTTTGTCTCTTAAATGCACAAACCTCAGCCAGGATTGCCATATTTAAAGGGACACTGTCCACTTTTGTCTGACCTCCTACCTTTAAAAAAAAAAAGAAGGTGATTGAAGCCCTCTACATGGCCAGTTTCTGTATTTATGTTGAACTGATGCCACAACACACCATTATTTTAAAGGTTTTAATGAAAATGAGTAATCCTGGTGATCCACCTTTATCGCCGTCTGCCCAATGCTAATGCACGTTAACTGGTGCATTCGCATCTCATCATGACACCGAAGCATCGAGTGCTCGATCAGAGATGACTTCGACCAAATTTAAGCTGCATCAAGTGATTATGTGTTTACAGAGTAGGCAAAGAGGTGAACTTACTAAAGTGATTCCTTTTAAGAACTGAGTGCTTTAGCATGATTAAATCAGTGTTTGAAAGTGAACCCGTAACACTGGGCATGTACATCAGAGTTGATGTTAATACACATGCCCCTTGCTGCAGATTCACTTTCAAATACAGACTTAACCAAGATACAGTGCGCGGTCCTTAAAAGGAGTCACTATAGTAACATCACCTCTTTGTCTAGTTCGTAAAATATGTACTCACTTAATGCAGCTTAAATTTTGTCAAAAGTCATCCGTGGATGAGCTCGCCTATCATGCTTTGGTGCCCTGCAGAAATGGGAAAGCGCCAGTGAACGTGCATTAGCATCGGAAAGACAGAGATAAATGTGGGTTGCCAGGATTACTCATTTTCATTAAAACCTTTAAAATAATGCTGTGGTATCCTTTCAGCATATAGTGAAGCCCACTAGAATGAAACACAGCACTGCAGAATTCGGCAGTGGAGTTACTGCAGCAAACGATGCAATTTCTTTTTCTGGTATCTTTTTTTATCGATTTCAAACAGGTAACAACAGTTACATTTTATGACACATCCACACACATTTGGGAAGTAATTTCCATATTGTTGACTGCTACATAGAGGTTTTTAGGGTCCATTAAGCAACCTTCTTCAAGTTCATAAATTGCTATGTAATCTGCATTTTCTTTCATTAACCCATAACACAGGTATATAAATACCTTTCTTTAAAAAAAAATCACATATTTTTTGGGAAGTCATACTAAGTCTATACCCTATGCCACAATTTATCAGTCTGTTTTGCCTCTCTTGTAGGCTGGCATTAGGGCTATGGAAAGTTAAGATAGCAAAGAAGGAATAGAAAAGTTTAACAAAGATAAGAAAGAGAAATTGTTTCACACTTTTACCCATTTATCATTTACATCCCTATATTTCATCACACTTGGGGATTTCATCCTGTCTGTCTACCTGGGGCTCCCAGCCACCCCCATCAGCTCTTATCATAATTGGTGCTGGCTCCCTTATCCGCCAGTAGACTTTCAGATGGTCCTTACTCCATCCTTGTTCTGAGCACCAGGGCCTCCATTGGAGATAAACAACGTAATTCCAATGGGAACTAATCCCTTTTGTCATGCAGGAAACGTGACACTGCACTTCATCCTGGCGGGTTTCGTTGTATATACAGTAACTGATCATATAGAGGGCTGCAGTCACCTTTTTTAATACGAGGGACAAAAGCCAGACGAAAGCAGGCAGTGTCCCTTTAGAACAGTATAGCAGCAGTGTTGGCTCTGACTAGAGTTTGTTACATTCTCCTGCTGCTTTTTGAGTGAAAAAAATCAAAGTACTCAGTTAAATTAGCCAGTTCAGTGGTCTCAAACTCCGTAAGTTTTTTCCCTCAGGAGATCAAATTGAATCCAAACAAGTGAACCATTTGAGAGGCACCTCTGAGAAATCTTGAAATCTCTCATCTATGTAAATTGTAGCTGCATCTACTAAACTCTGCAGTTGGGTATCTGATTCAAAATTGTTCTCTGGGCAGTTGCCTATGAACATGAAAGGAAGAGTCTTGTCCTCACCCAACCTCTTTGAATCTATACAGTCCATACATTTATGTTGAGGTTTGTAATGACTTGGGAAACATTGACTTTGATGGCAGATAAGGACCACTTGGCCCACCTAGTCTGCCCATGTTCCCTACCTATTGTCACACTGTAGACTCTACTTGATTTCTGGCTTTAACGCCCCCCCCCTTCCTTGCTTCTAATGTCCCCTTATACTTATCCCGTGCCTTCTTAAATCCCATTACAGTTTTTGCTCTTACCACCTCCTCAGGGAAGCTGTTCCAGGGATCCACCACCCTTTCTGTGAAGAAGTGTTTCCTTACATTTCCCCTGATGTTACCCCCCCCAGCTTCATCGCATGACCCCTTGTTCTTATGCATCCTTTTCTTTGAAAAAGGCTTCCCTCTCAAATCTTATTTATACCCTTGAGGTATCTGAAAGTCTCTACTATATCCCCATCTCCCGCCTTTCTTCCAGTCTGCACATATTGAGGTCCTTCAGTCTCTCCACATAGGGCTTTTGACACAGAATGCGGTCATGTATTTCCCTGGCTTAGATTTGAGTTCTATCACTGGAGTAGGCAGTTCTCAATGAGGTAGAAACATAGAAACTGATGGCAGATTAAGGACTGCTTGGCTCACCCAGTCTGCCCTTTTTCACTGTGATTGCATTTGCTGCAGACCCTTATAGGTCTACAGCACTTTCTCTTCCACACCCTTCCTTTCCCTTATGATTCCCTTGTGCCTATTCCAGGCTTTTTTGAATCCCATCACTGTTTTCGCCACCGCTACCTCTGCTGGAAGACTGTTCCAGGCATCCACCACCCTTTCTGTGATGAAGTATTTTCTCACATCTCTCCTAAATCTACCCCACTCCAGCTTCACTTCATGACCCTTTGTTCTAGAACACCATTTCTACTGAAAAATACCTCCCACCTGTACCTTATTCACCCCCGTGAGGTATTTAAAGGTCTCGTTCATATCCCACCTCTCTCTCCTCTCCTCCAGGGTGTATACGTTTAGTTCCTTTAGCCTCTCCTCATAAGGCTTTTGATGTGGACCCTGTACCATCGTGATAGCCCTCTTCTGGAGTGCCTCTGCACTGTCTATGTCTTTCCTGAGATGTGGTCTCCAAAACTGGAAACAGCACTCCAGGTGGGGTCTTACTAATGATCTATATATAGGGGCAACACCACCTTCCTCTTCCTGCTGGTGATACTTCTACTTATACACCTCAGCATCCCACTAGCTCTCCTGATCACTTTTTTGCATTCTCTGACCACCTTCAGGTCATCTGATATGGTCACCCCCAAGTCCCTTTCCTGCTTGGTCATTGTAAGTATCTTTCCCCCAATTTTGTACTCTAACCCCCGAGTTTCTGTGACTCAAGTGCATTATTTTACATTAAACCTCAGCAGCCAAAATCTAACCACTCCCCCAGCCGCTTTAAATCTCTTAACATCCTTTGCACCCCCCCCACCGAGTGTCTACTGTGTTGCAGATCTTGATGTCCACAAAGAGGCAGCCCTTCCCTTCCAGTTCCCCCGCTATGTCGTTAATGGAGACATTAAAGAGGACCAGCCCCAGTGCTGACCCGAGGCACCTCGCTACCACTCTACCCTCCTCGGAGCGAACATTTACCACCATCCTCTGCCTCCTAACCCCCAACTAGTTTCTTACCCAGATTACTACCTTACTGCCCACCCCCATGCTACCCAACTTGTTTACCAGCCTCCTATGTGGAATGGTGTCAAAGGCCATGCTGAAGTACCGCTCCTCCCTGAGCTAACACCTTGGCTACCCCAGTACATAAAACCTATTAATTTATTTGACATGACCTTCGCTCTGTGAAACCATGCTGTCTTGGGTCCTGCAGTCCATTGGATTCCAGGTATTCCACGATCCTTTCCTTTAACAGTGTTCCATTAATTTCCCTACCACTGAAGTCAGGCTGACAGACCTATAATTTCCAGCTTCCTTCTTGCTGCCACTTTTGTGAAGTGGGACTACGCTCACTCTCCTCCAGTCCTCCAGGACCATGCCGGTTTCCAGTGAACTGTTAAACAAGTCTGCCAGGGGTGCAGACAACACCTCCCAGAGTTCCATCAGCACTCTTGGATGCACCCCATCTGGCCCCATGGCTTTGTCCATCCTCAGATTTACAAGTGCTTTCCTGACCCTCTCCTCAGAAACAGGACTGCTGTCCACTTCCCTCCCCTCAAAGCACTTGGTGTTTATTTGTGGTCCCTCCCCTTCCCTTCCTCTTCTACTATGAACACTGAGCAGATGTATTCGTTTAAGATGTTTACCTTTTTTTTCCGTCCTCCTCTGTACAGTACCCCCCACACACACACACACACACCTTTTTTAACCATACAATTCCTCCCTTTGTCTTTCTTTTCCCGCTAACATACCTGAAAAAATATTTTGACCCCCTTTGATACTGTCTGGGATATTCTTTCTTCAGCTTGCACCTTTGCGCTCCTTACTGTTTTGCCTGCCTCTCTCCATTTCCCCAGTTACAATTCCCTATCCTCCTCTCTCTGGGTCTCATACCTCTCAACCTCTTACCTCATGAATCAGGGACAAGGCTTAAAAAAATCAGGGACAAAGACCCCAAATGAGGGACACATCTTAAACATTGGTACTATTCACTCAGAAAGCCAATAGAATGAAAGGATTTGTGTTAAGATGCATTATATGCAGAAAAACAAGTCTGTAATCTTAATGTTTGACATTATTTTGTGCTTTTAATCCCCACTGTTTGATCACAAAAGCACAAATTTTACGAGGGACACAGGAAAATTTTGAGGCAAAATCAGGGACAGTTGAGAGGTATGCTGGGTCTCCTTATACTTTTTGAATGCCACTGTTTTTTCCTTTACCTTTTCTACCACCTCCCTTGAGAACCATAATGGTCTCCTCTTCCTTCTGCTTTTGCTTACTTGCTTGACGTACAGGTTTGTTGCCTTTACTATGCCACACTTTAGTCTGGCCCATTTGGACTCCACCCCACCCAGGACATCTCCCTCCGTCAGGTCCTTTTGGAAGCATTCCCCCATCTCTGTAAAGTCAGCCCCTCTGAAATCCAGGACCCTCGCACTCGTGTGGTTGGATTCTGCTGCTGTTCTGGAACCTCTGCTGCGAGTTGTGGAACTTCCAGAATTTGTAAGTCATCTTCTTGAAACTGAAGTGAGAGATTCTTTAGTATTGGTGAGAAATCTTGCATGATAAAAAGAAATTTTACAAACGGTACACTCTGAACATCTCTTAAGAGTGTCTTTGAGCTGTCCCATCAGTGCAGTGTAAAGATTCACCACTGTGACCAGGGTTCAGGAATGGACTCGGGCATCAGAGGGCCAGCCAGGGAGAGATGGCTTGAGCGCCTGACGACTGCCCGCCTCGGGAGGGGCGAGGCCCAGTGCCTGCTGGATTCCTGGTGAAGGCTGAGGGACAGCAGTGCATCGGGTCCCGCTGCCTAGGGGACATGATGGACGAAATGCCTTGACGTCTGGCATGTCATGCTCCCATGGGAGGAACAAGGAGGAAAAATGGCGCACTGGCCAGTCGGATGATGGCTGCCTGGACCCTCGCCACCGGAGCTCCCGGACCACTGATGGCCGCCCCAGCAGCACCCAGGGCCAACAAAACAGGCTGGTAAGGCTATTCCCTCCACAGGGAAGGGACCTGCCCAGTGCAAGGGATACATTTGTTACCCTGGGGGTGGTTGTGATGTGGGGTGGTGGGTGGATGGGAGTAGCCCTAGACGAGCACAGTACTTGAGAGACCCGAAGGAGAGATTGGCTGGTGCATGCAGGTGGGAGCACAAAAAATAAGAAAAAAAAAAAAAAAAAAAGAGTGTCTTTGATTTTGAACCATCATCAGCAGATGTACTAGATGCATGTTCCAGGTGCTCTGCTACTGCAGGTACGTTCATTTGAACTGCATAGACTGAACATGATCTACTGGCAAGCCACCTCACCTGTTTAACTGCACTAAAGTGAGCCAGATCTGTATCTATGACATTTGCAATTTCTTGACATCCTCTCAATTTTTTTGAAACTGTAATGACAGAATTTAACTATTCCCTTAAGAGTATTTTCAACCTTAGATGCAATGGGATTTCTTTTCATTGCATCGAGAACTGCCAGCTTCAGCTCATGGGCCACGCAATGCATGACTATTATGTGAGGGCAGTGATCCTGTAACTTTGCAATGGTTCCACCTCTTTCACTCACTGACACCTGCTCCATCAAAACTGGTAGAAATAAGAAGTGGCCCAGAACTGTTCACATTTCTGAGGTTAGCGAGAGGAAGATGTACCAAGTCTAATGCAACTGACATTGCACCGAAAACGTCTTCTGCATGTGCATATTCCATGGGTACATCTCTGATCAGTATTGTAGACACTTGTTTTGAGGTAGGATCTACAAAATCTAGAAAAACATTTTCCCACTCAATTATGCTGGCATCAGTACTGCCATCAGCAAGAACTGTCACAAATTTAGCATTACTAAGAGTCTGCATCTGGGTTCTGGATATAACAGATATACTTTAGCATTAAGAAGTCTCTTGCTCTCTTGTCATTGGCATACATAGTACCAAGCTTAATCCCATTTTTTCTCCTGTAAATCACATAGCCACTCCACGTCTGAAAAAGGACACCGATTCTTTGTAATGGAGTATGCTGTGTTAAACAGATGTCTCACATGGATCTTAGTAAACTCCTCCAACTGAGCAAAGGCTTGATACAGTGGGGACTCACTAATACCAAAACTGACTGCACATTCACCACTTTCCATTATATTTTGATTCTCACATAGCACATGCGGATTAGACTTCTCAGGCACACGTGGAGACTCAGTCCTAAAATTGTTTGGTCCTGTGGCAGAGACATTTGTTTTTTTGAAAAGGCTGGTACTGCAATAGCAGGATATTTTTCACATACTGCGCAATACATCAGAGGCCCCTTATTTTCATCGTATCTTAACCATTTGTAACTGGTCAACCAGTGAGTTTGGAACATTCAGTCCCTTTTCTCTGGATCATATTTCTTGTCTTTTATGTTTCCTTTCCACCTGCTGATCCAGCACCAAAGTACATTTTTAGGAAGTGAAACATGTGCATTAGCATCACTGTTTAAAACAACTGTCTGCTGACCATCAGCTGTTCATAACCAGTACCATAAATTCAGATTCAATACTACTTTTATCTGGAAAAGTAGAATAATGCTTGTGTTTTCCCAGAAGAGGCTTCTGCTGCTGCAGACCAAAGAGAAGAAAAAGTCTGCTGTTTATTCTTCTGCATATTATCTCGTCACTTCTTGTTTTACTATTGATGCTATTAAAATGTATTTTTCTGTATGTCACTATGTGGTGTGTGTCCTTGACTGGGTGGGAGACTGGTGTGGGAGGACACTAAAATGCCATGAACACTAACAGCACTAGGTTAGTTAGACAGACAATACATAGCGGTTCAACTTCACACACTAAGACAGACAGACAGACACCCACTAGACAGACACTACTACTACTTTATTCTGTTGAAACGCGGGTGGCTGCAGACAGGCAGGCAGCCTGGCAGGGAGGAAGGGAGCAGAAGGGGAATAGCACTACTAAGTTTTAGGTATAGGTGGTGCTTATGTTTAACTTGTAATATGTAATCTATATAATATACATCTTCTTTTCTTTTATAATTAAAGACTGCAGTCCTCAGACTAGAGCTGAGATGACACTAGACACACACAACCAGAAAATAACTTAAACAAGTCACTGGTTAACTTGCTAATATGTAAAAGATTTATTTATTTATTTTTAATAATGTTTCATTAAGTGCTGGAAGCTTATGGCTTGTGGCCCAGGACAGCCTTGCCCTTGATTCGCCCTTTTCCCTCCTCCTTATTACACTAGTTTAGTTTTCCTCAGTCCAGTCATTCAGTATTCCCCTTTTTCTTCTCTCTCCCCCCCCCCCCCCAAGTGTCACTATATCACACATCTCCTCCTTTCCTTTTCTGTCTTCTTGCTTTTACGTCTGCAGTGGGCGAAGCCTGCAGACGTTTTGCATCAGAAAAGGACCTACATCATGTTCTGCATCTGTGGAACTGTTTTTCCTCCACCTGATCCTCCCCAAGAAGCAATCCACCCATGTTGTCCCTATGGACTGCAGCACTAGCACTGCACTATATCACAGTGGCCGTTTTTTTTTTTGGGGGGGGGGCTCTATTTTTATTTTTTTCATTTTTGCATCCCTACCATTTCTGTCCCCTTCCCTTAACAGCAAGGGCCATATGAGCTGTCTTTCCGGTTTTCCTTATCTCAGCAATGACTGCAAACATCTGTTCAGGGAGTTCCGTGTTCAACATCTTGCAGATTCATGCTCAATCTGTATTAAGGTTTAACCTTATTTGCCCCTTACCCTTTGAATGACATTTGTAGATACCTGTGCCTTGCAGATTTTCCCTTTGCATTCATAGTTTACAGTTGTATGAGTAGCAGCATTGCGATTTAAAATAGTCACTCTCAGCCCGCAACCTCAGAGGTTTGATTCACTCCCGACGGTACATTCCGGCGACCGCTCACACCCACACCAACTCACCCCTGAGTCAATTAGCTCCCGGACCAGACCACAGTAGAATAAAAATGAACTGTCACTGTTGGTGTTAGTGTTTCAGTATTATTTTTCAATTTGCTTTATAACCAGTGAGCAGCTTGCCATAAATGTTTTTTTTAATATAGGAGGGTATTTCTTTGCTAGAAGTCTGAAAACGTCACTCGGGAGAGAGCGAGGAATTGAGAGAGAGCATATAGCCAATGCTCCAACTGGCAGTACTGTATTGCTGTTCACTCTCCCCAGGAATAAAGGTTTACCTAGGCACTGATTCTAACAAAGAAAAATTCAGTTGTGCTATTTACAGAGGGAGGTTTTTTTTTATTTTCTAAACAGATAGGGAAGTTTTTGGCACCCCTGGCAGGGTTGTCAATCATTCCTAACTCAGCTGACTGTGAACAGCCCTGTCGATGGAGCGCCAAGCAAATTTTACACATTACCACCCCCAAATGTTTTCCTTTTAAGACCCCCTTATTCCTCTTTTAGTCTTGATACTACAGGGAGCATTTTCTTTTATGCAGAAGCATGGGGGAAGAATGTCCCATACGAAGCAGCATTAGACTCAAGGCTGGATTCGGAACAGAGTCTGTATTGTAACCCAGCTGCCAGCCAGTAGCTAGCCCTGCTCCAAGTGTCACCAGCTCTTTATTTTAAAACCCACAATATTTCTTTTATTCTTCATACTGAAGCCTCTTTTTTTTTTTTTTGCTATGGAGGCAAATGGGGACTGTTGCAAGTAAATGGGAATCAAATAGCAGCAAATAAAGGTGAAGGTGCCCATCTGAAGCAACTGAATACGATGCAAATAAAAATGGTATTTATATTGAATGCTGTATTACTGGCTTTAAAAATTAAATGCTGAATGCTGCTTGGGGGTAGACACTTGTAATGCTGCATGCGGGAGCGAATTGTCGCCAAGGTGAGTGATCACAGGAGCGAATCATCGTTGGAGTGTAATGTCGGAAACTTATTGACGGGGGGGCGAAGTGTCGGGAACAAATTGTTAGGTATTCCTTTCTGAACATGTCACAAAGCTCACTTATGTTATATATTCTCCCCTTAGCAGTGTGTTTGTTTTATTGATAGAGTGCAAAACAAGCGCTGGTGACTCAGTCACTTGTTTGTTTTGCACTCTCTATCAGTGAAACTCATTGGCCAGGTGAAGAATATGTAATGTAAGTGAACTTTGTGTCTTGTTCAGAAATAAACAGTTATGTGACTTTTGAAGACTGTTGGCTTAGTGTCTTTTTTTTTGTTCTTTTGTGCATGACTGAATTAACGTTTCCAGGTACGGATAGCTCGAGTGGCTTTAGTGTACTGATTAGTGCTGTGGGCAGATCGCTAGAGTGAGTCTTATACCAGAGTTTGTGTTTTGCCATAACAGTTTTCTCCCCTTTTCTATGAGCGGCTGATTATTTCAGACTCCCTTTATGATGACTGATCAAACACAGTAGTCAGTCATCAGCAGTAGAGTCAGCAGTGAGGTATGTAATAGATTTGCTACCTGTAAGTGTGAGTGAGGTAGCTGAACTACCACATATTGACTAGCAAGCGAGAGCTTACCGATCTCCCCACCCCACACTATTTTATTCCTCTATGCACTTCCTTCCACCTTTTGAAACAGTATCAGAATACCATATCCACTGTTTAGAAACGTTGGCTTCTTTTATGTGATTATTTTCTTCCATTTTGTGCCATGGCTTCTAAACCGAGGTGGCTGTTAATCAAAGGTGGCTTTAATTAATAAGCATCTATAGGTGCGAACGGTCCATGCTTTTCTCAGCTGAACTACAGTATGAGGAAGGTCTTTGTTCCAGTTTTGCTACATGTAAATGTGAGTGAAACATGAAGGACCACATACTGTGTACCTGGAATCAGAATGTGTGTTTGGGGGGGCAAACGTGTCTAAGCATTAAGTCACAGCAGCAGGTGCTCAGATTGCTGCCAACTTCAACAAGTACCAGCAGTGAGTATATAACCTCTTCAAGATTCATTCAGGGTCACTTTAACCAGAACCCCTAACTTACTGCAAGCATTTTGCTAGGAGCAACCACTGCGATTATAATAAGCATTTGGCAATACAGAATGTTCTCTGCTGTTATTGCTGTTGTACCGGGCCTTGCTTGCTGTACACATTTGTACTATATATTTAACCCGCATGGAGCAGATGAGATACAGTGTTTCTTGTGCTCTATGCCAGGTGAATATATAGTAAAACTATAAACGAGCAAGACCCGGTACAACAGCAATACTGGCAGTGAACATTCGACATTGACAAATGCTCATTAGGCACACTCCGATCCAACTGACCTGATGGACCTTCAGTCCTTTCTAACTTTTTGTTACTACATGTTATAAACCCTTATAAAGGGAAACTACATCTACAGAAAAAAAATACAGGCTTGCTGGATAACGGCAGATTTTCTTCAGCAACAAATTATACAATGGGCGATAAGGGAAGTTTAACATGCACACTGGGGACAGGGCAGACCCTGGTCAGAATATGGGGGCCTAGCAGCTTGGGATGGGAGGGACTGCCCTGCCAGTACACACACACACACACACACACACACACACACACCATGCAGGGTTCTGCAATCTGTATGGTATACTGTATAACCGACACCAGGTAGGCACTGCTCCAATAGCCAGCTGCATTAACCTGACACAGCTTTAATTGCGACGTGTGTGCACAATCAGCAGCTCCCCCCCCATATGGTTTCTATGATGACATTTGCGACCGGCAAAGCAGGCAAAGGCAATAAAAGTGGCAGATTTAAAATGTAGTTAAAGGGCCACTGAGTCGAAGTTTGATATAAAGATTATTAAATTGCTGGTTGCAGGGTGGGCTGCACTGTGGTACATTTTAGAATAGTGTTGTGGGTTAGTGTAGGAGTGCCACCATTTTTACGTCTGCAGTGGGCGGAGCCTGCAGATGTTTTGCATCAGAAAAGGACCTACGTCATGTTTTGCGTCCGTGGAACTGTTTTTCCTCCGCCTGACCCTCCCCAAGAAGCAATCCACCCATGTTGTCCCTATGGACTGCAGCACTGCACTATATCACAGTGGGCGTTTTTTTCATTTTTGCATCCCTGCCATTTCTGTCCCCTTCCCTTAGCAGCAAGGGCCACATGAGCTGTCTTTCGCTTACGTGATTCATGGCAAACTGACCTACACATAAGACCATATTTATGCAAGGTAAAACAATGTTTGTAGCAAGCGTTGCAGTTCTCTTAGGATTTGGCACACCAGTCCTGCAGCTTCCGCGTCCTTGTACTGTTCGATCAGCAATACTAGGTATTTATAAGGCGGAGCTTGTATTTACAGAAGTATGACTGTGCATTGCAGAACTGAGACACAGTTATTACGTTGTATTCCAAGGGTCTTCAGCATTTCCATGGATGGAGCCCTGTTCCCCGCTTAGGATATTTTACTTGTTCTGTTGGCATATCAGTATGCTTAACATTTCACATTGTGAGGCAAATAAGGGTAGGATTGCTAACCGTTTCCATAACAGTTTTCTGCAAATGCTGATTAAATACTATTTAAGAGGCACAAATGGAAACGCAGTGCTTCCATTAGGATTAGTACTACATTAGCCTACAGCAGTTACCTTTTTTATTTATTTTGCAAAATAACTGTTGTCTTCCAATGCTTTCTGGGTCATATGTGTTCTTAGAGCTCTGCTCTGTAGTTCTAAAGGCTGCAATTCAATATTATCTATTAAAGAAGTGAAGCTCCCAGGTGAAAAAAATAACAAAAAACTTGGTACAGGGACTATTCTAACATGAGGAGATGGACAGATGGCTAGATAGATAGATAGATAGACAGACAGACATGACAGATCGATCCATCCATCCCAGTATTGTGTTGAAAGCCTGTTCTTTGCCTAAGTTCAATGTCGTACTCCAGCTGTGAAAGTTAATGAAGCAAAGCAACTTATTCAGGTTTGGTAGTGATTGCATTTGCCTTCTGACGCCGTTCAATATCTTTGTGAAGTTTTAATAGGCATTGCAACCTTTTTATAAAACGGGACGTGCGCTTGTGCTCTATGAGCTGTCACTTGTTTTGGTGGTTGGGGCTGACATCATGTTTTCCGTCCGTGGAACTATTTTTCCTCCACCTGACCCTTCCCCAAGAAGCAATCCGCCCATGTTGTCCCTATGGATTGCAGCACTGCACTATATCACAGCGAGCGTTTAACTAAAAATGAGGAGGATGGAATCAGAAAAGTCTAACTGGAACTTTGTTTAACTCAGTTACGCTAGGGATTATAATCTAGAAAATTTGCAAAGGAAAAAAAATCACCATGACTGTTACTTTTTTCTTATTCACTTTTATTAAATCCAGCTATATCAGGAAAAGCTGTATGGAATAATAGTTGTAATTAAATTGTGGCTGATCGACCACCACCGTATTGAGTGACAAACATTGAGGTTGATGCAGATCCACAGAGCGGCTGTACGCTACCTGGTTGAGGAGAAGCCAGGGAAGCAGGAGCTGTACAAGGCTTTCTTTTCTTCTAGAAAAGGTATGCCACCATTGTAAACTAAATTAAGAGTTAAACATACCTGTCTAAGTGCACAGCCTTTCCGGGCTGTCCTGTGCGGCCGCTTGTTTATTCTGCTTCCAGTCCGTTCCTGGTCTCTGTCTTTCTAGCAGGTTTGGAATGCAAACAGTGGTGTAGCCAAGCTAGCAAGAGGTTGTGGAGAAACCCTCATGGGAGGAGTTGACGGAGAGGACTGCAGGCAGCTTGAGCCATAGCCTCAGTCTCCTGGAATCCTGTCGGAACTAAAGAAGACTGGGGGCTTGAGTTAGAGACTGGGTTGCATGACTTGATTTTCACTGCAGACAGAGTCACAGAATTCAAGTTTGCTTATAATAGTATTGCCAGTTGAGTAAGCAATCTGTTGTGGCATTTTAAACGATCCTGGGTTTGGACTTCCACATTCATTTCCACACTCAAGGGAATAAAAAAGGTAAAGTATTTCTACCGTTCAGAATTGTAATTTCATTATTTGGTACTTGTGAGACACATAGCATATATTACTTATTATATATATGTGGGACGGTTTACATTTGAAATTCCCGATTTAGTGGGTCTTTCTCTCTAGTTGGTCTCACTGGGTCACATGATTCTCCCTGAGACCTTATAACATTCATGTGTGGCGTTGTTTCTTCAGAGTCATTTTTTTGTAAGCCTATTGTGGAGTGAACGCCATAGCTTGCCGTGAAAGACTTAGCTCTATTTAAATTTTTGCTGTGAAGGCCAAGGCTTCCCGCTTTCAGCTTAAAGTGCTTAAAGCACTTTTTGAGTGGTACGCTAAGTGGTTGTAAGTTGTAGCTGCAAGTCATTGCAAGCTTTTATTGTCCTGTAGTTGTAAGCTAATAAACTGAGTGAGGAGAGTACCTCCCATGCACGTACACAGAACACAATCAGTAAGTTAATTCTATTTTTACGTCTGCAGTGGGTGGAGCCTGCAGACGTTTTGCATCAGAAAAGGATCTATGTCATGTTTTCTGTCCGTGGAACTGCTTTTCCTCTGCCTGACCCTCCCTCAAGAGGCAATCCGCCCATGTTGTCCCTTTGGACTGCAGCACTGCACTATATCACAGTGGGCGTTTTTTTTTTTTTCTTCTTATGGGTGCTTTTTTTTTGTACATTTCTGCATCCCTGTCATTTCTGTCCCCTTCCCACGTACTAATTATCTCCCGACTTAACCCATGGCTTCCAGTGCATGCCAGGAATGGCACACACAACTTCAGTTCTGAAGTAAAAAAATCAGATGCAGCTCCAGGGAGAGTGGATCTTTTACAGTCCCTATAGGCAGCACTGACAATAGAAAGGCAACGGGAAAGTCCAACACTGTCTGCAGTCTTTGCGAACTGTTAGTGTTTCAGTTCCGAAACAATTAGGAGAGCATTACAAAAATGCATCTGTGATTTAGGAAACCGGAGAGTCCCCAAACTCGAAAGTTGGAGATCTAGGGGCTTCCCCTCGGATCCAAGCCAGCCTCTGCCTCTTCCTCTTCCCAGGCTCCTGCAGCTAAGCGTGGGGGTCAATTAACCCCTTGTGATCCCACGCTCTCATCCTTAACTATTTGAAGTATTACTGATCAGTCCATTCGTCCTGCAGAGTTAACAATTACCCCTGTGAGAATGCTCCAAGCCTGGATGCTTGCCTGCCTGACAAGTCATTCATCCACACTGCTGCTGTTACCGGCACTGCATAGTAAAACCTCCTAATCAGGTCTGAAATTTGGCCAGATCAGAGGAATTGAAAGTTCTGCTTTGTTGGCGCTTCAAAGAAGAAATTCCCTAGTCACTGGCATGGGACTGTTCACTAGGCTCGGTCCATCCCCTTTCTCCAGGTCTCACGATGTCTCGGCTGCCATACACCACACAAGCCAGTTTACTCACTGGCTGTCTGGTTGTGTTTCTGTGGAGACAGATGTAATAGGTGCAGCAGGGAGCCTGGTCCGGGCTGGCAACTTGCGTGTCACTGATGGGGAATTTTCTCTCGTCAGCTGGATAAGGTCTCGGTTTTGTTGCTCCGCAGGTGAGTGGAGGGGGGGCAATGGGAAGGTGAGGCCTGGTATTAGTCGGTACTGCTTGCATTGCCTGCCCTGCTAACAGTGTGCCAAACAGCTCGGAGGTGCTGTTGTTTACTTTGCACCTTGACATGAACCTGACAGCACCTCAGCTGCAGCCCAGAGGGTGTCGCAGCCACCAACAGGTCTGAACACATCTAGTAGCATGCGTCATGCACACTAAATTTATTCCTTATCAGGTCAAATCCTGCAAATGTTTTGGCTCTGACCAGAACTTGTTATTAATAGCTTTGCCTTTCCCCTTTTACAGACAGTCCCTCCTGGTGGCATACAAATGTCAGATATATATATATATATATATATATATATATATATATATATATATATATATACACACACACATTTTTTTTTTTTACTCTGTACCTCCCTCCGACCCTCACCCCAGTTGTTCCCTCCCCACCACACCTGAACTCTCCTTCTCTGACCACAACTCAGTCTCTCACACTCTGACCCAGTCCTCCCCTGGCTCTACTTGCACTGCAGTCTTTGTTCTTTTTCTTTTAAATGATTTAAAAATTGTTTTCCATTTTTTTTTGGTTTTTAAGACCACAGGCCCCCAGGTAGATACCAGCAGACCAATCAGTCCACCCACTCCCAACAAATACGACCTGGCCCCTCCTGGGGGGAAGATACAAATGTGACATTTTTTTAATTTCATTTTTTTTGTTTTACTCTGTACTTTCTTCCCTTCCCACCACACTAGAAGTCTTCCTCTCCACGACTCAAGTCTCTCACACCTGGCTGCAGCCCCCTTTTTCTATTTGCAGCGTTTTTTTAATGATTTTTTAAACTATTTTCTTATTTTTCAGACCCCCCTCCATGCAGGCAGAAGTCACAGACCAGTCAAGTCCAGTCCATCCATTCCCAACAAATGCAATCTGGCCCCTCCTGGTGGGGTTAGGGTGGCATACAAAATAAATGTGACCTTTTCTGTTTTTTAATGTAATTATTATTTTTTTAACCTGTACTTTCTTCCTCCAGACCCTCACCCTGGCAGTTCCCTCCAAATCACACCAAAAGTCTCCATCTCGGGGGGGGGGAGGGCGCTGTGGAGCCCGAGCATGATGGTAGCGGAACACTAGAGCTCTATAAAAATAGTTTAAACTATTAACTTTTTTAGGAAGACTTCCCTCACAAAGTCAGACAAGACTTATTTCAGCAGGTTGCTGTATTTCAAAAGAACATAAATGGGCAACCCATGGAAAGAAAAGCACTTGGGAGATGGAGCTAAATTGAAAGTCCCTTCGGGCCCGACATCCTCACAAGCAGCTCTGGGCCGAGAACAAGATCACGAGGTGGAATCTAGTGGAGACACTCTACAGTCCCCGGGTGAGAAGATAAATCATTTAATTGCTTCGGTGGCTGGACTTTCCAACAAGTTTGACTCTCTTACGTTAAGAGTCACTGTAGTGGAAACTACACTAGAAGCGGTCTATTAGAGTTTGGGGCTCACAGAACGTGCTGAAGGAGATCATTGGTTCCTATTTCTACAAGATTGGATAGTGCAGCAACTGGGAGAAGAAGCTACCCCGATCACCCAGAGAATTCAAAAAGCTTATAGAGTGGCCTTTAGGGGTAGACAAGATAATCCAGAAGCCCCACGCACCATGGTCACGGTTCTCGACAGAGTGGGTTCATGAGATAAGTTTTTTAGCCCTGATACGGAGAAAGAAAGCTCTTCTTTTTGATGGCAACCAAATTAGTTTATTTCCCCGACTTATCCTATGCAACCAGACAACGGAGAAATAGTTCGATGGAGTAAGGGCAATTTTACGGGAAGGAGGAATACCGCATGGCCTAATTTTCCCAGCACGACTGCGAATCGCACACTGTAGTAAAATATTCCTCTTTTCGGAACCATCGGAGGCTTTAAAATGGTGCCAGAGGAATGTTCCCTCCCATAGGAGGGGAGAAGAAGATGAAGACGCTCTTTCTTCCGAAGAAGATGACTCCTGAAGATTTATGGACACTGTTGACAATGGGTCATAAGAGGGGGGCAGTGATAATGTGTGTTGAAAAAACATCGTAGTTAAAGTACAACATTTATCTTTACTTCAGCTTCACGAGTTGGTTTTCAGCTGGTCTGGACTTTAAAATCGAACAGTGGTTGCTTATCTTGCTTTGTTTCATCCCCCATCGATGTCCTATTTTCTTATAAACTTACAGCTTTCCACGTGTAATAATTGTGGAATATTGTTCTATTTTTATGTCCATTTGTTTTATTAAGTAAAAGCGCCTAAAATGTCTGGAATACGTATAGGGAGATTTTTTGTTAGTGGAGTACAGAGTTCTGAGGGGTTCTTTTCTTTTTCAGTATACAGCTGTGTATAAATACTATGGTATTGCATGGTGGCCAACTCCCTAAATCAGGGAAGGACTCTGATCAATTTGATTTGAACTGTGCTTATAAAATCCATGCTACTCATGGTCTCCTTTACAGCAAGTGGAATGCTTTGTACTATGTTTATAATTTAATAGATATCCCCTCATAAGACGTATCTTATTTCAATTAACTAACCTTTTGTATGTATTAAGAGGAGTGGTGCCCTCACTGTACAGTACATCTGCAATGTTGAAAGAAGGTATTACTGTATGTTTGTTTATATAAAAGAATAAACATAAAGTATAAAAAAAAAAAGTCTCCATCTCCATGACTCAGTCTCTCACACCTTGCCATGCCCCTCCCCACTCCATTCTATCTGCAGGTGTTGTTTTCTTTAATGATTTTCTCTCCCCCCCCTCCCCGAGACTCACACAGGTAGAAGTCATGCACCACCAGTCAGTCCAGTCCACCCACTCCCAATAAACGCGACCTGGCCCCTCCTGGTGGGGTCAGGGTGGTACAAATCTGATCACTGCTGTTATTTATTAATGCTATTTTTTTTCCCTTTTATTCTGCAATTTCTTTCCTCCCAACCCCAGGCAGTTCCCTTCCCATCACACCGAAGAACTCTCCCTCTCCACGGCTTGGTCTCAGCCTCTCACAACTTGCCCCAACCCCCTCCCCTTCCTATTAGCAGACTTTGTTTTTAAATGATTTTTATATTGTTTTCAGTTTGTTTTTTCAGAAAATCACTGATCGGATCTTCAGATGTATGCATACGCTACAGTGATAGCTCGAGTATTCAACTGCAATAATTCAATGTATGACATACCCTGGAAGAACTTAGACTTCACCCTTAATGGGGTAAGGGAGGGGAGTGAACTTTTACAATTGCTATATGCCCCAGTAAACAAAAGACCTAGACTTATTTATAGTACAAATTCTACTATGGAGACTTGGAGGAGACTCATCCATTTAAGAGAGCTAGAACCAGTAGGTTTCTATTTTAATCTATTAAATTTCGGAATCCAAACTCTTACTCTGGAACAAGAGGGTACTTTGGCTCAATGGAGACAGAAAGGTTTTAAATTTATGTTCCACTTGGTGGATGCCGGGGGCTTTCATTTACTAAACTTCAAGGAACATACTGTACTATACTTCACAACAAGACTTTCCAATTTATACAAGCTTAAGAGAGGGTGCTGAAAGAAAAGGACCAGCCTTTAGTAGACTCCAGACACCCCCAATTGCTTACATTAACCATGACCATAGGGAGAGGACAGTTGTGGCCCCACTTTGTTGGACTAATATATAGGGGTTTGAGGGAATTATCAAAAAATTCAACTCAGGGAATCCTAGATGCCTGGAATAAAGAGCTTCCACTCCAGGTATCAAAGGAAGATTGGGAAAAGTATACTAAATTCTCAATGGGACTTTTGGGAGCCCCCTATTGGCAATAATTTGCCTGGAAAGACAGAAATAGATTTTTCTATACTCCGGCAAGACTGGCCAGGTTTTCATCAGTGACACTAAGCAATTGCTGGAGAGACTGTGGAGAAAAATCTGCGGATCAGTTCCATGTTTTTTGGGCCTGCTTGCAGTTAGCAGGTTACTGGAGAGATATTTTAGAGGCATTAAAAGAATTGGTAGATGCAGAAGCTGCATCGACCCCTGAGCTGGTATTACTCTCAATTCCGCCAGAGGGTCTCCCAATACCCAGAGGATCACTGTTAATCACTTATATGCTGGCAGCTAAAAAAGCAATTACTAGAAACTGGGGGAAGAAGATGTCTCCAAACATACAGAACTGGTGGGGAATAATGGGATAAATGTATGTATTAGAGAGATTAATAGCTAAAAGCACAGATAAATGGTCTGCATTTGAGCTTAAATGGATTCTATATAGTTCATCTTTAGATCTTACTTTTGTACCTTAGAAACATATCGATTCTGATGATGGTTTACGTAAATGTCTTAGTGCTCATTATATGAATTGCTCTGTAAAATATGTAAGTTGTCTTGAGACCTGTGATTAATGTATTGCTACGTATCTGACTGATGTAATTATGTACTGTCTTAACTTATACACTGTAAAAACTGTCCGATGGTTTTGCAAATGAAAATATAATAAATATATAGTATAAAAAAAAAAGAAAATCACTGACCAGTCAGTTTAGTCCACCCACTCCCAACAAACAAGACCACTGGCTCTTAAATGTAAAATAATGTTGTGTGATGAAGGGACCTTTCTCTCTCTGAAAGACAGACAGGCACTGCACACAGATTCACGTTTGCTATGTTGACTACAGGAGCCCAGCAAATCAGGACAGGCAGATGTGGTGAGTCTCGCTGCTGATAGGCAACTCCTACTGCCCATCTTTCCCTCTGGCCTCTCCACTCACTGTGCATCCTCTGGTCCCCTGTCACTGGATGTTGCTGCCTGCAAGAAGGAAGATGAAGTAGTCTCCTGACCTAGGTGACCTGACCCTGCTTGCTCCACAGTGTTCCACTGTTCCAGCTCCATACTGCCTGGATAACAAAAGTTTGCACCGAGATAGCGACTCCTGCGACCCCTGCTGGCTGGAAGACAGTACGAGCTACAAGGGAAAAGCACTACTGCAATATAAAAAATAATATGGTTGTCCATGGGCAACTGGCTGCCCACGTAAATGCTAGTCTGGGTGGGGGATTTAGTACCCCAGGATGTCAGGCTACGGGGTCTGTCAACCGCTGGTGTGAACCTGAGCCAAACACAATTTCCTTGTGTTAAATCTACCTCAAATTCATCTCCAGTAGACCTTTAATCTATATTCTCTTTGAATTTGATTGGGCACAGAAACTGGCAGTAACCCTCTCTCCCTACCCTCTCCTGAACGGTATTGTGCTTTGGGATATAGTACATATGAAAGGCAATATATAAAAAGCAAATTCCTTTCCCTATAAGCATAAATGTTCACAATACAGGAAAGGTTCAGTTGAACTAAAAAAACAAATGCTGAGGTTCTCCTTGATGGAATACCACTAGTAATGTCCAAAGCAGTGGCCATCATATCAAGTGGTGTCCACCCACATTTGGGAAGACTGATGAGCAACCCTAGCATAGGGGTTGTAACGGTTAGCTGTACCCTCAAGATCAAACTAGTGTCCAACTGTCTGAACCACCTGAAGCACAGACAATGGAAGGTTAGGTCTAACCACAGTATAAACCTCTCAGCTAGGAAGATCATCCTTATGCTTCTGCTACTCTCAGGCAACATACACTCAAACCCAGGCCCAGTCACTACAATAGGTACTGGTGGTGCGTAAGACCCATGGGCTAAAAACTGCCTCTCTAAACATCTGCAGCTTAACTGCAAACTTTGTGCAGCTGCAGGCATGGCTCACGCTCCATACCCCAGATGTCCTCTGCCTAACAGAAACCTGGCTGACTGGTTGAATCAAAGACAGCAAAATTGCCCTGTCTATCTACCAAACCTACAGAATCGACAGAACAGGAAAAAAAGGAGGGGGATGCATTATCTATGCTAAGGACTCTCTATGGTGTACTGTTCTCCCTGAAACCAGGGTGGCTGAAGACCACGAGATATTAATACTAAAAGCATAGATCGGGCAGAATGGCAAATCCCTAATCCTTGCCACGGTATATCTACCCCCAAAGGGAGCCACTGCAGGTTTTACCAAAGTGATGGAAGTCATGGGCACCTTCCCACATGGATTGGAACTCATGACTACCGGAGACTTTAATATAAACTGGAATGGGAAGGAGGCTGTACCAGTAGGGACATGACTGCCACCGCCAATATGTCACAACTAGTCACCTGCCCTACCAGACAGAATTATAAGACTGGTAGCAGCACCCTTCTTGACTGGGTACTAGCAAGATCACAGTCTCGAATCTCCGAGGTCAAGGTTCTGCCTGATCACTCCCCTATCACACTGCTGTGGTCTAACAAATTTGCCAAAAGCCCACCCAACCTCATATCAAGCAGGGTCCTGAGAAAGGGTATGCTTGGAACCCTCAAATCAGCACTTGCTCTTCATGACTGGACCCCAATCAGTCAGGCATCATCCCTAACTCAGGCCCTCAGCTACTTCACAAATGGCTTCAACAGCATCTGTGATATCTATGTCCCCCTCTCAAATAGGAAAATTAAAGGGCAGGCTAATGAGTGGATTGATGGAGAACTACTCTCCCTTATGAATGAAAGGGATTCACTTTGGGAGAAGACAAGAAACACGGGTAACAATCATGACTACCAATGTTACAGAGCGGCCAGAAATCGCTGCACTAAACTAATTCAGCTCACAAAAGCCAATTATCACAAAGCACAGCTTGCCAACTCCTAGGGAGATGGCAAAAGGTTCCGGGATAGCATCAAGAGCATCCTTGGCAAGGAGGACAAGATGCATCCCCGTCTACTTAACATCAGCAGCAATCACATCACAGACCCCCTAGCCATGGGGAGGCCTTCAACAAGGCCTTCAATGATCTCACAGCAGTATTACCACCAGCCTACTTCCACCCTGAGCAGAGCCAGACCAACAATGGACTCTCCAAACACTCTCACCCACCCTTCTATCTTAAAAGGGTGACTGTGAAGGAGACACTAGCTAAGGTCAGGAAAGTACTGGGCAAGACAAGACAGGGTAGCGATGGGATCAACATGAAACTGCTATCCCTCACCCTGGATGTCCTCATAGTGCCCATCACCAAGCCGTTCAACAAATCACTGACTCTTGCTCAATTCCTGGAGGTCTGGAAGCAGGCCCTAGTCACACCTGTGCATAAGGGAGGCGACAAATCCTTGGCAGCCAACTATAGGCACATCTCAATACTTTCTCCGCTGTCTGAAGCACTAGAAAAGACTGTGGCTGGTCAGCTCATTGACTACCTCAACAAATATAACCTACTCTGCCCTAACCAGCATGGTTTCAGACAAAGCCACAGCACAACCACTGCTCTGCTGGACTTTATAAACTATGCACACAAGGCCTTGGATGAAGGCAAACTGGTGGGGCATATCTTCATAGACCTCACCACAGCCTTCGACACAGTCAATCACCCCCTGTTACTGACCAAAATGTCAAACATGGGTGTGGCACCTAGTGCACTATGCTGGTTCTAAGACTACCTTACAAGAAGAACTCAATGTGTCAAAACTGGACATACAGTTTCTAGTGCAAGAGAGGTATCGCAGGGGGTGCCTCAGGGATCAATCCTTGGGCCTCTACTCTTCGGCATCTGCCTAAATGACCTCCCCACTGCCTGCAACACCAAACTGATACTCTACACTGACGATGTGGTGCTCCTGGGAAGCAGCAAGTCCATTGCTAATCTGCAAACTGAGCTTCAGGCATCCTTCTCCTCTTCGGAGATCTGGTTCTGCAGACATAAGCTGCAACTTAATTATAAAAAGACCAAGGCCATGCTTATTACCAGTTCACACAAAAAAATCAAACTAAATCCCCTCATCATTTCAAACTTCTGCAGTGAGCAACTGGAACAAGTCTGTATGTTCAAGTATCTGGGGATCACACTGGATGAAACCCTTACATTTGCTCAACATATTGACTCCCTGGTCAAAACAGTCAACATAAAGATTGGTGTCCATTACAGGCATAGGAAATACTTATCTCCCAAGGCCCTCCCCCTTGCAGTACACAGCTCCATATTATCACATATCGACTATGGAACAGTGATATATGGGGCAGCAACGGACACTGCATTGAAACGGGTACAGGTGGCTCTAAACAAGGCCTGTAGGCAAGCCCTAGATTTACAGCATAATACGCACACCTGTACACTGTATGAGCTTACAAATTGGCTATCCCTGAAAAACAGGGTCATTCATCAGACGTGCACCCTAGGGAAGAAAGCGCTTATGGGGAAAACACCACCCTGCATTGGCAATCTGGCTGCAAACACGCCACAGGCCACCAGAGGGAGGACAAGAGGGGCCCTGTCCATCCCCTTCCGTTGTACCTTGCTCGGGCAACGGGCATTTGCCTACCATGCCCCCATGTGGTTGAATGAATTACCCGAGCACCTCCTTGCCACCACCTGTCTAGCCAAATTCAAAACTAACCTCAAACACCACCTAAGTACAATCTTTAAATGTTCCTGCAACTAATCTCGGGTATCTCAATCCTCTGCCAATTTATCATTGACGCAGCACTTGTCTCTCCTCGTCACATGCCCTCCTGGCTGCACTTGGCCATGACAAGGCCCCCACAGCCTACCCTTAACACCTATCTATTGCTATACAATTTTCCCTGACCATCCCCCTTCCCCTTACCTGATGACAAGGCTCCTAGGGGGCTGCACTATTCTCTGCCTTTATAACTGTGCTCATGTAACTCACCGCTCTAACCAGTAATCAACAATGTCTTTGTGTATATGTTTAAACAGGGTTTTGTTTTTTATGATTACTACTTTGTACCTTGTCTAGTCACTGACATGGAACCTTTGTAAAAGAGCTTGGGCTCAAAGGTATCTTCTGAATCAATAAAATTGAAAATTGAATTGAACCTCCATTTAACAGCTTGACAACGGATTTCATTTGCACAGACGCATGATAACTGTACTGAAATTACACAACCCCGTCAACTTCACTCCAAACTTTCAACTAAAAACTTGATCCTTGCCCAGTTTCAAAGTTATTTAAAATAGTATTAGGCAAGGCAATGTATTTCTTAGGCATCCCATCCATAGCGCTGGATGACATACAAAGTTATAACTGAAACAGTTTCAAAGTTGGTCCCTTTTTTTAGAGAAACTGTATTTAGCATGTACTTGCTTTGGAACTATTAGGGCTAGAAACTGTATTTGTTTTTAAATGAAAGATTTGTGTCAGCTCCACATAGGTGTGGCATGTTAATGTAACATTTATGTATCGATACACATATTTATAGCGATGCTTTGTCTTTATATTGATAATGACAATGCAATTCTAAAGGTAAATAGCTTTTGAACCTTACATGCCAGATTCTTATGCCATACACCACTGGAAAGGCCTGGCCCTCTCCTTTTTTTTTTGTTTTTTTTTAACTATTTTTATGCCCCCTCTTCGCTGGCACCTTACACCTCTCTTAGGTGTGGATTTCTGGGCTGCGGCTTTCTCCTGCTCTGCCGAAATCCTCCATCCAGACTTCCGTCCCGGGATTGCTCTCTCCTCCTCGCTCCGACCTACCCAACCCCTGGCTCTGAGCCCTCCCCTCCATGAGGCAGGGCACGCCACTCCTCGCACTCCATCTATAATCTATTAGGTGGCCAGAGGGGAGGGAGGAGCCGAAGCTGGTCAGAAGGGCCCGGCAACGAGCATGGGTGCCATGCTGCGTATCCCACGTTGCCTGTCTGGGTGCCTGAGTGTTTCTCTTTTTTTCTCCCTGAGTTGTCAGCGTGCAGTGGAGCTCAGCGCATGACGGGCATACTCCCGCACCCGTACGCAGAGCATCCTGCTGCACCTCCCCCCCATTATGTGTCCCCTAGGCTACGGTGCCCCCAGTCTCCACTGGGAGCCGCTAGACCCTCGGAGCCCATATCCCACCCTTCCCAGGAGAGAAGAGCTGTCCTGCGGATGCTCGATCCTCTCCTGCCCCAACCGACTCCAAACGACCCGTGTCTGTTCCCAAACCCGGGTCAACAGCGTGGCGCAAGGTAAGGTAAGGCAGAAACCTCAGCCTGCAGCATCAATGGGCTGGCTGGCCCTCTCCTTTTTAACAGTGCAGGGTATTAGGCAAGGCAAGGTGATTTGTTAGGTACCCATCTAAGCACTGGGTGCCGTACAAAGTTACAACTCAAACGTTAATATTAAACAAGATAAATATGGGATCATTAAAATCCAAACTAAGCATAAAAACAAGTTAAGCGAAGCAGTGCAGCTGTAAAATATAAGACAAAGTTAAGGTAGTTCCAGGGGCTAGCTCAAACAAATGGGTTTTAAGCAACCCCTTACAAAGTTCCAATGATGGGGCTCCCCCAACGCAAGCTAGTAATGAGTTCCGTAAGATAGGCATCCAATGCTAAAGTCCCTATTTCCTGATGATTTAAGACGACAACGAGAAACCACAAGGAGCCCTGCCTCAGAGGAATGAAGGGAACAGACGGGAGGTCTTTCAGTCAGCCAGGGTCCAATTCGTAGAGGGCTATATAAATTAAAGAGCACCTTTCGTGGTATTAGTGCTCCCATCCACGAAGGACCCTAACCTGGCTCTGAGTTCAAGTGTATTAAAGAAAACATTTTTGTATACTGACGCATTTTCAGGAGGGAAGGGATCGTATTTTGGCTCGGAGGAGCCAAGCTGCTGATCCCTTCCACTTCCTGGTTTGGAGACACCCACCCACCCACACTATTCCATATTCTTACATCACAATATGCTTGCATGGGGAGGGGTGCTCCATAGGCATGTTTGAAGTGCATCCCCCACACAAGCACACTGTGATGTATAAATATAGAACAGTGCGGGAGCGTGTCCCCAAACAGGGAAGTGGAAGAGATTGGCGGCTCGGCACCTCTGAGCCAAAATACGATCCCTTCCCTTCTGAAAACGCAGCAACATGAAAATGTTTTTTTTTTAATATCCTCGAACTTGGAGCCAGGTAAGGGTCCTTTGTGGCCTTTGGGGAGTATTTTCTACCAGAGCACAAAAGGTGCTCTTTAACAAACTTATCTTGAAATTTTTGGGCCACCACACTGGCAGCCAATGCAGTTCCAACAAGACCAGCCTGATATGCCCGGACCATGAGGCCTGTGCAATCAGTTGGGCTGCTGAGTTGTGCAAGAGCTGCAAGCGACACACCAACCTCACAGACAGCCCTAGGTAGAGAGTTGTACAATGATTAAGTCTAGAAGTAATAAATGCGTAAAGCAGTGTTTCCAGGTTGGAGAGCGCCAGACAAGTTAGTCTTCGGGCTATATTACGCAGATGGTAAAAACCACTGCGGACAACAGACAGCACCTGATGTTTTAGAGTCAGTCTACTGTCTGTAATGACACCCAAATTTCTTACCCTATCCGCAGCTCACAGAGTTGTACCATTTAAAGAGCAAGTGCTTAGTAAGAATGTACATCTTAAACAATGAAGCTTTGGGGCCTTTAGATGCCTCTGTAATCATTTTTGTTATCTTTTGTTTCTTTAATTATGTTTTCATCATCTTATTTGTATTTTGTCAACTACTAATAAGGAAAATAACCCAATGGAATTCTTGTATTACAATGTCAGAAAAGTTTTACTGGCAAGGCTGGCAGTGTAGTTCAGTGGGAAACTACAAACCTATTTTCAGATTTTTATAGAGAAATAAGACTTTCTGCCACCAAACTATTATACAGTTAATAGAAATATGTAATTTTGATATCCTGTGATCTTTTGCCGTAATTTAGCAGGTGAAGAAACGGCAAACCTGTTTTCAGATTTTTATACAGAAATAACACTTTCTACCACCAAAATATTACATAGTTAATAGAAATACATAATGTTTGATAACCTGTGAGCTTTGCTGTAATTTACCAGGTGACTTTTTTGTCATAAACAGGTTTTACTTGGGAAGAAGAAAAGAGAAGCCAATTACGGTTTTAAACACTGCAAAAATCATACGAGAGACCACAACAGTGCAAACATATGAAAGGCAAAGCCTGCTACTGAAAGTACCACCTATTTCTTTTTAAAAAGACAGAAACATATATTTAGTTTCTCACTGAAATACATTGGGCTATAAGTAGCTGGCAGTTTCTGACATTACAATACCAGAATTCTACTGAAACAATTTTACTAGTAGTGTGAAAAGCAAAGGTGAAACCCCACTTGTTTCACTGCACTAACAAATACTTTATTAAAACAGTAGAAAATAATTACTATCACATCAAAATGCAATAAATAAAAGTCAGTTGTCTATTAATTATAAATAAATACCTGCTCTTTAAGGATGGCAAAAAGGTACTATCACTATTGACTGCTGCCCCTCCACGGCCTGGTTTCACCAGCAACAGCTCTGTCCGATGTGTTCAGTCTGAGCCAGTTTGAGGCCATCCAAGCTTGGATTTTTACCAGACACTCATCTAACACAGACACATCACTGTCCCAGTCAGGTGCACATGACAGGTAGATCTGGGTATCATCTGCATAACAGTGAAAACCCAGACTATAATGCCCAATGATCTCTCTAAATGGCAAGATGTGAACGGCAAATAAATGGGGGCTAGAACTGATCTTTGAGGCACTCAACAGCAGAGGGCAGCAGTCTCTGAAAGGTTAACTCCTAATGCCACCTGCTGCACCCTACCATACAAAAAGGACTCAAACCACCACCTCACAGTCCCTATGAGTCCCACATAGTGTCCCACACAGGCCAACAGCACCCCATGATCCACTGTATCAAATGCTGAGGAAAGATCCAGCAGTACCACAATGGAGCAACGACCACCATTTCTCACCAGAAGATCACAGAACACCATAATTAATGATGTCTCTGTGCTACATCAAGGTATAAATCAAGACTGAAATGGCTCATAGATCGCAAAACATTCCAGGCGGCTCTGAAGCTGTGCCTCTACTGCTTTCTCAATTACCTTCCCTAGAAATGGGAGGTTTGAAACAGGCCTATAGTTTGCCAGATCATCAAGGTACAATGATGGCTTCTTCAGCGGGGGCCTCATCACTGCACTTTTCAGTTCAGCAGGGAAAACCCTCCTGAAGGGAACACCTGATTATCATGGCAATAACTGGAACCAGAGCCCCCCAGGAACTTTAGAGAAAGCTGGTAAGTCCTGGGTCCAGTATACTGTACGTAGGGCACAGCGCTGAAACCGCCTGGGAGATCATATCCATTAAGACTGGATAAAACTCAGGCCAAGGTAGTAGAGTGCATGAGTTCCTCCCCTCTTAACTACTGCTGGCCCGCAACAGGCTGACTAACTAGATCTCTGCCCTGACGGAGGATATCTTGTGAAGGGAAAACTGATCAGACTCATCACATTTTTCTGCTGTCAGAACTCTTCTTTATTGAAGACAGGGTGGATTTAACAACCTGTCCTCAGTATTGAAGAGTTGAGCCAGTCGATTTTCCCCTGCAGTGATCACACAACAGGAACAATTTCCATTTCAATGTGATCACCTGCTGATATTCACAGTAGTACATTTTTAGCATCAATTGAACCTCTTATTTGGATCTCCACCAGGAACGCTCCAACCTCCACCCCTTAATCTTCAACTGCCTAAGGTCATCATCAAACCATGGTGACTTATGACAGGAAATCAAGGGACCATTTGTCTGTATGTTTACACTATTGACCTCCGGTCGTGCCTGAAAATGGCATTTTAATATTCCAGTGTACCAACCTGCAATTACAAATACATGAAATGAAAGGGACAGTATGCCTGGGAGTCAAAGGTCACTGTAAGGGTTTTATTATAATCCCCATGGCATTCTTCACTCTCCTGACACATGCTGATACCAACATGTTGGCCATAAAGATTTCCAAGTGCTGCGAAAATACATTCCTGACTTCCAGAGGATGGTACATGAAAATAATTTTACAACCTGTACCCAGACCCCCTTTAATAGCCACACATTGAAAAGAAATGGTTTCCACCATAGGGTATGCCATCAAAGCCAAAGTGGATCTAAAAATGATGGCTGTCTGCCCCCCCTTGCAATACACCACAGAATAACACAGCAGGATAGTTGCTCCCAGCACTGGTCCAGAGTCATCTCTCCCAGCCAGGTCTCTGTGATACATACTAGGTCCACCAAGAAGTCGGCGATAAATACCTCCACTACCACAGTTTTATTCCTCAGGGACCTGGCATTACACAGAATTACTCGAAGGAGGGGAAGGTCAGGATCAGTAGGTCCTCTCACTACCTATTCTGCCATAATCTCATGGCAGAGAGAGAGGTGGACATTGCAGCCATCATGGAAACATGGGCCACCCAATACAATGACTGGGACCTGTCTGTACCAGGGTACAGGTTATTTCGTAGGGACAGGATGATTGGGAAAGGGGGGGGTGGCACTATATGTGAAGGAAGGACTGAAGTGTGTAAGGGAGGAAGGGGAGGAGGGTAGTACGGAGTCACTTTGGATGCAAATCCAGGATTCTTAGAATGGGAGTGGTGTACAGGCCACCATCTCAGACGGAGGAGTTAGACAGGGAACTAGCGGGACAGATCAGGAGGACCTCATGAGAAGGGCAGTGTGGTGATTGTGGGGACTTCAACATGCCAGGATGGACTGAAGCACCCAACAACCAGGAACAGAAGGGAGCAGGTACTGCTGGATGCCTTCCAGGACAGCTTCCTGCTGCAAATGGTCAGTGAACCAACCAGGTTAGGGAATACCCTTGACCTTGTGCTGGCAAATGGGGACTTTGTGAGAGAACTTACAGTGGAGGAACCGCTGTCAGGGAGTGACCACCACTCAGTATGGCTCACATTGGATATGGGCAAGGAAGGAGTGGAATCTGGCACAATAGTGCTGGACTTCAGGAGGGCCGACTTTGGGAGGATGGGGGAAGTAGTAAAAGGGTACCTGGCCAGAATTCAATCCAGTATGGACACTAACCAGAGGTGGGAGCTCATAAAGCTGGGGATAGTGGAGGCAACCAAAACCTGCTGCAAAGCCCAGAGCAAGAAGGCTAGGGCTAAGAAACCAATCTGGTTGAGCAAGGAGGTCATGGAAAAGGTAAGGAGGAAAAGAGCTGCTTTTAGGAAGTACAAGAAAACAGGGAGGGGGAGGGCAGGGAGGAGTACTTGACAGAATCGAAGGAGGTGACAAGGGCAGTAAGGGGAGCCAAAGCATCTACGGAACTCAGGCTGGCACAAGGCATTAAGAAGGGGGAGAAGGACTTCTTTAAGTACATCAGGGAGAAAAGGAGCTGTAAGGACCACATAGTAAGGATTAGGAAGGAGGGGGGTTGGGTGGAAGCAGGGTGCGATAAGGCGGAAGCACTAAATGAGTACTTCTGCTCAGTATTTACTAAAGAGAAGAGGGGGGTGACACCCAAGGTGGGAGAAATGGCAGAAGCAGGGTGGGAAGTGGTGACAGATGGGGAAATCATGGAGAGCAGAGTTCGAGAGGGTTTGAAGGTACTGAGGGTAGACAAGGCGCGAGGTCCAGATGGCATCCACCCCAGGGTACTGAAGGAGCTGGCAGAGGTCCTTGCAGGACCTTTGGCAGACCTATTTAATGCCTCACTACATTCAGGGTATGTACCTCAGGACTGGAGGATTGCTCATGTGGTGCCCCTCCACAAGAGTGGCCCCAAGGATGAACCGGGAAACTACAGACCAGTGAGCCTCACATCCATCGTGGGTAAGCTAATGGAGACTATCCTGAAGGAGAGGCTGGTGGCCCTCCTAGAGACCAAAGGACTACAGGACAGCAGACAGCATGGCTTCATATGTGGCAGATCTATCTCCTTGGACAGTCATTCCCCTGCTGTTTGAATAGTTCTCAAGAGATCCCCAAAAGAAGGGTCCTCTGGGGGGGGGGCGGATTTTGGGGATTCTTTTGGATGAAGTTCGACCTGTGAACGAGGTTCAGAGAGGTTGATACTGGAATCAGAATCCAAGGGCTTCGAACCACTGGGAAGGGAAGGATCCATCCCAGTGTCACCCCCTGGAAGAGAACCTGCAGCACGTCCCCAAAAGAACTGGAGGTGGTGCTCTGGGTAGAAGAATTCCTCTGAGCGGCTGGGACTGCCTAAGTTCTGTAAGGAGTTGTGTCCTAACATCCTGCCATGATGCCGGGACAGATTCGCAATCAGGCGGCAGTGGTGGTGGAGGAAGAGGAGGCTGATAACTGGGATACCCGGCCAAGAGCTGGTAAGCAGGATGATGCCAGGGATAACCTAGCATTGGATATCCAGGTGTTGGGTATCCAGGCATCGGGTAACCCCGCGTCGGAGGCACCAGGCCCAGCGTCGGATGAGAAGGGCCTGGTGGAGAGTTACCCGGCGGTGGAATATGGGGGTCAGGCCCCGGGAAACCACCAGAGGGTCCCACAGGAGGAGCTGAAGGCCCGGCCGGGAAGGTGTCAAGGCTGGCAGCAGCAAGGATCAGGGGCGAGGCAATAAGGCCCGGCGGGGCTCCATACCTAAAAGATCCCGGTCCGCGATGGACCCCTAGAGGAGGGGGGATCCAGAGGTCAAAAGAACCAGGTGAATGGGGACGCTCTGGAAGAGACCCCAACGACAGGTCTGGGAGTGATCCTAATGGAAGGGAAAGGTCGGGAACGAGTGGCGAATCCCTGGGGGTAGAGACCGGCAGGGATGAAGTGTCCCCAACAAGCACACTCGTCCCAGCGTTGAGGTCCTCAAGGGAGCCCGATGGGAGAGTAGATGCAGCTGTGCGGTTGACAGAGGGTCCATCGTCCGGCTTATCAGTTGCAACCAGGCTGGCTGCAGAAGAAGGACCACGGTCAGGTTTATTAGTCTGGGCCAGACACCTGGCAGCAGGGCCAGGGGGTGACTTATCGGTGGTGCTACGAGTGGGAGAACTGATAGATACCTCGAGAGAGGCAACCCCCGGCTGCCCGCACACCTCAGCAGGAAGGGGAGAAGGCATCCGGCTCACAGGAGTGGACGGAGTGCCCGTAAGAGTGGTACTCACGGTTCTGGAAGTGGAGGGTCTCCCTTGTGGCGACTGGCTTCTCTCCCGGCACTTCTCTTTGTCCTTCTTTTTCTTTCTTTTTTCTGGGGCCAGAGACGACGACCTCGCCCTAAGCTCCAGGAGCTCCTTTTCCATAGAAGCCAGTCGTTGGGTCGGAAGGTGGGCCTTGAGGGTCCAATTGCATCGGGTCCGTGTAGCCTGGTTGAACCCTTGGCAAATAGCACACTCAGCCGAGTTGTGTTTAGGCCCCAGGCAGAGAAGGCAGCGGGAGTGGTCGTCCCCGTGCAGGATTCGGGCGCCGCACTTGGAGCACTTCTTCTTACGATGAGACGACATATACTCGTTCGAAAAATTCTGAGAAACATATAAAGAATAAGATGAAAATCGTTGAATACTAAGCGGTTGACTGATCGCTGTTCTACCACATCTGTCGAATGAACTGAAGCAACGGTGGGAAAGAACTGGAGGGCCGCCACGGGACCACCCCTTTTATAATCGGGCTGACGTCATGTCACCTGACGTCGGGGGGGGCGGTCCCCGCTGATGATTGCTAGCTATAAGTTTGCCGTTTGAAAACCTGACGCCAGGGGGTGCAGTCCTATATGTGAAGACCTACTGCAGGAACCCTCTCAAAGTAAGATCTACTGTTACAGTAAGTTCTTATGTAAGTGTTCTGTCTTCAACAAGGACATCTCCTCCATTAGACCATACCTTTGGAACAATTCCCATGTAGTACATTGTAACAGTGAGGATGGCACAATCTGATACGTGATCAGGACAGGAGGCCTTGCAGTACAGCAAGCTCAAAATCAGAACAAGAGATGATGCTCAGAATGTAATGTTTAACAAAAGTGCGGCTGGGATATTTTTGAAATAAGCAACAGAAGTGGCTATACCCCTAGTGGAGTGACCACAAACAGCACCAGGAAGTTCCTTACTGTACTTCCTATAACAGAACTACTGCAATGTGCCAGTCATTTGGACAAGTTTACAGATTTATTTTTCAATGTCAAAGGACCAGCTAAAGGGGTAGGTAGATTGCAAGGAAAGGAATACTTCCTCAAGGTCTCAGAAACAGGAGAAAACCCATGAGCCCTGGGAACAAACAATGCCTGCCATTGTTGTCCACCTGAGGGCACAAGACATAGAAACATAGAATTTGATGTCAGATAAGGACTGTTTAGCCCACCAAGTCTGCCCATTTTCCCTGTCTGTATCAGATACCACATATCTTAACTGATCTGTGGCTTACCCCCTCTTTCCTGCCACTAGAGTTCCCTCATGTCTATCCCATGCATTTTCGAATTCCCCTACCATCTTTGCAGCCACAACCTCTGTGAGTAGGCTTTTTCATACATCCCCCACCCTTTCTGTGAAAAAATACTTCCTCACATTACCCCTGAGTCTAGCCGCCCCTCTATTCTCATAGAATAGACTAGAGATTAGGACTCTCATATGAGCAAAACATAAAATGGGAGAAGGAAAGCCTTCAATTTTGAAGGTCTGAGAAAGTTGATTTAGGGCTGAACCGTGCACCAATAGGTCTGGTTTCCAAGTCAGAGAGATGTATTTAGAAGCTCAGTACAAAACAAATGCAACACCTAAGAGGGGAAAAACAACTGGAAAAGGGGGTCACCGTCAAAGGACAACTGACAGGTATAAGAATCCACAAAAAGGAAGGATTCCCATCCTTCTGACTCCTGGGGCAAGATTTTCAAAACGGCGAGAATGCTGCAAGCTCCAGGTGTACGAACCATATGGCGCATGGGGCTTGCGGCATTCTCCTGGCTGGCGATCTGAATTTTCTATCCCATGCGCCCATGCCGCATGTTAGACCAACATTTTGTGGTCCAACTTGAGGCAATCCCGAGGGCCGTTTTTATGGAGCTTGCACCAGATATTTGGGAAAGCTGCCTGCTGTAAATAGTGGAAACTGTCGCAACTGCGCCTGAGATTGTAAAATTGGGTGCAGCTGCGGTGAATGGGTTTGGCGCACCACCAGAATCTAAGTGCCATGGTGCAGGGCTTGTTGCAAGCCCTGCGCTATGTTCTGAAAATCCTGCCCCCTGTCTTTTGTTGAAATATCCTAAAATAGGGGATTAAGAGAAAGAGAGGTATAACAGGCCACTAAAACAAATGCAAGAGGTGAACTGCAAGGGAAAGAAAGCTGAACTGGTAAGGGAACTGGGTTACAGTTCCAAAAGTTTCCAGTCCCTAGAGCACCAACTTCCCTGCAAGGCCTTGTTCTCAAGGGGACAAGAAAAGGCTATTCAACAGCAAAAACTTTAGATCCCTCTCTGCCTAAAGGGTGGGGTGGGGGCTAGAAAGCCCACTGCTACTAAATTGATCTCTCGCACTCTTTGTTTTTTTGGTAGAAGAAAGGGGAAAACAAGGACTTATAAATGAGTCCTTCAAAACATTTAAAACAACAAAAAAAGGAAAGCTAAGGGAAGGAGTTGGGTCAAGAACTGTCCCCACCCCCACCCCAAAATAAAATCCACCCCCTTTTTTTGAGGGCCACACGGGCGGGTGGAGGAATAAGTCCCACCAAGAGGTTTGCCCCTTGATGCCTCCCCCTTTTTTCTGTTAAACAAGAAAGAGGCAAGGCTGAAAGAAACTGGAAGGTAGAAGACTGCCCAGAAGCCTGGCCATTGTGGGGGAAGGTTGGCGGGTTGCAATGATGAATGCCAAAGATATTCTGGAAGATCAAGAATTACAGTGAGTATGTAATTTTCATACCTTCCAAGAATCAGTCTGCACCACTTAGCACTGGTGGGTCTGAGTACCAAGCTACCACCACACCCTGATGGAAATGGTTGTTCCCTCAGCCTCCGGGGGGGGGGGTGGACACAGAGAAGCGATGTCCTCTCATGGGCCTGGTGAAGTCAGACTGGTCAGGGTCAGGTGGAGGCTCATGTGGCCTGGGAGCAGGAATGCATCACACAAGCTCATGCCTGGCCCTACGGGAGATGAAGTGGGCCCCCTGGTAACGTAAGGCGATCACACTATGCCGGGGGGGGGGCCAAGGGTGACAACCGGAAAAGATGCAGCCACGCTGTCTGCCTAATATAGACCGCAGTTCTCACTAGTCTGGAGGCTGCCTCGCTGGCAGCATAGGACACCCTCGTCTAGTGTCTTGCCTGCTCCAGACCCTGTGAAGAAAGGCATATGGCCTGTCTGGTTGCCTCTATTCTGGCAGAGATGCTAGGAGCTAACCCAGAGTCGCCCACAGGTGCATGCCACAGGACACTTGGTGTGCAGCAATGCACAGCATGGTGTGTGCCGACAAGAAAACCCTACGGCCTCAGATGACAAACTAGGCTGAATCCGACTTAGGGGGACGGTTGCGCACTGGGTGCCTATGCCCGGAGGGAGTGTCCAGGAACTGGACCCTAGAGCAGGGGTGTGGCATGGCTCCTGGAGATCCCAGGGGTGTGCAGTACCTGCGCTGGATGTCCCTTGGGGCTTGAGAGGGGGGCAGAGGGACGGAGCAAGATGTCTCTTGACACCTCTGCAAATGGTCAAGGCCACAGAGGTACTGGAGTCATGACTGCACTCCCCAAGGAAGGACAGCATCAGATGTGCAGGATTGTACCAGGAAAAGTGGGACAGCTGCAGCTCCCTCATCATCTCCAAAATGAACAGCTGATAATGGGTGTAAGTCAGCATTGGAGGAGATGTGGATGGAGGAGTCCTCTTCCTCAGTGGAGGAAGATGAAGAAGAAGAGGAGGAGCTGGACTCAGGGGGCGGTAGTGCTGGGGACAGCCTGGTCCATTGCCCTCAGGTAGGTAGGGAAGTAACTTGCCAAAGCCCTGAACTGCTCCCAGGACAGGGGCCCCATAGAATCAAAAATGCCTGGGAGAAGAGGGTCAGGCAGAGGAAGATGAAGAGGAGGTGGGTCATGTGGGACCAGGCCAGGTCCTCTGCCAGGGCTATGAGAGCGAACAGGGAACCTACCCTGAGGGGAGGGGCTGTGCATCTCGTCCACCTACTAATAGCCAACCACAGAGAGGCGATCTGGTTGACGCTCTTGGGGGAGAACTGCCAGGTGGGAAGATCAGAGACACAGTAGTCCCACAAGGCAGCCCCTATCCCCACTTACCGCAGGCCCAGATGGTTATATGGGGGGGGGTGAGAAAAAAGACCAGAGTCAACACTATGACTCTTGCTAAAGCCCCCAGCCACTCTAGACATGGAGCGCGGCATCAACCAGGATCTACCAGCCCCCACCTCACCTGAATGGACTTTGTCCCTTGGGCTTGGCCTAAGAACATCTTAGCAGCACAATCCTGGAGCAAGGGAGAGTCGGTACCGTTAGCGACAGCAGACCACCCTCAGCACCAGAATCAGATTCTGTGCTGGGAGTGGCGTAGAACCTGCTCTGGCGCCGGGGACAGCACTGGAATCCAAGTTTAGGAAATAAAATGGATGAACCCAAGCATTTTTTAATTAAAGAAAATATAAACATCTGTGGGGTTACAAAGATGTGGTGGCAGGAAGGGGGAACTTGGGGTAAGCATGTAAGAAAAAATTACTTACAGCAGTAATCTTGTTTCTTCCATGGGATACTCCAATTTTCCTAACTCTTATGCAGTATGCCTTTAAGTCAGATCTGCCCGGAGATGGAACGTTATGCTAATGATGGAATCATTGGCACGTGCCACTCTTTCAAATGCTGCCACCATTCTACCCTCAGATTTCATGGATGCCTGACAAGACAGGGCCCGAGAGAAGCTTAATTATTATCTATAATAATAATAATGTTAATAAAACACACAGAAAAACACCTCCAACTTGAGGGAAAAAGATTAACAAAACACCCCCAATGTCATAATCACCTGAAGAGGGGAAACACCTTTGAACACAGTTCCAACTATAAAAGCCAGAGTGTAGCACACATACCCCTAGCATTACAGCATGGAGTGCAGAGGCCACTGGTTCTAGCAGGGGAGGAAGGGTAGTAGAGTTAGGAATATTGGAATATCCCATGGAAGAAACAAGATTACTGTGGTAAGTAATTTTTTCTTCGCACCCCAGGAATTCTTCAATATTCCTAACTCTTATGCAGACTTAGAAGCAGTACCTTTGGAGGTGGGCACAGGACCTATTTTGGAAACAGAATCTGCAGGACAGCTGTGCCAAACCTGGCATCACCCCTAGCCTGCATATCCAGGCTATAATGCTTGGTAAAGGTGTGCACTGTTCTCCAGGTAGCTTTTTTTACAGATGTTCACCAAAGGAACATCCCTGGTAGCTGCTATGGTAGCAGCTGTACCCCTTGTGGAATGGGCTCTAAGCCCTACTGGGGCTTCCTTCCCTGCTTTTGAATAGCAAAACTGGATACACTGGACTATCCAGCGAGAAATGGACCTCTTAGATGCTGGATTTCCTTTTCCTACATCCTCATAGGTCAAGAACAGTTGTTTCCTGCCTATGGGATTTTGTGGCTGTCATGTAGTAGCTAAGAGCTTTCTTGACATCAAGGCTGTGTGGCCTGCGCTCAACAGAGCATGAATGCTCAGTAGAGAAAACAGGTAAGGTGATGGACTGGTTCAAATGAAAGTCAGAGATCACCTTTGGAAGAAATTTTCTGTTAGTTTGAAGGACCACTATTTTTCCTGTGGAATGAAAGGAAGTTCTGCTCAATACAGACAGCCTGCAGCTCACTGGTCCTTCTGGCAGAAGTGACTGCTACTAGGAAAACTGTTTTCCATGCGACATATTTCAGAGAAGCTGAAGACATGGGCTCAAAAGGGGGGCCCGTAAGTTTAGCAATACAGATATTTAGATCCCAGGCTGGCACCGGTTCCCTGATAGTGGGGTGCAGGTGGGCCATACCTTTAAATAACCTTCTAAAGATAGAATTTGATGCCAGAGACATTTTTCCCAGCTGAAGTGTAAGAAGACACTGAAGCCAAATGAACTTTTAGGCTAGAAGGCTGCAGGCCCAATGAATGCAGATGAGTAAGGTAGTCTAGCACAGCTGGAACTCCTGCCTGGGCTGGTATTATATTCCTGGTGAAGCACCAGATAGAAAATCTTTTCCAGTTAGAGGTGTAGGTTTTCTTCGTGGAAGGTTTCCTGTACCCCCTTAAGATATCCAGGACACTTTCCGAGAGATGCAGTTTTGCATATTCTAAGTCTTCAAGAGCCATGCGTTGAGTCTGGGTGACTAGAGGTTCGGTTACTGGAGTCTCCCCCGACTGGAGGTTAGCAGGTTGTGCCTTAAGGGAAGGTGTATTGGTTCGGCCACAGACATGGAGAGCAGCAGAGAGTTCCATGGCTGTCTGGCCAAGTCTGGGGCTATCAGGATCATTGTGGCTGACTGGGCCCTGAGCTTGAGCAGCACCCTGTACACCAGAGGGAATGGAGGAAGCGCATACAGGTACCTCCCTGACCAGTCCAGAATCAGCATCCAGGGGAACTGTTCCCATAGCTGGAGGTCTGCAACAATACTGTGGCAGGTGGTGACTTTCGTGGGATGCAAAGAAATCTATCTCTGGGGTACATCACCTTCTGAAAATCACTTCTACCACCTGTCTGTTTAAGGTTAACTCTTAATGGGCCTGGCTGATTCGACTCAAGACATCTGCTAGGATATTGTCCTTGTCTGGCAGATGACTGGCCTGAAGAGAGACTCCAAGGGAGTAGGCCAGAGTCCAAATTTGCACGGCTTCTGTGCAGAGAGGATCTGACCTTGTTCCTCCTTGCTTGTTTATGTAATACATGGTGGTGGTATTGTCTGTTCTGACCTGTACCACCTTTCCCCTGAATTAGTGGTGTGAAGGCTTGCAGTGCTGGGAACACCACCCTGAGCTCCAGCAGGTTTATGTGCTGAAGTGACTCTGCACTTGACCAAGTGCTATGAGTAGTGTGATCCCCTAGGTAAGCACCCCACCCTAGAAGTGGTGCATCTGTTGTGAGAATCACTGATGGAGGCTCTTTTTGGAAGGGGAACCCTTCTCTGAGGTTGGCTTCCTCCTTCCACTACTGAAGGGCCAGGAGTAACATTTTTGTTACTGGGACCATCTTTGATAGAGAATCCCTTTTTTTACACCAATGAGCTCTTAAGTGGAACTGAATGTCTCTCATCTGGAACCTGGAAGCTAGAACTGTGCCAGTGGCAGCTGCCATGTGGCCCAGTAACTGCAGAAACTGTCTTGCAGTTTTTGGTCTCTTGAGGCCTAAGGAGCCTGCCAATTACAGGATACTTTTTACTCTGTCCGGGGGTAGGTAAGCTCGGCCCTCCTGGGTATTTAATTCTGTTCCTATGAACTTGTGCAGGGATTAGGACTGACTTTTTGAGATTTACCAGAAAACCCAGACTCCAGGAGTCCTTGGGTGAGCTATAGATGTTCCTTTATCTGTTGTGGTGACTTTCCCACCACCATCCAGTCACCCAGATAGGAAAACACTGTAACACCTTGCCTTCGCAGATGTGCCACGACCATAGCCAGGGACTTTGTGAACACTCTTGGAGCTGAAGTGAGATCGAATGGCAAGGCTGAAAACTGGTAATGACCTGAAGGGAGTCTGAACCTGAGGTATTTTCTGTGAGACTCACTTATAGGGATGTGGAAATAAGTATCATTTAGGTCCATGGATGCCAGCCAAACTCCTTTTTTGAGAGCTGGCAGAATCAGTGACAAGGTTACCATTTTGAACCTTGGCTTTGTTAGGTGCCTGTTTAGCATCCTTAGGTCTAAGATAGGCCACCCCCAATTTTCATTGTTGTTAGAAAGTATCTTGAATAAAACCCCTTTCCCTTTTGTTGTGGTGGCACAGGTTCCACTACTTTTAACAGCAATAGAGTCTGAACCTCCTTTTCCAGCAGTTTCTTTCCAAAATGGAAGCTGGTTTGAACACTCTGTTTCTTAGGGAGGGAAGGGATTTGAAGGTTAGGGACAATCCAGACTCACTACTTTCAGGACCCACTTGTCTGTGGTGATCTGTTTCCAAGCCTGGAAATAGTGAGTTAATCTGCCCCTTACTGGAAGTGGAGAGGCAGCCTTGGAGAACAAGTCAGGGGTCCTGCTTTGCCTGGGGCTGAGACTGGGAACCACGCCTGGAACCCCTTTTGCCCCTGCCTCTGAAGTACCCTTGCTGAGGGTACTGTTGCACTTGGAGAATGGCCATGGCCTGATAAAAAGGCCTGGAGTGGAATTGTCTGCCCCTGCCTCCCCTTCCATCTGGTCTAGTGGAAAGGGAAGCCTTCTCTTTGGCAGAGTTACTTCTATAAGTGGCCTTGTACTCGTCCACTTTTTTCATGTAGGCCTCTGTGTGAGTTCCAAAGAAGGAGTTACCCTCAAATGGGAAATCTAGAGCCTTGTTGTGGGTGTCTTGAGAAAGGTTTGTGGCTCTTAACCAGGCAAACCTCCTCTGAGCAACTGTATTTGCCATCCACCTAGCAGCAGCGTCATTGTTGTCTGCTGCCATCTGGAACTGATATTTGGCAGCTTCCAAGCCAAATCTGGCAGTTTCCGTAAGGTCTGCTGAAAGGTTAGAAGGAGCCTTGCCTGCCATAGCCATGACAGACTGCCATAGGGATTTTTGGTACTGGGCCACATAGGCCTTGAAGTTAGCTTGTCTTATGGCCAAAGGAGCTGACAAATAGCCCTTTTTGGCCATACTGTCTATTTTCCTTGAATCCTTCTCTGGAGGGTGAGAAGCACGAGGAACTTTTGCCTCATCACAGGCTGCAGCTTGTACCACCCCCTGATGGTCAGGGTGAGAAAATAAAAATTCAGCCCCATCCCTGTCAAGCTGGTACTTTTTGTCCAGCCTTTTATCCAGATGTAACCCCTAGGTAGTGCTATCCCAAGGGCTACTACCCCTGCCTGCATGGCTAGTTGTAGGTTAAGGGACCTGAGTTCTGAAACGGGTGCCTCCACCTGGAGGTCAGGGTCGGTAGTGGTCAAGCTAACATGAGCACAGCCCTCCGGGACACTGTAACCCCCCTCTTTCCCTTCTAGTGGCTGGAACAATACACAATAATCACTTTCATAATACCCCTTGTACACCAGGCAATTACCCACACTGTTTGCACCTACCACCAGGGCAGGTTCGTCTAGCTCGACCCTGGGAACCCCCTGTAAAACAAAGTTATGCACAGCAAATAGCAACAGTACAGTACTTTGAGTACAAACTGGAACCACAGTCAGATTAAATGCAGAAAAAGTTAGATCGGATTTATTCAGGGGACTTGAACAAGGGAAGGGCGAAATCAGGTTAATTAGCTTAAAGGCTATATCAATCAAACAGTTATGCATGCGCTTTAAGTCCCCACACAGTCACATCTCTGGGTACCCAGGTAAAAAGCGATGGGCTAGCCAGGACCACTGCCCGGGGTAGGCTGCCGTCGCAGCTGGTTGGGGCCCTGTGGTAGAAGGAAACAACATGCATAATACACACTATTTGTAATCCGGAGCCAGAGGGCTCAGTTTGTGAAAGAAAAGAAACAAAAAGACAATCAGATGAAACACTTAGATTAAGCTGTTGTTGCAGGGAGCTACCCTGATGATTACTCACGATACCCAAGACTGGACACGGGCTGGACGAAAATCGAGACTGCAGGTTGTTGATCTGGAGTGCCAGGAGAAGCAGGGCCCACATGAATCGCCGAGGCGTCATTTCTGTTCAAGCGTGGAGCAGGGGGCTGATCCCCAGGCAGGTCTCTCGTCGATGGCTTTCTCTGTGCAGCGGGTAGTCTGGACGGGCCAGTGTGGCAAGGCCCAGGCCGAATGGAGATGAACACGGATTCAGTCCGTTTGAGTTGGATGCAACCTCCAGCAAACAGAACACAATTCACACAGTGGGGAACCAAATCACAACCCACTATCAGCACACAGCACATTTACATGTAAGAGATTCTACTGTACCAGGCAAATCGCTCTTCGGTCACAATCGCAAAGTCTCTGCACACACTGGGAGTTTAGGGGTAGTTGGAAATCCTGACAGACCGATTGCATTCAGCAAATCTTCGGTCTTCTTCAGGTTGAGCCTGGTCACAATTCAGTGGCTTAAATAGTCCTCACAACTCGGATTCAGTCCGAATAAACTCTATTTTCCCTCTCAGGGACAGCAGGCAGACAGACAAGCCAAAACTCAGCCCTTTCACAGTTCTCCCACTCAAAACTACACAGAACTGCTGCCCAAATCACTTGAGCTGTTACTCATTTCACATCCCAACTCAGAACTAACTGAAAACTGCAAGCAGTCTGAGAGTTTCCCCAAGATCCAAAAGGTTCGGTTGGCTGATCTGTCTGTCAGTCACAACAAGGGCTCCCCCTCCAGGTTATTTTAGGCACCAAAATGCAAAAACTACAATTCCTACAAGTTTTGACCCCACCAAGCCCCTGTAGGCAGGCTCCATTTTAGAGTCCCAACAGTACTGATTGGCCCATTCTGACAGGCCCGGGCCAAGTTGGTGGAAATAAACAGAACAGTCCTTGCTGCAAAAAAGGCAGGTTAGAACAAACTGCAATATTATTACTACTCTAACAAATCATCAGCAAACAAGCACATCATCTAACAGAGCTCCCTTTTAGATTAATTAAGACTGCAATCCAGGCAGCTCTTAAAGAGACAATACACAGAGGCTATACAAGCACTCTCCGGCAATACATTCAATCTGCTAAAACGCAGAACACCACCAGCCTGGCAGTGAGCATTTAGGCAAGCTCAAGGAAGACTTTTCGGGAACCCCCATTTGTAGGGGGGTTACACAGAAGTGGGACAGACCCAGGTGTTTGGAGGAGTTTTATTGCATCCCTTATGAAAACATTATTTATTGGGAGCAATAGCTTTCTGGTGGGTGTTAACCCCGTCATTTCTAAGTACTCTGCCTCCTCCTCATCCTCTATCACCTCAGTGGTAGAGATATCCAGTACACCTACCATTTTTCTGACAAAAGAAAAATGAGATGAGTAATCCTCTGATGATTTAGAAAGAGAGCTAAACTCCTGCTCAGGAGAGACTTCAATCTCCATAGGCTCTCCCTCATCATCCTCCTCCTCATATTCCCCATAGTCATCACATTCATGCCAAGAGGACTGGGTAAACTCAGCCGGGGTCTGGACTGTGGACTGCTGTCCAGCAGGCAGCAAATCCTATAAGGCTTGTAAAACTTTAAATGCCTGTGCAATTTCTGGAGGAGTAGGCATGGTTACAGACACAGCAGAAGTCCCCATAGGCTGACCAGCAGGGGGTTCAGTGTGTTTAGTTTTCATAGTTTTCTTCTTGGGAACCAGAGAGTTAGCCGGTTCAACAAGCCTTTCTGTACCCCCATTAGGGGTAGAAAGTGTGGCTCCTGTGGTTTCACCCACAACCACAGAAGGTATCGACTGGTCAGAGCCAGGGGGACCCTTAGGTGGAGGCAATTTCTTTTTAAGCCTTTCCAAACGTTTTTCATGTGTTTTTTCAGGAAAGGTCTTACAGATTTTGCAATCTGTCTTTAAATGATCATAACCAAGGCAAACGACACAAGACGTGTGTTTATCTGCCTTGGCAAACACTTCTCCACACTCTGTACAATTTTTGAAACCAGGTTCACAGGTCTTTTTCTTAGGTTTTTCAGACATTACAACAACAACAAAAAAAACCACAAAATTGCAACCGCAATTAATTTAGACTTTTATCGGTTGCGGTCGGTTCAAGAATCAATCGGGGAACCGATCCGAACCGTGAACCGAAAGAAAAAAGAACCAGTATTAGTGGTTACGAAAAAATTAATTTAAACTAATTATCTCAAATAAAAGAGTTTTAAAGTGAAAAAACTCCACTAAGGCTAAAAAAGGCCCGGTTCCCCACCAGTTATACCGAACCTTGAGAAACCAAGAAAATTAGTAATTTAACTAAAATAAACTAACGGTTTTACTATAAACAAACGATAAGGGCAGGAAAATTGAAATAAAATAATACTTATATGTATTTTTTTTTAAGTTTCATGACGAGATGATAAGGAGACAATCTCTGAGCGTCTGGTCTTGACAAGCGGAGAGTGAAATATGAGGATAGAATGTAGGCAGTTGATAGGTAGCAGCATTTGAAAAGTGGCACGTGCCAATGATTCTATCATTAGCATAACGTTCCATCTCTGGGCAGATCTGGCTTAAAGACATACTGCATAAGAGTTAGGAATACTGAAGTATTCCTGGGGTGAGAAAAAAACAGGTTACTCAACTGTAACAGTAGTTCTAGGAGTGGTATATGGTGTACCTCCACACTTCTGGCAGTATTCCTTTCCCCTTAAATCTTGCCAGGTCTTCAAGCTGGCTCCTCCCACACACCTGGGTGGTAAGTCCCTCAGCCTGGCCCTGTGACATCAGATCTTACCCGATGGAAGCAAGAATTGGTGTGCCACTTGCCAAGGGAGGTCGGGTATGTCAGTGTGGATGTACATCATATACTACTCCTAGAAAGTGCGGTTACGTAAGAACTTACCGTAACAGTAGATCTTTGAGGAATGTCTCTTGTAGTAGGTTATTACTCTTGGGAGGTTCCAGAAGAGGGCACTGTCACACAACAGAATCTTCTAGCAGTCTTCACCAGGGGCTGCTCACCAATGACATCATCTTCCTGCTTCCTATATAAGAGTGGTTGGCTCCGTATCCTCTGTTCCCAGCCAGATTCAGCTCGCAAAGGCGAGGACCAAGTGGAACCGTGGTATTAGTGAGTCCCAACCCTACGTCTTTAGATCAGGAATTCCATGTTAGAGAAGTCAGGGGGAAGGAGGGCGGGATCAGACCTACTGCAAGAGACATTTCTCGAAGATCTACTGTTACAGTAAATTCTTACGTAACTGCACTATCTTCTATGGAATGGTCTCTTGCAGTAGGTTATTACTCTTGGTAGAGTTCCCAGCAGTTACGTCCGAATAGCAGAATAAATATGATAAAAGACCTTGCAGGATTGCATGGCCAAAAGGCCCTTCTACGGCATGGAGGCAAGGCCCAAATTGTAGTGCCTTGTAAAGTATGGATTGTGGATCCAATAGCGGCATTGAAGATATCTGAAATGGAGGCTCCTGTAAAACAAGCCACATTAGTGGCCATGGGTTTAGTTAAGAGTGATCATGGACAGGGCCAGGTACAGTCCTGTTGTCCTTGTCTTGCCAAAGTTAATACAATTCGCCAACCATGATAAAAGGGGTTTGTGCAGCAATAGGAAGCCCTGGTGTGCCAGAGGCAAACGTGACGAATAAGTGAGACATCGTCCTAATCGACTGAGTATGAAAAATAGCGTAGTATATGATAGACATCTAGAATATGTAATAGATGTGCACCCCGAGTGGAGCAGTCAGGCTGGTAGACTGGAAGCTCCACGGAGTGATGTAAAGTATGTTCAGAGAGCCCTATCAGGAAGGAAGGGTGGGCTGGTACGAAAGACCACCCGGGCCTTGAGGAAACATGTAAGATTTCCCACACATGAGGGTCAGAAGCACAGAAATACCTTTGCGAGAAGAGATAGCCAGAAACGCAAGCGCTTCAAAAACAGAAAACCAGGATTGCCAAGTGGCCGCCGGCCTGAAGGGCTCGAGAGCCAAAAATGGAAAGCCCATGGTTTAGGAGTGGGTCATTTAATAGGAAGTTTGATATCAAAACATCATAGCAAGATGATGGTGAGTCAGTTTTAGATTGCCATGCAGGATGGGTTATGGAAGGCTGAGATGGCGTTCGAGTGGTGTTACTGTTGTACTTGGGGAACGGCCAATGCCTGTTTTTCTAGGGACGTGGATATGTTGTTCATCCACACTTCTTGGCGGACTCCTAGCAGTTCTCTGGGAGAAGGAAGGCAAGGCGCACACCCCCTATTTTATTCATTAGCTTTTGGTAACCGGGTAAGTGAGCTAGGCAACAATCCTGCCTATTTTCAGGCACGACCCCGGAGAGCACAAGACAATAATTACAGAGTACAGTAGTACATAAAACATATTACGGTTGTACATAATAACAATCAGGGTATACTTAAGACAGTAAGAGCAGTTAACAACATTAGGGTTCAGAGCAGTAGAGTCAGATACAATGCATTATGAAACATAGAAACATAGACTTTGACGGCAGATAAGGACCGCTAGGCCCATCTAGTCTGCCCATTTCCCTACCTACAGGATAGGCCGCAGATCCTAGTTAACCAACAGCCTATTTCTTCCTACCCCCCACAAGAATTGCCTTATGTCTGTCCCATGCATTCTTGAATTCTCCCACAGTTTTAGACCCCACAACATCCTCAGGAAGGTTGTTCCATGCATCCACTACCCTCTCTGTGAAATAATACTTCCTCACATTGCCCCTGAACCACCCTCCTTCTATCTTTAAATTGTGTCCCTTGTTCTTGCAAGTCTCTTTTCTGAAAGATGCTACCTCTTGGACTTTGCTGATTCCACTGAGGTACTTAAAAGTTTCTATCATGTCCCCTCTCTCTTCTTTCCTCAAGGGTATACATATTAAGCTCCTTTAGTCTCTCCTCATCACGGCTCTCTTGCAGACCCTGCACCATTTTAGTTGCCCTCCTCTGGATTGCCTCTATCCTGTCTATGTCTTTGCGAGATGGGGTCTCCAGAACTGGACACAGTACTCCAGATGGGGTCTCACCAACTGTCTGTACAGAGGATAACAACTTCCTGTTTTCTGCTGATGATGCCTCTCCTATACATCCCAGTATACCCCAGCCCTCCCTACTGCCTTCTCACATTGCTTGCTAACCTTAAGGTCATCTGATATGATTACCCCCAGGTCCCTTTCGTTTTTTGTTGTTGTTACTACCTCCCCACCCATTGTGTATTCTTCCCCTGGGTTCTTGTTTCCCAGGTGCATTATTTTGCACTTCTTTGCATTGAATCCTAGCTGCCATACTTCTGACCATTCCGCCAACCTTGCTAAGTCCCTTTTCATCCTTTCCACACCTCCTTGTGTATAAACCCTATTGCAGATCTCTGTGTCATCTGCAAAAAGGCATACTTTTCCTTCCAGTCCCTCTGCAATGTCACTGATGAAGACATTAAAAAGGACTGGACCCAATACTGAACCTCAGTACCCACTAGTAACCCCCTTTCTTCAGTGGACTCCATTTACAATTACCTTCTGTGTCCTGTTGTCCAGCCAATGTTTTACCCAGGCTACCACCCTGGGTCCCACTCCCAGGCTGGTTAATTTGACTATTAATCTTTTGTGTGGGACTGTGTCAAATGCCTTACAAAGTCTAGGTAGGCCATGTCCACATCCCTCCCTGGTCTACTACTTTGGTCACCCAGTCAAAGAAATCTATTAGATTGGTCTGACATGACCTTCCTGCTGTGAACCCATGCTGCCTTGGGTACTGTGCTCCACTGGCCTCTAGGTACTCAACTATTCTTTCCTTCAGAAGTGACTCCATCACTTTCCCTACCACAGAGGTCAGACTGACAGGTCTGTAGTTTCCGCCTCTGTCTTGGTCCCACTTTGTGAAGGGAATCACATCCGCCTTCCTCCAGTCCTCGGGTACACCATCCTCCCATGATTTATTAAAAGAGTAGCCAGTGGTTTCACTAGTTCCTCCCTTAATTCTTTTAGAATTCTGGGGTGAATTCCATCAGGACCCATTGCTTTGTCCACCTTCAGTTTTAGGAGTTCTTGCAGAACCCTTTCTTCTGTGAAAGGACTGGGATCGACCCTCTCAAGAGTGCTTCTTAATTGGATTAGGCACTTCCCTCCTCTTTGTGAGTACTGAGCAGAAATATTCATTCAGTATTCCTACTTTTCACTGTCCCCTCTGCCCACCCACCGCTCATTCTATTCAGCCTCACTATCCCTCCTTTGTCTTTCTACCGCTGATGTACCTATAAAAGGTTTTATCCCCTTCTTAACTGAGTTGGCTATCTTTTCTCAGTTTGGGCCTTTGCTATTTTGACTTCCTCCCTGCTTCCTTCTGCCTTAACTGGTACAGCTCTCTGTCCTGCTCCTTCTGTGTTTCCTTATACTCGAATGCTATCTTTTCTTCCTGACTTTCACAGCCACCTCTTTGAGAACCATAGTGGCTTTTTCTTTCGCTTTGATTTATTTGCTTCACACAAAGGCTTGTTGCCTCTGTGATGGCAGTTTGATAATTCCCCATTGTTGCTCCACACCTCCTTTTAGCCTGTTTGCTAGTGCTTTTCTGAGGCACTCTCCCATCTTGCAAAAGTCAGCCTCCTAAAGTCCAGTACCCTCACTTTTGTATGGCTTGACTCTGTAGCTGAGTTTAACGTGAACCACACTGTTTGATGGTCACTTGTCCCCAGATGGCAACCCACTTCTAGATCTGGAGATCCTCTCACTGCCCCCGCTTGAGAGTACGAGGTCTAAGATTGCTCCCCTCACGAAGTGGGTTCCGAACTAGCTGTCTAAGCCTGCCACCTGTAGGGCATCAAGAATGGCCCTGCTTCTTGGATGTGGCTGCAGCAAATGTGCTCCAGTTAACATCTGGCTTATTCAGGTCTCCCATCAACAGTATCTCCCTTTCTCTGCCATTCTAAGAATGCCTTCTATCATATCCTTGTCCATTCCTTCCCCTGACATGGGGTCTGTACACAACCCTGTGCGGACTGTGGTGCCTTTTCCAGTCTCCAAGGTGACCCACAGTGCCTCTCCCCCCTGTTTACTCTTTTGTTCAGTTGCTTTTATCCCTTCCTTTATACAGAGAGCTACTCCTCCCCCTCTTCTCCCCTGCCTGTCTCTCCTGTAGGTTATGTACCCTGGTATGTTAACATCCCAGTCATGGTTCTCTGTGTACCATGTTTCTGTGACTGCTACGATATCCAGGCATTCCTCTTCCATTAAGGCCATCGGCTCAGGGAGCTTGTTGCCCAGACTACGGGCATTGGTACTCATTACCCTCCATTTCCTGATGGCCTTACTCCCTTTTGCCCCATCCCTGTCCTTCTTGCCTTTGTCACTTTCTCCATTTCACCCTGCCCTTCTCCCATCGACACCTCTATGTTGGTGTTTGCCGACTTACTACCGTGATTATTTGGGGAGCTAGGATTTTCCTGCCCTTTCCAGTGCCTCCCCTTGGCTAGTTTAAAAGCTTCACAATGAAGCATTTAAACCTATCACCTAGGATCCTGGTTCCCCTCCCGGACAGATGCAGCCCATCATGCCAGTATAGGCTTGCATCACTCCAGGTGGACCCCCAGTCCCCAATGAAGCCAAATCCCTGAGCTCCACACCAGTTTTTCAACCACTGATTGAATCTCATGGTGCGGAACACCCTAGCCTCTCCTATGCCATAGATGGGTAGCACCTCCGAGAAGATTACCGTGCGTGCTACTTGACTAAGGCACCTCCCCAATTCCACAAACTCTTCCTGCACTTCTCTAATCCCTTTCTTAGCCAGGTCATTTGTCCCTAGGTGGACAATGACATCCAGCTCCCTCCCCTGTGCAGCTGCTCCAGCAATCCTGAGCATTCGCTCCCTGTCCCTCCAAGCCATGGCGCCAGGCAGGCACCTTACCTCCCTCTCCCTTCCTCCCTCTCTACCTTCCTAACAATGGAGTCCCCACCAGGAGTTGTTTCTTCCTGCAGGGTCCCCTGCCACCTTCCTGTGGGTCTCCCTTTGTGGAGGTTCCCAGCATCCTCCTTGGTCTCCACTGTGGGTGCCTCCATAGAGGAACCACACTTTGCCAGAATGGCATAGGAATTGTGGAGAGGTACAACTGGAGGGATGCGCCTTTGTTCCACCACCCTCACCCTCCCTGAGCCCACTGTGGTCCAACCGCTCCTCTTTCTTGGCAACCTCTGAGGCAACGGCAGTGGCACTGGTGGTCCCTGGACATTTAGTAACACTAGTCAGGGGTCCGTGCCGACGGCCTGCAGAGGGGAGCTGCAGATTTAAGAGAATTTGCAGTGTCCAAGAGTGTGGAGGTGGGAGAATAGCAAATTTTTAAATACCCGGTGTGAGGCAGAATTTTTAACCTGAAGGGGGAGAGAGTTCCAGAATTTGGGAGCAAAGTGAGAGAATGCCTGTTTGCCCATTTTTGTTGCGCAAGGTCTGGTAGAAAGCATAGGGACTGAGGAAGACCTGAGGGTACGGGTTTGGGAGGCAGGAGTCAGCAGGTTAGCCAGATAGTCAGGGCAAGGGGGTCTAGACAGTGAGTCAATAAAGCAGCCCAGGGAGTAGGCCCGAAGATCCTTAGGTGACAGCCAATTTAAACCAGCGTAGAAGAGGCAGTGATGAGTAAGGCGAGGGTCAGTTAAGGCGAATCTGCAGATGTTGTTATAGACAGTGTCCCATTTGCTGAGCATAGAAGAGTTGGCAGCAAAGAGGAGGGAACGGAGACTGGAGAACTGAGGCTTCAAAACCAGCATCCCGGCGTGACTCAAGGTCGATGTGGTAATGGGTGATGAAGGTATTTGCTGTCTTCCTTGGGGCAGCCCGACAGATTTCCTAGATAGGGATGTCCCTGGAAGCAGCCACCGACGCAGTGGTATGGTGGGTAGAATGAGCTCTTATCCCTGTGGGAGTCTCCTTGCCCGCCAACCTATAGCAGAGATCAATGTAATCCATCTTGCGATCGTCTGCTTTGCTGCAGGTCTGCCAGAAGTGGTTTCAGCGTAGGTGACAAACAGCTGGCAAACCTCACCCCGGATTTCCGCCGTCCTCTCCTTATAATAGGAGAGAGCTCGTCTCAGTTCCAGAGTATGGAGCCTGTACTCAGCATCCGAGGTGTAGTTTGGGTAGAACATAGGCAGAGTCAACACCTGGTTAAGGTGAAACTCTGACAACACCTTCGGGAGGAATTTCAGGTGGGGTGCAGGGCAACCTTGTCCCTGTGGAAGACCAGATAAGGGGAGTCCACCGAGAGTGCCTGGAGCTCCCCTGTCCTTCTGGCAGAAGTGACAGCCACCAAGAATGCCGTCTTCGACAAGTGTGACATCTCACACTTGTGTATCAGTTCGAATGGCTTGCCCATGAGTTTTGTCAAGACCAGCAGTAAATCCCACGGAGGTGGACAAAGCAATGGGTTCATGCACCGGAGGGGATATGTGATCCAGGCCTTTGAAAAAGCACCAGACCACCTTCTCCTGTGCCACCGTCTGCTGACTGGCCCGCACCCGATAGGTTGAAGACCTCCTTTGGACAGAGACCAAAGGTAGACTAAAATGCTAGCCACAGTACAAGACAGAGGGTCCAGGCCCTTGCCCTGGCACCAAATGGAAAATCTTTTCCATCTGAAGGCATAGCACTTTTTGGTTGACTACTTCCTGAATGCTTCTTCTACTGTGGGTGCATCCTCTGAGTGACCCAAAGCCTGGAACTCTAGCCGCTCAGGTACCAGGCTGTCAGGTGCAAGGATTGAAGGCCCGGACGAAGGACGTTCCCCTAATTGACAGATATCAGGTCCAGGCATGCTGGAGGACACCTCGGGAGCCTGTTGCTGAGGCTGAGGAGATCTGGATACCAGAACTGGTGTGGCCAGTCTGGGGCTACCAGGATCACCTGCGCCTTGTCTCTCCTCTCCTCTCCTTGAGGAGCACCTTGTGAATCAAGGGGAAATGGAGGGAAGGCATAGAAGATGCCTGGGGTCCATGGCCTTGAGAAGGCATCCCCCTGCAGCGATCCCCGCTGAGGGGGGTGGGCATGAAACGGCCTCAGCTTGGCATTTTTCCTGGAGGCAAACAGGTCCACCATTGGTTTGCCCCAGTGGGAGAACAGGCTGTAAGTTACCTCTGGATGGAGAGACCACTCGTGGGATGTCTCACCTATGCAGCTGAGAGCATCCACCAGTTGATTTGAGGCTCCTGCCAAATGAATGGCTAGGAGATCTGCCTCCAGTCGGCTCTCAAGTGTCCAGATGTGGAGCGATTCCCTGCATAGCAGCAGGGAGTGAGTGCCGCCCTGCTTGCTGAGGTAGTACATGGTCGTGGTATTGTCCGTCTGGACTTGAACCACTTGACCCTGAAGCTGCTGAGCGAATGCTGTCTTGCCAGTCTGACCGCTCTGAGCTCCAAAAGGTTGATGTGGTAATGGGACTCCTCAGGGGTCCAGAACCCATGGACCCTGTTGTCCCCATGTGGGCTCCACAGCCCATGAGAGAGGAATCGGTCGTGAGGATGACCGTTGGCTCGGGGCAGACAAACAGGATCCCTTCCTGCAACCGGTCTAGGATGGTCCACCACTGGAGAGCGTCCCACATCTTCTGGGTCACAGTGATCCGCTGGTCGAAATGACCTAGGTGCAGAGTCCACTGTGCGGCCAGCTCCCATTGAAGGGGGGCACATATGCCACCTGGCCCAATGGACCATGGTGGTGCAGGCTGCCATGTAACCCAAAAGGTGCAAAAAGTCCCAGGCAGGGTGCAATTGCCCAACCAGAAATGATTGGGCAAAGGAGGAGAGAACTACTTCCCTGTCCGCTGGGATCTGAGCTCTGGCTAGGCGAGAGTCGAGCTCTGCCCCAATGAAGCACATCACCTGAGAAGGCATGAGCTCTGACTTGGTCTTGTTGATCAGGAGGCCAAGTTGAGAGCAGGTCTGGAGGGCCAGGTCCCTGGACCTCTCCACCTCTTGGTGGGTGGAACCTGCTAAGAGCCAATCGTCGAGGTAAGGGTATACTCTGACCCCTCGATGCCTGAGGTGGGCTGCCACCTCTGCAATGCATTTGGTGAAGACCCGTGGGGCCGAAAACAGGCCAAATGGCATGGCTCGGAACTCGCAAAGGGTTCCCTCTGCTCTGAAGAGGAGGAACCACTGGTGAGACAGATGGATTGGGACGTGAAAGAACACATCCTGAAGATCCAGTGAGCAAAATCACGTTTTGCTCCAGGGATGGTATGATCTGGGACAGAGTTACCTTCCGAAAGGTGCATAGCCTGAGATACTGATTCGGGTCGTGCAGATCTAGAATGGGGTGCCAGCCCCCCCCCCCGTCCGCTTTGGGACCAGGAAGTACCTGGAAACGAACCCTGGGTTGACTGGAGGATCTGCCACTCGGACCACTGCATCCTTGAGGAGGAGCTGGGCTATGTCATCTCTCAGAGCCGACTGGGTGTTGGCTGATACTCTCTCCTCCCGTGGGGCGTGGGCTTGGCTGGGTGGGTACTGCTCAAATTCTAGAGGCAGACCCTGGCCAACCACTTCTAAGACCCACCTGTCCGTGGTAACCACGGACCGGGCAGAAAGGAAGTGGCGGAGCCAACCCCCCACGGGAGGACCCAGAGCTGGCGTGACAAGAATAGGGATGGCCACCCCTATCCCGTCACTGGGCAGGCTTGGAGGAAGAGGGTCCTTGGCCTGAACCGCAACCTCCTCTGCGGGACTGGGGAGGGCCAGGCTTGGACCAGGGGTGCCAAGCCTGTGCCTGCTGATGCTGTGCTCCCTGAAAGGAGGACTGCGGGGCCGCAGAAGCAGAGTGCCGAAAAGGCTTCTTCTTCTGCTGCTGCTGCTTCTTAGGGCCAGGGGCACTTTGAACAGAAGTTGCCGAGTCCAAGGTGGCATTGGACTGTTCGAGTCGCTGAAGGTGACCATCCACAGCTGGACTGAAGAGATCGGTGCCAGGAAAGGAATATCAGCAAGTTTGTACTGGGTATCTGCCGTGAAGGTGGAAAGCCTCAGACAAGCCCTGCGGCATGAGGCAACCACGGCTGCCATCGAACAGGCGCATGAGTCCCCAATGTCCAGAGCCGTCTGAAGCTGCTGTTTGGCAATGACACAGCCTTGGTCCTGGACCTGCTTTACCATAGACTGAAGGTCCGTGGGGAGATGTGGGAGACCCTAGAAGGGCATGGGAGAAGTGTGCCATGATGATGGCCGAGCTTGCCTGATGGAGGCCTAAAGAGGAGGTCACATAGATCTTCCTGGCAGAGTGGTCCAGTTTCTTGGATTCCTTGTCTGGGGGTCTATCGGTGCCGGCAGAACTGCCTGTACGTCTGAACAAAGAGGCAGTCACAAGGCTCTCGGCTGAGGGATGTTCTGTGAACCCTGAGAGGGACCCCATGGGCACCGCATACTTGCGGGTCATCCGGGCAGATGGCGCTGGGCAGGAGGCAGGATACTGCAAAAGCTCCAAGGCCAGGCCAACTGGTTCGGCCACAGGAAAGGCTTCCGTCAGGGTATCCCCTCCCTTGAGAATGTCAGTGAAAGGGTAATCTGCCCGTTTCTGGATTGGTTCCAGGGACATCCCTGTGGATGCAGAGAATCCCTTGAAAGGATGAAGGGCCTTCCTCCGTCGACAGATCACCATCCGACTCGTCATCCCACAGGTGAGAGTGAAGGTCGGTGTTGTCTGAATCCGAGGTATCTGGATATAACGGTCGGCAGCCAAGGTCACCCTCAACGTGCCTGGGGCGATCAGGCATGAGGGTGACCAAGATCCTGTGAGGAAGACCCAGGGTTGACTGAGCTTCCTTCATAGGAGCCCCTCCCAAAGGCTGTTTAGGCGGTGGCTCCACCACAATCAGTGGAGAGACCGATATCGGCCAAACTGGAGCGGGTTTAGCCGGCTCCGTGGCGGGGGAACCGATTTCACCAGTTCCAGAGGAGTAGGCTTCAGTCTAGGAGGCAAAAGCCAAGTAATGGCTGGAGCAGAGACCGTGGTCGGGTTCTGCTCAGACAGGATCAGCTGCTGCCACATCAGATCCTTGTAATGTTGGCGGAGATTCCGCCGAAGCCTCTCCTCATCCGAGGAGGACAAGGATGACCAACGGTGTCGCCTCTTTTTGGCGCGCTTGTGCGCCTTCCTCGGCCTCTTGGTCGAGGGGGTCCGAGATCTCAATCTGGATCCGACTGGCTGAGTCGGTCGTTCGGGAGACACCAATGGGACCGGTGACTTCCCGGATCAGGGACCGGTTCCTCGATGGGATCCCCAGCTGGCTGGGTGTCCTCGTCGGAAAAAGACAAGACCGGAGTCCTGTTGAGAGAGTCGTTGACCGGAACGGGCGACAATGGATCGATGGGATTGAGAACAATCTCAACCTTGTTGATCGAGACCTCATTCGACTGGCCAGATGGCAAGGCCAAGAAGCCAGTGTCCGAGGAGGCAATTTCAACAGAAGTCGATACTGCTGGCTCCTGGGACCGAGCTTGCTCACGATCCCAACAACATCTTCGCCGAGACGAAGACTGATTTGGATCCTTATGCCTCTTATGGGACCAAGAGGAGTGAGAGCCCGCAGGTCCCTCACCCTTAGATGGGAGAGAGTGGCACAACTCTCGGAAGGAACCCGAAAAGGTAGAGCCCAAGTTGAGAGGAACAAAAAATGACTGAGAGGAAGACTCTGCGGCCCGCGCTGCTTCTTCTTCGAAGGCCTGCATTCGCTCCAGCTGTTCGGCGGATCCCACAGCTGCGGAGACCGCCCTCCGGGCCTCTTTAGATTTCATCGGAGGATTCCATTTTTCGGGTCTGCCCAATTTGAGGCGTGCAAGATGATCGTCGAAGACGTTCGGGTGAAAAGCAAGACACTTCTCGCAAGTCTTGGTGTCATGGCTGACACCCAGACAATCAACACATGTGGTATGCGGATCAGTGCGTGACATTTTTTGGACGCATGGCACCAGCGAAATCGGGGGGAAGATTTATCTTCCATGATGGAATGATGAGAATCACCGCTGCTAACTCGAATGAGTCGAAGTTTCGGAATAACCGAAGAGGAGGCAACCTAAATCTTCCAGCGGAAAGGAAGATCTGGCACCATGGGGCGAAGCAGAGGGCTATACCACCCAGGTGGGTGGGAGGAGCCAGCTTGAAGACCTTCCAGTGATCCTTAAAGGGGAAAGGGACATGCCAAGAAGTGTAGATGAACAACATATCCACGTCCCTAGAATGTCAATAGCTGACAGTCGGGCCTAGGTATCACCGGTATCGGATCCCGACCTGGTAGGTAACAGGAAGTAGTAGGACTAGTTTTAATATAGTAGCCAATAAGCACTCCCCATTCTGGTGAAGGAGGGAGGTAAGTGATAAGCTCAATGGCAGATAACCCAAGGGTATGGAGATATGTGCATCATTATAGCCCATATGGATTAGAATTCTGATATTCATGGAACTGGAGAAGAAAACGCCCATATCTCCAGAAAGCCAAGTCTTCTAGATTCTTTATGAGGTGGTAGGGAGCCGATGTGATAATGAGTGGCAGAATAGAATCCACTTCCATGAAAGCTTGAAAGGAAGGGAGGAAACCAGAAGAATAAGATAAATATGATCCACCTTATGTGGAACAGCTGAGATAGTGGAAGGCTGATACGCTTCAAGGCAGCCAGCAAAGCTTTCTGCTAAGGTTGTAATTAGTGAAGAAGCCACCACAAAGAAGCATCTCTGGCAGATCAAGGTATTCTGCCATATCCCTACTTTGTCATGTTTTTTGGATAATCCCATGATTTACTATATTGGTATCATCACATCATTTCATAGAATGAAGGGTCATCTGGAGGGTCGCTGTGTAGTCCAGCCAGGCCCTCAGCCAGGTCCGAGAGGGGAGACTTGGGAAGAAAGGCCAACCCCTGGAAGGCCACCAGTGAGGGTAACTGGGAGCTTGTGCTGAACTGAAGAATAGTTTCTTGCACAGAAGGAGAGAGTGACCAGGGAAGGAACGGAGCCCGGTACATCTGAGGTGGGAGAAAAAGGAGATCGTGGAGGGTCGCCTGGCCCCCTAGGAGTGGAGGGCAGGGAGTACCATAAGGCATGCAAGACGTCCGGTACTACCGTGGAGACGTCCAGTTCCTTCTGAGAAGGAGGAGTGTGTAAAACACAAAGGGGGGGGGAGACGCGTAGCTTGAGCAGGTCTCGCCCCTGGGGAATAGAAACCAGGGTCCTGATCTCTGACTGCCTGACCCCTGTGATTGACCACCGAAGAGGGTGGAGGGGTAAACACATGGAATATGCCATCAGTGCATCATTGAAGCCCCATTAACTAGGGATGAATATGAGGGTACGCCGGTGATGGAGGGACACCGGAAGCGGTGCTTGTCGACAAGGCCCAAGTACAAGAGGTTAAAGAGGGTCTCACCCGCTCTCTGACTGTAATGGAACCCAGAAAGGGTTATTTATGTAGTGCCCCTTTTTATAGTGCTGGTAAGCATAATTAATGCACCTCTGATGTAATAGAGAGGCATGTCGATGGTGGTAGCCATCGTGGAGGATGGCAATTAGTCAATGTTGAGGGAAGCTTAGAGGCACCGGCAATGGCGGAAGTTGGTGATGAAAGAATGGATGCATCATCGACGGTGGAAGCCGTTGATGGAAGCATAAATGCATTGTCAATGGAAGCTGTTGATAACAGAATGGATGCATCATCGACAGTGGAAGACGCTGACGAGAGAATGGATGCATCGTCGATGGTGGAAGCCGTTGATGGAAACATGGATGTATCGTCGACAGTGGAAGCCGTCGATGGAAACAAGGATGCATTGTCGACAGTGGAGGCCGTCGATGAGAGAATGGATGCATTGTCGATGGTGGAAGCCGTCGAGGATAGAATGGATGCAATGTCAACGGTGGAAGCCGACAATGGAAGTACAGATTCATCATATAAGGAAGGTGACGGTTATAAGCCGTCAACAGAAAGATGCATCACGGATAGTATGGGGGCCGTCGATGAGGAAGAAAGACAGAGGGTGAGGAGGCCGTCGATAAGGACGAAAAATATAGAGGAGGGGTACTCCTGCTCTCTGTGTGTTCAGAAATGTAGATCCGTAGATGAGGAGATGAGGAGATCATGTTCGATGAGCTCCATGGTAGTGGTAGAATCTCGTCGATAAGTGCTGTTTTCAGAAGTTGTTCTAGGTGCTGTACAAGCTGAAGATGGCTGGAAGATGAACAGAGGATACAGGGGCTGCCCACTCATACAGGAAGCAGGAAGATGATGTCATCGGTGGGTGGCCCCTGGTGAAGACTGCTAGAAGAAGCTGCCGAGTGACAGCGCCCTCTGCTGGAACCTCCCAAGAGTAATAACCTACTGCAAGAGACCATTCCGTAGAAGACAGTACACTTCCGTAGGAACTTACCGTAAAAGCAGATCTTTGAGAGAGGTTCCTTCAGTAGGTCATTACATTTAGGACTTGCGCCACCTGGTGTCGGGCCGCACGGCAGACTTTTCTAGCAATCCCTGATGGGGAACCGTCTAACGCTGTCGCGGACTGACGCTGCGTGGCCAGATACAATGGGCGGTCCCACGCCCGCCTCCTCATGCCCTCCCCACCGAGCCAGGAAGAGGCCTGACAGCAGAAGTAAACAGGATTTGGAGTCCCTGTGTAAGAAATAAAATGAGGGGAAGGAGGGAGGGAAAAATATGACCTACTGAAGGAACCTCTCTTGAAGATCTATAAGTTCCTACGTAACTGTACTATCTTACTTCGAGAGGGTTCCTTCAGTAGGTCATTACATATAGAACTGAGTCCCAAGCAGTCCCTCCAAAGAGAAACTGACAGAAACAAGGGAGGAGGAGGAGAAAATAACTCCAACAGAACTGGGAACAAGAATGGACCCAGCCTAGGACACAAGGCCCTGCAAGACAGCTAAGCCGAAGCCTGCCCTCCGCCTAGAAGCAATGTCCAGACTGTAGTGTTTGGTAAAGATGTGGACAGAACTCCAAGTGGCTTCGGCACAAATATCAGCCGCAGAGACGTTCTGCAAAAAAGCAGTGGAAGTGGCCATGCCCCTAGTAGAATGACCTCTGATGGGACCCGGCAGAGGTTTTTCGTACTTTTGGTAACAATACCGAATACAGTTGCCTAACCATTTGGAAAGGCACTGCTTCGAAACCGCTTTGTCTTTTGACCTGCGGGCAAAGGAAACAAATAGCTGATCGCAGCTACAGAAATCCTTTGTTCGGTGTGTGTAGCACCGAAGGATCCGATGGACATTCATGGTGTGCAGGAGTGCCTCACCTCTGTTCGTAGGGGATGGAAAGTAAACTGGAAGCTCTACTGATTGGTTCAGTGTGGCTTCTGACACCACCTTGGGTAAAAACTTAGGGTTTGTCCTGAGGACCACCCGGTCCTTGTAAAAAATAAGGTAAGGCTCTTTACAAACCAGAGCGTGAAGCTCTGAAATCCTTCGAGCTGACGTAATGGCAACTAAAAATAATGTCTTCCAGGAAAGGAAGCATAAATCGCAGCTCATCGCTGGTTCGAATGGGGGCAGGGGGAGAGTGAGTTTCCAACACAAAGTTCCAAATCCCAAGGTGGGGTTGGGCTCATGGATGGGGGTTTCAGATGGAGGATCCCTTCAGAAAGGTTTTGAGACCTCCAGCTGAGTCACAGGTTTACCATCCACCAGTTCGTGGTACGCTGAAATTGCCGAAAGGTGGACCTTCAAGGAAGAATATGACAGACCTGAGTCTGACAGATGAAGGAGGTATTCCATGACTTGTGGGGCAGAACAAGAAAAGGGGTTCCAATTCTTGGAAGTCGCCCAGATGGAAAAACGTTTCCACTTCATGGCCTAAGTGGAACGAGTAGAGAGTTTTCTAGCCTCTAAAAGAACCTCAGCTACTCGAGAGAAGACCCCAAAGCAAGAAATCGCTATATCTGCAGGAGCCACGCATGAAGATGCAGAGTCCTGAGCCCTTGGTGGACAAGGCGACCTTGATTCTGAGTAAAGAGGTCGTGAGTCACTGGAAGTGGAACCAGTGGTTCCCGCTTTAGCTGTTGTAGCAGCGGTAACCAAATTTGTTTCGGCCAGAGAGGGGCGATGAGGATCATCCTTGCCTTCTCTGCCTGAAGCTTGAGAAGGACCCTCTGGAGAATGGGAAATGGAGGGAAGGCATACAAAAATGTCCCTGTCCAGGAGAGAGAGAGAGTGCATCATGCCAGAAAGCACCATGCCCTGGAATGAGCAAGCATAAACTGGGAAGCTGTGCGCTGTATTGGGGAGGCGAAAATGTCGATTTCCGGACGCCGCATCTTTGGAAGAGAGATTCTGACACTTCCTGATTTAATTCCCATTCATGATTTAGGGTCCGAGACCCGCTGAGACTGTCCATCAGGACACTCTGAATGCCTGGAACATGCACGGCCACTAGGGCCAGATCGTGCTGGACTGCCCAGTTCCACACCCGCATCGCCTCCCTACACAGGGGGTATGAAGCGAGTTCCTCCTTGTCTGTTGAGGTACCAAACTACTGACATATCGTCCGTTTGGACCAGCAGTGATCACTTGGGAAGGAGGGTCTGGAAGGCCTGTACGCCGTACAAGACCGTCTTCATCTCCAGAACATTGATGTGTAAGGATGCTTCCAAGCTGGACCACAGTCCTTGAGCTTGGCGCTCCCCTAGATGTGCTCCCCATCCCATGTTCGATGCATCTGTAGTTAGGGATGCCGAGGGAGCCGGGCTCCTGAAAGGAAGACCCAACGAAAGGTTGCAGGGGTCCCTCCACCACAGCAATTGTTTCTGAACTGCTGAGGAGACTAGGACAGGATGGTCTACATCGTCCAGGAGTTGATCCCACGGCACCCACAAGGACCACTGATTGACTCTCATGTGGAGCCTCGCCTGGGGAACGGTAGTGATAAAGGCTGCCATCAGGCCAAGAAGGCGGAGGACCTCCCGGGCCGGGATGGTCCTGGATGAAGCCACCAAAGAAGCCTGACGGACCAGGGTCTCCGTCCTGTGTGGAGGAAGGAAGGCTCTGCATTGGACCGTATCCAAAACCGCCACAATGAATTGTAGTCTCTGGGACGGGGTCATGGATGACTTGAGAATACTGACAGTAATTCCCAGTTTGCCAAAGAGGTTCAGAGTAAAGGACACAGCCTCCAGTAAGGAGCCCCTGGAAGGGGCCGAGATCAGCCAATCGTCCAGGTAAGGGAAAACTGCAATACTCTGGTGGCGCAAAAAGGACACCACCACCACCAGGCACTTGGTAAACACCCGAGGTGCCGAGGATAGACCAAAGGGGAGGGCTCGAAATTGGCAGTGCTCCCCTTGGAAAAGGAACCGCAGGAATCGGTGGTGGCTGGGGAAGATCGGGATGTGTAGGTAAGCATCCTGCATGTTTACAGCGCACAACCAATGATTTTCCAAAAGGAGTGGAAGAAGGCTCTGGAGTGTTAGCATCCGGAACTTTTTTGTACTCAACGAACAGATTGAGACTGCTTAAGTCGAGAATGGATCTCAAGTCACCCGTCTTTTTTGGAACTAGGAAAAAATGAGAATAAAACCCCCTGCCCCTTTGCCGAAGGGGAATGTGCTCCATTGCTTCTTTAAGCAAAAAGCTTTGACTTTCTTCCTGAATGAGAAGAGCCTGATCCCTGGAGAAGGAAGACCTTTTTGGCGGAGATTCTGCGGGAATTTCCAGAAACTCTATAGTGTGTCCAATGGATACCAGTTGCAGGACCCATACATCTGAGGTTATTGCCTGCCATTCCGGCGCATGGCGGGCGAACCTCCTCCCCACCTGCTCCTCATTGTGAGACGGAGGAGGCAGTGGGGATAGGGAGTCAGGAAGTGGTAGGACTTTCAGGGGGAGGGCTTCCTGAACGTCTCTGGTTTTTGGAGGCAGGAGCAGTGGTGGAACCTGTGTCCTTGTGTTTGCCCTGGCATCGAGCAGGGCCTGCTTCCTCTACCACTAGGACCTTTTCCAAAAGGGCTGCTGCCGCTGTTGAGTGCCCGATCAGTACATGGACCTCACTGATCTGAGGGAAAGGCCTCTATCCTGGAGATCAGTAATAATATCTTTGGTGTCCCCACCAAAAAGCCCCGAGCCCCCGGAAAGGGGCATCCTGAATCGCAGACTGTACCTCGATGGCGAGACCAGAGATGTGAAGCCAGGAATGCCATCATAAGGTGATGGGAGTCGCGAGCTACAGAATCAACAGAGTCATATCTAGCCCGCAAACCATGCCTACAGGAGAAGCGAGAGAGGTGAAGATCCTTGGCAAGTTCCTCCTTGAGGCTCGAGGGGTCCATTGCTTGGACTCGGGCCTCTAACCTGGCCAAGGTAACTTTTTGGTGCGACACCATGTGGGCCACATAGTTAAGAGACCGAAGCGCACATGTGGCCGAAGCATAAACCTTTAACGCCAAGCATACTCTAAGCCAGAAGTTTTGTGCGTGGGTACTAGAGCTTGTACCAGGGAAACACAGAAGAAAGGTATGGATTCTACAGCAGCAAGCCCAGGAGTGGTTATCAGGAGAATGGCAGTCAAATTAGCAGAGACAGAAGTCCAAGCTGAGACTGTACAGCTAGCACCAGTTATGGAAAAAAGAACAGGCAGTGACAGAACCTGAAAGCCTGACTGACTTTTTCAAATGGTGGGCTATACAACACAAAGAGACTGAGAAACAGAGAAAAGAAGAGATGCAATGACAGGAGCAGCGATGGCTGGATGCCATGCAAGTTCTCAAAGCTGGAGGATCTGGCACTGGTCCACCAGAGCAACAAGACAAAAACAACTTAGAATACCTTAAACTTACAAAGTTGTGTCCCTCGGATGATATCGAAGCATAACTGACAACTTTTGAAAGGGTTGCTGCAGCTTGCCAGTGGCCAAAGCAGCAATGGGCAATCAGACTGGTATACCTGACAGGGAAAGCCCAACTTGCCTACAGTCAGAAAACTATGACCTGGTGAAAAGTGAAATCCTGAAAAGGTATGACATCTCAGGAGAGACCTACAAGCAGAGATTTCATTCTCTGAAGTACAACTCAGTCGACAATCCTTGAGAAGCCTTCATCCGACTCAGGGAACTCCTGATAAAATGGCTCCAATCAGAGAGCAAAACAGTCCCACAGATCATCGACACATTTGCAATTCATCAACATCATGGCTACAGATGTGCAGCTTTGGGTAAAGGAACACCAACCAGAAAGTGGAGAAAAGGCTGTTCCTTTGGCCGAAGACTATCAAATAACCAGACAAATGCCACAGCAGCGAGGTAACAGCCAAGCACCGGTAAGACAGGAGGCAGTACAGCGCAGTGGTTTAAGGCTCTGAACTGCAAATCTGGTGACATCCAGCAGACCAGACCTGGGTTTGAATCCCACAGCTTCCACTTGCATACTGTGTAACCCTGAGCAAGTCACAACTTTCCTGTGCTCCCAGGTCGCTCCTGTAAAAAAGCTTTCAGCTTAGTGTGCTTCTCCTGGTTAAACAACTAAATAAATAAATAAGACACTTTTTCCCATTTAAACTCTAAATCTGATAACTCTGGTGGGGGTAACAGATCTGTGCCCAAAGACTTTATTTGCTGTAACTGTAATAAGCCAGGTCATATTGCAAGAAACTGCCGTAGTAAGAAGAGTGCCATTGGAGCAGATTTGTCCTTAGCAAATTGGGGCAAGTACTTAACAGATGTGAAGGTGGGAGATAAGACTGTGAAGGGACTTACAGATTCGGGAAGTAGACAGGCCCTAGTGCTTACTGAAGTGCTAGGAAAACAGTGCCCAAAATGACCAGGTACTGGTGTCATCTGCATCCATGAGGACACTCGATTTTATTTATTTATTTATTAGCTTTTGGTAACCGGGTGAGTGGACTAGACATAAAGACGCCTATTTTCAGGCACGACCCGGGAGAATACAAGTGAGAACAAAAAATACACAAACTGTACAATGTGACGCAGCACAAGGAAGAGATAACACAATGGAATTTAGTGCAATACAAACAATTGACAATTAATAAACAGAGTAAGATAATATCAGAAAAATATAAACAGTACCGTAATGAAAAATAAAACAAGTGCTAACAAATTTGTACTGGAACTGGCTGACAAGTACATCAGAAATAGTAATTCCCAGTACAAGGCCAAATATAGAGAGAAAGAAAGGAAGAGGGGAAAGGGGGAGATGGGAGGAAATAAGAGAAGGGGTGAGAGGGAAAGAGGGAGGGTGAGGAAAGAACAAGGTGGAAGGATTAAAAGGGGTCAAGGTGGATGGAAGCATGAGCAAGGATTTGAGGCCAATAGGTGTTCATGGCGGAGTTTCTTGAAACCAGCATGGGTAGTAGCAAGGCGAATTTCTTGTGGGATAGAATTCCAATACTTAGGGGCCGAGTAGGAGAAAGCCCGTGTACCCATAGAAGTTTTATGTCTGGGTATAAAGAGGAGGGCATTGTCACTAGATCGGAGACCATAGGAGGGGGTTTTGGGGTGTAGCAAGGAGGCGAGGGAATTAGGGAGACCTGATCTAGTTATACCATCTAATAGGGAGCCAAAGGCCGGTAGCCGGTGGGCAGAAGGATTGAGCCATTTTAGGTCAGCATACAGCTGACAGTGATGTTTAAAACGTGGAGATCGAGAGGCATAGCGGCAGATGTTATTATAGGTGGTGTCCCATTTATGTAGGGAGGTCTTTGATGCTCCAAGGTACGTGACTGAGCCATAAGCAAGGGCTGGGAGCAATAGGCCTTGAGCCACTGCAAGCCGAGCAGATAGTGTAAGGGCATAGCTAGTACGGTATGCACCTCCAATTTTTGCGTTGACCGATTTTCAGGTGGTGGTGACATGGAGGTCAAAGTCCAAGAATTCATCAAGGAGGATACCCAGGTATTTGAAGGAGCTAATACTAACTACCAGGGAAACATCAGCACACAAAATCTGAAAAGAATTTCGATTAGATTTAAGTCTAGCTGGGGAGCCGAAAAGCATAGAGTGAGTTTTGCTAGTATTAAGAACAAGATTGTTTTCTATTAGGTAGGACTGAATATTTAAGAAGTCATTAGTAAGTGAACGGTTTATGTCCACGATGTTACTTCCACTACGATAGGTGACAAGGTCGTCCGCATACAACAAGGAAGAGCAGTCAGGTGCACATGATGGGAGGTGATTTATAAAAATAGAAAAAAGTAGCGGGCCAAGTATGGAGCCTTGAGGAACTCCCATATGTATGGGAGAAGTATTGGACAGGGCTGAGTTGAAGGAGACAGCTTGCATCTGGTTGGATAAGTAGCACTTGAACCAGGCAACTGTTTCAGTGGAGAAACCAAATGACTGGAGTTTAGCAAGGAGAAGGGTGTGGTTTACCAGGTCAAACGCCTTAGTTAAGTCAATAAAGAGAGCACCTGTCAAAAAGCCAGATTCCATTGCACCATAGATGTCATTTGTAAGTTTTAGGATGGCAGTGGTAGTACTATGGCCTTTGCAGAAGCCATGCTGAGAAACAACAAGGAGGTTATACTTCTGGAGGTACTCTGTGGTTTGGGTTGCTACTAATTTTTCCAGAATTTTTCCGAGCACGGGGAGTATGGATACAGGTCGATAGTTAGACATGATTTGAGGATCACCTTTCTTAAGGATGGAAATGATTCTGGCCATCTTCCAGATGTTGGGAACAAAACCCTGACATATAGATAAGTTAAAGATTTTCGTAAGAGGGGAGGCAATGAGAGGAGCAGCGATTTTCAGTAGCCTTGGTTCCAGACCATCTGCACCAGTACTAGTGCTGTCAGAGATGGATAGTAGCAGCTTTACTATCCCACCACCCAAGTGACTTTGACTATTAAGGGTATGTCACATCAAATGAAAGTGGGGGTAGCACCTAAGTTACCTTTACCTGTGATTATTGGAGATGACTTTCCAGATTATACTGAGTTAATCAAAGAGGGAGTAAATCCTGATGTTTCAGCAGCTGTGGTGACAAGAGTTCAGGCAAAGAAAATCTCGAATGATGGGGACTTCCTTTCGCTGATTTTGATTTGGACTTGTTTGAGCACAACTCCAAGATCCAGAAATCCAGGAAAGAAAGACGATGCCTGAAGAAACAGTGGCAACAAAAGACTGATGGAGATAAGGGGTTAACATATGAAAATGCTGAAACTAAACTGATCACTGATTGTGATTTTCTTTCAGAACAAGCTAATGATGTTTCTCTCCAGGGTTATTTTAAGCAGCTGGGTGTGAACTCAAGACAGGGTGAACCTATGTTTCAAAAATGTAATGGGCTACTGTACGGAGTTTGGGTTAAACCTCAGACACAGAACCAGATAGATCAATTGGTTATGCCACAACAGTATAGATCTGAGTTGTTACAGATAGCACATGATAGTCCTATGGCTGGTCACTCAGGGAGGGATTGCATCCTTGCCAGATTGCAGTACAGATTTTACTGGCCTGGAATTCATGAAGATGTTGCTACCTATCGCAGTTCCTGTGCTGTGTCAGAAAGTAGCCCCAGTGACTAAAAAAGACAAGCTACCCCTACCCTTGACAGATGTGCCTTTTCAGAGAATTGCAATGGATGGGGTTGGCCCCTTAGACAAAAGTAAAAGGGGAAATCGATTCATTTTGGTAGTATGTGAGTATGCTACTCGATACCCAGAGGCAATTCCTACGCGTACTGTCACAGCCCCAAAAGTTGCAGCAGAGCTTGCCAAAATTTTTAGCAGGGTGGGCATACCTAAAAAGATTATTACTGATCAGGGTAGTAATTTTGGTGCTGCATTACTGAAGGAGCTGTACCGACTACTAGGTATCACTGCCAGAAGAACCTCCCCATATCACCCTCAGACAGACGGTCTTGTTGAGCGTTTTAATCAAACCCTAAAATGCATGTTAAAAAGGTTTGTAAAAGGGGAAGGGAAAGACTGGGACCAATACTTACCTGCTTTTTGCTTACAGAGTAGTGCCACAGGCATCAACAGGCTTTTCACCATTTGAAATGCTGTATGGTAGATAAGCTAGAGAGCCACTAGATGTAATAAAAGAAACTTGGGAAGATAACTCCCATCAGAAACAATCTATTACGTCTTATATGTGTGCACTGAGAAAGAAGCTGGCAAAACATGCTGAAATCACCCATAGTGATCGGGAAGAGGCCCAAAACCAGCAGGTGTATTATGATCATGGTCTAAAAGAAAAGGTTTTTGAGCCAGGTGAAAAGGTCTTGCTATTGTTACCCACTATAGAAAATAAACTGCTAATGAAGTGGCAAGGGTCTTATAAGGTTCTTAGACGTACTGGCACAGTTAACTATGAGACTGAGACCCTGACAGGAAAAGCCCTACTAAGATATACCATGCTAACCTCCTCAAGAAATGGATTGAAAAAACACCAAAGGCTGCTTTGCTAGTTTTACCAGAAACTGATAAAGAAGATATTTATGTAGCTTATGATAGACTGGAACAAACTGTTACTACTGATGCTGTAAAGGTGAATGTTTTCTTAACCTCTGAACAAACCGCAGAAATTCGCAACTTGCTAAAGACATTTAACAATACTTTTACCACTGTGACAGGCCAAGCCAAAGGGGTCGAGCACATAATAAGTGACAAGGAATTCTCATCCTATTAGACAAAAGACATACAGATTACCAGAATGGTTAAGAGCTGTCGTAGTTAAGGAAATACAAAAAATGAAAGAACTGGGTATCATAGAAGAGTTGAGAAGTGCTTGGTCATCACCAATGGTGACTGTAAACAAAAGAGAAGGGGGTGTAAGAATGTGCCTTGATTTTAGGAAACTTAATCAGGTGTCAGAATTTGACAGTTATCCTATGCCCAGAATATATGATATGGTGGACAGACTGGGGAATGCCAAGTATATCAGTACCCATGATATCATCAAGAGTTACTGGCAAATCCTCCTAGCTAAAGAATCCAGAGACAAAACTGCATTTGCCACTCCTGTGAGATTCTATCAGTTCACCACCATGCCGTTTGGTTTACATGGCACTCCCGCTATATTCCAGCAGTACATTTTATCCCCTCACACTGGTTATTGTGCTGCATATCTGGATGATGTTGTGGTGTACAGTCCAGACTGGAAAAAGCCACCTGGAACACCTACGAGCAGTTATCCAAGCAATCAAAAAGGCAGGTCTGACAATTAATCCTACCAAGTGTGTACTGGGCATGCAGGAAACCAGATATTTGGGCTATGTTTTGGGAAATGGAGAAGTCAAGCCAGAGGTTTCCAAGATAGAAGATGTAGCTAACAGCCCTGTCCCCAAAACCAAGAAATATGTCAGGTCATTTTTAGGGCTGGCTGGTTATTATCGAAGATTTGTTCCCAGCTTTGCCGAGTTGGCTACTCCCCTCACTGAACTCACAAAAGAATGGTACTCGAACAATGTGAAATGGTCCCCAGAGCGTGATGAAGCTTTTTCGGGCCATTAAGGCTGCATTGTGTTCAGCCCTTGTTTTAAGAAGCCCAGACTTTGAGAAACAGTTTCTGTTACAGACTGATGCATCACAGGTAGGCCTAGGTGCAGTCTTGAGTCAGCATATAGATCCTATTCTCTACATAAGTAGGAAATTGCATGACAGAAAAGGTACTCCACCATTGAAAAGGAATGTCTAGCGGCAAAGTGGGCCATGGAGTCCCTTAAGTTTTACTTACTAGGAGCCGACTTTGTACTTGTAACAGATCACAATCCTCTCTGTTGGCTTAACCAGTTTGGAGAGGGAGAAGGAGCCTTTAGCTGGTGGCTGTGAGTGTAAGTAGATCTGAAAGATTTTTCTTAGCTGGTATTTCTGGGTGTTTGTAACTGTATTTGAGGGCTGGTCATAACTGCCATTTATTGTGCTTTTATATTTCGTTTGGGCAGGAGTAAGGGATTCTAGCAGACAAGTTGGTGATTGTGTGAGGTGTCACTACCAGAGGACTCCTTGGCTGATTGTGTTTTGACCCAGCCTGTGGTATACTCTCACCTGCCCACCCCACAACCCACCAGCCCCAAGGCTCACCCTACATTTACTGGGCGAGTCCAATAAGGCCTTGCAACATCCTAATCCTATTAGGGTGATGCTTGGGTAGTGCTGGCTACTGCATCTTGGGTACTTTTTGTATCGACTGCTCAGGCATTTGCTGGCTATGGCTGGGAAAAAGGTAGATTGATTGAGTGTATACGGATTGGAGGGTACTTTTATGGCTGAGGGGTGCCGATATTGCCCACACCTAACACTGAGGATGGGATCGAATGATGCAAGACCCGGTATCTTCGGGAGGATGACTGGGTGTGAGAGGTGTGGAGCGGCCATAATACTGAATTGGGCATGGAGGTTTGGGGGATGCCCAGTGTGTTACCAGTTGGCAGGCCTCAGGTGGGAGGTCGAGGGGATCAGGAAGCAGTTGGAGGGAGGGAGGGGGTGGGTTGGAGAGGGAAGGGGGGAAGGAACCATATGATAATAGGTGAGGACAAAATGGCATACCCCAGGGTATAGGGTCAGGAGTGAGAGGACTAGGAACACATGGTCGTCCTGGGGAGCAAGAGACATGAAAATACCAGTGTACGGTCCTCACTCCAAAAGGAGGGGGTGGCCCAGAGAGAGCCAAAGAAGGGGAAGGGGAAGGGGACAGGAGAACTTGGGGCAGGCATCACACTTACAAATCACTTCACCCTGCTGTGGATAATGAGGTGGAAGAGGCTGGCGGGCATGGCGTGCAGGATGATGGGGAGGGATTGGTCAGGTGTTGGGGGAGCCTGATCCAAAGGAGGGGAGGGCATGGGAAATGTGAGACCAGGGCACCAGATGGGCTGAGAGGGGGCAGCAGCCCAGGTCTGAGGGAGGTAAGGCAGAGGGGGAAGCACAGAACAGAGTCAGGGTGGACGAGGCCAGGACCCAGGACAGGGCAGAGTTGAGAAAGGGAAAACCAGACAAGGAGGGGGATGAGGAGGGGAGCACTCTGGGTAGGCCAGCTCAGAGACTGGAATTTCCAGAAGAGGGGGATGTAGACAGCACTAGGTCACAAGGGTCCGTTACTGCAGAACCTGAGGTGGGGAGAGAGGGGAGAAGGAAAGCAGGATTAGGAGGCCTGGGTGGAGAAGTCAATGGCAACAGACCAACCAGGAAAGAGTTAGGGGGGGCAACTAGTGATATTCAGGCTGTGAGGGGTGCGAGGAGCAAGCTGGGAGAGGGAGACAGAAGAGGGAGCCTGGAAGGGCAAAATCAAACTAGTGATGCCCAGGCTGTGGGGGGGGGGGCGAAGAGCAAGCAGGGGGCCATAGTCAGGAAAAAGAGTCTAGAAGGGCACATACAGACCTGTGACCCCCAAGTTGCAGGGAGTGAGAGGAGAAAACTGGGGGACATAGGCAGAAGAGGGAGCCTAAAAGAGCACGCACAAAATAGACACCCCCCAGACTGTGGGGGGGGGGTGAAAGGAGCAAGCTGGGGGATGAAGACAGAAGAAGGAGGAGTATGGAAGGGCACAAACGGGCAAGTACCTTGGGGGGAGAGGTGAAGGTGCTCCTGCTGGGTGACTCCATGATTAGAGGTATCCAGTGGGAAGGGGTTGGGGAAGGAAAAGGCAGCCCAGTCAAGGTTAAATGTATCCCAGGCCTATTGGTACATAAGGCCAAATTCCAGCTATACTCAATGGCAAGGGAATGCGGAGGATCCCCAGACTTTCTAGTTCACCTGGGAACAAACGATTTAGAAGGGAGCAGTGAACTGGAGATACAGGCAAAATTCAGGGAATTGGCCAGGGTTTGCCACTCTATAGGATGCTCAATCTCCTTTTCTGAGATACTGCCAGTACCAAGGACAAGCGGGGAAAATAAGCAAAAACTTAGGGGGTGAACCAGTGGCTCAGGGAGTGCTGACAGTCAGAAGGGTATGGATTGATGGGGGACTGGGGTGATACATGGGAAGACAAGGGGCTATATGCCAGGGATAGGCTGCATCTCAACCTGGAGGGGAAGGAGATCCTTAAACTAAAACTTTCTGGATTCACTGGTGATAGGTGGGGTTTAAACTTGTAAAGGGGAGAAGGATAGAAAGACAAAGCCCCAGCGAGGAAGCTTGAGGGTTCAGAACTAGATCATGCAAAGCGGCTGTGGGTAGCATTAAAAGACCGGGGGGAAGAGAGGTGGGGGATTGCATTGGGCTGCGAAGACTAGAGTGGGGGAGGGAGGAGGATGTTCCTGATCAATGCCAGGAGCATGGGCAATAAAATGCCAGAGCTCCAGGCAATGCTAGTTGAGGGTGCAGCAGACTTGGTGGCAATTACTGAGACATGGGCCACCCAGAGGCATGATTGGGACCTAAATTTAGAGGGATACGCAATGTTTAGGAAGGATGGGGGTAAGAGGGTGTGTGTGGCATTGATAGTCAAAATGACATAGTAGTTGGTGGCATCGAGGAGAAGTGGAGGCAATTTAGGTAACCCTAAAATGGGGGGTGAAAGATTAAAAATAGGTGGTGTACAGACCCCTGCAATGGAAGCGGAATTGGAGGATGATCTGGCTGAGAACATCAGGGGTCACTGTGGCCTCAGAAAGGGCAGGGTGGTGATCATGAGTGACCTGAACATGCTGGGGGCAGACTGGGGCACTATGATACCCTCAGTGGCCAGAGAGCAGAGGTTGATGGATGTCTTCCAGGATGCCTTCCTAGTCCAGTATGTGGGGAGCCTACTAGCAGGATTGGATCCTGGACATTGTCCTAGCAGATAGTGACCAGATAAGGGGCCTGGAGGTGAGAAGCCCATTGGCAGGCAGTGGCCATGCCACGGTCTGGTTTCTTATGTTCCTAGGGGGAGAGGAAATTTGCACTAACACAGAGATAGTAGATTTCATGGGGGCAGACTTTGAGGGCATGGGAAGGATTCTTAAAGGGTGCGTGGATGAAATAAGGCCAGACATGGATGCTGGTAGCTTGTGGGAGACCATTAAGAAGAGAATGCAGGAGGCTTCGAGGGCCTGCGCAAAGTTAAGGCGCAAGCAATGTAGGGCTAGTAAGCCGTGTTGGTGGACCCGGGAGGTGCAGGAGGCAATGAGGGAGAAAAAGGCTGCATATGCGGGCTTAAAGCGCTCGGGGGGGGTTAGGGAGAGGGAAGAATATGATTTCCTGGCTAAGAGGGTCAACAGGGTGGTAAGGGGGGCCAAGGCGAAGAAGGAGCTTAACCTGGTCAGGGATATCTGCAGGGGGGGAAAGGGGTTCTATAGACACATAGAGGAGAAAAGAAAAGTGAGGGCACAGAGCAGCAGGATTAGAACTGGGGGGGATGGGAGCAGGAAGCTGGGGAACAAGCAGAGGTGCTAAATGAGTACTTTGCCTCTGTCTTTACCAGGGGAGGTGGGGGATCTTTCCAACCCGATGGGAGGGTAGAGGAGCCTACTGAACCAGGAGGTCAGCTGGGGAATGAAGGACTGGATGAGACTAGGGCAGGGGATGGGTCATATCTAGACGGGGAAGAGAGGATGCATGAGGAGGGGCGGATGGGAGGGTGAAATCACAGCAGATAGGGTGAGAGATGCTCTCTGGTCGCTAAAGACTGAGGAGGCGTCCGGGCCAGATGGGCTGCATCCAAGGGTGCTGAAGGAACTGGCGAATGTGCTGGCAGCTCCACTGGCCTCATTCTTCAACATCTCCCTGATGACAGGGTGGGTGCCTCAAGATTGGAAGGTGGCTCATGTGGTGCCTATCCAGAAGGGGGGTTCCAGAGAGGAGATGGGGAATTACAGGCCCATTAGCCTAACATCTGTGGTAGGCAAGGTTATGGAGGGCATTATCAAGGAGGGGCTGGGGGGGCAGCTGGAAAGGTTGGGGCACCTGGATGACAGGCAGTATGGTTTTGTTTCGGGAAGTCATGCCATACTAACCTGGTGGAGTTTTATCTCTGGGTGACGGGTGCCCTTGACTGACACAGGCCGGTGGACGTCCTCTATCTGGATTTCAATGAGGCGCTTGATCTGCACCCACACCGCCTACTAATGAAGCTGGGGGGGATGGGGTGGGGGGCAGTTGCTCAGGTGGGTGGAAAACTGGCTTATGGGGCGAATACAGTGAGTGGTGGTTGAAGGGACAGTCTCCTACCCCAGGAGGGTCATCAGTGTGGTCCTCCAGGGTTCCCACTGCACTGCCCAGGAATCTGGTGGAAGAGACCACAGTGGAAGGATTCAAGAAGGGTTGGGACAGGTACGGGGGAAGCTGAGGCCAGGGAAGGCCACCCCTTGGGCTGGGGGGGGTGCAGGAGCGAGCTCTCAACAGGGGGGTAGCTTCTGAGCAGACACGATAGACCATGGGGCCTATTCTGCTGGCTTTTACTATGATACTATGAAATGAAGGATAAAAATTCTAGAATCACACAGTAGTACCTGGAACTACAGCCATTTAAATTTAAAGTTATGCACAAATCTGGGAAAGAGAATATCAATGCTGATTTTCTGTCTAGATATGGATCAGGAACTGAGAATTCCGAAGGTTGAAAAAAAAATGTCCGAGTTGAAACTTCTGTTTGATATGCTGCACATGCACTGTCCTATAAAGATTTCAAGCTGCTGTCATGTTAAAGGAGAATTTAAAGAAAGTTTTAGAAACCTGGTTTTGTAAAACAGGTTCCCTCTTAAGGACGGGGGTACGTGACAGGGTTGAACACGGCCCTGTCCCAGTTGTTATGGAGAAGGAGTTTAAATGCAAGGATCTGTTCTAGTCTCTCCTTTTCTGTCTGGTTGTGCAATCCAATTTTCTCGTGAGACCTTGGACTTGATCATCCGGCTGTTTTCTTAACGAACGGGGCTTGCAAAGTCTTATAAAAACAGGGTTGCAATTTCTTGCAAGAGAAACACAGAGACTGAGATTAGAAATTGAGAAGAAACCCAGATGGCCTTTCTCTGTTTATACCGCCTTTGTTAATAGTTATACTGAACAATTTTATTTTACTGTTATCAATAATAAAACACTTGTTGCAAATTTTACAACTGCTCCTGGTTTGCCTACGCTTCCTGACCTGTGCTTCAACTACTCCAGCCCCCACCTCACCTGAATGGGCTCTGCCCCTTGGGCTAGGCCTAAGAACATCCCTAGCAGCACAATACTGGAGCACAGAAGAGCCGGTGACGTGAGCGACACCAGAGCCACCCTTGGCACCAGAATCAGATTTCGCGCTGGGAGTGGTGTAGGTACCTGACCTGGCGCTGGAGACGGCACTGGAACCCAAGTTTAGGAAATAAAATAGATGAACCCTAGCATTTTTTAATTAAAGAAAAAATAAACATCTGTGTAGTTGCAGTGATGTGGTGGCAAGAAGGGGGAACTTGGGGTAAGCATGTAAAAAAACAGGTTACTCACCTGTAACAGTAGTTCTAGGAATGGTATATGGTGTACAGCCACACTTCTGGCTGTATTCCTTTCCCTGTAAATCTTGCCAGAAGGTATTCAAGCCAGCTCCTCCTACCCACCTGGGTGGTAACTCCCTCAGCCTGGCCCCACATAAGATCTTACCCGCTGGAAGCAAGAATTGGTGTGCCACTTGTCAGGGAAGGTCGGGTGGGTCTGTGTGGATGTACACCATATACCACTCCTAGAACTACTGTTACAGGTGAGTAACCTGTTTTTCTAGGGACGTGGATATAGTGTACAGATCCACACTTCTGGTAGACTCCTAGCAGTTCTCCAAAGAGAAGGTGGCAAGGCGCACACCCCCTATTTAAGGAACAGAGACTGGAGAACCGAGGAACCAAAACCAGCATCCCGGTGTGACTCAAGGTTGATGTGATAATGGCAGATGAAGGCGTGTGCCGACTTTCAGGTAGCAGCTCTGCAGATTTCCTGGATAGGGATATCCCTAGAAGCAGCCACCGAGGCAGTGGTATGGCAGGTGGAATGAGCCCCAAGCCCTACGGGAGACTCCCTACCTGCCAACCTATAGCAGAGGTCAATGCAAGATATAATCCACCTGTCAATCGTCTGTTTATTTTTATTTTATTTATTGAGGATATCGGATGACATACCTTTGAGTCACAGACTCCTTTACAAAGGTTCCACGTCAGTGATACACTGACATCAAATACAATAATAACAGCTGGACAAAAACAGTTACAATAAAGAGCATGTACTGTGAACAGTATTGTATCAAATAGCTACAGGTAACAGAGTATATCAGTTGGTGTTATACAAAATGCATAATATTGCATAATCAGGTACACTATACTAGTGGAAACAGTTAACAGATACATACACTGCAGGTCAGTGGCACCAGCCTGGACCTGGAAGTTACTTGATAACATATGAGGATTAGGCTGGACTGGGGGTGTCCATTGTCAAACATTAGCATGCACCAGGATGGCAAGACCAGAGTACAGTCCGTTGTCAATAGGGAGAGACGGGCAGTGCTTGAAATTAATGACAATCACAGACTGAGACTTGAGAGATTAGGTTTCGCAGGTGGGTCTTGAACCGGCCAAGTTTAGGGTCTATGAGGAGGGAATCTGGGAGGGAGTTAAGCCAGACGGAGGCCTGGTACCTAAAGGTTCCTTGACCCAAGGAGGTCTTGCAAAGGGGATACCTGGAAGTGGGCTGTCGCAGATTGCCGGGTGTGGTGGGTGAACAAGGGTGATTGGAGTAGGGGAGTAAGACCAGGTGGAAGTAGTCCAGCCGTGATTTTTTTTTAGCAAAGAGGCAGGTCTGATATTTGAGCCTCCCATTAAAGTTTAGCCAGTTGGTGGTAGAGTAAAGGGTGCAGGTGTGTGTGAGTTTGTCACAGCCAGTGGCTAGTCTACAGGCCTTATTAAGGACCTTCCTGATTTTGTTAAGGTGTGTGTCAGCCGCCCCATAGATTATGATACCATAGTCTATAAGTGATAGGACTGATGCGGAGATAGCTAGGTGAAGTGCTTCAGGTGGGAGGCAGCGCTTGTACCGATGAAGTAAACCAATACGCACACTGACAGCAGTGCTCAGTTTTCGGATGAGGTCATGGTTGGTGAATCCAGAGTATAGAGTGATACCCAGGTATTTGAATAAGGTAACCTGCTCAAGGGGGTTGTTTAGAGAGTTCAGTATGAGCAGAGGCAGCCCATTGTTCCTATTGTGGGCATGGGTGAACACCACTGATTTTGTTTTTTTATAGTTTAGGACTAGCCTATGCTGAACGATCCAGGATTCAGCTTCTGTAAATGATTTTTGGAGTGCACATCGGAGAGCGGTGGGGTCAGTATAGAAGCTGTAGAGGATGGCATTGTCTGCGTACAGGAGTAATTTCCCAGAGCAGGCCTTGGGCAGGGAGTTGAGGAACAGAGAACAGTAGCGGGTCTAGAATTGAGCAATGCATGATCCCTGAACTGACTTGGAAGGGGAGGACTATGTGTGGGCAAGCCTGACTTTCTGAATTCTCTTGGACAGATAGCTGGCAACCAACTAGCGGACTCAGGAGACAGACCTATTTGTGTAAGGGAATCTAGGAGAAGTGCGTGGTGCACTGTATCGAATGCCCTGGATAGGTCTATAAAAAGGCACCAGCAATGTGACCCATGTCAAGAGACGTGTGGAGTGCGTTGGTAAATTCTAGGAGGGCTGTAGTGGTGCTGTGGGTATTCCGGAAGCCATGCTGCTCAGGACACAGGAGGCTGTATTTGGAGAGGTAGTCAGTAAGCTAAGTGGCTACAATTTCTCCAGGGCTTTGGAGAGGGGAGGCAGTATTGAGATGGGTAGTAGTTCCCGGTTGGAATGCGATGCAGCTCTTAAAAATGGGCGTGATGAGTGTTGATTTCCATTTAGTGGGAAACTGGCCCAGCAATAGGGAGCGGTTCAGGAGCTTGGTGAGGGGGTAGAGAACTTCATTGAAGGTTAGCCTAAGTAGCTTAAGATCCAGTGTGTCACTGCTGAATCGTTATTTACTGAGGGCCTTGCGGAACAGGGGGGCGGCTTCATGCTGTGATACTGTTTTAAAGCGGAACAGGGGGGCGGAGGGGTAGGGAGAAAGAATTGGGGGGGGAGAACACTGCTAAGGTTGGAGAAGGAGGCGTTAAACATATTTGCAATCAGGGCAGGCTCTGTGGTAATAGACCTATTAGCCCAAAGCTGGGAGGGAGGTACTGTGGAGGCTTTGCCACTGAGCTCTTAAAGAGAGTCCCAGAACTTGCGCCCTGAGTCCCAGGTGGCAGTTGGCCTTACGGATGTTCCATGTACATTTATCACATGCCTCTTGGTAGTGTTGTCTATCAGAAGATTTACCGGTTTCCAGAGCAATGTGCCATAGATTGTCATGCTCCCGCATTTGGTCTAACAGGGCTTGTGACATCCAGGGTGTATCAACCCCTTCGACGACCTGTTTACTTAGGGGCGCATAGCGGTCACAGGCAGAATTGAAGGTGTTGATGAAATAGTCTAGTGCAGAGTCTATGTCCAAAGCGGTTGAGATGGGTGACCAGTCACAAGTTGAGAGGCACTGTTTAAGGGACCGAAGTTTGCCAGGTCTGAGATGGCGTTGGAGGATAGTTTTGGGAGAGGGCTTTTTTGCAATGTACAACCAGTGACAAAGCACTGGGGAGTGATCACTCAGGGCATTGGGAACTACCCTGACCTGGGTAGCTTTGTGGGGTGAGTTGGTGAGTACATCAAGGACGGTGGCAGTACCAATCCTCAGGTTGAGTCTAGTGGCAGTGGTCACGAGTTGGGACAGGTTATTAGAGGCTGCAGCATCCCTAATAGGTGCTGATGTGTCAGCCAGCCAATTAATATTAAAATCCCAGCCGGCAATGATTTCAGCCTTGTCTGGAGGTGGGCGAGGACAGAATGGAAGGCACTCTTTTGATTCCGGGGAGGAATGTATACTGAGGAGAGGAACAGGGGAGCTCTGTTTGTTGCGAGGGTGATTTTCAGGGTGAGGGCCTGGGCACCGTGTTCGAGGGTTGAGGGTGGGAGGGTGAGACATTGTAGTGAGTCCTGGATGTATAGTGCACATCCCCCACCTTTTTTGGAGGTTCTGTCGGCGTGGTATAATGTAAACCTGGGAAGTGAGACCGTGGAGTCTGGGGTACGGTTGTTGAGCAATGTTTCCACTACCGAAATGACATCAGGGTGATTCTGGGCAACCCATCCCTGAAAGATGTCAAATTTGTTGAGGACGCTACATATATTAAGGGAGGCTATTATGAGATCCTTATGGTCAGTAAGCTTAGGTGTGAGGGACTGGGCAGGTCCTGGGTTGGGATGAACGTCTCCTGAGAGAAGGAGCAGGAGAATGCGCACGGACGCTAATTTTAGCTGCTTCTGCACCAGCTTAGAGGTGCCAGCAGGGAAGGGGAAGAACAGTGCACAGTGGTGGGGATGGGCAACTGCCTAAGACAGGGAGAGGCAAGGCAGAGTAGCGACCATTGAGATACCGTGGCAACGCCAATGGGAGTAGATGTGGGAGGAGAGAGCATGGTCTGCAGATAAAATGAGTGAGGTGTTACCATGGTGGAGGCGGGGGGAGGGGGGGGTTTAGGTGAGATGCCCAGTGGGGAGAGGATATGGCTCACCATAGTGGTAGGTGAGTGGTGCATGACCTAGCAGAATAAGGGAGGTTGGGATTACTGGCGCAAGCCAAGAGGCAGTAGTGGCACCAGTAGGAGGGGTCATAACTGAGTACGGGGTATGGGGGGGTTGGCGACAGAGAGGTTAAGAGTATTAAAAAGCTGGATGAAATTAGCCTGACCTGGCTTAGTGGTAGTGTTGCAGACTTTGGTGCAAAGGGTCCTGGGTTCAAGGCCCGCAAGGGGACATTAGAGAAAATATGGGCAAAATTAAGGCTAGTGGAGGGGTAAAAGTGTAGTAAAGGCAGGGAGAAGCAGAGTTTGAGGAGGGTTAGCAGAGCAGTAGGAGGTAGGAAAACAGGGACTAGGAAGGGCACTGCAGTAACTCCTAATGATCACAGAGTATAAGCTGCAAATGGAACAGTGGGCACTTGAGGGGCAGATCATGTGACAAGTCATGTGACCGATCTCCAGCAATAAAGGGAGACTTGGGTGGGAGGGTGGCTGGGGCGGGGCAGTCGATGCGCAGTGTCGATGGGCTAACACCCCTCAGGAAACAGTGCATGGAGAGAAGGCTGCAATTACCTCTTGTACCTCTCTGTCTATGCCCACACTGACCAGAGAGCTGTTTCAGGCAGCTGCTGATTATACTGTGGTGGTGGTGGTGGTGGGGGGGGTCCCAGTGAGGCCTAATAAGGGGAGAAACAAAGAGCATATTAGTATACAGCGGGATGATTCCAGTCACTACTGCGCATGCGCAGTGTAATGGACAGAACACTGCTGTCTAGCCCTGTGCTGCGCATGTACCAAGTCTGAGGCCACAGTGAGGAAAGCCAAGATGGCGAAACCCCAAAGGAGACCATGACAGAGCCCGATACCAGACTAGGCAACAATGGGTATAGTGCACTATGCTACAGCCTAGATAAGCAGCTTAAGGTACAGCACAAAACTAAACAGTATAAGTAAAGCGACTAGCACAAATAGCGAGCATGCAGTTACACAGAGTCCTGAAATGATCCCTTAAGGCACCCTAAAAGAACAGTACAAATTCCAGTGTCCAAACAGTAGAACTTTCCCGAATTAAATCAATCAGTACCAAGTTGGAGGGCAGAAAAAAACAATCCAGTCTGTAGAGCAAATAACACCCCTCAGGAAACAGTGCAGGGAGAGAATGCTGCAATTACCTCTTGCACCTCTCCGTCTGTGCCCACGCCGACTGGAGAGTTGCTGCAGGCAGCTGCTGATTGTACTGTGGTGGTGGTGGTGGTGGGGGGGTTCCAGTGAGGCCTCTTACGCCTCTCTCTCTGTGTGTGTCCACGCCGACCAGAGAGCTACTTCAGGGAGCTGCTGATTGTTTAGCTGCCGGTCTGCCAGGTGCGGCTTCAGTGTAGGTGACAAACAGCTGGCGAACTTCTCCCCGAACTCCAGCCATGCACTCCTTATAATGGGCAAGTGCTTGCCGCAGATCCAAAGTACAGAGCCTGTGCTTGGCCTCCGAGGTGTGACTGGTGAAGAACACTGGGAGTTTCATCACCTGGTTGAGGTGAAATTCAGACACAATCATCGGGAGGAAATTTGGGTTGGGGTGAAGGACAACCTTGTCCTTATGGAAGACCAAATAAGAGACTCTACCGAGAGTGCCTGGAGCTTACTGATCCTTCTGGTGAATGTGATAGCCACCAAGAAGGTGGTCTTCCATGATAAGTGAGACATTTCATGCCTGTGCATTGGTTTGAATGGCTTGCCCATGAGCTTTGCCAACACCAGCAGCAAGTCCCAAGGTGGTAGTGGTTCACACACCAGAGGGGAACTGTGGTCAAGGCCTTTGAAAAAGAACCAGACCACCTTCTCCAGCGCCCGACGGCATACCAGCCCTTTTTACGGTGCAGAGATGGCTGCACCTTAAAGGTAATAGTCCGAAGGCCCGACAGAGAGGGACCAAAGGCTGTCGAGAATGATAGCCACAGGGCAAGATAAGGGGCCAAGCCCCTTGCCCTGGCACCAAATGGAGAAACTCTTCCATTTGAAGTCATAGCATTTTCGGGTTGACTCGTTCCGAGAAGCTTCAACTAAGGTGAGGACATCTTCAGAGAGACCCAAAGCCTGGAACTCTAGCTGCTCAGGAACCAGGCTGTCAGGTAAAGGGATTGAAAGTCCAGGTGGGGTACCTTCCCCAAATGCAAGAGAGCAGGTTCGGGTGGAGAGGAAGACACCATGGGAGCATGTAGCTGAGGCTGAGGGGATCAGGGTACCAGAATTTATGGGGCCAGTCTGGAGCCACCAAGATGATCCATGCCTTGTTCCTCCTGGCCTTGAGCAGCACCTTGTGGATCAGCGGAAATGGAGGGAAGGCATGCATGAGGCCCAGGGTTCAGGGCTTCGAGAAGGCATCCCCCTGCAGCATTCCCTGCTGAGAGGGGTGGGCATAATACAGCCTCAGCTTTGCGTTCTCCCTGGAGGTGAACAAATCCACCAGAGGGGTGCCCACTGGGAGAAAAGACTGTGCACTATCTCCTGATGGAGAGAACACTCGTGGGACGCCTCGCCCACAGCTGAGGGCGTCCGCCAGCTGGTTGGATACGCCAGCCACATGGATGGCCAGGAGATCGACATCCAGGCTGAGCACGAGGGTCCAGATGTGAAGAGCTTCCCTGCACAGAGGAAGGGAGTGCGTCCTGCCCTATTTATTGAGGTAGTACATGGTCATGGTGTTGTCCATCTGGACCGGAATGACCTGACCCTGAATGTGTGGAGCAAAGGCTGCCAGCACCAGCTGAACTGCCCGATATGATTGATATGGCACTGGGACTCCTTGTGAGTCCAGAGTCCATGGACTCTGTGCTCACCCAGGTGGGCAACCCAGCCCATCTGGGAGGCATCGATCATGATGGTGACCGTCGGCTCCAGGCAAACAAATGTGATTCCTTCCTGTCGATGTTCCCAGACAAACCACCACTGGAGGGGGTCCCACATCAGCTGGGTCACAGTGACTGGTCGGTCGAAGTGGTCCTTGCACTGAGATCATTGATGGGCGAGCTCCCACTGCAGAGAGCACATTCTCCACTGGGTCCAATGGACCACACTGATGCATGCAGTCATAAATCATAGGAAGTGCAAGAAATCCAGAGCAGGGCATAATTGCCCAACCCAAAATGATCAGGCAAAGGAAGAGAGAAGCTCTGCCTGGTCTGCCAGGAGCAGAGACCTGGCTCTGCAAGAGTCGAGCTATGCCCCAATGAAATGTATCACCTGCGAAGGTACAAGCTCCGACTTGGTCTCATTCGCCAGGGGGCCAAGGGACAAGCAGATCTGGAGGGCCAGGTCCCTGAACCGCTCCACCTCCTCCCTGGAAGGACCTGCTATCAGCCAGTAGTCCAGGTAGGGATACATCCAGACCCTTCGACGTCTCAGGTAGGCTGCTGCCACTGCAAAGCACTTGGTGAAAACCCTGGGAACCAAGGAGAGGCCAAAGGGCATGGCCTGGAACTCGTAGAGATTCCCCTCTGCACAGAACCGAAACAACTGGCGGTGGGACAAATGGATGGAAACATGGAGGAGCACATCCCAAAGATCCAGAGAGCAGAAACACATGTTCTGCTCCAGGGATGGAATGATCTGTGATACAGTGACCATCCTGATGGTGCGCAACATGGGGTTGATCCTAACATTGTTTTACTAGCCCAAACACTAGTGCAGGTTGACCAGGGCTAGTGCAGATAACTCTCTACTTGCCCGTCTTGACTAGTGCAGGTTTTCATGGTTGCTAATGAAGTTAAAGTCTCTACTTTAGCAGGCTCTAGTTCTCATGCTAATCTCTCTAAATGTTCCAGATGGCCTGGTGTGATTAACAGCTCATTAAGAGCTGCAATTACCTGGCAGTTCAAAAGGGGATCCCACAAAAGACTCAATGTGAGTCATTATCACTCCACTGTTAGGACTGTTAGAGTAGAGTGCTGTTAAGTCACTAGTTTCCAGTTTCCTGAATGTGTCTCTGTCTACCAAATTGTCCCATATTATTAAAACCAGTGTCCCTCATTTCTCTACATTTTGAGTGTCTGTATCCAACATTTCAGTGACAAAATGTGAAGACATATACAGGGTCAGCCCTGCAGGTGGTGGCTTTTAACCCAGCCTAACCATGACTTCCCTCTCCCCTTCAAATCTCTTAACTCTGTTCTTTCCCTAGACACCATTGCAGACCAGACTCCGAAATGACCATTCACAGATCCACAGCTGCCATTACTGGCAAGTGTAGGGGGTCCCCAGCTCTTCTAAATGGACCATGCCAGCCATCAATGTCCATACGTCCCACCCTTATCCCACCCAGCATGTCCTTTCATTACAAAAACAAAGCTTTGGATCATGTATGGCACAAAATATACCTTAATAAAATACATAATTTGAACTCTTAAAAAAGGCATTCCTGGAGTACATAGATCATCCTATATAGAAACAGAGATTGTATAGCACCATGCCTGTATACTGTTTCCCCTGAGCTGATGAAAGGCCAGTGTTAAAGGAAAAATCTGTTTTTGTTGGGGGCACAGCATACTGAAATCAATGCTTTTAAAAATAAAAATGTCATAGTTTTCTGTTTCCCAAGCCTCTTATGTTTGTGTAGCTCCCAGGCCAAAGAAATCTTAGATATGTTCCTGGCTCACTCAAGACTGTACGAAAACTTCCAGAAGTGCAGGTCTTTAGTTGACTATAGAGTGGGGGCTGAGACTCTTTCTCTGCCTGACTCTGTTCATTGCCCTGTGGGTGGTGGTGACAGTGTGGTGAGGTGCATGATGTTGTCAGCTATTGTGTGTGCAGAGCCAGGACTGCTAGATTGAACATTTGCTGTTGTGATGTCCTCTTGTTTGGTGGTGGTGGTGGGAGGAGCAGAAAGAGGAAGAGAGGAGGCCATTGTACAAAACATTGGGGGAGGGGGGCTCACTGTGTGTGATGGCACTGCAGTCTTTTCTTTCTGCTGGGGAGCTGGAAGCAATGTGGGAGGAGGATAAATGTGCAATAATTGGAGTATTTCTTGGTTTGCATTGTTTCCTGTATAACTGATCAAAATTTGCCATTATAATTGAGGGCTAGTGCAACTATCTGCGGGCTAGTGCAATTGTGAATCAACTTGCCCTGCTGGCTAGTGCAAAAAAAGGTTAAGGTTGACCCATGTGCGCAACTGAAGGAATTTTTATTTTTATTTATTTTATTTAGCTTTTGTTAACCGGGTAAGTGCACTAGCCATAAAATGACTATTTTCAGGCACGACCCGGGAGAGTACAGACATGCAGAAACTTAACAGGATAACAAATGATAAGTGCTTTACATACAATGAGTTAAAGAGGATACAATATATCAGAACATATAAAGTAAAGCGCTTTACATACAATGGGTTAAAGTGGATACAATATATCAGAGACATACAGAGTAGACCGTGCATACTTATGCAATGAATGTAGGACCTTGGACAATAAATTATCAGGTGACATATCATATGAACAGAACGAGGTACACAAAAACAGGTAATACAAAAGGAAGAAATAACCTTTGAGAGCAGGGGGTGTCATTAAGGAAAAGGTTAGTAAGTGAGGAAGAGGGGAGCAAGTCATGAAATTAGATTATATGAGTGTATGTAAGTGTAAGGGAGCTGCCTGCAGTGCAAGATTGTATATGGGCAGGGAAAGGGAGCCGGGACAGGCTGAGGCAGTAAGAGGGTTATACAGAGGTGAGGAAATACTATTGTATGGCCAGAGACATCAGTCATTAGGTAGGGTGAAAGCAGGAACAGGTATCAGCAATCAGCAGATTCGAGCGCAGTTTTCTCTTAAAGCATGTGTGGGAGCTAGAAAGTCTAATGTCGAGGGGAAGGGAATTCTACAGCTGTGGATCCGCATGCTCAAATGCAACAGTTCCTTTCCTAGTGCGGCACCTCGGCAAATTCAGAAAGGATTTATCAGCTGATTGTAGACCATGAAGTGTGTCCTGAGGAACACACATAGCTGCAAGACACCTAGGGGGATGATTTCGAATTATCGAATCAATAAGAGAGCCAAGGTAGTATTTCCTACTAGCTAACGGAGAGAGCCAACCAAGATCATTATAAAGCTGACAGTGGTGTTTAAGCCGAGGAGCAGAAGAGGCATAGCGACATATGTTGTTATATGTAATATTCCATCCGAGTAGGTCAGTTTTATGAGCAGCCCCAAATAAGGGAGCCCCATAGGTTAGGGTGGGGAGCAGAATCCCCCTCGCAATGGCCATTTTAGGCGATGGCATGAGCATATAACTAGTCTTATATGCAACACCCAGTTTGGAGTTGACAGCTCTGCAAACAGTCTGTACATGAAGATTAAGATCAAGAGATTGATCTAGCAGGATGCCCAGGTACTTGAAAGAGGTCACACATTCCAGTAATTGACCTTCTAAGTCCTGCACCGTCAGTGCTGTTGTGCAAGCCCGGAACTTTGGGGCCGATCCAAGCAGCATGGCTTTAGTTTTGCTAGTGTTGACAGCCAGTTTGTGGTTGTATAGCTAGTTTTGGATATTGTTAAAGTCAGAGGAAAGGGTTGTGTTGATAGTGTCTATATTAGTAGAATTTGTATAGTTGACAAGATCATCAGCATATAGAATAGCAGAGCAGGATTTTAGAGCAGCTGCAATGTCATTTATATAAAGAGAGAATAGGAGGGGCCCTAGGATGGAGCCCTGAGGTACACCAATGTTAATGGTGGTACTGTTCGATAGAGAGGAACTAAATTTCACCACTTGAGTTCTATTTGTCAGGTAGCTTTCATACCAGTCAACAACAGAGGAGGAGAAATGCAGGTGTCGAAGCGAGGAGAGAAGCAAAGTGTGATCAACAAGGTCAAAAGCCTTTGTGAGGTCAATAAAGACAGCCCCAGTCAGATTGCCAGTATCCATTTTTGAAAGAGTGTCTGTGGTAAATTTAAGGAGTGCAGTTGTTCAGGTCGTGCAGATCCAAGATAGGGCACCAGCCCCCTATCCACTTTGGACCAAGAAGTAGCTGGAGACAAACCCTGGGCTTACTGGAGGGTCCGGGATTGAGCCACTACCTCCTTTTGAAGGAGATGGGCAATGTCCTCCCAAAGGGCTGACAGCATGTCTGTGGGCACCATGTCCTCCCCGTGGGGCACTGACTCAACAAGGCAGGCAAGCCTCGAACTCTAGAGACAGACCCTGGCTGATCACTTCGAGGCCCCACCTGTCCATAGTGACAGTGGACCAGGTGGAAAGGAAGTGGTGGAGCCGGCCCAACATGGGAGGACCCAGGGGAGACAGGACGGACATGTGGGAGTTGCCCTCCATCCCATCACTGGGCAGGCTTGGAGGGGGAGGAGGAGGAGGTTCCGGATGAGGAAGCAGCAGGAACTCGACCATCCAGTTTGTGGTAGACTGAAGCAACTGACTTCGGTCAAAGAATGTCAAGCCTGTGCCTGCTACGCAGCTGGGGGCTGGGACGACTTGGCCGCAGGAGCAGAGGGAGGTGGAAAGGGCTTCTTCCTCTGAAGTTTAGAGCCACTGGGATCCCTCTGGGTGGAGGCGAGAGTCCAGGGTGGCACTGGACTTCTCAGTTCGAGTGAGGTGACCTTCCACCCCTGGCCCGTATTGGTCAGTGCCCAAAAATGGGACGTTTGCCAACTTGTGCTGGGTATCTGCTGTAAAGGTAGAAATCCACCTCCAAGCCCTGTGGTGCATGGCCACCTCAGCAGCCACACACTGGGCATAGGAATCGCCAATGTACATCGCTGTCTGGAGCTGCTGTTTTGCCACTGTTCGGCCCTGGTCCCGGACTTGCTTGACTGTGGTCTGTAAGTCAGCTGGGAGCTGAGAAAGCACCTCATCGAGAGTGCCTAGAAGGGCATGAGTGAAATTGGCCACCAAAAGGGCAGAACTCACCTGAAAAAGGCTGAGAGAACAGCTGTACAGACCTTTTGGTCATATGATCTGATTTCTTGGATTCTTTGTTGGGAGGTTTGTCCATGTTTCCGATGGTGCCAGTACGTGGAAAGACCAAGTCGGCCACTAGACCCTCAGCCAAGGGGTGCTTGGTGAAACCAGACAGTGAACCTATAGGGACTGCATACTTTGTGGCTATATGGGCTAACGGCACAGGGCAGGAGACAGGGTGCTGCCAAAGCTCCAGAGTGGGGCCAAGAATGGCCTTGGCGACCTGGAAGGTAACTCCAGGGGAGTCACCTCAGTTGAGAATTTCAGTCAAGGGATATTTTGCCCATTTTTGGATGGGTCCATCTGGATCCCGGTAGATTCCAAAATCAAATGGAGCAAGCCCCTGAAAGAAGTGGGACTGTGCTCCACAGACAAATCCTCCCCTGATTTGGCTTTTAATGGATGGGAATGAAGGGAGGAGTCCTCAAACTCTGAGGATTTGCTGAAAAGCGGTCGACCGCCTGAGTCTCCGCTGACCCTACTGGGTCTATCATGATACTGGTGACCGAGAGCTGATGATGAAGCCCAGCAGTAGTACGGGCATCCTTAGGAGGGGGGACCATCATTCAGCTGCTTAGGAGGCTGCTCCACATGGATGGGCGAAGAGGTTGGAATAGGCTGAGCAGGAACCGGCTGAGCCAGAGCAGGCTGGGGCCTTGATGGCGGGAGCCATGGAAGATCTGGGTTGGGGGCCAGAACTGGCTAAACCTCGGAAAGCATGAGCTGCTGCCACATTAGCTCTTCATAGTGCCGGCACATTTTGCATCAGACAGAGTCTCTCCTCACCCAAGAAGGAAGATGAGCAAGAATAATGGCAGCATCACTTGCCCGACTGCTGAGAGTGGGAATGCCGATGTCGACGAGGGCTGCTCAACTCCGGACTACGGGATCTCGACCTTGACCACTGAGGAAGCGGACGGTGAGAAGGGGAGAGAAGCAGCAAAAACCAAGGATCCTCCGAGGTACTGAGACCTTGAGGGTTAGGGACTGGATCAGGAGGCTGATCTGACCCTCCCTGAGAGGTAACAGGTAGGACCAGAGTCCTAGAAAGTGAGGTATCCACCTCGTCCTGCAACAACACATCGACCAGCTCGAGAAAAATCTCGACAGGTTGGTTGACGGGTGTCTCGGCCAACTGGCCCAATGGGGAGACCATGGAACCAGCGGCCCGGATCGAAGGATCGACTGTGGTCGAAACCTCCAAGGAAGCGTGGGAATCCAGGGCCCCAAGAGTGCTTGAGATCCTACGATAGTCTGCAAGACTTTTTCTTAGTCTCTTTTGAGACAATTTTGAGAATTTCTTCTCCTTAAAGTGGCCCTGCCCAAGGGTGGGAAGGGACTAGCACAAATCCCTAAATGACCCCATAACGCTGGTGCCAAAAGAAAGCAGCACAAAAGCCGAAGAGGCATGCTCCACAGCCTGAGCCGCTGCCCCCTACAGAGCCACGAGTTGTTCCACAGATCTCGCAGCTGCGGAGACCACCCGACAAATGTCTTTCAATTGAATGGGAGGGTCCTGTTCATCCAGTCGCCCAAGAAGGAGTCAAACATGCCAGTCCTCCAAGGTACAGGGATGCAAGGCCCAACACAGGCCACAAGCCTGGCAATCGTGATTGTGGCCTAGGCAGTAGATGCATGAGGTGCGCGGGTCAGTCCGGGACATCTTTTGCCCACAGTCACACTTTCTGAAACCGGGCACTGCCTTCGAGTCATCCATGATGAGAGTTTCGAATGAATTCAAAAATCACTTGAAGACTTTAGTCAGATTTGAAGTGTTGAAAGCAAAGGGCCTACTCAGCACAGAGAGATAAGGAGGGAACCTTCTTCTTCCAGGGGAAGGGGAGATCTGACATCACGGGGTGGTGCCGAGGGAGTTACCACCTGGGTGGGTGGGAGGCTCCAGCTTGAAGACCTTCCAGCAAGATTTAAAGGGAAATGAATACTGCCGGAAGTGTGGATGTACACTATATCCACATCCCTAGAAGGTTAATATTTTTAACAGAGACTGAAAGGGAAGGAAAAACAGAGGTGTAGCCCTGTATGTAAGGGACAATATCGATGCAGTGCAGCACAGTAGGGATGAAGACTCGGAAGCTGAAGAATTATGGGTTGAAATTTCACAGCAGGGGCCCCAAAGGCACCTCCACATTGGCCATCCCGCCTCTCTGTTTTGCCCCTGGCTGCTGAACGTAGGCTTCGGAAGCCTGCCCTGAAATCACCCTTGCTGGGGTTGCTGCTGAGGTTGCTGTGGCTAAAAGGATTGAAACTGAAATTACTCTTTCTTAGGCTTGGGGGGTTTTGTGTCCTTCGGTGATGAAGTCACAGAAGCCAGGGTGGCATTTGACTTCTCAATGCAGGTGAGATGTCCTTCCACCCCCAAGCCGAAGAGGTCAGTGTCCAGGAATGGGACACTGGCCAACTTATTTAGTTACTGAATTTTGTTGACCAGGTAGGCCCACTGAGATTAGAGATCCTTTTTTCAGGGGCGACCCCGAGTTGGGGGGATATAGATGGTAACCAACTGAATTTGAACCCGATTAAGCTGTTGGTGGTATTTTTAGTGAATGGGGGAAATCTGGCCAGGACACCGGGGAAATTCCCCTGCTCTGTCTGTAGGGGTATCCTTCGCCATCTGCGTTGCCATGGCCACTCCGTGTGAGATGCTGGAGGAGATGGATGCAGAAGGTGCAGGGGAGTTGGGCCTCCTCTCCTGTGCTGTTGCTGCAAGAGGCTGCTGAGGAAGCTTGTACTGTGGCTGAGGTTGTCGACCTCAGCATTCTGGAAGCTAATGTTCCTTTGGCATTGTTTAAGTCCGACTCGCTCCAAGCTATTGCCTACTGGTGACGAGGCTCATTTACTGGCTAAATGTTCTCAGTTGCTAAAGAAGATGGACTTACTGGACAAGGAGCTTGCAGCTCTCCCGGTGGACTCTGAACTTGTTTCTGCGAGTTCCCCTTCGAGGGTTTTCGGTCGGACTGTTATTGTGGCGGGACCTGTGACGGTTGGTACACCGCAGGATCCCGTTGTTCCGTTGCCCACAGCGGCATTGCCTTCAGGATCTGGGGCTGGCAGTTCTTGTTCTGTGTGCCCAAAGCCCCTGCCTGACTTGTCCAGCACTCAGAGTAGGCGTCACGGTGGTTCTCCACGAGGCGCGCAACTGATGTCATCAAGGAGTGAGGAGTCAGCATCAGGACATGCTCCTGATGGTCCTGTTTTTTCTTTTGCTTCTCGGTCTCAACGTCCTGGATGGAGCAAACAACCAGGCAGGCTTTCTACTGCCTTGCCGTCCCCTGTCCTGGACGTCGAAGGTCTGGGTTCGGATCCTCTAAAACCACAAACTGAGACAACATGGTCTCCTGAAATGGCCTTGAAGAGCGCTGGCTGGGAACAACTGGACAGCGGGTCTTGGTTGCCTAACTCTCAAGACCCTTCCTACATAGCTATGTTACAGCATGCTGCAGCACCGGTGGCCACCGAGATTCCTGCCCTTCAGAGCTCCAACTTACCGCGGGGTAATTCTTCTATTTGCAACAACTCTGATGCTAAAAATATGATTTGTGAGGATGTCAATAATGATAATGATGTTACTGTTTTAAGGCCCGAGACACAACCCAGTGAGGTAGGCCCTACTACTCCTGCTTTACTAAGTCAGGTAGTGGGGGAGGACAATATTTCTGTGGCACCTGAGTGTTTAGCTCCTGATCCTGTGCTGTTGCAAGAACCTGATACTGCTCCTGGTAAACCTGTGAGTTTTAAACTCACAGACTTATTTAGTAACAAGGGTGACCCTGCTCTCAGACGTAATGCTGTACGTCTCCTGTATAAAGGTGGGTTGGAGTGTCCCCCTGACAGAGTGTATATTGCTAAAACCTTGCTCAAGGGTTCAATGCAGTTCTTTTCCTCAGAGATCTTTGCCTTGATTGGCTTAGGGAATACTAATTATGATGTTAGCTCTAAGAATGTGTCCAGCTTAGATTGATTCTGGGCCCAGTATGCCACCTGTAAGTCTTCTCCTATTTAGTCCCCTTTTCATGTTCTTCCTTTGACCAAGCCGGCTGTTAAAAATATAACCATTATGTTTAAGAATGAAGGGGTAAACACTGAATATATTTTATTTTGGCTGAAGCAGCGTTGTGAGGTTTTGAATAGACCTACTCCTACCTTGGACAGTGAGCACATTTGGGATGGGGGGGTGGAGGGTTAGAGTTAAGTTATACCTATGAACTCGGGACCCAATCACTTACCCAGTTTTTATTTTTTTTTATCTTGGGAGAGATAAGGGGATGATATTTTACGCAAGTCAACCTAGATCTTGTTTTAAGTATGGCTCTAGGGCTCATTTGAGCTCAGCCTGTGATACAGTTAAATGCAGTCATTGTTTGGAATATGGTCATGTTTCCAGTTCTTGTTTAAATTTATTCAAATGTAACTTGTGTGAAAATACCAGTCATGCATATGGTCGATGCCCTTGGGCATCGCACAATAGAGATGACTGTCCCTCTCATGAGGGTTTGATTAATATGGCCCAGCAACAACAGGCCAGGAGGATTGCAGAGCATGATTTGCAGGCTGGCGTGGAGACTTTGCGTCAGACCCAGCAGATGGAGCCCTCTGAGGTAGTGATTGAGAAGGAGGATTGTTTACCCCAGGGTGCAGTAGAGATAGTGCAGGACCCTATTGCTACTGGGGTAGATGTTGGTCCTGACCAGACCGTCTCTGTGTCAGAGAATCTTAGTGAAATGCCTCCCCCTTCCCCACCTCCACACCAGACCCCACCAGAGACAGACCAATCGGCCTTTATCAAGGTTCAGCAGAAAAGAAATAGGAAGGGGTCAGCGGTTTCTAGCCGGGGTAAGGTTCCTGGAGTCAAGACTTGGAAATCTGGAAATAAATTTGCATTACTGTCTACAGATGGTACGGATAGGGATTCTGCAGATGAGCAAACAGACACCTCATCTACTGTTTCCAATACGGACGCAGAGGAGGGTGGTGACACAGACCCAATTGCTAAAAGGACTAGACAGTGCCGACGGAGCAAGTCGCCCTAATTTCTCTTTATGGACTCCTTGTCATTTTTTTCTCTAAACATAAATAGTATTAAGGGTGAAAGGAAGCTTGGGGGGGTTATGCTCTCTCTGGCTGATATGCATTGTGATATTGCGTGTCTGGTGGATACTAGGTTGAAGACCAATCTGGAACTTAGTCAGGCCTCGAAGACTTGGCCTCATGGACCCTCCGTTTGGTCTTCTGGTGTTGATAAATGTGATGGTGTGGGCATTTTGTTTTCTAATTCGGCCCTTAAAGTATCTAGACTTGTGGATATTCATCCAAGGAGAGCACTGTTGCTGGACATTTCCTTCCATTCTGAAAGGTTTCGGCTAGTTGCACTACATGCTCCCCAGACTTAGGCACAGAGATTAGCCCTTTTTAAATTGGTACAACCCTTTTTGCATACTTCCAGACTGGTTATTTGGGCTGGAGATTTTAATTGTGGCCTACACCAGTCAGACAGGGGGCTTCAGACTTCTAAACTTTTTTGTGATTCTGTTTCCCTTAACAATGTTGTCTCCACTGCCCATCTTCAAGATGCCTATAGGGCCCTGCATCCTAGGGGTGGGCCCACTTACTTCCGGGGAGAGTGCAGAACCAGGATAGATTTTATATTTCTTTCTAACATGCTTCATGTAGTTAATTGTACCACTGTTAGGAGTGAATTCTCTGACCATGCTGCCTTACGGGTTAAGATTTCTTGGTCTGATGTTCCCCGCAGTAAAAAGAATAGGTATAGACTTAATGAGTCTATGTTGCAGGACCCTAAGGTCCAGAAACTATGGAGGCAGGAATGGGATGCTAGATTGTCTGTAGCCGACCTTTGTGATGATTTATCAGACTGGTGGGAGGACTCTGAAGTTAGATGGAGACAGGTTTTTCAGAAAAAAACTGCAGATCTCCATACCTGCCAATACAAGAAGTACAGTATTTGGCATTACGACAGCAGCTCCAGAATCTAATTTTCCTATCAGACAGCTCTCATCAGGATTATAGTCTGCAGATTTCCATTCTTAGTCAGATGAGGAAGTTGCAGTATGATAGGGCTAGATCCTTGGGGCAAGAAGCTAGGTTTGGGACTAAGATGCTCAAGGGAGGGTTGGATCCCTTTAAGGAATGTAAGGGCAGGGTTGAGTCCAGGGTAATTTATAGTCTAGTATCTACCTCTGGGGATCTTATGAGTTCTCCGGAATTACTGGTGGATTTCATAGAGACTCATGTTTTAAATATGTTAGGGACTGAATCTGTCTGTGATAATGCTGAAGGATTTTTAGCCTCCCTTAACTTACCCCGTCTCACACCCGATTATTGCGTTACGTTATCTAAAGAGATCTCTGAGGAGGAGGTAGTCCAGACTATCAGTATTTTAAAACTGAACTCAGCTCCAGGGTCTGATGGACTCACGGCTGGTTTTTATGCTACGTTTACAGAAGAGCTGGCTCCAACTTCAGCTATCTTGTTTAATGATATGTTATCTAAGGCCCATTTTTCTAAATCAATGAAGGAAGCTATTTTGGTTTTAATTCATAAAAAAGGTTCTGTGACTGACCTTAATAATTGGAGGCATTTGAGTCTTCTTAACGTAGACAGCGAGATTATTGCTAAAATTTTGTTGGCTAGACTTGTTCCGGTAGCAAGACTTATCAGTCCAGCTCAGACTTGTGGTATTCCTGGTAGATCTCAAAATGATAACCTTATCTTATTGCGGGAATTGTTTGCCTTGGGGTACATGAACCACATTCAGGGGTGGGTGCTCGGAATAGACCAGGAGAAAGCTTTCGATAAGGTTTCACACCAGTTTTTATTTTCTGTTCTGGCAGCATGTGGAATCCCTTCTATATTTTTAGGGTGGATTAAAACTCTCTATTCTGAGGCTGTCCTTATTCCCAATGTTAATGGATGGTTGGGGAACAGGGTAGTGGTTAAACATGGGGTTCGACAGGGGTGCCCCTTGAGCCCCCTGTTGTACAACTTTGGAATTGATATGTTGATCAGAGCCATCCTCCAATGCCCTGGGGTGCTTGGCTTACACGGACCGCATTTTCCTGCTCCTCTCAAAATTTTGGCTTATGCGGATGATCTAGTCCTTACTGTGGCTGCCGATACTAATGAAACAGTCTTGGTGGATGTCCTCCGACAATATTCTGCTGTTGCAGGGTCTCAGATTAACTTGGAGAAAAGCATAGGCTTTCCCTTGGGGGACCTTCCTATCCCTGTGACTGGTTCCTTTGCTGGTATCAGGGTTTCTCTTGAGCCCATTAAAATTTTAGGTCTATGGTTTGGATCAGGGGATATGCAATCTCTCAACTGGAACAATGTCTTGGGGAAAGCCGATAGGCTTGTACTGGGTGGAAACAACACCAAATAGGTAAAAAGAAGCGGGTTTGTTTGCTTAAGACTTTGGTGGTACCTATATTCTTGTACCTTTGTTAAGTTTTCCCCCCCTATAAAATTGTTTACTAAATTATATAGTATTTTTTTCAGGGTTTTGGGGCTCTCGGTTGAACCCTATTAAACAAGGTCTGACCTATCGCTATTAAACGAGGTTTGACCTATCAGCCTATTAAAGAGGAAGGTGTGGGGATGTTGAATCCTGTGGCTTTTTTTTTTTTATAGCATTTTTTTGAGTTATAATTTTGGTTGGGCTTTGAAACCTGGTGAGAAAGGATGGAAGCCTTTCATTCTTGTCTGGCTTATGCCTTGTATTTCCCCATGGGAACAGAGGAAGCGGGGATTTTTAGCCAGAACCCCTGGATTTCCATCCTATGGTTTGGAGGCTGTGAAATTGGCTATATCCTGGAGTTTTACACCTTATGATTTTTGTATACGAAGCAGGAAGGCCTTATATGAGGGGATTTGGAGGCAGGGAGCTCAAGACCCCAATGGAATTCCCTTTCTGTCCGCCAGGTCAACAAACCTGGATAATGCAGCAACTTTCGAACCTCAGGATACCTCCATATGTATGGAATACAGTATGGTTGGGTAATTATGGTAGGCTTAGTGTGAAAGGGAACCATAAACACAAAATGTTGAATGACAGGGATTGTCCTAGGGAGTCTTGTGTTTCACTTCTTGAAACTCAACAACATTTATTTCTTGAATGTAAATTTCCTCTAGACTTTTAGGGTCTCCTTGCTACTGTCTGGTTTGAACCCCTTTTTTCTAACCTATCATGTAGATCTTAAGTTTGGGACTAATATTGCTTTAAACAAAAAATAGCATGCTGAAACTATCTATATTGTTCTGACCTTGGCAAGATATTTTCTGTAGCACGCTAGATGTCTGTTGGTTCTACAACAAAAATGGATATCACCTCACGAGGTTGTAAACAATGTTGGAAAAGCAGTTTCTGCAGTGAAAACGTCTGACTTTTCATACAAATCCAGTATACAATTTAAACAATTATGGTTTAATTGTGGATCATGGAACTTGGTGTGTCTGTTTTTTTTTTTCCTGTTTGTTTTTTGTTTTTCTTTGTTTCTTATTTATATACTGTATTTTGTATTATTCTTCTGTATTGTTTCTTGTAATGAAGTCCATTTCTCAATAAAATTCCCCTACTCTTCCTGTAGGGGGAATCTCTGCTGTCTTGGCCACTTGCCAAGATGGTGGGCAATGATGAGGAAGGACGGCTGGAAGACATGGAGATGGGAGAGCAGGTCTCCTCTCCCATCTCACAAACGCTTAAGACCAACAATGCTGCTGCGACAGGGCAGAGCTGACAAAGAATCATGATACAGCGGCAAACTGTAGGCAAAAGGACGACCTGGCAGAGCAGTATGTACCAGCATTACTGATGGATACAGAGAATGAGGAATCGGATACAGAAACACCTGAAGCTACGAAGGCCTCGAATACTACAAACACCATAGAAACTGGCCTTGATACATAGAAGTTGACGTTGATGGCAGATAAGGACCGCAAGGCCCATCCAGTCTGCCCATTTATTTCTACCTTATAAATGTGCCATCGTCCTTTGCTGTCAGTGGCCTATCTATTCATACTCAACTGTATTTTCCATTATGCCTATCCCATGCCTGTTTGAAGCCCTGCACTGTATTCATAGCCACCACTTCCTGAGGTAGGCCGTTCCATGTATCCACCACCCTTTCTGTGAAAAAGAACTTCTTCACATTACCCCTTAATCGGCCTCCCTCTAATCTCATGCTGTGTCCTCTTGTCCTGCTATTTTTCTTATATTGAAACATGTTAGACTCTTTCACCTTGTTAATGCACTTAAGGTGTTTTAATGTTTCGATTATATCACCTCTCTCCCTCCTTTGCTCTAGGATATACATATTGAGCTCCATTAATCTGTTCTCATATGTTTTCTGATGCAGTCCCCTGCACCATTTTGGTTGCCCTCCTCTGGAGTGCCTCAATTTGGTTAATGTCCTTGTGAAGGTGTGGCCTCCAGTACTGCATGCACAGATGAGGCCTAACCAGTGTCTCGTAAAGAGGGATTATTACCTCCCTCTTATGACTTGTGATACCCCTACTAATACACCCTAACATCCCCCTAGCCTTACCAACTGCTTTAGAGGTCTGCTTGGATGATTTCAGGTCATCGGTGACGATGATGCCCAAGTCTCTTTCTTCCTTTGTGACTGCCAGCAACTCCCCTCCCAGCCTATAGGCGGCTTCAGGGGTTTCTCTTCCCTATGTGCATGATCTTGCACTTCTTTGCATTAAATCCGAGTTGCCACTCTTCCAACCGTTTTGCTAGTTTATCCAGATCTCTTCTCATTCTGCCCACCCTATCTGGATTATCTACTCTGTTGCAGATCTTGGTGTCATCTGCAAACAGACAAGCCTTTACCCTCTAGTCCATCTGCAATGTCACTGATGAAGATATTGAAGAGGGCTGGCCCCAGAACTGATCCTTGAGGTACCCCACTTGTGACTTGCATCTCTTCCGACTGCATACCATCGACAACCAGTTTGCCATCCAACTGACCAACTTCTGACCCATCCCGAGCCTACCCAGCTTGTTTATCAATCTTCTATGCGGAACAGTGTGGAAAGCTTTGCTGAAGTCAAGGCAGGCGAAATCAAGTGCTCCCCCATGGTCCACCACTCTGGTTACCCAGTCAAAGAAATCTATGAGATTAGTTTGACAGGACCTTCCTTTTGTAAACCCATGCTGTCTTGGATCCTGTGCCCCTATGGATTCCAGGTGTTGCACTATCCTTTCCTTAAGGAGTGCCTCCATAATCTTGCCCACTACTGAGGTAAGACTAACTGGTCTGTAGTTCCCTGCCTCCTCCCTGCTACCACTCTTGTGGGTGGGATCACATGAGCCCTTCTCAGTCTTTTGGGACCTCTCCTGTGCTCAGAGACTCACTAAACAGTTCTGATAATGGCTCTGCTAGTTCCAACCTTAGCTCCTTTAGTACCCTGGGATGTATGTCATCAGGTCCCATTGCCTTGTCCACCCCGAGCTTAGCGAGCTCTTGTAGGACCCTTTCTTTTGTGAAGGGAGTAATGCTCACCTCCCTCCCCCCTGTATCCATGGTGCTGAGCTGTGGGCTCTGCCCTACCTTCTCTTCAGTAAATACTGAGCAAAAGTATCTATTTAGGATAGATGTTTTTACAGGGTCCTCCTCCTCACACGCCCCCTTTTCTCCTTTGAGCTTAGCAACATACCCTCTGGACTTCTCCTTTCACTAATGTATCTATATAAAATCTTGTCACCTTCTTTTACTGTTTATGCTAGTGTTTCCTCAGTTGGGACTTTGCCTGCCTTACTGCCTTCCCTGCTTCCCTTAGGGCAGTTTGGTATGCCTCCCTATCTTCATCTTGCTGTGTTCCCTTATATTTCCTGAAGGCCAGCCTTTTGGCTCTGATCTTTTCTGCTACTGTATTTGAGAACCAAAGTGGTTTCCTTCTTCTTTTGCACTTCCTTTTCTGTCTAACACAGCAGGATGTTGCTTCAAGTATTGTATCCTAATGCTTGCCCACTTTGCCTGTACCCGTCACCTGTGTTTCATTTGCCAGGGCTAGCTTAACTCTGTTGGCCATCTCATCAAAGTCAGCTCCTCTGAAGTCCCATATTTTGCCTTGAAATGGGATGATTTAGTTGTAGTGGCCAAATTGAACCATACCATGTGATGGTCACTGGCCCCCAGGTGACCTTCTACCTGGAGATCTGTGATCCCTTCCATGTTAGTCAGTACTAGATCCAGGATAGCCCTGTCTCTTGTGGGTTGTTGTACCAGTTGTTTGAGGCCCTCCCCCTGCAGGAAATCCACCATGTGTCAAGTTCTGGCAGATGTTCCTGCTGGTATTGACCAATCTGTATCCGGCATGTTGAAGTCTCTCATTATCAGAACCTCCCCTTTAGCTGTCATGTTTTGTATATCTTCTAACAGTAATGTGTCTATGTCCTCCCCCTGGTCTGGGGGCCTGTAGACAACCCCAGTTCTTATGGCTGTCCCATTTCCTGTTTCCACAGTGACCCACAGTTCTTCTGGCTCCTTATGTGTATTCTGAATTTCTGTAGCTTTGATATTTTCATTGACATACAAGGCCACTCCATCCACCCCCCCTTTTTGCACCTCGGTCTCTTCTGAACAGTACAGAGCCAGGTACTGAAGTCTCCCATGTGTGGTTACTGGTAAACCACGTCTCACTAATTGCTACTATGTCCAGTTTAGCCTCTGACATTATTGCTTGCAGGTCTGGGATTTTATTTCCCAGGCTGTGAGCATTTGTGTACATGATTTCCCATTGGCCAGATTTCAGTGTGTTAGTTGTTGGGTGAGGTCTGGCATTTACCCTGTGCGTCGTATGGGGAGACGGACCTTTTTTCTCACCTGGTGATGCAAATGAACTGCAAACATGCTGAATCCTTTTTTGACCACTAGCTGAGGGGGGAGGGGTGTTCTTCACATTTGACGTATGGGGTGCTGCACCCCTCTCCCCATTTGCTAGTTTAAATATTCTGCAAAGACGTCAACCTTCTGCCCCAATGCACTGACTCCCTCCTTAGTCAGATACAGTCCATCAAATTTAAAGAACTTTCGCTCCCAAAACTGTTGCCAGTTCCCTACAAATCTGTGTCCTTTTTCCTGGCACCAGCCCTTGAGCCACATGTTTAGCTCCCCTGTCTCCCCTTCTCTGACCTTCCGTCCATCTGCCCCCCCCCAGACTAGTAGGATCTCACAGAAGGAGATGCTGGACGAAATGGATGATAGTTTGTCACCCAGCCTGGTCAGGTGTTCCTTGGTCTCCGCAACTGACCGGCTGGTGAGATCATTAGTCCCTATGTGTACCAGGACATCAATGTTTTCTCCTGCTTCCTGAACAATTTTAGCAATGCGGTCAGTGTCTCTCCACGCTGATATATCTGGGAGACATCTGACCATTACCCCTGGCTGGAGATAGGTAGATACGGAAGAATCTTTAAAACTGCAGAAAATATTGGATACTGAGGAAGTTTCTGTACCAAAAAATGACTCTTCAGAAACAAATCAGGCAGCTCCACACTGACAGTGCTACTGTGGCTGTCATACCCACCCAGCTGAGCACCAATGCCAGTGCATCAAAGGGCCGCCGCTTGACAGAACAGCAGTTGCTGCAGATACTCATATCTTGGGAAATCTGCACCAAAACCAACACACACAACTCCAAAGGTCGCTCTAAGTACCACTTCAATTCAAGAGACTGTAATAAACGTACCTGAAACGATGCCTGAAACTTTACTAGAAAGTACTCAATGGTCAGCAGAGACAGCACTGCAGGGTGCTGGCTGGGAGTTAGACGCTGAGACGGGACAATGGCAGGCTGGATCTTCTCCAATTAAAATGCCCAAACCGAGAGACTTTCTTCAAACACACACACGGAGGCCTTCCCCAAAAAGGACTCAGAATCAGGGCGTGTGCCCTTTGTTGGAGGAAGTCTTACAACTTCCAGAAGACTTGGCACTTACTCAGAACCCAGTACTAAACTTACCAAATACCTCGAATAATGGACAAATAAATCTATCATCCCCAAATACAACAGAGGTTGCACCTACACCACAGACCGCGACCCCCTTGAACCTTAGAAGGGAAGCAACTCGAAAGCCGTTTGCATCACTATTTAAAATGTCCATTTTACCTGCAAAAAGACAATGCAGTATGACTGTCTTATACTGAGGGAATGCAAGAACCACCTGACAAGAGTCTTTGTTGCCAGAACGTTATTAAAGGATTCAATGAAATGTTTTGCTCACAAAATATATGCCCTTAATTGTGTTTCAGGCAAAACCACATTTGACATTAGTTTCAAGGCTACGCAAGGGCTAGAAAGATTCTGGGCGAAATAACAGTCTCTGAAAAGGACAGCATTGTGGCTTCCTTTCATTGCAGTGCCATTAACTAAACCAGTTCACAAGACCATTACAATTCTATTTTGGAATGAAGGAGTGAGCATAAACTATGTGATATACTGGCTAAAACTTTGCTGTACTGTCCTAGGAGACCCAGAGGCCATCTTGGACTCAGAAAATATTTGGACTGGTGGTGGAAAGTGAAAGTTCTGCTTAAAACAAATGACACAGGGGTGATGCACCTACCTAACTTTCTTTTTAGACAGGGACAGGGGTGTGCTGTTTTACCCAGGCCAACCAAAAGCATGTTATAGATGTGGAGAAACAACATACCTCAGCAGTGCTTGCGACAAAATAAAATGAACAACTTGTGGGGAACTAGGGCATGCAGGTAATGAATGTTTGAATGAAGGTAAATGTAATCTGTGTGAAGAAATGGATCACACCTTCCAAAATTGTGTACGGGCCGCCCATAATCAGATAGATCATGATGAAGGGGCAGAACAAAGACTGACGATCACACAAGCACAGAAATCTAAACTAAATAATAGACCTCCTCTGGGCCCAGGTCGCCTGATTAGTACACTTCCACAGCAGATTACACACCAGATGACGAACACTCCTCCTGCTGCCACCTCAGGAGCTCCTCCAGTAGCAACCTCCTTGTCAATCCCGACAGAAGCCACTCCACTAACAGATTCCCAGGAACAAGAGGGGCATCACTCCCATTCAGCCCAAATGCAAGGTGATGAACCCACGAGTGAACCCCCCCCCAGATGGTGGACATGGCACCTACCCAGAACAAAAACAGGATGTCCACTTTAAGTCACCCAAAAATAGACCCCCCCCCCCGCCTAAAACAACAAAGAAAGACAATGTCTTACTCATGAACAAATTCAAACTTTACAAGACCTTTCTGAGGACTCGGGTGGAGACGCAGATACCTCTTCCATTACATCAGGCAAAGTCTATCTTCACACCCAGACGTGATGACAGACACAGCGGTACAGGTGGGGGTTATCAGGGCCCCAGAAGCATAAAGCCAAAACAAAAACAAACGGTAGGGAAAAAAATAGTAGGAAAGGTAGACAAAAATGAAATACATTGTGGTATTCACCTTGTTTCTATTTTCTTTAATGTGTGATGTGTTTACTGTATATACTGTGAATGTAAACCGTATAATAAAAATCTAAAAAAAGGCACATTGTATTTTCCTTCCTGAGCTATCTGCACCTTGGAATTATTTTTTTGCAGGATGTCAGGTTTTTTATTTATATTTTTAGTCTTTTGGTAACCAGGTAAGGCCCACTAGGCACGAGTGCCTGTTTTCAGGAGCGACCTGGGAGCACTGGGCAGTTAAGTGACTTGCTCAGAGTCACACAGTATGCAAGTGGAGGTTGTGAGAATCAAACTCAGGTCTGGTCTGCTGGATGTATCAAGCTTGTCCACACCTTGTTCCTCTAACCTCTAGGCTATACTGCCAGCCTGCGTTTCATACAAAACATGAAGTTTTACAAGCACAAAGGGATTGGCAGCTGGGCCCCCTCCTTCTCGTCAACAGGGACAGACACATACTCAGGGGTAGGGATTTTATTTAGAATGCTGAAGTCAAATTCATTAAGCTTTATAATTTAGCCCCTGGTAGGGCATTAATACTGGATGTTATAATACAAACTACTCCATATAGGCTTATCAACCAATATGCACCGCAGACTAAAACAGCACACATTGAACTTCTACAATTAATTCAGCCGCATCTTCATACTTCTAGGAACATCATATTTGGAGGGGACTTTAACTGTGGTCTAAGTCTCCAAGATAGAAGCAAACACTCAAAAAAACAAAAACTTATTGTGACTAACTCCCTATATCAGATTATTCGCACAGTTCGCCTAAAAGATGCATATTTAGAAACCACACGTGCACACACGCCAATGTTCCAGAAGGGAGCACTGGCGACCAGAATAGACTTCCTATTTATTTCTAATACCCCACCAATTAGAGAACTGAAAGTGCACCCTATAGAATTTTCAGATCATAATATGGTATCTATTAAAATAGGTAATCAGTCCCTATTACCCAAGGGCCCAGGGTTGTGTAAATTCAATATCATATTATTGGTGGATACAAGTTTCATAGCCTCTCAAGCAATTTATAACAGCAAGGAAGGCGGTACTGACATGTTTTGACGACCCACTCAGATGGTGGGAAGACACTAAAGATGATTAAAAAAAATTCCTGAAAAATTACAGCAAAACTAAAAGTTGTAGTATGCACTTAGCTTATTTACAGAAAAGACACCATCTGCAAAATTTAATGATCATAGCTTATACAACTGGCCAGGACCTTTCACAACAAATGAGCTTTATTAAAAAGAACATGTTGCAATTCCATGGCAAAAAAGCTAAGCAACTGTACCATCAACAGAAATTTGGTACATAAGACCCATCGGACTAAGTATGGCCTTTCGACCATAATTATCATCATGTAGGGAAAAAAGAAATTACCTGTCTAGTAGGACCTTCAGGTATAAAACATAAGAAAGAGGAAATATTGCACTTAATACATATCTATACTATAGAAAAGTATTCTCCCTTAGCAACGGATTCTTTGAAATTTGACCCTTAATTTTTTTTTACATTATTTTATTGGAAGTACCCCTAGAGATTCTAAACTGGGTTTGTCAACCTATTTCCCCACAAGAAGTAAAATATACTATTTCTTCCTTAAAACAAAATACACCACCAGGTCCAGATGGCCTTCCCAATGAAACATACAAATAGGAGACGATATTGCATCAGAACTGGCAGACGTGTATAACTATCCTACAGACTGGCAGGGTCCCATAGGACTTGAACATGGGAACATTAATCTACCAATATAAAAAAGGAGATAAAACCAATTTACAGAATTGGAGGCCAATAAGTATGTTAAACACAGATTTTAAGACATTAATGAAAATTATCACAAAACGATTATTGTTAATTGCATCAATAGTAATTTCTGGAGCATAGTCCTGCTCAATCCCTGAAAGAAGAATCTCTGACCATTAATTTTGTTACGGGAAATAATGGAACATGGAAATAATAAATCTCTCACTGGATATGTAATTTCACTGGACCAGAGGAAGGCCGTTGATTCTATAAATCATGACTTCCTATGGACCACACTACAACACTATAAAGTCCCGAGAACAATGATTTCATGGATTCAGAACCTTTATAAAACCGCGACAGTAATTCGAGTTACCAATGGATGGAGGGGACCTTTAGTGCAAATTAAATGGAGAGTAAGACAGGGCTGTCCTCTTTGCCCTCTCTTATAGGTATTTTTTATAGACCCCCTACTACAGAAAATAAATACAGCATATAACAAAATCCCTTTGCACAATACAGAAAACAGTACGTCCTATAAGACACTCGCATATGCAGTTGACATGTGTGTACTCGTGGTTGATGACAAATCCATACTAGGTTCATTAGAACTATGTGCTGCATTTGGTTCACTTTCGGGTGCCTCCCTTAATTTAGGGAAAAGTGTTGGATATCAGCTAGATCAAGATTCTCTGACCAGGGCGGAGACTGGACCTATTAAGTTACTGTCTCCAGCCGGCCTGGTGGTGTTGAGGGTTGAGGCACTGGACGCCACACCGGTGACCCGGGTTCGGGAATGAGCCAGGGCCACTGGGGGGTCGGTGGGGAGGGGCGAGATCAAGGCATCAGGACTGCTCTCTCTCTTCCCTGGGAGGGTACGGGGTGCGCTCACTCCTGGAGCAACCTCTGGCGGTGGCTAGGGGATCGCCGATTGTAGCGGCACGCTGTATGCCGGGGGGGCGGAGCCACGGCAATACGCTGCCTTGCAGGCCGGGCTCTGCAGGGAGAGGGGGGAAAAACAGGGAACAAAAAAGAGATAAAAACCCCATTCCTGGGGATAGATGAAGGCACCTCGACTGCCCTAAGCCCACACCTTCAATTCCAGGCTAGAGCGCCCTGGTCGGATAGGGCGGCCCTACCTCCGGAGGGTTCAGACCCGGAGGTGGTGTTCAGTGGCACAAGGGAGAGGACTAGTCACGGAGGAGGATAGAGGCTGGGTAGCCCGAGGTTGCTGGAAGGAGTTCTCCAGGAGTGGAGATAAATAGAGTAAAAAAAAAAAAAAAAATGTTACTGTCTCCATTCTTAGGATAAAATATGGCACATCAGACATGGACATACTGAACTGGTAAGGGAAAATAGCTACAGGAAAACAGAAGGTTGCAAACTGGAACAGATGGAAACTGGGGGGGGGAATATATTTAATAAAAACATATTTAATATCAATTTTTTATACATTAGTTATGTATTTCCAATACCGAAAAACCTAGAAACTACAATATTCAGTGTATTTTTCCAGGCATTATGGGGTAGCCGCCTCAATCACATACCTACCTGTAAAAGAGGGTGGACAGGACTGCACATGGTGAACCCTACTTTATTCTTTAACAGTATTTTTATAGCAGCCAATCTCAAACCAGTTCTAATACACAGACAGGATGGGAACACTGGTTATATAATTGTTGCAAGACATGGTTTACTCAGTGGGAATCTAATACCTTAAAAGCAGTACGAAATACAGCAGTGACTCCAGTCTACATAAGAGATACTTTTTTAAGGTTAAAACTATGGAAGCTCACAAGTCACATGATTATTACTATGACTCACAAAAAGTTATATGCACACCTAATTAATATACTATGCAAGGTAGAAGAACCTTCTGAAAAATGCCCATCCATATCTTTACAACTTCTGAAGAATAATAGAATACCACCCCACATGTGGGATATGCACTGGTTATCATGTCACGAAAAATTAAACGTAAAAGCAAATCATAAACAACTACAAGACAGACTGTGTAGTCGACCCCAATGTATTCAAACCTTAGAAACCATATATCATCTCTTCTTTCAATGCTCCTTCATAAAAAGATTTTAGACCCATATGGCGCAGCTTTGGCAGGAACCCCTCTCTGAACATATCTCTTACCAAAATATTATGTATGGGCATTTTTTCACACCAATGGAACAAATGGAATCAAAATACTTTGTGCCTTCTTTTTACTGTAATTAAATGGAATATTTGGATGGCTAGGTGCCTGTTTATTTTGCAACAAAAGGATTGTACTTAACCTGAACTAGTGGGCAAAATTGTTAAAAACGTCCACACTGCCAGCCCGTTGTCGCAGGGGCAGGGTGCCGACCTGTGATGCCGGCAACCTGGGTTCAGGAATGGACCTGGGACATTGGAGGGCTGACTGGGGGGAGAAGGACTGAGCGTCCGAAGACTGCTCTCCTTCAGGGGTGGGGTGGGGGGTGTGTCGGCATTACAATGACACCCAGCCTCCTGCTTGCACTGATGCCAACACGTTTGGAGGGTGGGGCAGATGCTGCTCGTCATTGCACATCCCTGCCCTCACAAACACCAAGGAGAAAAACCTGCCACCCTCCGCCTAGATGACGCTCGATGATGGCTGCAATTAGCTCACAGACAGACTCCCGCCCTATCCCGTCGATGGCGGCATCCTTAAAAGTGGTTTGGGTGCCGCGATCCCACACTGAGGGGTAAGCCAGGGTGTATCGGGAGGGCGACTGATGTGGGAGTGGCAGCCGCTGGGTCCGTGACCGAGCAGAGGGTAACGGTGGTGGGTAGAGCCAAAAGGACAAAATAAAAATAAAAAAGACTTACAGACTATTTATTTTTCTAAATATGTAAAGAAATCACAACAGGAATTGTTGGAATTATGGAAAGGGCTGCCCTGGATTACAGATTCAGACTTTGCTGTTACATGATAGAAACATAGAATTTGACGGCAGATAAGGACCGCTTGGCCCACCTAGTCTGCCCATTTTCCTACCTAACAGATGAGCCACAGATTCTAGTTAACCAACAGCTTACTTCCTCCTACCCCCCACTAGGACTGCCTTATGTCTGTCCCATGCATTCCTGAATTCCAATACTGTTCTTGACTCCACGACCTCCTCAGGGAGGCTGTTCCATGCATCCACAACCCTCTCTGTAAAAAAATACTTCCTCACATTACCTCTGAGCCGTCCCTTCTCTATCTTCAAATTATGCCCCCTTGTTCTTGCACATCTCTTTTTCTGAAAGATGCTACCCTCTTGGACTTTGTTGATTCCCTTGAGGTACTTGAAAGTTTCTATCACGTCCCCTCTCTCCCTTCTTTCCTCAAGGGTATACATATTAATCTCCTTTAGTCTTTCTTCATATGTCTTCTGGTGCAGATCCTGCACCATTTTGGTTGCCCTCCTCTGGACAGACTCCACTCTGTCTATGTCTTTGCGGAGATGGGGTCTCCAGAACTGCACACACTACTCCAGATGGGTCTCACCAACTGTCTGTACAGGGGATAACAACTTCCTGTTTTCTACTATTGATGCCTCTCCATATGCATCCCAGTATCCCCCCCCCAGCCTTTCTTACTGCCTTCTCACATTGCTTGCCCACCTTTAAATCATCTGATATAATTACCCCCAGGTCCCTTTCCATTTTTACTGATGTCAGTATCTCACCCCCCACTGTGTACTCTACCCCTGGGTTTTTGTTTCTCAGGTGCATTACCTTGCACTTCTTTGCACTGAATCTGAGCTGCCATACATCTGACCATTCCTCCAACCTTGCCAAGTCCCTTCTCATCCATTCCACTCCATCTGGTGCATCAGCCCTGTTGCAGATCTTTGTGTCGGCTGCAAAGAGACATACTTTTCCTTCCAGTTCCTCTGCAATGTCACTTACAAAGACATTAAAAAGGACCGGTCCCATTATTGAACCCTGCAGTACCCCGCTAGTAACCCTCCTTTCTTCACTGTGGACTCCATTTACTACTACCCTTTGCGTCCTGTTGTCTAGCCAATTTTTTATCCAGGCTACCACCTTGGGACCCACTCCAAGGCTGGTTAACTTGTGTATTAATCTTTTCTGTGGGACTGAATCAAATGCCTTGCTAAAATCTAGGTAGGCCATGTCCACACAGCCCCTCCCTGGTCTACTACTTTGGCCACCCAGTCAAAGAAATCTATTATATTCGTCTGACATGACCTTCCCATCGTGAATCCATGCTGCCTTGGGTCCTGTGCCCCAATGGCCTCTAGGTACTCAACAATTCTTTCCTTCAGAAGTGATTCCATCATTTTCCCTACCACTAAGGTCAAACTAACTGGTCTGTAGTTTCCTGCCTCTGTCCTGCTCCCACTTTTGTGAAGAGGAATCACATCCACCCTCCTCCAGTCCTCAGGTACCACCCCATCCTCCCATGATTTATTAAAGAGAGTAGTCAGCGGTGTCACTAGTTCTACCCTTAATTCTTCTAGAATTCTTGGGTGAATCACATAAGGCCCCATTGCTTTGTCCACCTTCAATTTTATTAGTTCTTTCAGAACCCTTTCTTCTGTAAATGGACTGGTATTGACCCCGTCTTCAGAGTGTTTCTCTTGTTTGGTTTAGGTACCTCCCCCATCTCTTTCCTTGTGAATACTGAGCAGAAATATTCGTTCAGCATCCCTGCTTTTTCACTGTCACCCTCTACGGCTTGATTGTATGGCTCTGTTTATCGTTCCCAGATGGCTACCCACTTCTAAACCTGAGATTCTTTCTCCGTCCCCATTGAGAGTACCAGATCTAAGACTGCTCCCTCCCGAGTGGGTTCCAATACTAGCTGTCTGAGGCATGCCCCTTGTAGGGCATCAAGGATGACCCTGCTCTTGGATGTGCCTGCAGAAAATGTGCTCCAGTTAACATCTGGCATATTCAGGTCCTCCATCAACAATATCTCCCCTTTTTCTGCCATTCTAAGGATGCCCTCTATCATTTCCTTGTCCATTCCCTCCCCCTGAGATGCGGGTATGTATACAACCCCCATGCGGATTGTGGTGCCATTTCCTGTCTCCAGGGTGACCCAGAGTGCCTCATCTGCTCCCTGTTTACTCTTTAGTTCTGCTGCTTTGATCCCTTCCTTTACATAGAGAGCTACTCCTTCTCCTCTTTTACCCTCCCTGTCCCTCCTGTAGATTGTGTATCCTGGTATGTTGACATCCCAGTCATGGTTCCCTGTGTACCGTGTTTCTGTGGCTGCCACAATATCCAGGCAACCCTCTTCCATCAAGGCCACTAGTTCAGGGAGCTAGTTACACAGACTACGAACACTGGTACTCATCACCCTCCACTTTTTGATGGCCTTACCCCTTTTAGCCCCGTTCCTGTCCTTACTGCCTTTGCCTTTTTTTACATTTACCTCTGTCCTGTTCCCTAATGACTTCTCAATATTGGTGTTTACCTCACTAATTATCGTGTTTTGTCGGGGGAGGCTGGGATTTCCCTGCTCCTTTTCAGTGCCTCCCCCCTTGGCTAGTTGAAATACTTGCCAATGAAACATTTAAACCTCTCACTTAGGATCCTGGTTCCCCCTGGACAGATACAGACCATTGTGCCAGTATAGGTCTGCATCCCTCAGGTGGCTTCCCAGTCCACAATGAAGCCAAAATTCTGAGCTCCACACCAGTTTTTCAACCATTCACTGAATTCCCTGGTGAGGAGTACCCTAGCATCACCCATGCCATAGACACGCAGCACCTCCGAGAAGGTTACCATATGCACTACTTGTCTAAGGCCCCACCCCAACTCTACAAACTCGTCTTGCACTGCTCTGATTCCATTCCTAGCCAGGTCATTTGTCCCTAGGTGGACAATGACATCCAGCTCCAGAATACTGTGTTGTACTATAGATATTATGGTTTCTTTTTCATCTTTCTTGTATTGGATGTAAATAGATTTTGCATTTCAATAAACTTCCCCTACTCTTTTCGAGGAGTGCCATGGGACATTTAACGTCCACCTGAACAACCACCAGAACAGGCAGATGGGACCTCAGTTTAATGTCTCATCCGAAAGACTTATGCGAAGTGTCTGCAGTAAAAGTATATAGCCTTAGCCAGGCCCTAGGATGCATAGCAATGGTTGTAGCCATGGCATGGGCATGAGAGTCACCCGTGTTCAAAGCTGTCTGCAGCTGGCGTTCAGCCACCGATTAACCTTGGTCTCTGACCATTTGGGCTGTCTGCTGCTTGTCAGCTGGGAGCAGGGGGAGGAGAACCCAACAATCCCAAACAGGGAATGGCCAAAATTCACCATCATGACCAAATAGCAGGGCTGCTGGAGACCCAGGGAGGTGGCCGCGTACACCCTTCTGGCCCTATTGTCAATCTTTTTGGACTCCTTGTCAGGAGGCTTAACCCATGTCCCCTTGGCATTTTAACTTTTCAGAAGGCAGAATCACACACCAAGCCCTCCACAGAGGAGTGGTCAGAGAACCCCGAAAGGATGCCCATGGGGACTGCATACTTGCAGACCATCCAGATAGGGGGTGCGAGGCAGAATGCTTGATGCTGCAAATGTGCCAGGGCCAGTTCAAAAATGGCTTCAGCCAAGGGAAAGGCAACCCCTGTGGATTCATCCCTATCCATGATATCGGTAAAAGGGTATTTAGCCAGTTTCTGAACTGGTCCCAAAGGCACATGCATGGATTCCAACATGAGATGGAGCAGAGCCCCAAATGATGTCGGCCTGGATGCAGCAGAGAGGCCATTCACTGATCCCTGATTGAACTGCTGGGTCCTAGTTGAGGCCATCGATGAGTTGGCTTCAGAGTCTGTAGATTCTTTAAAGACAGAACTCAAATGTTTACCACCAGGGTGATCCCCATGGACAACCGGCCTGGCAAGCTAGTGGCAGAGTGGGACTCCTTGTCTGGAGCTCTGAACCGTGGCTCTGGTGGAGGGGCCTCCACACAATGTGGAGACAAAACAGATGTGGTCTGCCGGACTAGCACAAAAATGACTAGTGGAAGCCAAGGGACCATTGGTCCAGGGGGCAGAGCCGTACCCTGCCCTTCAATGGTCCATTGCTACCATAGTTGCATAGTACATGCTAGATGTCGGCAGAAAAATACCCCATTATCCATCTAGTCTGCCCAATTAAGCTCAGTTCCTATTTCCTTTCTACAGATTTTGTCAGACCTGTGACTTTACTTCCCCATGTTCCTGATTCTACGAGTCTCCTGTGCCTATCCTATGCATGTTTGAATGCCTCTATGGTGTTTGCACCCACCACTTCTGGTAGCTTGTTTCAGGGTTCAAACACCCTTTCAGTGAAAAAGTACTTCCTAACATTATCCCCGAGTCTTCCACCCTCCAGCCTCATATCATGTCCCCTCGTCCTAGTGCATTTCTTTCTCTGTAGAAAGATGCCTTCCTCTACTTTATTTATCCCCTTTACATATTTACAAGCCTCTATCATATCTCCCCTCTCCCTTCTAACCTCGAGTGAGTACATACCATACATACTCCTTGTCACATTGAAGCATACGGCCTCGATGACCCTCCTCACTCGAGAATGAGGAAGTCGAGGAGCATAAAGGGTGCTGCTTCCCAGTCAATCAACAGTGCCTCAGCTTCAACCAGAGGGGTCAATGTCAATGAATGTCCTCTGGACAGTTTGTATAGACCACCTGCTTGGGCAGCAAGACCAAACTTGGTCTAGAAGGCACAACTGTCAGTAGAGGCAGCTCCTGAGGCAACTCAGCTGATGGTTCCGACCTGTCCTCATTTTCATCCTGTATCCACATAGACAGAAGAAATTCTATCAGTCTTACTGTCATTTATTTTTCTGTTAGTTCCAACTTTGTCAATGGGACATACCAGAGACTTGCTGGTCCTCTCCTGGAGAAAACTGTCCGATATACGGTGCACTCCACTTATAAGGACACGGATAAACAAGAGAATCTGTTTAAATGGATAAAACTGAGTTGCCCAAACCGTGTCCATAGGCAGCTGTGTTTATCTGTTTAAGCAGACTCTGCATGCTGCCTGTTGCGCACACTTAATTACAGCAATTTGCTCTGTTCTGGCATAGTGCTGCCTATTCATACCTTGTTAGCTGTTGTTAACAGAGTTAATGGAGCACTGTACCTAACCTATTCTGCTGGTCCCCTTCCCCGTCCTAATATATTCTATTAGTGCTACTGCAGAACTGTGATCTTAACTGCTAGATGTGGCCCCTTCAAAGTATGCCGCTCTCCCCTTTGCCTGCAAGTGGAGTTGATTCGCAAATGGAAACTTGGCCAAAGATGAGTGTTCAGGATCTTGCAGTTCATCTTGGCTTGCTGAAATCAACTGCTTTTGATTTAATCCACAACAAGGACAAACTGCTTACCGAGGGGCACAGCAATCAGAATCTCCAACAAAAACGGAAGAGGGAGGGAAAGACGGGGAGACAGAGGAGGCTCTTCTTCTATAAGTCTCTGCGGTTTGGAAGCGTGATGTCATGGAGAATGGGCCCTTACTGTTGCAAAAAGCAAAACAATTTTTTGTTGCTCTTGGCAAACCCAACTTCAACCCAATTAATGGGTGGCTCCAGCAATGGAAGACTTGTCACAACATCTGCTTTCGACCAGCCCATGGCAAAAAGCAGAATGCTGATGGCTCTGGAGCAAGTTCCTGGCTAGAGGATGTCTTGCCAGATGTCCTTGCAGGCTATGGGCCAGTCTATATTTTTAAAGCACATGAGACAAAGCTATTCTTCCATTGCATGGGGTATAGAACACTAACATTTAAAGCGGACCAACCTCAGGGACAAAAAAAAAAAAAATTTGCAAAAGAAAAGTTGTCTGTGTTGGTGTGCTGAAACATGTCTGGCACTGAGAAAAGTGGTCTGCTCATTGGGGGGGAGTCTACCCAGCCAAGGTGTTACCAGGGAGTCAACCACTTGCCTGTGCTGTATCATAAACAACCACATGGCGTGGATGACCTCAGACACTTTCACAGAGTGGCTGAAGCTTTGGGATCGAAAACTCAGAGGGTGTAGGATAGCTTTATTTCTAGATAACTTTTGTGGCCATCCAGATGTACATGGCCTGCGTAACATCAAGTTAATTTTCTGCCCCCAAACACAACCTCCATAATCCAGCCACTTGATCAGAGGGGTGATCTATTCTCTCACGTGGCACTATGTTAGAGAAATGCAAAATCATGTCCTGTCTTGAGATGGACTGTGGAGAAGAATTAACAGCAGCAGAGTATGTAAAGCGCATAACACTGCAGAATGCTGTCTATTGTAGCTTTTGAAAACTGCATGCGCAATGTGTCTACACAGACAATCATGAACTGCTTCAGCAAAGCCGGCTTCTGCTCTGCCATTGTCCCTGGCTCCTAAGAATAACATGCCGATGTTTCTGAGGATCCGAATGCCCCAACAGATGGATTAACGGGGGCAGAGTTTGAGAGATTGTTATATCTCAGTGACAATGATCCTGAACACAAAATGTCTTCAGACGAGGTAGCTCGCGTTGTAGAACACCTAAAGCCAATGTCTAGCCCTGCAGTAGATAATGAACAGGGCAAAAAAGGAAGACAAAACATAAATTCCACTGGTCCCTGCTTCAGATGTAAGGAAAGTATTGAATGTCTTGTGCATGGCGATGGAACAGCTCATTGACATTGAGCCTGAATGGGAGTTCCTACTGAAAACAGAAAAATCATGGAAAAAAATACACAAGTGTGAAAGCTCAACAGACAAAAATAATAACCTTTTTAAAAAAGGACAGTGAATAAACTGAATAAAAACTAAATGTTTTAAACCCTCCCTACGTACCAACCACCCACACAGACAACACAAACAAGCACTGTAAAGATGAACAGAGAAACTGTGCTCTGTAAAGAATAAAGGCTTATAATACAGTACATGCCCTGTAAACAATACTATATAGCATAAGCGCAAAGCATAGTGTTCTCAAGCATAGCCCTATCAACCCGCCAGCCCATAAATCCTCATACAGTACAGTATGATGTTTTCTGCTTTTGCACAGCACCTTTATCACATCAGATTTCCAATTCATCTCGTCAGATAAGTAAATTCTTACTACAGAAAAAAGCACAAAGATCAACCCATCAGTTTGCAAATCCTCCACTAACTAAGCACCTGCCCTCGTATCCACTCTTGCATTACTGAGAATGCTCTCTGTACATCCGTCATTACTGGACATTGAACTGAGCAGACAAAACTGAGAAGCACAATCGGTCCGCCATAAGCGGCGCCAACCTTATTATAAGAATTACTGTTCTAGTTTATAACTGGCTACTAAAAGACACGTGACCAGTCATTTCCCTTTGTTCTGTAGAACCATTAAGTTCTTTTCTTAGTTAAGAAAACTCATTAGAAGAAGCATCAAGGTGATCTCCACTTCCATGTTCCTAATCAGATGCAAGGCAGGACAACAGGACATGTCAATCAGATTACTTCTCCCTGCAGAGACTATGAGAGAAAAGGGGCAGCCTGACCTCTGGAAATCAAAGACAGACATCTTTACTTATGTTGAGACTATCTAAGAGCCGTTGGATGTTACTAATAGTTAGAAGTGTTCCGAGTAGTTAGTCCTTACTGAGTTGCAATATATGTTGTGTGTCACGATATATGCTGAATGAGGAACTTGAAGCCCTGGAACACTGAAGACACCAAGATTTCAAGCTGCTAGGCACTGCTTTTTAGAGCTATAGCTGTATTAGTGACCCCCTGTTGGGGTGCATATACACCCATGTGTAAAGGTTTCCCACTGACAATGTTGGAGTTTACAGAAAAAAAGGAATTATGGTAAATCTGAATGAATTTCTTCTATCTGGAGCCGCTGGTTCCATCATTCCTATCACCAGAAACTGCTTAAGCTATGAGGCATGTCAAGGCATGTGTCATGCTGGGATAATATTGTGCCTAGGGTGTGCCGAGAGGCATGGGACTGCAGGCTGAGTGGCTTCAACAGCTCAGGAAAGTACAGTTACATAAGAACTTACCATAACAGTAGATCTTCGAGAGGATCTCTTGCAGCAGGCCATCACCAGCAGAACAGCAGCCACCAGGCACTACGACCATGTGGAAACTTTCTAGCTAGCAGTCTACCAGAGGGGGCTGCCCACCTCTGATGTCAGTCAATCCTATAAAGGCAGGAGCCCCGTACCTTCCTCAGTTCTCCTGCCAGAGACTAAAAGCGGGGATGGGAACTTAGGAGAATTCCGAGGTAACCCAAAAGCATATAGAAAAGAGAAGCAGAAGGCTCACCTCTATGGAAGGGGAGAGAAAGACAGGAAGAGGGGGAAGGAGGAAGGGAAGGCAGGGCCTGCTGCAAGAGATCCTCTCCAAGATCTACTGTTAAGGTAAGTTATTACGTAACTGTACTATCTTACTTTGAGGGTACCTCTTGCAGCACGTCATCTGGCTGGCAGTATAGCCTAGAGGTTAGAGGAATGAGGTGTGAACAAGCTTGGTATATCCAGCAGACCAGACCTGAGTTTGATTCTCACAACCTCCACTTGCATACTGTGCGACTCTGAGCAAGTCACTTAACCACCCAGTGCTCCTAGGTTGCCCCTGAAAACAGGCACTTGTGCCTAGTGGGCCTTAACCGGTTACCAAAGACTAAAATAAAAAATCACCAGTAGAACTGAGTCCCAAGCAGTTCTGGCATTACAGACAGTCTGGGTGGAAGCAAAACCGATGGCCTATGAAAGGAGGCCCTGATGCACAGCAAGGCCTAAGTTGGCCCTACGCCTAGAGGCGATGTCCAAACAGTAGTGCTTGGTGAAGGTGTGGACAATGCTCCAGGTAGCAGCAGTACAAATGTCAGCAGCTAATAAATTTCTGAAACAAGCTACTGATGTGGCCATATCCCTTGTGGAATGGTCCTTAACCGTGCTGAAGTTCCTTACCATACTTCCGGAGACAACAGACATTGCAATTGGCTAACCACTTAGACAGGCATTGTTTGGACACTGGGGTGCTCTCTTTTCCTGGGGCGAACGAAACAAACAACTTGATTAGCCTTCCTGAAGTCTTTAGTGTGGTGCGTATAGTACTGCAGGATTCTCTGCACATCCAAGATATGGGCAATGCCTCCCCTTGATTGGGATGCTCCAGAAAAACAGGTTACTTACCTGTAACAGTAGTTCTAGGAGTGGTATATGTTGTTCATCCACACTGTTTGGCATGTGCTTTCCTCTTTAAATCTTGCCGGAAGGTCTTAAAGCTGCTCCTCCCACCCACCCACCCGGGTGGTATAACCCTCGGTTCCACCCATGATGCCAGATCTTTGCCCGCTGAAAGCTCAGGTTGTGCGTCTAAGCCAGGGAAGGCGGGTGAGTTTGTGTGGATGAACAACAGATACCGCTCCTAGACTGGAAGGAATTCGCTTGGAAATGTCAAGTGAGATTTTTTAATGTACCCTCCAAATTGTTAACATTTCTCCCTGAGAAATATGGTAGATGCTGAGAGATTGTGGGGAACTTAAAGCCTCACATACCCACATTTTCTGGTCCTGCCTGGCATTAAACCCCTTTTGGACACAGAGTTTCTGCAGCCATTCAGATCCTGACAAATAAATCTGTGGGATTAACTCCAGAGTTAGTATCATTATCTATGCCCCCAGTAGGAGTCAAATTACCACCTAGGGACATGATATACACCTCCATTCTTACTGCAAAAAAAAAGCTATCACTCGACTTTGGTGACAATCCACTCCCCCGATGCTTGATTTCTGGCATTCTATTTTGACTGACATGTACCAGTTAGAACGTTTGATAGCAGTCACCATGGACAGAACTTCCCAATTTGATCTTTGCTGGCATCCACGGGTATTGTATATAATGGAGAGGGATCCCTTGTTTGCATCATAAAAATAAAAGATACAAACTTTTCCTTACAAAATTTCAATTTTCCACTGTGACCCTTGTCTAAGACGGGTAGTAGAAAATTTGGAGAGGACAAACGGCTGCCCCGTTGACAGAAATGGTTTGTGGTCCTCGGCTGGTCTCTCCTCTCACTATAAATATATATTGTTAGAAATATCACTTTCTCTCAGTGCAGTTTAACCCCTGCAGGGTATTTATAAATATATATTGTGATTAATTATAGCATCCATATATTGTTTTTAACATTGCTCCTGATAAATGATAAAGGAAGTTGGAAACTACGCTGATATAATTTTAAGTTATACTGTCTCCCAGATATATATTTTACTCTAATCTAGTCATTCCATTTTTTGAGAAATACTATGCCTGTATCAATTACTGTATGTAAAGCTGTGCTTCCTGAGAGTTAAATAAAGAATATAAAAAAAAAACACCAACATATATCACTCTTAGAAAGTACAGTTATGTAAGAACTTACCGTAACAGTAGATCTTCGAGAGAGGCTCTTGCAGTAGGTAATTACATATAGGACTGAAGCCGGCTAGTGTCAGGACCCCACGGAAAAATGTCTAGCTTGCAGTCTCTGGCGGGGAACCACCCCCACGTCAGGTGACCAACGTCATGCAACGTCAGTATAAAGGAGAGGTCCCCCATGCCCGCCTTCCAGTTCTTTCCCGCCAAAGGCCAAAAGGCAAGATGAGAAAGAAGCGCATATTTCTCATCCTGGAAAAGGAGCTGAAAAGCTAAGGGGATGGAGGGTGGAGATATTTACTACAAGAGCCTCTCTCAAGATCTACTGTTATGGTAAATTCTTACATAGCTGTACTATCTTACTTCGAGAGGGCTCTTGCAGTAGGTAATTACATATAGGACTGAATCCCAAGCAGTCTGGAACAAAGAGAAGCTCACAGGAGGAGGAAACTATTCATACACAGATCCTCAGGCTGTGAAGGTCTTAGGAAAGAAGACCTTGCAGAACAGCCAACCCAAAGCCAGCTCTGCTGCGAGAGGCAATGTCCAAACTATAATGTTTCATAAAGGTATGGACAGAAGTCCAAGTTGCAGCTGCACAGATGTCTGCCGTCGACACATTTTTGAAACAAGCAGCAGAGGCAGCGACACCACAGTGGAGTGACCTCTGACTTGACCTGGCAAGGTCTTGTGTTGCTTGTCATAACATAAAGTGATACAATGAGCCCAACCATTTCGAAAGGCATTGCTTGGAAACAGCATTGCCCTCTCTATTGCGAGCAAAAGAGACAAACAGTTGATCAGTCTTCCTGAGATCCTTAGTCCTGTTGGTGTAGTATCTCAGAATCCGGTGAACATCCAAAGTATGTAAGAGGTACTCTCCTTGATTGGAAAATGGAATAAAAAATGCAGGCAGTTCCATGGATTGATTCAGCGTAGATTCCGCTACCACTTTAGGGAGAAACTTAGGGTTGGTACGCAGAGCCACACGTTCCTTGTGGAAAATCAAGTACAGGATTTTGCACATTAAGACCTGAAGCTCGGAAATTTGTCACGCGGAAGTAATGGCCACCAGGAAGAGAGTCTTCCAGGAAAGGAACTTAAGGTTCTGCTGATGCTGCCGGCTCAAAAGGAGGCAGGGTAAGCTTCTTGAGAATAAAATTCAAGTCCCAAGGAGGGGCAGGTGCGCGAATGGGGGGTCTCAAGTGAAGAACCCCTCTTAGGAAGGTCTTAGCAACTTCCAGCTCTGCAAAAGATCTTTCCCCAAAAGGAACATGGTAAGCGGAAAGGGCCGCCATGTGAACCTTCAAAGAGGAATGACTGAGACCCAGGTCGAAGAGGTGATGCATGTAATCCAGGAGCCTCCCAACAGGGCAGGAGAATGGCTCGAAATCTCTGGAAGAGGCCCAAACAGAGAACCTTTTCCATTTCATGGCATAAGTGGAACGAGTGGAAGACTTTCTGGCCTCCACTAGAATCTCAGCCACCTGTGGCGAAACCCTGAACCGGGTTTGAACTATGTCTGCAGGAGCCACACATGCAGCTGAAGGGATTCGAGTCCTGGATGGACCAGGGTCCCCTGATCCTGGGTCAACAAGACCTGCGATAGAGGAAGAGGAAGTGGAGGTTCCTCTGAATACTGTTGCAGAAGAGAGAACCAAACTAGTCTGGGCCAGAACGGAGCGATGACGATCATGTGAGCTCCTTCTGAACTGAGTTTGTCTAAGACCCTCGGAATCAATGGCATCGGGGGAAAGCATAGACGAAGCTGCCCTTCCAGTCTAGAGACACAGCATCTCTCCACCCAAAAAACTCCACACTCTGGAGCGAGCGAGCAGAAGACGGGAAGTTTTGCGTTGAGAGGAGAGGAGAGGCAAACAGGTCTACCTGAGGGCAAGGCCTCTGGAATTCTGGGATTCTGCGGTTACAGAATTTTCCACAGAATTTGCATCATGCCGCAGAATTCATATAGTGCTACAGAATTCATTGTTTTTGGTGAATTTTCATTCAAATGTACAGTTTTTCCACAGTGACAGGCTCCCGTATCCATTTTGTTTATCCTGAAGCCCCTCCTCTATGCTTGGCAGGTGATGTCATCTATGACATCACATCATATTTTAGCCAATGGCAGGACTGCATTCTGCCACAGAAATGAATAAATCATGCCGCAGAAATCAGAAAATGCTGCCGCAGAAGCCTAGGAGCCCTGCTGCAGAAATCAGAAAATTCTGCCGCAGAGCACTAGGGGCCCTGCCTGAGGGGTTCCCAAGCGTAGGAAGACATCGTCTATTACCCCCTGATCCAGTTCCCATTCATGAGCTCGGGCGGACCACCAGCTGAGGTGGTCTGCCAACGTGTTCTTGACCCTCGGAACATGAACCGCCGTGAGGTGAAGGTTGTGAAGAACTGCCCTATCCCAAACCCGCATCGCTTCCTTGCAAAGAGGGTAGGAACGAGTTCCTCCCTGTTTGTTGATGTACCACACTATGCACATGTTGTCAGTCTGGACGGCCAGATGACCAGGAAGCAGATACAGATGCAGAGCTTGTAGAGCATACAGCACGGCCCTTAGCTAGAGCACGTTTATGTGGAGGGTCTGCTCGAGTCTGGACCAAGATCCCTGGGTCCGCTGAGATCTCAAGTGGGCTCCCCAACTCCCGCCCAAGGCGTCTGTTGTCAGAATTCGGGAAGGGGAAGAGAGACAGAAGGGAACTCCCCGGCAAAGGTTCTCCTGAACCATCCACCATTGCAAGTCCTGAACCATCGGAGAGGAGACCAGGATCTCCCGATCTAGGTCATCCACCAATTGATCCCACTGAGACCGAAGCATCCACTGAGAGATTCTTATGTGGAGCCGAGCGCGAGGCACAGTCGGAATGGCAGCCGCCATGAGCTTGAGGAGGCGAAGGACTGGCCTGGCAGTGACCCGTCAGCGGATGGACAAAAAGGCTGGCCTAAGCCTGAAGGGTGGCCACCCTGTCCAAAGGCAGGAAGGCCATACCGGAGGTTGTACCCAGAATCGCCCCGATAAACTGGAGTCTGTGGGATGGGAACCAATGGGACTTGGCCTAGTAGATGGTAATACCCAAGCTGGTGAAAACCTGCAGGGTAAGGAAAAGGGAGCGCGGTAGGTCCTCCCTGGATGGGGCCGTCAGAAGCCAGTCGTCCAGGTATGGGAAAACCTGAACCCCCTGGGTACGCAGGTAAGCCGCTACCATAGAAAGGCATTTGGCAAATACTCGGGGAGCCGAGGAGAGACCAAATGGGAGGGCCTTGATTTGGTAGTGGTCCCCCTGAAAAGAAAACCAAAGGTATTTGTGGTGGGACGGGCAGATAGGGATATGCAGGTAGGCATCCTGCATGTCCAGAGCGCACAGCCACTGTCCCGGCCAAAGGAGGGGCAGAAGGCCCTGTAGAGAAAGCATTCGGAACCTCTTGTACTCCACGCACAAGTTCAGGGAGCCGAGGTCTAGGATTGACCTCACATAACCTGATTTCTTTGGAACCAGGAAGAAATGAGAATAGTAACCCGTCCCCTGGAGATGGGGATGGACGGGTTCTATCGCCGCCTTCAGAAGAAGGGAGAAGATTTCTTCCCGAACCAGAAGAAGGTGTTCCGGGGAGTAAGACAACCTTGGAGGGGGGTTTCTGGGAGGTTTCTGAAGAAACTCTATTGAGTGTCCTTCCGCTATCAGCTGGAGCACCCAGATGTTGAAAGTGATCCTCTCCCAACTCGACAGATGCAGGGAGAACCTCCCTCCTACCGGTTCCTCTGGGAAGCCCAGAGGCTGTGGGAGAGGAAAGGAATCAGGAGGTGAGAGGCAGCGCGGCGCCTGGAGCTCCTGCTGCCCATGTGGGTGGGGGCTTCGCAGCTGGAGGGCCCGCTTGTTGGCCACTTTCCTTGGGGTTTGCCTTGGGCCATGCACGTCTGAGAAAGAAACGGTGCTGAGGCTGAGGGTCTCTGTACCTAGAGTCAACTTCATTGAGAGCAGTGCCCTTCTCCTGCAGGCCGGTGATGACGTCCTTGACATCACCACCGAACCCCTGAAGGGCGCATCCTGGATAGCGGACTGCACTTCCAGGAACAAACCTGACACTCTGAGCCAGGCATGACGCCTCAAACTTACGGCGAATGCTGAGCTCCATCCAGCAGCGTCCACTGCATCGTAAGTAGCACGTAGCATGTGCCTACTGGCCGAACGAGCAGAACGGACCAGGTCTGCCGCTTCCGGTTTGGTCTGCGACTCAGGAAGAGAGTCCAATTTAGCTTCCACCTCACTAAGGATGGCCTTCTGGTAATCCCCCATATGAGTGAAATAGTTCATGGCCATGATACCCAGAGTGGAAGAGGCGAAAACCTTCTTCCCATACTGGTCCAGAAGGCGGGATTCCTTATCTAGTGGAGACGAGCTCAAACGCTTTGGGTTGGTTGTACGGCTGTGGGGGACGCTGATCACGACAGTCAGCCTAGGGGTGTGAAGTAAGAAAATCAACATCCTCCGGGGCCTGATACAGCCTGTCTGCTTTCCTTGGAAGGGGGCTATGGCCGACAGTTGCTTCCAGATAGTGGAAACATGGTCCGCGTGAGGCTCGATCCAGGGTGGAACCAAGGTAGAAGCGATCTCAGGCAGATCCAGATGTGCAGCCAGCTTCTGCCGCTGTGGATCTGGCTCCAAGGAGTTCCACTGATGCAACGACTGGATCTTTCATAGCAACTCCGTGAAGGAAGGATCCTCTGGAGGGAACTTCACAGGAGTCCTAGGCTGGGGCTTGTCTGGAGTTCATGGCTTGTCATCGAGGTCAGAACGTCTGTCAGAGTCGTCCGAGGAAGTTGGAGGAGACGAAGACCCTTCCCCACTTGGGGAAGGAATGGACCCCTTGGGAAGCTCCCAGGGTAACGTGACACCCCCTGTCTTGTTACCAGAGGGGACACCTCTGGTAACGGGTGGGGGGAAGGGGTCTCTTGCCCTGGACGATGGGGGTCCGGAACGGGTTCCGGCGTCAGAAGATGGCTCTCTACTTCTTTGGTGAGCTGAGCCTTGGCCTCAGCCCACCAGGAAGCCAGAGTCTCCCTCAGGCCCATCAGCGGCTGGGGGGGGCGGTGGAGGGGGATACGGATACTGAGGATATCCATATGGCGAGTATGTGTACCCTCACGATGGGAAGCCTGGCGCCGGGTACTGCGGCATCGGATACTGCGGACCTGGGCAAGATGGCATCAGATAACACGGCATATACCCAGGCACCAGGAGCTCCGACAGGGCAGAAGGCCCTGAAAATGGTTTCCTCGCAGGCGGTTGGGAATAGGAGGCCCGGCGGGCATCGGGTCCAGCGTAGGGACGGCATCCGGGAGGGGGATGTCACCTGGCGTCGGCAAGACCGGCGTCAGTGCCGCATCCGGTCATCCAGCCCAGCGGGAGGAAGACCTGAAGGGAGCGTGCCTGCATCCTCTGTATCACCCGAGGAAGGAGGATTAAAATCCCTGGGGTCTAGCTGAGGAGACGCTAGGGCCTCGGAAGGCAGCAGCGAACGCTGCAGGGAGCCAGGGACGGCGGACTGGATGTCAGGGTCCGGCGTTGGCTCCAATGCCGTGCGACAGTCAGAGGGGCCGACGGTCGCCTTACTGGCGGGGACCAGGTGGACGTCGGAGGAGCAGTCGCCCAACTTAGCGGAACTGGCGTCCGAGGAAGACCGTGAAGGAGGGGCAGCCTTGTCGGGCGGTTTAGAGACCGTGGCGCTGCTCCCGAAGGGTCAAGCGATGAAGAAGTCTCTCCGGCGGGCGCCAGAGAGCTGACGCCCAGCCACTGGAGCCTACTTTGTACCTGGAAAGCCCACACTGGCGGTGGCTTTGTTGGGAGTGGAAGCACCTTTGACCCGGAGACTCCCGAAGGGCCTGAGGGCAAGCCAGATGAGAGGGTCGACGCCATCTTGGGAGCCTCCAAGACGGTGTCGTGGAGTGGTCCCCCGAGGGGGGGATGTTACCTTGAGAACGGCGACTCCAGCTGAAGTTGCGGTGGCTGAGGAAGAGGAGTACCGGTCCTTCTCCTTCTCCTTATTTTTATGGTGATCCTCGGGCGAAGTTGAGTCCTGATGAAGCTCCTCCAGCTCCTTGTCCATGGAGGTAATTTTCTTCTTAGGTATGTGGGCCTCCAGGGACTGCTGCCTCGGTCTAAGGGTGGTGACGTTGAATTTCAGGCAATGCTGGCGCTTCTCCATGGGGTGATCCGGGCCCAGACAGAAGAGGCACCGGGAGTGTCCGCCTCTGTATCGGTGTTGGGTACCGCGATGAGTTTGACTTATTTTTGTGCTCAAGGAGTAGAGGACCATATACACTGCACAAGAAATTGAAACAAAATGGTGGAAACTACCGACCACTGACGAAGGGTAGAATTTAATCGCAGGCACTTCTCTCAAGCTAACGTATGGAAAGAGCTGGAAGGCAGGCGTGGGGACTGTCCTTTATACTGACATCGCATGACATCGGTCACCTGACATGGGGGCGGTCCCCCGCCAGAAACTGCTAGCTAGAAATTTTTCCGTGGGATCCTGACGCCTGCCAGCTTCAGTCCTATATGTAATTACCTACTGCAAGAGCACTCTCGAAGTAAGATCTACTGTTACAGGTGAGTAACCCGTTTTTCTAGGCACGTGGATATGTTGTTCTATCCACACTGTGTGGAAGACTCCAAGCAGTTCTCCAGGAGGCGGGAGGCAAGATGCACACCACCTACTTTGGAAACAGAGATTGGAGAACTGAGGCCCCAAAACCAGCATCCCAGCGTGACTCTAGGCCAATGTGGTAGTGGGTAATGAAGGTATTCGTTGTCTTGCAGGCAGCAGCCCGACAGATTTCCTGGATGGGGATGTCCCTGGAAGCAGCCATCAATGCAGCAGTATGGCAGGTAGAATGAGCTCTTATCCCTCTGAGAGGCTCCTTGCCCACCAACCTATAAACAGAGATTGATACTCAATGTGATCTATCTACCGATCGTCTGCTTTGCTGCAGGTCTGCCAGGTGCGACTTCAGTATAGATGACAAACAGCTGGTGAACCCCTCCCCGAATTTCCACTGTTCTCTCCTTGTAACAGGAGCGCGCTCGTCTCAGGTCCAGAGTATGGAGCCTGTACTCGGCATCCGAGGTGTAGTTTGGGTAGAACACAGGCAGTGTCAACACCCGGTTAAGATGTAACTCTGAAGGAATTTCGGGTTGGGGCCCAGGACAACCTTGTCCCTGTGGAAGACCAGATAAGGAGACGCCACCGAAAGTGCCTGTGGCTCCACAGTCCTTCTGGCTGACACGATAGCCATCAGAAAAGCGATCTTCCATGACAAATGTGACATCTCACACTTGTGCACTGGTTTGAATGGCTTGCCCATGAGTTTTGACAAAACCAGCAGTAAATCCCACAGAGGTGGAGGTTCACACACCAGAGGGGATATGTGATAGAGGTCTTTGAAGAAACACCATACCACCTTCTCCTGCACCAACGTCTGCTAACTGGCACGCGCCCAGTATGCAGAGATGGCTGCCAGGTGCACTTTAAGGGTCGTAGACCGAAGACCCCCTTTGGATAGAGACCAAGGGTAGTCTAGGATGCTAGCCACTGGACAGAACAGAGTTTCCAGGCCCTTGCCCTGGCACCAAATGGAAAAACACTTCCATTTGAAGGTACAGCACCTCCTGGTCGACTCCTTTCTGGATGCTTCCACAACTGTGAGCACATCCTCAGAGAGACCCAAAACCTGGAACTCTAGCCACTCAGGAACCAGGCTGTCAGGTGCAGGGATTGAAGGTCTGGATGGAATACCTTCCCGATTGACAGATAGCAAGTCTGGGCATACTGGAAGACGCTGCGGAGGCCTGGAGCTCAGGCTGAGGAGATCTGGATACCAGAACTTACGTGGCCAGCCTGGGGCTACCAGGATCACCTGTGCCTTGTCCCTCCTCATCTTGAGAAGCACCCTGTGGATCAATAGAAATGGAGGGAAGGTGCAGAAGAGGCCTGGGGTCCACGGCCTCGAGAAGGCATCCCCCTGCAATGAGCCCTGCTGACAGGGCAGGCATGAAAAAGCCTCAGCTCGGTGTTCTCCCTGGAGGCAAACAGTTCCACCACCGGTTTGCCCCAGTAGGAGAACAGGCTGTGTACTACTTCTGGATGGAGAGACCACTCGTGGGATGTCTCACCCACACGGCTGAGAGCGTCCACCAGTTGATTCAGTAATGAAGGTATTCGTTGTCTTGCAGGCAGCAGCCCATACGAACATACGAAATTTGCCAGCAGATAAAGGCCTAGAGGTCTATCAAGTCTGCTCGAATGTGCAGCTAGCACCCCTTATTCTGCAGCTGCCCCTCCCTTCCACCCTTCCCCTTCATTAACCCTCCCCCTTGTCCTGTCCCATCCTCGTTTGAAGCAGTCCACTGTCCTACTGCATACCACTTCTGCAGGTAACGCATTCCACCCAGCCACCACCCTCTCTGTAAAAAAGTGTCTCCTCATCTCCCTCCTGAACCTTCCTCGCTCCAGTCTCATATCATGGCCCCTGGTGGCCCTCCCCTTCCTTACTTTGAACAGCCCCTCTGTACCTGTCTTGTTTATTCCTTTCATGTATTTAAAGGTTTCAATCATGTCCCCCCTGTCTCTCCTCTCCTCCAGTGAGTACATGTTCAACTCCTTCAACCTCCTCTCATATGATAAGTCCCCCAGACCCTTGATCATCTTTGTCGCCCTGCGCTGCACTCCCTCCAGTAACTTAATGTCCCTCTTCAGATACGGACGCCAGAACTGCACGCAGTACTCCAGGTGTGGTCTAACTAATGACCTATACAGTGGCAGAATCACCTCCTCCCTCCTTGAGGATATACCCCTTGCAATACAACCCAGCATTTTGTTGGCCTTTGCAGCTGCCTTCCACACTGTGCCGAAGTTGTTCATTGACCCTGTGATGAGCACACCCAGATCCTTCTCCTCCTCTGTCTGGGCTAGCTGCACCCCCTAGCTGGTAAGTCCTCCTTGGGTTCTTCATCCCAAAATGCATCACCTTGCACTTTTTAAAGCCCAGTTGCCAGGTGTCTGGACCAGGTTTCAAGCTTTGCCAGATCATTCTGCAACCCTGCCATCCCCGTGGTCATCCACCACCACGCCAACCTTGGTATCATCAGCAAACAGACTGATCTTGCTCTTGATGTCCCATGATATGTCTGCAATGAATATCCCAAACAACACTGGTCCCAACACCGAGCCCTGTGGGACACCGCCGTCACTGCCCTTGGGTGTGAGAGCTCCCCACCCACCACCACCCTCTGTTGCCTTCCTGCAGCCAGTTTCCTACCCATCTCACCAGCATTGCACCTGCCCCTGTGCCTACTAACTTCCTTCCCAGCCTTCCATGTGGCACTGAGTCGAATGCCTTACTGAAGTCCAGATACAGGACATCCACTGCATGTCCCTGTCCAGTTGCCTAGTTACCCAGTCATAGAACCCAACAGGTTGGTTTGGCAGGATCGCCACGATGAAGCCATGCTGTCTGCTGTCCTGTAGTCCTTGGCCTCTAAGAGGGCCACCAGCCTCCTTCAGGATAGTCTCCATTAGCTTACCCACGATGGATGTGAGGCTCACTGGTCTGTAGTTTCCGGTTCATCCTTGGGGCCACTCTTGTGGAGGGCACCACATGAGCCATCCTCCAGTCCTGAGGTACACACCTGAATGTAGTGAGGCATTAAATAGGTCTGCCAAGGTCCTGCAAGGACCTCTGCCAGCTCCTTCAGTACCCTGGGGTGGATGCCATCTGGGCCTGGTGCCTTGTCCACCCTCAGTGCCTTCAAACCCTCTCGAACTCTGCCCTCCATGATTTCCCATCTGTCACCACTTCCCCCCGCGTCTGCCATTTCACCCATCTTGGTGTCACCCCCTCTTCTCTTTAGTAAATACTGAGCAGAAGTACTCATTTAGTGCTTCCGCCTTTATCGCATCTCTGCTTCCACCCAACCCTCCTTCCTAATCCTTACTATGTGGTCCTTACAGCTCCTTTTCTCCCTGATGTACTTAAAGAAGTCCTTCCCCTTCTTAATGCCTTGTGCCAGCCTGAGTTCCGAGATGCTTTCCCCTTACTGCCTTTGTCACCTCCTTCGATTCTGTCAAGTACTCCTCTCTGTCCTCCCCCTCCCTGTTTTCTTGTATTTCCTAAAGGCAGCTCTTTTCCTCCTTACCTTTCCATGACCTCCTTGCTCAACCAGCTCGGTTTCTTAGCCCTAGTCTTCTTGCTTTTGGGCTTTGCAGCAGGTTTGTTGCCTCCACTATCCCCAACTTTATGAGCTCCCATCTCTGGTTAGTATCCATACTAGATTGAATTCTGGCCAGGTACCCTTTACCACTTCCCCATCCTCCCAAAGTCAGCCCTCCTGAAGTCCAGCACTCTTGTGCCAGATTCCACCCTTCCTTGCCCATATCCAATGTGAGCCATACTGAGTGGTGGTCACTCCTGACAGCTTGTCCTCCACTGTAAGTTCTCTCACAAAGTCCCCATTTGCCAAGCACAAGGTCATGGTATTCCCCAACCTGGTTGGTTCACTGACCATTTGCAGCAGGAAGCTGTCCTGGAAGGCATCCAGCAGTACCTGCTCCTTCTGTTCCTGGTTGTTGGGGTGCTCCAGTCCACTCCTGGCATGTTGAAGTCCCCACAATCACCACACTACCCTTCTCACAGGTCCTCCTGATCTGTCCCGCTAGTTCCCTGTCTAACTCCTCCATCTGAGATGGTGGCCTGTACACCACTCCCATTCTAAGACTCCTATTCTTGGAATCCTGGATTTGCACCCAAAGTGACTCTGTACTACCCTCCTCCCCTTCCTCCCTTACACACTTCAGTCCTTCCTTCACATATAGTGCCACCCCTCCTTTCCCAGTCACCCTGTCCCTAAAATAACCTGTACCCTGGTACAGACAGGTCCCAGTCATTGTATTGGGTGGCCCATGTTTCCATGATGGCTGCAATGTCCACCTCTCCTCTGCCATGAGAACCTGTAACTCTGCAGTTTTCCTCCCAAGGCTCCTAGCATTAAGGGTAACCACCTTCCACCCTTTCCCCCTCCCATCCTGCCCTCCTTTCCTAGCATCACCAACAGTACTTGCCATTTGTCCTTTGTCACTGTTATGGGGGGTAAGCTCATATGATTTCCCAACCTATGGTCTCTGCATATCTCTTCCCCAACTGCCACCCCCCACTCCTAGTTTAAACTCCCAACTTCCTCTATATATTCTTCCAGCCCGACAGATTTCCTGGATGGGGATGTCCCTGGAAGCAGCCACCAATGCAGCAGTATGGCAGGTAGAATGAGCTCTTATCCCTCTGAGAGGCTCCTTGCCCACCAACCTATAAACAGAGATTCTAGGCTCCTGCCATATGGATGGCTAGGATATCTGCCTCCAGTCAGCTCATGAGGGTTCAGATGCAACGCGCTTTCCTGTACAGCAGCCGGGAGTGCATGATGCCCTATCTGTTGAGGTAGGACATGGTCATGGTATTGTCTGTCTGGACTTGTACCACTTGACCCTGAAGGAGCGGAGCGAATGCTGACAGCGTCAGTCTGACCGCTCTGAGCTCCAGCAGGTTGATATGGTTTCGAGAGTCCTCAGGGCTCCAGAACCCATGGGCTCTGTGGTTCCCCATGTGGGCTCCCCAGCCCGCGAGAGAGAGAGAGGCATCGGTCATAAGGATGACCATCGGCTCGGGATGGACAAACGGGATCCCTTCCTGCAAGTGATATAGGATGGTCCACCACTGGAGAGCGTCCCACATCTTCTGGGTTACAGTGACCAGCTGGTCGAAGTGACCACGACACTGGGTTCATGGCCGAACAGCTCCCATTGCAGGGGGCGCATAAGCCACCGGGCCCATCGGACCACGGTGGTGCAGGCTGCCATCTACCCCAGAAGGCGCAGAAAGTCCCGGGCAGGTACAAGTGCCCAACCAGAAATGACTGGGCAAAGGAGCAGAGAACCTCCGACCTGTCCGTGGGGAGCTGGGCTCTGGCTTGGCCAGGAGTAGAGCTCTGCCCTGATGAAGCATGCACACAAAGGACACGAGTCTGACTTCCATCTCGCTGGACCAGGAAACTAAGTCTATGTAGGTCTGAGGGCCAGGGTCCCTGACCTTCCAGTTCTGGCTGGGTGGAACCCACAAGAGCCAATTGCCTAGATGGGGTAGACTTGACCCCCGATGTCAAGGTGGACTGCCACCACTACTATGCATTTGGTGAAGACCCGTGGGGCCGATGACAGGCTGAATGGTATGGCTTGGAAGTGAAGGAACTTCTGGTGAGACGGACGAATTGGGACGTGAAAGAACGCATCCTGGAGATCCAGAGAGCAGAACCACATGTTCTGCTCGAGGGATGGTATGATCTGAAACAGAGTTACCATCTGAAACGTGCATAACCTGAGGAACTGGTTCAGATCGTGCAGATCCACAATGGGGCACCAGCCCCTCCATCCGCTTTGGAACCAGGAAGTACTTGGAAATGAATCCTAGGTTTACTGGGGAGTCCGTGACTCTGGCCACGACCTACTTGTGGAGGAGTTGGGCAATGTCGTCTCGGAGAGCCGACCGAGTAAGAATGGACACCATCTCCTCCCGTGGGGCGCCGGCTCGGCTGGGAGGATACTGCTCGAACTCTAGAGGCAGACCCTGGCTGATCATTTCTAGAACCCACCTGTCCATGGTAATAGAGGACCAGGCGGAAAGTAAGTAGTGTAGCCGATCCAGCACGGGAGGACCCAGAGTTGGCGTGACAGGTACAGGAGTGACCATCCCTATCCCATCACTGTGCAGACTTGGAGGAAGAGGGTCCAGATTGGGGACAACCTGAGCCCCAACCTCCAGGTTTACGGGCCGCCGGAGGCCTGGGCTGGGCCAAGGGTGAAAAGACTGTGCCTGCTGTTGCTGTCCAGCCTGAAAGTGGGACTGCTTGGACGCAGGAGCAGGGTGCCAAAATGGCTTTTTCTTCTGCTTTTTGGAACCCTGGGATTCCCGCTGAGCAGAAGTGACAGAGTCCAAGGTGGCAATGGACTTCTCAATGTGATAGAGGTGACCGTCCACACCTGGGCTGAAAAGGTTGGTGCCCAGGAAAGGGACATCTGTAAGCTTGTGCTGGGTGTCCGCCATGAAAGTGGAGAGCTTCAGCCAAGCACTGCGGCGCATAGCAACTGCGGCCACCAGCGAGCAGGCGCACGAGTCCTAGAAGTCCAGAGCCATCTGGAGTTGCTGCTTTGCAACAGTCCGACCCTTGTCCGGACCTGCTTGACTGTGGTCTGAAGATCTGTGGGGAGATGAGAAAGGACCTCATCCAGGGAGCCCAGAAGGGCGTGGGAGAAATGCATCATGATGACGGCCGAGCTTGCCTGACCGAGGCCCATCGAAGAGGTGGCATAGACTTTTCGGGCAGAGTGGTCTAACTTTTTGGATTCCTTGTCCGGAGGTCTATCTGTACCTGCCGAACTACCTGAGCATATGAACACAGATTCGGTCTCCAGACCCTCCGCAGAGGGATGTTCTGTGAACCTCATAGGCACTGTGTACTTGCGAGCCTTACGGGCAGATGGCACAGGGCAGGAGGCAGGGTGCTGCCAAAGCTCCAAAGCCAGACCAAAAATGGCCTCGGCCACTGGGACGACTTCCGTCGGTGAGTCCCCTCTTTTAAGGATATCAGTCAGGGGGTATTCGGCCCATTCTTGAACGGACTCGAGAGGCATCCCGGTGGATTCAGAGATCAGACGGAGGATGCACAAGAAGGAAGAAGGGCCTTCCTCTAGCGAGAGACTGACGACTGATTCGTCATCGAGGGTATGAGAATGCAGGTCGGAGTCATCAGACTTCGAAGAGTCCAGGTAAATCAGCTGGCCACCTAAATCTCCCTCAACCCACCTGGGGCGATCAGGTGACTGAGAGCCTATGCGGGAGGCCCAGAACAGACCAAGACTCTTTAGTAGGATCCCCTCCCAAGGGCTACTTAGGTGGTAGTTCCACCACTATCGGTAGAGAGATCGATTTTGGCTGAACTGGGATGGTTTTAAACAGCTCTGTGGGCAGAGGAACGGGTTTTGACCAGCTCCAAGGGTGTCGGCTTCGGCCTGGGAGATGAGAGCCAAGTGATAGCTGGTGTGGAAACCGTAGTTGACTTCTGACTGGACAAAATCAGCTGTTGCCACACTAAATCTTCTTAGTGTCGAGAGAGTTTCTGCCGAAGTCTCTCCTTATCCGAGGAGGACATAGAAGAATGTTGGCGTTGCCTCTTTTAGGCGCTTATGCACCTTCCTCGCATGTTGGTTGAAGAAGTCCGTGACCTCGCATCGCTGGGGCGGGGACTGACTGGCCGCTTGGGAGACACTAGGGGACTGCTCATTAGGATCACCAGCAGGCTGGGTCTCCCTCATCGGGAAGAGGCAGGATTGGGGTCCTGATAAGAGAGTTGTCGGCCTCCTCGGGAGACAACGGATCAGCAGGGTCAAGAATAATCTCAACCTTGTCTTCAATTGAAGTCTCGGCCGGCTGATCTGACGGTGGGTCCGAAAAGCCAGTGGCCGAGGTCACAATCTCGACCGAGGTTGAGACTGGAGATTCCTGGGACCAAGATCTCTCACGATCCCAAGAACGTCTTCGCTGAGATAGAGAATCTCTCAGTTCCATGTCCTTTTTACGGGACTGGGAGGCATGCGAGCCCGAAGGTCCCTCGCCCTAATAGGAGGAGAGATTGGCACATCTCCCAAAAGAAGCCCAAGAAAACTGAGCTCAAATTGAGTGGGACGAAGAAGGGCCTCAAGGAACAATCCGTTACCCAAGCCGCTAGGCCTGCATCTGTTTGAACTGCTCGGTGGAGCCTGCAGCTGTGGAGACCGCCCATCAGGCTTCTTTAGATTTGACCAGTGGATTCCGTTTCTGTGGCCTGCCCAATTTCAAACGTGCGAGACGATCGTAGAGGACATTAGCATGGAAGGTGAGACATGTCTTGCAGGCCTGGCTGTCGTGGCCAACACCTAGGCAGTAAACGCACGTGATATGCGAGTCTATGCGTGACATCTTTTGCCTACATGGGCAGCGGCAGAAACCAGGGGAATATTTCTCTTCCATGATGTCTGAGATCATGAAGTGATGATCGGTAACCCTGACAAGTTTAATTTTCATAAAATCCAAAGATTTAGAAGCCAGAGTCTACTGAGTATGACAGCGGTAAGGAGGTAACTTGTATCTTCCAGAGGAAAGGAAGATCTGGTGTCATGGGGTGGAGCCGAAGGTTATACCACCCGGGTGAAAGTGCAGTTCGAAAGACAAGGCCGGTTCAAAGGGAGGCAGTGTAAGCCTTTCCAACACAAAACTGAGGTCCCAAGCCAGAACAGGATCACAGATTGGAGTATTCAAATGCAGAATGTCCCTCAAGAAGGTGCAAGACACACTGAACCACCCTCAACAGTTCCTGAAGGAGGTTGTGGACTTTATTGCCGATATGGTATTGGAGTCTCCCAGATGGTTAATTCTGGGAGACTTCAATGCCTGGGTTGGCGATGAACTCTCGCCATTTGGTCAAAACTTCCTCCAATTGGTGGATTCATTGGGCCAGTCACGGGTCTCTACCTCTGCAATCCATGGGGGGGGGGCACACATTGGACTTGCTGTTCCATCTGGGGATGGAGATATCTGATGTGGAGGCAGAGCCAATCGGATGGTCCGACCATCACGCCCTGAGGTTTAGATTTGCGGCCCCCCGAAATAGGCCTGCCCCTAGGGAGTTAGTACAGTTCCGTCCTTTAAGAGGGGTTACCTCAGAAGGCCTAATGACGGAGCTGGACTTCTCGGGTCTTCCAAGGGATAGCATGGATCCAGGGCCTCTGGTCCTGGCCTATAATAGGGCTGTGGTAGAGGCCCTGGATGTCACTGCTCCAATTCGTGTTCATCCCTGCACTCTCCACTTGGGGGCTCACTGGTCTGATGGGGAGGTCCGTGAGTTGAAGAGGCGGGGATGAAGATTGGAAAGACGCTGGCGGAAAACTCAACTGGAGGTGGATAGACTTGGATTGTTAGAACATTATAAGGTCTACCAATCAGCAATTTCCCTTAAGAAGGCAGAGTTCCTGTCCAGGGAAATTGCTGCAGCAAAGAATAGACCAGCCCAGCTCTTCCGGACTGTGGACAGACTTTGCAATCCAGTCTGTCTTCAGACTGGTAGAGTGTTACCACAGGTACAGTGTGAGGAGTTTGCGAAATTCTTTGCTGACAAGGTATCCACCATCAGAGATGAGATCCGCCAGCGCCCTTCCATTGGACCTTGCACTGGTCAATCGGGTGGTACTAATGCCCGGTTGCCCTGGTCCACCTATAGCCTACCGGCAGTGATAGATATAGTGAGGATCATCCAGACTCTGCGACCTACCTACTGTAAGTTGGATCCAGGCCCTACTCACCTGTTGGTGGGGTGTGTAGATGTTATTGGCCCAGTCCTGGCTGGGACAGTGGTGGCTTCATTAGAGAAAGGGATCTTTCCGGATCCCTTAAAGGAAGCGGTAGTACGCCCCCTTTTGAAAAAACCCTCTCTTGACCCCTACTGCCCAGCAAATTACAGACCAGTCAGTCTCTAACCTACCCTTTGTAGGGAAAGTTATTGAGAAGGTGGTCACTCTGCAGTTGGAGGATCATTTATCTAGCCACAATATCTATGACCCTCTCCAAGCCGGCTTCAGAAGAAGGCACAGCACAGAGACAGCTCTAGTTCGGGTACTGAATGACCTCCTGATGGCAAGAGATCGGAGGACCGGTTCCATCTTGGTTCTCCTGGATCTCTCAGCAGCATATGACACCGTGGATCATGGGGTGCTGCTCAACCGCCTGCGGTTTTCTGTGGTCTGAGGGGGGGCAGTCAACAACTGGTTTCGATCTTTCCTGGAGGGCAGATCACAGAGAGTGGTGTCTGGAATTTATATCTCGGCCCCTCACTGACTGCCCTGTGGGGTACCGCAGGGGTCGTTGCTGTTCCCAATGTTATTTGCAGTGGGCTGAGTTTTCACTGTTATGCTGATGATTCTCAGCTCTACCTATCTTTCATGCCTGAACAGGAGTCTGATTTCATCACAGTGTTTAATAACTGCCTGCTGGAGATTCAGGACTGGATGAGAACTAATTGGCTTTGGATGAATTCAGGGAAAACCGAAGTATTGGTTGTGGACCCTGGAGTGAGGACAATAGGGGCTTGGACTGGGAAACCCTCAGGTTTATATCTTGGGGGAGCCCAGCTTTTGGCCTTGGGCCAAGTGCGTAACCTAGGTGTGATATTTGATGAGGGCCTGACCATGAGGGCGCAGGTGTTGGCCGTAGTCAAATCTGCCTTTTTCCATCTGAGGAACATAGCCCGGGTGAAACACTTGGTCCCATCTGAAGCTCTTCCTACCCTGGTCCATGCCTTTGTCACCAGCCGTTATGATAACTGCAACGCCCTCTATCTAGGACTGCCGGGGCTGGATCTCTGCCGCTTGCAGCTTGTGCAGAACGCGATGGCCAGGTTGTTGATGGGTGTTTTAAGATCTAGCCATATGACACCTGTGCTGCGTGATCTGCACTGGCTGCCAATACAGTGGCGGATCACCTTCAAGGTCGCATTGCTGACTTTCAAGGCCCTACATGATTTGGGACCTCACTACCTGAATGAGCCCCTGGTGCCTTATTGTCCTGCCCACTCACTTCGATCCTCTGACAAGGGATTGCTAGAGATACCCAGGGTAGGTTTAAAGACATCTGGAGGTAGATCTTTTGCCTTTATGGCACCTACCCTGTGGAATTTTCTACCTCGTCAGACACAAGATTGCCTAACTGTGGAAAGTTTCAAAAAACAGCTAAAAACTTTTCTCTTTGCCCAAGCATTTGCTGGGACGTAATAATTGGGGTTATCTATGGCTGCTGTATTTATTGTTTTTTATGGTGTTTTTAAAGTGTTTTGAACTATTGTAAAAGCGCCCTGAGCTTGGGAAGGGCGCTTGAAAGAAATAAATTATTACTTACTTACATGGTATGCAGAGATGGCAGAAATATGTACCTTACTCGAGAAGTACCGCTGGCCGAGTCTGAAAGGGACAGCAGGTACTCGAGCACCTGATCCACCAGACAGGGGAAGGAATCCAATCGGTGCGATGCAGCCCAAAGGGGAGCACATCAATCTGTTCCCAGAAAATCATTCCTGGACAACCTGCTCCCTGCTCTATGCTCCCTGCCCTTCTTGATCCATGTTAATTCACCCCCCCGGTCTACTCGATCCCTCGCATATAGTACAGCATGAGTAAACATTTTTTTTTTTTTGAATGCAGCAAAACGACAAGGAACTTCAAAACTCGTGAGGGAGAACACATTAGAGCTTGTTTTTTTTTTAATGCAGCTGATCGAAAACAGCGCAGAAGCAAGACTAGCACAGATTAGAACATACAGCATGAGTAAATTTAATTTTTTTTTTAAATGCAGCAAAACGACAAGGAACTTCAAACCTCGTGAGGGAGAACACTTTAGAGCAAATGTTTTTTTCTGAATGCAGCAGAATTAATATTAGTGATATAATGCTTACCTGGCTGACGAAGTCTGTTCACTCGGTTATTAAATTCATTAAAATCCAGTGCTCGCCACTACATGATTTACTTTATTGGACTGGCACTAATGCAGAAAAGTCTTAGCCTTATAAACCTGCATCAGATAGTGCTGAAAATTGTTCTCTTGGATGTTTTTTTATTTGAAAAAGTATGCACCATACATAAATATGTCTTTAGAAAAACTTGACTTACCACCCTACTATCTACCCGAATCACGTGTTGATAAAATCGCAGTGTTTTTGACTAAATACTGCCTCTCTGGGATATGCAGCCGGTAAAATTAACAGAACTTGGGATGAAACCAAAATCCTCATAGTACCGTTATGTACAAAGTTTATACTTTCCGTTGACAAAATGAAATAAAAAGAGTTAGAGAGCAGCTCACAAACAATGAGTGCTCTCTGCGGTTGGGATGTCTGTTAGTAAACCGTTTTCTGTTCAGTGCACTTCAGTACAGCATCAGGTAAGCCTCGATCCATTTTCATACAAGAAAGAGAGGGAGCGAGTTGACCAGGGGTGAATTAACAGGGAGCGAGAAGGGCAGGGAGCGTATTGTCAGGAGTGGGTTATCCGGGGATGAATTTGCAGGAGCGAACTGTCATGTACCCAGAGCGAAGTGCTTCCATTTCATAGAGTAAGTGGCCCTGGCAGAGGACTTCCTGGCCACCACCAGGACATCTGCCACTCTAGGAGACAACCCAAACCGGGCAATGGCTATGTCCTTAGGAGCCACACATGGAGATGGAGAGACTTAAGGTCTGGATGGACCGTGGTGCCCTGCTCCTGGGACAGCAAGCCTGGGCATAGGGGCAGGGAGACCAGAGGTTCCACAGCCAGCTGTTGAAGCAAGGGGAGCCAGATTTGATGAGGCCAGAAGGGGGTGATCAAGATCTTGGGCCCCCTTCCATCTGAAGCTTGATCAGAACCCTCTGAAGACGCGAGAAGGGAGGGAACGCATAGAGGAACCTCCCTTTCCAAGAGCTGGACAAGGCATCTTGCCAGAAAACTCCAGCGAGCAGAAAAGCGGCAGTTTTGCTTTATGTGGGGACAGAAAAAGGTCCAGCTTGGGATGAACCCATTTATCAAATAGGTCTGCAAGCACCGTCGTGTGAAGCTCCCACTCATGGGCTCTGGACTGAGACTGGCTTAAGCTCTCCACCAGGATGTTTTGGACACTGGGAACATGGATGGCTGAGAACAAAAGCCTGTGTTCTATGGCCCAGTACCAGACCCTCATCACTTCCCTGCACAGGGGATAGGAATGAGTCCCCTCCTTCTTGTTTATGTAATAAACCATGCATATGTTGTCCATTTGAATCATGAGCGAGCCCGGGGATTGCCAAGTCTGAAGGGCCTGCAGGGCATACAAGACTGCTCACATCTCCAGAACATTGATGTGGAGTGTCCTCTCCACCTCAGTCCACATACCTTGAGTTTGGTGGACACACAGCTGAGATATGAGGCATTTGTCATCAGGACCTACTGAGGGGGAGGAATAGAGAAGGGAACTGTTAAAGCAAGTTGTTGGGCTTGAGCCACCACAACAGTACCCTCCGGACTGGATTGGAGACTATAACCGGCTGATCCAGGGCATCCGTGCATTGGTTCCGCTGGACCAGCAGTGTCCACTGGAAGACTTTCATGTGCAGACGGGCCAAGGGAACCGTGGCAATGGCTTCGGCTGTGAGGCTCAGAAGCTGTAGGAAGACCCTCACTAAAACATAATGCCTGGGGTAAAGAAGACGGGCTTGGTCCATCAGATGCTCTGCTTTGTCCGAGGCAGGAAGGCCATTCCCTGGGTCATGTCCAGGACTGCCCCTATTTACTGGAGACATTAGCAGGGTGTAAGGAAGGATTTTGGCATGTTAATAGTGATGCCCAAACTGGGGTGTAGCCAGAAATTTCCATTTTGTACACACACTCTCTCCAACTGCTGCCCCCCCCTTTAAAAAATGTGCACATCCTGTCCAGCTGCTGCCCCCCCATTGTAACAGTGACTCATCTAATCTCTAAACAGGTTGTACACATATCTATGTCATACACAACAGAGATTTAATCAGATACAGACACTACTCAGTAGCCCATACTAACTATAATACACCACATTAGAATGATAATGGTAACAAAAAGGCATATGGTTTGGGACAAGTACTCAAAAAAAAAACTGTACACAAATGTGTACAGTGAGTATGCCTGCCTACATCCTTGTGCCCAAAACCTGGAACAGATTGCGGATCTGTGCTAGGGTTTGAAGGAGATGGTCCCTGGACAGGGCTACTAAGAGCCAATCGTCCAGGTACGGGAAGATGCAGAAACCCCTGCTGTCTCAAGGCAGCTGCCACCACTGCCAGGCATTTGGTGAAGACCCTGGGCATCGAGGACAAACCAAAAGGCAGAGCCCTGAACTGGTAGTGCCTGTGCACCCTGAAAGTGGAAACAGAGGCAGCGCCAGTGGGGGCGAAAACCTTGATATGCAGGTAGGCATCCTGCATGTCCAGAGAACAGATCCAGTCCTCCTGATAGAGCAAAGGCAGCAAACCCTGAAGGGTAACCATCCAGAACAGTTTCTACTCTATAAACAGCTTCAGCTGGCCCAAGTCCAGGATGGGATGAAGATCTCCTATCTGCTTGGGGACCAGGAAGAAGTGGGAGTAGAATCCCCTACAGAACGGGTTCTATGACCATTTTTCGAAGTAAGGCCTGAATTTCCTCCCTGATGAGAGGAACATGACCAGGAGGGTATGAGGACAGGCCCGCAGGATTGTCTGGAGGCCACTCTAAGATCTCGAACGTATCGCTGTATTGGATGAGCTGCAGCACCCACTTGTCTGTGGTTATCTCGCTTCACATGTCCAGATGAAGGGAGGAGCGACTCCCTACAACTGCTTCCTGCAGTTCTGCTGAAGGGAGGGGGGGTCTGGCAAGGAGTCAGGAAGTGGGAGCAGCAGCAGTTGAAGCTGCTGCTGCCCCTTGAGTGCTACGGGTGGCAGCGGGGGAGTGCGTGGGGAGAGCCACACCCCTGGCCTTGTGCTTGCCCTGAGCCTTTGGAGGGGGTTGGGCCTGCCTGTGTGAAGAGCGAAGAAAGGGAGCCCTTTGTCCCAGCTTAGTCTGGGTATGGGTAGTGAGGCCCCACCTGGAGTACAGTGTACAGTTCTGGAGACCTTACTTACGTAAGGACATAGATAGGGTAGAGAAGATTCACAGGAGGGCAACAAAGATGGTACATGGATTGCATCACAAGTCCTATGAGGACAGGTTGAAGGAATTGAATATGTACTCCCTGGAGGAGAGGAGGGAGAGAGGGGATATGATAGAGACATGCAAGTATCTTACATGGAGGAACTGGGTGCAGGAATACACTATTTTTAAGCGAAAAAGATGTTCCAGGACTAGAGGGCATGGGATGAAGTTGGAGGGAGGACGATTCAGAGGAAACATGAGGAAGAATTTCTTCACAGAATGGGTGGTGGACAAGTGGAACACCCTGCCAGAGGAAGTGGTGGGGGCTGAAACAATCACGGGATTTAAGAATGCATGGATAGACAGAAGGAGTTCTGGAGGTCACGGTCAAGGGGCAACAGACTTCTAGGAAAACATAAAGTAAACTTATAAGCTCAAATGGGCAAACTGGGTGGGTCATAGGCCCTTATCTGCCGACACTGTCTATGTATCTATGATACATAGGGTGGACAGATTTGAGGGCCTGTCCAGAAGTCTGCAGTTCAGAGATGAGAACCTGAATATCTCCTCCAAAAAGTTCGAGACCCCTGAAAGGGGCGTCCATTATGCTGGAATGGACATCCTGGGCAAAGCCTGAGAACCGTAGCCAGGAGTGATACCCTTATAGGCACCCATCAGGACATGGGTACTGAAGTCCGAGCCCATTTTGCGGACCTGGAGGGTCTGCTGCTTGGAAGGGTCATCTGACATGGCTAGAATAGCCTCCCTAGCCTGGTTCCATAATAGGTTCTGAAACTGCACCATATGGGCCAAGTAACTGATGGTCCAAATTGCCGGAGTGGCAGAGACGAAGGCATGTTTGCCTCTCTGGTGAAGCTGGCAAGACTCCCTGTCTGGGGGAGGGAGCTTAAGTTTTTGGACCTCTTGGTGCAGTCATGTGCAGCGTTGATGACGACCAAATCAGCCTTGGGCTGTTCCCCGAAATATGGCTTACCAGCCAGGGTGTGGTAAAGTATGTCTGCCTTCTTGGATACTGCTGGGACTGTGTGGGGGTGCTTCCAGACAGCCCAGGTGACATCCTCGTAGGCGTCAATAACTGGAGGGACTATTAAGGGAGGGGTGTTGGACTGTCGCAGGTAGACAGCCAACCGACACCTCTCAGAGTCCTACTCCTCAGTCTCCCATCCCATAGTGGCCTGAAGGGGGGATCTGAGAACATTACTCAGGGCCTCTTCCCCTTCTGAGGAGTCCGGGGGGGGGGGGAGAGGAAGACTCACTACTGATGCTCTCCACCCCATCATCCCTGTCACTGATTATCATCCGAGTGGCTGGAAGACCTGGCTTCAGGCCTACCCTGGGGGTGTGAGGAACACTAGAGCCCGGCCTAACAGGGGCCCAGAAAAGGGGTCTGGAGGAAGATGCACTAGCAAGCGGGGCTGAACCTGGCACCCTTGACTCTGCATAAGGATCACAAGGCTGAGATACGAACATACGAAGAAGCCGGCAGAAGAAGGCCATTTGGTCTATCAAGTCTGCTCGTGTTGCAGGGTCCATAGCTTGAGCTAATGTCCCTGCCCTTCCTCCCCACTCCTCCCATCCTCCCTACCCATGATCCTTACCTTCCCCCTATGCTTATCCCAGCCTCTCTTAAAGCTGCCCACTGTCTTCAATGAGATGACCTCTTCCGGCAGTGCATTCCAAGTGTCCACCACCCTCTCTGTGAAGAAGTGCTTCCTGACTTCCCTCCTAAACCTCCCACCCTCCAGCTTAAGACTGTGCCCCCTCGTGTTATGGTTGCCACTCAGCTTAAAGAGACTCTCCTTATCAACCTTGTTTATCCCTTTCAAGTACCTGCAGGTCCCAATCATGTCCCCTCTCTCTCTCTCTCTCTCCGGTCTTCCAGGGAATACACGTTTAGTGAGCTCAACCTCTCCTCATATGCCTTGCTCTGTTGACCGGCTATCGTCTTTGTAGCCATCCTCTGGACCTTCTCCAGCAGGTTAATGTTCTTTTTCAGGTGTGGGCACCAGTACTGAACTTGATACTCTAGATGCGGCCTTACCAGTGACCTGTACAAGGGCAGTATAACCTCCTCTCTCCTACTACTGATCTCTCTAGCTATGCATCCCAGCATCTTGTTTGCCTTTGCTGCTGCTTTCTTGCACTGCGTGGAGTGCTTCAGGTCACTAGTGGTCATCACTCCCAGGTCCGTCTCCTCCTCTGATGCAGATACTCGGACTCCACCCAGGTAGTACTCTGTCCTGGGATTCTTGGCTCCAATATGCATAATTCTGAATTTCTTGGCATTGAAGCCAAGCTGCCATATCCTGGACCACCTCCCTAACTTTTCCAGATCTTCCTGTAGGTCCTGTATCCCCTCAGCTGTGTCCACTCTCCCACAGAACTTGGTGTCATCTGAGAATAGGCACATTTTGCCCTTAATGCCATCCCCAATGTCACTGATGAAGATACTGAACAACACTGGTCCCAGCATCGAGCCCTGTGGGACCCCACTGGTTACCTCTCTGGTACAGATAACTCTCCCCCCACAACCACCCTCTGGGTTCTGTCCCTCAGCCAGTTTTCCACCCATCTGGCCATCTTTTCCCCAACTCCAAGATCCACCAATTTCCTGATCAACCTTTTGTGGGGCACAGAGTCAAAGGCCTTGCTGAAATCAAGATAGAGGATGCCTACCGCTTGGCCCCTGTCTACTGTCTTAGTGACACAGTCAAAGTAGTCAATCAGATTTGTTTGACACGATCTCCATCCCTCCCATGAACTCATGTTGCCTCTCATCCTGGAGACCATGCTCCTCTAGATATTCCACCAACCTTTCCTTTGCTATGGTCTCCATGAGCTTGCTCACAACGGCGGTCAGACTGACTGGTCTGTAATTCCCTGGATCATCCTTGGGACTGCTTTTGTGGAGGGGCACTACATGTGCTATTCTCCATCAGATCAAGCCATGGTAATTGACTGAGGCTGGCGCTAGTCCCCCCTGGCATTGGGTAGGGGAATACCAGCGCAGGTACCACCAGTGCAGGATAGTGGTAGGCAGGCGCCAGTGTAGGATACCCAGGCTGTGTTCTATGGGTGCAGATTGGGGTAGGCCAGTCCCCAGTCCCATAGGAGCAAGTAGCGGCAGTACAGGCACAGGCCAGATGGGCTTTGGCTGTGGGGACAGCACAGGCCCTGTGGGCTACAGTGAAGGAATGGGGGCAGGCCTACCGGGCATCAGCTAGTAAGGTGCCGGAGGAGGATCCACGGGCACCAGCTATGGTGAGACTGGTGCCAGAGTGGAAGGCAACCCCCAGGAGACAGCTGAGGAAAGACCGGGCTTTGGGAGCCGCTGGGGTACTGCAGCGTCTGCCCCCGAGAAGGAGAAGCAGAACTGGTGGCCTTCCCAGAGAACAAGACTGTTGCCGGGGGGTGTGAGTGTAAGACGGGCAGTTGCTGGTAGACTGATGACTGCCACACCTGTGCTGACCAGAGAGACACCGGCCAAGCTGCCTGATTGTCTGCCCACTGAGAATAAGGGCTGAAACAGCAGGTACTGGGGAGCAGGATATGGTGTACCCTGATCAAGGCGCGCCTTGGCGGCAGGCGACCGGGTGGTTGGAGCCCACGAAGCCCTTTGGGAGTTAGGGGCATGGCCAGGAGGTTGATCCCATAAGGGGGGGAGGGGAGACCAAAGTGCAGTTGAAAACGTCTTGTGTGGAGACCACGAGCGGGTGGCAGACCGGGGTTGGTCCTGGTCTTTGTCCTGCTGATTGTGCTTCCCGGAGGCCTTATCCAGGGACTCTGAAGATGAAGACCCAGAGGACTAGAATGGGGAGGTGGAGGAGCTCCTGGCCTGCAGCTCCCATTCCATTGGGGTGACCTTCTGCTTAAGATGATAATTCTCCAGGATCTTCTGGTAACCTCTGTGGGTGGCTGGGTTGAACTTCTGGCAGGCCTTGCAGGCTTGGAAGTCATGATCTGGGCCTAGGCACAAGACGCAGGCAGAATGGCTGTCCTTATCCTGGATCTGTTTGCTGCAGGCACACTTTGTGAAGTGGTCGGAAGATGAAGAAGGTTGAGAAAACAAACTGTCAGGCGAGAACACCGAAATTTCAATGTTAATCCTAAAAGAAATTGAAAAATAATAAAGCACGGTAAACATGGGAAAATGGCAGTTGACTGTAGCTGCAGCGGTTCCAGTGGTCCGACGTGCATTGGTCAATGGCAGGAAAGAATTGAGGAGGGTATGGGGACCACCTGCCTTTATAGATTAGCTGACATCAGCAGCTGATATCAAAGGTGGGTGGCCCCCTCTGGTTGGCTGCTAACTAGAAAGTTTCCATGTGGTCCTAGTGCCTGGTGACTACAGTTCTACTGGTGATGACCTGCTGCGAGAGATACTCTCTAAGTAAGATGTGACATTATCCCTTGAACACATGCCCTGAAGTGCCTTATTGAGATTATAAAATGAATGCATTCACATGTTTACAGTTGTAAGCCAGCTGTTTTGTGGGGCACTAGTTTCACCTGTGCAGTTGTGCTAGGATAATAATAATAAATTGTATTTTTACCGCGCCTTTCTAAAACCAAGGTGCCTTAACAGTAAAATGCAAGAAAAAACAGGATGCAATAAACATAAATACAATAAATACAGGGTAACATGATGGGTGAAACTGGCTCTCTACCTATCAGCTTTCAGCATTTCTTCCTATTTTTATATGTAGGTTCTGGAGTACAACATGTTGATTTTCCAGATTCTGGGAGACTGGAAAACAACAAAACAAAAAGCTGTGAGATGGTAGGGATGAGAATTCTATTGTGTATTCCTGCAAACTTATCTCCAGTACCCAGATGTCTTGGGTCAAATGGGACTAACCTACTCAGAAAACAAAAGTCTATCTCCAAGCAGGAGTGGATGCATGTGGACCTGCACACCTCTATGCTGAATGAGACCTTGTGAAGTGGCCAGCATATCTTTCTCTGAAGAAAATGCTTTATCGTCTGAATTGGTTCTCATTGTAGACGTAAGTAAGGATTAAGCCATGAGAAAGGATGGGTCTACTGTGGAATTAATCTATGGTTTTGGGTGGGTTGGGGCACAAAGCCGAAGGCCAAGTGCCTCCAATGACCCAACCATGGATTAATTCCACAGTAGACCCATCCTTTCCAGTGGCTTAATCCTCTTGTAACATGGCAATGATTGTATGACTAATATTCTCTGAATAAATGAGAACAGACTGATTTAGTTTTTGGAATGCTTTATGCTGAGCTGTTAAACATGGTGTACAGACAGTACAAAACAATTGGAACACACCTATTGGAAATATCGTGGCTGCTATTTAACTTTTGCAAAAATAGCTTTCATTATAAGGTTTAAGCTTTCTAACATCGAAACATATTTTAAAACTTTTCAAAAACTTGCAGTTAACTTTCTACGCTAGGTTCTTCGATTTTCATCTGTGTGTATTACAAGATATGGGTTGCACTGCATGATGGGACTGTGCTAGGGTAGATCTTCATGTTTTGTTCCTGCAGTTCCCTTGGCAGGCCAACAGATGGCTGTGAAACAATGCTAGCAGCACAGCACTGTTTCATAGCGATTTTTACATCAATTTCCAAATATACTGAATTAAGCCAATCTGAAAACACTTTCATAGACCAAGTACTATTTTTCTGAGTATTAATTTCACTTTTTTCCCTCTCTAAATTATTTAGCTCAGTAGGAGATAGAACAACATGACCTTTACTGCTCTCACCTTTCAAATACTTGTTTTGACTAGTATTGTTAGTCTCTTTCTTTGATTTCCTTTTGTTTTTCTCACTTTTTCTTTTTATCCATAGAAGTAGCCTCTTTCTTTGATCTTGCTTTGTTCATCTCGCTGTCTTTGTTATTTTTGCTTTCTGTTATAGAAGGTGCAGGCTCATCTTTACCCTAGTGTGTATTTACCAAGGCAGTGATGCCCACTACTCCACATATACAAAAGTTGACATAAAAATTATGCATTGCTCTCCTTCTGTACTTCACTTGTTAATGGTGATCCACCTCGTGCGTGGGTGGGAAAAATCAGGGAATTCTGATATTTTACGATGGCTGTAAAACTATGCTAGCATCACAGCACTGTTTTACAGCCATCTGTTGGGCTGCCATGGGAACTGCACTTGAGCAAAAAATTGCTGGACCAAGCAGAAACAGCACAATATTTGCATACTGTTTTTACTTGTATACTGCTTTTGCCTATGGTGGATCATCAAGGTACTACATCACAAACCATGGTCTACTTGGGAATTAGACCATGGTTGATGAAGTACCACCTGTTATATTTAGGCCAATAGAAATGTAATATTTCAGTGTGCAGATTTATGCCATGTTTCAAACCCACGTAACCGATGCAAACTACAAGCCCTTCTCTAAAGCCTTGGAAACTTCAAAATGAACAGTGTTGTTGCCAACATAACACCTCTGAGGCTGCCTAGCCAATGCACTGAACAGCTTTGTCTTTTCCATTTGTTTTGGCATCTGGTGAGATCTTCTCCAATAAGGATGTTTTCCTTAAAAGAGCATTCATGACCAAGAACAGAAAATTAAAAAAACAAAAATGCAGACTTTCCCAAAGAGACCAGCCAGAAATTACATTCTGGATTGAATAGCCACTAACTGTAAGACATTTTTGATTCGGAAAACAGGGGAACCATTCCAGACAGCACCACACAGCAACTAAGGGCACTATTGACAGTGCCAGATAGTCAAGTTAGTATCAGACACTCAAAATTGCTGAATACTGCCAACTGTTTAATAAATGCAGTTAGATCTATTCCAAGACCTAAGCTATGTTGCTGTATTCAAATGTAGCCAGTGGTGTCAAAAACCTGTCAGAAGCAGCCTGTTAGAACTGTCTCCACTACAAGACAGGAAGACGAACTGGGACTTACGCTGTGGCTGTCTGATAATGTTGTCAATCAAAACATTTCATTTCCTTTCTTCCAATGATGAGACAGGCTTTTCCCTACATTGTAGGGACTGTGAATCAATTTACAGGAATACATCTGGTGCACTAGAGTCCTTCTTACAGTGTCTTTAAAGGTAAAGCAAAATAAAATTAAGGGGATCTTTTATAAAAAAAAATTTGTTTTCAAGTCAACATGTCGTACAAATATTTAAGAAGAGCTATACTGCCAGTTTAAGAGATGTTCAAGTTGCTTTAACTGGTCCTGGGTATTTTAAAAGGCAGTCCCCCAAACTAGTTTCATTTGATAATTTGAATACAGATGTTATCTAATTGCACAGGACTATTGCATATTTGACTATGAAGTTTAGGTGTATGATGTGCATCAAGCTCTTATATTTTCCACGTTTGTGACTGAATTTCATGAATATCCTATAGACAGCATGGGAAGCTGATGACAAGGAAATGGATAAGTACTGTGTAGGCAGGCAGGCACACTGGACGTTAACTCACAAAGGGGGCCTGAAGAAACCACCTCTCCTACACAATACAGTTTCCATGCTCACTCAGTCCTGGATTTATAGAATTTTGTCAGCAGAAAAGGACCTCTTGGCCCATCAAGTCCACCCAGATGCTACCAGCCTAATCAGCCTCTGCAGACTCTCCCTCCTTCCTGCCTATTTACTAATATTTCCCTATGTCTATCCCATGCATGCTTGACGCCCTTTACTGTTTTTGCCTCTACCACTTCTGCAGTCAGTCAGTTCCAGGCATCCACCACTCTTTCAATGAAGCAGTGCCTTCTCATATCCCTCCTAAACTACCCCCTCTTCCAGCTTCATTGCATGCCCTCTGGTCTTGGTGCTCGTTCTCATTTAAAGAGACCCCTCCATGTACCTTGCCTACCCCTGTGAGGTACTTGTAGGCCTCCATCATGTCTCCTCTCAGGTTTATTTGGTAAATTTACATACTGGGTAGTGTACTTCCTAAAGTATAAGGGACAGTGTAACAAAGCTACTGTGTACAATCTAGATGAGGTCTGAGGAGGCCAGTAAAAAAAAACATAAGTACAGCAAATGGAAGCTACTGAACACTTTATACAAATAAAACTAAATGGTTAAATTAAATAATAGAAAAGCACAGTGTTTTAAAGTTTGAGAGAATGCAGGGCTACAGACGTGTGGGGAAGGCAAGTTAAGGAACAAAATGGTATAGATGGGTGGGGAGGGTGAAAGTCATTAATCTAATCATTTAATAAAGTTGGAAGGTTGCAGGTGCCAAGTGTGAGAGGAAGGGTTAGGGAATATCAGGAGAATCAGAACATTTATAGGTATATACATAACAGTGCAAATGCCCACATCAATATGCCTCCATACAGATATGCATGCAAGGGCATGCCCACACATACACATATACAGTACCTTATAAGTAGATACATATTCAGTATTTGTGCGGTAAAGAGAAAGAAATCATTTCAATGGTAAACCATACAGTCTGGATGAGAAAAATAAACATCAAAGCTATAATACATTTTCTTTGTGAGAGCTCTGTAAGGGCAACCTATCCCACACATTCTGGTTGAAACAGACATGAAAGCAAAACATCACTATCAGTCTGAGCAACAGAACTGACCTAGTGAGGAAACATAAAGCAAAGTCTATTATACACAGTCTGGACAATAGAATCACAAGGAGAAGCTACTGAATTCCAGGAAAGAGAAACACAAGGCACAGATACAGTATGCAGTTTGTGTGAGAGAACTGTAAGATGAAAGCTATCACACAAAATCTGGGCGACAAGCGCTGCAGTGGAAAGGTAGTGCATACAATCCGGCTGACAGAACAGTGAAGCCAAGGCATTGCAGAACCAGGGCTCCCAGATCAGTTACGCAATTTGTCACACAATTCCAGTGATATTTCCGTTTGTCCTATAGACTGAGACATTTTCCATTAGACCAGATTTGCCCTGTTTTCTTATGTAAATAATGCAAATGTACAAAGACAATTTTCCTGCAGACTCATTTTCCTGTAAAATATAGGAATTCCTGGAAATCTGGAGGCACTGTAGAGCCTGGGTGGAAGAACCACAAAGCTATGACAGAGTCCAGGCAAAAGAATGCCACAGCCACTGCATACTGTCTGGACGAGAGATCAGCCAAGCTAAGCCATCTCCTACAGTTTGGGCAAGACAACTGCAAAGCCAGTGCTGCAGGCTGCAACTAAAACTGTTGTCATGGTGACTGAAATCTTGCACCAGATGACCAAACTCCACTACACTACACACATGGTGTAGAGTAGCTACTGGAAAAAATGCTTCAAGAAATCGCCATTGGAGAGCAGCTTGTAGCTGTAACAAAACCTCTTGGTTTCCACAGAAGAATGAGCTTTAAAAGACAAATGCAGACCCAGCTCAATGGCGCCAAGTGATGGGGGATTGCTCTGTCATGTTGGCGATCTGGTTGGTGCTCCGAGCCCAGGATGGCAGGAGAGGAGGTGGGTAAGAAGAATCCCAGAGTGTCTTTTAGACACTTTCCTTTGGGTGGGCTGATGCTGCATCGCTCGGCATCGACTCGTGGTGGAGGCATGTGGAGGTGATTTTGACTGCATGGGTGACATAGAAACATAGACTTTGACGGCAGATAAGGACCGCTAGGCCCATCTAGTCTGCCCATTTCCCTACCTACAGGATAGGCCGCAGATCCTAGTTAACCAACAGCCTTTATCTTCCTGCCCCCCACAAGAATTGCCTTATGTCTGTCCCATGCATTCTTGAATTCTCCCAGTTTTAGACCCCACAACTTCCTCAGGAAGGCTGTTCCATGCATCCACTACCCTCTCTATGAAATAATACTTCCTCATTGCCCCTGAACCGCCTCCTTCTATCTTTAAATTGTGTCCCCTTGTTCTTGCACGCCTTTTTCTGAAAGATGCTACCCTCTGGACTTTGTTGATTCCTTGAGGTACTTGAAAGTTTCTATCATGTCCCCCTCCCTTCTTTCCTCAAGGGTATACATATTAAGCTCCTTTAGTCTCTCCTCATACGGCTTCTCTTGCAGACCCTGCACCATTTTAGTTGCCCTCCTCTGGACTGCCTCTATCCTGTCTATGTCCTTGCGGAGATGGGGTCTCCAGAACTGGACACAGTATTCCAGATGGCACAGTAATGACGATGTGTCATCAGGAACCCCCTTCCCAAGTCAGCTGCGGTGTGCATTTCATTGTGGCTGGTCAGGGAGAAAACACAAGAAAATTGCCACATCAGTACTCTGGATGATGGCTGAGCTGTCCCTCACACGCCAACCTATCCCAGGGTTTTAAATAACTGATTAGCAGTTTTTTTTCTTGGGACAATGCTAACTGTACAGAAAGTATTTATATAGGTTTTCTAGAAGTGTTATGCTTGTTAAACACAGTGAAGCAAGTGCTATGTATTTTCACAATGTTTTAGCACTTTTATGAGCAAAACGCTAATCAATTTTTGGAGTTAAATAAAACCCTGCTATCCCCAGCATGCTAACAATGGAGCAGCTCAACCTCCACTCAGCAAAGTTAGTCTCTCCTCTAGGCAGCAAGGAAGCCCCTGGCAGGGACGAGCTGGCCAACTGGAAGGAAGGAGGGAGGCACCAGGTATCCTTTCCCTACATGACTATCAGAGGAGGCCACCCGCAGGGACAAATCAGCCACAGGGATGGATGGCTGAGGTATAGATGGACTCCAGGACTGGAGATGCAATGGCGAGTCTGGCAGGTAGATGGGGTGGCTCTGTTGGCCTGAAGGAATGGGGTGCCAGTGGGCACAGGAGGCACAAAAAAAAGGGAAATGCAGTACAGTTGTCTTTTTCAGTGAAGACTGCTGTAGGTTCGAATACCGCCACAGACATTGAGTCAGTCAATGATGGTAAACAAGTTACTGATACAAGTGTTTCAGTTGCATCTAGTTGTACCAATGGGTAGAAGGATCCTACTGAACATTAGATGTCACATCTCAGCTGAACCACCCTGGGTCACTAAACTAGAATAAACATTTTTTATTATAGAACGTATTTTATTATATTTAAAATTTGGTGACCGGGACAGACACATGGAAATGGAGCTCATCACAAAGTGCGACCCGAGAGAGGGGATACAGCACGGGGTGAGAGCACAAGAACATATAAACTGACAACATTGGGCGCTTCCTGGACCAAAAAAAAAACAACAAGGCACTAGTAATAAATCCCAGAAAAAGAAAAGAAACAATGTAAAAAGTGTGCAAAGTACAAAATGAGTCATGTCTGTCGATGCCAGCTCCACTCCAACAGCTGCCCTTTAAAGCAAACTGGAACTAAGACTGCAGAAAGCAACAGGTTGAAGAGAGAGAGGAGGAGGAGAGAGAGAGAGACAGAAAAAACACAACCAAAGAAAGAGGATAACAAAGAGGGAAAAAAGTGAAAGTCGGGTCGCCCTTGAAAAAGGGACCTTCCGGGCTCAGTGGGCCTACCCGGTAACCAAAAGTTAATAAATACATAAATGGGAAAGCACAAACAAAAATAAGATAAGAAAACAGGAAAAGTAAAAAAAAAAAAAAACAGAAAAAAGTAGAACTGAAGAGATGGGGAAACAGACCAATAAACAGAAAGGAACTACTACTACACGACTGTCTTTGGGGGGCCAAAAAAAAAAAAAACCCATAAAGGTATTCACCAGTTCACAGTGTCTGCTGGCATGGCATGGCTGCCATGTTCCACCCCAAGAGGTGGCAGCACTTCAGTAACTGGTGTTTTAGTTGTGTGTTGACTTTAAAGCACTTTGAAATAAATGTCTGCACAAACAGTGCTAAATGGTAAAGTATACTAAAACGTCATCAGCACTTCCCTATATGAAAGGGATTAATTTAGTACAGTTGGAAGAAATTCATTTAAACTAGAGCAAATACATATGATCCTCTGATATATCTGGTCCTTTTCCTGGAACGGCAAGTGAAATCCCTCCCCGCTGAAATATTGTTTTGACTACAAACTTATAATTTGGACACAGAAGGAAGGAAAATAAGGTATAAAGCCACACTGTTGTCCTTGTGCAACACAAAAATTGGTAAATGCTCTTGCAGGACACACTGAAAAAAAAAAAACAACAACAAAAAAACAAGAGGCAGTGCCAGCCTGATAGCGCAATGACTAGGAGAGATGCTTGCCATGCAGTTGTTTCTAGTTTGCCCCAGAGTATGGAACAACACAGGAGGCCACACATGATGTTCTCTTCATCTGGGTGGGAACCTGCACCACAGCGCTGTCCGCTGGGTGCACTGTGCATGGAGGAACAAGAGAGTTATACTGAGGTCATGGGTGGCAAGGGGCTTTGGGATCTGATGGATGGAGGGGAAGGACAGGAAAGAAACGGAGAAAAACTGTAGCGGCCTGAGTGGGTATGTCACTGCACCTCCTACAGTACATCCACCAGGGCACTCTGCCAACTGCCTCACTGAATCCATCTCTCTGTTGGAGAAGCCGAGGACAGGCTCAGCATCACCACAGACTGCAGGGGCATGGAGGAGGGACCATAAGGGTCCTCAGATTAGCAGACTGAGTTACCCAGGATGGGACAAGGATTTCAGCAGATGGACAAAGAAAAACTTGGATAACCCTGGTAGGGTATAAAGAGGACGTAAAACGAAACAGAGGTGGCCATCCCGAGGATCAGCTTATTGCTTGTCATGACCTGTAACTATTTAAGAGCAATCATAGTGGTACAAGTTTCATAAAGGTGGTCTCCAGTCATCCCCCTTCAAGACGCACACAAAAATGTAATCAGAATACCTCCATAAGGAGGTTAATGCCCTCGCCCACCTCAAAATGTAAGAAAACTGATTTGTGATTTCTGAACAATTATGGCAGCAACAGTTTTAAAAAGATTGCCAAGAGAGGGCCATTTTGGATCAGATGGGTAACAAAATGTAATCAGCACTATATTTACAGTTATTTATACTTGCTGTTAGTGATCTTCCCCTTCCCAGGGCTCATCTGGAAATGAGCTGTTATCAGCTCAGTATGTACTTCCTGGTTAAACTTTTAAATAAATAAATATTTATATGGAGGTCAATCATTCACTAAAATTTTAAGAGAACTAAAACAGCTGTTTTCGGCTATATAATTAACAGTAAACAAAGTTTCAAAAAAAGATGCTTCCCTGTCTACCAAAAGCTGAAAAAGTTATGGCTTTATTTATTTATTTATCTGAATTTTGGTAAGCGGGTAAGCCCACTGAGATGGACGTCCCTTTTTCAGGGGCGACCCTGGGTAGGGGGTACAAAGGGAGGAACTGTGATACAATAAATTATAGCACATGGCAAGTGTACGCAGACAGTTTTACAAAAACATACAAACAAAACAAAGCAAGAAGTCACAATGGTACTAACTAAGTTACATCATTAGAAAACTAGTAGAAAGATAAAAGTCAGAGAACGATACCTAAGCAAAGCATATGTACTGTTAGGTATAACTAAATACAGAGGGTGGGATACTCAAAGAAGTTGCGCAGGGCGCAACAGGGTTGTGCCATGCGCAACCCAACAATGTGCCCCGGCGCAATATTCAAAGGGGCAGGTTTTGCTACGCAACCCCCGATGCACAGGGGTGCACCAGTAGTGTATGTGGCGCAGTGCGGGGGGTGTGCCCATGCATATGCGGCACATCTCGATATTCAGCCCGGGATGTGTGGCACATATGCTGGCATATACCCACCTTGCGCTACTCAGGGGGCACAAAGATGTGCTTGGCGAAACCAGGAGCATGTCCCAGCTACCCACAGGTGAGCTGCCTGCTGTGGGTGGCCACTCAACCACCTAGGACACAGTCCACATGCCTCCTGCCCAGGGGGCGTCGTGCCCCCCTTGCCCGATCGCAGACATATGTAAGAGTACTCCCTGGTGGTCCAGTGGACCGCTATCCATTGCTCGATCACAGGCACGTGTTCAAATAATCCCTGGTGGTCCAGTGGACCGCTATCCATTGCCCGATCGCGGGTATGTGTTCAAATAATCCCTGGTGGTCCAGTGGAACGATCCCCAATGCGCGATCGCAGGCATATGTTTGATCAATCCCTGGTGGTCCAGTGGACTGAACCCCATCGCCCGATCGTCGGCATACGGTAGAACTCCCTGGTGGTCCAGTGGAACCCCCCCCCAGCGCCTGATCGCAGACGGAATGAACAATGGACACCCTGGTGGTCCAGTGGTATCCCCCCTCAACACTGAGTCCCCCGCCACCCTGCACCCCCACCTCAGCGGCGGGTGTGGCGCTCCACCTACAAGCTGCCCGGCGCCCGCCGACTGGCAGTACAGTAGGGCTGTGTGCCTAATGGTCACTGCGTGGGCCAATGGGCATGCTACAGACCATACTGTACTACACAGTCCCAATTGTGAATGGCGTTCATTCACAATTTGGGGCACAATGGCAATACATGAATCTGCAGCCTCCAGCCCACACAGTGGACCAGCAAGCGTACAGCCCTACTGTATGCAGTCAGTCAGCGGGCGGTGTTGCCGCCTGCCGCTGACGGGTGGGAGGTGCAGGGTGGCTGGGGACCCAGTGGGGTGGGAGGGGAGGAGGAGGTACCACTGGACCACCAGGGTGTCCGTTGTTCATTCCGCCTGTAAACAGGCACTGGGGGAGGGTTCCACTGAACTACCAGGGAGTTCTAATGAACGCCTGCGATTGGACGATGGGGTTCAGTCCACCGGACCACCAAGGATGGATCGAACATATGCCCATGACTGGGTGTTTGGAATTGGTTCACTGGACTACCAGGTATTATTTGAACACATGCCCGTGATCAGGCAATGGACAGCGGGTCCACTGGACCACCAGGGAGTACTTTTACACATGCCCACGATTGGGCGTACGGGAGCAGAGCCCGCTGAGGGGCAGCAGGGCATTGGTCCCAGACAGCTGCAGCCTGGCAGGGCGCCAGGCACAAGTCGCCGGGGATCGGCGCACTGCATGCAAATGGGGCCATAATGACATGCAAATGGCCCCATTTGTGCCTTGCATGCATAACGGGCTCATCTGCATGTCCACAGCTGAATATCGCAGTTGCTGCGCCAAACGCAACCGCACTTGATGCTGGCGCAGAACTGCAGGTAGCCGCTGCACAGATGTCTATTGCGGGAATGTTTTGGAAAGAGGCAAAGGAGGTGCCCCCCCCCCCCCACAGTAGAATGGCCTTTTACTGACCTGGTAAGGGCTTGTTGTAACAAAAAATGATGCAATTACCCAGCCATTTAGACAAGGTCTGCTTGGAAACTGGTGTCCCCTGAGTTTTGGGAGCAAACGAAACAAACAACTGATCCATTTTCCGAAAGGAAGCTGAACGGTTCTGAAAGTAACAAAACGTTCTATGGACGTCGACAGTGTGTAACAATGCTTCCCCCATTAGAGTGCTCGGGATAGTAAACTGACAGGCGGATGTCTTGATTTAGGGTAAACTGACACCACCTTAGGTAAAAACTTAAGATTTGTATGTAAGGACACCCTGTCCTTATGAAAAAACAAATACAGCTCTTTACACATCAGAGCCTGAGCTCAAAATTCTTGAGTGGGAGAAGCTAACTCTAACTTCTAAACAATGCTTTCCACGACAGAAATAGCGTTCTTGCATAATCCGAGCTGGTTCAAATGGGGGAGTGTGAGCTTTTCCAACATAAAAAGGAGATCCCATGGAGGACTGGGTTCTCTGATAGGAGGCTTTAAGTGCAAGATGCCCCGCAAAAAAGTACAGGACACATCCAGCTGAGTAAGAGTTTCGCCCTCCACTGGTGTGTGATATGCCAAAACGGCAGACAGATGCACCTTAATGGAGGAGTAGCTCAGGCCCTGCTCAAATAGAGAGAGGAGATACTCAAGGATGGACTTTGGGGGACAAGTAAAAGGATTAAGCCGGCGTGCGGTAGCCTACAGGCAAAATCTTTTCCACTAGACGGCATATGTGGATCTAGTGGAGGGTTTCCTTGTTCCCATCAGGACATCCGCTACCTCATGGGAAACCCCATATCATGCCCTCACTAGGTCTGCAGGAGTCACGCATGAAGATGAAGGGGCTTGAGATCTGGATGGATCAAACTGCCCTGGTCCTGGGAGAGTAAGTGCCAGTGAGAGGCAGGGGAATTGGAGGTTCCACTGCCAGCTGTCGAAGTAGTGGGAATCAAATCTGCTCAGCCCAAAAGGGTGCTAAGAGAATCATCTCTGCTCCCTCTGCCTGAAACTTCAGAAGTACCTTCTGTAGAATGGAAAAGGGAGGAAAGGCATAGAGGAACCTCCCTGTCCAGGAGAGGGACAATGCATCTCGCCAGAAAACTCTAGGCCCTGGATCTAGCGAGCAGAAACTGGGCAGTTCGGCAGTGACTGGAGATGCAAAAAGGTCCAACTCTGGTTGCCCCATCTGTCAAATAGCTGGTCTGCTACCGACTGAAGGAGCTCCCACTTGTGAGCCTTGGACCGAGACCTGCTTAGGCTGTCGGTCAAGACGTTTTGGACACCTGGAACATAAATGGCAATGAGCTTGAGGCAGTGTTCCAGTGCCTAATACCAGACCCTCATTGCCTCCCTGCAGAGGGATAGGAGTGAGTCTCCCCCTGCTTACTGATGTAAAAGACGACGGACATGTTGTCCGTATGAATGACAAGAGGGCCCAGAGATAAGTCTGCTTGAAAAGCCTGCAATGCATTAAAGACTGCTCGCATCTCTAGAACGTTGATGTGGAGCGATTGCTCATCTGGAGACCAGGTCCTCTGGGTCTGTCTGATCTCCAGGTGAGCGCCCCAACCAAGACCCAAGGCACCTGTGGTCAGAACTCATCTTGGAGGCTCCGACCGGAAGAGGACCCCTGTCGACAGATTGAGTGGATCCAACCACCAGGTTAGTGTCCTGCAGACTGGGTTGGAGACCAAGACTGGCTGATCTAGGTCATCAGATCTCTGGTCCCATTGCACCCTGAGCGTCCACTGAGGGAACCTCATATTTATTTATTTAGTTTTTGTTTACTGGGTAAGGTGTCGTAGCCACAAAATATGACTATTTTCAGACACAACCCGGGAAGTTACAATACAAAACTGGCAGACAAAACAAATAACAGGTATAGTTCAGAGGTAATCAACCATACAAGGAAAAATCTACACAATGTTCTGGGACGAAACAGTATTGCTAATATGTCAGAGACAATGGCAGAAAAATACACAATAGTACAAAACATAATAAGCATACAATCATAGTGCAGTAGAGTTTTCACACATAATCCATGGTAGGTGCTACATATAACAGTAACAAGGAGTCAGAGCGAAATTGAAACATTTTGAGAGCTGAGGAAGGGGATGTCAAGCACCCTAAGGGGGGTTTAAAACAGGAACACAGGGCATGTTCAACGAGGATAGTGTGATGCATCTTGTTAAAAGCAACAGGACTAGGTGCAGAGCGAACATTAAGAGGTAGGGAATTCCAATATTTTGGGGCCAGGCAGGAGAAAGCGGAGGTTCCTTTTATGGTTCTGCAACCAGGGGGTGTATAGTAGAAAGAGTTCAGTAGAGCAGCGGCCATAGATAGGGGACAGAGGCACCAGCATGCCTGCAACAAAAGTAGGTAGATTAGTTCTAATGATGTCCAGCAGAGTACCAAGGGCAAGGCATCGACCGGCAGATGGAGAAGGCCGTCTAAGGTCTGCATATAGCAAGCAATAGTGCTTCAAACGTGGGGAAGCCGAGACATAACGACAGATACTATTGTACGCTGTATCCCACTTACTCAGTATGGTTTTCAAAGCATTTATGTAGGTGACAGTACCATACACAAGGGATGGAAATAGGATACCCCTAGAAATAGCCAGTCTAGCTGAGGGGGTAAGCGTCCAACTAGTCCTGTAAGCTATTCAGAGTTTGGAGTTTACGGACTTGCAGGTGTCGATGTGTTGCTCAACACTGAGAGTTTCATCAAGCAGGACACCTAAATACTTGAATGAGGTTACTTTCGTACGTAAGGGGGGAGCCATTTGCACAGGAGACATTGAAAAGGTTGCATTGTTCTAAGTTTGGTTGCAGATCCAAAGAGCATGCCCAGAGTTTTACTTATGTTTAGGATGAGCCTTTTGTTGTGGATCCATTCTTGCATTATGAGAAATGCAGATGTTAGTCGACTATTTATTTCTTCTATGTTTGCAGAGGTGTAGAGCACCAGATCATCTGCATACAAGATTGTTGAGCACCAAGGGGTGTTAGAAAATATGTTATTTATAAAATTGGAGAAGAGAAGAGGCCCCAAGATGGAGCCTTGAGGAACACCAACATTGATAGGCGCAGAGTCTGACACCGCAGAGTTAAATTTTACCTGTTGTCTTCTATTGCTTAAGTAGCTCTGGAACCAGTTTGTGGCTTGCTCCGAGAAACCAGTGAAGCTAAGGCAATCAAGTAGAAGAGGGTGCTCTATAAGATCAAACGCCTTTGCGAGGTCAATGAACACTGCACCAGTCATGAGACTGTGATCCATAGCAGCAAGGGCATCATTTGTAAATTTTATCAGAGCAGTAGAGGTGCTATGCCCCCTGCGGAAACCATGTTGAGCAGGTGATAGGAGGGTATATTTAGAGAGGAACTCTGTGACCTGTACAGCCACTAATTTCTCGAGTATTTTTTAGTACTGACAGAATGGGTATGGGCCTATAATTAGCTATGTCTTTCTTGTCACCTTTCTTAATGACTGGGGTGACTTTTGCCAATTTCCATATGTCTGGAACATGACCATGGCAGAGAGACAGTGTAAAGATTTTAGCCAATGGGACTGCAATAAAAGGAGCAGCCAGCTTCAGGAGTTTAGGCTCTAGGTAGTCGGAGCGTACACTAGTACTATCAGAGATGGAGTTTAGTAGTTTTAGAACATCAGCATTTGGAATAGCCTTAAAATAAAAGGGCGAGCCATGGGAACTGTAAGGATGGCTGCTGCCATGTGACCGAGGAGTCTCAGATAGACTCCGGCTGGGGTATGAGAAGCCAAGGATACCATTTGGGCCTGATCCCGAAGGTGATCCACCCTGTCTAGGGAAGGAAGGACATGCCATGTACTGTGTCCAGGACTGCCACTATGAACTAGAGTCTCTGGCTGGACCATGGGGATGACTTTGGTATATTCAGGGTGATACCCAGCTCTTGGAAGAGTGTACAGGTGTCTCAGAGAGTGTGAAGCAGCTGTTCTCTGGTGGGAACTGCCAGGAGTCAGTCGTCTAGGTAGGCGAAAGATGCAATGTCCCTGTCGACGCAGAGTTGCAGCTACCACTGCTAGGCACTTGGTGAAGACTCAGAGGAGAGGCCAAATGGCAAGGCTTAAAATTGATAAGGTATGCATCCTGCATAACTAGTGAGCAGAGCCAAATCCCCCTTGGTGCAGGAGGGGAATCAGACCTGGCAGCGCGACCATTCTGAACCTCTTGTATTTGATTAACTTGTTCCGGGAGCTGAGATCCAGGATGGGCTGAAGGTCCCCAGTCTTTTTGGGAACTAGGAAAAAGTGTGAATAATACCCTTTTCCTCACTGAGCCAGAGGGTCTGGCACTATAGCCCATTTCTGCAGGAGGCCCTGAATTTCCCCTCTGATCAGGGGTACATGAGAAGGAGGATAATGGGAAGACACTGGTAGAGTATCCAGAGGTATTTGCTCAAATTTCAGAGTATGACCTCTCTCTATATACTGTAGAACCCAGAGGTCTGATGTGATTTTGCTCCAGCCTTCGAGATGTAGGGAGAGGCAACCCCCACTACTTCCCCTACTGACTCCGCTGGAGGAGGGGGCTCTGGCAAGGAGTCATTGGGATGCTCCAGGAGTAGGCAGAGGGGCATGGGAGGACTTTGTGGCTCGAGAGGCAGAGCTTCCAGGTATCTGGGAGGTGGCCTTTCTTTTGAAGCCACCACTCTGCTGAGGCTGGTTTCAGGGCAGTTTTCCTGAGGGCTTCCAAAATGGCCATTTTCTGAAGGGTTTTTGATCCCCCCCCCCCCGTACATTTTTTGGATGGACCAAATGGAATTTCTGGACTCTTGGAGGTAGTCAGTTTTTACGTCTCATCTCCAAAAAGGACCGAGCCCTTAAAGGGGAGGTCCAGGATGCCTGACTGCAGATCCTGGGAGAATCCTGAAATTCTAAGCCAGACATGGTGCCTGAGACAAATGCCGGAGTCCACAGCTCTGGCTGCCGTATCTGCAGTGTTGTATGAGGCACGCAAAACGTGGGTGCTTACATCCAACCCTGATCTGAGTAGATCCAGGAGCTCAGCCTTTTGCGCAGAGTCTGGGAAGGCCTGAGCCATTTTGATACCTTTCTTCCACAGGGCATTCTGGTACTGCACCATGTGTGTGAGAAAATTAAGGGACCTGACAGAGCAAGTGGAGTATAAGTAGACCTTTTTGTCCATCTGGTTAATGTACCTGGACTCCTGGTCAGGTGGCTGAGTGCTAAGGTGTTTGGGCTTCTTTGATCTATCATGAGCAGCCGTGATCACCATCAAGTCCACCGTAGGGTGTTCCACCAGGAAGGGCTCTTCCCTAGGGGTCTGTACAGCCTATCCAACTTCTTGGATAGAGGGAAGAAGGTGGAAGAGCGCTTCCAGGTTAACCTTGTCAGGTCCTGGAAGGTGTCCACTAAAGGAGGCACCACTAGAGGCTTGGGCTCCTTCTGCCTCAGGTGTTGGCCAACTCCGCCTCTCTGGGTTCCGGTCCTCTGTCTCCCATCCATTGGAGGCCTGGATGTACCTCATGACATCCATGAATGTCAGGTCGTCAGGAGGCGACCTAGGGGTGTCCTTGCTATCCGGGGAGGAAGGGCAACCCCTAGAATCTGAATGGTCCGAGCCCAAAGACACAGAACTGCTGCTGGAGTCCACCGAAGAGGTGGACTAACTGCTAGAGTGTCATTGGCTATGGGACCAGCGCTCGGTGCGAGGACTGGTGACAGTGACAACTTGACAAATGGAAGCTTCTGCGGTGATGCTGCTCTTTGTGCCAGGGTCCACCGCGGTAATCCTCGGGGCTCAGAGAACGGCTTTTAGAGGGAGGTGTTGGTTGCTTAGGCTCCTGACCCACGCCAAGGTCCCGCCCCCGCTCTGGTTCAACGATGACCGGTTCTTTAGAGGGGAGCAGGTCCCCTCTGACCCGATTCCACCAAAAGGAGAACAGCTCCTGTATCTGGTCTTTGGAGAACTGCAGGACCAACGGACTAGCTGGCAACTGCAGAGCTGGTGTCGATTCACCTGGCATCAGAAGGGGTGGCAGGAACAGGGACCCAATGGGCTGATTAAGCGTCTAGTACTGCCCCAGATCTTCAAGTGGTGAACAGTGGCCTGGCAAGGAGGAGGGCGATGCCTGGCCTGCCGTCCAAGAGGGTGTGCCCATAGCAGACAGCTGCTTAGCGGTGTCCGGTGGGGAAACAGCCTATGCCTTGGCCAGAGCCTGGGGTGGCAGCACTGGGTCTGACGCCTACCCCTGACGACATGGCGTCTTGTCCAAGGCCTTGGACGAGATGGTCATCGGGATCGTTTTAGCAGGCCCGGAGCATCACTACCCTTCTTCTGACTGGTCCCAGCCCCTAAGGTGGAGGGTGATCCTGCTGGTGTGGCCTTCACCTTAAGAGGCGTCAGGGAAGGGCCTGAAGACCCAGATCCTGACCCCGACGCCAGGATGACAGCGGGATGTTTAGAAGACGGCTGCCTGGAGGAGACGTGGGTAGGCCGATAGGAATGGTCAGAGCTCCCGTGGGAGCCGGATGAAGACTTATTGTGCAGTGGAGACCTGGAACGGGAGTGACCCTGGGACTTTTCCTGGTCTTGGTCCTGGTGTTTGTGCTTCCCTGTATCCTTCCTCTTCTCCTTGTGCGGCTTAGATGTGGAGAAGGTGGAGACCAACTAGGACAAACAAGGACTCTTCCCCGCTGGCTGTCTCTGCATTTTGGCAAGCTGCTTTTCTAGGAGGTGTGCCTTAAGGGTCTTCTGGCAGTGGATCCAAGCCTGCAGTGCTTACAGTCCGCGGTGTCATGGTTCGGGCCTAGGCAAAAAAGGCAGGCTTCGTGGCTGTCCTTCGATGGTAGCTGCTTGCCACAGGCGCACTTAGATTTTCTGCAATCCGTAGATGAAATGGACGATGCTGAAGAAGACGACATGCAGAAAGGGGAATAAAATCGGAGATTTTGGTCGATAAAATCAAAGAAACACTGAAGGCACGAAAGCAGTCGAACTGATTTGAGAAGGCATCTGAGGAGCCGATGCAAACGGGTCGATGGCAGGAAAAGAACCGAGGTGGGTCTGGGGACCGCCCCTTTTATACCACTGGCTGACGTCGGGGGCGGTCCCCGACGAAGACTACTAGCTAGAAGGTTTCCGTGGGGTCCTGGCGGCTTAGTCCTAATGCTTATTGCCTGCTGCAAGAGCTCCAATTTGAAGTAAGATCTACTTTTCCGGAGTTCTTATGTAACTGTTCTATTTGTCTGAGAAGGGCTAGACACTGCTTGTCCCTTGCTAACTGCAAGCTCATTGTGGCCCAATCTATTTTGCCAATTCTAGATTATGGGGATGTAATCTACAGGAACTCTAATGTCATGAACCTTGCTTTAATTGACAAGGTGTATTATCAATTGACGCGATTTGTTTTGGGCACCACAAGATACGAACATCACTGTATTCTTTTGAGCCAACTAAATTGGTTGTCTCCTTCTCAAAGGCGCCTTCATCATTGACTTACTTTAATCTACAAAACGTTACATCATCAAACTCCACCTTATTAGTTGGAAAGATTACAGATTACCGATCATAATCATCACCTACGTGAAGTCCAGAACAGAGGTTTATCCCTGCCCAGATACAAGACCCATTACGGTAAAAATTGTTTTTCTTTTGATGCTCCGCTTTTACGGAACAGTTTGACTCCAGAACTACGTAATTCAAAGTCTCTGTTTTCATTTAAGCAAAATGTTAAGAAGATGCTTCTTACTAAACAATCCATTTGTAATTGTTTTTCTTAAAACTGCACTCTGCTTTATGTTTTGTATTCTGCGTTCAGATTTATTGTTACTACTTGACTTGGGACGTTCTGTAAACAAGTTTTTATATTCATAAAACTCATCCTGCAACCCTGAACTTTTAAATGAAAATAAAAATATTCTTTAGGGGTATCTCAGTCATCAAATCACACCGTAGGAACGAGTCCCAAGCAATTACAGGTGCAACATAACAGTCTGGGAGGAAGGCCAACCAAAGCCTAGGACAGGAGACCCTGCAAGACAGCCCCGCCAAAGCCTGCCCGGGTTCTAGAGGCAATGTCCAGACTGTAGTGCTTAGTGAAGATATGGACAGTACTCCAGGTAGCAGCAGTGCAGATGTCAGCTGCTGAGACCCCTTTGAAACAGGCCACAGAGGTAGACATGCACTTTGTGGAATGGGCTTTCACCGCCCCGGCAACACTTTACCATGCTTGCTGTAGCAGAACATAATATAATGTGCCAACCATTTGGACAAACATTGTTTAGAAACCTGAATGCCCTCTCTACCTGGGGTAAAAGAAACAAAAAGCTGCCTCGACTTTCTGTATTCCTTAGTTCAGAGCAGATAATACTTCAAAATTCTATGCATGTCTAGCGTATGAAGCAGTGCTTCCCCTGGATTGGCACACTCAGGAAAATAAACTGGTAGGTAGATAGACTGGTTCAAGGTAAACTCAGATTCCACCTTGGGGAGAAACTTAGCATTCATGCACAAAGACTACCTGTCTTTTTAAAAAATCAAATAAGGCTCTTCACACCAGAGAGCCTAAAGCTTGGAAATTCTTTGAGCAGAGGTAACAGCAACCAAAAATAATGCCTTCCAGTCGTGGCTGGCTCAAACGGAGACAGGGTCAACTTCTCCAAAACAAAATTTAAATCCCAAGTTGGGACAGAGGAATGGATTGGAGGTTTACGATGCCCCTGAGAAAGGTATGGGACATATCCAACTGAGCTACGGTGCAGCCACCCACGGGCTCATGAAAGGCAGAGATAGCCAAAAGGTGCACCTTCTGGGAGGAGTACTGGAGACCTGAGTCTGACGGAGATATCAGGTAGTCCAGAATGTGGCTCACTGGACAAGTGAAAGGGTCCAGATAATGTTTGGCAGCCCAAATAGCAAACCTCTTCCACTTCATGGCATATGTGGCTCTAGTGGAGGGCTTCAGAGCTGCCACAAAGACACTTGCCACTCTCTGGGACACCCCAAACCGGACGATGGCTATGTCGTCAGGAGCCAGATATATAGATGAAGGGACCCGAGACTGGGATGAACAAGGGTGCCCTGAGCCTGTGTCAGCAGATCCCTGCAGAGGGGCAGAGGGACCAGAGGTTCCCTCACTAACTGCTGCAGTAATGGAAACCAAATCTGTCGTGGCCAGAATGGTGGGATCAGGATCATGCTGGCCCCCTCCATCTGCAGCGTGATTAGCACCCTCTGAATCAGAGGAAACAGAGGGAAGGTGTACATGAACCTCCCACTCCAGTAGAGGAACAACGCGTCTCACCAGAAATCTCCAGGCCCTGGATCTAGCAAGTAGAAATTGGGCAGTGCTGAGTTGAGCGGGGATGCAAAAAGGTCCGGCACTGGATGACCCCATCTAGCGAACAGATCTGTGACAGATAAGGGAAGTCCCACTCCTGCATGATGGACTGCGTCTTGCTGAGGCTGTCAGCCAGGGTGTTTAGCATGCTTGGGATGTGGATTGCCGCGAGGATCAGACTGTGGTCTAGTGCCCAGTACTAGGTACACCCTCCGGGCAACTTCCTGAGCCTGGGCAATAAGGCACTCTGCCCTTTTACGAGGCAGGAAGACTTTGCCCTGCACTGAGTCCAGTACTACCCCTATATATATATATTGCAGCCTCTGGGATGGGATCACGATGGACTTGGGAAGGTTGACAGTGATGCCTAGGGAGAGAAATAGCTGAAAAGTTCTCTCCAGGGTATGGAGCAGCTGTTCTCTGGAAGAAGCCTTTAGGAGTCAGTCGTCCAGGTAGGGGAAAACATACAGTCCCTCCCCGCGGCTAAGCACTTTGTAAAGACCTGCAATGCAGAGTATAACCCAAAGGGCAATACTTTGAATTGGTAGTACTTGCCCTGAAAAAGAAACTGGAGGAATCTCCTGTGCAGTGGAAACTCCGAGATATGCAGGTAAGCATCTTACATATCCAGGTAGCATAGCCAGTTGCCCTGCTTGAGTAGGGGCAGCAGGCTTGGCAAGGTGAATATGTAGAATCTTTTGTACTGGATATGAAGACTGAGGTCCTTGCGATCTAGAATGGGACTCAGATCTCTGGTTCTTTTGGGGACCAGGAAGAACCTGGAATAAAATCCCCTGTTCCATTGGCACCTGGGCACTGGCTTGATGGCCTTTGCCCACAGAAGGGACTGTACCTCCTCCTAGAGGACAGTCAGATGGGCTGGGGTATAGGGTACTGGAGGAGTATCTGGGGGCATCTCTAGGAGTTCTAGAGTGTGACCCCTCTCTATAATCTGAAGAATTCAGACATGTGAAGTGATGTTCTCCACTGACTGAGATGGAGGGAGAATCAACCTCCGACCACTACCTCTTGGTCGGGGACTAGAATAGGGCAGTCTGGCAAGGAGTCAAGCTGAACTGGATCCAGCCGCTGGGGCTGATATGTCACCCCTGGGATGCTTTGCAGCAGCGCCAGAGGAGGAGGGGGTAGTTAAGGCGGAGGAGGCCCTTCTTTTGCCCTGAGGATGGGAGGCTGCTCTGGACTTATGGGACAGCTTGCGAAAGGGAGTGCGCTGTCTACTCTTAGGCTGCGTGTGGTAGAAGGAGTCAACAGACTTGACAGCCCTGCCAGATGCCTGCAGGTCATTGATGATGTCCTGAACATCTGGCTCAAATAACTTAAGAGTCATTAAAAGGGGCAATGAGCACCTTCTGCTGGACATCTGCTGCAAAACCTGATACCCTCAGTCAGGAGTGCCTACAAAGGCAAATGTCGGTGGCAGCAGCCCTGGCACCAGTATCAGAGATATCGTACAAGGCCCTGAGAAGATGCTTGCTAATATTCTCAGCATTCTGCAAGCACTTGAGAACCTCCTGTTTCTGGGAGCAGTCTGGGAGGGCCTGGGCAACTGCTTTGCCCTTCTTCCAGATAGTATTCTGGTATTTAACCATATGTGAGAGGTAACTGGCAGTCCTCAGTCCCAAGGTGGAGGAGGCACATACCCTCTTACCCCAAAGGTCAATCCACCTAGATTCCCTGTTGGAGGTGAGGGAGCTGAGGCACTTAGGCACCTTAGACCTGGCATGAGCTGCTTTAATGATCACTGAAACAGTCTCAGGTTAGGCAGCAGATAGTAAGGTAGGCCTTGGGGGGCATGATACAACTTATCCGCCCTGCGGGGCATGGCGGGGACCATGTCAGGTCTGTGCCAGACGAGTCAGGTCTGTGCCAGGCGACAATACTGGCATTCCTCAGGGCTGGGAGGACAGGAGAAATGGGAGGATAGGAGAAGATTTTGGGATTCACAGAAAGTCCACCAGCTCCCATCTGGTGGCATCCTCTTCCTCACAATGGAAGCCCATGGATGTGGACAGCTGCTCCATAACATTAAAGAAGGTAGGGTCCTCTGGACGAGACCTGGGAGTATGCTTGACTGAGTCCTCACTCACCAAAGAGGCTGTGGACGTGTCAGATGAAACAGGTTCTTCCTCTTCCTCAGGCAGGATGAGGTCAGGATGATACTCCTCCTTGACGTCGACCTGCTCTAACTCAAGGTCCGACAAATGAGGGACTGAAGACGGTCGGCCCATGGGGAATCACCTAAGGAGGCCGAAGTGACGTCGATGACGCAGGGGACCCAGGCTTGTAAGCCCCCAACTGGTGGACCAGGACTGTAGTAAATCTGGCCAGAATATCACTGAGGTCAACGACAGTAGACTTGTGCGTTAACAGAGGAGGGGTCGTAGGCACAGGGCCAAGATGACTAATCCATCGGGGCCTGGGAGCCCATAGAGCCAGACGGCTGTGGTCCTGGAGAGATATCAGGCCATGACGGAGGAGGTTTCATCGATGAGCCAAGCAACGATGAACTGGGGCCTAATGACCAGCGGCAGTGGTGCTGTCATTATGGGTCTGGTAGGAGCAGAGACCTTGACAGCTACAGACGTCAGTGCAGCCCCAACCGACGAAGTACGCCCAGAGGAAAAAGAGGGGATCAGGAATGCCGCCGTGGGGAGCGATCCCGTTCTTGGTCTTTTTTGTGACTTTCCCCCAAGGACTTGTCTCGGGCCTTTGCAGCCTGGGAGCTTGATAATCCTGCTGGCAAATGGGAAGGAGGGACCCCCAAGGACCCCTGCCCAGAACTGGCTACCTGTTGCTCCATCAAGAATTTTTTGAGAGCCTTTTTGCATCGCCTGACGGTGGTTTGATTATATTTCTGGCAGAGCTCACAGTCTGAGACGTTGTGGTCGGGCCAAAGACACAGAAGATATGTTCATCTGAAGAGGCAATCTTCTTTCCGCAGTGACAGAAGAGAAGTGTAAGGATTAACTCTTGACATAAACTAGGCAAAAGAGTCTCTTATAAAAAAGAGATTCTAGAAAAACTAAGTAAAATAAAAGTCATAGGCAAACATGGCACAAAACTGCATCGGAGCTTCCGTGGAGACCCATGCGAATAGAGTCGATGGTGGGAAAGAATTGTGGAGGGAGCAGGGCAGCTCATGCCTCTATAGGGCTGGTGATGTTGTCAGCAGGTGACGTCAGCATGGGCGGCCCCAGTGGTACTGCTGAAAATCTTCCGTGTGGATCCTGCTTCACTGATGGTGAAGTTCCTACAATGTGATCCGACGACTGAGATAGCCCCAAAGAAGATCTGCCTCACCCTGATTGGAATATTCAGGGTAAAAGCAAGGTATAACATTTGGTTCAATATAAATTCAGATACCACCTTTGGTAGAAACGTAGGATTTGTATGCAAAGAAACTCTGTCATTGAGAAAAATCAAATACAGAGGCTCACACATTAGAGCCTGCAGCTCTGAAATCCTTTGAGCAGAAGTCATTGCAACTAAAAATAATGATTTTCACGACAGGAAACATAGGCCACAACTTGCAACTGGCTCAAAGGGAGCCAAAGACAGTTTCTCAAGAACATCTGACCTCAAAACCGCCCTTCTTGACAGAGATAAACTATGGAAAAAGGCACGTAAAACCAAGAATCCGACTGATTGGATGCTAATTTAAGTCCCAAGGTGGGACTGGATTGTGGATTGGAGGTTTCATATGAAGACTACCTCCTAAAAAAGTACAGCACTCCAGTTGTGCAAACGTACAGCTATGAATAAGTGCATGGAAAGCTGCTACAGTGGCCAAATGCACCTTAACTGAGAGATACTGTAGACCAGAGTCTGAGAGGGACAGCAAGTATTCCAGCACAGCATTTAAAGGGCATGTAAATGGACCTAAATACATGGAACTGCTTCCACTTCAAAGAATAGGAATGCCTGGCATAAGGTTTTCTAGCCGCAACCAGAGTATCAGCAACCTTAGGGGACATCGCAAAACGTGCTGTGGCTATGTTCTCACAAGCCATGCATGCAGATGAAGGGGCTTCAGGTCCGGATGGACCAGGGATCCCATGTCCCGTGGCAAAAAACCCTGACAAACAGATAAGGGTACCGGAGGTTTCACTGTCATCTCTTATAGAAATGGAAACCATATCTGGTGAGACCAAAACAGAGCAATGAGGATGAGACTCTCCATCAACATCTTGATTAGCACCCTCTGTATCAGTGCAATTGGAGGAAATGCACATAGAAATTTCACTTTCTAAGAGAGGGACAAAACAACTTGACAGAAAACTACAGGCCCTGGCTCGAGCAAGCAAAAACACAGCAGTTTTGCGTTGTGTAGGGACGCAAAAAGGTCCCACTCTGGACAACCCCATCTTGTGATGACGCAGTCGATCGCTGAGGTCAGCAGTTCCCATACGTGCATTTTGGATTGTGAACTGCTTAACCTGTTTGCCAAGATGTTTTGGAGCCCTGGAAGATAACCGCTGACAGCGCAAGCCATGGGACAGAGCCCAATACCATACTCTCATTGCTTCCCCACACAGTGCATAAGAATGAACTCCCCCTTGTTTGTTGAGGTCATGCATCATACTGGCACTGTCCTTCTGTATTAACAGAGGATGTGGGAACAGATGCTCCTGAAAGGCCTGGAGACTGTACAGGACAACTCTCTTCTCCAGTACATTTATGTGTAACTTGGCCTCTACCTTGGCTCATAATCCCTGAGTCTGGAGGGGCCCACATGAGCTCTCCAGCTGCAGCCTGGGGCATCCATGGTGAGGGTCTATACAGGGGCTGGTACAAGAAATGGAATGACCTTTAACAGGTTTTCATGATCTATCCACTGTAAAGGAGCTCTGTGAAGTGGGGACATGATGAGAACCATTTGGTCCAGCTCATCCGTCGGCTGATCCCACTGGATCCCGAGTTTCCACTGGGGAATGCTCATATGTAAGCAGGCCAGTGGCACCATCAAACTGGTAACAGCCATAAGCTCCAACACTGTTCTTGCAGAGATACAGCGGCACCCGTATATCAGCTGTACTTAAGCAATCAGGTTTTCTGCTCTGTCCTGAGGCAGGAAAGCACATCCCTTCTCTGTGTGCAAGACTGCTACTATGTGCTGCAGTCTCTGGCAAGAGTTCAACAACAATTTTGGCACATTCACCGTGATCCCCAAGTCGCTGAACTACCGACATGTCCGAGACAGGGCATGTTTTAGGATTTGTCTGGAGCAGACTTTCATCAGCCAGTCATCCAGATAGGGGAACACATGCCTTCCCTGTGAAGGACTGCTGCAACTACTGCTATGCATTTGGTAAAGACCCCATAGTGCAGAGGGCAAGTCAAAAGGTAATACTCTGAACAGGTAATGTTCTCCTCTCAGCACAAAGTGGAGGTATTTCCTGTAAGCTTTCCTGATCTTTATATGAAGAGAAGTATCATTCATATCCAGAGAAAAAAGCCAGTCCTCTTGTTGCAGAAAGGGAATGAGAGCTTGCAGAGATGCCATTCAAAACATCTTGCATTCTATGCAGAAGTTGAGGTCCCAGAGATCTAGCACGGGCTGCAGCTCTCCTGTCCACTTTGGAACTAGAAAGTATCTAGAATAGAACCCTTTGTTCCTCTGCCATGGAGGAACTAGTTCGATGGCATATTTTTGTAATAATCACTGCACTTCTTTCAGGAGGGGCAAGTGTCCTGGAGGATAACAGGAAGAAGGCAGAGGATGATCTGGAGGCTTATCTGTTAGCTCCAGAGCATGCCCCCCTGCAATTATACCATGCACCCATTCATCTGCTGTACAGTAATATCCCTCTAGTGTTCCAGATGCAGGGAGGGTCTGCCCTCCCACAACCATGACTAGAGGCATTCTTGGAAGCATGGATGGGTCGAGGTATGAGTACTGCCATCAGCACCTGCTCTTGGTGCTTTTGTACGGGTACCTGAGGGAAGAGGCCCCGGCAGGGGACCAGCTTCCTTACCTCGGCCTTGTGGGCGAAACCATGGTCACCTCTGGTGATAGACTGATGAAAGCATCCCTCCCACGCCAACTAGCAGGAGAGAGATACTGGGACGTTTGTGACAGGGTAGAATAGACCCTGTCCCAGTTGTTAGAGAAAGTGTTTAAAATGCAAGGATCTGTCATTTTCTGTCTCTCTGCGCAACCAAATTTTCCTGTGAGACTTTGGATTTGATCACCCCGACAGGCTCACAGTTCTTTGCCTCTCACTTTTCTCTTGCTGTCTGTTTTTCTCTCTTGCATATCTGCTGATGTAGGAATTTATGTTAATATAAAAGTATGTACAAATCATTGTATGAAAATGTAACTGATATTGGGATCACTTTTATTTAGAAAATATATAGTATTACTGTTTAAATGTATATAATTATAATTTGAGATGACTGCAGAAAGCTACTGTAAGCTCTAGAGGTTACCTGAGTGCAAATCTTCCAGCCTTTTGCAAAAACTGCAGAAGGAGCCTTAGCTCAAAGCACACTGTATTCTAGTAGCTCCTGAAACTTACAAGAACAGGATGCTTGCTAAGAATGGGGATTGAAAAGACTTACAAAAGAGCTATGCTGCAACTGCAAGAGAGATTAGGAGAACAAGGGACACAGAGACTGAAAGAAAACTATTTTATTTTGCCTTTGTAAATAGTTATACTGAACAAGTTTATTTTATGATACTGCTAGTGTAAATAAATAATTTCCGGTGAATTTTAGAACTGCTCCTGGTTTTCGTATGCTTCATGACCTGTGCCTCGACGACGATGGTACTTACCTCAAAGTCATCTTGGATATTTGAAGGCCTCTAAGGGCTTCTTCAATATCATATACAAAAAAATGTGTCCATCTAAAAGGGGCATTCAAACTGGCGTGCTGCACATATGTGGCAAATCCTCCTGCTCTGAGCCAAGAATCGCCAGTGTCAGTGGCTCAGTAGGTAGCACACTCGCCTCTGAGGCCGGGAGATCAGAGGGCTGTGGGTTCAGTTCCCACATCTGGCACTTGGGTTAATATCCCAGTACTGACACTGTAGTGCAGCACGAGAGGGGCGCTGCACTTCTGAGGTGCCGTCTTTCAGATGAGACATTAAACTGAGGTCCCATCTGCCTGGATTGGTGGTAGTTCAGGTGGATGTTAAAGATCCCATGGCACATATTGAAAAGAGTAGGGGAATTTCCCCGGTTTCCTGGCCAAATTTCCCTCACTCACTAAAAATACCACCAAAAGCTTAATCTAGTTCAAGGTCAGTTGGCATTCATCTGTATCCTCCTCCCCCCGGGTCGTGCCTGAAAATAGGAAGGATCTGTCTAGTGCACTTACCCGGTCAACAAAAACTAAATAAGAATAAATAAATATCATCCCATACAAATGCCAGAGGCTGCAGCTGTGGGAGAGGCATCTGAGACATCTTATGCTGAGCCCAAGCAAATGTTTTTTGACTTCAGCACCCAAAGTTAAAGTTTTAATCATCTCATTCTTGGTTGAGCCTTCCAGCAAAGCCTGAGCTGCAGCCTTGGCAGCTTTCCACAGGCTATTCTGATATTTAATCACATGGGCCCAGGGATTGATCTTAACATTGTTTTACTAGCCCAAACCCTAGTACAAATTGACCAGGGCTGGGCTAGTGCAGCTAACCCTCTACTTGTCCATCTTCACTGGTGCAGATTTTCATGGCTATTAATGAAGTTAAAAAAGTCTCTACTTCAACAGGCTCTAGTCCTCATGCTAATCTCTCTCAATGTTCCAGATAGTCTGGTGTGATTAACAGCTCATTAAGAGCTGCAATTATCTGGCAGTTCAAGAGGGGGATCCCACAAAAGATTCAATGTGAGTCATTATCACTCCATTGTTAGGACTTTCAGCTAGTGTCCAAGGGTGATCAAGGGTACAGTGCTGTTAAGTCACTAGCTTCCAGTTTTCTGAATGTGTCTGACAATTTGTCCCATATTAAGACCAGTGCCCCTCACTTCCCTACATTTTGAGTGTCTGTAGCCAACATTTCAGTGACAGAATGCAAGGAGGTATACAGGATTGGCCCTTCAGGTGGTGGGTTTTATCCCAGCCTCACCATAACTTCCCTCTCCGCTCCAAATCTCTTAACTCTGTTCTTTCCCTGGACACCACTACAGACCAGACTTTGAAATGACCATCCACAGATCCACAGCTGCCATGATGCAGTCCTCGTTGCCTCACATCCCAATCCCACCTCCCTCCAGCAAGCTTACAACCAAGCCGAAAGGTGGTTCGGAGACCGCAGACTGGCCATTAAGCTAAAGAAAACCAAATCAATGCTCTTCTCCCACCACCAAAATAAAGCTAAAAATCCCCCCCCTTGATTATCCCCAGCACTCTACACCTGCTAGAACAAGTGACCACATACAAGTACCTAGGCATCACATTGGATACTGCCCTCTCCTTCCACACCCACGTTAATGCTGTCAGCCACCATTAACTCTCAGATTGGCCTGCTATACCGACACAGGGACTGCCTGCCTCAGGTTGCCCTCAGGCTAGCCATCACCTCCTCCATCTTGTCCCTCATGGACTATGGCTTGCCCATCTACGCTGCAGCTGACAACACTGCCCTCTCCAAAATCCAATCCTCCATCAATATGGCCTGTAGGCTCCTGACCGGTGCCCCCAGCCGAACTCACACCTGCCTTCTTTATACTACCACCAATCTTCTCAACTTTGAAGAGCGACTGCTCTACCAGACCTGCCTTCTCGCTAAGAAATCTCTGCTAGGACTCTCCCCCTCCGGGGGTCTCCACCTCCCTACAGCAGCCATCTTTGTCCGTCACCACCTGTAGCTCTGTTAAGGCCACTTTCAAGGTGCCCAGAACCAAGACGTTTCTTGCCCAGAAATCCTTACTCTACCGAGCCTCCACCTGGTTCAGCTCCCTCCCCAGCTGCATCTCCAACTTGCCAAATATTGGCTCCTTCAAAACAGCCCTTCAGAACCATATCTTTAATACCCGCTGTTGTAGGTGCAACTAACCCCCTGTTGTAACCTGTGGTTCCCGCCCGCCTTGCCCCCTGGCTCGACAACGTCCATTGGACAACCTCTCCCCCTTCCCACTAGGTCCAAACAGGGATGTAACCCACTGTCTTATCTGAGGACCTACAATATCCATGAGGGTAACTCACAATTTTGTAACATTATGTAACCTAAGTAACATACAAACTACTACATTATGTAACCTAAGTGTATCTATGTTAAATGTTCCTTTTACTGCACTTGTAATGTTATCTTCTGTTTTAATCTGCACTGTAATAACTGTCTTGATGTCTGCCCCCCTGCGACGAAGTGCCTTTGTAAATGAGTCTCTGACTCAAAGGTTGTAAACCCAATTTGTAATGAATAAATGAGTTTACGGGGTCCCCAACTCTTCTAAATGGACCATGCCAGCCATCACCATTCATACAGTCCCACCCTTATCCCACCCAGCATGCCCCTTCATCCTAAAAACAAAGCTTTGGATCATGTATGGTACAAAAATAAACCTTAATAAAATACATAATTTGAAAGCTTAAAATATGCATTCCTGGGGTACATGGATCATCCTATATAGAGATAGTATAGCATTATGCCTGTGTACTGTTTCCCCTGGGTTGATGAAAGGACATAGAAACATAGAAATTGTCGACAGACTGCCCGTAGGCCCTGTACATTGTGTGTGGCCACTGACCCTATGTGATCACTGGCTTTTCATCACTCCCTCCCCTCCCCTCTCAAGCTTCCCTTGTGCCTGTCCCAGACATGCTTAAACCCCTCCACTGTTCTTGCCCCCACTACAATGTTAAAGAAAAATCTGTTATTTGGGGGGCAAAGCATATTAAAATCAATACTTTTAAAAATAAAAATGTCATCGTTTTCTATTTCCAAAGCCCCTTAGGTTTGTGTAGCCCCCACCCCCAAAGAAATCTTAGATATGCTCCTGGCTCACTTCAGACTGTACAAAAACTTCCAGAAGTGCAGGTCTCCAGTTGACTATAGAGTGGGGGCTAAGAGTGTCTTTCTCTGGCTGACTCTGTTCATTGCCCTGTGAGTGGTGGTGACAGTGTGGTGAGGTGCATTATGATGTCAGCTATTGTGTGTGCAGAGTTAGGACTGCTTGATTGAACATTTGCTGTTGTGATATCCTCTGGTTTGGTGAGGGGGGAGGCAGAAAGAGGAAGCGAGGAGGTTATGGTACAAAACAATGAGGGGGGGGGGCTCACTGTTTGTGACAGCATTGCAGTCTTTTTTCCTGCTGGGGAGTTGGAAGCAATGTGGGAGCATGATAAATGTGCAATAATCAAGAGTATTTCTTGGCTTGCATTGTTTTCTGTATAAGAGATCAACATTTACCATTATAATTAAGGGCTAGTGCAACCATCTGCAGGCTAGTGCAATTTTGAATCAACTTGTCCTGCTGGCTAGTGCAAAAAAATGTTAAGGTTGACCCTTGCATGGGCCCGATAATTTGCAATCCTAAGGCTCAGTGAGGCAGAGGTGTATGTACGCTTGCCCATCACGTCCAACTGCCTAGATTCTTTATTTGGAGGTAGGGTACTTATATGTCTAGGTGCCCTAGATCTATGATGAGCAGCCATGATGACTAGAGTCAGTTTCTGGCTGCTTAGCATAATAAGACTTAGCAAATGGAGCAGGATACTGCTTATCAGGCTTTCTAGGCACTGCAGGCAGTGAGTTTGGTCTGTACCATGCAGCAAATGTAGAATCCTCTAATGCAGGATATATAGGTGGAATGATTATGGAGGGAGAGATTGGGACCTCCAGGAATTCCATCAGATTCTTCTCTGTGGAATCCTCCTTCTTCCACAGCAAAATTCATGGCAGCTTGCATCTGCTGCATCGTGGTCTGAAAAGTAGGATCCTTAGGAGGAGATCGCAGGGTATAAGCCATTGAGTCCTCGCTGCAGAATGAGAGGGTAGAACTAGAATGGGGCACCACGTATTGCTCTCTCTCATATTCCTCCTCCAAATCCTCTTCTAAAATCATAAGGGAAGGATTGTATTCTGTCTCGTCATCTATGTCTCTGTCGACAACGGGGGCCCCAGAGTGCACGGGCACTGGTGGAAGCTGACAGGTTGGAATCTGCGATGTGCTGGTAGCTGGCATTGATGGGGGTTGGGTGCATGCATGCCCTACTGAAGGTACTGCCTGTACAGGTAATTGAGGCAGTATGCGTTGTATCATTTCTGAAAACGATGCCAGCACAGCTTGAGAGTCGATGATGCCCTGGCCAGGGGCTATGACTACTTGTGTTGATGATGGGCTTGGCCCAATGGTGATGGCAGTGTAACATTCATAGTAGGTACGGCAGTGCCTAAGCTAAGTCCTGACCTTGGGTGCCTCATCAACTGTCGGGGCTGTCATCAGCACTACCAGAGCTGGCAAAGATGTGACTGATTTATCTTGTCTTACCAATGACTGGGACCTTGCCAGCGAAGACACTGTTTGTGCTTGTGTCCTAACGATGAGGATGGCCATGATGTCTATCTTTCTTTGTCCAGGTCAGTTGACTTCAGTGGCTATTTCTCAGCTGATGTAGAAGGAGACACAATGCTGGGCCCTGATGCTTCGCTGTGGCAGTTAATGTTTTAAGTAGAAAGGAAATTTCCTTTTTTTTTCTTGTAATTCTTTTTTCTCCCATGGCCCTGCACTGTTACCCAACAGAACCCACCAACCCACGCCCCAGAGGACCCCCCACGGAGCCTTGGCTTACCCACCAGGCAGGGATGAAGTGGGAGGGGACCGCTCGGCTCAGACCCCTCCACAGCCGTAACTTGTGTTCTTGTGAACCCGGGTCATTGTGAGGCGGGTATGTCAGCATGTTCCCCTTCGGGTTTGTGACTTGGGAGGTATCCAGCTAGCTACCTCAGACCGGGTGCGGAACCTGGGTGTTATATTTGATGACTGTCTGACCCTAAAATCAGAAATGTCAGCAGTTGTTAAAACTTCTTTTTACCATCTGAGAAATATCGCCCGGGTGAAACATCTGGTTCCTCCCAATGATCTTCCAATGTTGGTGCACGCCTTCGCTACCTCCCGCCTTGACTACTGCAATGCCCTTTACCTAGGGCTGCAGGGGGTTGATATCCGCCACTTGCAGCTGGTACAGAACGTGGCAGCCAGGCTATTAACTGGTGCTTCGCGAGCCAGTCACATAACGCCTGTGCTCTGCGGTCTGCACTGGCTGCCAATACAGTGACGGATCACCTTTAAGGTTGCTTTGTTAACCTATAAAGCCCTATACGACCAGGGACCGAGTTACCTGAAAGATCTCCTTTGTCTCTACTGTCCCCTCCGTCCTCTCCAATCCACCGATGAGGGATTGCTAGGGGTTCCCAGGGTACATTTGCAGACATTGGGAGCAAGGGCATTTAGCTTTGTTGCTCCGTCCCTGTGGAACTCTCTACCTCATCAGATACGAGATTGCCTAATTGTCCAGAATTTTAAAACTGCTTTAAAAATGTATCTTTTTTAACCTGGCTTTTGTTGATTGATGGGGTCATTTTATTTTATTATGCTGCTATTATACTGCCTTTTGTGGAAGTTATATGTTTGTTTTATAATAATTTATTTTATGTATTTTATTGTACAGGCACCTTGGTTTCAGAAAGGTGCCTTTTTTTATAAATAAAACTGATTTGATAAAACTGATTGTTGGGGTCCATCCAGCTGGGTCAGCGGGTGGAGGCCATTTCCAACCTCCATGTTGGTGTCACGCTGGGCTGGTATTTTCTTTTTGTGTACGTCCCCCCAAAAGCCAGGATGTGCGCTGCCGCCACGGCGAAAGCCGGCATCCACCATGCTTCACCCCTTGCGTGCAGCACAGGCATGCTGATCCTCCAGCCACCATAAGAGGCCGGTCACGCACTGAGCCACGGCTCCCCCACCCCTGAAAGGAGAGGAGCAGTCCTGGGATGCTCAAGCCTCCTCCCCCCAGCCAGCCCTCCGACAACCCGAGCCCATTCTCGAACTCGGGTCACTGGCATCGCAAGTGGTAGCGCTACCCCTGTGCTTGCGGGCCAGCATAGAAAGGACATTTTCTAGAGCTTTCTTGTTGCGTCACCTTGTAGCCTGACTGAAGCTCTGGCAAACCTCATAAGTCTTCACATTGTGGGACAGGCCCCAACAACACATGCAGACTTTGTGGGTGTCTTCCTAGTATATTTTTCTCTCTGCACCTATAATACTGAAATAAACCTTTTGGTGGCATGCAGAGATGACATTTCTTTCAGCATGTCTGACAAGGCTTACTGACAGCAGGAGAAAAACTTAGGAGATATGAGGCTACCCACGTTTATATAGATGCTGACACATGAGGTCGTCCTTGGGCGACCCCTGCTAGCAAAAATGTCCATGTAGCCCTAGAACTGATGCAGGTATAGTTCTAAAAGTGTGGCCTACAGGAAGAGATATTCTTGAAGAAGATCAGTAGCTCTTTGAGAGAATCTCCTCCATAAAGCTCTGGAACTGCAAGCCACTGGCGTTGAAACCACTCAGAAACTTAGCTGGGGCCACCCATGTGATGTATGTCAATGACGCCTATAGCTGGAGACAGGCTTGGAGTTGTACTTTACTGACTAGAACGGGAAACCAGAAACCCGGTCAGGCCGACAGGGGATGTGGTGATTCCATAAAGAAAAAGTCCATTTGAAAGGGTGCAGAAAAGGAGATCATCAAGTGTTGGAATGTGTACGTCCTTCAGAGTATGACACCTGAAATACTAAAACAGGGTAGGTGGGAGGGTGAGTGATGGCTCTATAGGGGAGAGTCTCTCAGTCTTCTGTTCCTGGTAATTAACTAAATAATCTTCTTTGAGGACAGATCATGGGCGCAACCACTGAAGGGGATAAGGGGGACGGATCCAGTCCCCCTCACCTTTTTAGGCCCTTCAAAATGGCCAATGATACTGGCATCAGTGTGAAAGGCTCGGTAGATCCATATCTCCCCCAACTATGTTTCTACTAGCTACATGGGGAAAGCAGTAAGGCAGGGGGCAAGGGGTGAGGGCAATAACAATGACTAGGCATTAGCTTCTGGGGTAGGACAGGGCAAAACAAGGCAGACTGGATGGATCAACTGTTTTTTTCTGCTAACATTTTCTTTTTTTTGGTAATAACATTTTTATTTAGTTTTTAATAACAGAGAACTGACAGGAAATAATATGACAGTACAAGAAGTCAGCACCAATAATTAACATTCAGGTAATACATTTCATGGATTTGCAGTTACAGAAGATGTCAACCTGAAAGTAGGCAAAATTAGTATGAGCCACTTCACCACAGTAAACAGAAAGTAAAACAAAATATTTTTGCATACAAAGTGCACATTGGGACCACCCCCACACTTGGGTGTGGTGCCCTTGGTGCTGTCTGTTCCCCTTTAAGAGATCTGCCTCTAATATGACTGTCAGGTGGCGGGATACTTAGCAAAATCAAAGAAAGGAGTCATGAGGCCTGGGGCATCAAATATAGTTTCCACGCTTGTGTTGTACTGCTGTCCAGTAGGTGGAGAAGTGGGCACCTCTCAGAACACGCAGAGCAATACAGGCATGATTAAGGTGTTATCGCGGTTGGTCGGTTACCTGGGTGGGAAGCACGGGCTAAGCCGAGTGCTTCCACCAATTTGCGGAGTGGACGTTATTTGCTTACCCATAACACACACCTTGTCACGTCTTATTGCAATTATACAATGGCTCAATGTTATAGAAAACAAAAAAAAATAAAAATGTTTTTAGTAGATTTTTAGTGAGGCAGTGTATCTTTGTTTCTGAAAAAACAAACAAAAAAAAACGATCGTAATAATCATCCAAAAAATCAATGCAGTGATGTTATTGTGTAATAACATCACTGTCTCAGGCACACATTGACCAATCAGAGTCCAGGAAATTTTCTTGCCATTGTATAATATGACAATTCAGCACTGCATCCCCTCAAAAAATTGCCAGCATGCTGACCCATATATGTGTACTGCACAGCTGGGGTGTGAAAAAAAAAAAAAACGAGTACAACATTTCCTTGAAAATTCCTGCAGGTATGATGCCGAGGTGACTTTATATGCTGGAGGAGTGTATTTAAGCCACATCTCTTGGGTGTGCCGTCCCCAATTCAGTGTTCCAACTATGCAGTATATGGGCTGTTGATTCAGTGATGTGGGCAAGAGGCCCCCCTATGGATATTACTAATTAAATGCTGTCATGCCGACACTTTCTATGTTTCTAACCTTCCAGTGTCTCTATCTCTTTAGCTGTGGTCGCACCCAGCTTCCTCCATACTGTACATTGAAGCAATTGCAAAGCAGTACAAAACAGTAGAGGAGGAAGAAAGCCAGACAGCAGGGATATGTAAGACCCTCAAGACAGCAGGCCTCGGAGGACAGCAAGGCTCAGGCTAGCCCACGTGCGAGACACCAGGTCCAGACTGTAACGTTTAGTGTAAGAGTGAAAAGAACTCCAAGAAGCAGCAGGGCATTTGGCAACTGCTGAGTCTGAACAACAACAAGCCACAGTAGTGGACATGCCTTGGGTGTCACGCCCAAGGTCAGGCCCAGGAAGCTCGTTACTGTACTTCTGATGGCAAAAAGAAATGAAGATGCCAACCATGTGGAAAGGCACTGCTTAGCGCCATGCACCCACCATCCTGGGGGTGAACAAAACAAAAAGCTGCAAGGACTTTCTTCAGTCCTCAGTACAGTCCAAGCAGAAACGTAAATCCTGATGGACATTGACAGAATGCAGGATACTTTTACCAGAATTCTGAAAGGAAGGTAAAACAGATAGTCTGCTTCAATATGAACTCAGGAACCACCTTAGGAAGGAACCTAGGATGAGTATGGGACGAAACCTGATCCTGCAGAAACATAAGGTACGGGGGAATTCTCAACCAAAGCATGCAGCTCAGAAACCTTCCAAGCAGAGATAATCACAACCACAAAAAAACATTTTCCATGAAGGGAAATGCATGTTGTAAGTGGCAGCAGGTTTAAAAGAAGCCTGTGTGAGAGAGTACAGAACCAAGTTAAGTTCCACACTGGGAACCAGTCTATGGACCCGTATCTTTTAATGTATCTTTTGAGAAACCTGCAGGACACCTCTTACTGTCTGGCTCACAGTTTTGTCCCCTATCAGAGCATGAATGTCCGAAATGGCAGAAGAGTGCATCTTCACAGAAGAGCAAGGAAGGCCGAAGTCTTACAAGGACAGGAGGTTAGTCTAAGACATGCTGCATTAGACATGCAGGGGGAGCGAGAGGTACAATAAATACTGAAATGTTTTCATTTCAAGGAGTGTGCTGGGTAGATGAATTGCCAGTGAGACATCCAAAACTGCTCACGAGATCCTGACACAGGACAGTTCTACATCCTCGGGAACCAAGCATAAAGCTGCAGGGACAGAATGTCTGGGTGCAACAGACTGCCTATTTTCTTGTGACAACAGTTCCGCTTGTAGAGGGAGTGGGACAGGAGGTTTCACTGCAACCTGCCAGAGCAAAGTCAACCAAATTTGTTAAGGCCAGAAGGGGGCCACTAGTACCAGTATGACCCTGTCTGCCTGAACCCTAACCAATACCTGCTGAATCAGAGAGACTGAGGGAAAGACTTACAGAAACCTCCTCTTCTAAGAATGGGGCAACTTACAGAAACCTTTTTTTTTTTTTTATCATGTCATATTTTCTGTGCCTTTTTCCCCCCGGACAGCCCCCATTTGACTGACCTCCCTCCCCAGCCCCACACCTGAATTACTGGGCTACTACACGCCCGCCCGAGAGCGGTGCCTGGGGTGGTCGCCATCCTGCTGCCGGCGTAAGATTTTCTCCCATTTACTTCCCACGGGCCCCAGAAGTGGGTACGCATGCATGTGGAGGCACGCATTAGTGCCATGGCCCTGGTAAAAAGACCCTTCCCTCCCATCCCAATGGCCTAGTGCCTGGCTCCTCCTTGGCCTGTGGTATCCCCAGCCTCCACTAGGAGGCAGCCATTAGCCTGAGGCAGCCCCTACACCTCCCCGGAGAGGAGAGCTTGCCTGTTGCCCCCCCCCCCGACCTCCGACGGCCTGGGCTCATTCCCGAACCTGGGTCACCAGCATACCACGAGGTAAGGTGTCCCAGCACCTCAGCCCTCAGCGCCACCGGGCCGGCCAGAAACCTCCTCTTCTAAGAGTGGAACAACACGTTCCACCAAAAACCCCAGGCCCTGGAGCGAATGAGTAAAAATGCATCAGGCCTACTGCCAGTCACCATTGGAAGCCTTTATTTTAGTGGGATATTTGCAGCCCCTGGGAGCCTGACAGCACTGCATTTGGATCACATAAAATGTTTAACAGGCTGATAATGGCACCTTTCTGGATTTAGGTCGCAGAATATTGGATTGCATTATTCTTCAGCATCAGCTGCCCATTTTCTTACTTAGCCCATGGACTTTAACTAGTTATGGTTCTTTTATTAGTCTGCTTGTAACCAACACTCACCTTCTGTCTGATAGCAGGTTAACTAAACTAGAAGAGGTGATTCTTAGCTGCCTATTTATGTATGTTACTACCGTCACCAGGACCACTCTTACGGTTGTAAGAATGGTCTCATGTGCATTCTTAGGGTATGAGAACAGGGAACCAAATGTATGTATGTCTGTACTACAGTAGTCAACTTTTTGTCACTATACAGTATGTATTTTCTGTCTGTCTATTACTGAAAAACACTAACATTTTAAAAATAAATAGAAGGCTGATAATGGGATGCAGCCAAAATAGAAAACATTAAAGACAGCTGCTGTAAACATAATGGTACTACACAGCTTATTTTAGTCGACATCAGCTCTTTAACTCTTAAGAACTAGGCCCCATTCCATATTGGTAGAGCACAAACACAGGGTGCAAGAAGGCTCCCTAGTGAACTGTCCCCAATATTTGTTACACCCAAAGACTTGACTTAGTCATTTGGGGGAAGCCTCCCCTGCAACAAAATGTAACGTAGAAGGGGCTACCACATGTCAGAGGGTGAAAACACCAACAAAGTGCAATGCTGTGCCAAACACACCACCCATGGGGCCTGACCCTACTGAAAAAACTCTTCCCCCACCTGCCTGGTTCATTCTAGGCCAAAGTCACTTCTGAAGGAAAGAACTGTCGAGTACCTAGAGGCCAGAGGGGCACAGGACCCAAGGCAGCATGGATTCACAGCGGGAAGGTCATGCCAGATGAATCTAATAGATTTCTTTGACTGGGTGACCAAAGTAGTAGATCAGGGAGGGGCTGTGGACATGGCCTACCTAGACTTTAGCAAGGCAGTTGACACAGTCCAACACAAAAGATTAATATACAAGTTAGCCAGCCTGGGAGTGGGTCCCAAGATGATAGCCTGGGTAAAGAATTGGCTGGAGAGCAGGACACAGAGGGTAATAGTAAATGGAGTCCACTCTGAAGAAAGGGGGGTTACTAGTGGGGTACCGCACGGTTCAGTATTAGGACTGGTCCTCTTCAATGTCTTTATAAGCAGCACTGCAGAGGGACTGGAAGGAAAAGTATGTCTCTTTGCAGATGACACAAAGATCTGCAACACAGTTGATGCACAAGGTGGGGTGGAAAGGATGAGAAGGGACTTGGCAAGGTTAGAGGAATGGTCAAATGTATGGCAGCTTAGATTCAATACTAAGAAGTGCAAGGTAATGCACCTGGGAAACAAAACCCAGGGAAGAGTACACAATGGGGGGTATTAACAACAACAAAATGGAAAGGGACCTGGGGTAGTCATATCAGATGACTTAAAGGTGGGCAAGCAATGTGAGAGGGCAGTAAGGAGGGCTGGGGATACTGGGATGCATAGGGAGAGGCATCACCAGTAGAAAACAGGAAGTTGTTATCCCTCTGTACAGACAGCTGGTGAGACCCCATCTGGAGTACTCGTGCAGTTCTGGAGACCCAGTCTCCCAAGGACATAGACAGGATGGAAGCTGTCCAGAGGAGGGCAACTAAAATGGTGCAGGGTCTGCACGGAAGACATATGAAGAGAGACTAAAGGAGCTTAATATGTACAGCCTCGAGGAAAAGGAGGAGAGAGGGACATGATAGAAACTTTCAAGTACCTCAAGGGAATCAACAAAGTCCAAGAGGGTAGCATCTTTCAAAAAAAGAGATGTGCAAGAACAAGGGGGCACAATTTGAAGATGGGGGGGTGGCTAAGAGGTAATGTAAGGAAGTATTTTTTCACAGAGAGGGTTGTGGATGCATGGAATGGCCTTTCGGAGGAGGTTGTGGAGTCAAAAACAGTGGTTGAATTCAAGCATGCATGGGACAGTCATAAGGCAATTCTAGGGGGTGGGGGTAGAAAGAAGTAGGCTTTTGGTTAACTAGGATCTGCAGCTTATCCATTAGGTAGGGAAATGGGCAGACTGGGTGGGCCAAGCGGTCCTTATCTGCCGTCAAATTCTATGTTTCTATGTGTTTTCAGTTTTGTTTACCATTCACAATGAGTCTCTGTTGGTTAAATGCTACCCCCAGCCCCCGCACCCCAGTCCAGGATCATTCCATAGGGGGCTAGTGGAATCCCTCACCTTAGCACCATGCCTCAGGTGCGTCATTTCATTCCCTGGTCCCATGACTATTTCTGCTCCCCGATGGGTCCTCTGATGGCAGTTGCAGCACCCCCATCGCATGCCTTTACAGGGGTTGAAATTAACTTTTAGAAACACTAGCAAGGAGGGTTAGTGGCGGTAAAACACACTGGGCCAGCTGATGCAGTTTTTTAAATGTTACCTCCTCTTATACATGCCAGCAGGACTAGTGAAAATATATTTTTACTAGAAGATACATCTACCAGCATATGGCCAGTGGGATGCAGTCAATTCCAACCCCTGCTTTAGTAGGTCTTAAAGCAGGGGGTGTTGCAAAACACTGTGATGACTGCTGTGAGGGTCACCATAGTCTGTGAACAGCCCTGCACGTCATTTGCACGGCGACTTGTGCAACATTCCCCGTACAGCCGGGATGTGTTTAGCCACCTTGCAGGGGAGGCTTAGCACAATGCGGAGCAAAGCATGTTAAGTCATCTTTGTGAGTGACCTGTGATTGTGTGTGGGGGTCCAGTACTATTTTCTCTGATATGAACCGGCCTCACAAACTGCATAAACAGCCACATGAAACCCATAATCCGCATACAGTTGTTAGTGACAGCAATATATGATGTACTGCCACCATGGAATATGAAGATCCCTTTTTCCTTAAAGCTGGAATAATCTAATCATCCGTCACCAGTTGAACTGGTGCTATACAGATTTAAGCCCAAGAGTTCAATAAATTCAACAGCATGATTCAGCTGGTGCCTAGCAGCAAAACCTAAGCACTGATTCTTAGAAAAGAACTGGCATAAATCATAAGCAAGAGAACTGTACCCTTTTCTGAACAATTTTTATGCAAAACAGCTATTTGTGAATTGAATTCCTCAAAATCCTAAGAAGTAATTGTTCTATGACAAGCACAGAAAAACTGCCATAATAAAAGCCTCCAAAATTAATTATTTAACAAAACTCACGCGGGTAAACAAACACTGTGATGACAGGAAACAGACACAACAGTGTGACAGATCGAATGATGTATACAATGTACAAAGCATAAACTTTCTTTTATTGCTTTGCTAGTCTAGCACATGTTCAAATTTGGTAATTCAATAAAGCTCAGTTCATGAATGGATGAGAGTACAGACAACTGGTCTCCCAGAAAATGCAATAATAACCAAGGGCACTGATAGCCTACTAGGATTTCTTGCTACTATGTGTGTATGTATCAACTACATCATTTGGCGGTTGGGGAATTGGTACATATGTCATTCAAACTGCCATACGTAATTACAAAGAAACTTTTTTTTTTCATATTGCTTTTTGTCCTAAATGGCTGTCCACCCAGTTCTTGGGCTGCGCTGTGTCTAGCAACCTCTCCCACCCCTGTCGGCCACTATCCCCACCATCCCATCAGGAGTACATCACCATAGCGCAGTGCCCGGATAGTACCATCAACTATCATCTTTGATGATCCCATAGTTCCCCCACCACCACATTTTTCGGCTTCCACCCCTGTCTCCCTGTGTGTTGACGTGCCGTGCCATGCCTTTGGAGGTCTCACATACACACAGTGGTCCCCATGCACAGAAGCAAACTCCCTGGCCCCCCACAGGGGTCACTGCGGTGGAAGAATGTAACGCATCACCACCCCTCCCCAGCTAAAAGCACTGCCATGCATAAGTGTTACCCCAGCCCTCTTGGCCAGCCAATCCAGCCCATGTACCCAGGTCACCAGCATGGCCACTGCAGTAGCCTACCAAAGAAAGAGTCACTTAAAATTTAATTATTTTATCTAGAAGGAATGCTAGTTGGAAGCTTGCATGCTTTCTCAGATTTAAAGGAAAGGGAATCTGATTTCATATAGCGCCTTTCATGCAAGCCCTATCCCAAAGTGCTTTACAATACAGGAAAGGGAGCATGGGAGAGAATGTTGGTGCTGTTTTCAATGAGCAAAGAGATTCAAAGACAACAGGGATCGATCAGAGGTACATTTAGAGAGAGGGTAAGCACAGGGAGGTTAAGTGACTTGCTCAGGGTCACACACTGAGTAAGTGGCAGTCATAGGATTCAAACCCAGGCTATCAAATTCAAACTTTTGAACTCATTTTAGTTAGCTGCCTCCCAGTTAAACTCATCTTGTAACCTTTGTGTTCAGATATACAGCAGTCACCTAATAACTCTAAAATAATATTAACTCATTTATGTGTTTCTGGCACACGTAGGAAAAAAAAAAAGAAACACTCTGTGCTCAACTTGCATGGTTAAAAGCTGGTTAATCATGTCATCTGCTTTTCTGAGTCACAGGGGACAGCATACCTACTGTAGCTTCACTCCTCTTACCTCAAACTCTTAGGCACTACTCTAATTAGATAGGTCTACCTAACCTACCCACCTGGCTGTTGTTGTGCTGCCTACCTGAGCCTCTTCTCCATGCAGACAGCAAATCCCCTATCAGTCTGCTATCTGGACCTGAATACAAAGGATTAGTGACCACAGAGAGAAGCAGACTCAGTTTACATCCTTTCAGCCGATTGAATGATATTACCTTACAAACATGAAATCTGAGATTTCTCTGCCTTTAATTTAGTAAACCTGCAGTTAATAATCACATTAAGGCTTCCTCTTCTTGCTGTGAAGCGCCCCCCAGTTTCCTCTGTTGCTGTTTTTTCAAGTGTCTTTAGGTTACCAACAAAATTATTTGATGAAAGCTACAAACTGCTGTTAATTATGGACCCAAACCGAAGGAAACCTTACTTAGTCATTATAGAACCAAAGTACAATTAGGGGTATTGCACGGAACTTCTACTTTAAAACTTTTGTTAAACCTATGTTTAACACACACACACACACACACACACCAGAGACTATAAATGCCCTCCAAGGCTTTGTTATACATCATATACAGAAGGGTTAATTTAGTAGGAGTGTCAGACTTTGGTTCCACAGAACTGAAGGCAACAGTAGAGCACACGTTGTCACAGTGCCAAGACGGCTCAAAATTTGCAACTTCTTTTCTTGGGGGAAAAAGCAGGTCACATGCTTGTCACTCACACAGCATCCTATAAGCAGTCGAGGACAGGAATGAGAACTATGCCTGGAGCTACAAATTCAGCACAGAAAATGGGTCAAAGAACAGATGTGGTTAGTCTGAGGGAGAGCACTGGTACAGGTAACCAGGTCAACAGACAAAAACTCTGATTAGGATAAATTGAAATGGGCTTTCCTTTCATAAGCAAATACTTGCTGAAACAAATCAAATGAATACCACACAACAGAAGGGCCAAATGATTCATGACATATATATATTTTACATCTTTAAGTCATGAATACATATGTATAGCATTTTTGCTTAGTCAACAGCATTATCTGCTGGTGGACATAAGCCATGGATTCTTTAAACTACTCTGTGATTGCAATCACAGCAGTTCACCAAAATGTACATCTTTTAAATAAACATGCTTCGCACTTTTAACAATGCATAATGTGTGAAGAACAGACGAACAGTAAATTGTGTTGTGTAATTAGTCTGTGCAATCTAAAATCCGAAACGCAAGCACGTCTAAAACAACTGGAATCAAAAGTAAGCTCCTATAGAAAAAAAGGAAAAATCCAAGCCATTCAGCTGCGATTCCCAGCTTGGCTACACTATAACAAAGGCATAGAAAAGCAGCATTTGTTTTCATCTGCAATAGCTATGACTGCTGAGTGCCAATCTTTATTAATTTAAAACAAGTACAACAGTAACATGAATAAAAGCCTGCATGAAAATAAGTTAGTGCTTTTATCACTTTAACAATTTTTAAAGGGTTTGGTGAAAATTATGCAATTTAAAAATAATCAGTTTTATAAATTAAAGGTTTTCTTCCAAATAATCCAAGATTATTCTAACACTTGGCCCCATATTTAAAGGGTGGTGCCCATTAAGTGGGGCTTTGACCCATTTAGTGGGCACAAACCCTTATCACTTGCTCATGTCATACTGAAATGCATTAACAAGTGTTTGCAGCATCCCTGATACACAAATGTCTTTTATGAGTGCCAGCCATCATGCTGCTGTGTGTGTGTGTGGTGGCATAATTTGCATGGGGCACGTGCAAATATTTGTACAGCCTGCCACCCTTATAGTCGCAGTGTCAGCAACCAAAAGTCATGTAAAGGGCATGTCTTATGCCCTCTGCACTCCCCACGAGACACCAGGGTGTCTGCAGCATGAAGAAACGGTGGGGGGAGGGTGAGGTGTTAAGAGGACAGAGGGACTGCACTGTGAGCAAGGAATGGTGACAGGAATGAGGATCTGGTGAGAGGAATATACTGAGGGAAGGGGGACAATGCTGTGTGTGGTAGGGAGAGCAAACTGTGTGCCTCCACTGCTGAAAAATGGACCATGTGCTAGGTTACACCATCACAGCCCACTGGAACTTGGTGGCCCGGAGGACAGGCCTCGATTTTGCCCAGAGCCCCCAACGAACCATGACGAGCAACAGGTGCTTGTGTTATGACTACCAAACCAATCTAGTCTACAGGTGCTAACTCCCAGTTGGCACCTGAACAGCTGCACTGGCTCATGTACATTGGGGCCAGTAGTACCCGAGTTGCAGGGAAGGGCTTGTAACTCAGAGCTTGTAATATAGCCCCACTGGAGTCCAAGTACAACCAAGTAGGTGCAAATCGACTAACTTTGTGCATCAGTTTGAATGTACCAATAATAAGGTCCATACATTGTATGTCTGGTGGAATCATTTACCCAATGTATTCATGCTTATATAAATAGAATGGCAAGCACAATGAGCACACTAATCATTTTTAAATACCATTTACATCTAATTTTATCTTTCCGTTCTTTTTTCAAAACTAAAGTTAATGGCTTTACAGTTTATTTTGCATGACACCCACAGTGTCCTCTATACTTGTTTCATGTTTTTGAAGCTCAAGGAAAAAAACCCTGACGCTCTGTCAAAAATGAAAATAAAGTCTTGCTTCTATGTAAATATAATCAAGTACTTTTTAATAGTTCTTTCACTTTAATTAATGGAAGCCACCTGTCCAAACAGAATAGGATGATCCATCATTAATTGCACTGGTCAAACAAAACGTAAAAAAAAAAAAAAAATGTAAACTTTAACTCTGTGATGGACTAATCTTTCAAATGATCTTTCACAGCTCACAAGAGGTCCTCTGCAAACTCTCTGAAAGTGTGGTATTGTTTTCATGTGATCAAGTTACAGTAGCTCAAGTCTCCGAGCAGCAGAATCCCCCGTACAGCTGATCAGTTACAGCTGTTAATTGTGGATCAGGGGACTTGCTCACATCTGCTTCTTGCTTAGTTAGTTAATGGTTCACTT